>VONZ01000001.1:0-2422500 GCA_012976165.1 Labeo catla
ACTCGTTTATCACATTTATTTAAACAGGATTATCTTGTACCATAATGATGTAAAAAATGCAAAAAGTAAGAAACTATGTTCCATTCATTTAATTTACAACATGAAGTGCATTAAACATTATATTACATCAGTGTTTCCCAAACTAGGGTTCGTAAAATAACTGCAGGGGGTTTGTGAGTTTAATGAAATGCTACCAATGAATTAAATCATAAAAAAAATCAAATTAAAATAAATAATTTTAAAACAAAGTCCCTTTCAAGGGTATTTCTATAGTCTTTGTATTAAAATAACAATTAAACACTTACTAAAAAAGATAATATTTTTATTTACCTGCATGCCATGTGACCATTAATCAACATCAAAGAAACTGTGAACATGCAAATTCGATGCTTAAATATTTATTGAAATATTTATTTTAAAATGTCAGGGGTTCTTAAAGTAAAGTATATACTTAAAGTATATTTGGTGAATAATGTTTAGATGACAAAACATTTTAAAAGGCCTGCATTATATGTAAATAAGATATAATGAGAATATATGTGTTTTAATGAGTTTGAAAGACAAAAGACATAATAACACATGGTTAAAAAAATATTTTTGTAAATTCATTGTTCAAATGCTGTGTGACTAATGACTAGTCTAGGTGTGAATGTCCACAAAACTGGACTTTCTAAATGTATATAATCGGTAGACGTGATTAATATCATGTAATAAATAAAACAGTAATTGTAGTCTGATTAAGAGTACTTTAAAACGTAACTTACTCTAACTACAAGTACTTAATTTTTGGAATCTGATTACGTAATCCAGATTATATGTAATCAGTTATGACTCAGATCTGTGTATAACTAATCTGCACTACTGTTAAAAAGTGCTATTTATTTGATTTTGTCCAAAAATGCTACAGGGAGCATCAAAAAGAATGCCATTAAAAACCAGGTTTGATCTTAAGGCAAGACCTTCTGTCCAGCTGTACGGTGGCACAAACAGATATTATATTTTGCTTATACAGCATACCTTGCTCAGTGACCTTCTGTTCCGAATTCACTTTCTGAGCAGACTTTTATCTTTTCAGTGCATTTTTTCTACTGGAGGATCTACCAGAAAAATTTATACTCATTGTTTCAAGCGAGCACTCTCACTTTACCACCATTTGTCCTAGATACAAAGAGCGGCACGGCTCAGGGATTCAGATAGGATTTGACTCTCATCAATAACCAAGGCAGCCACTAAACACCATGCCCCTGCAGTGGAGAGGTTAGCCGCTTCGCACAGGTGGTACGATCCTGAAAGCAATAGCGGCTCTGTATGCATCTCCACTTCCTCCACTTTCTAGGTCACTTGCAGAAAGAAATGAGGTGTCAGGGTAATGGATAGATCCCAAACACCAGAGCAAAGTTTGAAAAGCTTGAGGGATTTAACTGTCAACGCATTAAGATCTAACAGCACAAAGATTTTGGCTTGCAATGATAAAAGTGGATTTGGGCTTTGCACTGATGAGGCTTCCTAATTTACAGGCCTTCATACTACATATTTGCTGCTGACACTTTTTATTACAAATCTGTGATAAAGCCACAATTTGGAAGTTTCTTGCACTCAAAAAAATTACTCTTTGAATGAACATAAAAAAATCATGGAAAGGATTTCCACATGATTAACTTGCTTTATTTCAGCATTATGCAATTATGTTATTCCAAATTAATGTACTTACGTTGGGTCAACTTAATTTATTAAGTTTGATTCAACTTATTTACTATGGTTGGGCACAGCTTAATTTAATAGTGTCAGCCCAACTAATTAGCAATGTTTTGGACCAACTAATTTATTTAAGTTAGCCTAACAAAAGTGCTTAATGCTGAAAGAAAGCCATTTAATCATATGGAAATCCTTTCCATGATTTAATTACATTACTTCAAAGAATAGCTTTTGAGTTGAATAAATTAAAACCTTTTTAACAAAGTCTAATGGTGGAAACAACACACAACAAATGAGAAAAGGTGCAATCAAATTGTATTTCCAAAATTATAATGCACATTGTTTTACACAGTTGAATTGCTTGTTGATAACACAAGGAAATATATCTCAAGTTTGTTATGAGAATACAGGGAAATGGGCCCTCTCACTTGCATCCCACTTAATCTACTCTTAACATTTGCACTTTGTACATCTTGCACCTGTGGTTTTATGTGATTGTGAACTCACACAGAAGTTAATAAAAAATATTTACCAAAGTTAGAACATTTTTTTGCATAAATATATATTTAAATTTTTTACATTAAAATATTTGAAACGTAGGGACATTTTTTAAACAAGTTTCAACAACGTCTACAGTATGGTTGGCATCAAGGGTAAAAACAAGACAAATGGAGATCTTAAAATAAAGTTTAACTCCCAAAATTTGTAAATGTTTAAACTAAAAATTAAACATAGCTTAGTCTTAAAGGGATAGGCTGAACTATCCCTGTAATTTTTTATGAGAAACTGAAAAAATAATTCAGCATACAGCTTTCCTTAAGTGCCAATAGACTGGACCTTGCATCAGAGAGAACATTTTTTAATAAAAACAGAGCACAAAAAACCCCCAGATGAACTCAACACTGATATGGGAAACGGGGCCCTGTCTTTATACTCACATTACCCTTCAAGATTTGCACTTACACCTGTAGTTCCTAAACAACAAAACAGAAGGTACAAGTTTTCTGGTGTAGCTTTTGCTATGGCGATGTTTCTTAACGGGAAAGCAGTGTTTTGAGAACTTGTGCTTTGTTGGATAGTTTGTTTGCATCCAATTCCATAATGATCTTCTGCAGAACCTCAAAAGTGTACTTGAGCTCCTGGGGGTAGCTCAGGTTTAGCGCGTAGACAAGCCCCAGCAACATCACCACAGCAAAAGCTACATTGCCCAACTCACTCATCACTTCCACCCCCTCCAGGACAATACCAACATCCGCGGGGTCATCGCCAGGCTCTGCACCTTCTTGTCGAATGACAAAGATTCCAAATACTGTCTCCGCTATGGCCATTTGAGTGCTTTCATCGACATCCTGTGACAAAAAATAAAAGGAACAAGGACAAAGATTTTTTTTACTGATGTGCATTACATGCATATTTATAGCACACAATCTTTACAGTATTACTGTTAAACAGCTATCACTAACTTAGGAAAGAGTGCAAATATATAAATTAGAGATGCATCACTTTGCATCAATTTTAAATCAACGCCATACATAAAATGTATTTATCATAACACAGTTTAAATTTGATGTTATTTTCACCAAACCTGGTTTTCCATTAAATTAGGCAGCATATATTAATATTAAGTCAGACTATTTTCTTTACTTTAGGCAAAAATGCTGAGTAGAATAACATCCTTGACCATACTTCTGGTCACTTTTAAAAGCTAAGGAAGGGTGTATTATTCCATGGTATTCAAACCAATTATCTAGCCTTTCCAGGGTCAAAATTAAGGAAAATATACATACTGACCTAGTAAAATTAGAATCACTAGAACCTAAAATATATGAAGGTCTAATGTTATCAGTACATTACAGAAAATAATGAACTTTATCACAATATGCTAATTTTTTTAAAAGGACCTGTATGTTTTTGCGTACATTTCGACTACCTTTACCAGGGCTCGACTTTTTGACTCGTTTAGAATCGCCTTTGAACGCTTCAGAGTGGCTGTCTACCAGCATTCACAAACATGTCTATAAAACAACACTCAACGTTCGTGTTCAAAACTGTGCAACTCACCGAGTGGTTAGTGGTGTTCGTTGATTATTAAAAACAAATAGCGTAGCGAAATACAGTTTCTGTCGTGTTTTATTTGGCATTTTGTAAAATCCCATTGATTTCTGTTGGAGAACTCAGTGCTCGTTGATATTACTGCGCTTCAGACTCAAATATCGAGCGAAAGTTTATACGCGGTTGTGAGGTATCTGAAAAAATAGTTCCACTATAGCAAATAACACGGATTGAAATCATACATTGCGCCTATATATTTGTTTTTAATCATCAACGAACACCACTAACCACTCAGTGAGTTGCACAGTTTTGAAAACGAATGTTAAGGGTTGTTTTAAGTACATGTTTATGAGTGCCAACTATCGTCACGTATGTTAGCATGAATGTGCCAGCATAACATTAACGGCCTGAGTACAAAAATAACAAACAAGCATGACCAAATATTGCTGAAAATGATGGACAGTCTGCTGATGACTTTATACACATCGTTTTGTAGATGGATGAAAACAGATTTTATCTTACCTTTTCCAAATGAACTCCAGGCACGCCAGGTAAGTTCTTCATGTGATAATCTCGTTATTTTCCGAAGCCCGCGGTTTGTCATCTCGCGTGATCTCGCTAATCCATTTTCGGTGCAAGATCAG
The DNA here is from genome assembly GCA_012976165.1 of Labeo catla. Lineage (NCBI taxonomy): Eukaryota > Metazoa > Chordata > Actinopteri > Cypriniformes > Cyprinidae > Labeo > Labeo catla. Next base: position 4,392 of record VONZ01000001.1, read on the forward strand.
TCTGACTATATTGAATCACGTTATCTCAACATGACTGAATTTAACAAATGTTAATTTGTTGAATTTCATGCTTATCCTACATTATGTTATCACGTTCACCTTTGAAACATGAAATAATTTTGTTAAAATTACACGTTACGCTTGTTTTAATGTAATAACCAGCTAATTTCCTTTTTTTGAGTGTGGAGGCAGTTCTCAAACTGCAGTAGGACATAAACAGCCCTTCATTAAAAGGATAGTTCTTACTAAAATTAAAATTCTGCTGTCATTCACTCACCTTCATGTTGTTCCAAACCTATAACATTTTCTCTTCTGTGGAACAAAAAAACACAACCTGATCTCATGACGAAAACGTAATTTCGCAAGACGCGAAATACTTAACGCCCTGTAAGTTTTGTGACATTTTTGTGGTAAAATGTCACTGAGTGGCACTAAAAGAGTGTAACAGATGAGCGTACATTTGGTACGTTTTATGTGGCGTTAGTTTTGTACGTGTAACACAGTCCTGACTTGAAATGTCAGTTAAGTGGCGCTATAACTCTAATGCTCCGTGACGTTTTAAAATATCGTACCATCTGCACTACACCTAAACCTCCCCGATAGTATGAAACAAAAGCGAATGTGACGTAAAACGCAATCGCAATCGCAATCGCAATCGCAAGCGTGTCGTCTTAGTTAGTTTTTTGATATCTCTCCTTTCAGCTCTTTAATCATGAGTCATGTTTTTCACAGGATTCGTACCCAAGGATTCCGCATCCTAAGTCTAATTCTGTGCTGGCTGAGCTACCGAGCTTTCGCTGGAATGCAAAACATATGGAGCTGTAATCACAGCTGTTTATGAAAACGATTACAAAGCGCTCCCTGTTTTACCACCTCTAGTGTTCATTTCTGTTGGAAACTGTAGTGATATGTACTTATTGGTATGTCTTTCACATCTTGCGAAAAGGTTCCTACAGGTACATTTTTGTCATGAGATCAGGTAGAAAAAACAAGCCAACTGAGGTCAATTTTAAGGTGAACTATTCTGCTACTATTTTAAGAATGTTTTAAAAACGATTCTATATAGATATTGGCTCGACCTGTTAACACAGTGTCTTTGGTGTTAAATTATGAATTCATCTTAAAAGAAGTAACACTCAAGATTTCTGTAAAACCCTTTTGCACTCAAATTGATATAGCAATAGTATTATTCAAATTTGATACAGGTAATTTTCTGATTTTCAAAACACACTCAGAAAGGCAATTAGATGTTGAGAAAGTGTACACTCATTGATTTTAATAAATATATATATATGCAGAACTATATTGCCACCCTTCTGCAAAAGCCAGGCTGCATTTCGGTCTCAAATTGAGTACTTACTTAAATTGCTGGACTAGTCCAATCTGGAGCTTTTCTTGCGTTGACAAGATTCATCAGTCTCGCTTGACAGGGCCTTAGGATTAAATAGCAGGGCAATGCAAGTGGGAGTATCTGGTGAATATACCTGGCAGCGGCCAAGTTCAGCAATTATGAAAATGAGAGCAGTGCTCCTGTGTGAACTAAAAGCTGTTTTTACTGTAACCTCTCATACATGCATATCTACAGTGCTAAGACAACAGAGTATTCCAAAGTAATGAGGCTAAAGCCTTTGAAATGAATACACAGTGTTGTCTAGACATTAAACAGTAGCTGTTTGTATATAATAGATATTCTCAGTAGACTTGACGGTAATCTTCGTCTCAATGCTTTATGCATGCTGAATCCATGAATATTTATGTATATGCATGTTTTAACTGTTATACAGTAGCTATAAATATATGTTATCCTTCTCAGTCGTTTAAGTGGTCTATTACTGACGCATATGTGGCCTAATTCTATTGCAGTGATTGAATGATGTGGCTTTAAAGAGGCCCAGACAGCCCACTTAAAACGTGTCCATAAACCTGCCACACTCTCTTGGATCGTCAACATCACCTGCCAATAGTGATGGATTCCTCTGTCCAAGACTCTGGCTTAAGATATAGTATATATACAAATCTGGTGCAGCCTGGCAGGTCGATAAGCATCTCTTCTATGTTTTCCACCCTTAATTTTGCTTTCTGAAGTCAATTTGAATATTTTGCACCAGTCAACCCTTTGGCAAGTCAAAATTATGAGTACTGAGTCTCAAATCACTGAGCCGGAGCAGGTGGTACTACACACTATTCCTTCACATAATTAAAAACTTTATGTTTGTCTTATTTTTAGGCAATGTGATAATTGAATTTATGCCATTTTGGTTGGTTTCCTCCAGGACACGTAAACATATGCTGACAAGATGGTTCGATGAGGGGGGGAAGCTAGCAGTGGATCTTCCTTATTCTGCTATGTGCAGTTCAGCATCATTTCATTGTGTCTTGAGGATATGGACTATGTTAATAGGATTAATTTCTTCAAACTGCTTTCTTATTAAAAGTATCATGTGACTCGCTTGTAACACGATAACAAAACAATACTCCCACATATCCGCCTGAGTGAATCTGAGTGGTGATATAATGACACAACAGTTTCATTGTCTCGGCCCCCAGAGTGTCAGCTTGAAAAGGAAGCTGTAGTTTACTTCATTTTTACAGCTTAAGTCGCTACCCTGAAATGTGAGTCAAAATATGAGCATTGAGAGAAAGACTTAATCAAAACATTTGCTTAGACTGAAACACTTAAAAGGACAGTTCATCCAAAAAAAGAAAATTTTGACATAATTTTACTCATCCTCATATGGAAGTCCGGTTCCACCATGGAATTAGAAATAAAACAGGTAATCACGACTTTTTATCTCAAAATTTGGGCGTTTACATCTTGCAATTCTGACTTTTTCTCAGAATTGTGAGATATAAACTGGCAATTGTGAGTTATAAAGTCTGAATTGCGAGACAATAAAGTCACATTGAGAAATAATGAGAAATAAATTTCTCATAAAGTTATACAATTGTAACTTTTTTTTAGAATTGTGAATTTTTATCTTGCAATTCTGACTTTGTAACACGCATTTGTGAGTTATTAAATCAGAACTGTGAGAGATAAACTCACACTTCTGAGAACAGTCTTTTTTCTCTCGGAATGATATATCTTGCAATACCTTAAAAAAATCTAAATTGCGAGATACAAACTAAACTCTCAATTGCAATTGCGGGAAATAGTCAAAATTGCAAGATTCAAAAAAGTTAGAATTGTGAGTTTATATCCTGCAATTCTGACATTTTTTGTATCAAAATTGCGAGAAAAAAAATCTGAATTGCAAGATACAAACTCGCAATATCAATGTTTGATATAAATGTTTAGAGTTTATATCATGCAATTCTGAAAAAAACAAGTCAGTAAGTGAGTTTCTGAGAAAAAAAAAACTGAATTGTGAGATAAAAGTTGCAATTGCCCCTTTTTTTACTTTTCATTCAGTGACAGAAACAGGCTTCCATACCCTCAAGCCTAAATATGAATGCATTTCTTTCTTCCACAGAACACAAAACAAGATATTTTAAAGAATGTTGGGCTGCAAACAACATTAAAGCCCAAAACAGTAATACAAGTTTGGAACAACTTGAGGGTGAGTTTTTTTTTAAATGGTGAACTGTCCCTTTAAATATCTATACTTTGTTATCGCTCTCTATCGCAGTCTAGCCTTTAAAACTCTACCTACGACCTCAGCACGTACAGTATCTCTGCCTGCTTCTTAGACATTTTGGCCTAGATGCAGCCATCTATCGACCACTATCACTTTACAGCTTGGCTCAACAGCACAAAGATCTGCTAGGTCAGCCAGGAACCTGTGGGTGTCTGATGCTAAACTTAACTGACCTATCTGAACTACTGCCTAGTCATGCAAATTTACACTTTTCAACAACAGGAAAATCAGTCCATGCTACTCTATAGCTTCTGAGGTCTTAAATTCAAGGCTCTAAGAATGGTCTCAGTGAAAACACAGTCCAACATTTAATATAATATAATATAATATAATATAATATAATTTCATTAGAAAATTGATTTGTGTTATTGAAAGTCAGGAAGATGAAGATGTTTGGATGTGTGGAATTATTAAATAATGAATCCATAAATGAAATATTTATTGAATTAAATAAAAAAATAAAAAAATAAAAACCACCAGCCACATATATAAACACAGTACAGTTATTAATTTTTATAGCTTTGGATGAAAGCATCTGCTGAATGAAGCATCTGCTCAAAACAGCATCCTCAGTTATGTCTGCCTTAAATGGTATGTTTGCCATATTATTTCTCTGCAAGCTTTATAATGTTGTTAGTGCATTGTCTGTGCCACATAAAAGACTTACTTGTGGAAAAAATACTTTAATTGCACATTTCTAATGGCTTTGTCCTTGTTCAACAATAGGTTGAAAATATTGAATTTGGCGTGCATACAAATTCTACCCTCTTTTACTGCTGCAGGTAATGCTCATTGATCTGTGAAATTATGAGCTACCATTAAAAAGGACTGGTTACCACATAATTCAAGACGGTCTGATCTGCTTTCCTCTAACCTATTCATCTGAAAACGCACAGACTCAGATGCCATTTTCATTAGAATGTACCATAATTACCTATAGGGAGATACAATGGTCTCTTTTCTGGCTACGAAAATTGTTCAATGAGCAGAACTGACTGAAAGAGCAAATGAGTTTGTTCTGTGCTCACTTAAATGTTGAACTTTTTAATCCAGATAAGAAAAAGAAAGTTCTATTTTGACTTTATAGAGCACTTGTACTTGCAAACAGAGGAGTTTTAAGTTGGTGCGGGATCCATATGTTAGCCTAAGGACATCTTTTTAAGGCAGATATCTATATATTGATGCATTGAGATGTTTGTCAAGATGGCATTTAATCAATATAGGCTATAAAACATTGTAAATCTGCCAGTATATAGAAAAGCTTGTATAAAACACAACATTCTGTGCAATAATGCAAGTCTGTTTCAGCAGTTTAGGTCTTAATTGCTGACAAAACAAAATATACTGGCAGATGCAGTTATATCTGAAGATAAGATGGGAATGATGGCTGAAGCCGGTTCTTATTGTCATCCTGAGCCAAGTTGAAAAACACTGACTTTTTTTTGCATGGAATACTGGGAAACCACAGAGCTAGTGTATGAAGAAGTGTGACAAGTCTACTTCTGAAGGAAAAATAAGAACCTGGGTAGAACCTATCCAACTGGAGAAGAAAGTCCTATTCAAGCGATAAAACTGCAGTGTAGCACCACAGTGAATCCCTGTAGTAGAGCTGATAGCATCAAAAAAAAAAAATGCTATGCACAATAACAGGGGGATGAGGTGAAAGAATTCTGCTTAAAGGTCTTGCCTGCTGTATTCAACGCTACAATGCCCTCGTCCACCCTCTGCTGCTGTCTTCCACCTGTGGAGTGATAAGACCCAGTGATCTATGAAGCACAACAGCAACATAAAAGATCATCCACGACTGTCTTTTCAGGAAACAAACAGCTCCTTTTCTGCCCTTTCAAAATTAAAAAGAGGTCAGAAGATGCTGCTTTAAGGTCTTGCCTCCTATCCTGCCTATACACATGACGAAGACTCGGACATCACTTGTTATCATCTGGCAGCACAACAAGATCATATTTATTGCAGATAAAGAAACTCTGTGGCACTTCTGATTCTTACTACATTATTGCAATAGGTATTTAAGCTTTATTGTAACAATAGGTCCATGAAAAAGATAGTACTGGATGCCAGACTAGCTATAGCGCCTCATGAATAGTTTAGTCACCTCTGGCTATTCAAGATGTAGATGAGTTTATTCTTTATCAGAACAGATTTGGAGAAATTTAGCATTACATGATTCAAATGATTCCCTATAGTGAATGGGTGCCGTCAGAATGAGAGATGATAAAAACATCAAGTAAACTTTAGTCCATCAACTAACATTTTGTGAAGCAAAAAATATTTGCATATATATTGCATATTTGCAATAAATTCATCAAGATATCTTTAACTCTATCACTTCCAGCGATACAAGTCCTCTCTCTATAATATTGCTTTCTCCAGCTGAAAAAGGCATCTCATCTGAATCAGCACCGTTTACAAGTTAAAACATTTTCATTTTGATGTAATGTGATTCACTATTTCACTGGAGTAAGCCATTTTATGGATTATGGACTGGTATTTTGGCTAGAAGTGATATTTTAAAGTTAAAACACCTTAATGATTGATTTGTTTATTACAAACACACAGCTTTTCACTTCACAAGATGTTAATTCATGAGTCATGTGGATTATTTGTGGATGATTGTGATGTTTGTATCAGCTGAAGTTTTAACTTTGGACAGCATGTAACTAGGGATGCACCAATACCACATATTTTTTCAGTACTTGTCCAATGCCGATACCTTTATTTTTGGTACTTGCCGATTTCGAATACCGATACTGATATTTTAAAATTAACTGGTAAATTTGTACAGAAACTAAGAGAATATGTATAACGTTAGTTGGTTAACTTCATTTACAAAACAGATACAGTCAAACCAAAATGTATTCAGACACCTTTTCTCACATTATCAGTTTATTTGCTATTTAGAAACTGGTAATATAATATAACAAGAACTCAGAGTTAAACTGTGTCACAACAAATTAATATTCATAATGTTAGATAACTTTGATAGAAAGGCATGCAATGGATTACAGTCCGCCAAAATGATTCAGACAACTGTTATTATGACAATATTTACACAGCTATCAATATTTTGTCGGGCCACCCTTAGCCTCACTGACAGCCTGTAGTCTCCTGGGCATGCTGTCAACCAGGTTAATGCAAAACTGAACTTTGAATTTTTCATCCCAAATTATCAATGTTACTGGTAGTCCACTGTATTAAGAATTTTTGGGTATAATATGTCATACTTTACTTTATTTTGCTATCCTCACTTGCATAAATTAACTATAGTGTCCTGCACCCACTAATAAACAAATATATATATATATCAAAAATTATATCTGGTGTCAGAATAGTTTTTGGTTTGACTGTATAACCTTCAGTTATTTCTACACCTAATTGTGCCCATTTAATGTATTTTACAATTTTTGTTACTTTTACTCTTCATTTTTTGCTCTATGGTAGGCTACATCTTTAATTTGAGTAGAGCTCCATTGCAGCGGCTCTGTAATCATGCGTTTTGTTGTAATAATGCAGGGAGCCCGTTATAAATCTCACAACAGCGATATTTTCAGAGTCGTGTTTTTTCATCTGAAACATGCTGCGATTGCTAGAATCCAAAGCGACTCATATAATGCAGAAACACTCATGAAGCAAGCAAAACATGAGGAACACGCGCACGTATTTGCATTGGTGCAGAATGAGAGGGAGAAGTACAGCACAACCTAGCGCATTTCACACAGCCTTCTATAGTTTTACTTTCGCCAAGTCTTGTATACTTCAGGCTGAAAATAAATGATGTTTATACTGAATGCCCCTATGAATTTTGTTTCATACTTATGAATTAGTTTTAATCCAAATGATGCGTGTGCTAAGTGAGCGAACATCAATAAAGAACACGCAACAGAAGTGCGCTCTCTCGCTCTCTTTCTCTCTACCATTAAACAACTTGTACATTGTTTAACTTATGTTTTTGACATATCCGACCAAACTACAAACTTCCCAGTGATGACTCAACAAGCTCGTACATCTGCGCCGCCTCTGCTCAATCCACTCTGCGAGCTGCTTATCAGCTCGCACGTATCAGGCATTTATACTGAATGTTTAACATTATATTAATTGCATACAAGTACTTCCTAGACATCCTTAATCTCTAATAATTCCATTCTGCTGTCTGCTGTTCTGTTGTCGCAGTTTCTTTGTCTGAATACGAGCTTGTTACATGCTGTCTGGTATCGGCGTTTGGTATCTGCCTTTGGTATCGGCGCTTTTAGGAGTAAAGGAGCTCAGTTTTGTGCATCCCTACATGTCACTCATAAATTTAGAATAAGAGCTCAGAGCTTAATGCAATGTACACCATAATGGTAACTCTTTAAATGGGTTATTGATGAATTACCAAAAATGAATTTAAAAGGCATTTAATTATTCTAATGCAGTATCATTGGGGCAGCGGGCATGCAATGCTTGCCAAACAGTGAACCTTTTTGCTTAAATAAACACACTTATTCATACTGACTTTAATACACACTATAAAATGTAAAAACGAGTCGAGATTAAAAGGAAAGCATATTGTTACAGGTCACTTTATACTTGTCTTTGCTTACTTCAATATCTTGATTTGCATCTCTGATTCAAAACACTGTAAGGAATATGAACACAAAAAAGGCTGTAGCAATATGACATAGTCTTATTTTAATCTTACTATGACTGATTATTTTTGTTGCGTTACGTACCTTATAAATCATTCAATTTCATTGTTATGATGTATATCAGTTATTTGTAATGCATTATTTGTCATCACAGTGAATTCCTTTCGAAGGGAGCATTAACATGTGGTCTTATTGACTGTTGCAGTAGACCTCAGGACTGAGTGCATCCCCATGTTGATGATAACTGCTATTAAATGACCCAACACAAGAAGCCTTTCTTGTTTCAGGCCAAGACATGACCATGTACTATACTGACATCTAAAGGTCAGTCTTTCAAGGACGGTAAAACGAGGTCATGGTTTGAAAGGAGAATAAAGGTAGCCGTTTAATCCAGCTTCTTTTGTCAAAAAAGTCTGGTGGACATTGTGTGATGGTTTGGATGATTGAACACTTTCACAGTGATACATTTGTTGGTTACACAAAGGTTTTTTTTTTTCTTTTCTTTACTTAATTAACACTTAATAATCCCCTGTACAATTTAAAGCAATAGCCCACAGCGAAATTAATTCTGTAAACACTTTCACACCCTCAAGTTGCTTTAAACCCATATCTGTGGAATCCAAAAAGGGCTCTTTTGCAGAACATCCTTGTTTTTCTCCAAACAATGAAAATCAAGCAATGAAAAAAAAGCACAATAAAATCACAAAAGCAGCTAAAGGAGCTTTGTGTAATGAATAGGCTTAATTGCATTAAATTATCAGCATATATTTCATTTATCTTTCATCTTTTTAAGTATTATGTTAATATATGACAGAACATACAACTACTGTTAGTATCTTTTGATGTCAAATAGAAAAAAAAAAACAATTTGCATTTATCAAGCAGCAGTTAAGCTACAAACCTTACTGCAGCATCACAAACACAGATTTCATGAATTTTGAATAGCTTAGCCATAAGTCATGATGAAATGCTATCTATAAACAAATGTTGGCGTCTTTGCTCCATATACTTGGTTTTGAAGTTAAAAAGTCGTTTGACATGACATTTTCCTCACATTAAGTCTGCTCACTGATCAGAAGATGAGGTCACACCAGAGAATTTATCTGCTTTCTTTGATGCACTCTGGGTTTCCTTACAGGTTTGGATGAAATATTGTAATTTACTGTAAATCAGATTAGAGAATTTTTATCACACAGGAATCTTCACTGATACTTAGCACAACTATGCTGTATTGCTTGTTTTTATATACACTGTAATATAATTTTGGAGAGATACCCAGACCCACAGATCTGAGTAACAATAAGGAGAGAAAGCATGGTTAGTGCAGTCTGTGTAGTGGGCCATTTGATAAATGAAAAGCAAGTGAGTAGTGGCAGACCGCCACAATAAATACAAGTACAAATACCGTTAGCTGTACTGGAAGTAGAGCAAATAAATACATCCAAGTACTGATTCTTCTTAGGGGCCAATTGTATTATGACAGCAATCTTTTTGAACCATGTAGTTGAGAGAGAGAGAGAGAGAGAGAGAGAGAGAGAGAGAGAGAGAGAGAGAGAGACAACAACTGAGAATTAGAGAAAGGAAAAGAGAGATTGGACCACATTCCAGTGGTATTTGATGGTAATCATAAAGTATTCTTACTGAATTAAAACAAAAAAGCTTTCTAAATTTGAACAAGCTTAAAAACGTCCTTTAATTAAAATAAAATTCCACAAAATAAGATTGACGCATTATGCAGGCCAGAAACAAACCCACACAGGTCTAGAGCTAATTTTACAAGCTTAAATTTAGTTTAGTTTTTCTATTTGTTTTTTTCTTGATATTTTTAAGTTCACACTTGCAATAACATTTACATACTAAACCACATTAGGGACATGGAGATGGGGGGAAAAATGAGATGGGAAGAAAAAAAGAAAAAAAAGAAAAAAAGATTACAATGTTTTTGCATTCGCTTGCAAAATCTTTTACATTCCTCCCAAAAAACACAGCTGTTCTCTCCCGAATGTTTTATATGTGCTTTTGTGTTCAAGGAGAAAAGAAAGTCATACATGTTTGGAACAACATGATACCAATTAAATTTTGACCTAATTCTCATTTTTGAATGAACCGTCCCATTAAGATGATACGTAACAGATCCCTGATAATGTTAAATGGCACTAGAGACAAGTATCATAAATTTTAGCCATAAAAAAAAAAAACAAAACACTGTATTACATTTAAAAAAATAAATAAAGTACATTGGTTACACTTTATTTTAGGGTGTCCTTGTTACAGTGTAATTATATATTTAAGTACTGAGTAATAGTAATGAACTATATGTACTTACTATATGGTTAGGGTGGGGTTTGGCTACTTGCATGTAATTATACATAATTAATTGTTATTATAATAGTAAGTACTTAACGTATCATGAAGACACCGTAAAATAAAGTGTTACCAATACATCTTTTCACATAACTGTTTAATTAGTTAACACTGGTTATTGCATTAGTTAACATGAACTAACAATGAACAATGCCTTTGTTCAGGATTACTTCAGTATTAATGTTAACTTGCATGTTAATAAACAGTCTACAAACATGAATCAAATATCAGTTGATGTTCACATCGTTTCCACTTTAGAATTAAGGTAACCAATAACCCAAATCAGTGCCCAAATGGTGTGTTAGCATCGCAAACCGTTAAAAAAGGTATGCATTAACCAGCATTAACTAATTAAGGTGTTAATGTGAAGAGATGCATTAGTATATGTACAAGTTAACATTAACAAAGATCTGTGCTGGGCACATTACTTTAAAAAAGTAATTAGTTATATTTACTAGTCACTTCTCACAAATAGTAACTGAGGAGTTTCATCATTATACAAGTAACTAATTACCAGGAAAAGTAACTATTGTGTCAAATAACTTGGATTCCCCCAATATTAAATATGGTAAATGAATAAAACATTGTACACTAATCTACACTATTTTATTGTTGCTGTGGGACAATGTGAGAGACAACTTCCAGGGGCTAAATATCACGTTACTGAGGTCGCTTCAACCCGCGGACATGAAAAACATCATAATAACAAGAAAACAATGTGCTTTTTAATAAACAACAAATAAATAAACAAAAAATAAAAATAAAAAACCAAACAAGTAAATAAAACAACCTGAATCTCTGCAAAAACATGCCTCACAGACATTAGAAATATATGTATAGAAAACTTGAAATGTCTGCTTTTAAATGAAGTGTCATGTTGAAAACAAATATTCTCTGATGAAGTCATCTGTATGATACCAACACAAGCTCCAGTTTTTACCATCTAAACTCATCTCTAATGTTATCACACTCTGTTTTTCAAATTTGAAACATCCATGTGAGACACGCGGACATGTAGGTAAACACCCACATCACCTCTGTAAACAAACGTGAATATTTAAGTTCATTTTGGCTACTTTTTGTTTTGTCTTGAAGAAGACAAGAAGCGCTGAGAGGAATAAGCCAGAATTTACCTCAGAAGAAGAACGCAATGCAAAAAATATAGTAACGCTGCATTTTATTGCTGTAATGACGTTGTAACAGGGGAAAAAGTAATTCGTTTGATTACTCGTTACTGAAAAAGGTAATGTTGTGACGCTGATTATTTATAGAGCTGTTATTTCCATCACTGACAAAGATCAAGTAATCCTGAACAGTGGTGTTATTCATTGTTATTTCATGTTAACCGATGCATTAACTATACTGTTAAACAGATGTGTTGTTTATTTTTAGTTTATGTTAACTAATGCATTAACCATGAACTAATTCAACAAATTTTTTCTAAACAGAATTTGCTAACACTTTACAATAAGGTGTCATTTGTTACCATTAGTTAATGTATTAACTAACATGAACAACCAATAAACATTACATGTACTGTATTACATCATCTTTGTTAATATTAGTTAATAAAAATACAGGCACTGATTTTTCATGTTAGTTCACAGTGCATTTACTAATGTTAACAAACACAACTTGTGATTTTAATAATGTGTTAGTAAATACTGAAATTAACATTAAATAAGATTAATAAATGCTGTAGAAGTATTGCTCATTCTTAGTTCATGTTAACTAATGTAGTTAAACTAATGTTAACTAATGAACCTTATTGTACAGTGTTACCAGGAATTCTAGATTGTGTTACTACATTTAAAGAGAAAATTAGACTACAACCTTTTCTATGCAGATGCATGAACACAGCATCTGCCATAAACAGATTTTTAGCCCACTCATAAATACAAGAAAGTAATGCACACATATTCTAACGATCAATTTGACTTTCATGTGTTTACAAATCACAACGAGTTGAAGAAAAGCCATAATTGCACATCGAAGGAAGCTGAGACATTGTAATCGGCAAATTAAATTTGTCTCCGCATATCTGATATGAATTTTAAAGTATGCTCTTTATTTTGCTCTGCTGACAGAGATGAGGTAGACCCTGAATTCAACTCAATAAGTAGCTAATTAAATTGGTTGACAACAACCATGAAGAGAAATATCCCTCTCCACATGGGATTTAATTAGATTAGTTAATAGGATATGAAGACACTCTCCAGTCTGAGATTGAGCGACTGAAAACATGAGGGATGTGTACAGTGTGAGTAAAGTCAAACTGGATAAGGTAACCAATCTTTCATTTAATTACTCTAATGACCCAGCTTCTAATTAGTGTGGAGCCTGATGTGTGGTGGGCATATATGGGATGATAATGTAGTCATTACTGCTCAGGAGAGAGAAACTGCACCACAGTTGCTGCCATAAATTTCCCTCTTAATGCCCTTCACTTGTTCTCTTTCATCCACACAGCTTCACTCCTCCTGTAAAATAAATATTTGATATCATCTCTGTATACATGTTAAATAATAATGTGACAAATGCAGTAGGTAATAATCTGGGATGACCAATGTGTCTAAAGCTACCATAAATTATGATTAACTCATGGCTTGGAAAGCTAGTCTTAGAAACAGTTAAACCACAGTTTAACAAGTAGCTAACTACATTACAACTGAGTATTACAAACATGAAACAGCTCTGTCTTTCTCTATAGTTTATTCTTTATACTTTTATCTTTCTTTCTTGACCCACAACTATTTGTAATTGTACGTGTTCAATCTCACTCATGTCTACTTCATACTGTTTCAAAAGATTTACTGTCAAAAGTGCTTTCAAGCTTGTCTAAAGAATTTTTTTTTTGCTCAGAATCAAGGTTTTGTTTCTGCAACTGCACACTGAAGCGGCTGTGTGAATGATGTACATCAATAGGCACACCAAGGATTTTCATTGAATATTCTTGTTAAAGAGCAAAGCTTGAAGTATAAACATCTGACACACTGTACCCTAAGTGTACAAATTAATATTTTGGTGAGGTCACTGCAAATGTGTCAAGTCACTGTTGAGTCTTTCCTCTTGGGGGAAGAAATAGAACTGTCTTGCAGGACCTTGACAGTGTGACTTCCTGCACAAGTAGGCAGTGTGAAGTGAGCTGAGACTGTCTTAACCATCCTCTCCAGATGATGCCCACATCAGTTCCATTTCAGCAACTTCTGTCTGCAGTCTCATTCTGAAGGAGCAAAGAGAGAGGGCGGTTTTGTTTCTCCTCTTGCAAATGGACAGCAGGAGACGGTCCTTACATATCTCTACACTTCATAGATCACTGACTCTGATCACTCCACAAGCAGAAAACAAAGAATGCTAAACTAGTAGAACTGCTAACTAATTACTAATTTGTTTATGAGTCAAAGATGAGACAAGATGTTCTATTTTGGTGTCCACTTCAAACTAAATTTACAAAAGTGATTTTACATAGAGTGAACATCGAAATTAGAGAACAATCTATAAATACCAGATTTTTTTTTTTTCTGAAATATTGTTAATTTTATTCACTCAAAATTTGAAGGAACATCAGCTGTAGGTACACCACTGTTCTACTAACCAAAAACTTTATTTTGTGGAAAACACAGTGATCAAAATTAGAGAACAGTAACTACTGTAGCACAAACAAAGATTACAACTAAAATTTTAGCTACCTGATCTAATGACGAACACGTATCTGTGAGAACTTTTTCGTAATATGTTTCGCCTTCCAACATTGACCCCCACCAGATTACTACCTGCCTAGTATTGTAGGTTTAGGGTTAGGTGTGGGGGTGGATTCAGAATTAGGCAATCATCTACTATAACGAGTATTTACCAGTTGAATTTAAAAACTTAAGTTCCCCATCAGTGGGGAATTGGGATCTCAATTCGTCAGTCACCGACGTGACGTCTCCGTTCCCTCCTTCAGGGAACGAGGGTTACATACGTAACCGAGACGTTCCCTATCAATCGGTCACTCCGAGTCACGTCGGTGACCGACGAATTGGGATCTCAGTTTAACACTGAACAAAATGTTTCCCATCAGACCCAAAAAAATTAAACTTGCTAAAGTTTAAACACTAAAGTGAACTGGAACCAGTTCTCCTCTGTCCACAAAACAGCAAAGGTGTGCTTAGCCTTTTGATTATCTCTGCTGATGAGAGGCTTGGTCACTGCAGAGTGTGCTATTAGTCCGACTTCTCTTAAACATGCCACGACAGATCCTCACCCTGTTCAGCACTGAATTGGCAAGCAATTCCAGCTGGAGTGTTGAACCAATTCTCCATTGAAAGTCTCTGCATTATCCTGTTTTACGTGGATGTCCAGCGTTTTTTGGGGGAGTTGAATGAATTAGTGTCATTGCAAACCTGCAATACCTGTCACTGTAGAGTGGTCTGCTATCTTGCAATCTCAGTGAAAATTGGATCAATGCTGCCAGTTAAATAGGGTTTGTTATATAATTAAGGAAATTAGCACTAGGTGCCAGATTAACACCAATAACTTTGAGGAGTTCTCTAATTTTGATTAGAGTTTTTTATACTGTGCTTCAGCAAACAATTAATTTATTAAAAAATGCTTTATAAACTGCCCTTCTACTCCTGTTAGGAGAACTTCAAATTACTACAAAGTGACTACTTTAATGTTTCAAATGACTTTTGTGAAAATGAAATGTCAAAATATAGGTGAAATAATATATTGCATTGTCATTCAGTGTAAAAAAAAATATTATTATTATTATTATTGATTAATTGATTGATTGATTGGATGGATCTTAACAAGCCCTGTATAAGAAAAATCCAAAAGAAAAAGCAAAAAGTTTGCAACGTACAGATGGGACTCATCATCTGCAAGAGTCATAATTCTTGTTTTGCTTGGCTTATTATCATTTGTCAGTTTTATGATGAGTGTGGCATGTATTGATATTTACGTTATGTTTTGACAAGCAGAGTACATATTGATGTTGCTTGACAGAAGAGAAAATAAAGTAGATATAGCACAGAAAGTCTGGGTTTTGAGATTGATTTTTATTTTCTCCAGAAGATCTAAATAGCTTCATTTGTTTTCTTCATATCTGAACTGTCATTCTTCCTGTGTTGTTCAGTCGCCTCAAGTCCTTTTTTGCTCTTAAAGGACACTTGTCCTCTGATGGCCGTGAGTTCAGGAGGTTTACGAGAGGTTTAACAGAGAAACAGATAATGTGGGAGACTTGTCAATAGTCTCAGGAGATAATTTACTCAGGCAATGTCATTCTCTGCTTATTACGTCTTAAAGTTCTACAGCTTGTGCTAAAAAAGACAGCTCTGCTTATGGGAATATCTTCACGGGTGTATGATTATTAGTACAAGAGAATTGCCATATGGCCTCATTTTATAAAATATATATCAACTGTCATTGCGAAAACAGATGCAATCTAATCAACTGACATAATTTGCATTTATTTGTGTCAGGTGATGTTTTCAAGGATAAGCCTAGTGATTATGCATTAACAAAATAAAATATATCCTGTGGGCTTTGAGGATTCAATATCTTTTAGCAGGTTATTAAACTAAAGGTTTTCTCAAAACCTCAGACAGTGAAAGCCACAGCTCAGAGGCTGAGGGCAAGGGCATGAAATGGTGTTCTTCATGCGGATATGTTGATATTTAATCATCCCTCCTTCCTTCCCACATTCAGCGGGTAAGATTAGCTCAGTGGTGACAGGGAGGCCTTGTTCAATTTTTGCTTTCATGGCTGTCTGTGCTCACTCTATTTTGAGGCTGGGAGGGGGGGGTTGAAGCTTGTACCCACCTGACATTAGATTACAAACTAATTCTGCAGTTCAGGCTGAGTGCATTTCAATTTAGGGTCTGCATTATTGATCTGAAAGAACAGAACTAGTTCCCTGACAGAGACCTCTGTCCTCTGAGCTGCAAATTATCAAACTGACTGGCTATTCTTCCCCTGTGTTAATAGCCTTCCGAAATATATATATATTGTGGAATTATCCTTCAAGAAAGTATTGATTAACTTATGTTGTTCATAGTCTTAATGGCTACTTAAGTGTTACAGAAGAAGCCTCATTTATAAGGATGTGCATATCACCAAATGTTCCCGTGAACAATTCATATAATCCGTCCATTCACACAAACTCTGTTCCTGAATCCATCCCATCACAAATCACCTTGAAATTGCAAATTAATGCATGGAGTCTACCTATAGAACGCCCACAGATATACTTATAGCAGTGGAATTAATCCACTTGTGCAAGTTATTCATTCAAGATCCCTGAACAGAGTATTATTACTTTGCTACTATGTGAAAATTATTTGTATACAAATACTATATGCAGAATGCATTACATCAAATTTGAGGCATGCTAAATACAGATGTATATCACATACACATACACTCCAAAAAATGCTGTTTTTTTATTTTAACCCAAATGCTGGGTTTAGCCCATTGGGTCATTTTATTGTTATTTTTAATATTTTTACCTAGGTACTGGGTTATTTTTTTAACCCAAATGCTGGGTTCAATTTGTTGGGTCATTTTATTGGGTTATTTTTCATATTTTTGGTGTTGGGTAATTTTCTGTAACTAAGTTGTTTGGTCATTTTTAACGCTGGGTTATTTTTTTCTACCCAACCACTGGGTTGAGCCCGTCTCCGATGAAACAATCCAGCTGCTGAGTTACAGTCAGAGCGCAGGCTTTTGAGTCCTCCACAGGAGAGAGCAGTTCTCAGCGCCGCCAATTTGGTGCAATTCTTCAGCCAAAAAAAGGTTTATATTTCATTTAATGTATGAAGTCTTTACTGTGCTGTAAATTGTATTATTTTATGTAACGCAACAACATAGGGACGAGATGTCAGTCAGCTGCGTCAGCAGCGGTTGTTTCGCAGGATGGAAACACCTTTTGCCTTGCATAAAATAAATCGATTTTATTTGTTGCAATTTAATTTGATGTTAAAATGGGGGGGAGGGTTATGCTAATCTTTCAGCTATGAGTGAAACACGAGGCCACAGTCTGAAGTTTGCAGTTAACCCGGTGACCTGCAGCCCTTCACCACCTCAGATTTCTGACACACTGGCACAAGAATTAGAGCTATTTCAGTTACATTTTTATGTCTAAAATGGATTGTTTAAATGTATGTAATATTGTAAAATGTGCTGTATTCACCCAAATAAATTCAATTTGTTTTTTTGTCCATGTGTTTTTGCTTAATAATAAATGTTCATCTTTTGATTATTGCTGTTGCCTCTAGCAATTCTGTGTGTGTGTGTGTGTGTGTGTGTTTTATAAGTTCTAGTCCATTTTATCCCAGTAATATATTAATTTTTTAAAAAATAGTTGACAAATAAAATAACCCATCATGTTTGGTAAAAACATTTAACCCAACCAGCTGGGTCAAAATAACCCAGCAAGGGTTCTGTCCAGTATTTACGCAGCGCTGGGTTGTTGGGTACCCAGGTTGGGTTGTTTTTAACCCAGCATTTTTTAGGGTGCAAAGCTATAGGAACAGAAAGCATATCAGAAAGCTAATCTCAATAAACAAACAAACAAATAAATAAATAGTTTAAGTTTAAATTGCACTTTTAAAATCACCAGAGTAATTTATTTTCTGTTTAAACATACCACATCTAAATGCATGTTTATATGCTTCATTTTTCATTCATGTTTTCGCCATAAAAACATTATTTGCATGCTTCATGGAGCTAATCATATTCTGAATAAACTATAATGTGCGTTCTTTTCTCACCATTGTATTATGTTTGCTCTTGTCATTTATTAGTCTGCATTTTAGTGATTTCAAGACATTATTCATTTTAATTTCCATCCTAGACTAGAGTAGATGAGAGGCTGAACTGTAAAAATGTCGCCATTAACTCATAAATATGAGAAGGTTGATACTTTCGCTCAACTGTGTATTGATTTATTTTGTTTATTTCTTTTAAGAATTATGAATAATTATCTATCCTCCTCACTCACGTTATGAGATACACACACAAAATATATCACACCGCATTTTCAAAGACATTTACATCAGCCAAATTTTCATATCGCAAAATTCCTGTGGATAAAAAAGTGATCACTCATTTATTAATTAATTCAGTCGATTACTCTCTAAATTGTATTTGCATCACTATAGAAGTAAAAAAAAAAAAAAAGTTAGTGTTGCATCAATGAAAAACTATTTTCAGTATAAATGTTTAGCCAGCCAGTAACTGATGGTGAATTTAGCATGAGATTAGTCATCTCAAAAACAAACCGTGAGGGGTCATCATGTTTACTGTTTGTTAAATCCTAGCTTTACTATTTAGCAGTTTAGCAATGGCCTGACACTCTCCCATACGCTACAGTACATGTGTCAATCAAGTTTGTGTTCCTGCAATTAATTAATGAGTGAAAGAGTGTTAACACATTTAATCGGTGGTGCCGATTATTGCATTTCAGGGTTTTTAAGTGTAGCTGGTGATCCTTTGTGCTGGCAAGTGCTTCTACCCTCGTATTCGCTTGCTATGCATGTTACACAGGAGCATTCTCTCTGCTTTGGGCAGCAGCCATCATTATGATATTGTAATCCAAATGAGTTGGCAATGCAATGCTTGTGGACAGATTAATATAGTTTAGCATACTGTTTCATTGGAAGCATAATGTGTTAAAGGTGCTGTTTCTTCCCCACTAGCGACACCAAATGGAAATGCAATCTGTTTGTTTGGCTCAGCCAGTGGTGTGAGTCTGGAGCAAGACTACTGTACCTGTTCATCTGAAAAATGGCAGACGGTTGGAGTGTTTTAAGCCCGTTTGAAGCTGGTCATTATTTTAACGATCTTGTATGCTGCTGCTAGTGGTGCAGAAATTACACACTTCATCTTCAAATGACATAAGAGGGGGGCCAAATTGCATCATTCTGCGCCTTGTCTATCGAAGGAAGTTGTTGTTTGATTGTAACGCGGGGAAAAGAGGGATCTTTATTTCAGAGAATTCTGCCAAATATGACAACTTGACTCAGTGTATGCCATTTCCATTTAAATGGGAATCAATCTCTCTTTAACGCCTGTGAATGCCTTGGGATGTTTGCCTGTGTGTTGCATGAGGCAAGCAAATTGGGGGGTGACATTTTATGATATTGATGGGCGAAGTGTAAATGTTAGGTTTACGTCAGCGTCAGCCTCTAAAGAGACAAAATAAACAAGTAAGACTGTTTGCTTTACCACACAAGGCAACAATGTAGAACAATTGTGCATTTAGAAGTACGGACAGAACATGTATATAGTGTAATTGAGTGAACAGCCACCAGAGCATATTTTGTATGTATTTTATCGGGATGGATGTGCGCTTGTGCTCGCTTTCATCAGTGCAGTTTCAAGAAAAAATTAGATTCTGACAAAAGTTCATTGCATTCTGTCATTGCAGATGGCAAAGAGCAATTCTACAGTACTATTACAGCCATTTTTCCTGTAAAGTGCTTGGAGAATGATTCATGTTAGGATATTTGTATGAGACGTGGAGCAATTGAAATTATTTGAAGGAATATTCAATAAGCAAATGTCAATCTGCCTCACTAGACTGTCCGCTGAAATGTCACCCCCTAGAATTTTACACAGTGCTGATATTACAGTTCTAATGAATCATTAAGAGCAGTATAACATAAACCCTGATTTATGAAATACCCGATAACGAAACAGGTGGACAAGACAGGAACACTGACAGTAAGATAATGTGTTGAATTTCAGTGAATAATGTTGTCCACAGTCAGCTGTAGTCGATGGACAAATGACTTTCACAAGTTCTGCTCCATTATGTCGGGCCCGCTTTTAGATCTCTAAATTAATGAGGCAACATGAGGCAGCTCTGGAAGGGTCCCTACCAACACCAGCTGGGCAATGCAGTTAATATGTTCAGAAACCTGTTCATGACAAAACACTGCTGCTGGAGCAAATGACAGTTTACAAGCTGTTTTTTTGTTCCCTTCATTTTGATCGCAATACATTAAGAGCTTGGAAGGTTAAATACTCCATACAATCACAGTACTTCAGAAGGTTTGTTTAGACTTATTTACAGTGATTTACAATTATATTTAAATGCATATGGTCTTGGAGGAATTGTTCAACATTTATTTACTGTAATTACTCACCCTCATGTTGTTCCAAACCCATAAGACCTTCATTAAGATATCACAAATTAAGATATTTTGGATGAAATCCGAGAGCTTTCTGACACTGCATAGACAGCAATGCAACTATCACGTTCAAGGCCCAGAAAGATAGTAAGGTCATTGTTAAAATAGTCCAAGAGACATCAGTGGTTCAACCGTAAATTTTTGAAGAACGCCGGCTCATGCGACAGCAGCACCACACACACATCGTGGAACTGTCACAAATGCGCATCAATAGCTGTATTTCCATCTACCTACTGCATTTTTTATGCACATTTTGGAATGTCACATAAAAAAAATGCTTGACGTAAACGCCAAGATAAGCATAAATTCTAAAAATGTCACATAAAAAAACAAAAAAACAAAACGCTGGATCTAAACGCCAAGATGACAATAATTCTAAAAATGTGCATAAAAAAATGGATGAGCACAATTGAGTAACCAGCGGACTGATCTCGTTGCATAGCATCAGAAATGTTGTTTTGGTCATTTTCAAATGCCTGAGCAAAGTCTGTTATAAAAATATTTCTGTATAATTGTCTTACAGTGACCACATTTATTGTGTTTCATCTGCTTGCTCTGAGCCGCAAGTAATTTATTATATATGACATTTATTATATTCAATGGTTTCTCCTACTTTTCTTACTGATATTTAGTGTCACTTTATCAGGAAGTGAGGATTTTGTTCTTTTTGGCTCATTGGATGGAGAAGTTTTATGCAATAACTTAAATTCGCATCTTTGGATGAAAATATAGCTGAAGACTGACACGGAAGAGAAGAAATTGTTGAATAAAGTCATTAAATACAAAAGTATTCTCTTAGCTTCATAAAATTACAGTTGAACCACTTTGAACGTGGTAGCTGCATTGCTGTCTATGCAAGGTCAGAAAGTTCTTGGATTTCATCAAAAATATCTTAATTTGTGTCCCGAATATTAACGAGGGTCTTACGAGCTTGGAACGTCGAGTTTGGAACAGAATTTTCATTTTTGGGAAACTATCCGTTTAACTGAGTCAAATTAAATTACAGATGAACAATAGTATGATCCACTTTTTAGCATATGTAATAATCGAAGCACTCCATTATCCTAGAAAAGGTGACTTGGCTTATGCAGCCTTATGTTTTTATGCTGAATGACAGCTATGGCTACAAAGCGTCTTATTAGCCATGCATCTGGTCGTGTGCTTTCAAAGCGAATGTTGGCATCCTATTCATTATTGGGCAAGAACTTGAACTGATGAGAACGTCAATACATTCACGCAGGTTTTTACCATAAATCTAAGGGAGCCGAGTCTAATCTATAAATTTCTGTGCAGGGAACAGCTTTATGGCCATTTACATAGAGACAACACATTGATTACAGGGTTGAGGAATTATTGAATACACTGATGAGCTGGCAGAGGGAGGGGGGGACGCATTAGAGGCCCACGTCTTTGTGTCCATTAGCCTGTAAATCTGCTTTATTCCGGTAGCACCCATTTTTCTCCCGCTTCCCTTTCTCTCTACACTCATAACTGCAGAGCGCCGCATTTCAACCTTCATAATGGGTATGACGACAATAAAAGTTTCATCAGCTTCCATCATTGTAAATTCAATAGAGAACGTTATTGGTTCATTTTTGTTTTCAATTTCAGTTATGATGCCATTACATTCAAAGGGGCAGAAAACGGAGAGTGTCCTGATCTTGCACACATGCAGAGAGGCTTGGCAGAAATAGGCACCTCTCCATTCCTCTGAACTGCCATTAAAATCCATTGGTGGTCAAGGAGTGCCTTTTAGCCCCAGCTAATGGAAGGCCGGACGGAGTACGATGGACACTCTTAATGCTTGTAAAGCCAGCTCTTATAAAATGCCTCATAAACCATGTTCTGCTGCGATAAATACACCTGTAAAACACCTTTTTATGGTTAATAACAGTACTTTTCAATAAAGTCACACCTAACAGAGTCCAGCACTACAGGTGGCTGTTTTAACTACAGCCACACTCAAAACTGGCCTATGAAGCCCAACAGTCACATCCAAACAGAAGCATCACTTAAAATATTTCTGGAATATGCATTAATTAAGTTGCCAGTTTTCTTTTCGCTTCTCACAGCTTTTTTGCTGCCAAGCTGAAGACAAACACAGGTCTTGTAAAACTTACTTAATGGGTTTGGAAAATTGCAGAACGTATAATGATGTTTGCCAACAAAACTTTAACTGAAGGATTTCTTATACAATCAAGGTTGTGCAATGAGAAAACAAATCTCAGCTTTGACTGAAACATTACTGAAAGCGTACATAATTGCTGAACATGCTGATGCATTGCATCTCTAGCCAAGCAAAAATGACTGATCTTTAAACACAGCTCAATGATGATGCATGCTTTACTTAACAATATCTCAAGATTCATACTGAAGACTCGTTTTAAAAAGATGGAAAGAACAATCAATGTACGTAACAAAAAGGTTAGCATATTTGCTGAGGGTGAAATTCATTTCATGGCTGTCAGTAAGAACTCCATTAAATCAACTGCTCCTTGTTAATTCTGTTATGCACTGAAATTATTACTCAGAGTCCAGCATCCAAAAAAAAAAGCAGAGACCTGGGATTTATTGTGATAGGTATGAATGCTGTGAACCACTGACCAAACAGATCAATGTAAAGTGGACCTGCAGAGTCGCTCTGCACAATTTAGATTTATTCATGCAGTTATTTTTTATCTTGATTAAATGGCAACAAATCAGTTTGGGGTTATAACAAAAGCTGCCACAGATTGGGAACCCAGGATACTAATTGCAGGCCGACATTTACCAATGCTAATCTACTAGATTTTAGCCACAGCAGTTTATAACACGCTTCTAAAATGCTGTTTTCTTGTCTCTGCTTACCAAATGAATCATGGGGACTATAGAGGATTGAGGGTCAATATTAGTTCTCCTCTGGCAGTGGCCAAGTAAAGACGTGTAAATAAAACGCATTGGGTACTCTACGCTACAAAAGTGGCTTGGCTGCTCAGTAAAGCACCATCTAGAGAAAGGTTGTTTTGGAACTTGAACAGTCCCATTTCTCTAAATTCCCAAACTAGCAGCCAGCAGCTGAATTCATCTATCATTGAGAAACAGCGTTTGACTCTTGCTGCTTTTCACTGTGGCACAGCTTTGTTTCGCAATGAATTTTAGTCAATACAGTGAAAGACGAGGGCCCAAGATAGAATTTATTGGATGAGAGCACTGACTTTGGTTTAGAAAAATAAATAAATAATAAAAACTTATGGCTTTACTTTGACAGAATATAAAAGTGGAAAGTGGACATTTATGTGCAGCATGCTGACAAGCTTTTTGATGGCGAAATGTACCAAGGAACACAGTAGAGTCCATTAAACGATTGTTCTCAAATCTTTTGATATTTTATTCTGAACACAGCTGGCAATATAAATCCTTCCAAGTTCTTATCAAGGAAACCATTACAAAATTCATGGTTTCCCCACATATAACCAATCTATACACAAAAAATAGCAAAAGTGTCCGCTTATAGAAACTCAATCAGAAACAAGTCAGAAACACAACAAATGAACAAAGAAAACTACATACTATATTAAATTAAAAAGACAAAACTTGACCCTGCTCAGTTAAAAGAAAAAAAAAAGAGAGAGAGATACATCTAAAAAGAGAGAAGAGTTTAATATTCCTATACTGCATGTAAAACAGCTATTTGAATGAGGGAAAAAAAGCACATTTGACGTTTGACCACAAAAGTCATCCAATGTCAAGCTTGAAAAGTATTGGTTATACAGAATAGAGTACTTTAGCAATCAATGCAACCCCTAAGCAAAAGGTCATAAGCTGTTTGTTCTGATAAAAATACATGCCTCGAGCAAAACAATTTTCCTATTCTTCTTCGGCATGCTAAAACAAACACTAGCTTGTCATATTTTACCCAAAGAGTATCTGATCCACTGTGCTTTATTTCAGCCACTCGAATTTAAAAGGGGTGACCTGCTTCACCTAAAACAGACCTGATATGACTGGAATTATTTGCTTTTTAATGACGCTTCTCAAAAGTCCAATTCATTTAGGGGAAATATATATATATATATATATATATATATATATAATTGGCAAATAAATAAATAATATTGACTTTCCTAAATTGAACTCATTCATGTTTCAGAATACTTTTGCAGACTCACAAAAGGCGACACGATTGAATTAAATGCTCTGATCCTTACACTGACCTTTCATTAATGACTTCAGCTCAATAGTTAAATTGTATCCAACAGCTGGAGAAATAGCACCACTGGGCTAATATACACAAAACAGACATGAAGCCATGCGTCCATTCCATCGTAGCCAAGCCCCTAAGTGAATAGAAAGCGATGACAAGAAGAAATTGATTTTTAACATATCTGCATCTTCTAAAGGGCCAGAACTAGCCACATCGATTGACCCTGTATCTCTGAAGGTAATGTTAAGCATTGTACACTTGTCAAGATCCAATCCCTTCGCTAACATAAACTCTCGACAAAAGGGGAATGGTAATTACTGACTTGGCAGAATTCAAATCATGCCGTTTAAGCCAGGGCTCCTGCTGATCATTATACTTTACAGAAAATGCTGACAGTGTTAAACACGGACACAAAGACTTAAGTATAATATTTCACTGTCTGCCTGTCTGTCCGTCCCTCTTACATATGTAGGTGGAATATAATGAACGGCCAAATGAGTTAATTTGTGTGCATGTTGTCAGTGCCTGTGTGCATTTGTTTTCATCTGTATTTTTCGAAGTGTTTCGAATTCCTAATAATGTGGTATTGTGCAACTGCTGGGCATGGTTCATAAAACACAAATGCTGAATGCTTTTCTTGTTGTAAAAAAAAATAAAAAATGCTGTACTGAAATGAAGGCAACATTTTACCCAAGAATGATTTAGCCTATTTCCATGACAACTACAGCTTTGCATAAAGTTGTAAACTCATAATCTGTTTCTGAGGATGGCTGTTTTTGGACAATAATATCACAGAATTAAATTTTACCATTCAACTGTTTATATTGTATGGTAATATTCATATAATAGGGCAATGCTGATATGAATTTCATATGAATAATTCACATGGACACAGAAGATAAAAAATGATTTGTTTTATCTCAATATTGATTTAATATTCCACAACAGCTCTGAGAGTCATATTAAACCAACCAACTTGTCCTCTCACCTTTTATCTAAATAAAATCTGACTCAGTGATTTTATAACACCCAGAGTTTTCATTATGACAAGGAGGGCCACACAAAGGAAGGTAAATTGCAGTTAATAGTAAAACCTTGATTTATAATTATAGACCTATATAACCATTAAATTGGCTATGTCAATTTAACTTGTTATTTTAATGAAATAATTCATATTAAAAATGCAATTAATTATTGCTCCTGATCCTTACACTACAGGTAAAATGCCTCACCAAATCACAGTTACTGACAGCAGACAAAACCATTTACATATTATGCATTTGTGCTATTAGAAAATGTTAGATTGAGGACAACAGGAACAGAATGTTTTTGAAAGCTTAACTGTTTTAAACTTAGAAATCATAGAAATATGGCATGAAATTTAAAAAAGCAGCAAGACACGATGCTATGCATAGCTAAAGACATCTATATGCACTGAAACACACACACACACACACACACACACACACACCCAAACACAAAAATGAACACAAGAACTCAAGAACTGTGTACTTTAGGCCAAAGAAAAGCTGAAGTTCAATGATAAAATAAAAAGTAATTCATCAGCATAATTTAATCAATTGACAGCACTACAATAAATATAATATTAATAATCATACTTATTAATTATAAAAACACAGTAAATTAAATAATAATTAAAACATGTTACAATACTGAATATTTAAGACATTTCTCCTGTGTTTTACAATGCTGTTCAATTTAGCTGCCATAAAAATCCACACAACCTTTTTACTGAATATTGACACGGACTATAAGACAAGAATATGTCTGAATGTGCCTGACAGCATTATGTACTTAATGCCTGTTCTACGCCTTGAGCTTTGTGTATGCAGCGTTTGTAATGTGGCTCCCTGCAATGCTTGCATTGGCAGAATTTTGCATAGATACTGTTGCTTGTAGTCATTCCATTTGTTTCTCAAATGTGCCAACATGAATTAAGGAAAACACATACACAAAGACAGACAGACCCTTAGGACCCTACAATCAATAAATCAACAGATTTTTCTAAACAACTTCAAAAGTTGCATTGCAAATCTCAAAGCTTGCTGTGTAAATATGGAACGGTGTTCTTATATAACTATTCATGCAAAATAAATAAATAAAATAAAAAAGAATAAATAAATATTTGCCACATGTTCTCTCTAACACACAAAAGAATTTTCTTATCAATCTGCTGAAAATGGAAACTTACCATTGACTTATATTGTTTTTGTATACTGAGAAAATAAATAAATAAATAAATAATAGCAATAATGTTATGTTAAACTTTTTATTAAAAATCAGCTTCGTTAAATCTAAAGTTCTGGCATGAAATACTAGATGGCACAGTCCGATACGTCTAACTCAATCTGACATTATGACATCATTATCACATAGCACAGCTGATTGGTTCTCTCTTGTATCGGTAACCAAAGAGCTCACTGCTCAATATTCAAGTTCTTGGCTAGTGCTTGCTGTAGCAGTTGCAGTGCCCTTCAGAAACCCTTCACCTTCCCCAGCTCCACCTGAAATTGAGATTTATACATCATCTGAAAGCTGAATAAATAAGCTTTCCATTGATGTATGGTTGTTAGGATAGGGTGATATCTGGCCGAGATACAACTATTGGAAATCTGGAATCTGAAGGTGCAAAAAAAAAAAAGAAAATATTGTGAAAATCGCCATTAAAGTTGTCCGAATTAAGTTCTTAACCATGCATATTACTAATCAAAAAATAAGTTTTGATATATTTACAGTAGGATATTTACAAAATATCTTCATGGAACACAATTTTTACTTAATATCCTAATGATTTTTGGCATATAAGAAATATTGATAATTTTGACCCATACAATTTGTATTATGGCAACTGCTACAAATATACCTGTGCTACGTAAGACTGGTTTTGTGGTCCAGGGTCACATATGTTATAAGTGCAGCAGCAGTATTTCTTACTGTCAAGACCAAACACACTAACATTGTCATGTACATTACCATGCCAATCCCTCTGAAAGTTATCATGACAGAAGTAATAATATTGTATATTCTTTATTGAAAATGAAATGTGGCCTAGATTGTTCTATTTTATGTTTATGTGTGTTGACAAAATACTGTTTTTATTTACTACTTACTGAAATTCTTAATTTATAAGGATATAGGGCTAAAGGCACACCCTAAGCAAAAATGTGTTTTTTTACTGCACCCAATGTGTATGATTGCAGAAAATATAATATAATAGTTAATACTTGTTAATAAGGGGAAATTATTTTTACAGATTAAATAAAAACCACTGGGTGGATTTTTATAATTATAGGATGGCTGTGTACACACACTGCCAACATACATTTATGTTCAAACAACATGTAAAAGTGAACTTTGCATCCGATGACCCCTTTAAAAACTTCTGTTTTAATTATCTTAAAACTGAAAATCATTAAGCAGACCTTTCATGATATATTCAATAATTTTAGCGATTTTCATGTGCTACTTAAACCAAATCTTAAATCAAGTAAGACGTGATGTGACGTGATCGTGTCAAGGATCAGACAAATTTGCACGTGTATCTTGAAAAGTGGATGTTTTGAAAAGTGCTACAGCATGTTTTTCTGCCATTTAGTGGTTTAGAGGAAAATAATATCAAATGTGCCTTTTACCCTGGGGTGCCTTTAGCCCCATTGTACCCTGCAAATAGAAACTTTATCATTTCTTGCACATATCAAGACACACTATTTGAAAGTATGAAAGTGAGCAATATTTGAAAAGTAGTCCAGATATCCTCACACACCCCTGCTTACAATACCCCCACTCCACACTGGATTAATCTGTACTATAATTCATTCATTCTTAATAGTGTCCATGAATTTGGGATTGAGTCCCTGTCAATGTAAATGATGAGCAAAGTCTGAAACAGGCAGAAAAAAAGTCCCTAATAAGATCCATTTTCAACAGGTAATGACTCAGAAAGAGGACGAAAATGAGAGAAGGTGTTTTCCTGTATAGTACAAGGAGAAATCTCTTGGGCACAGAATTTGTTGATTAATAGAAGATTGCTGTTCCACCACAAATGCAGAATTCACAGTCCTGCTGTTATTATCCAGCTGCCATTTAGTTTTCAGGTTCACGTCATTCAATCAAGTATGCTCTAACTTCATCTAGACATGCGAATGCCGTGTGCTAAGGCATTCGCTTTCTAGCAGTTAAATGGGTTGCACTCACATAAAGCAGCGATATTTAAAAATTATTTGACAAGGAAACAAAAAACAAAATGTTGGGAACTTACTAATGTCTTGAGGTTTTTCAGTTTGTGTATTAAGATGACAGAGATTAGCATGGATCCCATCTCTCCTCATCAGTTTTCCACTATAATTCTGGACAGCGTTTTACTGATCCCAGGACAGGAGCTCAACACGACACTTTCACTGAAGCATAAGGTAATATGCATCAAATAAACCTGCACAAAAGCCTGATCATCATAAAAGGTGACAA
This sequence comes from Labeo catla, assembly GCA_012976165.1. Classification (NCBI taxonomy): domain Eukaryota; kingdom Metazoa; phylum Chordata; class Actinopteri; order Cypriniformes; family Cyprinidae; genus Labeo; species Labeo catla. Next base: position 33,880 of record VONZ01000001.1, read on the forward strand.
GAACAGTTCTCACAAAGATAACAGTGCATTATAGAGAAAATATCCTCAGTGATATGTTTGTCGACCGACATGGTCTGATACATTGCTCTAGGTACCTAATCACTAAGGAGTACATCGGTACCGGGATGACCTGCTGCATCGGCGTTTCTCGGCAAATAACCTCTTTCGCTGGATCTGTTACAATCTAACAGGCATTAGGGAGCTTTCACACAGTAAGCAGAGGAAAGGAATGAGATGACCTTGTATGGCCTGGTGGATGTAGCCATGCTTGGCCAGTGTCCTTGACTTTGTCAGATCAAACAGCACGACAGCGAGGTCCTTGGGGAGCTTTCTGGATTAGATTAGCTGTCCTGGGATTGCCTGAGATGGGTGTAGACATATGGGCCATTGCTCTCCAGCCAACACAGGTGATTAGTTTGGTTTAGTGGCTCCAAGTAGTGGCAGTGTGGGTAGTAGTAGTGACTTAGTTTTTGAGAAACACATATGTATTCACTAGAGTAAAGCTGAACAGGGAATGGTAGCCTTCCTTCGGGAACATATATGTGATGTTTGGCATATCCTGAGGCTTTGTTCATGGGCAGTGAGTCTTACTCTTCTCATAGCCACTTGGTCTCAAGGGAAAATCGCAGTGGAGGGAAGATAAAGGGGGTCTATTCTCCATTCTCTTCAGTGGGCAGGCTTTACAGTAAAGACCTCCATGACTATAGTAATGTATGTGACTCCAGGGGTGGTTTTAGGGTCATTTGATATTCAGGGCTTAGGCCGGACTTTTGTGGATGCTTTGGAGCCATCCTTTAATTAAAGGAGGAATATTATATATTTTAAAATCAGTGGTGTTTCATCTGCAAGGTAGAATTTTAATACAGTATTGGAGATATCACTGGAGATGACAGTTAAAAGATTTTTTCAGCCTTGCTCAGGATTTCCTTCAAAACACAGTATCTAAAAAAAAAAAAAGAACGAAAGAAGTCTGTCTCTTCAGACTTTTCCTAGTTCAGTGTCATATTGTATAAAGGTGACAGTTACTGACTCGGTGAGTATTTTTAACTTTGTTAATGATTTAGCTGCCTGTTTAAATGATTGCTTCTAAGGAAAAACATAGTCGCTGGGTTTAATTTGCAAATTTTGTGGCATTGTGTCTTAAAGGGATACTTTGTCCAAAAATGAAAATTCTGTCATTAATTACTCACCCTTGTGTCATTCCAATCCTATAAGAGCTTCATTCATCTTTGGAACACAAATGAAGATATTTTTGATGAAATCTGAGAACTTTCTGACCCTGCACAGACAGCAACGCAACTGACACTTTCAAGGCCCAGAAAGGTAGTAAGGACATAGTTAAAATAGTCCATGTGACATCAGTGGTTATTATGAGAATGCTTTTTGTGCACAAAGAAAACAAAAATAACTTTTTTTCAACAGTTTCTTCTCTTCCATGTCAGTCTTGCTGCTGACGCAGGAGCCGCATTCTGGTAAGCCTGGACACACAATTGTAAGTAATCCTCTCTGTCAAAATTTTCAGACATGTTTACGAAGACTGCTTTATGTACAGCTTGCATTTACCTCTGCTTGAAAGCAAGGCGCAGCACATCTGGGTTCTATGTCGGAATGCCGTCTCCTGTGTCAGCAGCAACACACACTTGCGTCGTAGTACTCTTGTGAACATCTGTCGAAAACTGACACGGAGGAGAAGAAATTGTTTTAGTTTTCTTTGCACCCAAAAAGTATTCTCGTAGCTTCAAAAAATTAAGGTTGAACCACAGATGTCACATGAACTGTTTAGATGTCCTTACTACCTTTCTTGGCCTTTAACGTGTCAGTTGCGTTGTGTCTATGCAGGGTCAGAAAGTTCTCGGATTTCATCAAAAATATCTTAATTTGTGTTCCAAAGATAAATGAAATTATGGGTTTGGAACAACATGAGGGTGAGTAATTAATGACAGAATTTTCATTTTTAAGTGAACTATACCTTTAATAAGTTTTGCAACAATCATAAGTAAGCTTGTTTCTTAAACTGTAGCTAAAAATATCTAATGCTGACCTAAAAGTCTACAGTTTTCTTCAGATTTGTCTGCAGAATGGAAGGCTCCACAATCATTTAAATTATTGTTTATCTTGACAATACTGACAACTGTAGTGGACTGTATGTGCAACATTATGAACAAATTCTAGCTCTTAATGACTGTAATTGTGACATAATAAAAAAAGGCAATTATAATATGAAAATGTGGTTGGTTTTCCAAAATGAGACAGCTTTACTGATTTCTGTCACTAACAACTGTGACCTCAGCAGTGCACAGCCTTCGAAATGAGACACAACTATTCATTTGAATCATCATTGCTCAATAAACAAATCGTTTTTGAACAAACCAGCTGAGTGAATGAATACATGACTCATAAAGACAGTCACGTGTCGCCTCCTATGGGTGTAAATATGTAATCGGTGAAGCGAACTGTGAAAAGTCCCAGTGCTGAAATTTAATGTTCTTTCATGTAGCATTATTGTGCTGTGTGTCTTTGTATTATGTAAAAAAAAAAACATCTGTCTTACTATTTTAGGCAAACTCTGAATTAGTCTCAAATGGCCTTATTGAAATCCACACACTGATAGTAGTAGCCTATATGTTCCAACTGAAGTATCTTACAAAGATTCCATTAGTCGCGTCTTGCAGATGAAGATCAAATGAATATGCCCCATGGTCGGACCCTGATGTTCATTAAAGCTATTGTCAGAGAGACCAATTAATCAAAGCATTCCTATAATGTGCCAGACTAGGATAAATGAAGGTATGTGATAAAAACAGTCATTAGCAATCTCTGCTCATTTTTCACTGCACAAGGAAGGAGGACTAGTGTCCTTTTCTTTTACGTCCCACAGCTATCACCTGCCCACTTCTTCTATTTCTCAGCATATTGCATTTAGTTGCTCATTTACAGCCTAGGTAATGAGGTGTCAAAATGTTCCCAATAGAAAGCGTACTGGATGCCACCCCTGTCAATGTGGAAATAATTAAGGCTGGTAAACTTATGTTTTACAAAGAACAGTGCTTTCCAGTTTCAAGGAGCACATTAGCATGTGAGCGGTTAAAAAGGTGAAAGTGAAAGATCTAATCGATGTGAAATCTTTCTAAAAATCCAAGTACCGCACACATTTTGTGAAGCTCATTTTAAGAATGATTTGCCAATGTTCCAATTAAGGTAAAGTTATTTCTGAATGTTCTATGAACATTCAAACTGTATTTTATTTTATTTTATTTTATTTTTTTCTTGGTTATGTGAATGTTAAAGACTTTTTAGCACCTTGCAAACATTAAGGCAATGTTACTTTTCAAATGTTCTCTGAACAATCTGAATCTAGTAAGTAGTAACATTTAGAAAACATTAAATAAACATCCAAATAAATGTTTCAGAGAACTCCAGATAACTTTAAACGGATGTTCTGTTAACTTTACTTTTCTTATAAGTGTTAGCTAACGTTCTTAGAACATGCCCTGTTAGTATTTCCATACAACGTGTGCAATATATTTAAGGCAAAATGGCAAGTTTGACGGCGGATTTGAAAGCTCAGCAAAGGAAAAGATTATAGCTAAATAATGACTTTGTTCTGTTTCTCATACAAAGCTATCAAAAGTTATGCGCACAAGTCATTTAGTCTACTTTTATGAACATTCTGTGGTACCCTTTTTTAATTTAGGAGGTGCTCAGAGTCCTTTCCACTTTCATCAGGTAAAATTGGCCTACACATTCTTCAATATTTCTCCTTTTTTACTTTATGAAAAAATTTGAAAGTCATGTGGGTTTGGAACAACATGAGGGTGAATAAATGATTTTCATTTTCGAGTGAACTATTCCCTCACTTAACTTTTAGGTTCATACATTTAAATAAATGCGGTGGCAGTTTCAGCCTTGCATTCCTTGGCATTTTTCTACAACTGAAAAGGTCAACAGAGAATTCCTCCTCATCCATAGTACAAGAGGTTATGGGCATTATAAACCCAAAGGCATACACAGATGCACACTCTGAAAAGCCATTGCATATAATACACCTTCCAGACACTTTTGGCACGCATAGGACACACTAATCCAAATCTTGCATACAATTTAGCATGCACACTGTTAGGACAAAGTATGCAAATTAGAATGCAGCCAACAAGATCTCAGATAGTATTTAAACTGAGAAATATCTTATCCATCACCTGTCAGACTACTGAAGCTTTTGTGGAAGCACCACTGATGTTGCCAAATTTTAGCCATGGATTTTGTGTCAAATCCTTATGGGCTAAGTACCATGCCAAAGTCAAGTAAATCATTTGAATTTTAAATGTAATTTTTCCACCGGTAAAGGATATTAAATGCACGTTTGGTAGTGATTTGTGTCCTACACCTCACCTCCCCCTTTATATTTTTGAATTATGTCATAAATTCATAAGAGATGCTGATTAACTGCACCATCCCCCAGCATGCTAATGTTTGCTGGGTTTGAGTTGGATTGGGACTTAAAACGTAAAAAAGGACAACATCCAACCTGTCAGGCAAGGCAGTTTTACTGTACAGAAGCAATTTGCCCCTTAATGGTAAAGGTGTGAGTAGGAGGGAAAAAAAGACAGCTGTGTCAGACTTGTTTGCTTTACATTTTCGCCTGCTGTCCCTCTGAAATGCTAAGTGTTAGTCATAGTGCACACTGCAAAAATCGTATGTGTTATACTACCATCCTTGTAATGTCAGCCAAGGACTGGAAGACATCCTTCAAGATTGTATATTCACTACTGTGCAAAAGTTTGGGTTGGTAAGATTTGTAAAAGTTTTGGAAAGAAAACCACCAAGTCTGTATTTATTTATTTATATATAAGAAAAAGAAAGAGAGAAAGAAAGAAAGAAAGAAAGTGATATAGTATTAAAAATAAAAATAACTACTCTGTATTTTAATATATTTTAAAAAAGCAATTTATTTCTATAGTGGCAAAATTTTCAGCAACCAGTACTCCAGTGTTTAATTATACATGGTCCTTTTAGAAATCATTCTAATATGCTTGTTCTTATTGTTATCTTTGTGGAAAAATTCTATTTACCAGTCTTTACTGCCATTTTTGGTCAGTTTAATGGGTCACACTTTGTTTTAAGGTCCAGTTCTCACTATTAACAAACCATTAATTACAGTTTTTGCCTCAATAAATTCCTAATTTGCTGCTTATTAATAGTTAGTAAGATAGCTGTTAAGTTCAGGTACTGGGTAGGATTAGGGATGTAGAATATGGTCATTATAGTAATAAATATGTTAATAATGCTAATAAGTAACAAGTTAATAGTGAATATTGTTCCCTATACTAAAGTGTTACCGTTTAATGTATACATGCTGAATATAATAAATCTCACTGACCCATTATTGAACTTTTGTATGTGTGTGTTTTGGAGGCCTGTATGATTTTTTTTTTTTTTATATGACTTTTAGGAAAGGTGAAAGTAAGCAAATGGTATCAACATTATGATAAGAAAAGACAAATTCTAAATTTGCGATAAGCGCAAAACAGCAATGTCACTTTTTAAACGTTAGAGGAAATACAGGAAATCCCTTCCCTTGATGGATAGCACCTAAACACACCACAAACGCTTGCCATAAATCATCTTTTGTAATCATATCTAATGTTATGTGCAGAATACTGTGTACACTTTTTAGCCACTAGCTGTTTTCCCCTCATAGTGAATGAGAGTGCCACTCCTGCGAATTAGTAGGAAAAAGTATTTTCCCTATTTCTGTAAATGCAATTACCCAACTTGACACTATCTGTCATGTTATGGATAATAGAAAATTAGATTAATTTGTGTCCAGTCCAATATTTGTTGATGCTGTATACTGCAGGATATCATGTCATATTAAAACGAGCAGTGTTTAATGAGCTCCTCGCAGTGGGAGTTCCTGCAAGGATCGAAGAATAGATCTTCACTGAATCTCAGATGCTCAGAAGGACATTTCTGTAGGCAGTTTCTATACAGTATGTAACTACACAAAACATCAGATTCATATTAAAATGGTTAAAGGGTTAGTTTACTCAAAAATTCTGTGATTAATTACACCCTTAAGTCATTCTAAAGCTAGAAAGACCTTCCATCATCTTCAGAACACAAATTAAGATATTTTTGATGAAACCCGAAAGCTTTCTGACCCTGCATAGACAGCAACACCAAATAGCACGTTTAAGGCCTAGAAAGCCAGTAAGGAAAGCCATGGATAATAGGTTCAAAATTAATAATTCTACAGAATAATAGGAAAAACATTTGGCAGACACAGTCGCTCCTCGCATCTGCTGCATAACGGCACAATAATATACATAAATCTCTAATATCACTACACAATGAGTAATGAGTGTGTGAAGTGAATGAGTGTAAACTCTACTAATAAAATGAAAGCACATCAAACAGCCACATTACTGTCTCTGTGCTTCTCTCAGAAATCAGAGCATGCCAAGAGTAATCAGCTATTTTATATAAAGTCTACTTTGAGGTTGTGGATGATTTTCCTAACATACATTAACTCTGTACACAAAGTTCCTCTTTTTTATTTCCTCTGTTTTATTTACCATGCTTTTTAACAGTCTTATTGTTTTCATTAGTTACCCTATAATACAAGAGATTAGGTTTATGAGTTATACAAGACATATTTGTTAAATGAAAGCTAAGGAAAGGAATAACATTTAAAACAGAATTCTCATGTAATATGGCGAGCGTTCAATTTAACCCTCTGGGGTCTGAAGTTTTGACATGTGCTGACATTTGTGGGGATTTTTTCAGTATCTTAAAAACATTAATGGCTAAAGTCTGATAACACTGTATTCAGCACAAACTGGGCTACAATATATGTAAGCAGCATGAATGTGCATGTTAATGTTTTTGAGAAAACAACATTTATGTGTGGCTGGTGAAAAACTAGTGAAAAAGATTTTTAAGTCACTGAAATAAGGTCATAAAACACATACGTACAGAACATATGTTCACAAGACTTTTGAGAACAAGATGTCATAAACTACAGTTTTTGCCACAAAGTGATGTGAAAATCAAAACAATATATTAGGCCCTATCATGCACTTGGCGCAGCGATGTGGCGCCAGGCGTGACAAAAGTGTTTATTTCTAGTTTCAGCCTGACGCAGTTATCATTTTCACATCCTGCGCCACGTTGTTTAAATAGCAGATCTATTTGCACCCATTTGTGCGCCCATGGGCGTGCTGGTCTGAAAACAAGGTGTGTTCAGGCACATTGTTGGCACGTTGCTATTTTGAGGCAACTGAAATAGACTGCACCATCGACCAATTGAAACCTGGTCTAAATTCAATGGTGCAATATTATTATTTTATAGTCTATAGGCAGGTGCACAATGCACATGCACTCTGCTTATTACACACACAGGGACGCGCAGCAGCACACAAACATGCCAAATATTAAAAATGAAAGGATTACAATAGAAAATATTATTATTGTGTACATAAATATAAATCATAATGGATATTCAATCGCTTTCTTATGCGAGCTGTTGTTTTGGTTTTACTTTCGCTTTCGAAAACGATCACGTTCAGCAAGGAGGGGAGAGGATGGAAAGGGGGTGCACAGTAACTCATTAAAGGGGGCTTGGCCCATGAATGCCCCTACACCCTGCCCCCCCTTGGTGCTGGCCCTGCTCTCTGGGAAAGCATTCAGTCCTTGTTCTAGCAAATTCCGCTGTGTAAATAGCGAATCCGCCATGGCGCAAGCGCAACTGGCTCTTAGAGGATGGAGATGAGACTCTGGTTTAATGTACGGTAAGCCCAAAAACACATCCATGACTCATTAAGAAAATAGGGACAACTCTTTTAGACCATGCGCCAGGCACATCAACTGTTTTTCCTGTCCTTAAAATAGCAAAAGTGGATTCAGACACGCCCCAAGTGCACCTGCGCATGTGCTTAGATCGTTAAAATAGGGCCCATTGATTTACATTTTGTAAGACATGTTTTGGGTTAGAAAGGCTGTATGTGACCGAGTGTCAATAGCCATGAATATTTATTGATTCCCACCTTAGAGACAAATTACTGACTGATGAGCCATCAGTCAGTAATGTGTCTGTGAAGCAGGTAAGAAAGAATGTGATGAGAGTAAAATAACTTATTTACAACACAGTATAATCAAAATCTACATAATGAAGGTCAAAGACACATTATTGATCTAAAGACAGAGACTTGAACAGTAACACACCTTCGTGCCACTGCTTACAAAAGATCCTGTTCACAACAGTTCAAATGTTGAAGCAAGTAAACCATACTTGATATTTCCAGTTTCTGCTGCTTTTTTCCATAGATTTAAGAAGAAAAAAAAAACCCCAGCCACATCATCATTAGTCATGGAGGTTATTTTACCATACACTCTTATAAATAAAGGTGCTTTAAAATATTCTTCACAGCGATGCCATTTAAGAATCATTTTTGGTTCTACAAAGAACCATTCAGTCAAAGGTTCTTCAAAGAACCATCTCTTACTTTTTTATAATCTGAAGAACCTTCTTACGCCACAAAGAACCTTTTGTTTTCTAGCTTAATTCTCTAGCAAGGCCTGTGATGGTGTTTTAAGTTCTGGTTATATAACGACGGTCGTCTTAAAAGCGCTATGGTCTAACTCATCGTTCGCACGTCCAGGTTTCAGAGAGGGCAAGCAATTAAGTCTAGCACTGCAGTGAGGTTATCATTCAGCCCATGACACTATAATGAAGAAGGCAACCTCAAGTCTTTCAAAAGCCACAGCCACAAAAGGTTTCTAGAGGCCATAAAACTGAACAAAACTACTAAACTCATGATCTGCTAACTTAACTTAAAGACCAATTTTACTAGCTGGTTACACAGGGTAAATTTGAGCCATGTCTTGCTGTTGAGAAGTGATTAAGAGATTAAGCGCTGAAAGGCGAATCCCAAAAGCCTTCTCATTATCTGAGAATTATTGCAGACATGACAGAATCACAGGAACATCAGTGGGAATGCTTTCCGTTATCTACTGTTAAGATTACAGCAATTTAGATAGAATCTCTCTGTGTCTTCCAGATCTTCACCCAGCAGAGAAGGTTGATTAATATAAGAGCAGCTTCATGTCACTGTCTTTTCATTTCATGAAGCATATTCTCTGAAGAAGCAGCAAGGGCTGTGTATTTATAATGCATAGGTATTTCAATAATGTTATTGTTTATTAGATGCTACAGGACAAATAATTTAACTTCACAGCAGTATGTAAATAATAAACAAGTGAGGGTTCTTTTTGATGGCTTGTTCTTTCTTTTTTTTTTAATCAACAACAGCTGACTCATTTCAAAGCATTTATATTCTGACATTTTACCGGAGTCTTCAAATGCCTCTTAGGTATGAATCACATTCACTGCAGTTTGAGATAAAACCGAACAGAAATCCTTGGGTGCATCACGGAACACTTAAAAACTTAAAAGAAATGTTACTAACAATGCCAGTGCTCTTAAATAATGTCCTGTATTCGGATTTATGGCATCTTCTGCAATTTTTTCCTTAAATATAGCTAACTCATCCATTAATTATATTGCATATAATTGTGCAAATAAGAGCATGTAGTGCTGAAGTCCACATTATGGAAAATTGAAATGGCTATTAAATGGTTAGTGTGTGGTACTGCATTCTTTTCGTAATTGTATTCTTTGACCTGAACTGAAATCCAGGAAATGCATTTAATTCTTTAAAGTGGCATGCAAAATACAAAAGATAGATAAAAATGTAGTGTTTGTGAGTAGTTAAAATGTGTCTCTGAAAGAGTAATTGTTGTTTGTCTGACACTGGTAATTTATCTATCCACCCCCCGTCTCATCTGTTGATGAGCCGCATTTTACAGTCAAAGCACCTCGTGATGTTGATTCATCTCCGTCCCAGTGTTAATTAGGGTCATTCTCAACATGCTTTCTTTAAAATGACATCACAAAACACACACACATGACTTTGTATGCATTCATATAATAGTATGCACAGGTTGTCATTTGCTTTTTGTTTTACGTTGCCCCCCAACAGAACCAAAAAAAAAATCCAGTAATGCTACCATAAGAAAGCCACATGAATAAAAACTAGATCCATTTCAATTCATCATGCACTGTTGACATAAATGAATTGCTGCCCAAACAACCAGTGTATTCTTATGAGAATCAATGTTTTAAAAACCCCTCACAAATTAAATTACCTCATAAATCACATAAGAAAATAAATATATACAGTGGGTAAAATAAGTATACAGTAGAACACGTCACCATTTTTCCCAGTAAATATTTTTAAAGGTGCTGTTGACATGAAATTTTCACCAGATGTCGGTAACAAGCCACGCAATCCATGCATACAAATAAAACAAAACAAATAATTTCAGAAGTCATATGTAATAAAATGGAATGACACAGGAAAAAGTACAAAAGCCTTTGTTTGTAATAACAGCTTCAAGATGCCTCCTGTATTGAGAAACTAGTCGCATACATTGCTCAGGTGTGTTTTTCACCCATTCTTCCACAGAGTCTTCGAATCTTGAAGGTTTTGTGGGCCTCTATGAACTCTGATCTTTAGTTCTCATTTTCTATTAGATTCAAGTCAGGTGATTGGCTGGGCCATTTCAAGCAGCTTTATTTTCTTTGTCTGAAACCAACTGAGAGTTTACATGGCTGTGTTTGTGTACTGTAGGTGTTGGGATTGAACTACCTAATATTAATTTCCAATGACAATAGGCACAATTGCTTACTAATTACTGATAGATTTAAGCTGGTGCCTTGGCTTTCCATGCCTTTTTGCACCTCCCTTTCTTCATGTGTTCAATACTTTTTCCCTGTGTCATTCCATTTTATTACACATAACTTCATTTATGAACTTATTTGTTTTGTTTTGTATGTATTGATTACTTGGGTTGTTACCAACATCTGGTGAAAATTTCAAGCCAAAAGCACCTCTGGAAATATATTTCTGAGAAAAATGATGACGTTCAAAACTTATTTTACCTGCTGTATGTACACTGGATATTTAGTTGATTATGTTGTATCTAGATATATTTTTTCATACATGTTTCCTGTGTCCTTATTCTCAGTTCAAACATTGTAATGAAAGGCTAAAGTTAATTATGGCTCTGGTTTCACAATCCAGTCTCTGAGAATGCTTGTTACATTTTTGTTTAAAGATAGGTCATGTTGTCTGAGCAACATGCAAATGAATCAGCAGTTAGTTCAGCGAATGCGAATATGTAATTGCTGCCTGGTTCTGCATCGAATAGAGATTTATAGGGACATAAGATATATTCTCTCTCTCTCTCTCTCTCTCTCAAATGCACAGAATGTTATTTGTGCTGAGAATATTATACAGTAGATATTATATATCTAAATGATCTCATTTGTTTACGTAAAGAGTTCATTTTTGTATTCATATTAAATGTAATTCAGGTTTGTGCCTGCCTTATCTCTGTTTTTCATTAAATACACTGATTAAATCTTGCCTGAAAATTAAATTGTGAAATATTTTAATTTAATCTAGATTAATTTCACACTTCAATGTCAGTAATGGTTATATTATCAGCAGGCACAAGAAATTGTCGGATGATAATGTTTGATTTTCAATTTGTAGTTTTATTGAGAAATTATGCACATTTATTAGAACACATTTTATTATTCAGTGACAAATCCATCAATCATTTTCAAAATAAGATCTTTTGATTAGCTTTGATGAACTCTTAGTTAAAACGATACTGATAATTTGATGTGGGTGTCATGCAGATATGAATAATTCTACAAACAATATCAGGACAATAAATTAAAAATAACTCTAAAACCAAACTGTCTGCTTAACATAAGAACATTTGAAAGTGAATAACAATAAGCATTGCACCACATGGGAGTCTTTTGGAGGTGCATGCGTTTGATGCAAACACCCTAATTCAATGTTTTTTTTTTTTGTTTTTGTTTTTGTTTTTTTGTTTTTGTTTTGATTTGTTTTTTTTTTTTGTCAGAGAGATGTGGATAAAAGTACACTGAAGCTACAAACCTGTGGCTGTTTTAATTAATTACTAGAGACATTATACAGAGATGATTGAGCAATTATCATGATCTACAACATCGCACAATCAATGTGGTCTCCGAAATACTCCATTTTCACAGGCCTATGTTTCATCTCCTTGTATAAACGGTTACAATACTCAATACTTTTCAAACATAATACCAGAAGTTTTGCTTCAGAATATTACATTCGTTACACGTTCGAGTTCAAAGCAAAATTCTCAGGGTATCAGACTGTGGCACGGTCTTAGCCAGTTCCCTTTCAAATCTCTTTGCTCCTTTGCTTCTTTCGATTACACACCAAAAACAAAACTGGATGAAGAAATGCAGCACTTTACAGCTTTGAACAGGGAAGCTGTAAATCTGGTATCCTTGCCTACGCAATAAAGCTTCGCTTTCGTTTTATATTTCTTTTGGCTTTTATGAGAGTTATTTCTTGGAATGATGCTCTCTGTTTCAGCTCAGTTTCACACGGTTTGACTGAAACAAACTACGTTCTTATCAAGAACAGACCAGACCAAGTGCATATTTGGTCCATTGCCAAGACTGGGCATTTTTTAAGGAATATTGGATTAAGAAATACAATATGTTGGTACCAAAATATACCATTTTTATTGGAAGGTCATAGCAGATGGCACCTAACAAATCCTTACACTAAGGCCGCGTCTGTATTCTATCAGAGCTCAAGACATTAAGCTCAGTTCATGAGTGTAAATATTTTCTGTTACATGAGTTTATTTCATGTTGACATTCTTCTCAGCTGAGAGGATGGAAGCTTTGTGCTCTTGAATTAAAGATGATTTCCTCAGTGTTAAAGCAGCATGAAATTGCATCTGTTTGAAAGTGCTTCCTGAGACCTACATTTCTCCAGTCAATTCTCATGTCATTGCCCAAATGGTTTCAAGGGAAGCTGAGGGCATAGACTTTTTCAATTAGAAACCGCTGCTAGTTGCTGGTTTTCTCAGCCATGGAAGGGCATGGCAAAGTTATGTGGACAAAACTGATGAAAAATTCTTCCTAACAATATGGAGTGACCAGAAGTCTCATGGTGGAATATAAGACATGTGGGCATATATGTAGTTATTTTTGTTATATAAAAAAGAACAAAGAAGCAAATTACAAACAATAAGACAAATACAATAACAATACAAATTAAATAAACTCTATTTGTCATTTATTTAACATGTACACTTTTATTTAACATCTTTTGTTGTTTGATTAACATTAATGACACTGACAGGTATTTAATTAGGCTGCTGTCCCTTTAAGACCGAATGCATTAGTTTTTACCCACCTGTTTACGTTCACTCAAGCCATAAATGACTGAATTTACATTAAATACTTCACACGATAGACATTTTGACAACTGTGTATTTGACAATGGACTATATTCTTTAGAACTTCCGTATAAAGATAAGCCAGCTCGGAAACTTCTGATAAAATGTCAATTGATTGCCTCGTTCTTGTCAGAAACTGAGAAACAATACAATTGCAATCACTATAATCATAGCGGCATTAACTTACAGCTTCATGTTATTTAACAACATATAATTTTATATGCCGCACCAGGTAGTCCCAGGAGAGTACCTATACACATAATTGTACATTTAAATCCTGACATCATAAGTTGGGCTAACGTTAGCTAGCTAGTGATGCTATCTCCAAAACATTATAATGGCATTCTCAATAATCGATACCTTTACACTCATTGTTTTAAACAAATAACATTTTAAAGCCTTTATTGTTTCTCAACTTTTCAGCTGTGCAGTAAAACTGACTTTAAAGATTTACTTGATGACATGAAAATGCCATAAATGTGTCTAAATGTGTGGAAAACAAAGTCTTTTAAGATGAAAATGACATGAAATTACCATTATAACCAGTAGATGGCAGCAGAGGATCACTCATTAGCTCAGCTGACATTCCAACACCTTAGTTTTTGTTTTTGTCTTGTTTTTGGATTTATTAAAAATAATTTTTTAGTACTTTTACTGTACTGACGTGTGAAGTATAGCAAGCGCAGAAAGTCACAAAGTCTCTCGTCCTTTAAAATAAATATAAAATTAAAATAAATAAATAAGACACCAACAACCTAAAGTTTTTTTTTTTTGTTGTACTTTTTTTGTAATACATAAAGTTCACTTTAAGAAAAAAATGTACAGATAACTTACTCACCCCTTCGTCATCCAAGATGTTCATGTCTTTCTTCAGTCGTAAAGAAATTATGTTTTTCGAGAAAAACATTTTAGGATTTCTCTCAATATAGTGGACTTCTATGGTGCCCGCAAGTTTGAACTTCCAAAATGCAGTTTAAATGCAGCTTCAAAGGATCCAAGCCAAGGAAGAAGGGTCTTATCTAGTGAAAGGATCTATTATTTTCTAAAAAAAAAAAAAGAGAACATATGCTTTTTAACCTCAAATGCTCGTCTTGTCTAGCTCTGTGTGAACTGCGTGTGTATTCTGGTTCAATACAGTTAGGGTATGTCAAAAAAATTCCATTTCATTTTCTCCTCCAACTTCAAAATCGCCCTACATCGCTACAGAAGTATCAACCCAGTGTTTACAAAGTGAACATGCAAAGAAGATCAAATGCCCTTGACCAAAAAAGTTAAAACAGCGATGTAGGACGATTATTTATTACCTCAAATAAAAAATAAAAAAACACCTTTACTAATTCTTTATTCCTCAGAATTGCGACTATTTCTTAGAATTGCGAGTTTATATCTTGCAATTCCGACTTTATAACTGCAAGTGAGTTTATATCATGCAATTTTGGCTTAATTTCTCAGAATTGCGAGTTTATATCTCACAATTCCGGCTTTATATCTCACAATTCTGAGAAAAAAAAGTCGGAATTGTGAGATTTAAACCTGCAACTATAAGAAAAAAGTCAGAATCCAGTTCCAGTGCATAAATACTCAGTAAATTATTCACTTAACATGCTGAATGTGAATGAAGCTAAACTTGGATTAAGTTTTAAAAACAGAAAACTTTTTATGGCTTTGTCACTTTGCGTCTAGTTGAGGCCAACAACTCTATTTACACAACTCGCAGATATTCCCATTTCTGATAAGGTCCATACCGTACAACATATGCAGAGCTTGATTACATGTTTGACAACTGGCAAGAGACTGAAGTAATCTGTATGCTAATTGCAGGCCTCCTTTCTTGCCTATATTTGCATTTCGAGGTAAACGCTGCAAGACCTTTCGTTTTATTACTGAAGAAAAGTTTGAGGAAATTATGTGTTTACATATTAGATTTTGCCAGAAGACATGCCCTTTGCATCAACATAACTATATTATTTGCTCAGATAAATTTCCTGACACATGACTCCCAGGCCTTTGGCTGAAATATCAGCCAAGAACTCGCTCCAAACTTTTAAAGACATAGTGATAGCCATGTCTCAGCCAATGCTGCCAATTAGAGTGGCATAAAGCAACTTGACATAGAGAGAATGTCAATCCATCACAAGCAAGCCACCCTCAATGGGAGCCATCTTCAAGAGAGGCAAGCTGCAATGAGTCGAGGAGGACAAAAAATATAAATAATAATCTTGCCAAACTAAGCTGTCCTCTGGTGAGTTGTGGTGCAAAGATTCCCAAGGTATCTGTGGTGCAGCCTCATCCAGATAGTTGGCTTACATGTCTGCGATACTGCGAGCAAGGCAATTAGCTGCTGCTCTAGAGAATATCATCCCCCTCTAATGATTCGCTTTCTCCCCTTCTTACCGTCAGTACCTTATTCAAGGTTGTCTCACAGATTTAAATTCACCTATCATAATAAAAGAAAATATGAGCCTTATGTATAGGTACTGTAAAGTTCCCAATCTCCATGGAATGGCAAGAAGTATTCTTTCACCTGTTAACGTAATTTAAATAGATTAGATTAAAAAAAGAAAACATGGCAGGAAAAAGAGCAAATATCCTGCTTATATTTCCTTCAACTAAATATCACATAGAACAGTTTTTGCTAAACCAATAAGGACAGCCAAGCTGCCCGTTAGTCCCCTTGGAATAGAAGTCGCGCTCAATGTCCACTGCATTCTCATTTTGTGTAACCAAAGATAAACAAGTCCATTGCAGGTGGACAAAACTGATGACAGTGGGCAATTTTGTGCAACAAGCAGTGCCAAAGTTTGTAATAGTGAGCTGCACCTGTCAGTGGTTGAGCTATAACAATGTGAAACTGTTATTGTTGTTGGTAATGCTAAGTTCTGCTGGCAGTGCTCAAAAATAATAAACATTTGTGCTAGCTTTACTCTATATTCAACATATACCACCGTTCAAAAGTTTGGGGTCTGTAAGATTTTCTAATGTTTTTAAAAGAAGTCTTTCATGCTCACCAAGGATTGCATTTATTTGATAAAAAAATACAGTAAAAAATGTTGCACGTTCCTTCACGTTTCTATTGTTATATACTTATAACATAATTTATTTCTGTGATTGCAAAGCTGCATTTTCCTTTAGAGATTATTCAGATATGCTGATTTGGTGCTCAAGAAATATTTCTTCTTATTAGTGTTGTTGATATTTGTTTAAAGGGGTCATCGGATGCTAAGTTCACTTTTTCATGTTGTTTGAACATTAATGTGTGTTGGCAGTGTATGTACAAATCTACCCTATAATGATAAAAATCCATGCAGTGGTTTTTAATTAATCTGTAAAAATAATATCCCCTTTTTCAAATCGAGCTGTTCTCAGATGCCTGACGGTGTGCCGTCACACCAACAGAGGCCGCTCCCACTATAGTTGATTGATATGAGCTCTTACCTTAGACCAGCTGTCACAGTCTAGTAACTTTCCTTGTTTTGATGCCAGAGCAGGGATGTAAGTCAGACAAGAATATCTCCGATTGAGCGATTGATGTGTTGTGTTGCTGGATGTAATAATGAACATAGTGGTCGTCATTTACTCCCGACATCTGAGCGCTGAAGATACAGTAGATTATGTTTGTTTGTTCAATCATTCATGATCCAGCTTCACTTACAACAGCATTTTTTTATGAATCTTTGCGAACGCCTTTCCTTATAACGTGGTAGTTAGGAAGTTTAGCGGCTAAACGCGGCTAAACGTGGCTAAAAGCGGCTAAATGCGGCTAAAGTAAACAAGACCGTCTTTCCACAGAGAGAAGAGAGGGGCAGGGTGAGAAGAGCTCATTTGCATTTAAAGGAACAACCCCTTAGAATGAGATGATTTTTGCAGAGCTCATTTTGACAAGGTAAAAAGGGTTTGTTTTACAAAACCATTGAGAATTTTTAATCAAAGTATATTAGAGACTTTTCATTAAGACCCTAAAGAATCATATCAACTTGGGGAAAATGGGCATCCGATGACGCCCTTAAAAAGTTTTAGAAATTACTTCTAACCAATGTAAAATGTTACTGTCACTTTTTTTTTTTTTTTATCAATTTAATGCATCGCTTCTGAATAAAAGTCTTTCTTTTTTTCTTTCTAATAAATAAATAAATAAATAGAAAATAAATTATTGAAAATGAATGATTGAAAAATGAATAAATGAATCAATTAATGAATTTTAATGTTCATTTCATGTTTTATTTAAAACATCTAAAATCATTTAAACCAGAGCTTGAAAAGAAAATTTAATTTATTAATAAATATTAGTTATTATCAATTTCATACGTTTTTTGTTTAAATAAATTGCATTTATTTGAAAATATAAATCTTAGAATCTTATAAATAATTACATGTGAAACCTTTACTGTCATTTTTTTTTTCAATTTTACGCATCCTTTCTGAATATTTAGTGAAAAGCATTTTCTTTCTTTCTTTCTTTCTTTCTTTCTTTCTTTCTTTCTTTCTTTCACTCAAATGAATAAATCATTCATTCATTCATTCATTCATTCAATCAATCAATCAATCAATCAATCAATAAGTAAATCTACTGACCCCAAATTTTGGAGAATTGTATGATTAAAGAAAGAAGAAACGAATGAATAATCATAACATTAAGACCTTATTGGAGTTTTTTTTTTTTCATTTAAATCATCAAAAATCATATCAATCAAACAAAATAGTTTAAACATAATTTCAGGCAGAGGAAAAAATCTAAAATGATTTTATGAATTTATTCTAATTATTCCAATAAATAAATAAATAAATAAATAAATACATTTATTTGAAACGATAAATCTTAGAATCTTAGAAATAATTGCATGTGAAACTTTTATTCAGTTTTACACATCCTTTCTGAATAAAAGTATTTCTTTCTTTCTTTCTTTCTATCTATCAAATGAATGAATGAATCAATGAATGAATCAATCAATCAAGTAAATCTCCTGACCCCAAATTTTGGAGACTAGTGTGATTGAATGAATGAATGAATGAATAATCATAACATTAAGGCTTTATTGCATTTAAGTCATCTAAAATCATTCAAACTAGACACATTAACTTGAAAAGAAAATTTAAGATCAATTCATTACATTTTGGTATTTCCTCTTTAAAACATCTAACAGAAAAATTAGGTTTATGCTTATTAAAAGAAATGTTGCTTTTCCAAAAAGTATTGTTAAAGAATGAAAACAAGACAAAAATACTAAGGGTTTTTTTCCCCTCAGTGTAAAATATTTACTTTCACCACTTGCATCAAAAGAAAGATGCTGCTGTTGCTAGCAAGGAACACCTGTAAAGCCAGACCACTTCCACATGGTTTGCAATGCTATCCAACCAGAATAACTAAAATCTGCAATAATACACTACATTGCCCACCTGTACTGTATGTGAGCTGCATAGTTTGGGTTTCATAACTCTTGTCTTTCAAGAAATGTTCAGGGTAAAAATGTTCCCTCCACAAGTGACTCAGGAGAGGCTGAATAAGTAATCAGTCAGTGCCAGAAGGACTTGTGAATTCAGCATTAATGAGTTTGCAACTTGACTGTGCTCAGCCGTGCTCTGTGAAACAAAGAGCACCCTTATTCCTATAGACCCGCACATGCATTGTATTAATAAATGTCCTACATGCTGAGAGTTGACTCACCTCTACGTATGGTAGTCAGTCCTCCGACAAACTAAACAATGTCAGAGTACATTTGTACTATTTATATGACTGTCGTCACAAACTAGAATACGAACAACTGCAGAGCTGCTTTTTCATGTGCAATTATAAAAAAAGATGCCAGTCTGTAATTGCGCCCGAGTGTATAATCAATGTTTTTTTTGCTTGTCTACTTTCTGTGAGCTTGAGTTAGACAGCCCTTGAAAAGATGATCTGTAGGGTAATGAATTCAAAGGCAAAGTTTTCCCTTTTATTGTCATGAAATCCATGAATAAATTGTATGCTAGACAGCATTGTGTACTAACACACTCACGTTTGACGTGGCATATGTCTCCTTTCACCTCAAAGCATAAGTCTAAACATCAGTCAAGCAGTCCTTGCCTATTTTTGTTAAATAAACTTTCTTCTCCCCTTTGTTCTGCTTGTTTTCCTCCTCTCTGCTAGGTGACAGCATCTCCGTGAGAACAACTCAAGGAGGGGATATGCACACATTTTTCAGTTTGTTAAGGATGCAGAGCTTAATAAATTACCTTTATTACATGTAATGCTTAGCTTTTGTTCTAACAGATTAAGATAAAATGATTTAAATTAGTTTTGCAGATTAAAATAAATTGTGCTTAAGTATGTTTTTATTTTATTTTATTTTATTTTATGAAGTAATGAATAAATGAATAATCAACATTAAGACTTTATTGACTTTATTTTATTTAATTCATCTAAAGTTATTCAACCTAGATACATTAACTTGAAAAGAACATTTGTTTAAAATCAGTTAATTACATTTTCACATTTCCTTTTTAAAACATAAATCTTAAATAAAACAGAACATTAGGGTTTATGCTTATAAAAAAATGTTGCTTTTCAAAATAAATAAATAAATAAAATGTATTGTTAAAAACTGAAAACAAAACAAGATTTATTTTCACCACCTGCATCAAAAATGTATTATTATTATTATTTTTATTTTATTTTATTATTTCTATTATTTTAACAATTTTAATCATCAAGTTTTCAGCATACATTTTCAAATAAAATTGTTTAAACAATTTCAGGCTGAGGCACCTAAAATCTAAAATGATTTGATTAAAATCAATTAATCACATTTAGGCATTTCCTCTTTAAAACATAACAGAAAATTGGGGTTTATGCTTATAAAAAATGTTGCTTTTCAAAAAAAAAAAAAAATGTTAAAGAATGAAAACAAAAGATTTACACCTGCATCAAAAGGAAGTTATTTTATTTTAATTAATTAATTAACTAATTTATTTCTTTCTTTATTTTTTATCTTTTTAACCAACAAGTTTTCAGCATACATTTTGAAATAAAATTTTTCAAACATAATTTCAGGCTGCGGAACCTTACATCTAAAATGATTTGATGACTTTATTCTAATTATTCCAATAATAAGAATAAGAATAAGAAAAAAAAATCATGTGTTTAATGAAATCACAACTTTTATTAAACTTTTTTTTGCTCTTTTCTTTATAGCAAATTATTTTAAAGAAATATTTATAATATTTGTTACTTAAAAATATGTCAGTAGAATATTGTTTGGTCAATGTTGTGTTCATGTTTAATTGGAGATCAATCTAAAGATCAAATAAATATGGATCCTAACCAATACGTCTCTTATTACTTTACAATAATACCACAAATGAGTACATTTGCCTCTGAAATCTGGTAGCAAATGGGATGAGAACAGACAGTGGGGACTTTCTTTAACTTTCAAAGTATAATTAATTTGCTGATATCGATTTCAAATAAAAAATCAAGAATGTAACAGATGTGTGGCAGTGAAATAAAAGACGGTCTTTTGTTCAACACTCATTATTTTACACTTCAATGATTTAGCCCTAATGACTTGAGATATTACTGATCATGTGCTTTCATTTTTCTGCAGATTGGAGAAAATTGATTATATTCAGTCTAACCTGGACATATTCTGCTGCAGGATAGTTGGCAATAGCAGACGTTACAATATTAGAAAAACAATGGCAAAAGTTGCAATATTTGAATGCAGGCACACAATGGACACAATGCTGAAAGATTACATAATTAAAATGATAAAAGCCATCTTTATTTATTGTAGCATTCACTATCATCCATTTACTGCGTGAGCAAATTCTGACCTCCACTTTTCATATATTTCCTCCCGGAATTAAGCATTAGTAGCATACAGACTCCCATGAAATGATATTTCAGATATTCCAGTTCAAAGCCCTGCTGATTGATGCAGTCAGAGGAAGCTAATTAACACAAGCCAACGATCCAAAATATCTTCATCCTTTTTATCCCGGAAGAGTTTGCTTCCCCAGTGAGACAGAAGCCTTGGGCAAGGACTAGGGTCTCAGTGGAGGATGAAAGTGAAGGGTACGAGCTGAAAGGTGGGGGAGTGCCAGGTGGGGAGCCTTCCTGCCCTCTTCTCCTATCTTCAATAGCATAGCCAGAAAGCTTTGATTGACATTTGTTGATTTTTTCCCTTGAAGAGCAACAAAGGCCGGGGGGCTGTACCATCATAGCATGACTTAGACTTTTTGTGGGCATTGATAATGCATTCCTATGATCCAGACATACCCAGTGTGCACACCGAGCTCGTCTTCGTCATCACGACTTGTCAGAATAGTTCTTTTCATATCTTGGCAGAAATGAAATGCATGAGTGCATGACTAATGATCATTTGGTTGTGCAACAGCGTTTCTTTAAAGTTTCGTATATTTTTCTCAATAACTTTTTAATTAGCGTTCCTTTCCAACATATCACAATTTGAGCACAAAAAATATTCTACATATAATATTAAAAACTAATATTTAGTGATTTATTAATGAGAATGTGCTCTAATCATAATGGGAAAAAATCTTACTAGATAAAAAAAATTACTCTGAAATAAGCATTCTCTTTATAAATGCATTTAACACGCTGATCTGACATTGACTGTCTTTGTTGGGGATGGAGTATGTGACTTCTAATGGCATGGCTCATGAATGAATCCTTCCATGATCAAAAGATATTTCTGAAAAGCTCGGGAAAATGGTTGTCAGCGCTAATGAGGCTGGAAAGAGTTACAAAACAATTGCTACTAAAAAGACTAAGACGAAGACATTCATTAATCTTCAGTGAAAAGTATGAGATTTTCAACACCGTTCCTACTCGGATCAGCGTCCAGAAAAAAATCAGTGCAAGGACGAATTGTACAACACTTACACAACCAAAGAAATACCATTTTATAAGAGAAGTCACAGACTTTTTGCGACATGGGATTCAGCTCACGGCACTTCTCATTTATTCCTATGGTATCTGTAAACATTCAATACACTCTAAAAATGCTGGGTTATTTTTAACGCTGGGTTATTTTTTTCTACCAAACTGCTGGGTTAAGCCTGTCTTTGAAGAAACAACCCAGCTGCTGAGTTACAGTCAGTCAGAGCACGGGCTATTTGAGTCCTCTACAGGAAAGACCGGTTCTCAGCGATTTGCACTTCTTGTATGCAGGCTTGTATACATTTTATTTCATTTATAAAGTCATACTGTGCTATAAATTAAATTATTCGACAAAAACGCAACATAAGGACAAGATGTCAGTCACCTGCGTCAGCAGCGGTTGTTTCGCAGGATGGAAATGCCTTTTGCCTTGCATAAAATAAATGAATTTTATTTGTTATTGTATTCGTTATTGTATATTGAGTTTAATCTTAAAATATGTTCTCTAATGTCAGTACTGTTTGTTTACGGCCAGGTTTTGGAGTTAGTCATGGCATCTTTCAACTACGAGTGAAATGCGTAGTTAACTCGGCAAGCAGCAGCCCTTCACTCAGATTTCAGTGACACACAAGCATGAGAATTAGTACTCTTTTGGTAAAAAGCGATTACAGAGAATGGTTGAATACACTTAAATTAAAATTCTACTTTTAAATGTTACATTTTTTATGTCTAAAATGCTTGTTAAATGAGTTTAAATGTATGTAATTTTGTAAACTATGCTGTGTTCACCCAAATAAATTCAATGTGTCTTTCAATGTGTATTTTGTCCATGTGTTTTTGCTTAATAATAAATGTTCATCTATTGATTATTGCTGTTGCCTCTAGTAATTCTGTGTGTGTTTTTATAAGTTCCAGTCCATTTTAAACCAGCAATATAATAATTTTTAATAAATAAAATAACCCAGCATGTTTGGTAAAAACATTTAATCCAACCAACTGGGTCGAAATAACCCAGCATGTGTTCTGTCCAATATTTATCCAGCGCTGCATTGTCAAATAACCCAAGTTGTTTTTTTTTTTTGTTTTTTTTTTGTTTTTTTTTACCCAGCATTTTTTAGAGTGTAGGTATAATGGTTTTTCTGCTGTAAAAACTGTATTTTCTATCCCCTTGCACTAAACCTACCTCTCACACAAAACTTTCTGCAATTTTAGATGTTCAGTAATACTGATACTAACAGTAATAGGGACCTAAAAATGTCTGCACAATGTCTAAATTTACTGGTATTACTATACTTGTGGTGACAATTGGTCCTCATAACATTGTGAACACCAGTACACACACACACACACACACACATGTTGGGTTTACATGTTTTATGGGGACATTCCATAGGCGTAATGGTTTTTATACTGTACAAACCGTATTTTCTATCGCCTACACCTACCCTACACCTAAACCTAGCCCTCACAGGAGACTGTGCACACTTTTACTTTCTCAAAAAAACTCATTGTGCATGATTTATAAGCCTGTTTCCTCATGGGGACCTCACAAATGTCCCCACAAGGTCAAAATTTACTGGTATTACTATCCTTGTGGGGACATTTGGTCCCCATAACGTGATGAATACCAGGTGCACACACACACACACACACACACACACACACACACACACAATATGGCTTCAATTAAGAAACTAAAAAGGCTACTGAGAGTATTTGATTTCTGCATAAATGTGATTCCTGTTGGCAGGACTGATTTTTGTAGTGACTGTAGAGGCAAAAACTCAGTGAACATGGATATTTATGCACTGGCTCAATTATTCATTTCCAAAAAAAAAAAAAGGAGAATCCCTCCATGGTGCACCTTTAAATGTTCATGAAACCACCAGGAGGAAAACAGAGGAGTAGTATACACAGAAGGATGTAATGAGGGAGAACATTGCAGCATATCTCAGGACCCAGACAGCTTGAAATCTTTGAGGGAACAATTCATTCTGAGCTAAAGCTTAGAATTAATTGTCAGTTGGAGGCAGAATGTGGGTCAAAGTTTGGCAATGGCTCTAAACAGACAAGTAATTCTACAACGAAGCAGCTGAAGAAGCAGATGGATTTTCACATTTTGGAAAGGCAGAGTCCAGACCTAAACACATCTGAAATGTTGTTCCATGACCTGAAGTGAGCAGCTGATACAAGACAGTCCAAAAATATCTATGACCTAAAACAGTTTTAGAAAGAACAGGAACATCTGGTTGGAATCATGCCTTCGTTTCCAGCAGGTGCCACATGTTAGAGTTTCACATGTCTTTTAGAGCCAGTTTTAAATCAATAGCTTTCTTCCAAAAACTAGTGGGCTGTCTTGTTGCATATTGCCTACAAAAGCAGCTGCATTCCTAGGCAGCATCCTAACTGCCATGAAACCTTTTAAGTGTCAGACGTGGAATGTGTTTCAAGCAGAAACTCTGCACAACACACAAATATTGATTTCAAAAGAGTTTGATGTATGTTGCCAAGCTAACTGCACTGAAAAAAAATGGTGTAGAAACAGTTTCTACTCAAAATTTGCTAATAGACTTATAAATAACGCCAGGTAAAACACTGAATTAAACATGAAATTTTAAAGTCGAAAGACTGAAATAGTATTTTCTTGTAAAATGCGCTCCAATAATCTTTATTTACAACTTTAAAAACCATTTTACAGTGCAATACTCCAAGTCTAAAATGGTGGGAAAATAACACACATTTGGTAAAATAATGTATTTTTAATGACACATATACTTTCAGTACTAATCTACTTTTATTTACACAACTGATCAACATTCCTCTCTCCTCATCCACCATCTTGCTCCTTTTTACAAGATGTTATATTGGTCTTGGGTGTCCACAGAATGTGTCTGTAAAGTTTCAGCTCAAAATACCCCACAGCATCTGGAAAATGTCATTTTTAGAGCTGTTTTGGTCTGTATCACTTTAAATGCAAATAAGCTGCATATTTCCGCTCATCTTCAGAAGAGGATGTAATGTATAGATCTCTGCTTTGCGTACCTACAGCAATAAACAGTCAGTAGAAGCAACATGACTGAGAGCGAGAGAACTGGTGTTCAGCCGTACACATGGGACGCCAAACAAACCGAAAGTGGGACGAAACAGCGCAATGTTACAGAGCTCATGCTGTGCTTAACTGTCATCGGCACGGCTCAAAGGACCGAGCCGTGCGACCAACCTGACAGCGCAGAGAGGACGTGTTTGCTAGCACCACCGAACTAACAATGCAGCGTAAACTAATCTACCTAGGTAAAACGTACGCACACAAATACGGTTAAAACATTAGCTAAGCACTATAACGACATGACATTCACAAAGCAGTCTGAAGTGAAATGATTTACGCAGACATAAATGCATAAACACTAGATTCTGAGGTGCACTACCTTCAAAAACAAAAGTAATTAACTGCGTCCTCAGTGGTTCAGATGTTAGGAGAAAATGAAGACTTTTATGTTCAGTCTTACATGCGAACACAGAACACCGGTGTTGCTGACATTACAGCTACTTGAGCACAGAGAAAATGGAAGACAGCGTACAATCGAAGACACGCTAAGGCCGGAAAGTATAGCTGTGCCTCATTTCAGAGGCTGCGTCCTCCAGAGGTTGCATTTTAAAGCTGCATACGTCATTATGGGTATCTTATTTAAGAAAAGTAACTATAATAAAATTGAAAGTTATTCCTTGTGAGGTGTAAAATTTATTTAAAAAAATATTTTTAAAATGTATTTTTTACTTTGCAATTTAACAGTTGCTTTTCTTATATGAGACTTCCCCAATGATATATGCAGCCTTCAGTGCGACCTCTGGAGGACGCAGCCTTCCAAATGAGACGCAGCATATGGCAATACAGGACTGTCAATCAGTGGCCGTGGGTGGGGCTTAAACAATGTGATGTCACATTGTTTACAGAATCAAAATGGCATGCCTAGTGAGACTGATTTGGTTTAATGAAGATAAAAAAAAATAAGGAGTGAATGGATTTTTATCATTGTGGGGTGGTTGTGTTCACACACTACCAACACACATTTATGTCCAACACCATGTAAAAGTGGATTTTGCATAATAGGTGCCCCTTAACATAGTCAAATAATTGGCAGAATCTTATTACTGTTCAGTTGTCGTATAGCGTTACTTATATTTTCATGTTGCTAGATTATCTAAGAAATTATTTGTGCAGTCTGTAATCTTTTTTATGTACTTTAATAATATTGTAAGATGTGTGTAGTGATAGGCTCTAATTCAATTTGCATTTTGTTTTACCACAAGTGTTGCTTGATTCTTCTGCTTCATTTAATTTTGCCATTAGTATATTTAAAATTCAGCTTTGCACAACTTACCATGACGACGGTCATCTTAGGTGTAAAGTTAAATTAATTTATGCTAACACAACTATCTGTCACCTCCATGTAAGTGACTGAATATCTTGACAAATTCTGGAAGAAGAGAATCTCATGCCTCAGTCCTGATGATGAAGATGATTGCGTAATCTTGGCAAGTCTGTCTCTTTGGCCGCCGCAATGAGACATCACTGTCTGCTTTTCACAGAATCAGTGTCAGAGGCACCTCTCCATTCCAGCCAATGCCAACCAAACAACTTTAAAGCAGGCTATCACCTGATAACAGATGACAGTTTAGAATTGGCAGCCTTGTAGAGGAAAACCAAAGAGCCAGCCTTCTCAGACTCAAAGGCATTTTAGTCCCCCCAACAGTTCAATTATTCTGTTTTAGTATTTTGTCTTTAATCTGCACGGATTCAAGGTCAGTATGTTCCCTTAGCATTTCCCTGCAATTCAAAACACCTATTCACATGAGTTTAGCTCCACTGTCAAGGTTAGAGGATTTCCCATCAGAGTGTATTTTAAATTCAAATCTTTATTTGTTTTACTTCTGCTTGAGTGATAAATGAGGGACCTGTAGGGACTCTTTGAATTAAACGCTTGTGTGCTTCGTAGATGCCCGTGTCTATCTGACTTTATTGTACCCAGTGAAATGGCAAATACCCATGTCACTAAACAATTTGTTTACGCTAAAGAAATGAATTCCATTAAACCCTATTACCCCCAGCAAGAACTGAGCGTACCACAAAAGGAACCAATTAACATTTCACAAAGAGTGTAAAAAGGTTAAGCGTTCTCCTTAACACTCCATAATGGCACTGTACAATGAAGTTTTCAAAAGCCTGTTGAATATTACGAAGTAAAATTTTAGCATCTGAGGCAGTTACACAGGCAACAGCTTTCAAAGGTGACACATTTTCATTTAAGAGAGCAAAGACCGTCATTACACTTAACGCTTCATTATATGTAAAACCATTCAGGACATAAATAAGGCACTTCCTTTGTACAACACACTCATATCACTCATAATATATCTCTGGCTGTTTCTTGAACCTCTACATGAATTTTTCATATGACTCCATATGAGTATAGCAGTGACATCAATGAAAAAGACAGGTGCTCCAGTTTAATAGATGTTTGTTTACTTTAAGTGAGAGCAACAGGAGAGGAAACCTCAGCTTTCTAAGCTCTCGCCTGAGACACAACACTACTATCCTTTTAAAAATATCTAAACGAAGGGCATCAAAAGTATTTTGTATCTAATTTCAAAACAGCTGGCTCATCTCCTTCAAAACTTTTGTGTGTCTTACAGGATTGTTGTGCAGTTTTTAATTAATTGATTTTTTTTTTTTTTTTAATAAAATACAGTTGCGTGAAGAACATTTTAAAGAGCTGAAATGTCAAGACTGGAGTTGTTTACTAAGCACAGTATTGACAGTCTCAAAATCTGTCTATGAAGGTGTTTTCACTGTTGGACAAGGTCAGTATGATATCAGCATCTTTCTAAAAATATTGTATCCATAAAGCATGTTGTATCATGTTTACGAGACGCATTCAAAATCTGGCTTACAGCCGAGTAATCCAACAGCCTTCTATTTTTCATAATAAACATTCCATCCATTGAATCTCAGGAAGAATATTGTCTCAGTTTGATGTAATTGTGTGTCCTGAAAAGATAATAGGTCTACTTTACCTTGCTATGACTGCCACTCTAGACGCTAGTCCTTAATCTATCCGGGCACAGTTGAGTCCCTCAGGACTCATGTTGATGTCTAGGTATTCTTCAAAGTGCCCTTTATAATTATTTAATGGTGCGTGCATAAATGCTTCTGCTCGTAAGTCTGTCCAAATAGCACTGAATATAGACATGCATTGAAGGTTTTTTCCCCTCCATTTCTGATTTTATTTTGACAATAGAAAATACATTACACCATACTTTTTTTTCTTCTGTCATATTTTTCCTCAAAATAACTTGGATTTTTGTAAGTAAGTACCCGTTTAAGCCTGAGTGATAAGAGATCTACTTAAAAGCTAATCTGGCCAAATTGTTTGGTTTAAAAAAGCAATATTGGCCTCTGTTAAACATGCAGATATTTCTGCCCATACTAAATATGCTCTATGAGATATCTGAGGGATGACTTTTTTTAAAAAACATATGTGATTCAAAACTTACGAGGATGATTGATTATGCCTCAGAGAAATCAATATTGTGCAGTCCACAGTAAGAGAAAAAATGTGGACATTTTTCAGTTTTATTACGCAGCCACAGGTACCTACATATAACCAGACACACTGGAGAAAATGTTTTTATGTACTACAAAGTCGGCACAAAATATTGCACAGGCCTCTGATGTGTGCAACAGCATGAAGAACAAATTCATCTTGAGAATGCATCAGCACATTTCTGATGACTTCCATAGCTGATATCAAGAATGTTCAACATATTACCATACGTCTCACATCAGGAAAAGCATGTAAAAGAAAAAAAATGGAGGGAAAAAATCGAACCAGGTCTTTTAAAACAGTTTAAAGGTTGTTTGTGAGTTATTGAATGATTGATGACCTTCACTGTGTGCAACTCTTGTTCTCCATTGCAATTTAGGAGATATGGCATGTGAAGTCAAGTCAATTAAATGATTGGGTGAAGGGGGTGGTTATCAGTCAGACTGGTAGGATTCCTAAAATATCCTTGTATCCCTATATCCCTGTTGCTTTGGCACTCATTTGTCCTCTAATTATCTTTTCTTAAAACCAGTACTGATAAAGGCACCGGCCAATAAACACACGCAGCTATCTCTCCTTTCAATTACCCTGATCATTTGATGAGGGGCAAAGAGAGTCTTGATAAGAGTTGTTTTCTTTTCTTCAGGAAAATATCATTACTCATGTATTTTGTTCTTACATTGATTATAGGAAATGAATATTGTAGCTATACCATACAATAGGCTGTAAAAGTATGGCAGTTCTTGTGGAGGAGACAATGATCAACTCAATAAAAAACAATGGCTTGCTCATAAAAACACTAACTTGTTTCATTCCTGAGTGATTCAGTGTTTTTGAATGAACTGGTTGATTAAATGGTTCAATGTCTTCCTCAAAAATACAACTGCTTGTTTAGTTTCTCGGGGGTTTGAACAAATCATTTAAATGAATGAGTCAAAAACTTACAGACAGTCAGTGAAAAGTATCGTAATACAGTGAAAAGTTCCAGTGCTGTGGACAAAATACCAGCACTCTCAGCCAATTAAATGAAAGCATTCGAATCGTCATTAGGGTCACTTTTATAGAGCTACAATAGCTTAAGCGTTCTTTGTAAATTCATTTGTCTGAATGACATTTCTAAGGTATTCAATCCAGATTTATATAAGCTGCAAGGGTTATTAAAATAAGAGTGCATGGTTTTTAGATGAGAGACTAATAACTACGCATATGAATCATTCATTAGTGAAGGGATCTTTAAAGGTGAATCACGCTGTGTGATCTAATTTTTGCTAGAGACTAATGATCTCTGTTGCATTGTCCCTGTTGTTGCAGAGTCTGACAGGTTGCATCTGACTAAGAAGTACAAATGCTATAATAAAATCAATGAATATAAAGTGCTCTCCCCCACTAGATCATGTATCACAGTTATAACTTTAAAAAGATGACTCCAATTCCATTCCCACTATCATCAGCCAAAGTTGTGGCTTTAATTTCACTCCTGACAACAGCTCTTCCATTAAAAGCTTCAGGCCTCCATCAGTGTCCTCACATGCCAGGATGCTGGAATTAATCACACAACTCATGAAAAAACAATCGAGTGAAACAAAATTAGCAAAGCAGCGAGAGAGGCTAACACAGCCTGTCCCACTGACACAGAGGCACTGACGTCAAAATAAACATATCTAGCGCAGAATATTCCCTCTTTGGCAGACCAAGTATTCATAAGGCTGAGCATCTGGGTCTGTGTTAATTAACTTGGCATTATCCACGTTCATTTTGTTTAGCACCAGGCTCATGGGTCTGTTTTAGAACTGTTAATTTAGGCCTGAGGAACATGGGGATGCCCATCCCTGATTTGAGGAGAATGCAGTCAGTCCTCCCAAGTGGCTTAGGCTCTCCTGGAATTTCACAGTAATTTAACTGTGCTGTCAATCACGGTTTGCTCAACGTCCCTCTATGTCTCTGCAGTAACAGGAAAAGAGAATAACAGAGATGGAGAAGGGGAAACAATGGTCATTGCTCACATTTCCCAATAGCAGAACAGGTGTCTGCCTCCTAATGCCAACAAATTACTAATGAATTGGATGGAATGTAATTGTGTCCTGATGTGGTATTTTAAACACCAACATATTTGGAAAACTACTGTAGAGTGCTTATGTTGATTATGAACATTTCTGGGATCTATGGGTTCTATATTATACTGTAGTTCTCAAACAAAGATGTGCATGTTAAAAACGTCATATTATATAATTGATACGGATAAAGTCAGTTGTTCAACAACAAAAAAACGAATCTTACACTAAACAGTGCTTGCCTCATTAAATATTCATGTGCTTAATACAGTGACAGAAACTTTCCAGCACAATATTTTTTTCAGTGCTTGAGGGGGAAAGATAAATATTTAAAACAGTGACGGAAAGGCATTAATTGAAGTTTAGAAGAGACTGCTGAACCCAATCTCAATGGATTTTTTTTAAGCAAGTAAGCATAAAGGTTCATCCGATAACTGTTACTGGGAAGTAAGCAGACAGTATGAAAATGTAAAAATAAGATTCATAAGAATTGGCCACCAACTCAACAAAATGTAAAATAGTTACAAATTGTGGTAAAATTGAGTTATTGAGATATGTTGAGTTATGTTTAAAGTCTGAAAAGATAGGACTATTCAGGACAAACTACATCAGAAATACCAACCCAACTGATGACAGGACATTAACCCCAGATCAAGACTGAACAGTGTTACCATGCAAAAAGATAGCACAGAAAATTTTATCCAGTTTTCAGAATGCCCATTCTAGGCTTAACAATTTTAAAGGAATAGACTGCAAAAAAAAAAAAAAAAAGTTCAGTCAACTCAAATAAGTTTAGTCAACTTGAAATGTTAAGTTGTATTAAGTAACGACTTAGATATTTGAGTTGACTAAACAAAAAATTGGTGGTTACACTTTATTTTGATAGTCCACTTTAGACATTCTACTAACTATAAGTAACTTTGCAACTACATATCAACTAATTCTCATTAATTTGCAACTACATGTCTACTAACTCTCAGAGCAGACTGTTAGGTTAGGTTTAGGGTTAGTAGAATAAGTTGACATATACTTGCAAAGTTTAGAAGTCTGTTAGAAGATATTAAGCAGACAGTCTACTAATACTCTAATGACTAGTTGGCATGCAGTTGCAAAGTTACTTACTGTTAGTAGAATGTCTAAAGTGGACTATCAAAATAAAGTGTTACCTTTGTTAAACTCAAAAGCTGGGCTTGTTACCCAGCTTCCTTGAAACTGTAAGTTGAATCAACTCAGTGTCTAAGTTGTCACTTAGTACAACTTAACCCTTTCACTGATGAGTTTAATTAAAAATTCTATCTGACCGCCCAGAGTGAGTTTTTTTTAGGCAACCATTATTTTAGAACGTTTGCCCTTATTGTTTCCATGGCAACGTGACACACCGCAGTCACAATAACACTGTATGACGGATAGATTGTTTTTATTTTGTTTTTCCTTTTTTATTAAAAATATTTCATGCACCATGTCATGAACTATCTGATATTCCGATTCACAAATATGTGTAAATGAGTGTGTTTTGTCGCTTAAAATCCTATATAAATGATCTGAATCGTGACCTATAAAGTGAGATGGGCACCGCCATGTTTGTTCGCACTGGCTTTCAGAGAATCCTGTCAGCCGAAATTACAGCATGTAAATTCACCAGTTTCTCCCGAAATACACGCAAGTGGCTGGTGAATTGGGAGAGGAATAAAGTGAACTTTTTAGTTACTTACACTATGCGTATGTGATATGAATAAAACACATCTGCAAATTTTATTTGAATGGATTGTTATTTGCTGCTTCCATAGACATCTGTGTGTATTTTACAAACTCTAAATGTATTGTTTTACAAGTACTTATGTGTATTTAAATGTCTGAAACCTACAATAAGCATTATGTGGTTAAAAACACTGCATAGTTGTGATTATATCACAAGTTCAGAGCTTGTCTCTCTCTGGCTCAGTGCCAGCCAACGCTAATTCAGTTTGAATTTGCCAGTTGCGTGACGTCACCAAACGTTCTAAATACCATATGTGGGACCGTGCTCCCAGAGACACAGAAATTAGAATCCCACATGTGTGACCGTATTGCTCTACAGGTTAACCTTTCAAGTTGATTAAACTTTTCTGAGTTGACTGAACTTAAAATTTTAAGGCAGCCGAGTAACAAATAATTTTAAGTTGACTCAACAAATGTTTTTTTTTTTACAGTGTACTTCACCTAAAAATGAACATTTTGTGAAAATGTACTCACTCTCAGGCCATCCAAGATCTGAGTTGGTTTGATCGTGGATGGCCTGAGTTTGTTGATGAGTTTGTTTCTATGTCGAAATTTAGCATTATATATTTAGCTCATCAATGGATCCTCTGCAATGAATGGGTGCCGTCAGGATGAGAGTCCAAACAGCTGATAAAACATTACAATAATCCACAAGTGATCAAAACTCCTCTCACATAAAAATCTGTATTTGATTAGAATCGTTTTGGACTGTTTCGATTTCTGTCCTAATTCAGATGAAATGGCTTTTTCACGGGGAAAGCAATATTATGGATATAGGACTCATAATTTAGGTGGAAGCAATGGTTTTAAGTTAAAAATGACTTAATTATGTATTTGTTTATTACAAAAACACACCTGCTACTTCACAAGACATTAATTGATGGACTTGAGTCAGCCGTTAGCTTTTGTCAGGTGTTTGAACTCTGACGGTACCCATTCACTGCAGAGGATCCACTGGTGAGCACATGCTTTAATGCTAAATTTCTCCAAATCTGTTCTGATGAAAAAAACAAACTCATCTACTCATCTTGGATGGTCTGAAGCTGAGTAAATTTTCAGATTTTAGGTGAACCTAAAAGCCCTAAAATCCCTAACCATTCAAGAACATCTTGAACATTCAGATAATAATGACTAATAACTGTATTTCAGTCTTTTCAGCATGCTGCATTTCCCAATGTATTATTGCTACGGCAAAGACGTACTTGACTAGTCCTGGCAGGTTTGCCTGTCAATGGCACATCTCACCCATTCTCATAGACTTGCATACTTTTGAATTTGAAGATGCAGCCGTGCTATTTTCTAAGAATTTCACTTTAATTTCAGCAGCTGACAATGCTGACCAGGTCTCCACGCAGGAAGGGCATTGTTAAGAAAGTTCAAGCAGTGATAAGGTTAATAAATAGCTCCACAGCACTGAAATGCCATGTCAATTTGCAATGTCTGCCACATCTTCAACTTGGAAGGTGAGCTGCCTTCATATTGCTTGAAAGTACAGGCAATGCCTGAAACCGGCTGTAAATTGAATTTTAATGGCACCATATAATATGCTGAGCCATGCACTTTTTTGCCAGCTCTCTTCTCAACGTTGTCACAAAGCAGTCATTCTTATGACCCTGAATTATACCCGTCATCGCAGTCTTCAAAGATTTATCCAAACAACCTCTGAAGCGCACAGCAGTCGATTTTCGTGTGCAATATGTGGATTAAGTTTTAATTTAGCAAATAATTTGGTGTTTATTGTTGTCTGGGTAAAACCAATGCATTTTCGGGAACCATTAGCTGGGGTGTGTTTTGACTGTATAAATCTAGAATAACATTTGTTTGTTCAGTTGTCAGGCTACCACTCAGACTATTGATCGTGCGTGTGTTTGAGAGAAGGCAGTGAACTGTGTTATGTTTTTTTTTCCTTTCTAACTCAAAGACTATTCGCCTCCAGATTAGGACTGCTGTAGCCTGCCAGGTTTCAAAATTGAACAGAAAAATCCTTCTAACCAAGGTATAGTGCATCACTTGGCTATCAGATCATATTCTCAAGCTGTATATGCATCAGTCTTTCTTGTGCACCTGAAGTATTTTTTAAAACATTTTTTTTCTACCTCTGTCTTTACTATTACATCTCTTGCATATATTTTAGCCAGTGCATAGGGCAATTACATATGAAATTCTGCAATGTTAAACAATGTAATTTTAACAAAATTTAAATTAGTTGTCACCACAAACAGTGAGATTACCATCTTGGAGATTCTGGAGTCCTTTCTCAGGTTCATTTTCTCACATTTTTAGTATATCGAACTAACATCCATAGGGACGTTTTACAGTCATAAGCAGGGGTCTGAAAGCAGTAAGTCACTGTACAAGGAGATGAGCTTTTATGATGTTAAAGAACGAAAGAAAAAAAATCCCTTTACAACTAAAGTGTCTGCAGATTTTTCTCAGCAAGGGCAACTCAATGCCAAAATCAATAGGAACATCTCCTTTGAGGTAATAATAAAAACAGTGTGAGTACATAAAAGCAGGGAGACTTATAATACTAAAAAATAAATAATAAATACTAAAACCTTCTAAAGTGATAGGAACCGATAAGATTGTGCTTTAATTCACCCTATGATATCATAATGACCAGAATGTGCTTTTCATTTCAATACTCTACCCAGTAGAGTAGATGAGTCTTTCATAAAAGAAATAGCATGTGTTAATCAGTGGGAGTTATTGTGTGTTTCTCATCAGCTCAGAGGGTACGGAATAATTCCGCCTGTTTAAATGTAAAGTAGATAACTGCTCTGGATGGTGGTATTCTGGAAAGTGATAAACCAGGACGAAGAGACCTGGGGTGAAACAGCGCTTAGTCCAACAAAGCTAAATTCATTTTGCTAGCTCACGAAATGGAGTTATCTGAATCAACTGTCCTCTATTTTCACTACAGGAGATTGAGGAAGGCCAAGGTCAAATTACATCAAAATCTGAGAGCATTAGACTCCAATGCCAGAGAAAGTTTTCCAACTCAGTCAGAGATAATCTCAATCTCCAACTGTGCTCAGCAGGGACTAAAAAGCTTAAGAACTGATAGGATCCCCAGACCACGGAAAAACGGTGCTGTAGGCAAGAAAACCGATGATTTGATTAACCATAGAAATCCGATGGGTTCAATGAGAGCCTCAAATAATTAGCTTTTGAGATGCGATGCCACGGCTGTCTGTAGTGTTTAGGGTCTATCAACACACTGTAAACTGAACACGCTGTTTACCTAAATAAGTTACTCCCACCTTATTGTGAGCTTGATCAGTCAAGCTTAAATTTTAACTTGAGAGAGAAAAAAGGTGAACTAATAAGACTTTTTACACTGCATAAAGTGACACGACTAACGTTCCGAGCTCTTAAAGAAATAATTTACCCCAAAAATGAAAATTTGCTGAATATGTACTCACTCTCAGGCCATACAGGATGTTTCTTCATTAGAACAGTTTTGTAGAAATTTAGCCTTACATCACTTTCTCACCAATGGAGTGAAGTGGGTGCCATCAGAATGAGAGTCCGAACAGCTGACAAAAACATCACCACACGACTGTGGTCCTTCAGTTAATGTCTTGTGAAGCAAAAAGCTGTCTGTTTGGAATAAAGAAGTCTATTATTAATGCATTTCTAAACTTCAAACCATTGCTTCTGGCAACAATATGAGTGCTCTATCCATAATATTGTTTTTGCCAGTGAAAAAGTGCCTCGTCTGAATCAGAAGAGAAATGTGCACAACAAGAAAAAAACAGTCCAAAAGAATTCTAAACAAATATGTTGGTGGATTTGAATGTGAGAGGATAACATGGGATGGACTTTTTCATCTGTGTGCATTTCTTTCTTCAGAAGCAAAACAAAACAAAAAAAGTTTCTTTTTAATATACCAACATACCCAACCAAGTTTGGTTTTAATATGCCAACAAAGTGCATGTCCACTAGTTTTTCTGAGACTCAACCAAATAGACATATTTCAGCTACTCTACTCAGCTACTCACTACTTCTATTAATTTGCACATTAGGATAGTTCATAGTTGGTACTATAGTTCAAATATTCTTAAGAAGCCATTTGCACTTGATTATGCTTGAAAATGTAAGAACACTGCTAAGAGTTTGGCCTTCGAGTGATGGTTTGGCAGACATACTACAGGCCATCTGTTACATGCCTTCCCAAGAGCTATGACTCTAATCCTTGAAGTCCACACGTCTTTATATACTATACATGCATATTAAATGCTTGGGGCAGTAGCAATATTACTTGTGGTTAATTATCTAGGCTAATTATCTATTATCTAATACACCTACACAATATAATGAATGGCAAAAGTTACAGTGTACAGTCCAATGGCTCTATAGCAGTTCAGCACCACGGACAGTTCCAGTGCAGCATTGCGTTCAGAAAATGTCCACTCTGGACGTTGCCCATGTATCTAATCCATCACAATCAGTTTCCTGATAACACACACAGGACTGATGCGTGTTCCAGCAGATTGCCAGAAGACAAACAATCTCACTTTGCCAACCTCTGTAATGGATTTGTGCTGAATTTGTCCATGGTCAGAGAGCCATTTTGATTGTAGTCAGAACTGGGTTTAACCAGTACTTTAATGCCAATGAAAAAGAAGCTATTCCTGGTCTGAAATCCTATCAGCTACACATCAAAGCATGCTTGTAGTGAACTCGTGCTGCTTAAATGTCTCTTGTCTTTTTTTTTCTGATTTATACTGATAGTAAAATATGGACATTGATGCAACGAATTGAAATCAGAAGTATGATTTTTATTAGCTGCCACTGCTGTCTGAATCACTCCTACTGCACAGATGTACAGAGGCTTAGGGCCAGGGATAGAGACTTCAGCACCCACACACGCTGCTTGTATTTCGGAATAACCTCAAATGATTCAGGTGATAAATTTAAATGCCACACTGTAAAAATGTTGGAAAAATAATGCATTGTAAATGCTACAGCAAGAACCTCTATTATACCTATTATATTATAAAAGACAATATATTTCATATAAATGTAAAATATTATCTAGAAAATACATGGAAAGCATATATTATTAAAACATTTTTTTTCAACTATATACTTTATAGAATGTTTTACGCTGCCTTTTATTTAGTAAATGTCTTAGCTATTTTATTTAAGAGAGGCCCATGTTCAAGTATCATGTGGCTTCTTTTGGACCAGCTGTTATAAAAGTACATTTTACAAAAACAAATACATTTTAATAGCCTAAACAGGCTATTAGATTAACATTATATGATTCAATGGCCAACAGCTATAAAATATACTGTCACCAAAATGTCATCTTATAATGCTTGTAACTCTATTTTTATGGCAATGGTAACCACAGGTGGCAGTTTTTATAGCTGGTAACTTTACAACGTTTTACAGTGTATTAGAATGTATACTGTTTGTATAACAATTCTTATAAGAATAATTCCATACTATTATTAGTTAAGAAAATGTGAAGTGGTGCTTGCACAAACAGATAACACTTGGTTCTGACCTGCTGACCAGTGGACATGAGCAGAACTCTCTGTATTAGAATTCTAAACTAATTCGAAAAAACAATGAAAAAAGGAGGAAAGCGTTTTCTTTAAGCACTTACTTTCAGAGATCTCTAGATTTATCGATAGACAGATAGTAACATAGCCTGCTTATCATTCCACCCTCGTCTCGGGTTTTATGCATATCCTCCGAAAAGCCATTACAGAGGGCTACTTGTGTTTTAAACATGTGACTTGGGTGAGAGAGGGCGCGCGCCCGCGTCTGCCAGCGTCTATCCATTGAAATTTGGCTCTGTCTCTCGCACACACACATACACGCGGACAACGATGCAGAGTAGGAGGGTCAAGCAGAGCTATGTGATGGGACTGACTTTATAGAGGAATATCTACAGGCACTTCCAGTAGAGACTGAAAAGGCACGGTGTCGCAGTCCGTTGGCGGATGTTAAACTGATCAACGAGCTTTAACTGATAGCTGCGATCTGTTTCTAACTGTCTGTACTGCTAGTGGATTTTATATATTCGACATTGTTTGACTAAATGCGGTTATTTCTTCTTCGAGGAACAATTCAGAGCACTACACGGATAAGCTAACCTTCGTATTATAATGGGAGCGCTTTGTTTCCGAAGTTGGACTATAGTGAAGTAGCACCAATTTAAATATTTAGGTGCTGCCATTGCGACCTTTCGTCCATTTTGTCTTTACGCCAAACAGTTTTCATTACTTCCGTGGGTTTTAAGCTGATGACCGGTAAATACTGATGTAAGGAAGAAAAAACTGATTCAGCGAAGAATGGGACCTAATCGGATGAAGTTTCAACGTTGAGCTACCTTGTGGTGAGTTGTATTTTTAATTCGTGTTCGTTTTGACATGGTCTAAGTTGCTGTCAGTTGACTGTGCACTGCGAATATAATCGTTGCCTCTTGCTGCAGCGGGACAACTTTGAACAAATGAAACCTGATCGTCACATCGTTCTTATGAATGATGAGCATACAGCAGCCCATCAAGTCTACACAGCTCCTTACACGAGTTACAACTGTGATCCCTCAAGACCATTCATGTATTTATGCCATGTGGTGTTTGATACAAAGACACATCTCTCTCTCTCTCTCTCTCTCTCTCTCTCTCTCTCTCTCTCTCTCTCTCTTCACACACACCACACACACACACACACACACAAACACACACCAAGTTGAAATTTCTGCAATACTGCTAAAAAGCATAAAAATTAAGCATCTTGAAAATTCTCAAAACAAGATCAATTTATTTTAGAGGCAAAGACTTCAATAGAGAATATATTTTACATTAAGTTCTGTTTTTCATGTTTTAAACATAAACCCTGCTCATTTTTGTCACATTTATGCATTAAGCAATAAAAATAGCTCTAATTCAAGATGCATTCTCTGAAAACAAGTCTTAATATTTAATGCAGCTTGGCTTCTCAAACAAATTTATCTTGTTTTAGAGATGTTCAAATATTTTACTGGGAAAGAAGACAAAATATGATGATGATGATGATGATGTTGATGTGGATGATTATTTTGCATTTGACCTGTGATGCAGGTTGCAGATTATGAGGGCTATACTAACTTCACAATTAATTTTATTCACATGAATGAGTCTTGAGCTGATTTTGTAACTACCAGTGATGCATAGAATATCCATGAACCATTTTTTAAGCAGTTCACAATCACAGTGTGGAATTCTAATATATGCTACACAGCTGTGTGCTTACAGAAAATCTGTGAAATAAGGCATCAAAGTTTGCTGCCCAGTGAATCAGCTGCTAATATATTTTGCTATAATTGGTGTCATTATATCAGCTCTACCATCTGTTAGTAAAATAGCTTATATCTTACCTGGAATTGCTTTAAAGCGAAATTACATTTAATTATAGCAAAATTCAGTACCTTAATGTGAAGGGGGAAAAAACTGATTCAGCTCCTTACATGACCCCAGTGAGGTAGTGAGGGTTCTGGGGAAGAAATACTGTATCTCTAGCCAATGGAGAGAGTGCAGAATAAGCCAATGATTTTAGCAGAATAGTGTTACATGACTCTTCATTATCCACAACAGACATGCTGTGAATCATCTTTCTGATACAGCACAACATTCAGTGCTCTGCTCTTAAATGGATAGTTTGCCTAAAAATGATTTTTTTTTTCATCCTTTACTTATTCTTATTCATTGTAATGTCTTTCTTTCTTCTGTGGAACACAAAAGATGTTGTTATTATTATTATTATTAAAAAAAAACTTTTTCATTTTTGGGTGAACTTAAAGTTTAAGATATTTCTGTATGCCATTAATAAGCATATATATGGAAGATTACTGAACTCATTATTTTTAACTTAACTGTCTAATTACAGTGCCGCTAGTGGCACCAAAGGGAATTGCGTTCTTTTCAGTCTTTTTCCTATTTATTTGGGTCAGGCAGTAGACCTGGTAACCGTACATTTGGAAACTACAGTTCTTATAATGGTTGACGGAGGCACACCTTATGTGTTAGTTATTGCGGAGTTTATTCTCTCTGTGTGAGTGCTGTTACCCCTGCACAGTGGATGTCTTTGCAAAAGAGTCACTGGCACCACAACACTGACAATCTGAATGCTGCATTCACATTTCCCTGTGTGAAGGGTCTAACTAAGTGTGTGTGTGTGCGCCTTTGTATCCCAGCTGTCTCTCATCATTGCTATCTGCTGGCACAGTTTTTGCCATTTTCCAAAAACACCATTTAGAGCTTTTGGCGGCCACATAAAAGACAAAAAGACCTTTTAGCGCAAGCACACACAGACAATTACACAAATACGTGCAAACATCAGCATCCAGTAGTGTTCTAGCTCAATGGCTCATTCATCCTATACTGATGTGCGATATAGCCATGGATGAGAGCCCGAGAGAGCCAGTGAAAACCCTTGCCTGGTCTTGTGAATTTGCCTCAATGGGGCCTTTTTTCTTCAAATGGCTGTCTGCAGGTAAAGTGGCTCCCTAACAAGTCCTCAAATTAATGAATGACTCATGCGTGAAGGCCCTTCTGCAGCAATTCCAGCACATCAGAAATTTCACAGCGACGACTGATTGGTTGAACATGCAGCAAGCAGACAGGCCCGAGCAGGAGCGAACCTTTATGATGGTGAGCCGTAGCCCATTATTTTATGATAATGAGCCGGATCACCGAATCCATCCCGATGCTGAGATTTCTCCGAGACAAACGCGTGAAAAGACAGGCACAGGAACATTGGCTCCTTGATTAGAGCTTGAAAACAAAGACACCCTCGGGAGTACGCAGTTGAAAAGAAGGTAAAGATGTGACATGACACCTTTCAACTAGGCAAACAAAAACCTTGATGCGTGTACGAAATGACAAGCAATAAGAGATATGCATGAAAGCATTGCTACTAAAAGGTTTCGGGTGTCAATGTGAATTCCTTGACACATAGAATTCGTTTGATTTTTACAAAACTATGCGTCTTTTAAACCTCAATGTCACAGTGTGTCCTAACCAAAAGTGACACAATAAAGCAACAAGCAGACTCTTTTAGTAGAATCTGTGTTTTTGTTTTAACCACTGGGTAGACATTTTGTTGATCAGTTTCTATTTCTGCATCGTCCAAAATGGACATTTCATTGGCCCATAATCCTGCAAAACCCTTAGTTCGGCTGCTGCTGTGCCTCATCGTACAGCATTTTAATTTTCAATGTGGATAGACAGTCTTGTAGTTTTACAGTTAGGACATTGATTTATCATAATTTATAAGATTATGATACGCTATACAACGTTATACTGTATATGAAGCAGCATTCAGATAATTTAAATCCTACAGATTTCCCTAAATTTTTTAGTTAAAGAGATTAT
Source organism: Labeo catla (assembly GCA_012976165.1). Classification (NCBI taxonomy): domain Eukaryota; kingdom Metazoa; phylum Chordata; class Actinopteri; order Cypriniformes; family Cyprinidae; genus Labeo; species Labeo catla. The sequence continues at coordinate 75,926 of VONZ01000001.1, forward strand.
TTAATCACCCTCATGTCGTTCCAAATCCGTAAATCTTTGTTTATCTTTGGAAAACAAATGAAGGTATTTTCGATGAAATCCTAGAGCTTTTTGCAACACAATGCAACTGAAACGTTTTACGGCCCAGTAAAATAGTAAGGACAGTCAGTGTCAGTCTTCGCCGCCATTCAGCCGGCATTCTGACGTAGAACCTGGAGGCGCTACGCTTTGTTTACAAGCATAAGAAAATGCACTCTGTATGTAAAAAAGTCTTCGTAAGCATGTCTGAAGATTTTGACAGAGGGGATGTCTTGCAATTTTTTTGCCCAGCCTTATTTATTTAACCCAGAATATACAGACGATGAACGTTCTATGTCAGAACACCGGCTCCTGCGTCAGCAGCACCACACGCATGCATCTTGGTACTCTCCTGAATGCGTGGAAAAAACTGAACTGACATGGAAGAGAAGAAATTGTGAATAAAGTAATTAATGTAGTTTTCTCTGCACACAAAAGTATTCTTGTAGCATCCTAACATTACGGTTGAACCACTGATGTCATATGGACTATTTTAACAATGTCCTTGCTATCTTTCTGGGCCATAAAACATTTCAATTGCATTGCTGTCTATGCAGGGTCAGAAAGCTGTCGGATTTCATCAAAAAATATCTCAATTTGTGTTCCTAAAATAAACGAGTCTTACGAGTGTGGAATGCCATGAGGGTAATTAATGACAGACTTTTCATTTTTAGGTGAACTATTATCTTTATTTATTTTGGAAGGAATATGTTAATGTGAAGGCCAACTTGTAATGGCCTGTGTTTGAAGAGGAGCCTCTGTGTCTGGCTGAATTTAGAAAAGAAGACCATGGGTTGTTTTCTGAGATTAATTGCTGCTTTTTTTCCACCTGTATTGCGCTGAGCCTTTCACTGATATGTGGCCAAATAAAAATGTATAAGTGAGAATTTTACGATCAAAAAGGCAATAAGTAAAGCAGCAATTAAATCAGCATCTTGTACATTACCACTGGCTCTGTGCGCTATTACTGTGACTTTTATTTCTAACCTGTAATCAATTCTTTGTTGGGGTTTATCCGTACCAACAGACGTTTTAATGGAATGCAGCTCTCTGGTTAATAGTCATGGTTAACTGATTTACTATGAACCTTTATTTTTTGCATACATGCTCTGACCTGAATATCACTTGGAATGACTCATCAAAACGGTATAGGCTTTTACAATAGGGATCATCCAAACAAACGATCAAAAGAATGGCTATCTTGTTGTTCAAGCTTCCTCAAAGATCAAAGACTTTATTAATACAGATCTGTATTACAATCAGTCTTTTTATATAAAAAAGAGCAATTATTGCACCCTAGAGACATGAACTGAGTGTTTTCAAACCCTTATATTAAAATGTGTGTCATGTCCATAGAGACATTATGCTCTCAGGGACATGTGATATTAAATGTGGCTGCCAGAGTGTTGGTGAACAAACAACACTGCATTTATTCTTCTCTTTTCATTCCCAGTGTTCTTTTTCTCTTTGTTTGCTTTTTCCACAATACTTTGGGTCCTCCATTGTCCTTTTGAGTAATGCTCTGACTAATGTGCAAAGACATGCTTATTTATAAGATTGTCAGTTATGGATCTGGATGATGCAACAAGATAGCATATGAAATATACATTTGCTGTAGTGTATTATGGGTATGTTGCCTATGGACAAACAAGGTCGTCAGTTGTATCAGCAGTATGCTAAAATGTACGTGAACATTCTCTACAAATTGATATTATTTTGTATGATGCTTAGTGTTTCATCTAGAATCCGACAATTATTTTAGTTTCATGGCTTGTCTGCTCCTAGAGGTCCATTTCTCAAAGTGACAGCAAGATTAGAGGGAATATTTGATTTGCATTTAACACTCAACACAATGGCTGTCATTCCTTTTCCTTCTTTTGGTCCCATGCACTGATATAAGCTAGTATTTCATATTTCTTTTATTGCCGATCTGCTGGGATATTCTCTTTGATACATTACACACTGCAAATCTCTTTGTACACATCCTTTTGTTCTCAAACAAAACACAGATAAATAATTATGACTTCCAGACACATTATTTCGCTAAGAAACCTTTTTACCCGCAGGCACACAATGAAAGACACTCTTGATTGTCATGGGTTACAGAATAACACAGCTAATTAAGAGTAAAAGCTCATTAGTCAACGGAGAGAGGAGGATGTGAGATTTATCAGTTCCTGTTTCAGACTTTGAAGGTGGTTTCAGGGATGACTTGAAGTCAAGCCTGAAAGAGCCAGAATTACAGATAGTGGGATCCTACTGTAGAAACTGTAACACAACCCAGTAATCAACTCTCACCTAAGATACACACTTCTTTAAACAGTCAGACAACCCTCCATCCACCCTGCGGACACAAATTTAGAGCAGGAAATATCTTCGAGAATGTATCTTCATTTGCATGCTTCCAGCAGAGACAGCCAAAACTCATTGCAATTGCACAGGTTGTAAATGAAAGAACTGAACAGATGCCCTGAGTCCAAAGTGCACACTTGAGTCTATCCTCTGAACACGGTTGACTCAAATGCCATTGAGAACTCAAGTTCGAGAGATCCCAGATCTCATCATCTCAACCTTTCAGAAGTACTTTGATAATACTTCACTTTGAGCTTGGTTTTACTTTTAGCGCTTGTTCTTAGTTGTAATTTAAGTTTACGTGCCCAGAGTTGTATGGAGTTGTAGATGACAGTGGAGCATTATTGGAATATCTTTTTTTAAAAGTAATATTCAGGGTTGGATACTACCTTCAGAAGTGATATTAGTCAACAGCATTTGTGGCATAATGTTTACTTCCTAAAAACTAAACAAGTAAATAAATACAAATATTAAAGGTTACAGTAAGGGATTCACCTCCACTGTATGTAACTTATATGGCAACATTTTACAATAAGGTTCAAATTGTTAACTTAGTTAACCACATTAGGATGAGTTCACTCCAGAATTAAAATTTCCTGATAATTTACTTACACCTGTGTCATCCAAGATGCTCATGTCTTTCTTCAGTTGAAAAGAAATTAAGGATTTGAAGAAAACACTCCAGGATTTTTCTCCATATATTGGAATTCAATGGTGGCCAGCGGGTTAAAGGTCTAAACTGCCTATTCAATGCATCTACAAAGGGCTTCACATGATCCCAGCCAAGGAACAAGTGTCTTATCTAGCACAAAGATCAGTAATTTTCTTAAAAAAAAATTACATAGTTTTTAACCACAAATTCTCAGCTTGCACAACCTCTGTGTCCAAAACTTCACACATTATGTAATCATGTTGGAAAGGTCACACATGACCAGTGATAGGAATAATGGCGTTATAAATAAACGGCGTTACTTAACGGCATTGTTTTTTTCAGTAACGAGTAATCAAATGAATTACAGTTTCCCCAGTTACAACGCCGTTACCATTACTGACAATAAAATGCGGTGTCACTATAATTTATTATAATATTATTATATCTTTATTTTTCAGTTCATCTGAAAGGATGCACAGCGTACCTGTATTTGACAAACCATAAACTCTAGTGTGAATGCACACGACTAACCATCGCTTTGTCTCACACACATGCAAAGAAAGATAGAGAGTGAGAGATTATTATATACCATGCAGAATTGACGCGCTACACGTAAACAATATTCTTTGCTTTATTTTCCTGTCAAAATAACGTTCCTTTGGAATTCTTCAGCTTTTATGAACTGCCGATTTCTCCGGTAGTAGGCAAACCTAATGCACAAATGGAAATCTCATTGGCTGGTACTCACATCTCCCCTGTTTTGATTTCAGCAAATCAGTTCAAGCGAATGCAGACAACGTGATTAATATTCATGAACCCATCAGCTCATGAATTTTATATTGTTTCATATTGTTATTAGTAATATAATTCATAGTAGTTTTGTTCTTTTGTTTGTATCTTTTCAGTCTTTTTTTTAGTTTAGTTTTTACTTTTTCAATAGAAACACTAAATTACAAACAATATATTAAGCACCACCACCAGTCCTGAGTTCAGTCAATATAACAAATTTGCATTCATACATGGTTATTCTAAAGTTGTAAATACTGAAGTTTAATGCTAAATTATCATAATGCCATATTATAATGCTTGACTGACTGATGCTAAGTGTACATTCAGATATTTAAAACAAACTGTGCTATTAAGCGTTATATATCTGGAACTAAAAATGTCATTAATTTCATTTAAATTTCATTCATTTAACATTTAATATTGGGGGCATCCAAGTAATTTGACATATTTGAACTTTTTTATAGTAACTCAGTAGTTACTTTCCTTGGTAATTAGTTACTTTTATAATGATGTAACTCAGTTACTATTTGTAAGAAGTAACTAGTAACTATAACTAATCACACTGCCCATGACATAGGCGAAAGTACTTTTGCAACATTATTATATGTAATGCATGAAGTTGTAAATGCGCATTGCAGAGCTAATGCAAGGCTAGCATTTGTAATTAAAAAGTATATAAATTTGTATTTTTTTTTTTTAAAAATGACAGATCGTATTGCTAGGTAAGACTCTTATTCCATGGCTGGGATTGTGTAGAGACCTTTGAAGCTGCATTGAAACTGCAATTTGGACCTTCCACCCACTGATCCCCATTGAAGTCCACTATATAGAGAAAAATCCTGATATGTTTTCCTCAAAATCCCTAATTTCTATTCAACTGAAGAAAAAAAGACATCTTGGATGAATATCTTGGATTTTATTCAGTAGTGAACTAACCCTGTAACATAAAGTAACAATGAAAAATTCTAAAGCATATATCCCAACATTTACTAATACATTATTATTAACTAATCATATAAACTCAAGCAGAGTTCAATTCAAAGTTGAATTCAAAATTCAACAGGCAAATTCATTTCTTTTGAATTAACTGTCAGCTTCACAGCAAAGCACAAGGAAACATGATATTACAGGTCAGTTAAATGCACCTGTAGAATTTCATAAAATGCCTCATTGTTTGATGAATTTTCTAACAAATCATGAAAGATGTTTTTTCGGCTTGTTCTGAACAGCTGCAGTCATTTCATTCTAAAGATTCCCATTTCAGCAACCTTGGAGAGATGTTCATCTTCACTGTAGACAACAAAAGAAAGGAAATAGCCTTTTCAATACCTGAAAGAAGAATTTCTCGTTAAATGGATATACTTTGTATTAGCTGTTAGGTTTTAGTCAGTTATTTATTCATAATCTGTCCACAATCACATTATGAGCATAATCTAAAATGACCGAGTCGCACGGCTGCTTAATGAATATAACTCAATGTGCTTGACCAAAATGGTATACCGTTTAAAACAGATTGGCTTTTTGTCATTCAGACAGCTATTTGTCTATTCTATTTCTCTGTTATTACCAGGCATGGCTATAGTTTTAAAATGATTCGTCCCCCTAGGTGAATACACAGGACCTTGTCATAGTCACCATTTACATGACAAATTACAATCCGAGTGTTTGTATTGCTATTGCAGACCCTCCAGGTTATGATACAAATGCTCTTGCAACATCTAGTTTAAATGAAAAATTGCACGTCATGTAGCAAGGCTAAGATGATCGTGCAAAACGGTATCCATAATTTTCTTCCCATAAAGAGCTTAAAATACTTCTTTATGAGTTCTACAGTGGTATAACACAATTTTTAATCCAACATAACTATGAATAATTATGTTCTCCTTGTTTCCCAGAAAACTAGCTACTGTTTTGATCTTCTCTCCCACCAGACCTTTGCTTAATTTGGCTCATGCAGATACTTATTTCATTTCTTAATTATCCTCATTTATGTGTTTACACTTTCTCCTCCATCATTTCTTTCTCTGTTCATCCCACACATTTTATACATCAATTCTTTTTAGTCCTCCACACGTCACACTTGTCACGTTGAGTCAAGTCAGTTATATTTGTGAAAGCGCTTTTCCCAGTGCGTATTGTTTCAGAGCCTTGTGGTTTAATCAACATAAAGTTGTGTACGAACCAAAAAACGGTCACTTTTATGACATTTCAGACCAGCCTGAGGATATTTCAAGCTCGTTTGGTGTTCAGTTATATTTAAGTGGCACCATCGGTGCTTTTCATGTGTCCGCAGTTGATGATAAAAAATGTATTTCCCTCTCAGGCTAGATGCTTTATTTGTGGTCTAACAGTACACCTCGCCTCCTCTTTCGGGGTGGATCGGTTCAACAGCGCGTTTGATGAAGTGTATTGTTTTTGTAACCACAGATATTGTCTGATGATGCCCCTGTAAACATGGAATGACACATACCTGATATTATTCCAGCAGATAATATCCAAAATCCTTTTACTGCACTGGGTGGGGGTGATAATGTGATTATAGCAGCAGATTGCTTTGAAATGAACAGTGCTCTCAATGAATACATGTTTACGTGTTTGCCGTATGAAGATACAATGCAAGTACAGTTCTGAACTGTTGACTCAAGGTTGCGGGTTTTATCTCAAAGGACTGGAGAGCTACAGAGATCACAACCTCACTCCCTTTGGCATTCTGCTCTTGAATAAAGTGCTTAACTACAAGTTGCTGACTAAAATGGGAGTATTTTGCTTTTTTATAAAGAGCTAAGCTGAAATAACTCAACAGTATGTTCAGAAGAGAACACAAGCCAGAAGCACCATCTATCTCAAAGCTTCTCTCTGCCCTTGTGACTTACATTACACGTCTTTTAATCGTTTCTTTTTTTTTTCCACATTGCCACCTGCCAAGCAGAGCTACCATCCTCCCAAAAAGAGGGGAAAAAAGAACTGGAGCACATATAACAATGCTTTGCTCTCAGGAGAAATGTAAACAGTGATTTTACACAAAAGCAAAGCACTTGTTACTCAAGGCTGAAAAATAGCAAGTCAAAAGAATTGCTGATGGAAACGTTGAGATTGCGGCATTTGAAAGGGCCTTTTTTTGTGGTGCTGAAGTGCAGCGCATTGTAGGATCCCTACTGAGTGGTTACTGTGTTCCACCGAGACTTCCTCATCAATATGCATAGAGAAGTACGGATGTCTGCGTTGAAGAATTAGATGTCATGCAGCAAAAGCCTTGCTTTTAAATCTGCTGTAATCACAGCAGAAAGCATTGTAGCCCAGATCGGGGCTGTATTCACACTGCTATGAATGTGCTTATCAGCGGGCTACATACATAGTTCTGTGGAAGATGAGGGTGTAGATGCATCACCCGAGGAAAGAATAAATCCCAAAGGTGGACAACTTATGTTAACCTTAAAGATATTTAATGAACTGATATGCTGACCAACAGCTATGTAATTTTTATCCCATCAGTCTCTACACTCTAATAAATGTACTGAAGTGTAGGCATAGCTGCGCTACGGTTTTGATATGCACGTCTTTGTAATTAGAGGTTGTATAAGCGATGTTGCACAAGTCAATGTGGTGCATTTATATTGCATGTTAGCTCAAGGTCTGTATTTTAATCTGGATTTGCATCTCCTTTCACACTGTTCCGCAAAAGTATGATGATTTTTGAAAGTCGCCTACACATATGGTCACATGGCACACATGAATTGACAGACTGTCATCAGAATACAGTAATGAGACTCTATTCCAACATCTGGTTTGGTCACGGCCGTGAAGAATGATTGACAGCACTTGGTGGAAATATGGAAATAATAACAGGGTTAGAACAAGGGGCGGGACAGCGGGAGACGCTGAGAACTAACTACTGAAAGAGATGTCGAAAATGTGCTCATGGCATCTGTTTACCGTGGGACTGAATTACAGAGCCTGGTTTTAAACCGTATCAGGTGCTTTTATACAGTTTGCACTTGAAGCAAAAAGCTTGTTGAGAGTTTGGAATAATTTGGACTAATATAAGCAGTTTTAAGGGAAGAACCTTTCCATTTCATGTATCATGCACAGCGGATGCTAAAATTGGAAGCATGCGCACAGGAGGTATTTCCCTTACATTCTTTTATTGTTAATTTGGTGATACTTTGTTCCTCTGAAGTACTAAAACAATCATTACCATGCGGAGAACATTTTTATGTGAATACATTACACTTCTCACTTACAGACAATTAGTAGATTATTCCCACATAGAATCATCGTACTTTTCTCCGCTCTCTATGTTGACAAGATCTCTCCGGAGTCCTAAATAGTTTTCATGGCCTCAAGGAAGCAGAATATCTTGTTAATTGCCTGTCTTTGTGTTTGTGTGTGTGTGTGCACTTTTCACTTAAAGGAACAGTTGTTTTGGTGAGTTTGTCTGAGTGAAGGTAAAGGTGACTGTTTCAGTGTTTGCTAATGCATCTTTGTTCTTTCTGTGTGTGTTTAGGCGAGCGTTTGTGGGGTTGAGGCCATGCTGATCTTTAGTGCCGGGTGGTGGAGTGTGGTCTTGCACCAGAGCCTGTGCTGCTAAAGCCTTGTGCTGCTCCCCCATGGCTCTATGGGAGCTGCTGTTGCTGACTTTCAGCCTCCGCTGCTGGCTGACAAGCTCTGTCAGTTTAGCTGAAGAAGGCCCTGCAGGTCCCCTGGACTGGCTTCTTTCTGACAAGGGCCCGTTTCACCACTCACAGGAGTACACTGAATTTGTGGAGAGGAACCGTCAGGGATTTTCAACGAGATACAAGATCTACAGGTTAGTTGTGATTAAGCTCTTGATGATTTTCACACAAGACAGGCTTGACATGGTTTTGATGGTACCAGCTGTAGTTCATACATTATTGGGTCAGAAGGTAAGCAGGTCATGATCCAGTTACACTGTATTTTAAGGAGAAGCTCGATTGCAGAATGAAAATTTCTTTATCATCTACTCACCCCCATGTCATCCAAGATGTTCATGTCTTTCTTTCTTCAGTTGAAAAGAAATTAAGGTTTATGGGATTTTTCTCCATATAGTGGACTTCAATGGTGGCCAACGGGTTGAAGGTCCAAATTGCTAGGGGTGTAAGAAAATATCGATAAACACGTGTGTATCGTGATATTTTGTTTGGCGATACTGTTACGATTCTCAAAAACGGAATATCGATATTTTAAAAAAAAATAATCATACAAGATTAATGACAGTTGCTTCGTTTTGAGCTTATATCCTGACCGCTAGATTGCAGTCTTCTTATCTCTGAACTTAAACATTGACAGGAAATACTTGCATAAGGGCACGCCGCTAATGTTAGCCTTAATGGAGGATGAAAGAATAGTTTCTGCTCCCGCCTCGGTGTAAAGTGTGGTGTCATTTCGGCTTTCGCGGTAATGTTCGCTTCAGGACGCGGCAAGCAGCGGAACCACCGCGCGGCTGCCACCCATCTGTGTAGCAGAAGCGCCCCATGCAGGCGAGACGGCACCCGCACCGTGGTTCCACTGCTTGCAGTGTCCCGTGAAAGGGCCTGCCTGCCGCTTTCTCTCGTGGTGGGGCTGTTTCGTGCAGTTGAGGCGGTGCTCACGTCGCAGTCTCGGCGATTCCACGCAGAGCATAATTACAAACTGAAAAACTTGCAAAATCCAAAAATTGCGAACAAAAATGTTTTTAGAATGTCCAATATCTGTATTTATTTTGTTGTTTTACAATTCTTTTGTTTTCTTTAGGAATCCTGTAAGCACTTTTTATTGACATTAAGCAGATGTAATTCTTAAGTTCAGATCAAAATGATCTGACATAGTTACAATCGTAAACTTAAATTGTAAAGCAGGGTCAAAAAATATATATGGTCTGTTTATAAAAGCTTACATTTTATACATTTAATAACTAAAGAATCTTGCAAGCACTTTACTTTCCCCCTTTACTCGTACTGCACAAAAAGTATTTCAATAACATTGAATGGTTTGCATATGGTGGTGCGTTCTTAATTACAGCTTTCCTAAAATTATGTCCTATTCATAAAATAAGAAATATCCCAATATATCGCCTTGTTTACAATATCGCAATGCATCACAACATATCGTATCGCAACCCCTTTATCGTGATATGTATCATATCGCCAGATTCTTGGCAGTACACAGCACTACAAATTGCAGTTTCAATACTGCTTTGCAACTGAAGAAAGAAAGACATGAACATCTTGGATGACATGGGGGTAAGTAAATTAATAGGAAATTTTTATTCTGGAAGTGAACTTCTCTGCATTTAGAAGCCTTGAGCATTATCAGAATGACCCAACACTGTTTAGATAGAACTTTGTTTCACAAAATGCATTACGTGTGTTGAATTTCTTTGAATATGAACAATCCAGTAAATTTCTCTTCTGTTCTGTCACTCCAATTCAAATTCCAGCTCATGAATTGGAAGGAAGGCTATTCGTTAACTCTGAATTTTACCCAACCTTGTTGCTCTTGACTGACAGGAAATGACCTTTTGAAAAGATAATGGGAAACTTGATCAAATTTACAACAAAGAATTATATAATGTACTTGACATATCAGATCTGAGTATCTAAAAATAATTATATTATCACCAGTGTGTGACATATTTTGCCATGTAATATGATTGAAACTCTTATGTGAAGTTTGTGTATTTTTTGTTGCTATGGAACTGATCAGTAAACAGATGAAGTTTTTTCTTTTTTTTTTTGTATTCTCTGAATAATGAATGGGTTTGCAATAAAATATTTTGTCAATACATGAATAATCTGGCAATTGACACAGAGCTGTTCAAAATTTGGGCTCAGAAATATAAGAAATGAGTAAATTTTCCCAGCAAGGATGCATTTAATTAATCAAAAGTGACAGTCAAGACATTTACATTCTTACAAAAAAAACAAAAACAAAAAACAAATATATATATATATATATATATATATATATATATACATACATACACACACACACCAATTTAGCATGTTATAATGATTTCTGAAGTAATGGAGTAATGATTGCTGATAATTCAGCTTTGCCATCACATGAATAAATAACATTTTAACAGGTCATTAAAAGGGTAATAATATTTCACAATATGACTGTTTTACTTTATTTTTGACCAAGTAAATGCAGCCTTGGTGAGAATAAAATACTCATTTCAAAACTTATTTTAAAATCTCACCAATCCCAAACTTTTGAAAGGTAGTGTATTCTAGCGGCCTTAATTTCGCTTGACTTGTTAGAAGTAACATAGTGCACATTTCTGGTTGAATTGCAATTGGTAGAATTTGCCTGTTATAAGGTGAGCAGAAATTCCCGCTCTTTAATTACTGGTGATTTCTCATACATAATTTCCATCATTGCAGGGACAGTTATCGAATATTCATCTTTTCTCAGAGGCCACAGTTGACATCTTCTAATTTGTAGGAGCTACTTCATGGCTGCTCTGATTGGCCCTTCATCAAAACACTGGAGATTTTTTTGGTCTGTTGGCTAAACCTGGTGCATCAGAGGCTCAGCGCTCCCTCTGCAAGATTAATAGTCTTATCATGTGGCCAACTGATTAGTGGGCTCTTAATTCTTATTACTCGGCATTATCACCTGTTCCCTTGAGATGGCTACTGTCGGCAGCAAAGCTGTGTTAGAAAAAGATTACAACCACTCCTTGATTAAATAAGTGTGGTATATCAAAATACTAATTGAAAAGGAGCAGCTTTCACATGCATGCGAGAGTTTAGGTAAAAAATTTATATATAGCAATTTCTCATTAAATAGACAGACTAGTTAAGCTTTGAAATGTTTACATTTCAGCTATTTATTATATTTTCCAGTTCAGTCCCATTCACCTCTATCTCATTATGCACTGGGCCTTGAAAAATTGAACAGTTGCATTGTTTGACAGTTTGCCACTTTTATTTACACAGTTGTTGTTGATATTGTTGTCAGTTGCCACGTTTGGTTATTTGTTGTCTTGTAGTGTCAAGATTAGTTTGTTCGTCTGGTAAAAAAAAGATTGCTTTGTTGATAATTACTCTAGTCATGTTTTGTGTACTGAGTGTTTATGAGGGCTTCAATGTTTATTTTATGTTGTCTTGTGATTTAGAAGAAGAAAAAGCATTTTGCTCTACATTTCTTACCAAAAAATAAGAGATTATCATATTATTGAGAGATTTAAAACTGTATTTAAAAAGTTTAACTTAAAGGGCCACCTTAACATTTTCAATACAATGAATACATTTACTTATGTTTACTTGATTATACATAGGGCTGCACGATTATGACAATGTCATTTCCTTGAAATTATTCATTCCCTTCAATTATTCCCTTGAAATTGTAATTGCGATTATTAATTATGATTGTCACAATTTACACTGAATGATATTTAGAATAGTTTTATACCATTGTTTGAAGCAACAGCAATTTTCTAAATATTTTCTTTTTTAAATATAAAAATTTAAAAATTTAAAAATGAAAACAATGAGGGGGAAAAATAAAAACCTTAATATAACCTGTAGGAAACATACACACACACACTCTCTCTCTCTCTCTCTCTCTCACACACACACACACACACATCTTAAGAAAGCAGAATAATATAAGTGGATTTGTTTTTGTTTAGTTTTTTTTTTGTTTGTTTTTGTAATTGTGCCTTTAAACGATTACATAATTGTGGCATCTATAACTGTAATCACGATCAGATATTTGATTAATTGTGCAGCCCTAATTATACATACATCATTTTTATAACAATTGGATTCAAATGTGAGTATCAGATATGATACTGTACATCAGACTTGTGTTATTGCCTCCTTATGATAAATTGCTTGTTGTTTTGCCCATTTTCAATTTGGTAAAAAAGCATCTGCTATTTAAATAAATTAGGGTTGTAAGTTTAAAGCAATAACTTGATTAATTAGTTATGAAAAAAATAACGCAATTAAAATATTTTAACACAGTTAACACACTGGCCCCGCCCCCAGACCTGTACATCTTATATTTCATACAGTTGACTGTTGACAAATATGATGCAAGGCATAAATACACTTGTGCCCTAAATGCAACATACTGGGGCAAAAATGCTCCTGTATGAGCTATCATTTAATATTTATATATATCACACAATTTCACACGGGCAGCAAGAGCAATATGACACGAGTACTGATTTTGTTCTGATCTATCACAAGCTAAAATATGATTTTATACAACAGGTCAGTAAATAAGAAGTTTGAGATTGTGTTATATTTTAAACACAATATTATGTGTTTTTGCTAAATTTTGCAGAGAACATATTAGCTTTGAAGCCACAGCAGAATTGTTGTGCATCTCCGAGCAACACAGCGGCGTTTAGTTTCTGAATGAATTCGCGGTTTGAACGAATCGTGTGAACCAATGATTCAAAGGCCCATTCATAAAGGGTCTTTAGGGTCTTGATGAAAAGTCTATAATATACTTTGGTTAAAAATTCTCAATGGTTGTGTAAAACAACACCCTTTTTACCTTGCCAAAATCAGCTCTGCAAAAATTATCCAATTCTCGTCGAGGCTGCTTTAAATGCAAATGAGCTCTGCTTACCCCGACCCTCTCTTCTCTTTGTGGATTGACGAGCCTGTTTAGCCGCATTTAACCGCGTTTAGCTGCTAAACTTGCTAACTAGCACATTATTAGAAAAGGCGATCGCAAAGATTCATAAAGAAACCCTTATACTCACTTCTGGTCACAAATGATTCGCGCAAACATGATATATGTAGATCGGGAGGTGCATTCCCTTCACAAACAAATGATGACCCCTTTAAATAATATTTTGTGGGTGTTTTCAAGTCAAATTTATTGCATCTTTTAATGCTAATGCAGATTCTCCATAATATGTTGCACAGCCTGGAGCCTTTTACTTAAGCAATCTCTTTTTCAGTGTATTTTCTTGCCGATAACAACGTATGCATGTAGCAGACCTAGAGAGATTAAAAGTGGCAATATTACATTGGGGATAGCTTTTCCTCCTTCAAGCACAGCATTGCTCAATTCAAATAATTCGCAATGACAGGTAGAAGATGAATTACCAGAAGTGGTTCTCCTACTTACAGTGGTGTGTAACACTGTCGTCCGGGTAATGAAAGTGCACCATCTCATCCCTCTTTCAATTCTCCACGTTCTTCTTGATTGAATTTGAAAGAATTTTAATGAGCTCTTTGTTGGAAATAGCTCTTTTTTTATTTGGGAGATTTCACTTGGTAGAATATTGGGGAAATGCCATGTCATAACATTCACCGACGGGGTCCAAATATACCACCTGCTTTACTGAACCACCGCCACGGGATAGTTTCCAGAGGTGCTGATGTGCGCACCGACTAAGGCAATTCTCTCTCTCTTTCACAATCTTAATAATGTAAGTGGGAAAATCAGTTTGAAATTGCTTGTAAAAGGTTATTTCATAAAATGCTATTTCTTTTCATGATGACAGCTGCCCTTATTTAAAGTTTTCTCTTTTTAGAGCCACTTGCTTCTGTATGATATTCAAATCATCTTTTTAATACTTATCTTAAAGGCAGAGATAAAAGCTTATGACATGAGCCTCGAGTACTTTTTGTTCTGAGAAACAAAGCACGGAAGGCAGAATCGGTTTCAGCGCACATTCAGAGCTGTTGTGAAGACTGATGACGACTACGGTCGTAATGAGCATTTCATATAGCACAGCAGAAGTCCCATAGAGTGCTTTCTAGAGAAGCCTTTAAACTGCTCTCACACAAAGCCTTACCTGATAAGACAATCCAAGCTTATCGTGCTCAGCTGTGACGGGAAAGAGAATGACAGGGAGGATTTTCCGTCTTTACTTCCCTCTTTGTGGGGAACCTTTGAACTCCTGAAGGCTAGCTCATCACAGTTCCCGAAGAACTGGGCAGTTTAAAAAAAAGTGGCTTATCACGGTGCCACGTGCAATTGAGACAGATCATCTAAATTCAAGCAAGCAGTCATCATCACAGTTGTTGGTATAGCACTTGCCAAACGCAATATTACCGTGTTTTACAGCAGCTGAGGGCGTTGTTTATGAAATTACCGAAATATATATTCTGACATAAATCCAACAACAGCCTCGACCATACATTAATAATGTGTGTTTTTGTGACATAATTTCCACATAATTCTATCACTTTTGCCTCTTATGAATTGCAAAACAGCAGATGGAATTAAGGGCGTTTGCTGGAATGAATCAATCAAACATCTGGGTCGGGAGGCCTCTGTCATTACTCCTGATTTAATGTGATAGATCCCCTTTCAGAAGGCCACCCCAGCTCCATCCATCACCTGTGCATGGGGTTACTCACTATTTCTCGGCTAACTGAGAGGATAGGCTCTTCTAGAAGAGAGGCACGCAGTGATTGGAGGGTGTTTTGAGATGTACTGAGTGTGAGATTGTGCCAATGCCTTTTGTAGAGGCATGTGCCTATTTTAGCATATGCATAATTGCAGACATAATAACGCAGAGCTTAAAATAAGGACCGGGGGTTGAAAGAATTATAGAGAGAAAAGGCTTGAATACTTAATTGCCTGTAACTGCGTGAATTAAATTTGTTATTTTTGTATGCATTGTGAGTTGCTGCTGGTGAGACAAAGAAGAGCATTAGTCTTGACCTTCGGTTAAGAAACAAAATAGTTTCTGTCAGGGCTAATTAAAAACAAGTTTTTTTAATTGCTTCATCAGCTACTCATCTTGCACAAATGCTTTTAGTATTTTGCTCTAAGAAAGATCCATTGGTCTACCAGGCTGTGTTTATGCCAACTACCCGGTTCCAGTTTATTAGCCTACATGCTATATTTCAAACATCAATTTATGTCTAGTTAAAAGGTAACTCCATTCTCTAATGTATGTCTTTACAATACAGATGCACTACCCAGCTACAGTTTAATTCATGTCATGTTTGTTTTCATTGTGAGCAGTTTGGATTGCATCAATCAGCTCTGCTAAGAATTCATTTAGCTCCTGCAATGTAAAAACTCATTTGTTGTAGGTGCACAGAAAAAGCTAAAATGTTCTAAAAACAAGCCAAGCCTACTGTGTCCTTATATACTTTCTATTAAAAAGCTGTTTAGTCATGTACACTGTTTTATAGACGTCAAAATAATATGATGTAATTGGCTTTGTACACTCTCAGAACAAAGGTATAAAGATATTTCTGGGGCAGCTCCCTAAGGTGTACCTTATTTACCCCTTATTTAACCTTCTTTGTACCTTATTTTACGGTGGCCGAGAGAGCTCAGTGCGCTTCAACTTAAAAAAAAAAAAAATAAATAAAAAACACACATGCAAATAGCAAAAGCACCAACAAATTAAGAAAACATCTTCTTCAGTTTGACAGCACATGTGCTGCAAACAGTCACAACACAAACAAACACAAAAACATGCTGCAAGCACAGACCACAACGATGGGAAACCCAACGATGCTAATGAAATAATAATAATAATAATAATATATTTAATATATATAGGCTATTTGTTGATTTTAATAGTAAAACCATGGTTAATGTTTTTGAAGGGAAGTTGTAAAAGTAGCCAGCTTACATAATTTTTCACAGTTACAGTAACTGTGTATTTCTTAAGCTTATTTAGGCTAATAATAATAATAATAAAAAAGCCAGGATGTTAAAATAAACAGAAATCACACCTTTCAGAGGATGATAAGCATGTTCCAGCCAGGTTTGTCACTTAAGTTGTTGCAGTTTCCTTAAACATTTCTGATGTGGTCTGTGCGTATTTGTAGCATGTTTGGATTTGTTTGTGTTGTGAGTATTTGCAGCGCATTTCTGTTTGTTTGTGGCATGTTTCTGTGTTTGGTTTTGTTGTGACTACACTGTAAAAAAGTGAGTATTTGCAGCAAACTGATGATGTTTTCTTATTTTGCAGGTGTTTTTTTTATTTGCAGGGTGTTGAGCTCTCTCGGCTACCATATTATTTACCACTAATTGATGTATATTAGTACCTTAAAGGTATATATTAGTACTTCAAGGGTATGTTTACAATTTGGTTCAGTTAAAACTACCTTTTTTTTTGTAATTGCTTGGTTCATTTGATGCTGCCATTAAAACCTAGGTGCAGACAATTGGAGCTTACTTTTTTAATAAGTCTTCCCATTAAACTTGATTATATTGTTCATTCAGACTGATCTGCGAACATAAGAGGAGGGATTTATCACATGAACCAATCACAGCCGATCATAACCAGTCATATCCAAATCATATCGCGATAAAGGCATTGCCTCCAACTCACCGCATGCTTTAGGGGTCTTTTAAAACTGAATGTGTTCAGGGGAGACAAGAATGACACGGACTCCCGTTGTAACTTTACCTGCTGGTGTCACTGTTGTACAGTGTTTCTTTAGTAAAACGAGTTATTTAATGTTAGATTTTGTAATACCGGTGTTGTTTTATTTTTGTACTAAATTTTTTTTCTCATCCAATAATTTGAAGAAACACTGCCTTCCATGCCTCCTCAGAGGAAAAGCCACTGGGTGCCGTTCAACAGAAATATGAATGTCATGCGGACCAAACACATCTAAACAAACCTAAAACAGAATGTGCAGTCACAAGATGTGACCCTAAAAAGGACAGAATCCTTACAGCAAATCTTTGTGTGCAACAGGGGAATTCTGGTGCTGCATTGACTCCTTTACACATTTTATGAGCTTTTCATGAGTTTTCAGCTGGTAAAAATACCACTATATGTACACACATACAATGAGAACATTTAGCCCAGCACAACGCAGTTTGGGCTGTTTGGAATGTCAGACGTGTGATTTGCATAAATGAATAAATAAGATTTCCTCTGATGAATGGTTTGTTAGGATAGGACAATATTTGTCCGAGACACAACTATTTAAAAATCTGGATGCAAAAAACAATTATTGAGAAAATCACCTTTAAAGTTGTCCAAATGAAGTTCTTAGCATTGCATATTACTAAACAGAAATTAAGTTTTGATGTATCTACAGTAGGAAATTTACAAAATATCTTTATGGAACATGATCTTTACTTAATATCCTAATGATTTTTGGCATAAAAAAAAATCAATAATTTTGCCCCATACAATGTATTGTTGGCTATTGCTACAAATATCCAGGGTCACATATACGTCATAAAAGCTGTACAATTTAGTTTATTTGTATACCTTTTGTTATTGATCCAAACCAAAAGAACCAAGAAAACTGAACTAGAACCCAGCCCAGTGACACTTTTTTTTTTCTTTTTCTGAAAGTGCATTTAGACATTTTTGATGTGTCAGCAGTTAATTTGTATCTGACTGATTAATATAAATACCATTTCTACAGATACAGAACATTTTGTTTTTCAGATGTATGATATATTGTCAACTGTATCTGTCAACTGTCATGTGGTGCTGTGGAGGAAGCCTAGGAGCGGCAAAAATTGCAAAAATGCATGAGTCACCAAAGCCTGCAGCATTGTTTCTCTGTTTTTTTGCCTTGAAGGATTTTAAGGCTTTGTGGTGGTATTTTTTCATTTAGCTTTTTTTTTTTCTCCCCACTTTTATGAAAGGTATTGGTTGTCACCACAGGGCAGACTTCTATGAGTCTTTCTGTCGGGGCAGATTTCTGTCACGAAGTGTTTATTGAGCATAGCACCTGTCAGCTGCACATTCAGAGGCGGCGCCCTACGCATGGTATTCAGCCCCCAAATGAAACATGCTCTGAGAACCTGAGGCTAGAGATGCAGCTTGGCAGGAGCGCTGGTTGCCCCGCAGGCCTCCTTCTATCATGTCCAAAACAGTTGAGAAATGTTAATGAAAACAGATCATTAGGGACAGGCCTGTTTACTGTCTCTGTTTTTCTCATGCAGGGAATTTGGCCGGTGGAAAGTGAATAACTTGGCTGTAGAACGACGGGATTTCCTGAACTCCCCTTTGCCTCTCACCCCGGAGTTTATAAGAAACATCCGACTCCTGGGACGTAGACCCACTGCCCAGCTAATTACTGACAACCTGATCAAGAAATATGGGACCCATTTTCTACTGTCAGCTACACTAGGAGGTAGAAAATACATATTTCTGTGAAACATCATCATGGTGGTTTTACACAAAGGTCATAATTCCTACTGTAAGCGAACTTGAAAACCAACTAGTCTTTTTTTATGCAGAGGAAACACAGATAAATCTCATGCATATTTACATCTCAATTTCCACTCTATCAAGCCAAGGAAAATCACTTGTGACATTCTTTGCAGCATAATGTATTGCTTCTTCACTGTGTGGTTGGACGAGAAGGCAGGTGGAAACAGATGGCCTCATGTCCAGAATGGGTTACTTTTTAGAAATCTGCACACATTATTTCACTCAGTTCTCAAACTCGGAACAGTCTGTGCTTACAAGTTACTTCACGTAATGCAAAAGTATTGGCTGTACACAACTGATGTGGCCTTCACTGCTCTGGAAAACAAGCAATATTGTGTAAGGTTAGAGCATGAAAATGGAGATGCAAGTCTTGGCTTTGCAGCAGAGATCTGCCTGGAATACAAACTGCTAGAGAGAGATACACAGCAGATACAGTATAAGCATAAACTGTAAAGTCACACTGATCTGCTTTATCTTATAGGGCTGGATACAGATTTCCTAAATAATTCTGCTTGACAATTGAATCTCTTGATTCGATTCCAATTTATTTATAATAGTTATAATGTTGATTCTGCTTTAATCTGCCAATGCTGAAAAGTCAGTGTTTTATGCTAAACCAGTAACGCTTTCTGAATAATTCATTAACCCTCTGGGGTCTGAGGGTGTTTTGGCACCCTGGAGAAGTTTTGACATGCCCTGACATTTGTGCTTTTTTCAGTATCTTAAAAACATATTAATGGCTAAAGTCTGATTACATTGTAATTAGCACAAACTGGGCTACAATAATATGCAAGCAACATTAATGTACATGTTTGTGTTTTTGAGAAAAAAACGTTTATGTGTGGTTAGTGAAAAACTACAATTTTTAAGTCACTGAAATAAGGCCATAAAACACATTCAGAACATTTTTTTCACAAGACCAATTAACCAATTACTAATTAAGACCAATAAACAGCTAGTAAGAGCAATTTGGCTACACTAGACGAACTGTATGTTTTTGATATACTAGGAGTGATTTGTTTGTTCAAACTTTGCATTACATTTAGTACAGACTGCAAACCAGGGTCAGAAAATGGGCTTGTGGCAAAAATGCCACCAAAATGAACAAAAATGCCCTATAAATTCAAAAAAAAGAGGCAAAAAATGGGCCTGCACAGTTAAAATGAAATGTGAAAATTAATGAAAAGTGTTAATTCGCAGAAGTACATTTAAAGTTTGCTTACACCAAATCAGTGCTGTTTTGTGCAGTGTTAAGCATTACAACCAATAAAACGCATTTCTGTTGAACTTAGGAATGCATTGGCCAATCAGAGGTGCTTAGATTAGCCAGCACTGAAAATGCACCAATCAGAGGCACTAGTCAGCAGAGCGGTTGTTGAATCTGCCCACTCACAAATTCCATCATTGTAACACAGCACAGATGCGATGCAAATAAAATAATAATTTTGTTGGTTCAGTGATTATAATAGGAGTTTTAGCATGACTTGTGCTAGACTAGACCAAACCAGCGTCATGGACCAACATGTTTGTCTGTGAAGCCAGAACGTGATGTGCCCAAAGAGCAGACAAAAATGTTCTTATATTATTTTATAATCATTATTACAATATAAAGAGCAATAATCTACAATAATTATTTTTGTCATAATTCCAGCCCTATGAGCTTCTGTTTTTTATATGTATAATTCGGACTGCTACAAGCTACAAGCAGTCCATGGTTATTGACAGTATTTTAAAACATTGATTAAAGTAATTGGGTAAATGTAAGTATTTGACATTGAAGACAACTTAATATGGTGATTATAATAATAATGTGATTATAAAATTTGCCCTCATGGAAATTAAAAAAATCAAATAAAAAAATCCAGGGAGCAAATATTGCCCCTAAATGGAAAAGTTCATTTCTGACCCTGCTGCAAACTCGCATTTCCTATGGAAGCCTGTTTCCGCCACTGAATAAAAAATAAAAAAGGTTATAGCGACTTGTTAACACACAATTGTGTCTTTTTTCTCAGAATTGTGAGATATAAACTCACAATTGCAAGTTATAAAGTCAGAATTGTGTTATATAAACTCGCAATTCTGAGAAATAAAGTCGCAATTGAATGACATAAACTCACAATTGCGAGTTACAAAAAGTCAGAATTTCCAAGACATAAAGTCGCAATTCTGAGAAATAAAGTCAAAATTGTGTGATGTAAACTGGCAATTGCGAGTTCTTAAGTCAGAATTCCAAGACATAAAGTCGCAATTCTGAGAAATAAAGTCAAAATTGTGTGATGTAAACTGGCAATTGCGAGTTCTTAAGTCAGAATTCCAAGACATAAAGTCGCAATTCTGAGAAATAAAGTCAAAATTGTGTGATGTAAACTGGCAATTGCGAGTTCTTAAGTCAGAATTGCGAGTTTATATCCCGCAACGGAAACGGGCTTCCATACATTTCTAACTGAAATATAAAAGAAAAAAATATAATTTGTTTTGCTTAAGATTCAACAGAAGTCTCCATTCCTGAAAACCGGTTCTGGAGACACTGATACTTGATACATTACATTACACAGCCACTAAAAATAGCCAGGGTAAAAAACTGATTTGGGGATTTTAAGTCAGAATTCCAAGATATAAACTCACAATTCTGAGAAATAAAGTCAGAATTGTGTGATATAAACTGGCAATTGCGAGTTCTTAAGTCAGAACTGTGAGATAAACTCGCAATTCAGTCTTTTTTTTCTCCTCAGAACTGGACTTTATAACTTGCAATTGCGAGTTTGTATGTCATAATTCTGAAAAAAAAAAAGTCAGAATTGCGAGTTTCTATCCTGCAACGGAAACGGGCTTCCATATATTTCTAACTGAAATATAAAAGAAAAAAATATAATTTGTTTTGCTTAAGATTCAACAGAAGTCTCCATTCCTGAAAACCGGTTCTGGAGACACTGATACCTGATACATTACATTACACAGCCACTAAAAATAGCCAGGGTAAAAAACTTATTTGGGGATTTTAAGAGTCAACATAATGAAATAATAAAGGACTGCTGAAATGAAGATTGTGGTTAATCAGAAAATCAGTATTTTTACTTCGGCGTGTAGTAGTTATCAAACAGCTTGCATCAGAATCCCTAACACTTGCTGCAGGTGTACAGAATAGATCAATTCTTACTGTAGAACATGTCTGTATCAATAACTATGGTCTGTTCTGTTTCTGCTAGGAGAGGAGGCTCTGACTATATTTGTGGACAAGAGGAAGTTGAGTAAGAAAGCAGAGGCGAGCGACTATACCAGTAACAGCACGGCTGTGACTCTGGAGGCCCTGCACCAGCTGGCTGCCTCCTATTTCATAGACAGAGAGAGTACTCTGCGAAAACTGCATCACATCCAGATTGCTTCCACAGCCATCAAGGTATGTCATTAGTCAAGTCGGAGCCCAGAGCTTCCTTCTTTCAACTCCTCAAGAATAATCATGTTCAGTGTAACAAAGTGCATTTTTTCACTATCCCTGTTGCCATGATCCTGCTATGAAAAGTGTCATGTGCTATGAGTGGGTATCTAGAGATATTCATTCACCACTGTATATGACAAGTTCTGCATTGTGAGAAAGAAAAACTAGCTCTGGTTGCACATGTTGTTCAAGAATGAGACTTATGAATGGCCTATGATGCTTAGTAATTAAAATATGGGGTTGTTTATATAAAAGCTTAATTTAGGGAAGTATCAAAAATACTTCATGTTGTTCAAGAATGAGACTTATGAATGGCCTATGATGCTTAGTAATTAAAATATGGGGTTGTTTATATAAAAGCTTAATTTAGGGAAGTATCAAAAATCAAACAGCGACAAACACATGATGTATCTGCTGTTTTGCATCTTGACAGACTAATGCCTTTTGTACAGCTCTACAAAGGCAAAATGCAGGCAAAAAAACTATGGCAACACTTAAACTTAGGATGGCCTTTATGTTTTTTATTATTATTTTTTAATAGAATGCATTTAATTTAATACCTAGCCCAATTACATTACTAATGCATTGTCCAAATTAAAAAAAACTGTTCAATTTCAGTCATCAGTTTTGACAAAATGTCTGTGCATAGCAGTATTTTTGCCCAATTTTCCTGCATTATGATAATGATGGAATTCTGTATCTGCAATAACCAGCTCTAGATGGAAGAAAAATACAGAAAACACTATTTGGCTCCTAAAGGGAAAAAAATTAGGGGAAAAAACACTATTTGTCTGCTATGCCAGAAAAGGGCTCATCAAAAAGTGAACACAGAACAAAACAACTTTTTTTTTCTCTTTATTACATCTTATTATCACGTTTGCCATATGCCATGCCTTACTTTTGCAATATTTCGCTTTAATCCTCACAGATCAACACAAACTAATTTGAAAAGCCAAAGAAAGCTTTGTGCTTCATATTTGTCACAATTAGGGATTCAGTCAGTGCACTATTTGAAGTAGCTGTTACACTTTTGCTGACAGCCATTAAAAATTGGTCACACAAA
The DNA here is from genome assembly GCA_012976165.1 of Labeo catla. NCBI lineage: Eukaryota > Metazoa > Chordata > Actinopteri > Cypriniformes > Cyprinidae > Labeo > Labeo catla. The sequence continues at coordinate 99,408 of VONZ01000001.1, forward strand.
GCTGTAGAAATCCCCCAAACAGACATTTACTCTGTCACAGCAACGCACAGTTTGACACATATATTCCAGACCACACTTTGATGATCCCTCCCCATCCCATTATATACAACAGCGCTTTCCCTCGGCACACAACTGCTGCAGTGCTTAGGCGGTTTTATTACAGTTGGGAGGGCAGATCTCAGGTGTCAAGGCTGTGTTTGTCTATTGCTGGTGAGAAAAGCAAAAGAGCCCGTGAGTGACGGAAGCAGCCTGCCAGGCAGGACGGTGCAGCTCCAACGGCGCAAGAGAATGAATCGCAGAAGCAGCAGGGGCCTCTGACACACGCATCATTTCCACGGGGCGTTGACCCATGTCTACATTTCACGGGACAGACTGAGGCAGCGAACGTTCCTCCATATGAATTCCAGATTAAACAGAGCTGGAGTACAGAATGAGGTTTCTAGCTCCCCCCACTGGGCACCGTGGAGGGAAAATTTTGTTATTTCCTTTCATAGGAAAGCCTATTAGTGAGGCGGTGTGCTGGGACTGTGAAAGGGAAACACTGGAGCGAAGCTCTTTACAAAGTCAGGCTTTATCCCACCTTTGTGGTTCTGCTCAGGTTGTTTGTCTAATGCGTAAAAACCTGAGCCATTCTGCAATCGGCGGGGATCATTTTGCTCATGATTTGACAATTTCTTCATAACAGATCAGCTCTAAGCCAAGCCAGAATTGAATTTACAGCCATGATACCTTCAGAAACACACACCGCGTCAGAATCATAACCGCAGGGAGACAACGCCAACTCTTTTGCAGAGAATTGACTGCTGTGTTCTGTTACACGTAGCATTTTTCAAGCAAAACCCTCCATGTTAGTCTCAGCTGACATGCTCTATTCTGTCCAGTTCATTCAGACCCCCGCGCTGCTATTTTGATTTATTTTTCTGGTTTGTTTCTGTTTGTTTGAACAACATATTGGTCATTCAGTTAGATGGTGTCTTCCTGACTTAGTGAGCTGTTTATAACCAAAGTAAACTGCAGTGAGAACGAAAATTTGCTGCAGGTCAAAACTCTGGCTGTGTGAGACGGTCCATGGAAAATCTGGATATGTAGTCCTGTCTAGTGTGCTTTCAAAAAGAAATGCTGAAGTTGTGGTATTTGTCCAGCTGTGAAATTGGAGAAAGCTTTGTATCAGCCAAACCTGGTGGCTAATATCTTCTGACAGAATGTTGTTTTATGCTTATAATTGGGATATTTGACTGATCCATAATAACTGCTCACTATGCAGCGCAAGAATCAACAGCAGACTGTTGATGTTTCACATTAAGCTGAGGATCACGCAAGTCCAGGTGGCCTATAATTTGCCATTACAAGGTATTTTGTGACATGCAAAGTATTTGCTTTGAATAACAGCTGTTATCTGTAAAGGAAATCTAATATCATGCTCCACTTGTTCATCAATCAGTGGCCCTTTACCATATGGCACATCATATGGTGTATTAAATAATAAAGCATATAGATGTATCATCTGATTGCATCAGGTATGGTCGTTACAAAAAAATCAATTGTTGCTGAGCTAAGCTTGACGTTTTATTGCAGTTCAGGCTTTTGCTCCAGGCAGGGATTCAGGCCATATGTTCTGTGGTAATTAGTGGGATGGGTCAGAATGGAAGACTAGTCTGTATATTTCATTTCCTCACACTCACTTGTTTGGTTGGTTGTAATTTATTTATTTCTTTGTTTGCTTGCTTAAAACTGCACCCCTGCTTCTATTTACACTATGCATAAATAGCAGGATTTTCTGCTATTTATAATATTTATTGCAAATAGATGCAATTATCTGCACCTCAGTATTGTAATACATTAAAACAGTATGCAGTAATTATGTACTAAGTGTAAATTATAATTTGAATTCAATTTATTAAATGGATGCTGTCTTTTTTCGGGACACCTACTCTAATCCTATTACACCTACTCTAATCCTATCCAATACTTTATTTTCAACTTAATTTCCTTAATTTTTATTGAAAATAAATGGCTTTCTGATATGATATGAGATTTGAAAAGGGAGAAAAAAAGCTTGCCAGACGGCAGATTCTAACCCAGGCAATAAGAGAAGAATACACACTTTATCCTAGGCGTGGCTGAAGCTGATGATTGACAGCCATCTTTTGTAGTGTTGACTAGCCCAATCACACATTGGTGGGCGGAGTTAGTGTAAATAGCCTCTGCCAACTAGGCAGGCTATTTGCACTTATTGTAAATAGACACTCGAAAATTATTATATTCACTAAGGCTGCATTTATTTGATCCAAAAATAATATTTTAAACACAGTAATGTTGTTTTGAAATGTTATTTATTCCTGTGATTTTCAGCAGCCATTACTCCAGCCTTCACTCACATGATTCTTCAGAAATCATTCTAATATGCAGATTTGGAGCTCAAGAAACATTTGTTAATATTGTCACAGTTATTTAATATTTTTGTGAAAAACACATGGTGCAATCTTTTTTCAGGATTCTTTGATGAATAGAAAGTTCAAAAGAACAGCATTGTGCCCCTGCTGAATGAACGGATTTATCCAGGGCAAAAAGAAAAAAAGAAAACTTACTGACACCAACGTTTTAAACAGTAGTGTATATTTGTAGAAATATGTGAGATGTTATCTCTGCGCAACGTTAAAAGACAAGATTGTTTAAAAAAAAAAATTAAAAACGAGAAATGCGAACACCCATATAGCGCAAACCTGCAACCTGCAGGTTTACCATCGCTGGACTCTTCAGTGGGTTTGTGATGGAGTGGCAGAAGACAACCTTGTCTCACCTTATCTAACTGTCAGCCTGGAAAAGATATTGTCTGACAGGCCGAATCGAAAGAGATCACTGAATTGATGAAGGTCCACTGGCACCATAAGAGAGAAAAGTGTGAATCAATTATGCGAGCTTCTCCGTGTCATGAGGAGAGAAGGATGACTAGAAAAGAGAAGGAAAAAATTTAGTGTGATCTCCTATTGCAAATGTGGATAATAGTGGGCCTAGCTTGCAGTAAAGGTCAACTGAGATGCCTGAGTCAATATGGCTACACGCAGCCTGACCATCATTAAGTATCCCCCGCTAAGGTTAGATGTTAGATAATGTTCTGCATTGTAGAGAGAAATAGACTTTTGTTTTCCTTGTGGGTGCGAAAGAGTCCCTGAATAGGAAGCTAATCAATTAAGTACATTTTGTAATGTGGGGTGGGATGTGGAACGTTGCGCAACAGCCTGCTTGGCTCTCTCTGTAAGATGAGAAGAACAGTAAGTGATTATCTGTGAGAGGACCACCACTGCATGCGCATTAGCACCATGTCTGGGACAAGTGACTCACCAAGCACAGGAAGTTCTTAAAATGCATCTGTTCACAGCCAGGCTGCTTATTATCCCTTTTAACAAGGAAAACATGGGAAAGGAGTTTGTTAGACACTGCCTTTACATAAAATCCCATGGTATAGTAACCGTATGGTGAAACTGATCATTTTGTGGTCTGATTTTTTGTTTCCCAGGTAACTGAAACAAGGACTGGCCCTCTTGGCTGCAGTAACTATGACAACCTTGATTCTGTCAGTTCTGTACTGGTTCAGAGTCCCGAGAACAAAGTCCATTTGCAAGGTATGAAATGTTGTTATGTCAACTTTTGATACTGTGATGGACATTTTTTATCTGAAACACAAAAGGCTCTTCCAAAAAAGTAGAAAGGTCTGGTCGAAGGAACGTTTTATGGCATATTAGTCACGTTCTTGACATGAAGGTTGTTCTGAAAGGTTGGCAGCTCAATTATGTGGCTTCCTAAGATGACTTGTGGAGAAGGCAGTCTCAGAAATAAACTCAGTGATAACTTTAAATCTAGGATGGCAGATGATTTTAGTGAAATACAGATTATAAAACTATTCATTCAATACTGAAATGTAAGATTTGGGTCGGTATGATTTTTTTAATGCTTTTGAGAAGTTTCTTGTACTCACTAAAGCATCGTTTATTTGATTAAAAATACATTAAAACAGTGAAATATTATTAAATAACTAGTTTTTTAGTTTCTGTTCTTATATATCTATATATAATTTATTCCTTTGATGGCAAAGCTGAATTTTCAGCAGTCATTAATCCAGTCTTCAGTGTCTAATGATGCTTTAAGAAATCATTCTAATATGCTGATTTAATGCTCAAGAAACATTATTATTAATATTGAAAACAATTTTACTGCTTTATGTCTGTGGAATATTTCTCTGGAAACCATGATACTTGAGTATTGACTAAGAACTTCATTTGTACAACTTTAATTTCATTGAAATTAACTCAATATTTAATTTATTTTGCACCCTCAGATTACTAATATTGCAAATACTGCCCTATCAAACCATACATAAATAGAAAGCTTATTTATTCAGCTTTCAGATGATGTATAAATCTCAATTTAAAAAACCCTTATGACTGGTTTTGTGATCCAGGGTGACATATAGTCTAAAATAAAAATTCATTAAGGAAATTAAGTAACTATTAAGTAACTGAGAAAATGGCTCCAGCTTTTTATGTTTGAATTTTGACTGATTTGATAACAATGTGCACATTCCTTTATCTTTGCATTTCTAAGCATAGTGGAGCCTATTTGTCACAGGATAAATCATAAGAGGACTGAGTTTGATCCTAACTTGTGTACAGTCAAAATCGGTGTTGTTAAGAAGTTTTAGCATGCGTTTCATTCTCATTTGTTGAATAGAAAATATGATAACTGCAGACACTACCAAGTATGCGTGCACTTTGCGACCACGTGACTCTCTTTATCATACCACTTTACTCAGGTAACCTAGTTTCCTCATAACAATCTTTCTTCTCTCTGTAACTGAAGGTTTGCAGGTCATTTTGCCCAATTATCTCAGAGACACTTTCGTCCAAGCAGCACTTAGTTACATTGCCTGCAATGGAGAAGGAAGTTTTGTCTGTCGAGACAATGACTGCTGGTGCAAATGTGACCCCAAGTTCCCAGAGTGCAACTGCCCCTACATGGATATTCAGGCCATGGAGGAAAGCCTTTTGCGAATCTCTGAATCATGGGCTCTTACCTACAAAGAGTTTGAAGATTCAGGTAGGAGATTAAATTCAGTCATATTTTAAATTAATACTTCTACTTTTTAATATTCATTTGTCCTTGTGAAGAAACATCTTAATTACTAATACACAGCCTTTGACCTAAACCTATCCACCTTATTTTTTTTCCCCATAAGAGCGGGTGCAGCCATTTGTAATTTTAATGTGTCTGGCTTCTGGTGTCATTCGCTTCCAGTTATTTTTAGCTGTGCAATGCAGCTTGTTTTACTGCTTGCTGTTGCAAACTGGTGTGTTGTACCAAGTTATTTTAATGTATTATCTTAAATATGAACAGTGGTTTTTAGTGCAAAGAGTTTTACCATTTACTGCACTTTGTTATTCTTCTTGCTATTTACCTACAGCAGCTAATGAACCGAAAGTCTTTACATTCACATTTTTTTTTTTTTTTTTTTTAAATAAGGTGGATAGCCTGCTTTGGAGTTTTATTGTATAATTATTATTAGTTATTATAATAGCTTGCAAAATTATGTAATTTAATACTGTTGATTTATTGCTGAAGATAGACAAACTTAAATCATTTAAAGTTTTTTAACTAGCACTACAGGCAAAACTATTTTTTCAAGTATTAATCAATCTTTGGGATTCTAGGCTATTTTGCTTCTATAACATTTCGTTTTCCACAGTAATGGAAAGAAAACATCCAAAATACACATTTAGGTGTTTATTTTTATCAAACGTTATCCATTTGTGTCTACAGATTTCAATTACGGTACATTTCTTTAAAGGCCATTTTCTCTAAATTAGTTTTTCTCCTGCACTGAGCCAGAAACCTCCACTTCAGTACTTCAGTACACACATACAACAAACATTTTAATTCCTATCTATATTTGGAAAGTTTTTACAGAAGGGATTGTTCATATATTTTTCACTTTATTTATATAATATTTTATTCATATAAAGATGAATAATTCTGGCTGTTGACAGTATTTTCTGATTTATGTTGTTTGAAAATATATATATATATATCTGTGTAAAAACTTTTAACTTTAATGTAATCAATCATGTTGTGGAAATCGATGCAAATTAGTCCATGTTTAATTAGGTAATGTATATTTAAATGTAACATTTCTGAAAACCATCTGACTGTCTTAAAGGAATAGTTCATCCAAAAATGACAATTACCCCATGATTTATTCACCCTCAAGCCATCCTAGGTGTAGCCATCCCCCTGGAGCTGTGTGAAGTCCTTTTTTATGATGGATGGATGCACTTTATTGGACTTCTATTGGACTATTGAATATCAACACTCATTTATTCCATTAAAAAGCTTGGAAGCTTGGACATTTTTAAATATAACTCCAATTGTATTTGTCTGAAAGAAGAAAGTCATATACACCTAGGATGGCTTTAGTGAGTAAATCATGGGGTAATTTTCATTTTTTGGTGAATTATCTCTTTAATGCACTGTGAATAATCAACTAGGAAATTATGGCAATAACTATTAGCTACATTTTTTACCTTGTTGAAGTGTGGTGTCTTGTCTAGTATAACTGTACTTTTTCCACACTGGTCAATGGACCAAATAAATACGAACATCTTTCAGTGGATCCTGACATTCCCCACACAATGTCCTTCAGAGACAGTGTGGGATTAGAAAAAAGATCCTGCTCAACATATTGCCTTACAGTATGTTGAGCAGAATTAATCACCCATAAAATGCTTTATTGCCCATCCAGCATCTTTCATCAAGCATATGAATGAGAGCACTTAGCATAATGTTTAGGTACTGTATTACTGCCTGTCGAGGTCACCCCACAGTGACCATTAATGCTTGAGCAAAATTAAAACGCATGGATTTTTTTTCCCTTCCACACTGTCATCCTTTTCCCTCCTTCCCAAAATATCACAGAGTTCAATTACTTTCAAAGTTTATGTTATTAGAGCTATCAGGAAGTGCCAGATATACATACTTTCTCAGGTATCGTAAATGTGTCCTTCTGTTAGGAGCATCAAAGGCTTTCAGTGTACTGCCCCATCAGCTAAAATGAACCACTTGAAAAAATGTCTCTTCAGAAAAATGATTCCGTCTTATTGTTAAGGAAAGTGAAGTATAAAGGCAGTGCGTTCAGGCATTTATCCACTGTTCAGTCAAGTTTACATGACAACGCTCCTATATCTGAGAGAACGTACCGTACTCTTTCTTCAACAGATGAGTTCAAAACATTTCTGATGAGGCTGCCTCAGAATTTCTTCCTCAACTCCTCAATGATCCAACATTTGTGGTCGCTGGATGGTGTATTTCAGCGGCGCTATGAGCAGCTGGAAAGCAGCATGAAAAGTCTCTTCAAGCGAGCCCAGCGAGTGGTTTACAAGCTCTTCAGCCTCAGCAAGAGGTGCCAAAAGCAGCCCCACATCAACTTACCGCGTGAAAGGTGAGCACAACAGACTCATTATCTCCTCATTGTTGGGGTGATAAATACACTGATACTTAATTCCGAAATGGAATAATGCCCCCAATTACTCTATCCAGAGAGGAAGCTCTTCACATAGTGTTTATCATCATTATTACTTGTGTTCATGAGTGGCCCGCATTTCAGACTCCACGGGCTGCCGAGAGGAATGTTTGTCAGCGTGCTTCAGAGTGAAAGGGAGCACTAGTGTTCTTGTCTCTGGGGAGACAACTTTGTGTTTACCCACAATCAATAAGACTGAAGTCGGTATAGTGGTTCTCAACTGGTTTTGCTTCAGGCTGTAGATTTTACATCGGCTTCTGAGCACCAACACAGTTTATTGTACAAAAGTAAATAAAAATGCTCTTAAAATGAAACATTTTTAAACAATATGTAAGTAAAGTTTTATCTGGATCATATTTTCTTTTACAGTGCATAGTTTTGTTCATGTTGTGGAAGTTTGAGAGCAGCCTGTCTTCTTATTCTCTAATATTGTGTTATCCTAACTATAGACAATTACATGGTAATTAAATAAAAATGTTTATTCATTTAACGATAAATCACAGATCACAACATTAAAATGCATAAATAAATCATAAATGTGCAATTTACACAATGAATACCCTAATGTTGAAGGAACATAAAGGAGATGTGAATAAATAAATAAAACATAAATTTGTTGTTAGACTAAATGTGAGCACATAATGCATAGGAAGTGGGAAAATGGATGCTGTGTTAAATTGTACTAATTATATAAAATAATAAAAAAAAAAAAACATAAAATAGTCCATATTAATCAGAGAAATTAGCATATTATTTTTCACAGCCCTAATATTATTTGTCAAAACAAGTCCTGCAACCCACCAGTTGAGAACCAGAGGTTTAGAGCAGTATTCTTTGAATTCAAATTTCCTGATAATTTATTCACCCCCATGTCTTCCAAGTCGTTCATGTCTTTCTTCAGTCGAAAAGAAATTAAAGTTTTTAAGGAAAACATTCCAGGATTTTTCTCCATATAGTGGACTTCTATGGTGGCCAACAGGTTGAAGGTTCAAATTTCAATGTAGCTTCAAAGTGCTCTACATGATCCCAGCCGTAGAATAGGGGTCATATCATATCACTTCCTAAAAAATACAAATTTATATATTTTTTAACCACAAATGCTAATTTTGCACTAATCACGTGTGACCTTTCCAGCTTGATTAGAGCTAGTGCAAGATGAGCATTTGTGGTTAAAAAGGATGTAATTTTTTATTTTTTGTTTTTAGAAAATTGTGAATCATTTCGCTAGACAAGACACTTATTCCTCAGCTGGGATCGTGCAGAGCCCTTTGTAGCTGCAATGAAACTGCAATTTGGACCTTCAACCCGCTGATCTCCATTGAAGTTCAATTAAGTTTTTTTCCTCAAAAACCTTAATTTCTTTTCAACTGAAGAAAGAATTAACATCTTGGATGATATGGAGGTGAGTAAATTATCAGGAAATTTTAATACAGGACTGAATTAATCCTTTAATGTTCAGATTTTCAAATCCCTTCATTTCCCCTTCAAATCCCGTGAAAATAAAGAATGAAGAAATTGCTGTTAGAGAGAGATGCTAAGTGACAGTTTTGCCATGTCTTAAACATTCATAGAACGGAACAATATATGCCTGTACTTTTTGTGGAACAAAATTATGTTGGTGCTAGTTTTAATCTTTCCATCTGCCGCTGTACCATCTTTGGATACATGACAATTTAATCTCAACAGGCATCGTTTAGGCACACTAACTGATATTGATATTTATCTTATCTTTCCTACAACACAGGCCACAGTCATACTGGCTGAACTACTTCCAGTCTTTATTATACTGCTCAGAGAACAACCAGCTAGGATCCTTCTCAGAAGAGCTCCACACTTGCATTTGTGCATATGACCACAGTTCCTGCCAGGTACCCACGCCATGCTCTGTAGGTGAAGGTGCCGCCTGCGCCGCTTGTGCTAGCGACAACCACACTCGCTGCGGCAGCTGCAACATCGGCTACATGTTAAGTCAAGGAACCTGCCGACCAATGGTTGCAGATTCCACCGAGAACTACCTGGGCTTTGAGACTGACCTTCAAGATCTGGAACTACGCTACCTTCTACAGAGAGCCGATCGACGTTTGGAGGTCCACGCTATCTTCATTAGCAATGACATGCGGCTGAATAGCTGGTTCGATCCTTCATGGAGGAAGAGGATGCTGCTTACGCTAAAGAGTAACAAATACAAATCCAACTTGGTCCATATGCTCCTAGGCATCTCTCTACAAATTTGCCTTACGAAAAACAGCACTCTAGAACCTGCGCTCACGCTCTTTATCAATCCCTTCGGAGGGAGCCACTCAGAAAGCTGGTTGATTCCTGTGAACGAGAACAATTTTCCAGACTGGAAGTCTGCTAAGCTGGACCTCCCACTAGAATGCTTTAATTGGACCTTGACTTTGGGCAACAAGTGGAAAACCTTCTTCGAGACCATCCACATTTACCTAAGGAGCCGCATCAAAACTCCAGGCACCGGAGCTAATGACAGCGTTTATCTGGAGCCTTTGGAAATGGCTGATCCTACTAGAAATCTGGGGTATATGAAAATCAACAGCATTCAAGTGTTCGGTTACAGCATGCATTTCGACCCGGAAGCGATCCGGGACTTGATCCTCCAGCTGGACTACCCGTACACACAGGGCTCGCAGGACTCGGCCTTGCTCCAGCTGCTGGAGATCCGAGACCGGGTCAATCGACTCTCTCCACCGGGCCAGCAACCTCTGGACCTGTTCTCCTGCTTATTACGGCACCGTCTCAAACTGACAGCTAATGAGGTGGTGCGCATTCACGCCTCACTCCAGTCTTTTAATGCCCGTCTCCCCAATTCTCTGGATTACGAGACCACTAAACTCTGTAGCTAACGGCTAAAGCATCATAGCAGACAGCAATAGAACAACTGTAAAAATGCAGAGTAGACTGTTAAGTCAAAAATGCAATGGCTTACAGACACTTCTGGACACTGATGAAAGTTTTTTTGTGACCTTATGTTCACTAGTAGATCATCTTGCTCAAAAACAGACTCATTTTTATTGTATAGTACACTGAGTTCAAAGAAGAGATTTTAAAAATATATGGAGTGTTTGTTTGTAATTTTTATATGTTTTTTTTTCTTTTGCTTCAGTGACAGTGCGCTTTCCTCGGAAAGAATACAGTGATGTCAGTCAATTTTGTAGATAAATTGTTATTAAAACATCATGGTTGTAATGGAGTAATGGTTGCATTATTTATCAGCATATTTTTATTGCTACGTGACAGTTTAGTTTATTGGAAAATGAAACACATTTTATATTTGCAGTTGAGTGCACTTAATGAGGAATTAAATACATTGAACATGACATATGACTTTGATAAAATAACAATGAAACAGATTTATTGACATAATTATATTATATGCTTGTTAGGTTCATGTTAATTTGTTTTTAATTCACATTTCATTGAGAGAGTGTAGTGTTTTTTTTTTTTTTCTTGTACATCATCAGTACATTAGAGTATTACAACTCATATTTATATTCTGAATTACATTTATTACAGTCACTTGTATTAATGACCATCCTGAACCATATTGGCACAGTTATTATATTATTAACAAAAGACACAGTATAAAAGACCCTTCAGCCCCTTAAGCTTTTTTTTCCCCAGGTACAGTCATTATTGAGGGCAGATGTAAAAAGATCTGTAATATAATATTAAAAAATTATGAATGGAGCCATATATATGCAATGTTTTTGGGCTGAATTTTTTCTATTGATATTCTGGATTCATCTAAAAATTGTTTATTTTTAGTATTTGGAATTCAGGACTTGTACTTGTCTAATCATGTTTTCATTATTCTTATTTATTCATGTCTTTCTTTTGAACATTGGTTTATTTTAACCACGCAGTTTGTTATATCAAAACAAAGCTGTTTCTCTGAACCATAAAATATATATGATTACAAACGAGCCTTATATTGGAATGTAACAGTGATGCCAAAATGGGACAAAGATTGTGGAATCCAGTGTGCCTTTGTGACTATACAGTATACAGTTTTGCTTTACTTATTTTGTGCATCTCAGTATATAATGCATTTTTTGCTGTTCATGCTTGTCAGAAATGGATTTTTTTCCAGTTCAGTTATTTCTCACTTTCTTCTTGCATAGCAGTATTAATTTAGACAGTGTGAATGCTAATTACTTAGAATCAACACATGATGACAGATTACGTTAATGCCAACAAAAGTGTCAATCGCCTCTTCATAATGTGTGTTTGCACCTTTTACCTAGAACTAGCACAATAAAGAAAACAAGCCTTACCTAACTCACTTAGCTACATCCTCTTTTAAAGTTTACAAATTTTCTTTGCAGTATAATAAAGCATTTTAAGAAGAGGGAAGGGAAGGGAAGATTTGTGCCTGGAATGACTGGGAGAGTTCAGATCAAAAAGAAGGTATTTAAACTGAGAATTGCAAGTAAAAGGACGATGCTTTTCCAGGCTGGTTTCTTAGGTTTCTCATTCAAGCATATTCTCAACAAGGCTGTTTTACATCTGTAGAAAATCTACCTGCGATTTACACAGATAATGCGTAATGTAAAGGTCAAAGGATTGTACGGCAATGAAAATTCTACATGTTTGAAGAGAAGTTGCGCATAATAAGATATCAGAGACACCTTTAAAATCCAAAAAAAAAATCTACATTTGTGCTTCCAGAGAAAAGAAGCTTCTTAGAGGGAAGATCACTACTTTTATGTCTTCTTGGAGCATCTACCCGCATTGCAGCTACTGCAACATTTTCACATGTGCAACACCCCACGCTGTGGCAATTACTCTGCGAACACAAATGACCAAGGGAGCAGTTACTGCCAGAATGCATACACAAATCACCTGCGCGCTGCACCGAGAGCCTGTAAAATGAGAGCTTGTCAGTTGTGCTGAAATGAGTTGACACGTTGTTGTAATGACAAATATGACAATAAGAAATGGCAAAACATTACATAGGCAATCGGTCTTTCTCGCAGCCTGACAAACAATTGATCATTCTGCTGTAATTGTACAGAAAGAACTGTGGAAAGAAAAGACTGAGCATTGCATTATATTTACTGTGCAGCTCGTCTGATGAAGATGGAAAACTCAGCAGCACAGACAGAGATTAAAGGAAGAGCATACATCAACTTAGTAGGTTAGACCTGTATTCTCTAAGCACTCTGAGGCAGTGCACCAACGCTTGATCAATAGGGGCTGTGTTGCTTCTTTGATCTCCTCAATGTAAACATTGTAATGTTCTTGTGATTCACGATGAAGATGCATTGCTAACTTGACACTAACTTTATCTTGGGCTTCACTGTATGTTTCTGGAGGGCCAGATACTGCAGTGAACAGGAGGCAGGCAAAAGGTAGCTGTCTGCTGCCAATAAATCAATGTGCAGCTTTATTACCTGAGAGAACAAAAGGATCCGCAGGGAGATCAATGCCATCAAGAACCACCGACTCACAAACCAGTGGTATTTTGTTGTCCAGGGCCAGGACCGTATCAACATCAATTTATTACTCGCACTGTCCTTTCCGCCTGATGTGGTTTGTATGAGCACAAATCAATCACGATTTTACATCCAATTAGAATTTACCATTGAATCGCACCATTGTACTCCCTTTGCTGTCGACGTTGGAGAACTTTATATGCACTCGCTAAACATGATGTTTAATTAGCAATTGTATCATAATTAACTTGCATGAGTAACTTGCATTTTAAAGACAATACCAGTTAGTTTGTCTGTTTTGGCTTTACCAATGAAAATAGTTCCAACAGTCCAACAGCAACACTAGTGTTGTTTCCCTCCTAAATAAAAAAAAAATAGTTTACCCAAAAATTAAAATGTGCAGGCCATCCAAAATATAAATGAGAAATCTGAAGATAAAATAATATAAAATAAAATAATAAATCGCAATAAGCTTTGTTACTTCTGATTTAAAACAAAGTTTCAGATTTTAAATTATGTCTATTTAATTACAATATTCAAACAATAAATGCCATTTTGGCACTGTTTAATGTGGAGTTGCAGATCACTGTAGTGTCTCAGTTCAAAAGACCACGCATGAATTGATAATCTCAGCTTTAACCAGTTTCAGCCGAAATAAACATGAATGAACAAATTGTATTAAGATTATAATAATTTAAAGCACAGCCACCACAAAATCAGACTTTAGCACCTATTTCTACTTTTATGGTTGTTCTGAGGTTAAATCATTTCAAGAAATAGTAAACATTAACAAGAAATATTCAGATGTAACCCCCTTTGTAATCATTTACATTTTAACTATAATTTAATTACACATTTTTTCTCAGTAACTATAACAGATTACAGCTACATTTATTTTGTAATTAAATTGTAATGTAATGCAACTAGTTACTCCCCCAACACTGGTCACTGTCTCCACCTTAACTATGTAACCTTCAGAAAGGGTCGGTGAAAAATCCCCATAACAATCAAGGAAAGATGGAAAGTATGTCTTGAAGTATTTATTTTAGATTTTAAATGTGTATATCTGCTAAAGATTAGTCAACTTATGGGAGTAGTAACAAACTCCAATTTACAGTAGATCTGCGATACTAAAATATTAGTGTCTGATTTTGTGTAGTTACATTTGTGAAATGTAACCATAGCAATTTTTACATTTTCACATAAACATGACTAATTCTAACATCAAATGCAAAATACTTCACAGTGAATAAACAAGACATTCTCAAGAGTCCAAGGACAGAGAAAAACTAAGTATAAGCTTATAAGCACACAAGGTTAGAGAAATAAATTATAGAGGTCACTGATCTTAGATACACCGAATAGATGTATTGCCTCCAAAAACAGCCCTTTTGGGAATCCAGGGCACTCTGCTGGCTGACATAAACAAGTTCAAAAAAATGGAAGAGGACACTGCTGTGCTAAAAGCTGCATGTGGTCTGTTGGACTTGAGAAAATAAGTGACTTTGACAACCTTCCCGCTTTCAACATTAAAATCCTTCTCTACATACGCGGCACCCCTTCAGGTCCAAATAGATAGACATAACTATTCCCAACTTGCACGATTCTCTCTTTAAACTGCATCTTTGCTACCTTCTCTATGGAAAGCTAAAATGTTCCACTCCTGAAGGATTATGTAGTCCTACATTATCCCTCTTGATCACAACAAGAGGAAGCATTCCCTTAGGGGAGGGCCTACACCTGCTTCAAACTCAACTGTTTGATGAGCTTTGCTGTAATGAAGAGTCGGAGGAATTAGAAAATTTGCATCCAGTTCCCAGAATGCAACTACTTCACAAATGAATTGAGCATGACCTACAGATCCAGGCAGACTACTTATGCTCAACATATATTAATGCACTCAACAACAAGTTGCTTTATGGATTTATCCAACATGGTTTAAAGGAATCTGCATTTCAACTTCAGGCAAGCGTGATCATTGAATCATTTATGGTTATGATCTCACCTAGTAGAACCAGACCAATTTGAGGGTGTAAAAGCACAGGAGATTGATGTCTGATCCATTGATGCACTGATCTTTGTGAGTCGAACTCCTGGTTCTGGTATCAGATGAGATGATTATAAGGCAAGTTCAACCTGACAGAAGCAAATAGGACCCAATCAGTCCCAGCTCACAAGAACCAATCTACGCTGCATTTCAAATTGCCAACGAATTGCTTTTGGGATCCCTTAGCTGGGTTCTAAATGCATCTCTTATTAGATAATCCCCTTGTACAGCAAACACTCATCCGGGATTTTTAGTGGTCAGAGCGGGAGTCGTTTATGACTTAACAGGACTAAAGGAGCAAAAGTCTTTTTATCAGCATGCCTGTTTGAAACTTCTGTATCATTGTGCATGTGCATTAGTGTATGAAAATGTGATTCAATGAAGATCTTTGGTTGAGCCGTGAAAGAAAATCGACTTTAAAAGGCAAACCCATTAGTCTCACAGAGCGTACTATATTTGTGCATATTTTAATGGTAGGTTGGAACAAGAAATGCGTAAACACAATATGTTGATGGATTTATAAATTCAGTGGAATATCTGCAGAGTCTGTGAGAACACTATAAATGAACAGACAAGTAAATACTATTACAAAACAAACTGCTCTTCTTGAAATTTCTGTGACTTACACTCACCACAGAAAGAAATACAAAAGGTCTAAATTGATAACTGATTGTGTTCCCAAATGTAACATCATTTGATGATGACACCGCAGGCGCTTTGGCACAAAAAGCATATTATTGTTTATTTCAGTGATATTCAGGCTACAGGCTGAATGACATTTCAAAAAGACATTTGTTCATTTGTTGTTATACTCAACAGGATCCAAAGCACATTGTCTTCCATTCAGCTTTCATGGGCTGCTTCACAGGCATTTAAAATCAAGTAAAAGATAATGTTTTGTGAAAGATAACCCTAAATTTAATGTGGTATAAACAGCATAAACTATAAAAGAAAATTATAAAGCAAAAAGCCTTTGAAAGACTGTGTGAAAATACAGTTCAAATTACTGGTATTACTGATGCAGTTTTAAAGATGCCAGCAATCGTGCACAACTATTGCTGACCGTGATGGCTATGAATTATTTTGACATGCTAAATTAAACTGACAATTAACAGAGCATGTTTAACAGAGATATAAATGTCAGTGTGATTTTTAAAGAAAAACATCCAGGCTCCATGTTTAAAAATGCACACAAAAGTCCCTAGAGGAGAATACATTTAACTATAAAGAAAAAAGATTTCAGGAGAATTTATTCAAAGCTGTTTTCGAACTTTTAAATTGTGGACAGTGATTTCTCATGTGGGATATGACTACTTTAAAAGTAACCCTTTAAAACCTTACGAATCACTGGTTCAAAGCATACAGTACATTGAAATTGCCATGTCATGTGATTTCAGCAAATGAGACTTTTGAAATTCAGATGGGAATTCAAATCAAGGACATTGACCTGTTAAACCAATGGTTCAAAACAGAGACTACAAATTAATTAAAGACTCCTAAAATTTAATACTGTTTGATGATTTCCTGATTGTTGTTGAGACTTTCAGGAATATATTTATACATTGGTTTATAAAAGTTTGTATGTTTTGGTGGGGATTTTGTTTTGATGTTTCGAGCACATTTTGTCAGTAAAGTGGTTGCAGATTAAAGAATTCAAAAAGATCTGTTCCTCCAATCACTAAATATAACATTTCTTAACCAGTTCACTATTAGTCGTAAGTAGGCCACACTCACAAAACAATAAATAATAACGCATGCCATTGACAGAAAGCAAAAGAAAAGATGACTATCTTAGTGAATATGTTGCCAAACTAACATCTCTTTGGGTCAAAGATCTCTCATTGGGTAAAGAACTGAACCTCATTGGGTAAAGAACTGAAGGCACAATTGGCACTCTTTATCATGATGGTAACCCCCCAAATGCCAAAAAAATAATAGAACACTACCAGATTTCCTGCCTTTTCATCTTGCTCAAATCACATAAAATAACACCTCATTTTAACAGTTCCTCTGCTCATCCAGTTCTGTGCAGAGCATGCTAAGAACTAGAAATCTCCTGCTCAGGTTCAGTTAATGGCAACTAAAATGAGTAAACTTCTGTTTAACAGATTTAACTGAATTGCACACAATACAACTTTCAAGAATTTTGCTGCATTGTTGCATTCAAATAATTCAAGCATGAAGTGTTACCAAAAGTTTGATTCCAAGATAGAAAAAAACTATAGTTTATCCTAAAATTTGAGTAATTTTTCAACAGTAAAATGCAGATGTTTCTGGCATGCACCAGCGCATGAATATTAAATGAGGTTGCATTTTTAAAGTGTTATTTGATATATATGCCTGAATAATACTGTTATTTCCCGAACATGCATTTCAAACAAGAAAAGGAATCCTTAAACGCCACTTCCTTTTGGCAGGAAAAGTCTTTAAGTCCACTGAGCCAATCTGAAGACTCAAATCAAATCACATGATTTTAAGATTAATTATGACGTACACATTATCCTGGCTAAAGTACAGTATTATACAATGTGTTAGAAAGAAAGAAAGAAAGAAAGAAAGATAGAAAGAAAAAGAATGAACGAATGAATGAATGAATTTAACGAATCCGCCCCAGACCTATGTAGTTCGTCTTGCATTTCATACACTTGATTGATGAACATGATGCAGGGAAACAACTCACTGCGTTATGCCTATAATGCAGTTGTATTCCCCTGAAAATTAAAGAGATTTGGGGCAAAAATGCATGAGTTTTTGTCTCATATTTATATTTATATCATATGAAATGGTTAAGCACTAGCCTAATCACATGAACAAGGAGAACTGTCCCAAATAGCACAGTTGTAAATGTGATAATGATTTTATACAACATTTTAAAAAGAAGTTAATATTGCTCATATATTTTAGACACAATATTGTTTTTGACCAGTTTTTGATCTGTTTTTATTACCAGTTTAGTTATTACCTATAAAGCCACAAGAGAACTGTTGTGCGTCTGCCAGCAAAACACAGCAGTGATTCGTTTGTAAAAGAACCTGCATTCTGAATGAATTGGATGAACCAATGATTCAATGGCCCATTCATAAAAGCTGCATCCTAGTTCAAAGGCTGAGTCCTTCGAAGGCTGCACGTGAAGGACGATCTTTCAAATACAGCCTCAAAATGCATCCTACATTTCTCTGGCAATTAAAGCTACAACAGATGGACACTACCCTACTCCAGAAATCACATTGCCGGATTACACTGTTATATGTAGGTACTGAGTTCTACTTAAATAATCAAATATATCTTATAATAAAAATTTTACAACACTCGGTTCAACCTTCAGAGCCTTCGAAGGATGCAGCCTTTGAATTGGGACACACATTGGGACGCCTAAATTGGCGTCACACAGACAGAGGCCACTCCCACAATAGTTGATTGACATGAGCGTCTTACCTCAGACCCGCCTAAATCAGCTGTAACAGTCCAACCTCCATTGTTTCGATACCAGGGCAGGGATGTAAATTAGACACAAATATCTCCGATTGAGTGATTGAGGTGTTCTGTTGTCGGATGTAATAATGAACATAGTGGTCGTCATTTACTCCAGACATCTGAGCCACTGAAGATGCAGTGGATTACATTTGTTTGTGAAGGGAATGCGCCTCCCAATCTACATAAATGTGTCTATGTTCATGCAAATCATTCATGATGCAGCTACAGCAGAAGTGAGTATAAGTTTTTTTGTTTTTTTTTTTATGAATCTCTGCAATCACCTTTCCTAATAACATGCTAGTTAGCAAGTTTCATGGCTAAATGCACTAAATGCAGCTAAAGTAAACAATCTCTCAGAGCAGCTCATCACTCCACGGAGAGTAGAGAGGGGCGGGGCGAGCAGAGCTCATTTGCATTTAAAGGAACAATCCCTTAGAATGGGATGATTTTTGCAGAGCTCATTTTGACAAGATAAAAATGGTGTTGTTTTACACAACCATTGAGAATTTTTAACCAAAGTATATTATAGACTTTTCATTAAGACCCTAAAGAATCATATCAACTTGTGGAAAATGGGCATCTGATGACCCCATTAAGGGATGTCACCCAAAAAATAAAATAAAAGACTGATTGATTGTGCAACTGATTACTATGTCTTGTCCACAGAGGTGGACTTAGAGGTTTTTGTGAAAAAAGCACACGTGGACTTTTGAAAATTATGCATTTTAAGAACTGACTTATAACATTACCATTAAAGTGAAATTGCTGAGCATACTGAGCCTGATTTAAAAAAAAAAAGAAAAGAAAAGAAAAGAAACAATGTCAGATGGACTTGGAGGTATTTGCATCTGAAGTCTTCAGATATTTTAAAAGGTTTTAATTTAACATTTTCTAAAATTAAACCATTTTTTAATAAATAAAAAAAATAATGATATAATCATAATTAAATGTTGTAATCATTTGACAGCTCTAATAAGAATACTACATGTGTTGCAATGTATAAAACTCTCATTAAATCTGTAAGTCATGCTGTAAAGTGGCACCAGCGGTCTGTTGAACGTTGTTAAAATGTTCCCATGTGGTGAGTCATCGGCAGCTCACACTCTCAACCTGCACGTACGTGTATATTTAGGGAATGTCAACATTAAATCTACAGGCTTGCTGGGTGGCGAGACAGTTCATTCTCCTGACATTCTCCTGACGTTGATGCTTCTCATTATCCTTCCTACCTAAACAAACCAAAAAATCTTAAACCATTAGAGAAAATACTCTTTTTCTAATTTGATGCATTTTTCTCCATTGCAAATGATAATGACAGCATAACAAATTGAGTGATACTTTGAACTAAAATAATAAACATATGTTTCTTTTGCTGGTCACACTTTATTTTATGGTCCAGTTCTTGCTATTAACAAACCATTAACGGCGGCTTTTGCCTCAATAAACTTCTAATTTGCTGCTTATTAATACTTAGTAAGGTAGTTGTTAAGTTCAGGTACTGGGTAGGATTAGGGATGTACAATATGGTCATGCAGAATTGGTGCTTTATAAGTGCTAATAAACAGCCAATATATTAATAATAGGCATGCTAATAAGTAACTAGTTATTGAATGAGAGAATTGAGAATTATTCCCTATAATAAAGTGTTACCCCTTTGCTTTAATGACAGCAGCACTCAAGCTGCATGGACTCTTTGTACAGTATAAACCCAATGATTATGTTATTCTGCATCTACAGAGCATCTTGAGCTCCTGTAAAAGCAAGTTAACAAGCTCCATGTCACAAATATGCTTATTTGGTTAGTGACCTAGAAATAGTGCAGCATCAAAAACGCTTATTCATAACATTTGTTTGTTTTCAGTGTTTCAACGTCCTCAAACCTCACTGTAAACAATATGATCTTACCAGCTGGCTCACTTTGATTAATTAAACAAGAGTATCTCTGCATGACATTGATTACATGAGAAAAATACATGAGGAAAGTGTTCCATTTCATGTAGAGAACTAAAAAGGCTTGAGGCTTTACAGGCTTTTTAGATTGTTCAAAACATAACTTCATTTTTGTAAATCGAAGTGTAACAATTATTACGTCTTCATGTATACATTCGCAATTATAACTTGAGACTGTTTCATAAAATGTCAAATTTTAATAGCTTTCTTTTTGTTCTTGCCGTCACAGCCCACATTTCCTGTTGATGTTCTACAGCGTGTGCTGAATATGGAAATTGAGCTTTTTTTTTTTTTGGAGGAGACAGACTATGATTCAGTTTTTCCTTGAATGCAATGCACAAACATTCATCATCCGGTTTCTGATTTAACATTCTCTTTGTACATCTCTATGCGTGTGACATATTTGGTCTCTCTTGAGAGCATTGCAATAGCTGCTATGTTGAGTCCAAATGGGGGAGATGGCATGATAGACCCTGCTGTGTTCAGCAATATGACATCTCAATATGTAGGAGAACATACCATGGACTTTACATAATAACTTAAAGCAGCGAGACTCCGTAATATATGCAGAATCTGGCGCTAAATTATGCCAACGAGAATACTTATTATAGGTGTAGTCCATATTTTTCTCTCTTTAATAGTCAGCACGAACAAATTATTAAAAGAGCCTGTCACAAGGGTTGAAATTTTGTTTGTTTTGTTTGTAGAAGTGACATAGTCAGACAAATCTCATTTCAGTGGGGAAATGGGCTGATATAAATCTGCTTACATTACAGCAAGAGCCAAAGATGTAACCATAATGACAGGGACTTAAAGCTTGTAAAAAACAAATGGAGTTTAGTTCTGCTGGTAACTGCACCATGTAGTATCAAGAATTGCATCCTTTGATGGACATTCAAAATTTGCTGTGTATTTTGATGGAATATGTTTTTGATGTAAAAGATTCAAAAATAAGATAATGCTGAACAATGAACTCAAAATATAATATATAAAAGCAGTTATGTTCATGTATAAAAAGCCATTTAGTGTGTCAGAAAAATACTGTGATAAAGTGTGATATTACAAATTTCCCATATTGAATTTATTTCAATTTAGTAAGTGAATTTTACAGTCATTTTTTACTCAAATAGTGTACAGTTAGATGTATAAACCTGCAGATGAACATTTTAAGCTGAATTTATTTATACACTCTCTCAGGGAAAAAAAAAAAACTGTAACTGGGGCAGTACCCCAAGGAACTAAAGCTAAAGGTACACCTTTATGCCTTATTTACCCCTAAATGGTTCAAATTAGTATCATATTAGCAAATAAAAGTACACATTAGTGCTTTAAAGGTACATATTGGCACCTGAAGTGTAAACAGTAGTACATTTTGAAAGAGTTTTGCCCCAGTGACAGTTTTGTACCTTTTTCCCTTCTTTCCTGAGAGTGTATACCACTTTAGCTTCTGTTATTTTTTTCCTAAGGCCAAACAAATACTCCCACCTGAATTTAGCTATTGGTTGTGGGGAAAAGTTGTCATTTGGGAGCACTCAAATAAACAAACAATGTCCAAAAAATTGGAGCCTCTAGGACCATGTCTTGACTATGGTAATGTGCTGTTAGTGCAGATGCTTTTAAGAGGGTACAAAAGAGAGGCTTGAAAATAATCAAGAGGAACTCAGTACAGCTCCATGATTTGCAGGCTCGGAGAGAGCAAACCATTGTGATGTCGGTAAAGATAGAGATGTTCCAGACAAATCATCCACTTCACAGGCTGCTATTAACCAAAAGTGAAAGAAACAACCTTACTTTAATTAAGAAAAGGACCAAATGTTCCAACAACCTCACCATTCAAAATGCCTTTTTTTATTATTAGCATGATCTTAATCATGGCGATTGGATTATATATATATGATGTAAAGCATCCCCTCTGTAAAACCACCATGCCCCTTACAATCTCCTTTAGATTCCTAATGTTGTGTATTATGTAAAACCTATCATTCAAAATTCTCTACATATGATAATTTATGAGCTAAATAATGGCAATTGGCCATTCAGCACCACCTTGGCACTGTAACAAGATGTGCACAAGCTCAGGCAAGTTTTCCTCATTTTTCACACAAAATGGTTCAAGCATAAAATTGAATTTCTATAAAAAAAAAAAACAGCTGATGTTATTATGTTAGAATATTGGAATGCTATTAGAATGGAGTTAGAATTATGAAAGCCACTAAATAAAAACTAAAAATGGTAATTGCAACTTATTTCACAATTCTGACTTTTTTCTCACAATTGCAAGGTTTCTCACAACTCTGACTTTTTTCTCATTATTTATTGTGATACAAACTCGCAGTTCTGACTTTTTTCTCAGAATTGTGCGATATAAACTCGCAATTCTAAGAAATAAACTTGCTATTCTGAAATCATTGTGAGATATAAACTAAAGTTATAAAGAGAATTGCGAAATATAGTCACAATTATTATTTTTTTCTCAGAATTGTGCGTTTTAAACTCACAGTTGTGAGTAATTAAGAGAAAAACTCACAATTCTGACTTTTTTCCTCGCAATTGTGAGTTTACATCTCCAAAATCAGAATTTTTCTCAGAATTGCATTAAACAAACTCACATTTTTGACTTTTTTTCTCAGAATTGTGAGATATGAGAAATAAACTCACAATTTTAAGAAATAAAGCCAAAATTGCAAGATATAAACTCACAATTGTGAGTAATAAAGTCAGAATTGCAAGATAAAAACTCTCAATTCTGACTTTTTTTCTTGCAATTGCAAGTTTATTTCTCGCAGTCCTGACTTTTTTCCTCAGAACTGTGAGATACTGCAACTCACAACTCACAATTGCAAGTTATAAAGTATTATTCTGAGGTGAAAAAAGACTTATATGTACTCATAATTGTGAGTTTATATCTTGCAATTGCAAGTTTGCATTTCGCAATTCTGACTTTTTTTCTAGCAATTGCGAGTTTATTTCTGGCCATTCTGACTTTTTTTTTATTTTGAATCTAATTTTGCGGGAAAAAAAGACTGACGTACTCATAACTCATAATTGCAAGTAAGTTTATATCTTGCAATTTTGACTTTATTTCTCAGAATTGTGACTTTATTTCTCAGAACTGTGAGTTTATATCTCGCAATTCTGACTTTATAACTCGCAAAAAAAGTCAGAAATGCAAGATGTAAACTCCCAATTGCAAGAAAAAAAAGTCGCAATTACATTTTTTTTTTATTATTCAGTGGAGGATATGGGCTTCCATTAAGAATGCCCATATAATTAAAGCAATGGAAGAAAAAATACAGTTTACAAGTCTTGCACAAGCAAGAGTACTTTCCACAAGCACATATGTGCTATTAGTTTTATACAACAGTGCAGAGCAAAACTGCTGTGTTTTGTAACTAAATTAACCTAATTTTGAATGAAACGAGCGAGCCATTTTTAAGCCATTTTTGTGTTTTATGTGTTGATTCAATCACAAAGCAGACAAACATCTTTCTTTCAGCCTTTGAGTGGTTTAGTTGTCACTACAAATTAGGCTGAAACTGAAGAAAATACTTTACAGCAAAATTCCAGACATCAACTTTAATCTCAGTGAAAATGAATGCATCTTAACAAAACAGTGAAGCCGCAGGTATACGGCAACAAAGCAATGCCCAGCTAAATCATCCTGTATGATGATTGATTGGCAAGTGGAATAATTCAGACTTGCCGCCCAAAAGAAAAAAAAAAAAAATCTTTGAAGTGCTTACCTGGGTGATCAATGTCTGTGTGCTATAAGAAGCTGCTTGACTTTCATCACTAGAGGCTAGATACTTCCTGTGTGCATGATCTGGGTCCAGAGTCAGGTTTCACAAAGTCATCTAAAGGGAACTTTAAATATATACTGACTCTAAAGGACTGAAAGGGGGTTATTCAGTGCGAGAGGGTTGGCTGATTTTCGTTGGCACCAAACATAGTGATGCATACACAATTGTCTTTAATGTCAAGTGCTTGTGACACTCAAGACAAATGATGCTCTCAGCTGAGCTGAAGAATATGAGGTTTCCACCACAGAAGTAGCGACACAGAAAGACCCCTAATCATCATTACTTTAACCTCTACTCTGATTTAAAATGATCTAGAATTATTCGGCGGCTATCCTTTGTGTACGTTCAGAGCCATCGGTAACCTGCAAGCATTAATTAGAGGTCCATTAGACGAAAAAAATAATCAGAAATGTAGTCATTATCCTTCTCCTCTCATATTTAGCATGTGAGAGGCGTAACAACCCTTCTGTCTTTATGTTCGACAAACACAAATGCCATCTGTTTGTAGGAACTTTAGTTACTTGCAGTATTTCCACGTGCCAAAGCAGTTCGCATCTGAAACGCAGAATATGAAAATTAGCATGCAGTATGCATTTTCTTTGAATGAAGATCACCTGCAGGAGTGAAATCATCTTCATGCCAAGTCTGCATATGTATGACTTCACTTTCATCTGGTTTTCAATTTAAAAACTAAATATGAACGATGCAATAAGATTTATTTTAATTTTGCGTCTTTGTCCCTGATGCAATTTAGGATGTGGTTGTGCATGACACATTCGAAAAGTGCACAAATGCCTTTTTAGACAGCCAATTAATTTTTGATTTCAGTAGGGCAAACTTTTGGCTTAGGCCCAAACATTACTTTGTCCATAATTAACTCAGCCCTAAGCATGAACAAGGTTGTTCTGAATGTGAAATTTAAGCAGGCTTGCTTTTCCAGGCTTCCTTTGATTGGTGCACCAAACACATTTTTGCATTGTTACACTGGGGTTTTCTTGAAGTTGAGCTTAATGCAGAATGCTTAACACTTCACACTAAAAGGCTGTTAGAGTCATGGTTTAAAGTTAAAGATTTTTTTTGTCAAGGACAAGTCCATTTTAGTCGCTATTAACACATCACCTTTGATTAAAGTTTTTGAAAAGGCTTGCAACCACTAAGTCAAATGTAAGCCACTTGACCTTTAAGACTGTTAACATTGCTTTTAAATGGATAATCTCTGTATTTAGGATGTATTCTTCTTTTGGTACAAGAGACCAAAGGGATTAAAGGTATAAAGACCCTGATGGTATCAGGCATTTATCACTGCCAAAGGCCTTAGTGTCTGCTTTCATGAACACATTCAAAGGCTTACATAAAAACCTTGCTCTCAGAACATAATTAAATGATTTTCATGTTGAAATGACAAATGCATGTGTTGAAATTCTTGAAATGAATGTTCTTTTTTTTTTACTTAAATCATTGCATCATATTATATCATATCAGAAGAAAAAGCCCTGATGTTTTCTTTTATAGCTTAATTATCTTAAGCTTTTGATGCTGTGTGTAATGAAACATCTGAGTTAATGTTGCAAGTCTAGCGAGTCACTTCATGTTGTTCTCTGACAGAAATCTGACACAAAATAAAAAAAGGAAAAGGCACATGGAGTCTGACTTTTGCTTAATAAAACTAACAGCAGGTGATTTTCAAACAATGCTTAGAATATAGAATCTAGCAGGGTTTATCATTACAGCACCTCTCTGTGGCAAAACTCTTGTATAACAAGGTTGCGGACCATTTTTTTTCCTCATACGTGGATGAACCTTTCTGACTCATTTCAGATTAAACCACCCTTCCCCATCCCCCTTTTGAAATGTTAATAGCTGCACCCTACAATCTATATATCTACTCAAGTGTATCTTATATAAAGCAGTTTCGATGTGGCTAAGAAGAAGAAGAGGAGGAATTGTTGCTTCCATTTTATCGATTGTGTTATCACAATGAGGGAGGAAGCTTTTAGGCTGACAGGCCAACTCGCAGCGGAAGTGTTGGGGTGTTAGAAACTCTTAGGCAGAAGGAAGATGGATATGACATTTCTGAGGTGAGCTGAAAACGACATCCCATTAAAAAGCAAAAAAAAAAAAAAAAAAGCAAAAAAAAAATCTACTTACTACCTTTAGCACACAGCAGCACACTGCTGTTGAAAACCTTTCCTTTTCTCCTATTTTATCAAGTACATGCAAGCTGTGCCATAATCCCCATCATTTAGGTTTTTGGTATACTTCAAGAATTTGAACAGTTTTATCTAAATTGTGAGCACTAAAATTCCAGCTGCAGAAAGCAGCCTATCATTTCTTTCCTTTCAACCAAGGACATTTATTACAATAAATGCGTCCCATCAAGGTTGTACTAAACATATTAATTGCTGGATTTCACGGCTGCATTTTAAGTGGCAGTGCTGCTCATAACCCATAATGGAGAGAATGCTGAGCGTGGTCATTCCATGCCTCCTGTGGTAGGAGAGTGTCTGGCTACATTTTTGGACTCATTAGTTGCACACCACTGCAGAGCCGTGAACTCTCACTCGAGAGGGTCGAGATGAGAAAAGGGTACAATGGATTTTCCTGCAAAGGTAAAAAGAATAGAGATTGTGGTTCTGTGTGACACATGTATTGAGTTTTGTGTTGTATAGCTAGTGAGATATGGAATTTATTTCTTTTATATAAGCTGATGAATAAAAGACCTGCTCTAACCCAGCTAACAGGGAACGTTCTCAGAACTTTATGAACAAACTTTCTACCAGTTACATTAATGTTCATTCAAAGTTATTTAACATTCGGAAAACATTAGCAAAGCATTATTTATACTTTGTTTATGGAATGTTTTTTTCTGAAACATTTTAGTTGGACATTCAGAGAACATTCAAAAATAACATTCCTATAATGTTTTCTAAATGTTAAAATTGAATGTTCCTCCTCAAGTTTTAAAAATTTACATAACCAAGAAAAGACATTTTTTAAACATTTATAAGACTAGACATTCTGAACATTCACTCAAAGTGATTTTAGATTTTAGATTTGCACAACTTAAAGGGTTACTCCACCTCAAAATGAAAATGTTGTCATTAATCACTTGCCCCCATCGTTCCAAACCCATAAAAACTTTGTTCATCTTTGGAACACAATTTAAGATATTTTGAATGAGGTTTGTTACTGTCCCATTGACTGCCAAGTAAATGCCACTGTCAAGGCCCAGAAAAGTATGAAAGGCATCGTCAAAGTATTCCATCTGCCACCAGTGGTTCAACCATAATTTTCCGAAGCTACAAAAACATTTTTTGTACGCAAACAATACAGAATTCGGAATAGGCCTCGCAAGGGTCGATCAACGGAGTTGAGTGCTCGTTCTGTGCGTCAGGTGCAGAACCTGGCTTCAAAGAGTGCTGCCAGCATTGTTTTGGAGCAGGGGTGCCCAACCCTGTTCCTGGAGATCGATTTTCCTGCTGAGTTTAGTTCCAATCCTAATCAAACACACCTGTCTGTAATTATCAAGTGCTCCTTGAAATCCTAATTAGCTGGTTCAGGTGTGTTTGGTCAGGGTTGGAGCTGAACTCTGCAGGAAAGTCGATCTCCAGGACCAGGGTTGAGCACCCCTGCTTTAGAGGTTGCAGAAGTAGAAGGTCCGCTTGTCAGTGCTCAGACCATACACTGCACACTGCAACAAGTTGGTTTGCATTGGCGTCATCCAAGAAGGAAGCCTCTTCTGAAGCTGGCTTACAAGAAAGTCCACAAAGAGTTTGCTAAAGACAACCTGTCCAAGAGCATGAATTACTGGAACCATGTCCTATGGTCTGATGATACTAAGATAAACTTGTTTGGCTCAGATGGTGTCCAGCATGTGTGGTGATTCCGTGGTGAGGAGTGCCAAGACAATTGTCTCTCCTACAGTCAAGCATGGTGGTGGTAGCATCATGGTCTGGGGCTGCATGAGTGCTGCTGGTACTGGGGAGCTGCGGTTCATTGAGGGTAACATGGATTCCATTATGTACTGTACATTTCTGAAGCAGAACATGATGCCTTCTCTTCAGAAACTGGGCTGAACGGCAGTTTTCCAACATGATAATGACCTGCTCCTGCTGAGGAAGGTGCAGGTGAAGGTGATCTGACCTAAACCCTATTGAGCACCTATATGGGGCAGCCTCAAGCAGAAGGTGGAGAAGCACCATGTTTCTAACATCCAGCAGCTCCATGATGACATTATAGAGGATTTGAAGAGGATCCCAGCAACAACCTGTGTTAATTTCTATAGTATTGACCCTTGAGAAAATATACTAAAATGATTGCTGAAATGTGAGGGGTGTACTCACTTTTGTGAGATACTGTATTATATCATTTTAAAAATGTCTGTTTTGAGTGTAAACAGAAACACGCTGTTTTTGTGTATGTCTCTTTAAATGCAAATGAGCTGCTGCTCCCCACCCCCTTTTTCCAGAACAGGGTTCTGCCTTTACAGCTCATGCCTCAGATACTCTGCCTTTTTTGATTGTCATGTATATCATGCTACAATCATGCGTTTTAATTTAATTTAAATTTCTGATAATACGGTTATCTGAGCACATACATCCAAAGCATGCAAACAGAAAGCAGCTGTCACACAGCATGTAAGTGCTAAACTAAAGTTACAAAAACACAGTTGGTTATGTCTGTGAAGCTTAGCAGCTGGGAAAGAAATCGCATGTTATACATAATATACCTTACCTACTGCTGTCTACGCTGTTAATATGACCCAAACAATAACATAAAATCAGAAATTGTGTGCGGCTCACTCTGGGCGGGGTCTCTGCTAATACGGCAGTGTCAGTCAACAGTCGTGGGTGGGGCCTGTAAAATGTGACATCACATTTTACGGATTCTGTGAACAGCTTGTTCTGAGACACTGCTTATGATTTATGCGGATTAAAAAAATGAGCGGTGGATTTTTATCATTATAGGGTGGTTGCGTACACACACTGCCAACACATATTTATGTTCAAACAACATACATTTTTGCATAATAGGTGACCTTTAAATGGAACATTAGCTAAATGTTCTTAGAATACATTTTTGTTAGCTTGGAAAGATGACATGGCAATTGATTAAGGATGCTTAGACATCTTTGAATTTTCTTTATACTATGGCATATTAGCAAGACATTTGTCTTTTGGCATTTTTAGACGTTTTAGAATGGTACCATCCACAGTAAGTGACCTCAATATGTTTCCTGAACTGAGTAATGAGGCCATTGCCGAGTGGTGTGTCTCTGCATTTGCATTGAGTGATGTAGACGTGTTTGTGACTGATGAAGCCCCGCACGTCCACCCAGTGGATTCTGGGAGATCACTTTTCATCTCCAGAGTTGAGATATTGCATTGACCTCTGCAGTCTGCAACCCAAGATTACCTTGACATCTGCTGTGTGGGTCTCAGAAAGCTAATTAATCCCTGCTGACCTAAGTTTTCAAGGGACTGTTCCAAAAGTGTCCAACCTCTGACTTCTCCAATTCCCCCTGAGTCCACATATCACTCCTCTGAAGTCTGAAATGTATCAGAATGACGTTAATGTAACGGACTTCATCAATAAAATCATCTAGTTACAAAGACAGGATACAAAGTACCAATCGCCATTGTGTAAACTGTATTACAAGTACGGTTCGCTATAAAGGATAATTAGAGAAAGAACGATTTTCATGAGGCATTAATGGTTCACAAATGTGCATCTGCTAGGACAGAGTTCCCTGTACTACTATTTAGTTATTTTCATTTCTGACTCAAAATGAACCACAAACTGTTATGTTTAATGCTATATGTTGACCTTAAGGCTTGTAGTAACTGATTAGTTCTTCATATGACAATGAGCTTTCAAAGATTCATGTTATGAATTTTGTTTTTAAAAAATGAATGAATGAATGATTTATGGCATATGAGTGAATGATCTTTGCATTAAAATAAATACATAAATAAGACATGGAATAAGAATTGCATTTTTTTTCCATTTCTTCTTCCTAAGTATGGACAATCATTAAAATAACTGTAAAAGAACCAAACCGGGAGATCGTTAAATTTCTTATTCTCATCTTTAATTGCAATCCCTGGAGATCCAAATCTCTTATGTTTGATGCTGTTTAAATTAAATTATCAATAGCGAAGAGGCAACATTAAAATACAGCAAATATAAAATATGCACACTGTTCTCCCAAAGTCACCCTAAAAAGTCCCTGTGGGCTTGTTGTTGCTCATGATTTTTCTTGCTTGGCATTTGTAATTGTTATTATAGGGCAAATAGAGAATCTCACCAATATTTTTCCAGGGTCCTTGTAGATATGGCAACTCCCAAGGTCATAAATTTATTGCAGGTTTTTGAAAACTGCGAACATTGAAGGTATTTGCTAATTTATTGCACCTGTTTGTCCAAGTGAAGTCTGCTCTGGGCAAAATTAGTTTTTATCATGATTCCGGTTGTAAGCTGTTCAGAAGGGACCGAAAGACCCTTCTCGGCTGTCATTTTACACAGTCTAGTGTGTTCAGCTGTTCTGTCTAGGGAAATCATCTGAAAGTTGTCTACATACAAAATGCACCTTTTGAAGCGAGAGGGTGTGATCTTCAGGCAAACATTTGTCTGGCAATCTTCTGCTTTGGGAATTGGTTTCATCAAACCAAGAAGAAAAGGTGGAGACTTGGGTCAGACACAAAATAATGCCCAAAAAACAGCATCTTTGTGGGGTAAAGGTGTCATTTATTGTAGAGTTTATTGTTGTGTGTCCATTTGACAGAATGGTTTGTCTTGAAGGAAAACAATTATGTTAATTTTTGCACAATGAAGACCTTTAGAACATGTCACATTCAGATTAAAGTGACTAATTTTAGATACAGTACTGCCAGTTACTTTATCTATTTTTGTTCCACCAACAAAAATAGTTCCAAACAAAGACAGAGCAAAATGGACACTTTTTACAGACTGTGTATAACACATTTATGCATAGATTAAACATAAATTAAAACTTAATTTATTTTTGAAGAAGAAGAATGTACATTTATAACACCACAATTTGTGTAATAAAAGTGCAACTGCACTTTGCAGTACAGTCCCATTAGTTAACCCTTTAACTGTCACCGTTCCCTCTGTGGGACGCCTAAGTTTACTTCACCATATTACAAATAAATCCTAATCGTTTGAAAGGTCGTTGGAAAGGTCTAAGACTCCTGAATAGATATTTTACCATATTTTTGTGTTACAAATTATGTAGGAAAAGTAATAGATTAATATATGTCAAGAGGGCAATTTAAAAAATCTACGTCATAACATGAGTTCTGACCTTTGTCACAAAAGACTTTCTTCATTGCCTTTTTCCTATCACAGTTTAGAAATCATAAGAAATTATATATCAGTGCAAAACTTAAAATCTTAAAATTCATCTTTTGAAAGGCATTTTAAAATCAGACATTGCATGTCTGATTTTGTACATCAAAATCATATCACAAAATGCTTTCATTCATGAATTAAAGTCTGCATAGTGCATTTTTATGTCTGTGTTCAAAAATGGAAGTGACAGTTAAAGGGTTAACATTAGGGTTAAATGTATTTACAATCAATGTTGGGGACTAATTAGTTACATGTAACTGCATTACAAAATAAATGTAACTAGTCTGTTACAGTTACTGAGAAAAAATGTGTAATTAAATTACAGTTACTTATGAAAATGTTAACGATTACAATAGGGGTTAAATCTGAATATTTCTTGCATTAATATTTACCATTTCTTGTTATGATTTTAAATCTAAATTTAACCTCAGAACAAGTTCAAAGCTAAAGGAGGTGCTAAAATCTGATTTTGTGGTGGCTGCGGGATAGCTAGGGATAACCCTGCCTGGTTTAAATGTTTGAAAATGATAAAAAGTTGAAAACATTTCTTAGAAATTTAGAAAAGTCATTAGAAAGTAATCAAATGTAATCAGTTACATTACTTTATAATTAGTAAATAGGGTAACTTGTAATATGTAACCTATAACATTTCCAAAGTAACATTCCGAACACTGCTTACAATTAATGATTAATTGGTTACAGTATTTATTAATTAAATGTTAGTTATTAAAATATAACTTTTCATTGTTAGTTCATGTCAGCTCAGGTCCATTAAATAATATTTACAATGACAGTTTTGCTTTTAATAATGTATTAAATGCTTAAGTTAACATAAATTGATATGAAGAAATGCTTTAGAATTACTTTTTCATTGTTAGTTTATATTAACAAATGCATTTTTAACTAATTTCAACAAATGGAACAAATCTCTTCCCACTGGCGCAGTGCATCTTTCTACTTTTTCTTTTTTAGAAAGTTGTGGAAAGGCAATAGCGCAATATTTTGCTTTCAGAGCAAATAAGAAAGCAAAAATAGCATTTGCAATGCTCTTCCATGTACACTCTTAAAAATAAAGGTGCTTCACGATGCCATAGAAAAAACTTTTTTGTTTAAATGGTTACATAAAGAACCTTTAACATCTGAAGAACCTTTCTGTTTCACAAAAAAAGGTTCTTCAGATTATAAAAAGGTAGGAAAGAGATGATCTTTAAAGAACCTTTGACCAAAAATGGTTCTTCTATGGCATCGCTGTGAAGAACCTTTTGAAACACCTTGTGTATCTATAGAAGTTTAACAGTGTTTTGAATGAATTGGTTGAGTGAATCATTCAGTGACTCACTCATTAAGACAGGCAACTGCTTAGTTCCTGAATTAATCAATGTTATGAACAGATCAGGTTCAGTACATGATCAATGACTCACTTATACTGCAGTCATTTGTCGCCACCTACTGGCCTAACTATGTAACACAATGATGGTGTATTGTACATCAGCACTGTTTTATTTTATTCACATACATATGAAAAATATAAATATAATGAAATAATGAACTCCAACTTCCAAAAACGAACATGAACATAGCCTGAAGCTTCATGTCTGCAGAAAATAAAAATACGCTAACTCCTGCTCTTAAAATAACTGCCTAGATTTCACCATCATTTACACTATGCTCTTTTGACATCAACATCTAAATCCATTAGGTGAAAAGAAATGGCTAGTGTACTCTTTCAGCACCTGCTCTACCATTCCATGACCCTGTAATGATCCTCAACACTCTGAGGAAACACATGTAAGCAAGGTCAACCCCTCAACCTCCAGTCTCCACTGTGACCTTTCACCCATATCCAACTCTTTTCATCATTACATTTCCCAAGAGCTCAGTCCTCCCTGCTCTCCCTTTCCCATGATCCCCCCATCTCCCTGCCCTCCACCTCACCCCATCCATTCCCTGCAGCAGTGCTTTCTCCCCCAAAGCAAACCTCTTTTCTACTACTTTCATTCTATCACCTGCACCCCACCGTCGCTCTCTGATTAATGGAGCTTTGATCTAGCCCTTCACAAATGACAGAAGAGAAATTTTCCTTCTGTCATCTACGCCCGTACCTTTCCATTATCTCGCCAGTCGACCTGCCGTGTTTACCAGCCCTGACTGCTTCCTCTCACCCACACCGGCCACCGGCTGCAGGTTTTTACTGCGACACGAATATGTGAGAGGTTAATCTTTCGTAAAGGAAAATATTTATTTCAGCATTTTCTTAATCCCTATCTGATCTTGCAGATGAGCAGATTCATTTGCATTACATTACAAAAACGCTATTAGCCCTGAACCCATTCATGCGTGCGCAAAATGATAATACATGTACCATGGTGACTTAGAAGGTGTGTTTCTTGCAGACTGCTGAGCTGCCAAATAACATTAGCTCATTGCAATGAACAATATTGTATATATTTTAACGCTTATGCTGTGCTGACAATCCTTTACCTAACTTGGTGTTCCTGGTCAAAAATTAATTGTAAATCTCTCACTATTATTACCTAATTTTGGATTCTTTAAATTATCACAGGTTTGAATTTCTTTTTGGAACTGACTGGTCATAGACCTGAGGTTATGCACCTCAGTTTTTAAGTGAAAAAGCATTATTTGTGGATATTTTTGGCAAAAACTACAAACAATCAGTTCCAAAAAGAAATACATAATCTCAGGTAATTGAAAATAAACACATTGATTTAAACAATAAAATAAAATCCAATATGTGGTAATAATTTGGTAATAATACTTGGTCATATTTTTTGTTGCTCAGGAACACCGTAAATCTATCACAAGTAAATTTCAGAAGAATACATTTTATTTGGAAAGTTGTCATGTCCTGTGTAAGCAAAGTCAGTATGTTTTAGTCCAATGTGATAAAATTAACTTGCATTTCAAGAAAAAGAAAATCCTCACTGGAACGTAAGGGTTAAAAAATTCTGTCACAATACAAAAATCCTTTACCTAATTTGGTGTTCCCACTCAAAAATGACCAGCCTTTTAAAAATTTATTGTAAATATCTCACTATTATCACTTAAATCTTGGAATAAATTTTTTTTGTAAACTTGCTTTCTGTTTGCAGTTTTTGAGTGAAAAGAAAAAATAATGTGTAGAATTACACCAAAACTGAGAGGCCTACAATCAATCTGTTCCAAAAATAAATACAAAACCTCAGCTAATTTAAAGTAAACGTTTATTTGTAAAAAAAAGACATTATTTGTGGATATTCTTGGCAAAAACTGAGGTCAGATCAATGAGGCCTACGATCAATCAGATCCGAAAATAAATACAAAATCTTACACGCCGAAAAATAAACACGCCGATTTAAAAGAAAAAAAAATCCAATATTTGGTAATAATTTGGTAACATCTTGGTAACAATATTTGGTCATATTTTTTTGTAGGTCAGTCATTTTTGCCAGGAAAACCATAAGTGTCTCACAAGTAAATTTCTAAAGAATACAAATCATAAAATCACAATTCACATTAACTGTGATCATATTAACTTACATTTCGAGAAAAAGAAAATCCTCACTGGAACATAAGGGTTAAACAAAATCCATCACAATACAAAAATCCTTTACCTAATTTGGTGTTCCCACTCAAAAATTACCAGCCTTTTAAAAACTGATTGTAAACACATGGATTTATTAGTAAAAAAAAAAAAACATTATTTGTGGATATTTGTTGGCAAAAACTGAGGTCAGATTAATGAGGCCTACAATCCACCAGTTACAAAAAGAAATACAAAATCTCAGGTAACTGAAAATAAACATGTTGATTTAAAAGAAAAAAACAATCCAATATTTGGTAATAATTTTTTGTAGGTCGGTCATTTTTGCCAGGAACACCGTAAGTGTCTCACAAGTAAATTTCTGAAGAATATAAATCATAAAATCACAATTTTTTTGGAAAGTTGTTATGTCCTGTGTAAGCAAAGTCAGTACGTTTTAGTCCAATGTGATGACATTTACTTGCATTTTGAGAAAAAATAAAATCCTCACTGGAACATAAGGTTAAAAAAAAAAATCTGTTACAATACAAACATCCTTTACCTAATTTGGTGTTCCCAAAATTACAAGCCTTTTAAAAACTGATTGTAAATACCTCACTACTATCAGTTACATCTTAATTATTTTTTTTTCTAAACTTGCTTTCTTTCGATTAGCACAGGTTTTGTCTTCCTTTTTGGAACTGACTGGTCATAGATCTCAACGATCGGAGCTTGTGCAACTCAGTTTTTGAGTGGAAAGAAAAAATAATGTGTAGAATTACACCAAAACTGAGAGGCCTACAGTCAATCAGTTGCAAAAAAAATACAAAACCTCAGCTAACTGAAAGTAAACGCATGGAATTATTAGTAAAAAGCATTATTTGTGGATATTTTTGGCAAAAAATGAGGTCAGATCAGTTCCAAAAAAAAATAATTATAAGATGTAACTGATAGTAGTGAGGTATTTACAATCAGTTTTTAAAAGGCTGGTAATTTTTGAGTGGGATCAGAGGCCTACAATTCATTAGTTCCAAAAAGAAATACAAAATCTCAGGTAATTGAAAATAAACGTTGATTTTATTTAAAAAAATATTTGGTAATTTTTGCCAGGAACACCATAAGTGTCTCACATATAAATTTCAGAAGAATACAAATCAATAAAATGAACATTTTTTTGGAGAGTTGTTATGTCCTTTGTAAGCAAAGTCAGTATGTTTTAGTCCAATGTGATGTCATTAACTTGCATTTCGAGAAAAAGAAAATCCTCACTGGAACTTAAGGGTGCATAAAACTTAAAAAACCTGTTACAATACAAAATCCTTTAATTTGGTGTTCCCAGTCAAAAAATGACCAGCCTTTTAAAAACTGATTGTAAATCTCTCACTATTATCACCTAATCTTGGATTCAATCTTTTTGTAAACTTGTTTTCTTTTGATTAGCACAGGTTTTGTATTTCTTTTTACAAATGCCTAGTCATACAACCCATTGATCTGAGCTTACGCATGAGTTTTTGAATGGGAAAAAAATGTCATGTGTATTCAAAGTCAGTACGTTTTAGTCCAATGCGATAACATTAACTAGCATTTACAGAAAAAGAAAAATCCCCACTGGAACATAAGGATTTTAAAAAAACTGTCTCAACACGTATTAGTCTTCCTTTGAATGCCAGGGTGATCAGTGTATGATATTCTTTGTTTTTATTATTATTATTTGTAATATTATGCACCAGACTTAAGAAATGAGATCAGTGTCAACATGCTATTACAATTACACGCATGAGCAGCACTCACTATGAAATGCTTCATGCAATATGCTAATGTCAGCGCCTACCAGATACAATCACAGCGTGCCTTTTTATTCTTGAGATATTACATTTTGAGGCAAAACAGTTCAAATTTTTTCCATGCTCACTCCAAATGTCTTTTTTGTAGCTTCTACAACAGCCATGCTCCTTGAGACATGCCATGGGAATTAAAATGAAGATTATCGCTGCATGAAACACCTCCAACTGTGTTATCTTGATGAGGTGGGTGTCACAATACAAAGCAAGGGTAATGTTCCTGGCCTTGCTCGTTCGCTACACGCTCTAATACACAAATAGAGCACCTAACACCCTTTACAGACCTGCAGGCACCCTAGTGTGTAATGACGCTTTGGGCTTTACAGCAAATACTGTTGTGATGCATCCCCACAATGAAGATTAATTATATTTGATTAGCTATATCAGATATGGGCTCTCAATAGGTCTAAATGCACTGGGCCTTTATCAAAGATCTTTCAGTTCGATATATACTGAGCACACAACCATATTGGAATTTCAAACCCACACACCACAAAGTGCATTGATGTTATTCCTCCGTAATTGTGAGGGGTGGCACTTTGCAGATGCCTTGCCTGCATATCTTATATCATCAAGAGGTCAAGCCTCACAAGACAGCCGTGTTAAATTACTGCTCAATCATTTTGATAAATTGTTAAATAATGGCAGGCTCGGCTAATGGAACACAATGTTTCGAGAGGCTTTTCACAGTCTCAAAATGAAAAGCTTTCATTTATCATTTACATACCTATCTCATTAAAATTCAGTAGGAGCATGTCCATTACAGAGGTTAACCAACATCTTGCAGGTTAAAGACACACTGCTATTCCGTAGTCTCTGTTTTAGTGGCAGTAGCTGAATATTTAGAAATTGAATCCTGAAGTGATTAATGCTGTAATTTCAGTTTTTAAAGTCAACATGAACAAGGTTTCTGCAGATTTTTTAAAGACTTTTAAAGTCCTTTTTAGGACAGAGTAAACAAAATTAAAGGAATAAATTCAATGGAACACAATATGTCAGTTTGATCTTTAAAAATAAATGGCTTGAAGCAATACTTCAAAGTTTAAAAATAAAAACAGATTCCTGTTTGTACTTTACCATTAGTTTTTATTTTATTTTATTATTATTATTTTTTTTTTTTAATCCAACTAGTTTTGGCTTGTTTTCCAGTGTAAATTTCCAAAGATTCTTTAAAAAAAAACTTTTAAATTAAAACTTTTAAATTAAAATGAGTTTAACAAGATCAAAAAGTAAGTTTATGATTACACAATAACAAATATCTGCCAATCGGCTCAGAAAAATCATTTTAAATCAAAGGGAAAACAAGATTTCATACCCCATTGGCAGATGTTTGTTCTTGTTTTAAGCATAAATTCAATTAAAAATTCACTTTTCAATTTCTCATAAGACAAGACTTTATATGTTCACTTTGAACATTGAATGCCTCGATTTTATGCTCCAGTTTAAGATCTTTTTAGGTCTTAATTTGTGGAAGGGTAAATTAAGACTTTTTAACCCTTAAATGCCTCATTTTTTAAGTCTGATATTTGAACTTTCTTAGTATTCCTGAATCTATTAATTATAAACAATATAACAATAAAAAAAGCAAAAGAATTTTTCGTGCGCAAAAATATGTAAATAACTGATGAGTCAATACATGCAATTCGCCTTTATTCCTCAAGGTGGCACTGTTTAATGGACAATAATGACGTGGTGTTTTAAAGTTAAGTTTGACGTTAAGTTTTATTCTTCTGTAACTGTTCTTAAAATATCAAGAGAGTTTTTTGCTATTGTAGAAGTTAGAGATCTATCCATGCTGGATATATAAGTACGGGTCATTAAAGACCCGAATATGTAATAACGATTGGCGAAACATTCATGCATTTACGGGTTAAGACCTGCAGAAACCCTGAAGAAATCAACCCTCCTTTTGACAAGGTCCTGGACTTATTGCATAAGACTCACCATTCCAAAAACAAATTACCAAAACAAAGATAAATTTAAGTCTGTTAAGAATATGTCACATTACAGTAATAAACTGGTTTGCTTGCAAAGGTCAGAGTTTCCTGATTCCCTGCCATTAATCCACCATCTGGCATCTTTCTCCACTGATGGCCATTTAAACAGCTGTGTATTCTGCCGAAATAAAAGAGTTTGCAAGTAAGATTATATCATTATTTATAAAAGACGTATCACAATGTCCAATTCTTTTTTGTAGAGCTCATTGGGAATTAATGGGAACACAATATAACGTATTGCATAGACCTCCTTGGTTTTGAATGTTGTCGACTCTAATGCTTACAATATTATTTATGCCAGGTTGTCTCCCTTGTCATATGCAGCTAAATCATTTTACCTCAGGAACAAATCCCAACTTTATATAGACTGTCAAGCAGCTCTGTATTCAGCCGAAGCAAAGAAATGTAATGTAACCAGGGGTTCCCACATGAATAATGCTTTAGTACGAAATCACTTTTCTTCTTGGATGGAAATAATAAGGGGACAGAACAGGAAATCTTTGCATAATGACAGATGGATTGGCAAGCAACAGCCTGCCCAGAAGAGCAAAATAATAATCACAGTTGGTCTCAAACATTCCATGACAGTTCCATTCCAAGGCTCAATCTATGGAGGTGCCTGATGTAATATCAAAGGCAAAAGGTGTGTCGGAACAGAGGATGACAAGTTCTCTTCGCCTGTTGTTGAACACAGCGTGACATATGGATTAATAAACTCTGGTACAATAGATTTCACAAGCATGTTCAGCTAGCCTGCTCTCATTACTTGCTCATACTTGTGCACCAGTGGTGTGCGGTAGACTTCTGCTATTGGGAATTTTTAGCTTAGAGTAAATCCATGTTCCAGTTTCATTTGATGTTTACTTGATGGATTCTGGGTTAGAGCTAGTTGGAACACCATTTACTTTAGTTTCTGTCATTTTTGTTCATGCTGTGCTGGTTGGTTTTGATAATATTTCTTTGGGGGAAAATATGTCAATTTAAATTCAATTACAAATGATCTAATAATAATAATAATAATAGTAAGACATTTTAAGGACACTTTTTAAAAGAACTGAGTTCTGAAATCTGGAAAGGATGATATGCAGAATGAGAACACAAAGCAGTAAATGCCATTATAGTTTTTCAAATGGATTTGTATGAAATGTGTCATCTCCTGGAATCAAAACTTGTATTTGCACTTGTTTGTATGAAAACAGAATACATTTGCATAGATATGACACAGTTTATCAAAATATGTTGGTTTTTCCATAGTAGTTTCAGCAGTTAGTGGTAAAAAAACAAAGAAAGAAAGAAAGAAAGCAGTGAATACAAATCTATGGAATCCAGTTTTCCGCCACTGAGTAAAAAATTAAAAAAAGGTAATTGCAAGTTTTTTTTGTATTTGCATTTGCTAGTTTACATTTTGAGATACAAAGTAGCAATCCTGAGAAATAAAGTCACATTTCTTAAAAATAAAGTCAGAACTGCAAAATATAAAGTCAACATTGCAAGAAATAAAGCTAGTATTGCAAGATAAAAACTTGCAATTTTGACTTTTTTCTAACGATTTCAAGTTTGTATCTCACAATTCTGACTTTTTTCTCGCAGTTGCAAGTTTATATCTTGCAATTACAAGTTTATGTTTCACAACTCTTACTTTTTTTCTTGCAATTTTGATTGTGAGATATAAAGTCCAACTGACTGACCTGACAGAAAAAAGACTGATATATGTTCTCAGAACTGCAAGTTTATTTCTCACGATTCTGACTTAACTCACAACTGCATGTTATAAAGACAGATTTGCAAGATAAAAACTTGCAGTTCTGAAAAAAGTCAGATTTGTGAGTTTATATCTTGCAATTCTGAGAAAAAAGAATTACAACTTTACTTTTCAGAATTGCAATTCTGTCTTTATATCTTGCAATTACGAGTTTAAATCACGCAATTCTGAGAAATAAAGTTGCAATTCTGAGAAATAAAGTCAGAATGACTTTTTTCTCAGAATTGCGAGATAATTTTCTCACAAGATATTTTTCTAGAAATTGCGAGTTTATATCTCACAATTACTTTTTTCTTGCAATGTTTTTCTTCTCAGAATTGTGAGATTGTCTCGCAATTCTGACCTGTATATCACAATTGCAAGGTTTTATCACGCATTACTGATTCAGAATTGCAAGATGTAAACTCACAACTGTAAGAAAAAAAGTCAGAATTGTGAGAAATCACCATAAAAATGTTTATTCCATTTCTAGCCAGAATAGATACAGTATTAGTTACAATGTCATATTTTATTATACCTTGTTTTTACTTGAGACTTAATTTCATGTGTTCATTAACTCTGAGCCTTTGGTCGAGTTTCAAGACTATAAAGTGGGAAATAGCAGAAAATTGACTCATGGGTCATTACGATGCAAATGTCCCAATTAAACCGGCTACTCCAGGCAGGTTTGTTCTTGTGAGAGTAACTGCAGAAATGAACCCAAGCAAATTAGTGACAGCCATTAATGGGCCCATAATACCACTGACCATAATTTCCAAACCATTTTGAGGAACATATAGAAGTTATTTGTTTCCATTTACGCTTGTGTCCCTCTTATCTATTTTTATCATCATTTACTATCGGTCCGATTAGTCATGCACCACTGCTGGAACAATGTGACACTGTATTTTGCATCCCAGCTGTTAGTGTCTACAATGCTGACTGATACTAAACACTACAGACTGAAGATTTCTCAACAAGCTCTTAGCCTCTGTCTATCATTAAAATAAAATGTTTCAATTTGAAATCTGTGTTAAAAAAAGGAGCTATGGTTATACAGAATATCCTTTTTTTGTGACTTATGACATTGACAGTGTGCATTCATACCTTTTGAGAAATATTAGTTAGGCATACATACAATACATTGAAGTATTGTTCAGTGATGGTTTTAACTGCCTCAGTGTAGGGACTTCGAAACTCCTTATGAAAAGAAATATTGAGTTCAGTCCAGTTCAGAATGCAATCAGAAGCTTGGGAAAGTGTGACAATCACAGACTTTTATGAGAGGAACAGTGATTTGAAGAAAATTTGGGAACAATGTTCTTTATGACACAGATTGAGAATTGATTAGCCTCTCTTTCTTTCTCTTTTTTTCTTTACGGTTTCTTTTTTTTTTTTCTTTGCTTAGAATAGCCTTACAAAAGTGCTTGTCAGGCTTATCAGCCAGGAGTTGCCTGCTGTGCCAGATTGAAAATCTCTAATGCACTAATTATGGGAGAGCGAGAAAGAGAGAGAGACACAGCACCCAGTAACGACCTTTTCAATAGGAATGCGCTGGTCTGACTTTGAAGTGAGCTGTTTTGAAACACAACAGGTGGTCATCTCTTTTAAAAGGAAAAACACATACACAAAAGTTGACATTGTGCAACAAATTCATATTGTTACTTATACAATTTCAGTATAAGCATGTTTATTCACAAGCCACTGGCAATCCAGTTGGATTGCCCTAAACATAATTAAGGAAAAGCCAAAAATGAAAATTTGCTCACCCTTAGGCCATCCAAGAACACCTTGTGAAATGAAAACGTGTGTTTTATCATTAAAGGAGAAGTCCACTTCCAAAACAAAGATTCACACATAATGTACTCACCCCCTTGTCATCCAAGATGTTCATGTCTTTCTTTCTTCAGTCGTAAAGAAATTGTTTTTTGAGGAAAACGTTTCAGCATTTTTCTCCATATAATGTACTGATATGGTGCCCCGAGTTTGAACTTCCAAAATGCAGTTTAAATGCGGC
Source organism: Labeo catla (assembly GCA_012976165.1). Taxonomy (NCBI): domain Eukaryota; kingdom Metazoa; phylum Chordata; class Actinopteri; order Cypriniformes; family Cyprinidae; genus Labeo; species Labeo catla. Next base: position 142,192 of record VONZ01000001.1, read on the forward strand.
TTCAAATCCCAAATGCGGTTGTAAATGATCCCAACTGAGGTTTTATCTAGTAAAAATGATCAGTTAGTTTCATTAAAAAATACAATTTAAATACTTTTTATTCTCAAACGCTTGTCTTGCCTTGCTCTCCCTGACTTAAGACAGTTAAGGTATGTCAAAAAACTCCAATCGTATTTTCTCCCTCAACTTAGTAAAGTAAACATGCAAAGAAGATTAAACACCCTTAACAAAAAAGGTTAAACAACGATATAGGACTATTTTGAAACATGAGTTTTTCGACATACCCTAACTGTCATGAACCGGAAAAAACAGAGTCTATGCAGAGTAAGACAAGACAAGCGTTTAACATTAAAAAGTATGTCAATTGTATTATTTTTATGAAAATAACCGATCGTTACGGTAGATAAGACCCGTCTTTCTTGGCTTGGATCGTTTATAACCGCATTTGGGATCGTTTGAAGTTGCATTTAAACTGCATTTTGGAAGTTCAAACTCGGGGCACCATAGCAGTCCATTATATGGGGAAAAATGCTGAAATGTTTTCCTCAAAAAACATAATTTCTTTACGACTGAAGAAAGACAGACATGAACATCTTGGATGACAAGGGGGTGAGTGCATTATATGTGAATCTTTGTTTTGGAAGTGGACTTCTCCTTTAAGGTGTTTTAACTTTAAACCATAATTTCTGGCCAAATTATCATAATCCAAATTCCATAAACCAGATGAGTCCATAATAATGCTTCCTCCAGTAAATATAAAAAGTCTATCCTCTGTTGTCTAAAATCTACCAACAACTGCAACCATGTCTCCTTTCTAAATTAGGCACAGCATAAACTGTGCCTTATTTACCAAACTCATCATGCTATTACCTCCCCTGCTTATCCAGCGGTAAATACAATTTTATTTAAAAAGTTTGTGTATTGTTGAGTACCAGTTATTCATGAAATGATGATCAAATTGTGAAGAAAAGCATTTTAACTAGGCACATAACTATACAAGGACACATTCCACGTTTGTTGCCGTGGACCACAAAACCAGTCTTAAGTAGCATGGGTATAATTGTAGCAATAGCCAACAATACATTGTATGGGTCAAAATGATCAATTTTTCTTTTACGACAAAAATCATTAGGATGTTAAGTAAAAATCATGTTCCATGAAGATATTTTGTAAATTTCCTAACATAAATATATCAAAATCTAATTTGTGATTAGAAATATTCATCGCTAAGAACTTAATCTGGACAACTTTAAAGACGATTTTCTCAATATTTTACTTTTTTGCATCCTCAGATTCCAGATTTTCAAATAGTTGTATCTCTGAAAAATGCTGTTACCATACATCAATGGAAAGCTTATTTGTTCAGCTTTCAGATGATGTATAAATCTTAATTTGTGCCCACAAGGGGGTGCTATAAGATCTGCAGAAAATGTGATGGAAAAAAAAATGATAAAAGTTATTAGGGCTGTCAAAGTTATTTTATTTTCACACTCATCAAATGTGTTATTAAACAACATAAACATAAAAACTAGCTCAAAACTAGCTTTCTAAAGACTGGCAGAAACCATAAGATTAATATTTTTTTCTCTTTTTTTTTTTTTAATTGACAGCAGTTTTTTTTTAACAGGGAAAAAAACAGTATTTAGCTTCCATTATATTTTAGTAGCATGTCCTTTGTAAAGGGGTCTTTAAAAATGGATCTCCCACATCCTAGTGCTCATATCCAGCCCGTAAAATTGCATTTGAGCCATGCACATTGCATTCAGCACACATTTTGTTTGCACATTTGTTCTGTTACTGTAATTTTATGCAAAATATTCTTTAGTGAATCTGATACTAAAGCACATACAAACAATTCAGTGCAATTTATTCTTAGTCAATTCTCCACTTTGATTTGATTGATTCTTAAATATCAGCAAAAGCGCACACAGATAATTATTCTTTTATAAGGTGCTTTACTCAGTGACCGCATTTTCACACACGAACACGACAATGCCCCAAAAGAGCAATGTAATTTCATGTTTAATTGCTAGTAAAGAGGAAATCCATTTGATTATGTTAGCATGTAAAAAACAGAGCCAGCGTGGATAAGTCTGTTTATGAAACCGCTAATAACCCCTTTAAGCTGTATAATTGTTTTAAATCAACCTAATGCCTTCCTCAAATTCCGTTCTGAGGGTGTTTCGGCAAACAGATGACAACACATCCCTTTATGTTGTGACTTTCCAGGAGGCATCTTATCAGAAGCAGTCTCTTTTGCAGCAGCATGGCAAGTTCAAGAAGATGAAATCCCTGTCACACATGTCACCTTATTTGAGGCCAACCTCCGAATCCCTCAGAATTGTGGTTGCACAAAGCTGTTATGAATTTGTCACCTCCTGTCGGTTTATCTCACTTTACAGGCAGGCAGACTCTCTCTTTCCTATCTTTCTCTGCACTGGTCTTTTAGAAGCACTCACACACACACTATCCCATGCACATATGCACAGTATTTTTCCATTGCTGGGAATCTCAATTCCAAAAATCCAGTCTCTCTCTCTCTTTTTCCAAAAAAAAGATCTTGCTATTATCAGCAAATTATAAGACCGAAATAGAGACGCTTGTATCTACATATGTTAACAGCTTCTTTTTGTCTTTGTCCACAGCAATTAGATTTGCACAATGTCAAATATAACGCATTGTCCATTTACAAATGTTAAACCCGCCCGCTCAATTAACCATTCTACCGTTCTGGTCATTCTTCACAAAGGATAACCTAATGTAAAGAGACTGATAATTTGCCTGAAATTATAGACATTTCAAAAACTCTTTGAAAGACTCATAACTCCTCAAGACAGTCTGAGGTCAGCAATGACCACCATGAATGATTGCTGGTTATTTTTTCCCGCCAGATCAAAGGACAGTTAATTACGTAAATACATATAATTGTACAGGATTGGAAGATCTTGAGATCTTCAATTTAAGTATAAGTGCAAAAAAGCAGAGAAAGTACAGGAAAGGTCAAATGCAGGGTGAGCTTGTTGGAGTACTTTGATGGAGAACCTTGTAAAAGGTGGTCATTCAGGCTATAACATCTACATTTCAGCTGAAGGCTGTTATGAAAACGATTTTGGAGTATATTGCCCGTGTCCTCAACTCTATATTGCATTGGAACTTTTTAAAAAAAAAATCTAAGGCGTCTATAAAACTGCTCATGGCAGACAATCTTATTTATAACAACTAAACACTCAGGATATAAGTAAAACAACACTCATAGTTGTTGCAACAATAGTTCTATACTGTTTACCATTTCAGGTCATTAAAATAACTAACTTGTCTGGTAAAGTTAAGGCAAGTACACATTGCTGGATTATGACAGTTCGTAGCTGTCTGCCACACTAATGGATGCAGACACTTTTCACACTAGCTGTAAACACCCATCTAAACTTTCTACCTTTTTATATACGGATAAACATGGTGAACTTGTGGCTGTTTTGCTGCTTGTTATACTACTTAAACAAACAGTGATGCCTCGCGCTCATATTTTATGTGTGCAGTGTATGTTTGGGGGAGTCAGGGGAGACAGGCATTAAATATCACATATCCCACCGGGGCAGGTGCAGGAATGCCACCTCATGTAAGTGTGTCTTCATGCTTGCTTTGAAGTCTTTTACTTCAGCAAGAGTATGCAACTCTTCCAGATGTCACAATTGGTGGCAGGTTAAACAGGCACTGAGACAGAAAGTCGAACAACAACATCAACAAAACAAGAACAAATCAAATGTAAAGAAATGTATAGGCAGAAATGTTTAGAGTTGGGCTTCAGTATTTTTATTGGAGAAAACAGAATATATACCAGGGATGTTTCCTCCGAGGAAGCGAGGAAGGGAGTGTTTAAAAATATTGGATGAGAAAAAAAATTGTAGTACAAAAATAAAACTGAATAAAAATGCCAATATTGCAAAATGAAACATAAGAAAGTGTATAAATCCGCGTCTCTCTCGCCTCCCCTGAGCACACTGAGTTTTAACAGACACCCTAAAGCATGCTTTGGGTTTGGTGGGGGGTAAATGAGAATGAATGGGGGAAAGTCCCATGAGAGGAGGCAATGCCTCATTGCGATATGATTGGATATGACTGGTTATGATTGGCTGTGATTGGTTCATGCGATAAATCCCATCTCCTGTGTTCGTAAACATTCACCAATCAGTCTGAATGAACAATATAATGGCGTTAATGGGAAGACTAATTCAAAAAAGTAAGTAAACAACAACTTACACAGTTAGATATAACCTCTTTGTGTCAAAATAAGACTTAAAATGGCATGAAAACATGATCTGTGGAAGCTTTTAGTGAGTAATCAGTAATCAGTCTGTGACCAATATTTACAGAGCTTTGATGACTGATCATCCGAAAAATGAACAAAAGGAACATCTCTAGCATAAGCTCACAAATAAAATATATTGCTTAAATTGTTACTGCCTTGAGCTATTATTTTAATAAATGTAAAATGCTTAAAAACACTAACTTGATGAAATTCATGGCTTTAATAAACAGAATATTGATTACATTAATGTATAATGTTTAACCAAGTTATGTTTAACCAAGAAACTGAGACATGAATGTACATTTAATAAAAAAAAAAAATAATAATAATCTATCATTATCTGCTATCATTCTCACTCATTCCAACTTTTAATATCTATATAGATTATTATATGCAGTAGCTGGCTGGTGCTGTTTAAACTGGGTGCAAATAGTCCATTATGATTTCGATGTTGTTTGGGGAATCTCAAATCTTGACATCAGATTGTGATTCATTAAAGAACAAAGTCAAGAAGAAAGATTTACATTTGCAGCTATTTGAGACCAGATAATTACTACCACTGAAAAGCACTTTAGATAAAATGGAGGCCGATTTCTCTTTGTATTCCACTAAAACCCTTTTTGCAATAGTCCATCATACAAAACAATTAGCCTTTATGTGCCGATGCTGTTCGCAAGCAACATTAGTAAACTGTTGAGTGAGTCACATGTTTCTATGTGCATGTCAACAGCAAACCATTGGTCCTGTTTATTCCTACATTAAAATGTCCTGGATGGATGGATAAATGGTGTGGGTAATTAGTTATGCTTGACTTTTATTCTGCTCCCTTTGTGGGCACCCCATTGTTTTTGTATAGTGGACAAATAGCAGTGCTGGAACTGAATGTCATTGGGGTCACAATGTCATTGTTGGTGTTCTCACCTTGAGAGAGGGACCAGTGGAGAGTATCACATGCTGCAGGCACCATCTGCTCTGACTGAGGGAGAGTTGACAGCACTGACTCAGACCATCTGACCTTGTTAAGAGCAGGCTGTGAGGTTCAGGAGATGGCACTAATTATATAACATGCATTGACAGACACATACTCGCACTGGTGGAAAGCACTCAAACGTGGAAGTGCTCATGGACACACACAGTGAAAATTGCTGGATTGACAGCTTGGATAGTCACTGTGTGCGGTGGAGGTAAACATCAAAGTTCTTTGGCACTGTGCTGTGATGTGTTAGTTTTCTGCGAATGTGTGGAGTAATTCTCAGAAATTATTTGAGTTTGGTTCATGTTTATACAATGGTTTAACTTTAACAAACATTGTTAAATTGTGTACTGCTTAAAAGATTATTAATGCACATTAAGGCTACAAATTGTCATTAAATTAGATTATTTGATTAATGTTAATTTCGTTAACAAAAACTATGATGAAAAATTTTTTTTTCCCTATGACATACAGTACACTGTGTCCTAACTACACACGACAAAAGGTCTCTTTTTCTTTATTTTTTTTCTTTTTTTTCAAGATTTATTTTTGGGCTTTTTTATGCCTTTTTTTGGACAGGACAGTGTAGATAAGACAGGAAAGCATTGGGTGAAGAGAGAGGGGAGTGGGATCGGCAAAGGACCACGAGCCAGGATTCGAACTCGGGTCGCCGTGAGTGCAATTGCACTGTATGTCGGCGCACAAACTGCAAGGCTACTGACGCCGACCAAAAGGTCTCTTTTTCATGTTAATCTGAGATTTTAGCTGCAACAGCGACACGCTAATTTTCTATTTTGGAAACGGTTTCTATTCCCGTGACATCGTGGTTAGAACAATAACATTCAAACCAATGGCAGAGATAATCTCAAATACTGATTATGTGCTTTATTCAAAGTTAAATCTGTCTAATGTGAGTTTGAATGTCATTTTGTTTGACGTTTATAGCCATACTAAAAGCAACAAAAGATGGTTTACCTCAGACCTTGAAAATAAATTAAACCAAAGATACACGTTAAAACTGTGAACTCAATGCGAACCAACAAGTGTATTCCATAACAAAGACAGTATCAGTCACTCAGTATGTTCAAGGTTTATCATTTATGAATTAGACTATAAGCTTATCCATTTCGTTGCGAGTGCAGTGCGCTTCCAGGGAGGTCCCGCCCACAGTCGCTTCTGATTGGCTGTAATATTTGATTGATTCTGTCGTGCCACATTTTCACGTCTGGTGTGGACACCCAAATTGCTTATCGCTGGAATCTTGTCGCGTTGCGTTTAGTTGAGCATCATGAGTACCTGCTCACTCTTCATTACGAAAACACAGACAAACAAGTAAGCTGAAGTTTATCTTAAATGAAAGTGTCATTCAGCCTCATGAGATCTTGGCTATTATTAGTTTTTGGTTTTTTTTGTGATTGTTACTGAATAAATTTCTAAATATATATGTATACAGTATGTATGTGACTCTGAACCACTCATAAGTATCTTTTTTTTTTTTTTTTTACATTTAATTAAGATTTAAATCACCTGAAAGCAGAATAAATAAACTTTCTATTGATGTATGGTTTGTTAGGATAGGACAATATTTGGCCGAGATACAGCTTTTGATCTGGAATCTGAGGGTGCAAAAAAATTTAAATATTAAGAAAATTGCCTTTAAGTTGTCTAAATGAAGTTATTAGCAATGCATATTACTAATCAAAATTTTAATTTTGATATATTTATAGTAGGAAATTTACAAAACACCTTCATGGAACACGATCTTTACTTTCTTAATTTTAATATTCTAATTTTAACCCGTGCGACTTATGACTGGTTTTGTCGTCCAGGGTCACATATATAAAGCATAGTTAGGGTGAATGTTTTCATTAGGGCTGTCAGTCATTAACATATTTAATCATAATTATTTTTATAATTAATATATGCATTTAGATAATTTTAGTGAAAACATTATTGAAAAGAAAGCATTATTAAAAAAATATTGGGTTCTACAATGTGCATGGATGACAATCTAAAAAGTTTATACAAGTCATATATTTAGAACCTATCAAGGTCAGAAAAAAAACTATTTTACAGTGCAATAAAATATGCAGAACATAATGACCAGACAGCTAATGACCCTCAGTGGTTCAGCCTAAAATATGACACAACCATACAATGATGGGCTAAAAATACTGTACATTACACAAAGTGACCTAAACTCAGGCACACGGTGCTGCTCTAATTCAGTCTGCTATTCAGGGTAGCTGTGTGAGAAAGAGCACCGCCACACTTCAGAGCACATGGCACCCACAGCCCCTGCCAAATTATTTTTCACAGCAAACAATTTATTGTTTTCTCGGAGCGCCATTCGACTTGAACGATCCTTGCGACTCCCTGAAGGAAATAGTCACACTGAGGCAGAGAGGAGCATTTCATGAAGTGTGTCCCAATGACAGATGGCATTTTCACAGGCTCTGGCAAACCTGGCCCCACTGCTGGAACACCAGCTAATTGCTGAAGTGGTGACCATCATGAAGGAAGTCACAACTAACCTTTTGTCTGTCTGAAGTGAAAGCATAATTGTCAGAGAAAAAGGCACAGGGCAGAAACTTACTAAAGTTGTGCGCAGAGAAAGTTCGGCAGGCAGACAGAACTGGATTGCCTTTTATGTAGGAAAATGCATAAAATACTACTGTGGAACTTTCAGTATGTCAGTATTTGCTCTTTTGTGGCTGTCAGTCACAATACAACATCAGGAACAGCCAGTTTCTCTTAAAGTTAAGAAAACCATTTACTTAACAGTTTTCTTTAACTTGATTATTGAGTAATTACATTAATATACAACAGTCACATACTCTTAAAGGAATAATGTGATAGTAAAGAGATAAGATTTCAAACAGCTTTAAATTGCCGCTTCTGGACAAAATATGAGTCTATAATCCATAATAACTGTTCCTTCACATGAAAAGTCCCCTGTTGTCTTCTCACATCAAAATGCATCCACACATTTGTTTTAAACCATTTTGGACTGCTTTAGCTTGTAAACACTGTTCAGTCTGTGCATATTTCTCTCCCGATTCAGACAAGATGTCTTTTTGACTGGAGGAATATTATGGATAGAGGACTCATATTTTAACCAGAAGCTGATGTTTTTAATCACATTCTGACGGCACCCATTCACTACAGAGGATCCATTCGCGAGGAAGTGATTTAATGCAAAATTTCTCCAAATCTGTTCTGAAGAAGAAACAAACTCATATACAGTACATTTTTTGGCAAGTTTTCATTTTTGAGTAAACTATTGCTTTAAAGGCACAATGTGTAAGATTTTTTTTTCATTAAATATCCAAAAACCACTATAACTGTGTTATATATTTCATTGACTTGTGTGCTTACATTATCCCAAATGTTTCAAAGAATGTTTAAATCCAGAGAAATAAGCGGCTGAAGATGAAGACAACAACTCCCATGATTCCACACTCAATCACAGCATCAAACTATGCTTTTTTTTTTCTTGTTTGTTTTTAATATGCGCCCTCTAGTGGCAAAAACTCACTTCCAGACCAAAAATTTACAGATAATTTACTTACACCCCCTTGTCATCCAAGATATGCATGTCTTTCTTTCTTCAGTCGATAAGAAATTATGTTTCTTGAGGAAAACATTTCAGGAATTATCTCCATATAGTGGATTTCAGTTTGAACTTCCAAAATGCAGTTTAAATGCAGCTTCAAATGGCTCAAAACGATCCTAGCCGAAGAAGAAGGGTCTTATCTAGCAAAACATCAGTCACTTTCGAAACAAATTGACAATTTATATACCTCAAATGCTCGTCTTGTCTCGTCTCTGCGATGCGCAAGCAAACTCTGTGTAATCCGGGTCAATACAGTTAAGGTAGGTCGAAAAACTCCCATCTCATTTTCTCCTCCAACTTTAAAATCACCCTACATCACTGCAGAAGTACCAACACAGTGTTTACAAAGTGAACATGCAAAGAAGATCAAATACCTTTTACAAAAAAAATGGTAAAACAGTGGCGTAGGACGATTTTGAAGTTGAAGAAGAAAACAAGTAACAATTGTCAATTTGTTTCAGAAATTACCAATTATTTCGCTAGACAAGACCCTTTTTCCTCAGCTGGGATTGTTTAGATCCATTTGAAGTTGCATTTTGGAAGTTCAAACTTCACTGAGTCACTGAAAGGTTCTTTTGAGAACCCAAAATGTTTCTTCTATATCATCACTTCAAAAATCTCCCCTTTTTATTTAAAGTGTTGTATTATGTGGCATAGACATTCTACTTTTGTCAAGATTTGCCTTTTGTAATAGTTTTATAATATTGAGATTGATTAGAAGTGATTATACCGTGTCAGTGTAAGTTCAATTTAATTTAGAAATGTACATGAATTCCAAGTTATCATCATGAACTATTTTACGTCATTATTCATTGTTACACATGGCTGACAGCGTTTTAGTAGATAAGTGAGATTTATATCAAATTATTTAAGATTTAGGACTTCAGTTTCAGTCTGTGAACTGTATATTTCCCCCCTAAAAACAGAAAGACGTCCTCAAATTACCTACAAATACATCCATCTAAATAATGCAGATGCAATTCTGTGCACGCCGTCTAATGTTGGCTTTGGACAGAGCGAGTGAGCTGGCCTCCTGATGGTCTGTGATGACTCTGACTGAGAGGATAATCACTGATGTGGCCTGTCTCTCCCTCCACGCTAGAGTGTTTACATCCTGGTCCTAATGGAACACACATGGTTTAGCACATTGTTTAGCCAACAGTTTATCATAATTAAAGTCAAGGAGTATAGCCATATGGTGTCTGACTGACACTTCACTCTGAATATGCTCTCAGTAAATCAGCTGAATTTGTAGTTTGGCTGGCGAAATACACTTTTTGCAATACTATTTTCTAAGTACAGGCATAATTAAAATACAGATAATATAACACAAATTTAAATTTCACTTATGTTTTCAAACTAAATATTTAACTTACGGATAAGGCAATCTCCACTCATAGCATGGACATAGACTCTAGTCTCCAGAGTGGAGACACGATTGCTTTAGGTTTCAAATTTATAGACCTGTTTAATAGATTTTTTCCTTCACATAGTTCTCTTTACAGACCTGTAACCTTAAGGGTCAAAACCCTGTGGAAGGACTCCAATAAGCAAGTGTTTTATTGGTTGTTTGTATGCTGAGTGCTTTCACAAGTAAACAGATATGAGTAAAAGTGCTGTTTTCATGGTCCTTGTGTTAACTGTGTGCCGCCCTCAATCACCTAAGGGCACCTCTCAAGCCATGCTCCACTGTGGATGATGAGTGTGTGTGGGTATACATGTATGTGAGGTCATGAGGGGTTCTATTACACTGAAATAATTCCATCTAACCTATTATTTGAGGGAAAAACAACCAGAGATTGGACCACACTCACCACTAAAATTATATACCGTTTAGTTTTGAAGTAGACAACAAGTGATTCAGAGGTTACACATACAGTATGATGTCATGCCTATATCTATTTCATCATGCTTCAGCGTGCTGTTTTCAAAGAGGCAGGTCAATAGCATAAGATTGGTCGTGATAAATGGAAAAATCTTTTTGAAACATTTGCCAGATTCTCAGAAATGTGCTTCTTGTATTTATGTTGGATTCATATGGCTTTGAAAAGCTACCATATTAAATTGTTCAGCTGTTCTAAAAATGTAATCTGAATCTGTTCATAAATACATTTTAAAATATTAACTTATAAATATCTATTGTTTGGAGATTTGCACCACAATTTTATTTCATATTTATTTTTCATCATCACTCATTTAGTCAAGATAAAACTATTTAAAAATGTGGAACCTGAGGGTGAAAAAATAAAAATAAAAAAATTTAAAAAAAAAGATTGAGAAAAGTGCCTATAAAGTCGTCCAAATGAAGTTCTTAGCACATTCTAATTAAGTTATGATATATATATATGTGTGTGTGTGTGTGTGTGTGTGTGTTGTTTTACCTCGCACTTGGATGGAACTCAACTGAACTTGTACTCACTTCTGAAATGGACTCAGGAATTTTGTACTTAGAAACATATGAATCAACATCATGTATAACATGAAAGATTTAAAAAAGTAAATAAATAATAACATCTAAAATAAGACATTAATAAATGTCTCCCACTCAAACTCAACTGGTTAAGGACTTGGACTCAACTCGGAATTGACAAGGTAGATTTGTATCGAACACTATTTTTCATTTAGTTACTTTTATCATTAGTGTTTGGTAAATTTATAGAAAACAAATCACGAAGATTCACAGAATAATCAGCTGTAGAGCATATGCTGTATCTGTGACGATTTCAGTTCTCGGTAAAACAAATTTGCAACATTTTAGCCATGAACTGAAACTGCATGCTTGTCCCCAGCTGTTATGCAGGCAGGAGGCTGCTGTTAAGGTGTAAATTAGACTGATAATGAGGAAAAATCAACACATACCATGATTCAAATGCCCTGGAAAACAAGTCAATGAGACCTGTACAGTAGGCTAACCCCAATAATGGGTCTGCATCCAACCGTTTTTCCAATTTGCAGTTTCATATCGAGTGCGTAAAAGCAGATTATATTTTTCAAGCCTTGTACTGTTCCACATGCAGGGAAAAGCATTTCCATATCTATTTGGAAGTGGAACTGTTTATACCTTTAACAGCTATCCGATCAAAGTGCTCAAGACAGATGATGCATGAGTGCATCTGCTGAAAATAATCAAAAGTCACTTACACGTACCGGCAATTCGCTTTTACTAGCAACACATGTTCCTAGAATCTCTCATCTCACCATGAACCTCCATCTGTGAGTCTCTGTGTAGTATATGGAGCTCCCAGGGGCTCTGAGGGACACGCAGTGTCAAACAGCAGCATTCAAATGAGTAATGGAAGAACAAGCTCATAAATGGCTCTGCTGACCTTTCTGCATTCATACACAAGCAAGAGGGGGGAAAAACAGCGAACAACACTTGAGCATTAATTGCTCCCAAACAGACAATGCTCCATGTCAGCGACACAGGAAAGACCCTTAAATATGCACCAAAGGACAAATAAAATTCCCATTAAGACTCATGGAAATCAAGTTGAGCAGCAAAAAGAGCAATGAACTCTTGTTCTGTTGCAATAAGCATAAATGATTGTTCCATTCATATCGGTCAGCATGGCATTTTCTTCTAGTTTGCCGAATTGTTTGTTAAAGGAATAATTCACCTCCTTGATTTAAGCACTCTAATGTTGTATCAAGCCAGTATGAGTTTAGTTCACCCAAAAATTAAAATTCTGTTATTTATTACTTACCCTCATTTTGTTCTAAACGCGTAAGACCTTTGTTCATCTTCGAAACACAAATGAACATATTGCTGATGAAATCCAAAAGCTTTCTGACTCTACAACTGAAATGTTTAAGACCCTGAAAGGTAGTAAGGACATTGTTAAAATAGTCCATGTGACATCAGTGGTTCAACCGTAATGTTATGAAGCTATAAGAATATTTTTTTTGTGAGTGAAGAAAACAAAATGACTTTATTCAACAATTTCTTCTCTTCAGGTATCAGTCTTCGCCGGACGTTAACGAGAGTACCACAATGCCACAACAGCAATATTTTGGTGCTGCTAAAGCAGGAGCCAGCGTTCTGAGGTAAAACTACATTTCTGATAAATCATATGTATTTTACAAATTCCCCAATTCGTATGAATTGATACAAATGACTCAAAAGCTCTTGGATTTCATCAAAAATATCTTAATTTATGTTCCGAAGATGAACAAAGGTCTTATGGGTTTGGAACGACACAAGGGTGAGTAATTTGACAGAATTTTAATTTTTGGGCGAACTATCCCTTTAATATTTATGGAAACAGTTCTATAAAAACAGATTCTTTGACAGTTAGAAAATCCAATCTTATACCTTCTTCTATTTGTATTCTATCTCCAACAAGTGTTCAGTCCTTCCCAGACATTTGTAATAAAAGCAAAATCAGAATAATAATCATTTTGGCGTTGATGTCTAATGATGGTAGACGTTCAATCTTACTGATTAATTCCGAAACAAAAGCCAGGGTTTGTCTCGGTTGTGGTGCGTACGAGTTGCATTATTATGTTTGCGAGGTAATCATTGTTTGTGCGTTTATCTAAATCTGCTAATTTTCTAAGGGTGAGATTTAAATGGAAATGCACAAGAAAAAAACATGCTCAATTAGTTCCTGCCCAAGGCAAATTTAAATGAGACCCACCACAGCTTTGACTATTAAAGAGTTCTCATGACCCAGTTCCTGCCTTAGAGCTGGTGGCAGCTAGCATGACAGTACGAATCAGTCAAACATAAAGATCCACTTTTGATCGATGGAACCATCAGTTACACTAACAGTCAAGCTGGCCGCTGAACACCTTTGCCCTCCTTTTGTCATGTAGACCATAATGCCATGCTTTGTTTTCTGCTAATTGGCTCTCCCCAGTATATAAATCATTGAAAAAATCCCTAGCCACATGAGTTATTTCCTCTGAGAGTAGACTAAATCTAGTCGAGGAGTGGAAAGTATTCTCATTAATAAGCCAGTGGATGAGAAACTCTCGTGCCCTTATATAGGCTGAGATTTCTGTGACCTACAGATTTTGGCGTGCAGATACCAGCCCATATGGGCAAGTGAGAGCTTGTGACAAACTGTAAGAAACGTCTGACACCTAATACACCCTAGCAATCAACCATTGACAAAACATCACTTAAAGTGATATGAGATCTCAGAATATATTGTAGGTCAAGGTCTCAAAAATGTGTCCAGTCCTAATGAAGGAGTAGAACAACTGTCCACTTTAATTTGGACTGCTGCAAAATGCCAAGTTCTGTCATGAAACTCTAGATGGCGTAGGCAAAATATCCACAGCGTTACTACTTGGCACAAGATGATTGGTTCATGTTGCATACACAGCCAATGAGCTTGCTGCTTTACATTTAGCATTCACTAGAGTTCCTCTGAAACCCTCCACCTCCCCAGCTCCACCTGTATAGATCTGCTACGGGTTATTATATATGCTATTTGTGCAGCAGCAGTACTGTATGTCTTAAATACTCACAGTACCGCATCTGCTTATGTATTGGCAGTAGCAAGTTCTTGTACTTTCTTTGCTTTGCAAAAGCAATCTACAACAACAGCAGCAGCAATTCAGCAGCGTAGCAGATCTATTCCCCCAAGACCAAATACATTACCATTGTCATATCCATGCTAAAATCTTCCAAGAGTTGTCATGATAGAATAGATAAAAACACAGTGTATCTACAAGTGATTGACACAACAAAATTTCTCTAAATCTGATGAAGAGACAAACTCATCTATTTCTCTCGGATGGCCTGGGGGTTAGTAAATTTTCAGCAAATTTGGATGAACTATTCCTTTAATACTTATTGCTACTGCAGCAAATAGCTGTCTGCATAAATACATTTTTATTCTGCATGTATGAATGTGAAAGCTGGAGAAACAGAGGCTGGATTTGTTGTGCTCTAAATGTAATGGTATCTTAGTATACACAAAAAATGAATTTATATGCACAACACGGTATAAACAGATACAGTCTACTTATCACAGCTGAGGCTCGTTCTCAGCTTGGATATGTTAATTAGCGGTGTTTGCTAAGGCAAGCATTGCTATTGTTATTGCTTCTGCTTATTTTTCTTGTTTTTTCACTCGAAACATAACCCGTCCCGCACCATTACGTGAATGATACCTTTAAATAAGGGAGCTTATTGAGGAGCGATGTGCCATCGCTTTTCTAAGTGATTAGGCTTTTGATTAGATTTTTGTTTAGCAGACGGTAAAATTAGTCAAAAAAAAAAAAAAAAAAAAAAAGATTCTGAACTCATGAGGCTATAAATAGGCACCAGAATATCATAGAGCGCTGGAAGGTTTTGCACACACAGGCACAATTCACAGATGTATTTCTTTTCATTCTGCAACTACAACATACAAACAACAGACAACAAATTGAATTTGAAATATCAATCATGGCAACTCACAGAAGGGTTGAGATATTTTTTATGTGTTTTGGAAGAAGTCTAGGCTGCATTTACTTAATCGAATCTATAGCAGTAATATTTTGAAATATTTTCACAATATAAAATGTTTTAATACAATTTATTATTTAAAAAAATAATAAAATGTAATTTATTCCTGTTATAGCAAAGGTCAATTTTCAGCAGTCATTACTCCAGTTTTCAGTGTCACATGATCCTTCAGACATCATTCTAATATGCTAATTTGGCTTTTAATATTATCAAAGTTGAAAACAGTTGTGCTGCTTAATATTTATTTATTTATTTTGTGGAATCAGTGATATTTATTTTTCAGTAATCTTTGATGACTAGAACATTTACAAAATAGCATTTATTTTATTGTTATTATGAATGTCTTCACTCATTTTTTTCTAAAAATCTTACTGACCCTAGACTTTTTTTAAAAGGCAG
The DNA here is from genome assembly GCA_012976165.1 of Labeo catla. Taxonomy (NCBI): domain Eukaryota; kingdom Metazoa; phylum Chordata; class Actinopteri; order Cypriniformes; family Cyprinidae; genus Labeo; species Labeo catla. The sequence goes on from VONZ01000001.1 coordinate 157,946, forward strand.
TGTATATTTTGTAAAACTTTTTTTTTTTTTTTTAAATATACAAAAGTTGTACACTACCAACACTACCTACAATATTTTTATTTTTATGTGGTCTTTTAAATACATAGTACCACAACACAAACACACAATTTCTGACCTTTGAGTATGCTTAAAGCTGAGATGAAGGTTAGTAGAAACTTTTTAGGTTTAGCTCCAATAATATTAAGATTTACTTGATAAAATGACTCCTTGCAGATGTAGCATATCAAGATTTATTTTAAAGTGCATCTTATTCCACAACTTCAAAGCATGGGCTCAGACAGATGTCTGGGCAAAATCTCAGATATCCACTGACCCTAGAACTGCCCATGGTGCTTCTGGGGATGCAGGGTTGAAGCATGCATCTACATGCCCATATTTCCAGTAGTCTGCTGTCTAACCCCAAATAAAAATGTTTATTTACCAATCCTGGAGCAAATAACCACTTGTTACAGTCTCTGTGCATTGTGCCTTTCAGAATACAAATATTGTCCATTGCCCTGCCCAGCACCCTTACTGTGTGACAGAAATGGCAGATACACTGCCTGTAGTTCTGGTCAATGAGTTCTCATTTTTCAGCCAGATAATAGCCAGCCTTGCTGCTTTAGCCTGTTTTCAACAGCAGGATAAGAGGGTGCTGAGCCAAGCTTGTGTTGTATTCTTCATTCCTGACACTTTGTTAGCAAGCTTGTTTGTTTCCTCGGTCAGACTTAGCAATTAAATCCACATCTCAAATAATATGAGACGGGCGTATTGCCATGACTCATCATAGCTGCACCAGCAGTTTTTGATTAATGCAATCATAGCCATATAAAAACCCAGACAGTATACTTTTTTTCTCAGACAGTGTATTTAATATAAATTGTAATATGTATATATAAATTTTTTTGTTGTTCTTCAGCACAGATGAAATATGTTTTGACCTGATGTGACACATCCAAATGTGTCATGTCTGAATTGAACAAGTGAGAATGAGATTTGTAAGCTCTGGTGGAGGTGGATGTGACTAATGGGAAGTGAATAATGGTTTTCTGTCTGTTTCTTGCACGAAGCAAATGTATGTGATTCGACACTGATCTTCTATGAAATAAAGTACGAAGCTAAGGAGTCATGCATCCTGGAAAGAGCTAATCTTGACCTTGAAAAAGCACATTGTACTATATTATGGAGGTGGATTTTTTCACTATATTATGTGTGTCTGTATTTTACAGGTATTATTTTAGATTTTAGAATTGTATTTGAATTGCAGATTTTAGATTAGATTAGATACTCTAGATTTTTTTAAGTTGTAAATAAAGATTTCTGGAGTATGTTTTACAAAAAAAAAATACTATTTCATTCTTTCTACTTACTGTCAGTTTTATTTAAATGTGTTACTTATTTTTTTGTAATTTGTGAAATTTACTAGCAGTTTCTGGGTGAAAATATTTTCTAAGTAAATCCTACACCACATTTTTTTCTTCTCTCTGTGATATACATGCATCTCACTTGTTTAAACAGCTTCTTTTTTGTCTTGTTAATATTATTAATGCTGAAATGGTCAATTATTTTAGAAAGTATTGGAAGATTAAAGGCAGGTCTTTGCTGATCACAGAGGAATCCAGATTGTTTTTCAATTGCTGACTTACTAATAAGAATGTAGAAAAATAATATGGGGCTGATTAACAATGCTGGATATCAGTATTACAAAGCCAAAAAGAAGTGCTTAGCGGTTAGTTAGTGTGGTGGTTAGTGGGTAAAATGTTCAAGGGGAGGTTACAAGAGTACATATATGTGACCTTGGACCACAAAAACAGTCTTAAGTAGCACAGGTATATTTGTAGAAATTGCAAAAAAAAAAAAATCAAATCAAAATTATCAATTTTTCTTTTATGCCAAAAATCATTAGGATATTAAGTAAAGATCATGCTCCATGAAGATATTTTGTACATTTCCTACCGTAAATATATCAAAACTTAATTTTTGCTGGCTGATAAACCTGGCTGATAAAGCTGAAAAGGAAATTGTTTACTAAGCAATTTAACCAATTCCAAGTTTCTCAAGCTTTTTTCAGTAATGTGAAAGAGTATTGTGGGGTTTTTAACTGCAAATTCTTTGTTGAATTGAAATTTCATTCTGAGAAATCAAGAGTTTGTCACTTAACATAAAAATGTTAATCCATCTCTGCCAGAATGTCTGGTACTAAATTCTAGTGAAGCATAAAATTAAAGTAAATTCTTGTCTAATTACACAAATATGGTTCCAGTCAACATCTTTCTGACAAACAGCTGTGCAGTTTTACATGTGTGCCAAAAAATTGTAGTAGAAACCATTTTCACTCAGTAAATGTACTAAATTTCAAAAACGTACAAAGAAACAGCATATAACAAATTAAAGTAGATGTGAAGCCAAAATAGCATTCGTTTATAAAACATACTCATATAAACTTTAATTTATTCACAACCAACAATGTTGAAATTTGGTACACAACGCAGCTAAATGCTATGTGCAGACTCTCACAAACGTGTCGCTGGACCACAAAACCAATCGTACATAGCACAGGTATATTTATAGTAATAGCCAACAATACATTGTATGGGTCAAAATTATCGATTTTTCTTTTATGCCCCAAATCATTAGGATATTAAGTAAAGATCATGTTCCACGAAGACATTTTGTAAATTTTCTGCTGTAAATATATAAAAACGTAATTTTTATTTAGTAATATGCATTGCTAAGAACTTCATTTGGACACCTTCGTCCTATCCTAACAAACCATACATCAGCTTATTTATTCAGCTTTCAGACGATAAATACATCTCATTTTTTTAAAAAAAGAAAATATCCTTATGACTGGTTTTGAGGTCCAGGGTCACAAATATGACATTTACAGTTTCCTTATACTTTTGCTTATATTCTTATTTATCATCTCAGACTGTCACTACAATAGTTTAGTCACATAATAAGAAACCTGCCAAAGTTTAACTTTGCCATTTCAGTGATAAATGAAAAAAAAAAAAAAAAAAAAAAAAAAAAGATTATACTTAATCATTTCTCATTTGTACACTGAACTCTAAATGGGCCCTTCAGCCAAGATTATTACAAATGCATTTAACTTTCTGACACCAATAATGAGAACTTCTGAGAAATATAAGGAGCCAGGAGAACATATGTTGTGTAATTCCAGCAGTGAACGTCATCAGGAACAGAAAAGGCAGTCCTTAACAATATACAGGTCTCTGAAGGGGGTCATTGAAAGCCTTTCAGCAGCGAGCAGAATGCAATTAAATAACCTTAACACTTTTAAGTGATCATATCTCCCAGCTGGAGCAGTGAAGCAGTGTAGATTGTTCTCTGTATTTCACAGCATGCATCATACGTCCACTTGCTTTCATTCAAATAGTTATAGGTTCTATAAGAAATGATTTCTTTAAGTGAAAGTATAAGTAAAAATTATGCTGATGGACAATTTATAATGCAAAAATTGTTCCTTGATGCTTTCAAAACGTTTTAAAAAATGAATGAAACCACAGTACCAGCATTAAAAGAAAATAATGGCATATTTCAACACAGAAAAGAAATTAAAAATAATATAAATTCATAAAGAAGCGGGAAAAGGAACTAGTCCATTGTCGGCCGCACCAACGGACCATCAACCACTTCAGTGGACCTTGTTCTGTAGCACATTCCCAAATATACCTCTTAGATACGGCAGTTAATATCTTACGGAGTTAATAGTTTGTCGGTCTGTAGAGGTTCCGCAATTATGCATGACCAGTCAGTGGGGATGATTAAAACTGGTTAAAGTGTCAGAAGACAAGGGAATTAACTAAAAGTCTTTAATTACACTTCATGGACATTAATCATGCCAAGAGTTGAGGCTCATTTCCTAGGCATTTTAATCTTCTTCATGGTGTGACTAGCTGTCCAGAGAGAGTCCTAGGTGCGTGACAAAAAAAACCTGAACTCGCAACTGCTCTTTATGCTCCCTGCATTTTTGTCTTTTACTGTTTGAATCATACTCTTTTTGGTCTCACAAATACAAAATTGAGTTTCAAAATATTCCTTATCAAGAGGAAACAGTTGCAAATGTGTTGCATGATTTAGACCTAGATGGAAGGAATGGCTCGCATAAAAATGCAAATTTTATCATTCACACACCATTTTTGTCCCTCTGTAGAACATAAAAGGTGAATTTTTGATTTGAGCTTCAAAAAGGACAAACAAACACCATAAAAGCGTGATGAAAATGCCCCATACAACTCATGCAGTATATTTCAGGTCTTCTGAAACAGTAAGATAAGAACCCTTTTGTAAGAAACAGACCTAAATTTAACTCCAGTGAGCTGTTAACTGCTGCAACCAGATTACCGAGTTGAATTTGGGAACTGGATCAGTCTGTTTTTGAACAAATCATTCACTCATTTGTTAATAAGATTTAATAATAACCACATTTAAATTTTCAGTAAATTTTCAGTTCCAAACCCCTAGGACCTTCATTCATCTTCGGAACAAGATATATTTTGATAAAATCTGAGCGCTTTATGAACATGGTAGTTGTGTTGCTGTCTATGGAGGATCAGAAAGCTCTCGGATTTCATCGAAAATACCTTAATTTGTGTTCCTAAGTTGAACGTAGGTCTTACAGGTTTGGAACGAAATGAGGGTCAGTAATTAATGACAGAATTTTCATTTTTGGGTAAACTAACCTTTAAAGTCTTCTCTCTGTGAGTCCACAGTTAAGAACCTAAAGCAGTAATGGGAGAGTGGGTGTTACTGTGTCAAGCAAAGGTATGAATTTGTTTCCTAATGTTCACCAACTCCTAATTGCGGCTGGCAAACATATATTGGAGACTGTTAATATGCCTGTCCCAGTTGCCCAAAAAATATTGCTTTCCTAACTCACTGTGACACTCTAGCTTTCTTTGAGGTGCTCCCATCTTATTAACTCACCTGTGGAAACCTCAGTGGATTAGTTCTCTTTGAGGATGACAAAAAGTGCACTTGATTTTTTACAGCAAATGCATTAAGAGGATGCATTTATTAAGGTGCATGATTGGGCTCAAAGCAGATATGAGTCATTTAAGCATGTAAACATCATTCCTTTGATCAAATCATACAGGTCTGCTGGCAAAGCCTCATTTATAGTTTAATTGGTAACTATGGGCAGTTACGTATAGTGGATGGATTTTGCAAATCAATCGCTTTTTTTCATCAGTTCATCTTGATTTGCTCTCCCTTGGTCTGGATGCATTTACTCTTTGCCACTCATTTTGAATACAGTAATTTGAATCTCATTGGTGTGCTAGGGATTTTTGATGTGCAAGAAGACTAAATTGAATTCCAAGGTCATCTGAACAGAGGAACCCTGTCATCTCTCCTATTCTCTGCTTGTTCTCATCCTCACAGACAAGTAATGACGCACTTAAAATCCATTTGCATCACTTCATGCAAAACAATTATAGGTTTCTTCCATTATTACAACTATACTGAGTGCAAATGCAGAGCTGCTGGTGTTTTCAAGCATTTGAATTAAACAGTTTGGATATAGTTTTGTGACGTGTTAATGAGATGGTAGCATCCGAAACCTCAGTTTTGGTGACTTTTTTGAACCTTTCATCCGTGTGACAGAGAATCAGCGTGCCCTTAGATCTTCACTGTCATCCTACTGCTGCTCAGAACCAAGAGAGGTGAGACAACATAACCCAGCTGGCAGCTCATAATGAGGAGAACCCAATGCTTATTGTCTTCTTCTGTGCTTGCACCAGGAGTCTTTGAGGTGCAGATGTGACATAGCCAAAAGACAATGACCTCACAGCACCACACAGGTCAAAATTCATTTCCCTGCCACAAGAAGCCCCCATATGGACCTCAGAGGTGTTAATTTATTTTTTCGATAGACTCAGAAAAAATGTTCCATAAAAGATTAGTTACATCCAGAATAAAAATTTCCTGATAATTTAGTCACCCCCATCATCCAAGATGTTTATTTCTTTCTTTCTTTCTTTTTCGAAAAGAAAGTAAGGTTTTTGAAAAAAACATTCCAAGATTTTTATCCATATAGTAAATTTCAGCGGGAATGTCCAAATTGCAGTTTCAATGCAGCTTCAAAGGGATCCCCGCCGAGGAAAAGGGGTCTTATCTAGGGAAACAATTGGTCATTTTCTACAAAATATACACATTTATATCATTTTAACCACAAATGCTCGTCTTGCACTAGCTCTGCAATGCGCGCACACACGTCTTCATGCATTGCATAATCACATGCGGTTAAAAATAATAATGATTATTGGGCAGACTACTGATTGATAAAGACTTATTTCCGCAGTTCCTTTTACTATAGTGCATTTTAAAACATTTTAACCATTGTAACACATTACTAGCTCCATATGCATCACTTTTCTGACCAGATAAACTTGCTTGTCAGCTCACCTGGTACGCCATTGCTTTTGAAACAGGAGTCACCATAAAAAAGCTTAAAGATCTGTAAAAGTCAGCTGAGACGACATGGTTGAAAAAAATGAGTTTGCTTTTGTTAACACTGTCATTTAGGTTTAGGGAAAGGTTTAGTGCAGGTGTTATGTTATTTTCAAACACGATAAAGCAATGACCTTTTTCGCCATTGTTTTGGATAAAAACGGAAATACTTTTAGTGCCACTCGCTGGGCATTTTACTCTGAAATTGTCACATAATGCGCAAGAAGCAACATAATATCATGATATATATATAATCCACATGCTTTTCATCCACATAACGCAGAAGCAGAGAGCCGTTTAGATGTGTATTGTACACCCCTGACAGTAAAGCTGTCAGGAACATGTCGTCTATCTGATGACGGATAAATAAATGATTTCCCAAATACAGTGTATGGCTTTCACTGATATCTTTCTGTGTCCTTTAGATTGAGGATGGAAGAGGATTTGTAACATAAAAATGAATGTGCCACTCTGCAGGTTTCTAAAACAGAAGCTAAGCTTCTCCCAACTGCACTAAACAGACTCTAATGGACTGTCTGTCTGTGCAAATACAGTAGTGTGTATACACTACTTTATATATAAAACATACATCAAATATAATAAATATAGCACTAAAACTGCATTAAATAATAGTAAAAAGGACATCAAACAGTAATTGACTTCTGTTAGCTTTATGTCTAGGTCAGTTTTTGTAATGTATTGCAATTGTAATGTAATGAATATAGAAACTGTTAGCAAGATCTAAGTGATATTGTGCACATACATTACAGACATAGATCAAATGCCTTATTCAGACAGCAATTGTTTTATATCTGCACATAATGGAATTTCAACACTTGCATGCACTAGTCTGTGATTTTACTGCTGTCTGAATCAGAAATGTGGAGAAAATTCCCAGGCGAATGACCTGGTGGTAATTTAATTCCTGTCTGAATTGTCATCTGAGTTTACAAAAGTAGAATTGGATTGTAAGTCGTGTTGAAAATCTTTTTTGACCACTGCTAAGTGCCTAGGGTTGTTATTTGACACTTTTCAGATAAAAATTTAGTATTTAGCACAAAGTAGGCTTGTTTCCGTGTACTGCGAACTGAAATTAAATCAAAGTTTTGAGAGTGAGTACCAGAGTAAAATTCATATGTGAGTCTAATACTCAAAATAGTTGGCATATAGCCTGCACATTGTAAAAACAAAAAAAACACAATTTGTTGAGTCAACTTAAAATAATTTGTTACCTTGCTGCCTTAACATTTCAAGTTGACTAAACTTATTTGAGTTGACTGAACTTAAAATTTGAAGTGGTACTAAGTGACAACTTTTTAAGTTTGAGTTGACTAAACAAAAAAATAGTTTCATTAAACTTAAAAGCTGGGCTTGTTACCCAGCTGCCTTAAAATTTTAAGTTGAATCAACTTACATATTAGAGGTGTAACGGTACGCAGATGTCACGGTTCGATATGTACCTCGGTTCAGGGGTCACGGTTCGATACGATTTCGGTACAACAGGAAAAAACAACAAATCTACTATACTAAGTTTATTTTCATTTATTTTGAACAGACTGTAGTACAAATTACATTTTTTTTCCACCTAGATGTTAAAGTACTAAATATTATATCAAATTATAATGTTTATATATATATATATATATATATATATACATAATCTGCAGTACATTTATACATACAAGGAATAATTACTTGAAATATTTTAGATTTAGTTAACAGATAAACAAGGGAAAAAACAGTGCGACACATAGCCTATATATGAGTTTCAGTTCATTTTTGTGACAGAAAGGAAACTCAAATGGCAGACAGCGACATCCTATTTGTTTATTTTACAAAAGACCTTTACAGTGATGCATTATTAATAAGACAATAAATGACAGTGTTTTAAGTTGATTTTGCTGGTATAATGAAACAGTTTAAGTAATCGTGCGAGTGCACACACACAAAACATAAGTTCCAGGCTTCCAGCATTGCTATCTTGACACCGCAGTTGGTAACGTTACTTTATCAAAATAAAATACAGTGAACCAAACATCAGCGTGCCCGCCTCATTCTGTCACCTTCGGAACACGACTGAAGTACAAAGCCTATAATTTACATAATAAATAATTTAGCCTTTAGGTGCATCGCAAATATGGAAATATTATGGAATATTTGGATTTGTGCCGAATGAGAGAGGTAGGATACAAGAGCACAAAGCTCCATTTCGCAAACAGTTGAATGCGCAAGCCTTTAAAGTACTCCTTTGTCAGTGAGAGACTCGTTCAGCACACGGTCACTGTCTAGTGGGCTTTGTTTTCAAGTGCGCAACTCCTGGCATTCGCTGTTCTTCTGCTGGCGGTTATAAAGCAGCGTTGCATTACTGTGGACGCCCCCTTCTGGATTAAGGGTGAATAGCATGTATTCGTTGTAAGGCCTCATGCACCGAACCGAGACGTCCATACCATGACGATTCGGTACGAATACATGTATCGTTACACCCTTATTAAATATCTAAGTTGTCATTTAGTACAACTTACTATTTCAAGTTGGCTAAACATTTTTTTTTGTTGACTGAACTTAAAAAGCCGGATAACAAATTATTTTTTTTATTTAGAGTGCATATAAAATGAAACGGCATGTAGATATGGCATAGCTCTGTTAGAAACAGGACAAGAAGAAAAGAAAACAAAAGCTACAATATATTTACTTTATGAAAACGATGTGTTCTAGGGTGATTTTGTTAGAGCTGCTTTAAAACGGCTTGTACGGTTTAAGATCTACGACTCAAGAGCAAAAACGATACTCATCCCAATTGATGTTCTTAGCTCCCAATATCACCAATGGCAAGCTCATTATTAAAGCTCTTAATCGACTGCCTTATCTCAACTTTTATCCGTACAACTGCCTTGGCAATTCAATTTAATGTGAGTCATCGCAATTGGCCTTTGCCAGAGAACTTCTTAATGCATTTGATGTTTCATTTCAAAGACAAAATTCTGCTGCTGCTGATGTTTTATTTATTACTGTTTCTTTCTGCTCTCTCACAGGAAATGGATAAGCCTGATGAGTCAGGATTGATTTTAAAGGTTAGCATGTTCTTTTTCACAGAATATAATGCAAAACGTGTAGTAAATTATACAACAGTTTGTTTCAGCCCTCTAATCTTACTGAATGCTGCCTATAGTACACCATATTATAGTATGGCATAGTAGTCAACAGCTTGCATCTAGTACATCAGAGTCAATTATGTTGAGTTAATTATGCTCAACATTTCGTTATATATGTAGGCTGTTTGGTATCTTCAGTGTTACACCAGTTCTTATTGAAGTAGTGGGATACAACTGGAAATAAGATTTGGCTCTGTGAGCAAACTCCTATAGTGTAACAGTACCAGTTTAATGTCTTTCAAATACAATTTCACAGTTGATTTGGAGCAAGACTGCCACTTCAGACAGAGAAGTAACTGGTATAGGTGTGAGCCATTTCACTCAGAGAGATTTCCTCTTTCAGGATCCTGAGATTTCTCTTATACGTCCTCCACAACCGCTGATATTCCAATAAGGTTGCCATCCAGAATGTCTCAAGTCAACTTCACACTGCTTTAAAAAGGGGAACTGGAGAGTCAACCAGTAGTATTAGAGTGAAATTACAATCCTGCCACCATAATCGCTTTAAGATGAACCCACTCTGCTTCTGTACACACAGCATCTGAAGGCCACACACTGCACAGGGAGATTAGACCACGGCTTTACTAAAGCCTGAAAATCTCAGATTTGTGGATATTTTTCAGATATACATCTGCACATTCACAAACATGACACTGTTGAACACATTATTTGATTGCTGAAATTACTATAACTTTTATAACATTTTCTCCATATAGTTATAACAATATAACTAATATAACATTTTGTGCTCCAATGGACATTTTTCTGTCATATTGTATTATTGAATTAAAGGGACAGTTCACCCAAAAATTTAAATTCTGTCATTAAATACTCACCCAGCAATGCAACTGACACATTCAAGGCCCAGAAAGGTAGTAATGACATTACTAAAACAGTCCATGTGACATCAGTGGTTCAAACGTAATTTTACTTTTTTAACGACGTCCTTACTACCTTGACGGTGAGTAATTAATGACAGAATGTTCATTATTAATTTTTGGGTGAACTATCCCTTTAAGTCTCTTATGCTTAATTAAGTTGTATTTATTTGATTATAAATAACAGCCATTAATCCAGTCTTCATTTTTGTACTATAAATTATAGTTTACTACAATTCGCATTAAGAGCCAGGGGGGTGAAAACTTTTGAACAGAACAAAGATGTATACATTTTTCTTATTTTGCCTAAATATCATATTTCTTTCATTTAGTACTGCCATTCAGAAGCTACAGAAGATACATGTTTCCCAGAAGACTAATTAAGTTAAATTTACTCTGACCTTCAAATTGTCCTCAGTGTGAACAGACAGATCTTAAAATCATACAGTCATTGTTGGAAAGGGTTCAAATACACAAAAATGCTGAAAAACCACAGAATTTGTGGGACCTAAAGGATTTTTCTGAAGAACAGTGGGCAGTTTAACTGTTCAGGACAAACAAGGGACTCATGAACAACTATCACTAAACAACAACAACAACAAAACAGCTGTGGAACATTCAGGAAACAACACAGTATTAACAATCAAGTGTATGTAAACTTTTGAACAGGGTCATTTTTATACATTTAACTATTATTTTCTCTTGTGGACTATATGTAAACATCTTTGATGTGAAATATCTTATTCAGGTCAGTACTAAATAAAAAAAAAACAACATGCATTTTGTATGATCCTTCTTATTTTGGTAAAATAATTAACATTTTGCAGATTCTGCAAGGTGTATGTAAACTTTTGACTTTAACTGTGTGTAAATATTAATATATTTATTTTATTTTTTATGGAAAGAGTGATAATTTTTTTTTTCTGGATTCTTTGATGAATAGAAAATTCATTATTTGAAAGAATTTATTTGAAATAGAACCTTACATTGCAAGATTACACATTTTTATTATTATTTTACTTTTCTACATTTAATTGTTAATTTTATGCCAACCTAACTGCAAATGACTGGACTGAGTACTGCTAAACTTTTGGTCATTTTTGACAACAATAACAAACAACTTCCATGGTGCCAAGCATATGTTGTAATGGACGTGCAATAACTTACAAACGTAATTATTTGTCAATCAAACATTTCATTCTGTTACACATGGACAATAACATGATTTATACTAGAAATTTATGGTTATATTTTTGTTGTCTCCCTAAATCATACTTCTGGTCTGAAAACCCTGACGTTGTGTCATTTAGGTGTGGGCAGGTGTGTACCTTTTAGGCACATCATAAAATGGCATTTGGTGTTGTTGACAATGCTTGGCACGACACAAAATGAAATGACACTCATATGTCATTTGACGTGTTTAGCCCAGCATTTGCCAAGTCTTTTATCACTATGAGAAGGCACTCTGTTGTTTAATTTGTTTCATTCATTTGATGGATATGTTTACACATCCCCATGAGATCACTAGATTCCATCTATTTTCACAGTTTACTACAATTCAACTAATTTAGGTATTATAGTTACTTAGAGTGCCAGGGAATTCATTCTGATATAATGTTTCTGTGTACATGGCGTTACAGGGAATAGTTTTCTTCCAGTTCAGAGTATTTTGTGTTTGTCATGGTCTGCAGCATGGAAGCACAGCTTTTTGGATGACCACAATGGGAAGTTAGCAATTACTAAAATATCCAAAAGTTCTCTGTCGTGACTCAGGATGGTTCCTCGTAACCACATGCTTCACAGCCCACAAAGTAATACATCTTTTGGCCCCTTCATCAAGAATTGAGCAGGATAAAAACAGTTTTGCAAAACTGCCCTCAATGTCCACAGGCTGAGAAGATCCAACCAGGCCATATGGCATCACCAGACATGCCACATAATATCCATCAGCTGTTAAAAAACGCTGTTTCATATCCATTGACTCAATGCATACTATTTAATATTAATATGATACTTAATATTACCTAAAAATTTGTTTGATTAATTACCTATTGTTGTAAATATTTCCCTTTAGTACTTGTGATTTCCTAGAAGCTGCATATTTGAGTTCACCTCTTTTTTTTCCCCGCTACTGAACTGAAGTCTCAAAAATAATTACCAGAAACCTACCAAGAACATGAAGAATAGGCTATAAGGCAACTGTCTCTAGCTCAGTACTACATGGCCGATGAAGACAGCCAGCTAATTGCTGAATAATCACAGGAAGGGTGGTCCCATGTGGCCAAGAATGCATAGAGAGAGATAGAATTAAACAGGGTCAAGAAACATGCAGCAGGAACAAGAACTGTTTAGGTTTGCGGTGACTGTTTTGTTATTCTGCATACAGGAAAAGAAAAGTGGGTAAATGAGGGTAAATGTTAATGTTAATAGCTGGATGTTAGCAATACACCTACTCAGAAGAAATGCAGCATACAATGATCAAAAGATGTGTTGCGGAAATAAAGGGGATTAACAATACTCCTTCTTCAAATAGAACCAGTTAAAAAGGCCACAAAATACTCCAAGACCATAAACGCAAAATATGAGTCAAAGCTGTATTTCACAAACACAGCTGGCAATAATCGGTATACCAATTATAAAAGCACTGCTATTGTATGACACATGTGATGAAGTTCTGAAGGTATGTATTATTTTGAGAAGGGTCTGCAGACATGCACTTGCATTTTCAGACGTGCACTCTTAGACTTGCACTCTCAGACATCTGCACTTCCGGAAGTGACGTCACTTGTCTATTTTATTTTTTTGTTTATTCTATTTATTTATTATTTTTTAATTGAATCTCTCAACATTTTACAACAGTAGCCAGTTGGTGAAGACAAGAAAAAAGAAACTAAATTACCATGTCACTCGCAGTTATCACTTGCACTCTCTGCTACCTGCGTTGTCACTTGCAATCCACACAAATGGTGCGTGTTGCCAATGGAAATAAGACGTTGTGGTGGTTGAACGATTAAAACGAATTTAATAGCATAACGTATATGGTCCTGCAAGTCATCTGTAGGAGATTAAGACAAGACCCGCAAATCCGTGGCCTCAGAACAGTTGAATATGAACACAAATGTTTCCTCTCGTAGAAAACCATAAACACTTAATATGGCTTAATGTATTAAAATACAATATTTGCCATTAAAAATCAAATTTGATATATAGTTTATTAAAGGAGAAGTCCACTTCCACAACAACAATTTACAAATAATTTACTCACTCCCTTGTCAACCAAGATGTTCATGTCTTTCTGTCTTCAGTCGTAAAGAAATTATGGTTTTTGAGGAAAACATTTCAGCATTTTTCTTCATATAATGGACTTCAATTGTGCCCCCGATTTTGAACTTCCAAAATGTAGTTTAAATGCAGCTTCAAAGGCCCCTAAATGATTCCAGCTGAGGAAGAAGGGTCTTATCTAGCGAAACGATCGGTCATTTTTTGCAAGAAATAAAAATTTGTATACTTTTTAAGCATAAAAGTTTGCGTAGCACAGGCTCTTGGATGCGCGTCCACGGGTCGTTCTTGAACGATTCGTTCATTTTGAGCGAATAATTAATGTGACTTGCGAAGAACGAGTCGTCTCGGAACCTAATAGGATGTTGCATGTGCAACATCCTATTAGGATCTGTACTGGAATTAGTTCACCTGTTTCGAGTCTTGGGGTATTTCGAATTGTTCGTTCATCTTATGGGGCTGTCACATGATGCTGATTTTGCTAAAATGAACGAAATGACTCGAAAAAAGATTTGTTCATTTTGCTGAGCGAGACTCAAAGGTCCGAGATGGTAAAATGATCCGAACTTCCCATCACTACTACGAATCACGTCTAAGTTCATCGTCTGTGTACTCCAGCTAAAAAAGGTAGAGTATGGCAAAAAACTCCATCTTATTTTCTCCTACAACTTCAGAATCGTCTGACACGTTCTACCTTTTTGTTTGTAAACAGCGTTTGACTTACTTGCACTTTCTTAGTCTTTGTGCGTTCGCTTTGTAAACACTGGGTCTGTGGTTCCGCCTACATTCGGCGTGACCTTTCGACATGATTCAATAGTACGTAGCATCGTGGACTTCTCCTTTAATTTAAGGTACTTCAAGGCAAGCATGACCATGAATACAATGTGCAAACTTTTACTTTTATACCTACTTGCCCAACAAACGCTTAATGTGGCAAAACGGACTAAGATGATAAAGACCAAATTCAGTATAAACCTTATTGTTGACAAACTATATACCAGCAGATATGAACTCAGAATAAGAAATGCATTAAGTGATATTAAAAGGACCAACTCCGTATAGGCAAGCAGACGTGCCCAGAACGCAATGCGTTAAATAGTTTTCCTACTGAAGAAAATCAATATAAATAAAACACATAATGTAGCATAATGGACAAAGACAATGATGTAAAAGGGCTGTAGAGATATTTCTATATGGGAGAACGTGAATAAATGCGGCGTTGCATTTATTCTGGGCTCACCTGCTTGTCTGTAGTTGTTTTAATAATGAAGAGGAGCATACTGAGTTTAGTCTATCATCTTAGTCCACATTATGCCATGTTTTGCGGAGGAAAACACTTTATACATATACATATACGTTATACTAATAAGATAAGATTGTATATCGAACTTTAACTTTTAATAGCACTGTCTTAATACATTAAGCCATATAAAGTGTTAATGGTTTTCTATGGGAGGAAAACGCTTATGAGAGACTTTGCGCATTGTGTTCATATTATGCTGTTCTGTGGCCACGGATTTGCAGGTCTTGTCTTTATCTCCTAGATGACCTGCAGTATATTAAATTCGTTTTAATCGTTTTAATAGCATAACGTAGCCATAGACAAATCTTTTTATATATAGTTATTATATAATATATAATATATATATATATATACACACTTTTTAATGTGCACATATATTTTTAGATATATTTTATGACAGAAAAAGCCCTAAGACAGATCTTTTTTATGTACATTTAATTATTTCCCTTATTTTTCTCTCAATTTCTTATCCACACTCCCAACTCCTCAGGATGGCACTATTCCCATAGCAGTGTGAGAGCATTATTTGAAGGTTATGAAATCTATCATGGGCTTCTTTTTTTCAGCCAACAGCACCACATGGGGGATATATTGCACAAGGAGGACCTTTTACAGCAGGGGTTCCCAACATTTTTGCTCAGCCGAACACACATGCCTTACTTGCACCGCCTCCTGTGATTGTAAGTTATGTTAACGGTTCAATAAATCGAATGAATTTCACAGCCTTATTTTATTTGTATTATTATAAATGATTATTTAAAACAACATTATGATTGTACAACTTATATTTTTTCATATATACAGTATATACTGAAAAAAGTATTACTTTGCCATTGGCATTAAACTGCTATCTTTAAATTACACAGGCAAAAGAAAACAAGGTGTATGATTGTCACGACAACGGCAAAGTTCAAAGTGGCTCTGATGTGGCATTTCTTTTACACAGAGCCAAAGGCGCATCAGAGACACCTCTAACACTTGTCAAATATGAGTTGGCATATTTTAGAGTGCCTTTTGTGCAGCTTTAGGTACTGAAGCAGCGTAATTTGTGGAGTTTGCAAAATTTGGAGCTGGCGCAGAGCTGCTTTGACTCGACAGTGTACAGATGGCTTATCAGAATCTCACAAACCCCCTGCCGTTCCATCACAAGCCTCCAAGGGTTTGGGAACAACTGGCTGAGAAACCCGTTTTACAAAATAGCCATCACACAGGCTTCCCATAACAGTGGACAACTTGAGAATTTATCACAAATGCTTTCAAAAACTGTTTAGCTCAGACCGAAGTTTGTTAATTTACCAACTTCAGCAGGAGAATGCAAACTGAATGCTGAAAGGTTTGAATCGAGTCCATTTTAGCATATAATCGCTGATAAACAGCGCCTAACACTTTATTTTTACACAAATTATTTCCCTCTCCCTTACTTTGTTCCACCTGTCACAGAAAACATGCCGACAAACCCAATTCCACCAAATGATTCCTTTATAGTCTCTTCAAAATAAAAGAGGAAAAATCCTGTCTTTCACACTTCACCATCATCCTCTTTGTGCGGATGATGGTATGAGGGGATATCCCCTGCCAGGCTTGTCTTCTCTGATCAGAAAGCTTGAAGATGTTCGCCCTTCACTTTGATGGACTCCGACAGAGCAGCCCTGACATCTGCGTGTTGCACACTATGAACAATGATCCGTCTTCAGGCATGGCGACGATGTGAATAATAGCAACATTTTTGAAGTATTATAAAGCTGATGCATTTCTGGCACACTTCTAGACTGCCTGCAATGCAAAATGTTCTCATACGCTCATGCATATGCTAAACTATGCATATATATATAAAGTTATTTAACAGGGGTGTGCAGTCAATATAAGCTGTGACTGCTCTGCATACCCAAGCTATTTTAGAGAATGAGTTTGAGAACTGTCAAATTAATTAATACTAACTTTACTATAAATTCCCTTGTCATTTGAGGTGTAAAATAAGGCTTAAATAATAAAATATTCGGAATACACATCTAACTGTCCCTAATTTATTTGCCAAACAACTAATTTTCTGCAAATCTGTGCCAGTTATGGAGGGATTTGGGTGAGTGGACCCACAACAGCTTTCGTGTCTGTGCTCTATTGTTATGAATCATCATTATTGTTCCATGTCCTCATTGGTTTGTTGGCATGTGGGTCATTTTATATGCAAGAAAAGCTGTCAGCAAATTGCTCAACCCTAGCC
Source organism: Labeo catla (assembly GCA_012976165.1). Classification (NCBI taxonomy): domain Eukaryota; kingdom Metazoa; phylum Chordata; class Actinopteri; order Cypriniformes; family Cyprinidae; genus Labeo; species Labeo catla. The sequence goes on from VONZ01000001.1 coordinate 175,253, forward strand.
TGCCTAAATTAAATGAAAAAAAAAGTCTTATATTTTATGTTTTATATGTTAAAGCAAAGCAAATTTTGAAAGTCCACTGAAAACATGTCTTCTTACTTTTTTGGCATAGACAATGTGCCTCAGTCATGAAACACGAACAGAACAAATTTTGTGTAAATCATTCAGCTGTTCTGATGTAAACTTTCGAATTCATAAAAATATTTGTATTTTCAAAATACATTGGTATGAAAGAAATGTATAAAACGTTCTTTTTGGTAAACTGATGACACTGAATTTTGATGCACTAGCATAATAATATTTTACAAGTTAATTTGCCCTGTCTTTTTTATTTATTTATTTATTTATTTATTTGTATAAATAAACACAGCGCTACTAGTAATATTATTTTTACTAGTACACTGTAAAACATAAGTGTATTTTTAACTGTAAAATTTTGTAAAAACGCTAAAGAAAAAAACTGTTAATAGGTTAACAGTAAGTCCCCTTACTAAATACAGGGAAAAACTGTAAAAGATCTAACCAGAAATTTCATGTAATTTTACAGTAAAATGCTGTTAATTGTACAGTTTTTAAAAGTAAAAAAGAACAAATCAATGTTTCATGTACAGTCGAAAACTGTGACACTACTCATTTGAAAATATTTTGTTTAAACAATCATGTTTTTTTTAATAGTTTGTGTTAACGTTTTTTTTAATAGTTTGTGTTAACGGTTATGTACATTTGGGCTTCATGTTACATCTTCTGTTGTTTAATGAATGTTTATTGCATTATTTAAGAAGAAATTGGTCGTGGGATAGCGATGCTTATTTAGTACGTAAGTATGCAAGCTTTTCCAGTATTTTTCCTCAGTATCTTCTGCAGTTTTTGTGTTGCAGCAGCTGTTTAGACTTGAATAAAGAAACAACTGAAGGAATTAATGCTTCCAAGGTTCAAAAAAATAAAAAAAAATTACTAGTCACAAAACAATCTCAATGTTGCATATTAGAAAATAACAGTAGATGTCCTAAATGTTTCCTAGAAAAAAATCTGTGTAGAAGCAAACTTGTTAAAAAATAAATAAATATAGCCTCAGAAGGCCAACAGTCACTTTCAGGGGGCAACAGAGTTCAGTAGCTGAAAGGGATTATGGAGCATGATTCAACCATATCGAGAGCTCTGCAAAAAGTTGCCTGTGAGGAAGGCCACTGGAGTGTGTTTCTGTAAGTGCATAAGGGAAATGGTTTCAGATTAGACCAAGATTGAGCTTTTTAGCCAAATTCAAAGCAACTGGTGTGACACCAACCTAACCCTGCCATAATCACACAGAAAACTATACTTAGGGTGAATCTTGCAAAACTTTTTAAGAAATGTCCAGATCACATTTCAACTTAAAAGCAACAGTAAATACTATAAAACATGTTTTGCATGAAGAAAATGAATTGCACTGTGAATTTATTTTAGGTAAATTAACCTCATAATTCCATCTTTCTCACTTTTTTTACTGAAACAGCTGTCATTATCTCTTTTGAGATATATGTTATGTTGTCGTATGTTGTATAGACACAAGCTAGAAAAATGGTCTTTTTACCATTGTAATACAACTATTAGCACTGTGGTAATTGCTGATTCCTGCAGCCAGGCAACAATTTGGTATATTCATTCGTACCTGTTCATTCAAACATGCTGTAATGACCATGCATTCCTAGCTGAATAGCCAGCTTCAGGAAAAGAATGATATTTTATTGTGGTCTGATCTTTATTTTTCTTTTGTAAATAAACCCAAGAATATAACCCATATTTAAAATGGCCTAAAGGTATGTTTTAGCCAATCTCGTCTTGGCAAGACATAAAAGGAGCACTTACCTTTCTGCCTCACTGCACTAGTAGGTTTACAAGTCGACCTCCACCATCCAACCATCCCTTGTGGTGTTGATTCTGTACTCTCGTTGCATGTCCTGCAAACAAATTCAGAGACTTTAAGCTGTTACTTGTTTAGGACATAATATTGGGTTATTTCTCAAAAGCTGGTTCCTTTAAAGCAGCTACTTCTGGACTGTTTCGTTATTCAATTATATGAGGGATGTTATTAGAGATCTGAGGACTGTTTAATGGGTTGGATAGCAATGATAAATGAATCCTATCAGGTTGCAGAGGAGTATGGGGTGGTTATCTCTCGATTTCTTGTTCTAACACCAGTGAAGTGCTTAAGACATAGACAGATGAAGTTAGAGACATGCGTCTTAATATGCTTCTCAATGTAGATGGAATTCTGAGACTAAGCACTGTTGAGTCTTACAGAAAATCTTTGGATCCCATTTCAACAACAACTGCAATTGTCTATGCTTCACAGACTAAATGGTACAAGAAACTAATAGGGAAATGCAGTTATAATGAAAAAGCATTGTAATTGTACAAACCACTGTACTTATCAACATTTCTGATCCTTCTGTCCTAGACTGCACTCCTAAAAACATCTTTACAGTGTAAAAGATGATTAAAATGCAGGGCTCTATATGCTTTATATGAAATATATATGAAATATATAAATTTCTAATTAAAACAACCAAATAAGAACAAGTAGAAGAAGAAAAAGTTAACAATCAAATGAAATCAGTAATAACAAAATTAATTTGAACCACAAAGGTGGCACAGAGGAACACAAAAGTGGCTTGTAGGTGTTTTTTCCTATGTTTAATGAGGCTCAGAGGTCAAATTCATAAATTCATGTTGAGATTAATAATTTAAGTACCACCAGCAGGTGGCAGCATGTCACCGATTTAATTACTGAACCATTCATTCAATTGATTCGTTCAAAGGACTGATTCCTTCAGGAATAAAGCAATTGACTGTCTTTATGAATGGGAAATTGAATCATTGACTAGATTTGTTTAAAAACATGTTCATTCATAAATGAAACACCGTTGTGTTTGAATGGAGATTTGCAGCATCTCAGTTGTGACTTGTTTCAAAGTACTTGTGATGATGAAATAGAGGAAAATCAGGCAATATGTTATAGTCAGACAATGTAAGTCACTTAATGTTAACTTCTTGTTTATTTAACTGTTATATTAAATCAATATCTCATTTACAAACTCCCTTAAAAACCATTAAAAGCTGTCACTCATTTTAGTTCATCGCCATCGTTCCATTATAATCAATGAAGCTCTCTGCACTGCACAATGAATCTCTTATTTACACTTTGTCTAAACTTTGTTTATGAAAGGATTCATGAGATATATCTGATACATTACTCAAAGTTGCAAAAACACGTTGAAACCTTTGAAGCTCCCCTCGGTGCAAACACAAATATGCTGACCGGGTCCGTCTCACAGGTGATCCTAAATATTTTTTCATAGTCGTAAGCAGTAGTTTTCAGTCGTAAATGTAACCGAAATGGTCGTGCTGTAGAACCCTGAAATGTTCTTTACACTAAGACAAAAATTGTTCTTTTAAGAATTGTTCACTGAAAGGTTCTTTGAGAAAGCCAAAATGTTTCTTCAATGGCATCACTCTGAAAACCCCCTACTGGACCCTTTATTTTTAAGAGTGTATGCTACCCACAGGTTGCATTACATAAAAAAAAATATAATGGTTTCCCAGGTTGACCCAGGTAATGGAATTCTATTTTGTTGTTTCTACTTTGTGTAACAACATGGCATTCATCATTATATCCCCTTTGTCCATTATTCCTCTCAACCAGGCCTCAGCTGGTTCATAAATCTGTCATTCCCTCCCTTTGTTTAAACACCAGTTCGAAGAATCGTTTTAACACCCGAGTGAAGGCAAGGAGGTGGTTGTGAAGCTCCTCAGTATACGACAGGTTAAGAACACTGCTGCAGGGTGATGAGCCCTTGAAAACAATCTGTCGTAGGAGATTAAATGAAGCCCTATAATCAGAATCTTCAAATTGTGACAAGTCAAGCTTGTCACCCTTATTCAAAGTAACAGACAATCTCCAGCAGTCCAGGCAAGTGACAACATTCAAAGCAGTGACAGCTCTTGTTCTGCTTTCTGAGTTTGCTTCACTTTAAACAACATACTGCTACCACTTGTCACTCATCCTCTCACCACATTCTTTTAATGTATTAAAAAATACAAATACACTAAAAAATACACTAAAAATGCAAACACATAAAAGTACATTCAGTGCGTTGAAGACACCTCTTATATGATGGGCTTTATTTATCAATTTATTAAGGCTGCAATAATAAATCAATTCCGAATACATCGCAATTCTCTGTGGAATTGATTCTGAGCTTAGTTTTGAACAGCAGATGGCGCTCCAATCTTGTTTTAACCTGCACACTCAAATGCTCAAGAAGAGCACTTGTGCGTTCAGGCCCTTCGCAAACAGCTTGATTGATAGGCGATCTGACCAATCATAATGCCGAATCTGCCATTTTGTCTGACAAACAAATCAGACAGGTTAGATTAAATGGTATTTATTGTTTGAATTTCTGTTAAAAAAAAAAAAAAAGGACAACATTTTAAAGCTGGGACCTTGTTTCATACCAGAGGTGACCTGCTCTGTCTTGTCTGTCGGCGTGTTGTCAGTTTCCTCTTTGCTCCGCAGTGTATTTTACACTGCATGAGAACATGGTGTGTAGTATGAGAGTGGCATTGCTTGAAATAGCAGAGTTAATTTTGTCAAAGACGATGATGAAAAATATTCATTAACAAATATTTTTTATGTGACGAAATGATGAAAAACAAGACTTGAAAAACAAGAAAATGTTATTTGAGGACTACTGGACATCCAAAATACATCCTATAAGCGCATCCCTGTCATTGGATTGCAATTGGACAAGGTGTGTTTGCATATCTAGTCCCAGTTTGCAGTGTTGCCAAGTCAGCGGTTTTCCCGTGGAATTGGGCTATTTTAACACTGTTGCCACGGGTTGAAGCAACCCCAATAATGTCATATTTAACCCCTGAAAAAACATGTGGAAAAACCATGTAAAAAACTTTTATTTTTTCCCCAAAAAGCGATTTTTAACGGGAAATATGATTGGGCTAGTTTTAGGCTAGTTTTGAGTAGCAATTGGGCAGGTTTGTTTTTCCCAGGAGTCACAATTCATTGTCGGGATAGACAGAATCACACCGATAGACACAACAGAAGCATTTTCTCTCGCATTTTCTCTCATCTTCAGCTCTCAGACAGTGCGTGATTAGTTCTCAATGCTCGAATTCACACACAGTAGTCCAAATGTCTATCGTGTAGAGTATCTCACATAAATAGACAATGTGTGTCAGTAATGTTAACCAACTAAAGATGTTAAATAAATGTATATATGTTAAGTAAAACTACTGTATCTGAAAAATCTGTTTAATTTGTATCTCTACCCAAAAATGAAAATTGTCATAATTTATTCCAGTTTTTCCAAATTCAATCCTTGATTCAAAAAGCTTAATTGATTTGGTCTAAAGAGAGAAGAATGAATTACTGGGTCATTCTATAATTAGGTGTACATTTAGAAATTGACAATGTGAAGAGAAAAAATGTTCCTGTTTCCCAAAAACGCAAACATGATAGCTGTGATCTGTAGGAATATGTGCATAAAATACCATCTATGTTTGCTGCTGTCCACCATGTTACCTTTACTGGGTAACACAGTTGACTGGTAGCTTAGTTGACATTTTTAGTGTTTTGGGCCTATACTCAACATGGAAGCCTAGAACTTATTGATCATATGGTATGTTTAGAAATATATTTTCATAAACAAAACATAAGTTTTAGTTAAATTGTCTTGTTAAAACTTGCAGGAATAATACTTCAGTAACACTGTTGAAAGTCAATTAATCCACTCTTGACACAGTTTTGCTAGTTTAACCAATATTAGGGTAAAGAGAGAGAACATAACTTCTAGTGTTTCAGTGTTTCATCCATGTGCTTCTAGAGGAAATGTCATCATACTGTGCAAATTATGCGAGAATAGGACAAACCATTCCTTTTTGAGGGGGGGTTTTCTAGTGGGTAATTTAGTTGACAATGGTTTTTCGGACACAAATAAAACAAGTTATATCACAATAAACATTTATTTTTTAAAGCGCACACCCAAATGTCTTGATAACCTAATGTAACTGAAAGCAAAACTATGAAATTAATTTATATTTGAGGTAATTTTCATGCTTAAATGTAGAGTAGAATGAGCAGCTTTACAAAATCGGACAGCTGAATACCAGGGTTGTATGTGATATGAACATCATTTGTGAACAAAAGATATGGCTATTTCAACATATCGTAGTGTGATTGGGACAAATACAAGCCAAATACAACCAAAATGAATGTTGGTAAACTGCAGTTTGACTAAAAGTAATGACTAAAACATGACAAAAATGGGTAACACTTTATTTTAAGGTGTCATAATACAGAGTAATTACCTAATTAAGTACTTAGTAGTAGCCGTTGTACTTACATGAAACAAAATGTATTTACCATGTAACTAAGTTATGGAACAGCCTGTAGTTACAGTTTGTAATTATGTAGATGTAATAGTCACCCACTGTTACACATATGTAACAGACCGAGTCTGTTAAACAGCTACATATGTAACCAAAAGACTGTTACATATGTGTTGCACACTTTATACAACGTAATTCAAAATGTAAGTCACAGACATAAGCTACTTAAAATAGTGTATCAAGACTGTACTTAAGTGTACTTCACGTGTATCTATACTGTACACCTTATCCAGCTGCAACTTAGTTTGATTTAACCCACCAGTGCACATCTTAAATACATGTACTACCTTTCTAATTACATTAAAATTACAGATTATTACACAGTCATAAGCTACTTAAAATAAAGTGTATCAAGATTGTACTTAAGTGAACAAATAGCTGTGTAACAGTAGCTGCCTATGACATCTACATAATTACAAACTGTAATTACATGTTGTTCCGTAACTTAGTTACATGGTAAGTACATTTTGTTTCATGTAAGTACAATGGCTACTACTAAGTACTTAATTATGTTATTACTCTGTATTATGGACCTTAAAATAAAGTGTTACCCAAAAATGCAATGACTTTTCGTCGACTAAAACTATGAACGAGTAACTAAGGAGAGTGGTTTTTTGCCAAGGGTCAACTGCTCCTGGGCTCAGAATGCTTTTATGACGCGAGATCAATATAAACACAATTCATTTCAATATTTTTTTGAGTGCCTGATATCATAATGAAGAAAACTCTCATTAAAAGATTCAAATAAAAGTAATTAGGCACCATTAAACCTTGATAACACATGCAACTATGTGATTCCAAAGTGAGAAGGAAAACATGGAATTTTTATTACTAATTTTGGGGTATTATTAATATTTTGTCATGCCATATGGTCTAGCTTGCTAATTATTTCAAGTCTTTGTCAATAAGGCACTCAGCAACATGAAAAACGGATTATTGTATGCACTTGCAGACAATGTAACGATCCACTCCAATTCATTTTTAGTGGACAATGTTGTTAAAAACGGACTATAAAAGTTATTAAATTGCTACCCCACCAGTCTGTGAAGGAGCTCTAAGGACATCTAGGCAAACGTCTAGAGATTCACAGAGGGTTTCAAAGACATCTCTTCCTCTGGCTTTATTATTACTCACATGAAGAGAAAATATAAGTTTTAGCTTTACTGCGTATAGCTGCAATTAGATGTAGTCTTTAGGCTAGTCTCATGATTTAAAATAGCTAATTACAGAAACAGAGCAGCTCATTGTATCTCATGCTTGTTTAAACACATGAAATCTAACTGTGCTAATGAAGCCACTGGCTAATTGCTACATCAGCTAGTTTTCCCTGCAGTGCTAATGATTTAGGCGTATCTATTAAAGTGATACTCTGTAAACTCAGATACTCTGAACTGAACTTTTAAGGCGCTATGATATAAGCTTGTAATTGTGCTATTTTTAATTATATGCAGGGCTATAAATAAGTAGCACAGAAAAGGCTTTTGACAACAGCTTAATTTGTCTCTGTACTGTTGTAGTGGAAGGAACTTTAAGAAGTGACATAGTTATGTCCTCTGGCTCTTGTTATGAAGAACTTGTTACGACCTCTATAGCTCACTGCTAGATATAAGAACAATTGGAAAATGTGTGGGCTGCTGCCGCTGCTGCTGCATTGGATTATTGGACAGCATTCCCGCTTCACTCGATTACCTAGTTCACTGGAATCTCTCTCTACATTCACCAACGAAAGCATGAAAATAATTGTACCCTTTGTGGTGTAGACAGTGCAAAACACAAGTGTGGAGTCCAGCAAGAAACTTGACAATATCTTCTTTGTGCTTTATGTCATGGCAGTTAAGATAAAGCCATACTGATCAAACAAAATACAGAATCCGTGCTCTCCCTTGTGCGTTATGTATGCATAATGTTCTGCAAAATAAATCAGTAGTAAAACTGCAATTTTTGTCCTGCTTGTTCAACAAAATGTTTTGTGCTAGCTAATAATGTTCCCACTGTGACTGAATTCAATATTGATTAGACAAGCTTTTAATACAGAATGCAAATTAAGATTATGAACACAGCAATTAATACACTTCCTGAAAATCAAAGATTATTAAAGGCAGCACAAGTCCTCAATAAACTAAATAATGATAAAAGCAGTGTTTAGGAGACCACAATTAATTTAATCATCATTTTATATTTAATTACAGCATGGATAGACTTACGAGATGCTTAAAGAAATAGTTCACCCAAAAATGAACATTTGCTGAAAATGTACTTATCCTTCTGGACAATATACAAGCCTATGATCTATAATAACTTTATAATATACTTTCTAATATTTATAACAACTTTCCCGAGAGAAAAAGTCCATCCCCAGTTGTCCTCTTACATCAAAAATCCACAGACATATTTGTTTAGAACTGTTTTTGCTGTAAAAACAGTTGCTTAGTCTGTGTATATCTCTTCCCTGATTTAGACGAAATGACTTTTTCACTGGAAGAAAGCAAAATTGTAGCTGGAAGCAACCGTTTGAAGGGGGAAAAAAGACAAGCGACATTAAAAAGTATATAAACTGTATTCTTTTCATGAAAATAACCGATCGTTTCACTAGATAAGACCCTTCTTCCTCAGCTGGGATCATTTACAACCGCATTTGGGATCGTTTGAAGCCGCATTTAAACTGCATTTTGGAAGTTCAAAATCGGGGCACCATACCAGTCCATTATATCTGTCAATTTCCCAAGATGTTAATTGACTGGAGTCATGTGGATTACTTGTCGATTATTGTGATGCTTTCACCAGCTGTTTGGACCCTCATTCTGACGGCATGGAAGAGGATCCATTGGTGAGCAAGTAATGTAATGGTAAATGTAATGGTAAATTAAAAGGTAGTTAAAAAAAAAAAAGGAAATTTCTGTCATTAATCACTCACCCTCATGCTGTTCCAAACCCGTAAGACCTCTTCGGAATGTAAATTAAGATATTAAGAAATCTGAAAGCTTTCTGACCCTGCTACAGACACGTTTAAGGCTTAGAAAAGTAGTAAAGACATCGTTAAAATAGTCCATGTGGAATGACATGGGAGTGAAGGATTAAATTTTTTTGGTGAAATGTCCCTTTAAGAAAAAATAAACAATGAAGAAACAATCTACGTCTTGGATGGCCTGAGTCAATTATTTCTTTAACGATTTAAACCTCAAATTAAAAATTATTTGATTGCTTAAGCAGTCAGATATCTAAATATTTGAGGTCAGTATAGATCTACAAAATACAGGCCGTAATTCAATTCAATGTTGAATTCAAAAGTAACTAGAAATAAATTTGCTGAACTCATGTAAGACCTCACCAGAGAACTCACTGTCAGGTGCATCATGTACCTCATTTTTGAGCAATGGACTAATCGATGAGTTCACCGCTAAAGTCTCTGGTGAGGTAATCAAAAAAGTCATTGTTCAGAAAATCAATAAGTTTACTAACATGGTAATTAAGATTAGAGGTGACACTGCAACAGAATAGTATAATTCTGTGTGTATATCCTGCATTTAGTTATCAGCATTTTCATAAATGTGGACCACAAAACCAGTCATAAGAGTCAGGTTTTGTTTTGTTTTTTTTTTAACTTGCAATTCATACATCATCTAAAAGGTGAATAAATAAGATTCCATTGATGGTATGGTTTGTTATGATAGGACAATATTTGGTCGAGATTCAACTACGTGAAAATCTGGAATCTGTGGGTGCAAAAACATAAAAACACTGAGAAAATTGCCTTTAAAGTTGTCCAAATGAAGTTCTTAGCAATGCACATTACTAATCAAAAATTAAGTTTTGATATTTACAGTAGAAAATCTACAAAATATCTTCATGGACCATAATCTTTACTTAATATCCTAATGATTTTTGGCATAAAAGTAAAATCGATAATTTGACCCATACAATGTATTTTTGGCTATTGCTACAAATATACCCGTGCTACTTAAGACTGGCTTTGTGGTCCAGGGTCACATACTGTATGTATTTCGCAGCAGCAGGCTAATAAAGAAAAAAAGAAATGCAGTAAGCAATTTTTTTCATGAAAGAAAGAACCACTTCCACTATGACTACAACACTCTTACTGCAGCCAATTCTACCTACCTGGAAAAAAAAAACATAATCTTCCCTGCATGTCCTATAATCACACCCTTTCATGGCTTTAGAAAAGAAACAATTTCACAGTGATTGTCATCCTCAGTCCTTGAATCAAGTTGAAAGGAAAATTAAAGCTTTTTTTATTCCATTTTACTAAATTAACTAGCTGCTAAAAGCACATTATTCATATTTGAATGAAACAACACATACAAAATCCATTAAAATAAACGAGCAATTATGTAACCAAGTGTGGCAAATGGTGATTATCTGAAATGGCCATGTGTGTTTCATCTTCCAATTCTGTAATTATGTGTCATTCAGGAATTAAAAGCATCGCTAATATGAGTTTAGTGGCATGTTCAAAGTTATGTCAAAATGGAGCTGCTGTTAAAAATTGTTGAAGAAATGTTGTATTTTCAAAAATAATAGGTTATTAATAGACAAACCAATACAGGACATATAATACAGCTACTACACAAAACAGCAGCTCACAGTCTAAAATCTATAACAATACACTTGTCAAAAAAAAATATTTACAGTTGGCATCTCCCAGCATGCCAAAATCACCATCACCAACTTTCTGACTTATAGAAAAGTTACAAAAATACAGCTTGTGCTGTAAACTTTCAGTCCTCCAGCTTACTGGAAAAACTATTTGTAGAGGTCAGAGCAACTGTGTTGTAGGTTACCAAATATGCATGTTCAGGTATTAGGGGTCACTGAGGTGTAAGACTATCTCAAGACCAGGCAAGACCAGTGTCAGAGGGCTCTGAGATCAATGCATCAACATCCACATCTTCAGCCTATTACGGCTTGCTGCAAAGCCTTCTCAAGTGGAATCATTTTGCAACTCAAATTCACCCTGCAAGAATACATACATAAACAACATGATTTTATTATCATGGCTTCCTGGAAACATTTCTAAGCAGAATAAGATAAAATACAGCACATCAAAATCAGTGCTTGGGTTTCTGGTGTTTCAGAGTTATTTTTTTTACCTACAAAGTGATGTTAACTTTGTGATATTTTACCAACCAAATTTTAGGACTTTATTTATTAGCAATTATGTCAGTTGAGTCAATTAGGGGAAATACTTTTCACTTGTGGCAGTGACAGAAACTAATCTCAGGATAGACACTATTACATGATAGTGAATTTTAGAGCCCTGAATCACAAAACCTTACCTGGGTTTCATTACATGACTGGTTTTGGAGCCAAAAGAGCACTGCAAGGGCCAGAAGCATCACGGTTGACTGCACAAACAATTTGATGGCAAGTTCCTAAGTTTATTTAAAGTTTTTTTTAAATTAGATTGGTTTAAAATTGCCGGGAGATGATGCAAGATTAATTTTAAGCCCATTTATTTTACTGGTCAAAAGTTTGGGATAAGGTAAAAAAAAAATGTTAATCGTTTTGAATGTCTCTTCTGCTCAAAAAGGCTGCATTTATTAGATCAAGAATAAAGTAAACACTGAAATATCATTACATTAGAAATGTTGGAAACAGAAATGTTTCTTGAGCAGCAAATCAGCATATTAGAATGATTTCTGCAGGATCATGTGACACTGAATCGATGCTAAAAAAATCAGCATGGCATCACAGAAATAAATTACATTTTACAATATACTCATATAGAAAACTCTTATTTTAAATTGCAATAATATTTTATAATTATACTGCATTTTTGGTTAAATGGAAAAGACGCATTCAAAAACATTTTAAAATCTTGCCAATCCCAAACTTTAGATTATGTATAACATTAGAGTATTTTCTGAAGGGTCAAGTAACTGTAACTGAATACTGGAACAATGGCTGCTGAGAATTTATCTTTGCAATCAGAGAAATAACTTACATTTCACAATATATTCATACATGACCCTGGACCACAAAACCAGTCATATGTAGTGCAGATATTTTTGTAGCAATATCTAAAAATACATTGAATGGGTCAAAATGATTGATTTTTCCTTTATGCCAGAAATCCTCAGGATATTAAGTAAAGATCATAGGATACATATATCAAAACTTAATTTTTGATTAGTAATATGCATTGCTAAGAACCTCATTTGGACAACTTTAAAGGTGATTTTCAATATGTAGATTTTTTTTGTACCTTCAAATCCTAGATTTTCAAATAGCTGGATCTCGGAAATATTGTCATATCCTAAAAAACCATACATCAATGGAAAGCATATTTATTCAGCTTTCAGTTGATGTATAAATCTAAATTGAAAAAAATGACCCTTATGACTGGTTTTGTGGTCCAGGGTCACATATAGATTATTTTAAATTTCTAAATTTAAATTTAAAAATTTTACCAATCCCAGATGTTTGATAATGTATTATACAGCATATTAAAATATTTTATGAAGGACCATGTGACACTGAATACTGGAGTAATTGCTGCTGAAAATTCATCTTTGCAATCACAGCAATAAATTACATTTGAAAGTATATTAAAATAGAAAACTGCTATTTTAAATTGTTATAATATTTCACAATATTACAGTCTTTTTGAGCAAATAAATGCAGCCTTGGTTAGCATAAGAGTTTATTTCCAAAAAATATTAAACTGTCTCAATTATTCTAAACTGCCAGTGTAGGTGTATAATTAATAATATAAAATATAAAGTAATGGTCTGATGCTGACTTTAAGAAGTATTCACCACATCTGATTTGCTAATAAATGCTGCTTTTTCAACTTCAGTAACCAAATACACATCCAGGTTCTTGTCTGGGTGTCAAATGTCTCCACAAAACTAGCTGTTTCCACCTCTCTATTGCTAATAACAGAGAAAAGCACTCAGCCATGACAATGGGTTAATTAAAAGTTGTTTTAATTAACCTTACCCAAGGGTCAGGGTTATAATGCTGTGCAATGACCCATTTGTCTTACAAGTATAACATTTCAAGATTCTATAAATGTCACCACGTTGCTTTATTACGGTCAGATTAACGGAAAGGGAAAGAGGTGCGACAGAGAGAGTGAGAGAGATTAAAAAACGAGAAATCTGCTTCCTTTAGGGTGCAATTATCCTTATAAAAGCTAATAACACGTCTCAAAGGCATATGTTCATGTAGTTATCCATTCATGTGTGCGGTTTTATCACTTTGTCACCTAAAAACTGCAGCTATAGCTATTTTGAAGCAATAATATGGAACGGCGTTTGGAGTTTCAACCATTATCACACAATGTTACTGTAATGATTTCACCAAATAGAGAGAGACATGGTGTCACGACATGGAGAGTAATAAGAGAGAAGCTCCAAGTAAATCCAAGTAAAACAGGGCAGCTGCATCAGAGGTTACTATAATAAGACGAGGGTGACCACACAGACACAATGCGAACGTCTAGCCCGGTAACACTGGAAAATATCCCAACGGCACAGAAAGGTAAGGATGAGGCAAAAGAACAGCAGCACAATCATTTTTCCAACCTCATAACCTTGCAATAACAGGACCATAATAATGCCAAAGTATCATACTCAAATAAACAACACTTATGAATTTTTAAGTCGGTTCATTAGGGCTGATAATGCATTGCTTCCCTTCATATCCAATCTCACAGTAATCAACAAAACATGCTTGCGCTGTACTAATGGGACTAATTAATATACAGCAGAATCAATTACAAGCAGAAAACACGGCAGATATAAACAGGCGAAGTTAAAAGACTCCTGCCTTGAGCCTTGGCAAGGTGAAGGAGCATGCTGTGGACAGATTAAATATTTATTGAGGGATGTCATTAACATTTAGATCAGTTCATTAAACAACAAGATGCAGTAATGATAAAACAATTATGGCTTCTAATAGAACAAGATGTCTGAGAAAAAGGAAATAAATAAAATAATTTGTTTTGATGCTGTTTTAAATGATCACGGCAGTTTCAGAGGTCATTGCCCCCCGTCCTTTGATAAAACCTGTTTATAAGCTGCACACATGCTGTAACTGCTGTCATAATTAGCTAGGAACAAATGCAAAATGCTTACATATAAATTGATTTACATATAAATTTTATTGACATCATGGCTCATTATACACTGTGTATACTGTTTGTGCATTCCAGAAAGGCTGCCAGTCTGAGGATGCTCTTTTTTGTAGGCTCTACCGGACAAGTGACAGAATGATTCAGTGAATCAGTGATCACTCTGAGCATATGAATCTTTTTTTCAGACACTGCAACGGTCATGATATGATGTCACGTTTAGCTGCATAATTTCTGAAAAGATAAATTCAGCATATAACAAATAATAACTGAAAATACAAAAATATGCAACGTCATTGCCCTCCAACACTGCAAACCTCCTGCTTTAAAGTTTCACACTGTTTACAACAGAAGCGAGCAGCACGGTGCGATGCGGCAAAATAGAACAGAACCCATTATAATCAGCGATGGCCCCTGTGTCTCACTTCGGAAGCTGCGTCCTCCAGAGGTCACATTTGAAAGCTGCATATGTCATCGGAGCAGTCTCATTTAAGAAAAGTAACGCTTTTTTTGTCCAAAGTAAAAAAGATTATTAGTATTTTACACCTCACAAGGAATAACAGTCAATTTTATTATGGTTATTTGCCTTAAATACGACATCCTTGATGACATATGTAGCCTACAAATGCGACCTCCGGAGGACGAGCCTCCGAAATGAGACACAGCTGCTTGTCTACACTGGATGCGGCGCAGTGCAACATAACAGGACAAATCTCATACAGTAAATTGATGCCTCATTCTATTTATGATGTACTGGCACAAAGTTCAAACGATCTGAAACAGACGCTTTGTTGTGTCCAATGTAGACAGCTTTTATGCCACCTTTCCACTATCCCTGACAAGCGACAGACCGGAAGTCATACATTTCAAATGGAGAGTAGTATGGGAGTTCTGATTATATGGGTATGTGGAAATTTTGGATCCGATTTGAGCTTTGGATGAGTTAAAATATTTGTGTGGCTAGGCCATATGCGACTGCTCACCCGGATAGTATATATTCTATTAAAAACTAGTCATTATTTACATTGATTAGCCCTATAAAACCTACTATGCTTTTATTTTGGGGGTCATTTGTTTTGTGTCGATACAATAATACTTGAATTATATTTTATTTAATTTTACCATGGTGAATATCAATATCAATATCAATATTAATACCAATATCAATATCATTGCTGCACGACCAATCTGAAAGTTCTACGCACCTACCAATAGGGGGAGAAATGCTACAATCGTATTCAAACGTCAGAGACAGTGGAAAGGCGGCTTTAGATGTTGCAGCGTGGCAACATCTACTCATCAACTGTCGAATCCAGTGTAGAGTTTGGTAGAGTTCACCAAACCAGAAGTTCGGAACATAGCAAAATGCGAAACTTCTTGTGTTTACGGACTCTCTCCTTAGCATGTAATAAATGGAAGTCAATGAAGAGGTGCAGGGCGTAAGGTGCAGTGTGACCAAAGACATTTACCTAATTAATTCAAAAACATACATTTTGAACATCCCAACCATCTCAACCAATGGTGATAGCTTGAGGCAGAACTACATATTTGTCTGACCAATAGAAGAGAGGGGTATTGTTCAGGAAACATTCAAAAACTAATTCTTTTTAAGTTCCATTTGGTGGCACTAGTAGGGCAGACAAAAACAGATTCGACTAAAAACTGAAAACTTTTTATGTTTTATTTCCATTTATTTACAATGGCATTCTGAGGGCCTGAAAATGCTATCGTTTAAAAACGGGTTTTAAACAAGACCTATTATGCCCCCTTTTAAAAGATGTAATTTAAGTCTCCAGAATGTGTCTGTGAAGTTTCAGCACAGAATACCCCACAGATAATTTATTATATCATTTTGAAAATGCCTATTTTGAGTGGAAGCAGAAATGCACTGTTTTCATGCATGTCTCTTTAAATGCAAATGAGCTGATGCTCCCTGACCCCTTTTCCAGAATAGTGCTGTGCCTTTACAGCACGTACCTTGGATACTCTGCTAAAAGAGCTGTTTTTATTATAAGTCATGCGTTTTAAACAATATTAGTTTGAACTTCTGATGTAGGGTTTTCTGTACACCCATCCAAAGCACACGCACACGACATGTAAGTACTAAACTAAGTTCTCTTTAATATCTTACTACTGTCAAACACACACAAGTTTATGTTAAAAACACACAGGAGTTACAAAAACAGTTGGTTATGTCTATGAAGGTAAACAGCTGGGAAAGAAACTGCATGTTTAAATTAGATCTATGTGGCAGCAGAGTAATATATAGTAAATAAATTTAAAGGCTGGGACTCTAAATAGTGTTCTGTGCTCATCTGTGCAGCCAACGATAGAACAGTTAGCATGCTTTTCTTGAACTTTTGCCATGGCAGCAGAATTGGTTTACAGTTGTCGCTTGCGAAAACAAAATGATGGTGCCGTCGGTGGAAACGTGCAGATTAAGGGGCGGTAATATTATAATCAGATCCCCTTACCATGTCACAAAGAAAGCAAAATCTGACGTGCTCGTTTTTTCACATGCTTGAAGAAAAAGGATTACCAAAATAAAGTTACTGGGTTGTCCTTTTTCATGTTTTCTGGGTTGGTAGATGCACTGGGGACCCGATTATAGCAATTAAACACAGAAAAAGTCAGATTTTCATGATATGTCACCTTTCAAGTTTTCAAGTTTTTGAAAATGGAACAACTGCGTAAATCTGCGTAAAATCCGAAAATGTGGATTTGCGAAAAAAGGATGTCATGTATATGACAGGCATAATACAGCATTCTAGTTCTTTGATCCTTGTGAACGGGGATCGTTTTGACCATGTTATCGTCTGTACACAAAATTTCAAAAATGAATTGAAAAAATTGTCTCTGACAAATCAAAAACATTTATTCATATGCACATCTTGACACTTTAATGTGAACAGATAAGCTTTTTAAATAAGATAAACCTCTTTTATCAAAGTGGATTATTAGCATTGCATATTGCCCCTAATAAATTCTGTTTTCACAGACTACCCCACCAACATACAAAATGCTTCACTATGAGGGATGTAGACAAAACTGGTGCTCATAATCGAGGTTGAACTTTGCTGTAGTGCGCTTGCTCTATTATACACAAACCCTTCATTTGTCATGCAAGAGGGCCCTCTACAAAATGGTAGAGCTACTCTGCACAGCACTGATGAATGTATTTACCCTTTCAGTAAAGAATCCCATTTCCACTCCTTTATTATTATATATTATTTACCTCTTTTATTGTGAGTCTGATTTATCTCTAGGCTACTTGAATAAAGGTTTACACTGCGCTTGGCCCGGGGATGTGAATTCCACATCTACAAATCACTCATGCAAACATTCCCCTTGTTAAATTGTTAACCAATTGACTTCCTGTCTGCTAGACCCTTTTAACAGCAACTGAAAACGTTGCACACATTAAAGCCTATTCATATAGCTACGGTCATATTCCGCTGTAAGGAAATAGAAGAATGAAGTGGGATCTGTCGGCTTGCCGTGAAATAATTTGTTGACCAGCAACACCGAAATTTACAGTTAATACCAAAAAGAATGAACTCCCTACTACTACCCTTGAGTCAGCCATGGGGGTTTGACAAACACCATCTGTTGAGTAATAACAACAACATTTTTCTCACAGTTTGAATGCTGGCTGCATAATTGTAATATGAACAAGAACAATACAATATATAATTAAGGCAGGGACATCAAGTTCTACAATGTGTCAAACTGAGGTAGACATTTAAACTCTGTGATAGACATGTAATACACATTTCATGCAGAAAATAGACTGACAAAGTAAAAGTGTCTATCAGCTTCTAAACTTTTGATTGGTCTGCAGTGTCTTTGTACAGAATCTATTAATCTTCCTCCATTTTACATTCTATCTTATTACACATTTTTTCCTCTCCCCAAACGTCAAACTTCTTTAAAACACTCTCTGATACTGTATGTGAGCACATAAAAGATTGGGAAAAGGCCTAAGAACTGCATTTGTCCAAATCTAAAAACCTAACATCTGTCACAAAGTTTCCCTTTTAATCTTTTGTTTTGCTTCTGTGCATCAAAGCCCAATAACACTCAAGATCCCCATTTGATTTTGCAGATCCATCTGATTGAGACACAGCAGGAAATGTAAAGCTTGTTAGCTATCTTTCAGTCACTCATTAGACAAGTTAATGAGTTTCCAATTGTTAGAACCCACAGAAAAACAAAAAAATCGTAGAAGAGCAACAGAATATAAAAATCCATCAGTATAGGCAACACAACAGTTTGAATCACAAATAACACGCTAAATGAAAGTTACGCTAAAGAAATATCAGATGAAAATGGCAATTTAAGCAGTTTCCAGCATGGAATGTCATGTTCTCTAAACTTCGGATGCATTTTTTTTTTAACTCTTTGCATCTTTAAATGTAAAAATCAAAACAACTTTTCTTCCAGAATGGTAAATGATAAAGGACGCAATAAAATGTGGCTGATACTCCCATATAGATATTTACGTTAAAGTAGTAACTACAGTAATTACAGATGGGAAGTCTATCATTACCTTTCCTTCTTTTGGATTCTCATATCTTGACACGTAATACCAGACAAGCTGGAGACAAGCAACAGTTGGCAAGTTATATATTTATTTTATTTTGCATCCTGTACGTGTTGAAGGATGCGTAGCGTGTGTTTGGCCTGGCAGAGGCATTTTGTCAACCCATTCATCTCTTGGAATGCCAGTTGACTCTCTCTGTGCCCTTGAACGAACCATAAGGTGAGGTCAGCAGAGTCCTGCAGTGCTGTTTTGAGGTGTTTATTATTAGCATTGATAGCATATGTAATTAATTGCTTATGCACGCTGACCTTCTAGGTCTTTAGATGTGTAATAAAAAGGCTGCCTGTAGGGGCCCCTCTGAAGTGAAAGGTTCAGAGAAGATTAAACAAACTATGATGTTCTGTATGATAGAAAACAAGGTCGACCCTGGAGACCTTGAGACAGAGAGAAAGAGAGAAATAGGAAAACTGTGAAAGTGATAGCACAGTGTAGAAAAAGTTGTAGTGAATTTTGTTCCACCAACAGCGTGACTAATGAAAATCTCTCCACAGCAGTTAACTTGACATCTTACTGAACGGATGTTTTCAGTTTCCCTAACTGATTATTATGTCTCTCCATGTCAGTTCCAAGTTTTGGCTATTATAATGCACTTGATACAAGAAAATCATAGAATTAATTCATTTTCAAGAGATGTCAGGTCCATATATTCTAAATAAAAACATTTAGATTATACATACCAAATAGGTATATCTAAATAAATTTGTATATACACACAAACACTGAGGCACTGAGGTTTTTTAAATAAAATAATACTTCAGCAAAGACATCTAATTGATGAAAAGTGCAAAATATGTTAATGGTACAAAATATTTAGATTTCATTTTGAACCTGTAAAGAATCCTGGAAATATGTCACTTTTTCTACAAAAATATTAAGCAGCAATACTGATTTCAACACTGATAATAAAATGTAAGGATATCCCAAACCGATCTCAAGAATCAAGACTGGGGCCGATCTTTTTTTTTTTTATTTTTATTTTTTTTACCTGATCGGAACAACCCTAATAAAAATGTTTCTTAAGCAAATCAAGTATGTTATAATTTAAAATCCAGACATCACTGGTAGTGTTTTAGTATTTATGCAAACAAAAAGTAATTTTATTTGTTGTTTTGTTGTTTGTTGAATTTAAATATAAAACGTGGCAAAACTATTTATTTGTTAGTAGTTTTTGAACATTTCCAGCACATTTTAACAGTATTGTGATAATACTGATAACCATGATAATAAGAAATTTTCATACCGTTTTATCTCTAAACTTTAACTGTAATTTTATAGTACCCTTACCAATCCACTATAGTGTTTTCTTTATTTTAAAAGTATTGTTGCAGTTTTGTAATTTGCCGCTTTAAATACTTAGGCTTTTTAAAGTCAGGTGGATTCAGATTAAATGGACAAAAAAGGTTTTGAAGGTGATTCCAATGATATTTCAATTATATAATGTTATAGCTGGGATGTGGATTTTAAATATATATATATATATTTATATGGGCCTTAAGGGTCAGAAGTGAATGTGGTGGTTCGGATCTAACTTGCATTATGCATCTGAAACACAAAAAAACAAAACATTCTTTTCCACGCAAATATATGAGTAACTTTTTTATCTTTTAGAATAACTGTATAAAAATCCCTGAAATTATAGTACAATTTGTCTCATACCTCTTCTTGCCAGGCATCCCAGGGAAAACTTTGTCAGTTGAGCGAGCAGCAGTCCTTCCTGGCAGGGGTTCGCACAGCAACAAGGCCGTAAAGCACTGCTCCACTGTCCTCATGTATTCTTCATGAACCATCATCCGCAGTAAATTTTTCACAAACCTGCTGACTAGCTGTGACGTTGATGCCCCGTCTGGAGATGCCTGGGTGTCACATTTGGAGAGAGAAATGCGATTATGCTCCACAATGTCAGCTGGTGCCACTTGACGGCAAAAGAGCTGTGAGATTCAGGATGTGTGAGATAAGGAAGTTTGAGATGTGTGTGTGAGAAGCTTCAGCAGAAGCATTGCTGAATGTGTGCAAAATGTGTCCGTGTGTGTTACTGTATCTGGCAGGGGATGACTGTGTTTCGATTTATTCAATAAGAGCTATGAGCTTTGGTGCGTGGTGGGCAACTAAGAAAACAGATAACAAACAGATGCTGCTACACACTAATGGAAGACAAACTGATGTAGTATAAAGCCTAGTGAAGATTAAAGACACTAGAAATGGCCTTACAAATCTTTAATGTGAACATTTAATAATGATGTCAAAACCTTTTGCCCCTCATTACACTGAACATTAAAGCAGCTTTTGAAAATGGTACCTTTTTTGAAAAAGAATTGATGATAGTCATTCCAGTCATTATCAGCAGGACCTCACACCCATGATCTTCAGCGTCTTCAGATGGTCTACAAAAAAAAACATGATAGGACAGTGAGGATCATTTAGCACATTTGCATAGTAAAAACGTCTAGGTTACGTACGTAACCCTCGTTCCCTGAAGGAGGGAACGGAGACGTTACATATGGGAACTCGCTTGAGAGTCCAATCATCTCCAAGCCTTATTCAAAAGGCCAATGAACATTCATGAACATTGGCGAGTGGTATTTGCATGCCGAGCCACTCCCCCGTACATACGGGTATATAAGATGGCGGCGTGCAACCACTCATTCAGGCTTTTGCTGAGGAGCCGAGCTGCAGCCCGGCGTCAGCGCGACGTCAGGTCGTGGCAGGGGATGTAACGTCTCCGTTCCCTCCTTCAGGGAACGAGGGTTACGTACGTAACCTAGACGTTCCCCTTCAGTCGTTTCACTACGACGTTACATATGGGAACAGACCCATGGAACAGGCCACGAACCAGACGTCGCGTTACGCAACACACCGCGTGCCGACAGGCGGACGTGTCAGCAGACGGATATGAGCGTAACCTTCCCAACGCCCTGGGGGCCAATAGGGGGCCCCACAGGGATGCCAGTTGTACTGAAGCAGGAGTTGGGGGGGCGGAGCACATGAAATCTCTACATGTGGAACACAAGAAATTCAATATATCCATAGATTTTAGGGATATATGAGGGAAACATCGGCCTTCTGGCTGACCGTGGAAAAATACTGAAACATGTTGCCACAACCTGCTGGGCGAAGGAGACCCAACCGGAGCACAGACAAGCACTACTCCGCACTAGGCCTGACTGCGGGGCATGGAGGACCCAGGTTCGCCGGAGGGAACAACTGAGGGAAATAGCGCACGGATCCATTAGGAATGGCGCAGCAAGCCGACACCAGCCGGACTCCCGCTCGCCTGTGATGTCTATGTTAAGACACGGGAGGATACGGCCTCTACGCGAAGGTTGTAGAACCTGGCGAAGGTATTAGGTGTCGCCCAACCCGCAGCTCTACAGATATCTGCTAGTGAGGCGCCATGAGCCAACGCATAGGATGAGGCAACACTCCGTGTGGAGTGGGCACGAACACCTAAGGGGCATGGCTCTCCCTGGTTTTGGTACGACAGGGAGATGGCATCTACCACCCAATGGGCCAACCTCTGTTTGGAGACAGCATTCCCTTTCTGCTGACCTCCAAAGCAGACGAAGAGCTGCTCGGTGCGTCTGAAGTGCCGAGTGCGGTCCACGTATATACGCAGAGCGCGAACTGGACACAGCAGCGCAGAGGCTGGGTCTGCCTCCTCCAGGGGCAGAGCTTGCAGGTTCACCACCTGATCGCGGAAAGGCGTGGTGGGAACCTTGGGCACATAACCAGGCCGGGGTCTCAGGATGACGTGAGAATCGCCGGGCCCGAATTCTAGGCACGCTTCGTCGACAGAGAAAGCTTGTAGGTCCCCTACCCTCTTGATGGAGGCCAGTGCAGTCAGGAGCGCTGTCTTAAGTGACAGATATTTTAGCTCAACCGACGCAAGTGGCTCAAATGGGGCCGCCCGCAAGCCCTGGAGGGCGACGGAGAGGTCCCAAGAGGGTATGGGGTGCGGCCTGAGGGGATTAACCCTTCTCGCACCCCTCAGGAACCTCACGATGAGTTGGTGCTTACCTAGGGATGTTCCATCCACTGCATCGTGGTACGCTGCAATGTTTTCTTGCAGCAACGTACACTTTGAGAGTTGAAGGGGACAGCCTGCGCTCCAACTTTTCCTGCAGGAAGGAAAGCACTACTGCAATCGTACATCTCTGTGGGTCCTCCCAGCGAGAGGAACACCAGTCGACGAACAGACCCCATCTCAGCGCATAAGCCTGCCTTGTGGAGGGGGCTCTGGACTGAGTGATAGTTTCTATCACGGCCTGTGGAAGGCCGGAGAGGTCTGACGCGTCCCGTCCAGGAACCAGACATGCAGGTTCCACAGGTCGGGGCGCGGGTGCCAAATTGTGCCCATCCCCTGAGAAAGAAGGTCTCTCCTCAAGGGGATTTTCCAGGGAGGGGCTGCCGCGAGGGAAATGAGTTCTGGAAACCAGGTCCGGGTGGGCCAGTATGGCGCAACCAGCAGAGCCTGCTCCTCGTCCTCCCCGATCTTGCACAGTGTCTGTGCAAGGAGGCTCACTCTATCTGGGCCTCCCCGAAATGGCTCCAAATCAGCTGGACTGTCTCGGGGTGGAGTCGCCATTCTCCAGGATGGGTGGACTGCCGTGAGAGCTGGTCGGCTGCACGGTTGAGTTCTCCTGGAATGTGAACGGCACGTAGCGAATTCAGCCACGTTTGACTCCATAGGAGCAGATGGCGGGCGAGTTGTGACATGCGACGGGAGCGTAGACCACCCTGAGGGTTGATGTAGGCTACAGTCGCTGTGCTGTCGGTGCGAACAAGCACGTGCTTGTGACGCAACGTCGGTCGGAAGCGACGAAGGGCCAGAAGCACAGCCAACAACTCTAGGCAATTGATATGCCATTGCAGTCGAGGTCCTGTCCAGGAGCCCGATGCTGCGTGCCCGTTGCATACAGCACCCCAACCCGTGGAAGAGGCATCCGTGTATACCACAAGATGCCTGGAGACTTGTCCCAGGGGGACTCCGGCCTGAAGGAAGGCCGGGTCTGACCACGGGCTGAACAGGCGGCGACACTGCGGGGAAACGCCAATCCGGAGTATGCCATGGTGCCATGCCCATCTCGGGATTCGATGGTGTAACCAGCGCTGAAGCGGTCTCATATGAAGCAGGCCGAGCGGCGTCACTGCGGCTGCGGCTGCCATATGCCCCAGGAGCCTCTGAAATGTTTTGAGAGGGACCGCTGTTTTGTGTCTGAATGACTCCAAACACTTCAGCACCGACTGCGCGCGCTCGGTGGTGAGGCGGGCTGTCATACTGACCGAGTCCAGCTCCACACCGAGAAAAGAGATCCTCTGCACTGGGGAGAGTTTGCTCTTCTCTCGGTTGACCTGAAGACCCAGATGGCTGAGGTGCCGGAGCACCAAGTCCCTCTGTTCGCACAACAGATCTCGCGAGTGAGCTATGAGAAGCCAGTCGTTGAGATAGTTGAGGATGCGAATGCCCGTCTGCCAAAGAGGGGACAGGGCAGCCTCCGCGACTTTCGTAAAGACGCGGGGAGAGAGGGAGAGGCCAAATGGAAGCACTTTGTACTGATACGCTCGACCCTCGAAAGCAAACCGTAGGAAGGGTCTGTGTCGAGGCAGGACCGAGCCGTGAAAGTACGCGTCCTTCAGGTCGATGGCTGCAACCCAATCCTGGGGACGAATGCATGTTAGGATGCGCTTCGTCGTGAGCATCTTGAACGGCAGCCTGAGAAGGAACCGATTCAGAGCTAGAAGATCCAGGATGGGTCTTAACCCACTGCTCTTTTTTGGGCACGATGAAGTAAGGACTGTAAAACCCTGACTTCATCTCGGCTGGAGGGACAGGCTCAATTGCGTCCTTCGCCAGTAGGACTGCAACCCCCGCACGAAGCACAGCAGCATGTGTGTCCGAATGGACAGAAGTGGAAAGGACGCCTCTGTACCTGGGCGGACGCCTGGCGAACTGAATCGCATAGCCGAGACGTACCGTCCGAATCAACCACCGCGAGGGCTGGGAAGCTGAAGCCAGACTCCCAGCCTGGTCGCCAGGGGTATCAAAGGGACGTTGACCGACGTGACCGCAGTGGGGCAGCCTGGGGGGGGGAAGGGGAAGGGACTGATCCCAGAAGGAAGAACGTCCTGGAGAAAAGTCAGACTGCACTGGGCAGCGCTTACCTTCTTCCCTGGTTCCCACGCTGGCGACATCAGGCTCCGAGTCCGAATCCGAGGAGACACTTCTTGGGCGCTGCTCAAAGATGGAACTCGGGGCCTGAACCCCGGAGGTGAGAGAATTGACTCTTTCTGTGACAGCTCCCGGCCCTCCACCGGGAGTGGGGACGTTGATGTTGTCATCACCCAAAGAGCGATTCCCTCCACCTCCAGGTTGCCCGCGTCAGGGACGCTTCGCAGATCTTTTGAGGGTGACCGGTCCCTGAGACGCGGGCGGCGCCGCTCTCCCACGGCCAGCTCGACGTCGGGCTGCCAATCTGGTGTCATGTACCTTAGCAGGGGACGGAGCTGGTTGTTTGGAAGCAGCGGGAGGGCGCCCTCGGCGACGAGCAGGCGGAGGTTGGGGCCCTGCGGACGTGGTTGGAATGTCGCGGCGGGGCAGGATGTGTTTAATCGCCTCCGTCTGCTTTTGAACCGCCGAGACCTGCTGGGCAAAGTCCTCGACGGTGTCGCCGAATAGGCCGCCCTGGGAGATAGGAGCGTCGAGAAACCGTGATTTGGCGACATCTGCCATCTGGGCCAGGGTCAGCCATAGATGTCGCTCCTGGACCACTATGGTGGACATCAACTGACCAAGGGAACGCGCCGTCACCTTCGTAGTCAGGGGCGGCGCGGAGTTCCTCCATTGCACCCTGGTCAGAACCCCTCTCGTGCAGGTGTTTCAACACCTTGGCCTGGTACACCTGTAAGGTGGCCATGGCGTGCAAGGCGGTGGCAGCCTGTCCAGCGGCGCGGTAAGTCCGGCCCGCGAGAGCGGACGAGAACTCACACGCCCTGGAGGAGAGATGGGGCCGATCCCGCCAGGTGGCAGCGCCGGGCGGGCATAAATGCACCGCGACAGCGCGCTCGACCTGAGGGACCGCCTCATAACCCCGGGTTGCACCGCCGTCGAGAGAGGCGAGGGGAGAGGAGCTGGGACGTGGACGAGAAGAGTGCGGGGCTCGCCAAGTCCTCACCAGCTCCTCATGCACCTCCGGGAAGAAAGGCACTGGGGGAGAGCGCGGCGGTGCCGCGGGAGCCCTCCCCAGAAACCAATCATCCAGCCTAGAGGGATCGGCCGGAGGTGTTTTGGGCACCTCCAGACCGATCTCCTTGGCGGCTCGGAGGAGCATAGCCGACAGTTCAGCATCCGTCTCAGACGGGGCGGCAACCGCAGAGGAGTACCGACCCGCCGAGTCGTCAGCCTCATCGTTAGACTCTCCCTCTGATGCTGCAGCAGACATCTCGATCTCCTGGGGAGCGCCAAAGGAGATACCCAGCCCGCTGTACGGGGAGGTATACTGCTCTGGCAGCTCAACGGGACTGCGCGGTGACGCAGAAGTCCGCGGGGCTTTGGGGGCCGACGGAACATTCTGCACAGTCACCTGAATGTCCCCCAAGTGCCTCATCGCGGCTTTTATTTATTTATTTATTTATTTTTTTTACCGCGGGAAGACAACAAGGGGTGCCTACTCATGAATGAGCGGCGGGACTTTAACGCAGCCATGGACATACGTTCGCAATGAACGCACGTACCATCCGTGAACGCTGCCTCAGCGTGCTCTCGGCCCAGGCACGTGAGACAGCGATCATGTCCGTCCAAAGAGGCGAGGAAACTACCGCACCCGGAAGCGCACGGCCGGAGATACATACCGGGAAGATGTCCTCGACAGCCGCGAGAAATTCACTCTTTTGAAATCCCGGTCCGCCCAGGGAGAAACCGCGGCACAACTGTGCTCTCAAACGGGCGGGGCTCGCTGGAGTGCGGGAGGCTTGAATGCCGTGAAAACGGCAGCCCGCAGGATTAGGCTGGCGGCTGCCGAACGCTCTTTTAGATGAAGCTCTTTTAGTAGCTCGGCAGCACGCCAGCAGAGAGAGTGTGAACTCAGGAACTCTTTTTTTTTTTTTTTAAATGGCTCAGAAGACGAGGCTCCAAAAGCAAAAGTCTGAATGAGTGGTTGCACGCCGCCATCTTATATACCCGTATGTACGGGGGAGTGGCTCGGCATGCAAATACCACTCGCCAATGTTCATGAATGTTCATTGGCCTTTTGAATAAGGCTTGGAGATGATTGGACTCTCAAGCGAGTTCCCATATGTAACGTCGTAGTGAAACGACTGAAGGGGAACTGCACTTATCAAAGCCAGTGATGGAAATAACAGCGTTATAAATAAACAGTGTTACTGAATGGCGTTATTTCAGTAACGAGTAAACATACGAATTACTGTTTCCCCCGTTACAACGTTGTTACTGTTACTGACAAAAATGCAGCGTTACTATAAGTTATTATAATATTATTATAAATTTATTTTTCAGTTCATCTGAATAAGTGTGAAGTGTACCTGTGTTTGACGTACCGTAAACTCACACGTGAAGACACTTGACTCACACACACGCAAAGAAAGATACAGAGCTAGAATGTCTTAAATACCATGTAGAATTGACACGCTACATGTAAACGATATTCTTCGCTGTATTTTCCTGTCAAAATAACAGAGTTCCTTTGGAATTCTTCAGCTTTTAAGAACTGCCGGTTTCCCCGGTAGTAGGCGAAACTAATGCGCAAACGACAATCTCATTGGCTGGTGCTCACCTATTATCACTCCTATTTTGATATCAGCAAATCAGTTCGAGCGAACGCAGACAACGTGATTAATATTCATGAACCCAGCAGCTCATTAATCCTTAGTGCGTTTTTTTATTGTTATTAGTAGGGCTCGTTATATATATATATATATATATATATAAGCACATTCATATATATATTTAGGAGACATATGTTATTTATGTACAACATATGTATTTATATATAATATAAATTCTTTAAAAATTATAATAAATACATATACTTGTAAATATTTCTTAAATATATACATGAATGTGCTTGTATTTATACATATATAATAATTACACACAGTACACACACATATATTAGGCAAACTCAAACTTTTACTTTGTATGCGATTAATCGTTTGGCAGCCTTAGTTATTAGTAACTGAATTTGTAGTAGTTTTGTTATCTTTACAGTCCTATTTTTAGTTTGGTTTTTACTTTTTTATAGAAACACTAAATTACAAACAGTATCTGAAGCACCACCACCAGTAAGTTCAATCAATATGACAAATTTGCATTCATACATATTCTAAAGTTCTCATTACTAAAGTTTAGTGCTAAATTATCACAATGTCATATTATAATGCTTGACTGACTGATGCTAAGTGTACATTCATATATTTAAAAAAAAACTGTGCTAGCATATATAATATAATATATAAAGCTTTATATATCTGGTGAGTAAATTTCATTAATTTCATTAAATTTCATTCATTTAACATATTTAATATGGGGGGCATTATAACACAATAGTTACTTTCCCTGGTAATTAGTTACTTTTATAATGATGTGACTCAGTTACTATTTGTGAGAAGTAACTAGTTACTATAACTTATGACTTTTTTTAAAGTAACATGCCCAACACTGGTCAAAGCATATGACTTGCCATACTTGCCATACTGAAAATATATTCAAAAAAGCAATAGTTTTAATTATTTGTTACATTTTGACTTTACTATTGATCTATTTTTAATGTGTCCTTGCAGATTGCAGTTTTTTTTATTATTATTTAGTTATTTTTTAATCATACTGTATCACGTTTTCCATAAAAATATCAAGCAGCAAAACCCTGTCCTTAATATTTATAAGAAATGTTTCTTGAGCAGCAAATCAGCATATCAGAATGACTTCTGAAGGATCATTTGACACTGAAGACTGGAGTAATGACTGCTGAAAATTCAGCTTTGCCATCACAGGAATAAATCACATTTTAAAACATATTGAAATGCAAAAGTAAAATAAAATTTTACTGCATTTTTAATCAAATAAATGCAGCCTTGGTGAACATATAATTATGATTTTAAAAACATTTACAAATTTGTAATTATTCCAAACTTCTAATTGGTACTGTATATCAGGCCCATTTGTATAATCTCGCCTAGGGCCACAGAAACTCATGGTTTGGCCCCTTTTTTTTTTTTTGAGTTATAGAAAATCTGCCAAGTGTTGCAGAATGTTAATCAGACACACTCAGGAACACACAGAAATCAATGTGTGTGTTCTAGCATGGCTAACTCCAGCAGTGATTGTGTCTGTGTGTACCATGTGTTAGTGACGGGAGTTCATCAATTGCTTCAGGTAAATCAAGTTTCCATTTCTTGGCAGAAAAGTGGGGCCGCTGCTGAGGTCAGGGAAGATTGGACCCTCCTCCAAACTCACCTCATCCAATCTGCAGGAGTGCCATAGTGGTTCCGGTCAGAGGCTCTAGGCTGCTCTCTTTATGTGTCATCAGGTGTCATCACTCTAAGCATCTCATGCTCTCAGGTCAGCCACGACAATCTGTTAATGTCTCTGCCTTTCTTGTGTGCAAAGGGGCCTTCAGAGTGTCCCGTCTCATAGAGAGATTTTCTGTCCAGTCTCAATACAATGCCCACATCCTGTTTAACAGATGAAAATACAAATGGTTAATTATTTTAAATATTACAAAGGAATCTGAAAAAAAAAATGTTGACCCAATATATAATAATAATAATATATATTTGAAGAAAAAGACAATGATTATGTAAAATGTGCAAATTAACCAAACAGTATATATTCATTATAAATACAGACATGATTAGACATCTTCAGTTCACCACAAAAATATATATATTGATTGAGTAAACATGAATACAGTGACAAGGGAAAAGGAAGATTTTAAAACAGATTTGCTCAACACTTAAAAGTCTGACTAGCAACATCAAAATCAATCGGTTTAATTCTTAGAAAACACAAACTTAAAATTTAGACTCTAAATATTGGTTATTTCAGATAAAAGGGCATGACAAATTTATTAAATGTACACCACACCCAAAATCATTAAAAAGATTTGGAAATACAGTACAAATATGCATATGCATAAATAATAACATGTAACATGTGCTATGAAATCTATGAAGATTTTATGTTTACCCAGTCACAACATTTATTAGTTGGACAGATTTTTATTTACAGTCTATCATTTAAAACTTTAAGCATTTTAAAGAGTATTTTTGAAAGCAATAACAGAATTTTGGTTCGTTTACACAAATTAGACAATTACGTAAAATCTGTTTATATTTAAATGTTTCTAAGGGGATTATGAACATTTTAAAAGTTGTCAAGGACAAAAGTGACATAAAACAAATAAATAAATACATCAATCAACAGATCAGTGCAGCAGTTTTGTTATAAACAAGCTGTGTACAATAAATGTACTGGAATTTCTTCCACTACCTAAAATCCTCTTTGAGCCCAAAGGTGGCACTGTTGCTTCGGCTTTCGTACAGTAGTTTCACCCTCTCCGGTTTCCGCGTTTCCACAAAGTAGGACAGATGGCATTACTAAACACCAAATTGTAGTTCAGATTGTTCAGTCACAGTGTAAGTTGACGGAGTGTGAGAGAGACTTGTGATGTTAGCATGTGGAAGATGCCTCTCAGTTCACCAATGCAAACGGGACTACTGCACTTCTAAAGGGCAATTAGTAGATAGAGCAAAGCAATCTGGATGTTTTTTAACTACGAATATAAAAGGTAACAGAAAATATTATGCTCAACGTGAGTAAATAAATTTTGTGGATTTTAGATATTTTGCTTGAAATATAAAATGCAGTATTTTATTTTTTGTTTGTTTGTTTTTTTATCTCTGCAAAATTAAACCTTATAATATACTGATTTTGTTGTAACTGCTGTGGGAAAAAAATTCAAAAAGAAAAAAACATACTTAATTTTATTTAGGAATCAGTTTGTTTGCATTAATTATGTGTATGTTACTATGTTTGTGTGTATTAAAAGCATTGTGTGTAAAGCTCAGCCGGCTGTACATGCTCTTACAGTTACACGGGTCAATACACGGTAGGTGGCAAACAATCCCCTTGAATAAGTCACCCGCGTGAATGTGACTTTTGGATGTGTGAGCAAGTGTGATTTATATAAATGTGTCGATGTCAGAGTGTATGAATAGAACATTCAAAATCACATTTCCTTTTGAAACAAGAAAGGAGACATAAAAAAAAGAAGGAGGGAAGAAAGAAAGAGTTCCTGCTGCTATCGAATCATGCAGTTTTCATAGCCAGTCAATCTGATCAAACTTTCATATCCTTCCAACTCACAGATCCCTGGTCAAGCTCCACAGAGACTCCGACATGGAGATGTCAAGGAAACACATTTGCACAAATCCTCATTTAAAAAATGTCCTTCAGGTTTCTGATGATGGAGCACTACAGGAAGTTCTAGATCTGTGATCCTGCATATAAGCTTGAATTTGGAGAAAGAGTGTCGATAAATTGAATTGTGGTATGAAAATAACAAAATTTCACCTGAAATATGCTCCCTTGAAATATCACTTCCCCTCTCTAATCTTCAAAACCCCCACCAAGCACAATGTAGCACTGTTAATTTACCTCTCATCAGTGTGAACGAGCTGAAAACATGACTGTCATCTGAGCAGAAATAGCTGTCATCTGAACGCACCCTGAGAGAAAACGCACAAAAAACTATGGCAGCAATAGTGATATATCAGATAATACAACATAATGAGGCCGTTTCTAAATCCCACGATATTTACTCCAGAATAAACTCCTCACAGCAAGCCATCAAAAACGCTTGCTTTGTCATCTGCTGCACTATTAGCGCCGCTACATACTTCGTCACTTCACAGTGACTGATTGCGCTTCATCGTTCACCACGTACGCACATTACAAGAATCACTCATTTCTAATATGTCACCTTTCATATTAAAACACCCGAGATTTGTGACAGGAACGTGAAGAATCTACCTTCAAAGAAACGGCTCAGGGCAAACAGACCTCAAACCCCTCAACCTAGCTCACTGAAAAACATGCCACTACTTTTTTTTTGTTTTTTGCAAAACTCTAAAAATGTACTTATACATACAAATCTCTGCAGCTTCCATCTGAAATAAACAAACACCAAAGGCTTTTAAATGCTTTTCAGTTTCACAAATTATGATTTTAAAGGCAGGTTAGTAATTAATAAAGGCTTATTTTTCTAGGTTTCCTTGCACAATGCACTGTTATGACTTCAAACACCTTTATCATATTTGTATAATAATACACTTTGACGTTTACATCGCATACAGCTCCATATGTATGGCTGTAATGTATGGCCATTAAACGCAAGTCCCATTAAACACGAGTCACAACTGTTATATTAGTATCAGGGCCATTTCAGTGGAGGCATTGTCTCCTCAAAAAAACTGGATGTGAAAAAAATTCATGGAACAAAAATAAAACAACGAAAGTATTACAAAACCTGACATTAAAAAAGTGTATAAATCACTCATTTTACTAAAGTAAAACTGTACAACTGCGACACCTCTAGGTGAAGTTACAGTAGGAGTCCGCGTCTCTCTCTCACCTCCCCTCAGCCCACTGAGTTTTAACAGACCCCCTAAAGTGTGTGGTGAGTTTGGTGGGGGGTAATTGAGAATGAATGGGGGAAAGTCACAAGAGAGGAGGCAAAGCCTCCATTGCGATATGATTGGATGTGATTTGTTATGATCGACTATGATTGATTCATGCAATAAATCCAGCCTTTTGTGTTCGCGCACATTCCACGAATCAGTTTAAATTAACAATATAATGCGTTAATGGGAAGACTACTAAAAATTAGCCAAAATTAGTAAACTCAAACACAGATTTAACCACTTTGTCAAGTCAAAATCAAACTTCAAATGGCCTGAAAATACAACCTCTTTGGGTTTTCTAGTGAGTAATCAGCTTGTTGAAATTAAATGTACATATCCGCATCCGTAGCCAGCAAAAATGGCAGGAAAAAAATATAAAAAATCTTTAAAAAAATATATATAAATAAATATAAATAAAAAAGAAACAGCTAAACATCAGTTCATAAATAAATTATATAATTGTTTAAATAACATATATTGTTTAAATTGTTACTGACTTGAGTTATTTTGGAATAAAAGTAAAATGCTTTAAAACACTACATTAATGTGATTTATACTTGGTTTTAATAAATAGAATAGCGGCAATAGATTATTAATTACAATTTAATTATTAATTACAATATTAATTTGTTAATGTAACTAACAGAATTTTATTTGGTAGAGTATATGTAATGTTTATTTATCCAAGAAAACGTGACTGGGACATGAATTTACATTGAATTGAACACTGAGCAGTAATATTGTGATTTTTTTTTTTTTTACTATTTAAAATAACTGCTTTCTATTTTAATATATTTTAAAATGTAATTTATTCCTTATAGAAATTAATACTTTTATTTAGCTAAATATATTGTTATACTATGTTACAAAAGATTTCTATTTCAGATAAATGCTGTTCTTCTGAACTTTCAGAATCAGAATAACCTGAAAAATTCTACTGTTTTCAACATAATGATAATAATAATAATAATAATAATAAATGTTTTTTAAGCAGAAAATCGGAATATTAGAATAATTTCTGAAGAATCATGTGACTGGAGTAAGGATGCTAAAAATTCAGATTTGAAATCACAAGAATAAATTATATTTTAAAATATATTTAAATATAAACCAGTCATTTTAAATAGTAAAAATATTTTAAAATGTTACTGTTTTTTGCTGTACTTTGAGGCTTGGTGAGCAGAAGAGACTACTTTTAAAAACATTTCAAATCTTACTGTTGACTAGTAGTGTATATACATAGTTTTTGATATTCTGAATATATATTCAATTTCAGTTTTTTTAAGAAACACCCATGTTTAATTATGAATTTAGATGTAGTTTTTGTTAAAGATAATAACCCAAGTCATGATTTAGAAAAAAAAAACAAAAACAAAACTGTTGCAGTATTTTCAAATGTGATAAAGTTTCAGCGCCAATCACCTGAAATTTCATTTCCAAACTGCCATGATACATACAACAAACATAATAAAATGTTGACAGATTCACATTAATCACACTTTGAAAGTGTTGGAAAATGTGCCAGAAACTACATAATATAATTTAACAGAAATGTCACCACAGCCATGTTTTTCCAATGAACTGGAGTTGCTACCATCAGTAATACAGTAGCTTATTACATGAAATTAAAATTTCTTCTTTAATTTTTTCTCTCTATATATTACATCTGGGAATTCACAAAGAGGTGTCGGTGATAAACCAACATGCTGTGGCAATTTAAATTACAAGCGCTCCTCTCGGTCTCTAAGGAAAGCATAGATGTTTGTTAGGTTAGCAGCTAGCAGTCCCCGCTGAGGTTCTTATTGCACATGTGAGTGAGAGATTGGACTTTACTTGCTTAGCATAATGGAAGTAAGAAGAGGTGTGATCAAGGCTAATATCTGACATCACCTTGACCTCCTGAACGAAGGCAGAACAATAAGCCATCATAGCTTTTCTCTCAGGAACACTCCATAATACAAAGAGTGTGTTGTGGCCCCAGGATATGAAAGGAATGATGTATTATAAGCATGCAGCATGAACAGAACCTTGCCCATTAACAACCTGCTTTGTTTATAACAAACGCTACGTTTCTCGGCCGTAGCCTTTGTGAACTAGCGTTCCACCCCAGCCACTGTTCCAGAGGGGCGCGTAACGTCTGCATGGCGGAATAAAAACTGGAGCATTCTCTCCATCTCATCCGTCTCGTTAGTGATTAATTCTCCAGCCAAAAACAGTGACTTCCTCCTGCATTAATTTCCTAAGTAATGTGACACCTCCATAGAGCGACAGGGCGAACAGGTCTGAAAGTGCCCGAATGCCGAATTCTTTCCTGCTATAAATCATTAGCCATTAGGGACCTGTGGGGCTTAAACGACTTAAACAAATGAACTTGTCTGATTTAATAAGACCTTCAGTTACATCAATATGCTTCATGAAAGAATAAATTGGAGGGTGAGAGGGAAAAAAAGGAAATTGTAGTAGGAACGTAGAGATTGCCCCATGCTTCACTGTTATCAACCCCTTGTACTAAGTGTAATTGATTTCCATTTATGTTCATATATTTGCAAAGTACAATTTCAAGTTCACTCAGTGACCTCAAGGGGCTACAAGGCATTATTTTAGATAGAAACATTGTCTTCTCAAATACAAAGGTGTTTCGTGAGGGTGTAATGACATATCGTGTCACAATATTGCAATACAAAATACATCAAGTATCATGGATAGCAAATGAAATTTTGGACAGATTTCAATTCCTATATGCAAATATAATATATGCACATATTACATTTCCAGATATATATATGAAACCAATTAGAATCTGGAACAATGTTGTGTGTGTGTGTGTGTGTTTGTATTTCATTGTATTCCACACACACATATGAAATACAATGAAATACAAAAACTGTATGTTTGTTTATGTGCGTGTAATATTTTTGGACATAAATGTCATGAACATGCATCCATCAATACAAGCTGATGTTACAAGAAAATATAAAAGACTGACATGTATTTAAAAAATTATTACAAAACATATATACCATACAGAATTATAAGGTTGCATATATAAAGAATAGGGCTGGACGATAATTCGATAACGATAATTTTCGCAATATAATTTTCCTCGATAACACGATATGAAGAGTTCGATAAATGTTCGATATAATTTTTATGTGCCAAAAGCGGAACGAAACAGCACGACTCATTTGAATCGCGCCACACGGACCGTTTATCAGCTCGGACCAAAGTTCAAACTGCCGCCCTGCGCGAGCTCACTAGAGAGATGCATTTATTATCTCGATGCGGCGCGGACGCGCCCGGAAGAACTGAGCGCGTTGCACCGCATGCGCGTCTCTTCCGTTATAAGCGCAGCTGTCGCGCGCCGACATTTGAAATGACGAACTTCAACGCGCAGAAGACGGGATATGTGAAGGGCTCCGTCACGCGAGCACTAAACAGCGCTGTGAGATCCAATGTGAAACACTTGAATTCAGCGATGAACACAGATGACTCTGTGATTCAAACTAGTTTAAAGCTGTGTACAAGGAGACAGTCAGAAGGCTTTTCAGTCTACACATCGCCATCGTTTACCATGGATTTACTGTAGTAACACTCACTGCACCATATTGTGGCAGCAATGTGAGATATTCACATTGAATGTATTTACAGGAGTAATGGTATATAATTATAGTATGTATGTATTTTTGATTAAGCTATAGCATGTGTGCATTTATACTGAATGTTTTTAGACTACCGTTTTTCATACAAATAGGCTACCTATAAAACAAGCAACCTCTGCATCCTCAAGCTACTATCAAGCTACTTTTAAGAGACAAAAAAATGATGATATTATTAGTATCATTATCATTATCAGACAACCCAAACTTGTTTCTTGATTTGAAACAATATAACTCATTATAACATGCAGAAATTAATTTTTCTATTTAGATATATATTTTGTTAAGGAAAATTAATGATCTGGTTTCTACAACTTCCACTTTGGAGCAAAAATCTGACTTAAAACTGGAATGAAATAAAGATTTGACATTTATCGATATCGACTGATATGAAAAAAATTATTGTGATATTTTTTTTGCCCATATCGCCCAGCCCTAATAAAGAAAATAGATATTGCTGAGATATGGCTGCTACATATAATAGAAAATATAAAAATCATCATGCAGATATTATTAACATATGTACCTATACAAAATTTACTACAGGGGTTCAGGGAATTTATTATAGGGAAATCAGTTCATAGGTCCCGAATTCCATTTTTTCCATTTTAATTCTTCTGGATTTTAATTTTATTTATCTAGACTCTGTTTTAATGATTACATAATATATATATATATATATATATATATATATATATATATCAAAGCATATCTAATTAACTGAAATCATAAATCATGAACAGTTTAACCACAATTTATTAAAAGTCAAACAAAAATGATCATTTTAAGGCCTATGAAATACATTTTATTTATTAGTTTGTTTGTATCAAATTCAGTTTTATTTTGAACAAATTATGCGTTTTCCATTAATTTTCTGAATTCCATATAAAGGGTTTTGCTAAACTTTAATCAAAATCATCTCTAATTAATTGATTTTATTAAAAAATATAGATTTTGTATATATAATTTATATTATGTTTAAATCAAATAAAATTCTTCTTAAAATATTAATTATTATTATTATTATTATTATTAATTATTATTTCTCTCTTTTTTTTTTTTCAAGAAATGTATTTACATTTTTCTGGTAAATTCTGGTAAATGAAGTGACTTTCAGAGCAGTTCTAGAGATTATGTTTGTGTGTTCATATACTCATATTTTAAGGAGGCAAAGGCTGAAATCGCTGCGAGCGTCACGCGTGCTTCAGTATGTGTGTAAACGAAGTACAATTAAATCAAAATGCGATATGGACTAGTGTCTATAAATATTAAGCTGCAAAAATACTATTTAAATATTCATCCAAAATTTGACAAATTCTGTGACATTCCGCGTTATAAAGCAAATTCCATTTTTATGACTGGAATTCGTGATTCCGTCAACATTATACTGTATGTTCCAAATGTATATCTTCATCTACCCAGTTAATATACATACATAAAATTTATATTGTCTTTTATGTAACATATATGGTAATATTACTCTTGATATAGAGCAGAATGTGTCATATATTACATTTCCATATGCGTTAGCATCAAATATAGAATTGGCATATCAAATGATGATGAACCCAGGTGGTCACACATTTGAGCGTTCATGTTTAGTATTATTATTAGATTAAAAAAAAAATACATTATTTAATAAAACAGCTACAATATTGTAAACCTTGTATGTATTTAGTCAGAAACAAAATGTATAACATAATTCTGTGTTTTTAAGTAAGCATAATCACAAATATTTCTATTCAGGTACCACCACTGCCCTGTGATTAGTACCTGTTTATAATATATGTCTCAATATATGTATATGAAGCGAATAATTTGAAGAATAATTTCAGATAATGTTGTGGGTAGACCAAATTGTGAGTGTATTGTTTACACCCCAACACACGCTGTTTATTTTGAACACAGAAGAGTATGTATTGATCCAAGAAATACATTATTTATTAAACTTTTTTTTTTCTTCATTATGCTGATAGGTGCAAGAATTAGCTGTGTAACAGGAAGCGTTGTTACCTGCTGTAAGTGTTAGTAGATTGTCAAGACTGTGAGAGACTCCTGTGGCAGGCTGCTGTAGATTTGTCCTGCTGGGGATACAGGCTCTTACTTAGAGCTTAAGGGTGTGTGCGCGTGTACGTACATGTGTGTGTCTGTGTGCAGGAGGGTGGAATGCATGCTGGTAACCATGGTGATGGTGAGGTGCTAAGGCTCATTAGAGGAACACACACAGAAGGTAGCAGGAGCTGCGGACTGGGTGTGTGCGCAGTTGTCTGTCCATGGCGGGGAAGCAAGGGACCAAACAATGTGTTGAAGTGCTGTTAGGGGAAGAAAAAAGTTAATGTTTGCAGAATATAGCCTTCACACTCTTTCAATTGAACTGAAATGTAAGCCTTCAGCTGGCCATTTGTCCTTCCTGCTTCCTGGCCTGAAGCAAAAGCACATCATGCTCTCATGATCCTGTCATATCAACAGTAATCCAAGCATTCTGCACTTTCTAGGCTTCTGCTCGGCACTGGCAAGTGGCAAGGAAATGAGGTCCAATGCATTATG
The DNA here is from genome assembly GCA_012976165.1 of Labeo catla. Lineage (NCBI taxonomy): Eukaryota > Metazoa > Chordata > Actinopteri > Cypriniformes > Cyprinidae > Labeo > Labeo catla. The sequence goes on from VONZ01000001.1 coordinate 214,287, forward strand.
TTTGGTTTATGGTAGGCCCTGTACTAGTCAATGGAAATATATTAAAGGGGTGCTATTATGCTTTTTCACTTTTTGAATTTTAGTCAGAGTGTGGTGTGTATCTTTGGACATAAAGAAGATCTACAAAGTCCACTCCAAAGGGAGATATTGCGTTTTTTTTTTTTTAAATCTCTTTCCAAGAACTACAACGAACGGCTCATTTGGACTACAGTGTTTGTTTTCTGCGTGCAATGATGTCACATCGCAGTCCTTTAGAATATCATTAAATTAAATCCCGCCTACAGAAATTCAAATTGTGTGTGTAGGGACGAGGTGGGGGATTAGCCAAAGTTTAGCAATGCAGCACGGAGAGCCGGTTCAACGAGCCGCAGCGCGGCGGGTATAAACACAAGCATTGACTAGACTGGCCACTTCATACCAGTTACGCGCCGCAGACGTGTGCAGTACAGGGGGTTGAAACACATACCGAAGCCACAATCTACTCCGGTTGCCCCGTCGGAGCCATAACGCGCCGCAGATGTGTGCAGTGTGTGGTAAGAGATTTATTCATCATACAGTGTAAATAGCCTCAATTATAACGCAAGTGTTTTTTAAAATGCATAAACTTGCACTAGAATAGCCTAGGCTGATCAGTGATGATGTTTTTTGATAATGTTATGCTGCTTTTAGCCTTATGCTGGAGCTGGTTTCAGGCAATGAAAGTAAGTATGTAAATAATTAAATACATTAGCACGATAATGTCATGAAATAATGCCTTTTTTGAACCACCAAGCGCGAGAGCATGTTCTAGTACACCCCCAAAACAAAATCAAGACTTTGAAAAAGAGCATAATAGGACCCCTTTAATATGCTACCAATAAATAAATAAATAAATAAATAAATAAATAAATACTGCAACTGAAATTGAGCAGAAGCAAAATTATGTGCAAACTACTTCGTTCAAAACATTGCATTCATATAGTCAATGGAATTCTTTTCTTGGCATTTTACTTGTATGTAGGCATTATAGCTTGCATATTGTAACTTATTCTCAAAATCAGAATCTGAAAAGCCTCCAGATTTTTGTTTGTTTGTTTTGTTTTAATGTATTTATGTTCTTATACATTGCTGTTCAAAAGTTGGGGGTCAATATTATTATTATTATTATTATTATTATTATTATTATTATTATGTTTGTTTAAACAGTTAAGACTTCTATATTGTTACAAAAAAATCTATTTTTAATAAATTTCTATTCTTTTTATTTCTATTCTATTCTATTTTTCTATTTCTGTTCTGTTCTACCTTTCTATTCTTAAGACTTTTGAGGGAAAAAAATCTAATTGTTTCCACAAATATATTAAGCAGTTTACAACATTTTCTGAAAATCAAGTCAAGTCGAGTTTTATGGTCATTCCGCTACACCGTAGGACCACGGTGCTACATAAATAAATATAAATATAAACATACAACACTGGACGTAAGAGCAATTTTTAAACACAATAAAAATTCTTATTTCTTTATAATTAATTTCTTAAAATTCAGCTTTAACATACGATAAGATAAGATAAGATAAGATAAGATAAGATAAGATAAGAGATAAGAGGCCCCGTCCCCAGACCTGTACATCCTCTTACATTTCATACAGTTGACTGCTGACAAATATGATGCAGGGTAACAACTCCCTAAATGCAGTTATGCCCTAAAATTCAAGATATGGGTGCAAAAAATGCCCCTGTATGAGTTTTTGTCTCATATTTATATCATACGATATCACAAGACCAGGGAGAGCAGTATTACACAAGTGCTTATTTTCTCCCGAATATCACAAGTTTAAATGTGATTTTATACAACAGTTCAGTAAATAAGTTGATATTGTGTTATATTTAAAACACAATAGCTCAAACGCTCAATTTTGTGGACAACAAATTACCTTTAAAACCATAGCAGAATTGTCGTGCGTCTCCAAGCAACACAGCATTGTGTTTAGTTTCTGAATGAATCCGTGTTTTGAACGAATTGTGTGAATCAATGATTCTAAAGGCTCAGTCATAAAGAGAGCCGTTAACTTCATTCCTAAATGAATCAGCCATTTGAACAAATCAAATGAAGACATTTACCACCACCTGCACACGTACGTCTGCAAGATGTCTGTTAAAGATCGCTTGATCTGGAAAACATCTGTTGTGTACAAACATTTGACAGCCGTCAATAAGATGTCAGTTTTACATACATTCTAAATCACAAACATCTTAAAGACATCTAATACACGTCTATTTGACATCTGATAGGAAAAATCCTATAGACGTATTTCAGAAGAAAATACATGGAACAATGACTTTTGTTGTATAAACAAAAAATACTGTTATGTTAGGGCTTAATGTTTGTGTAATAAATTATGTTGAATCGAATAAAAAAAATTATTTCTAAAGCTACAATTCATGTCTACTTGATACTTTCTCATTTAACACAAAAATAGCTTTAAATAATCAAATTTATTTTGCAATTAATTAGATTAATTAATCGACACATTGTGTAATCAATTAGATAAAAATAATTTTAAATCAACTGACAGCCCTAAATATAATATAATATAATAAAAAAAAACTTAATCAGTAGTTTAAATATTATACAGTATATATAACGGAATACAACAAAAGTAAACTCAATGTAACGGTAAATTCAATAAATGTTTATTATGCAAACTTTAATGAATAATACATAAGCACATAGTCTCTTATGATATATTGTTATACTTTGTTCTTGGATTGATTTTGATACTCTCCGTTGATGGTGTAGATCATAAAAAATGTATAATCAATAATTTGAATTATGATTGTTTATAATAAAAAGCATAGTTGTTCTCAATGTTTCACATGACTGATCAGTCTAAAAGAGCACTTTAGAAATTAAATAACAATGGAACGCATTAATCCTCTATCTTGCTGCAGTTTGTTCAGGGCAAATTGCCAAGTTAATTGGACAGTGTTAACTGAATTCCCTTCCCGTTTCTCACCACTTTCCACTCCCTTTTATTGGTATTGGAGAACTGGTCGAAAATGCTTATGAGGCATTTTAGTGTCACAACCCAAAATTGGCCGACGCCACAAACACTGAATTCATTAAGTCACCCCTCCATTACTGGGGCCACGTCAGATGATGGAAGATTCTCCCTGATGCCGCCACTTCCTTGATAGCTATCTAGTGTAATTAAACTTATAATTGCGATGCCAAGAAGCGTTTCTGCTCGTAATTGCATGGTAGAATCCTGACAAGACTAGCCAGTTATTAGAAAGTCGAATCTCAGGCACTTTAATTGACTGGGCTAAGACATGGCGGGGATTCTCATTGATAGTCTATACTTCCTACACATCAAAAACAACACAACAACAACAACAAAAATCATAAACAAATGTGAAAAAAGAAAATGAAACAAAACTAGCATTTGTTAATAAATGGCATTTTGAGTGAGAATAAAACAATATTCCCAAGCTGCAATCAATGTGCTCAGTGATACACAAAATATAAATCATCAGCTTTGTCAGTAATGTGTTAATACATTAACTCATCCGACATTTTAATTATTACAGCAAGAATACATTATAACTATATTAAAATTTAGATATTATAGATGTGCAGAGACAAATTAATAACAATAAGTAAATCAATAAACACAAACTGCAATAAAATCACAAAGCACTTGCAATATTAATACATAAAACAGCAACATATAAACATGTTTAAAAAGAAGAAACGACAGACAAACATTAGACTGTTCATCTTTTTAGCTGAGGATGTACTGTACAACCCAGTGGCTCACAGAACAAAGGACTTCCTGTGTCTCTTTTATAGCTCTGTGCTGCAATCAGATTGTTGCTGAATGCTCCCTTCTGTCTAAGTAACGTGCTATGTAGTGCACAGTATACATTCTCTAATATATAAGAATGATAGAATACATTTTTGCCAGACATTCTTCTTTATGTAATAATTTGCAGTATCTCAAAGGAGACACCAATAAAAGAGCAAGCCATTTAGACAAGCTTGTTGAGTTAAAAATTTGATATACATTCTATTTCCCATAAGCTGGTAGACCATGTTGCCGGCAGCACCAAGGGCATGAGTTGAGATGCATCAACACAGAAAATGTTTACCTTGAAAGTCTCTTTGAATAAAAGCATCTGTCAAGTGAATAAATAAATGTTAGATGGAACTGACCACAGCATAGTGTTAAAACCTTTCTATAAGTGTACAGCAGACTGGAAATGATGAAGGTCACGTTAACAAAAAGGAAGATGCTCTTATACCAACAATGAAAAAAAAAGTTTCGATGTACTGTATATGAACCATATGTGTATAGCTTTAAATGTGTGCAGATATTTTGTTATTTACAATGTGTGTTTCACTGTTCATAAAATTAAAATGTGATATATTCCAATGTGGGACTTTTCTGATGGTGTACTATAAAATATTCACAAAGACATGTAAATTAATGCAAATGCATTGTGCATAGCATAAGTCTTACAGTAACAAAGGGCATGTTGACATGAAATTTCAAGTCAAGTGGTTTGTATAGTGCTGCAATAAGCTTTTTAACAAGGCCAGGGGCTAAAATATATATTTAGCATGTGAACAAATTTGGCTTGAACAAATTTTAACAGGATTAGAAACTTGCGACAACACCTTGCTAGACCAATTAAGTTCCCTCAGTGCTTTTGGAGTGTGAATGTGCCACAAAGCTACAAAACCCGACCCAGTACTATAGAAAACAGTCTTATCCTGACCACTGCTAAGCTAACACACCACATGTGTGCTAGAATTTGTCATGGAACAAACAAAAAGATTCACCATATACAAACACCATAAAAGTGACATGGTACACTCTTAAAAATAAAGATTCCAGAATGTTTTTTGCAGCCAAAGAACCACATTTGGTTCCATCCTCATCCCATGGAATCATGGGAGTTGTTGTCTTCATCCCCACAGCAGACGCAATTCGACTGGACTCGGCAGAAATCTTGTTTATAGATGAGCTAATTTATTAAAAATGTAATACTTTACTATAAAGCAGGATGGGGCTGAAAGCCGTGGAAGTGAAATGAGGCTGCTGGAGTGATTTCTAATTAGAGAAGAGCACGACACATGGCTCGAAAACAGTGGAGCTTTTATTATGCCACAGTCAAGTGCTTCCGCTCTTTCCAGTAATATGTACTGTGAGGTAAAGCCGCGCTGTTTTATCATACTAGATACCAGAGGTAGAAAGTAATGAGTTAGATTTCCTCACATTACTGTAATTGAGTAGCTTTTTTGTGTACTTCTACTTTTTAAAGTAATTTTTAAAATCTGTAATTTTACTTTTACTCAAGTATAGTTTGTTTTAAGTATTGTACTTCGCTACATTTTAAAACACATTCATTACTGAGAAAAAAAAAAACGCTCCCTGGAAACTACTGCAGTTAATAATGGGCAGGAAAACAACCAATCACAAAAAAGATGCAGATGGACAAGACAGGCGTTATGGTGCAGACCCAGCTGAAAACGAAACCCTGTCGTATTCAGCTGAAGTTGAATTTGAAGAAAATGAAGTGAATCCCTTGCCATGTTTATGCTCTGTCATGCAGTGTAAGCTGGGAAACCAAACTAGCAGTTCATAAAATCTCGACATCAACCTGTCGCAAGCATGTAGAGGTAAGGTAAATAAATTGTTGCATTGGTGGTTAAAATTAAGCTTTGACAGTTTAGCAAAAGGTTTTGCACAAATTAGCCAACACCACAGCGGTGCAGGGTGTGTGATATATATATCACAATTGTTGTTTTAACGATGTGCGATTTGACATTATCAGTATTTTTTTACAAAAACCAAACAAAACAGTCCTAGTGAGTGCACTTTAGTCTAATAGCTTAGACTAGGGCGTGCACGAGTTTAAAATGTGTTCTTTCACTGCGTGATTCAGTATGTTAAAATGCATTTAGAATGATCACAACATTGAAGATATAGGGGCAGAAACTGTATATATTTATGTCATTTCATATAGTAAATCAATATCACATGAAGAGCCCCATTTTTATTTTTTTTTTTCAAAATCAGCACGATTACATACAGATTTTTTTTTACAGCAGTTCAATAAACAAGAAGTTAATTAAGAGACTTGCATTATAGACACCATATTGCCTATTTTTGCTCTATTTCAACAACAAAATTAATTCCAAAACCATAGCACCATAGCACAGTTTTGCGTCTCTTAGCAACATGATGGTGTTTTGTTCCTGAGTGAATCAACCGTTTAAATGATTCGGTTCAGTCGCAATGACTCACTAATTAACAGTGACTTACTGACACTTACTGGCAGTTTTAATTTCTCATTTAAAATATCTTGATTTTATATATATATATATATATATATATATATATATATTATGTCTTATATATCAAAACATTATTTCTGCATTTGTAACTGCAGGTTAAATGCATTCATGACCTGCATTAAACAGTGTGTAAATACATCTAAATGCCACTTCAGATGAAGCCTCTGTGTTTCCTCTGCATTGCAAAGATGAATTTTGTTGATACTGATTTAGTTTGGCTGGTAACCGCCCAAATGTTTTATTATTCTAAATAACCGATTCCCTTAATTAAAAACAACTAGTTTGAGATTTACAGGCCTATCCCAGGGTGTCGAGCTCAGTTCCTTATAGTTCCAACTCTGCTCCAACACACAAACCATGTAGTTTTCAAATAAGCCTAAATGATTAGATTAGCTGGATCAGATGTGTTTATTAGGGTTATATCTAAATTGTGCAGGGCTGTGGCCCTCCAGGAACTGACACTCTTGGCCTATCCCATTTTTGCCCCTCTCCTGCTGTTCAAATGTAACTAAGTAAATTTTAAATGAGCTACTTTTTACTGTTAATTGAGTAGATTTTAGACTGGTATTTTTACTTGTACCTGAGTACAATTTCATGCAATGTAATGGTACTTTTACTTGAGTAGAATGTTTTTGTACTCTTTCCACTTCTGCTAGATACATCTGAGTGTGTTAAAAGTTCTGTTATAATTCTACCTTTGTGCGTTTGTCACCAGTCTAATAAAACACATAACATATTAAAGCATCTCTGGTGCTCCATGCAGTGTTCATTTTGACAGCAAATTTTTATTTAGTCTTATAGTCTTTTCACTAAAAAGCTATTTAGTTTTAGTCACATTTTAGTACATTTTTTTTTGGTTGTTTTGATTTTAGTCTAGTTTTAGTCGATATCAGAAGATTTTAGTCGACTAAATCTACAGTAGATTTAGTCCGCTAAAATTTAGTGGGTTTGGTTACAATATAATGCATTTATTAAGCATTTCTCAAAAATGACCAAACTCATTGTATAGGTTTGATATTAAGGTTTTATCATGCCGAACACAGATTTAACTGCTATGACATTAAACATGTCTTTATATTAAAATGAACTTAAACCACTTCTTATAAAGAAACAAGAACATTGTCTTCTTTTTAATGAAATGTTATATAGACTAATTATGCAGTCTTTCTAACAACTTGTTTACCATTCTTCATTCTTTGAAGCAGACATATTTATTTATATAAATAAATTTAGATTAATCAGTATTAGGGCTACTAAAGTGATTCAGTCAAGAGCAGTGAGTGATTTTCTGTCTTTCTTTTGTTGCTTGATTAAAATGAATGCCAGACAATAGCAACTAAATTAGGCTACTGTCCCTTTAAAACCGAATGCACGGATGAAGTGTACTGATACACGTCCAATACTCTCCCAACTGTTTATGTTCACCCAAGACATAACCGTTTATGTGAATACTTGTCAAAATGGACAATTCAACATCATTTTGTGTGTATTTCTACATTCATGAGAGGCGAAAGAGTACTCGTGTGCTGTGTGAGAGGTGCTGCTTCGGTGTCTGTGCTTAGAAAACTGGACCGAATTGAGTTTTCTTTTGCGTTGTCAAACTAATCCATATGTCAGCTCTTCTCTAACTCCCAAATATTGACTTTTTTAACGTTTTATGAGATGTGCAGCGAATGTATGCTAGCTTATGTCCCGCTGGATAGATCAGTAGGCTATGATACAGTTCATATGTATCTAACCTCCTAATCACACAGTAGATTTGTTCTGAATGAATCTCTTCCCAAATCATCCCTCACTAACATTTTCGTCATAGTTTTTGTCATTCAAAACAAGTTTTTGTTTCATTATCGTCTCATTTTCGATGGTCAAGAAATGCCGTTGAGGAAAATTATTTGTCAACTAAATTAACCTGTTTCTATGTTTTCTACAAGGGTGACAAGAGTGTATGATGTTATTGGCAGGCAACGCAATGGCACGGTTCTTTACGCTAGTTAAAATTCTTATGCTGCCTTCACGCCATGTCGTAATTACCATAAATCTGAGATGACAACACGTGACATTTTACTCATAGCTTTTCATGCTGTTGAACTCAGAAGTAGCACCAAAATGAACCTGGCAGCGGTCATTTGGTACAGCTGTCACTGCTCCAAGTTGTAACTCTCAGAACATTCCGAGTGTGCAAGTTGTAATTACGAGTTCAGGAGCACGTGAGGGCTTTGGCGTTGATAGTGTTGCTATTAAAAAACATTATTTAGATTAGAATGTCAGGTGTTGTCATCTTGGAATTACAACATGGCGTGAATGCAGCACTATTTCTCTGGATTTAAACATTCCTGGAAACATTTGGGATAATGTAAGCACACAAATCAACAAAATATATACATCACTGTTCTAGTTGTTTTTGGATATTGTAATCAAAAAATCTTAAAGTGCCCCTATTATGCCATTTTAAAGGTTGCTAATATTGTTTTAATAGACTTCCAAAACAGGTTTACATGTATGCAAGGTCAAAAAACACTTCAGTTTTCTCCAAAAATAGATTTAATTTTACCCTATTTCTAAATGATTCATAAACGACTCGTGCGAAGCAGTTTGAAGAATCAGTCTCTCTAAACCCCCCCTTTCCGTGAGCCTTCACTGCTGTGATTGGTCAGATGGCACAGTCCTTTGTGATTGGTCTACTGCGTACAGCCTGTCGGAAAACGAAACGCCCATTGCCATAACTGAATGACAGCCCTGGAGACTTGTCAATACATAGAAAAGATGGCATCCATTTTATCATAACAATTCCAGCCAGAGTCTGATGATGAAACGGCTGAAGTGGCTGATCGACAAGTTAGCACAGTCTACCGTGGAAGGTGCTCGCAATTTGCTTATGTAAGCGAACCGGGCACACCTCTATGTTGTAAACTTAAACATTGTATAATGCATTAAGGTGGCTTTCACACCGAACGCGGAAAGCGCTGCGCTGCCGCTGGGTTCAGTGCAGCCCTTCAGAGCGCAGCGGCAAAAGTTCATTTGAACAACTCATTTGAACTTTGTCTGCGGCGTGCGCGCTCCGCTGCGCGTGCGCTTTGGTCGAGGCCGAAACAAGCTGTCCTCGCAGGGCGGAAGCAATTAAAACGAATGGGTTTCATAGCACAGCGCTTTCCGCATTCGGTGTGAAAGCCGCTTCGTGCGCCATCCTTTATCTTTATTCCAACTAATGAGACAGAGAGATAGTCAAGCTGCATCAATCACAAATTGTCAGACTACAGTGGGTCCACAGCTGAACAACAGAACTACAGAAGCGTGATTTAGCCGGTTAGCATGACATGTGCAGGGCTGTTACACAACATAACATACACAACTACTTATTTTGAACAATTCTAGAAAATAGAATCTTTGTAGGTTCATCATCTTTTGGAAGTGAATATAAAACAATTTTACTCACAGCGTAGGATACAGCGTCTTCTGTATAATGTACGTGTAAATTTCCATGTGACGTAAACCACATGGAAATTTATGGGCGGGCAACGTGGGTGGACTTTATGCAAATGTTTTACTTCGTGACGTGTGGCCGTAACAGAAAAAGATTCGAATTCCTGACGACTCGTTTAGGCAAATATGAGCCGACTCTTTTTTTTTGATAGACAATAACTTTATTTATCGTGCACTGTCGGCTTCACAACTTTGCAGATAGTTTATGTTCACATACAGCTACATGACACACTACATGAAAGATCATATTTGAAAAGGCATAATAGGGGCACTTTAAATATTAGGCCTTTAAAAAAATGAACACTGTCATCTGAACTTTGTTGCACATTAAACACTCCTTAAAATGATGTCCGCTTTCAGACTAACTGTGGTTCAGTACCACTGAAATACGAACGCAATGTGGACCAAAGACATCTAAAGGAACTAAAAATAGGATGTCATGTTACAAGATGAGGCCTCAAAAAAGAGCAGAATGCCTAAGCATACCTGGTTTCTCTTGTCATAGGAGTTATGATGCCCATTACAGTTCCGTACAAGCTTTGAAACCTCTGTCTCCTTACAGTACCTATTCATTTGTGTGTGCAACATAGGAATTCTTGACACTGTTTTGACTCCTTTACACATTTTCTCTCACAAAGCTCTTTGTGAGTTCTTAGCTGGTAAAAATATCACTACATGTACACACATACAACAAGCACATTTAGCCCAGCACATAGCTGCTTTGGATGTTCGGTAAGTTTACAAAATATAAGTCATAAAAAATCTGTCCAATTAGGTTGTGACCATATCCTTTTGCCCTTCGAATCCTTTTTGCCTTTGTATCTTTGGGTTTGTGTTAAAAATGGCACTAAGCAAACAAGAACTAAATGTACCAAATGTACAAAGAGAACTAAAAACAAGCATAAAGAATCGTACAGTCTCTTGCTCGAGACTAAAAAAAAACGAGTTGAAAGTGTACCGAGCCGCGGAGTAGACAGCTGTTTCTGAAGCGCTTTCCCTGAGTACGATTTGAGACGGAGTAAACCATGGACAAATGCGTTTCATTCATTCATTAACACCAAAGTCGCCATATAGTCTCTTGCTTGAGACTAATAAAACGAGTTGAAAGTGTACCGAGCCGCGGAATAGACAGCTGTTTCTCAAGCGCTTTCCCTGAGTGCGATTTGAGACAGAGTGAAGCACAGACAAACGCGTTTCATTCATTCATTAAAGGGGTCCTATTATGCTCTTTTTCAAAGTCTTGATTTTGTTTCGGGGGTGTACTAGAACATGTTCTCATGCTTGGTGGTTCGAAAAACGCATTATTTTTCACATAATTTACATTATTACAATAGAGGGTATGCATGTGACGTCACCGTCAGGTGGAGTGGCTGCGGCTCCGCCCACTGAGTGGCAAAAGACTGAGTGGCAGCATTGGTTTCAACGCGAATGCTGCGACAGAACACACAAACCTCTAAAACCAAAACGAGATTTGCGACTGACTGTACAAAGAGATTTGACAAGAAACCTGAGGTATATTTTTACAGACTGCTGAAAGCTACTGAAAAGAGAAGCGAATTAATCGCTGCAATTCAACGAAACAAATGGTCTCCAGGCAGCGAAACACAGATTTGCAGTTATCATTTCATGTTAATATGTTGAATTGTGCAGTAAAATCATATCCTATATATTGTGTAGTATATCATATTGACAAATCATCAACTAAACATTTACCATCTTAAATTCTGCATAACTGGATGTTTTTAAATAAACACTGACAAGAACTATATAAGTTTTTCAGCTGGACGATATGACGATATAATATAACATTGATATAAGTGATCACTGGGGTTTAGACCAAACTATTTTGTATTTACAAAATAAGTTCACAGGCAAATGTGCTTTATTTATTTTCCCCGGCGTCAAAATCAGACACATATAAGTGTTAGAAAACACGATTCCTGGCTGCATCAATATCCATTGACCACTGGATATTTGTTAAGTTGTTAGGAACATTATATCAAGTCCAGCAACCTTTAGTTTAAACTGATTATCGTTTTTACTCGCGTTTTCGCATCTTCCCTATTAAATCCATTCACGCTAAAGCCTCTTTTGCCACTCAGACCGGCTGAGGGGGCGTGTCCCGGCGGGAAAGTGACGTCAATGCATACCCTCTATACCTTTCTCCCAGCCTGGCACTCAAGGTTGGATTAGTTCTGGGTTTAATGAAGGCCAGCCTTTAGAAAAAAAGGAAATGCGTTATGACTGGTTAACTATCCAACTGCATTGCGATTGGTGAACAGCTTAGACGGTGTTTCAGTACTACCACACCCTTTGTCAAAGCAGTTAACGCAAGCTAGATTAATAGTGAATCTTACTTTTTAAATATGGATATTTTTCTTACAAAAACACATCGATTCACTACAGGAGACCCCCGGGAGCCATGTCACTTTTTATTATGGATGGATGCACTTTATTAGACTTAATTAGACTCTAATTGCATTCGCCTGAAAGAAGCTACTGTAGTCATATACACCTAGGATGCATGGAGGGTGAGTAAATAATACGCTTCAGTAATGTTGAGTCATATCCTCAGCCTTCGAGATCACCTTTACATTATGTTATCGTGCTAATTTATTTAATTATTTTACATACTTAGTTTCATTGCCCGAAACCAGTTCCAGCATAAGGCTAAAAGCAGCCTAACATTATCAAAGAACATCATCACTGATCAGCCTAGCCTATTCTAGTGCAAGTTTATGCATTTTAAAAAGCACTCGCGGTATAAGTGAAGCTATCTACACTGTATGATGAATAAATCTCTTACCACACTGCACACGTCTGCGGCGTGTTACGGCTCCGACGGGGCAACCAGAGTAGATTGCGACTTCGGCATGTGTTTCAACCCCCTGTACTGCACACGTCTGTGGCATGTTACAGCTCTGACGTGGCCACTCCAGTCAATGCTTGTGTTTATACCCGCCTAAAGTTAGGCTAATCCCCCACCTCGTCCCTACCCACGCCCCAACAATTCAAATTTCCGTAGGCGGGATTTAATGATTAATGATATTCTAATGGACCGCGTTGTAACATCATTGCATGCGGAAAACAAACGCTGTAGTCCAAAGGAGCCGTTTGTTGTAGTTCTTGAAAAGAGATTGAAAAAAATGTAAATTTTTTTAAACTAAATATCTCCCTTTGGAGTGGACTTTGAAATGTGTAACTTTGTAGATCTTTGATACACACCACACACTGAATAAAACTCAAAAAGTGAAAAAGCATAATAGCACCCCTTTAATTGTCGTCTAGTCTCTTGCTCGAGCTGAAAGTGTACAGAGTCGCAGAAGAGACAGCAATAAGTGCGGTTCGAGACGGCCTGAACCACAGACTTTGAGTGGAGGCTAATCTAAAAAAAAAAAAACTCACACACAAATGTATTTTAATAGTACAAATCCGAATTAATTTTTGCTACTTTCTTTCACAGAGCTCTTGCTTTGAAGAGTGTGGTTAATCAGTTCCATATAAGATCACTGTTCCATGTCTTGCTGTAAAGGAACAAATTTAGGACAAATGTTAAACGTGAAAAAAAGGAAAATCTGAAAATCAACCTTTAACAATTCCATTTATTATGACCTGAATATGAGACTGCGCTAGTCATACTTGGGATTTAAATTAGCCTACAACCAACTTTTATACCTTGGAAAATTAGATGATTAAAGTCAGGAGAAAAGGCTAGTGATGGGGTATGGGGGATGGGAAGATGAAACAGTCCTAAGACACAGGAATGTACTAGAGTGAGAGAGCCTGTTCAGCTCCACTACACAGCACTCTTCTAAAAGAGCATAATCTCACAGAGCCCATACTCCCATGAGTCTACAGAGAGACTGTGTGCTGCTTTATTCTGACAGTCAGGTGAAAAAGCTCTTGCAAACCTTGCTGTTATCATGATGTTCTTACTTTGTATCACTATGTTGTCCTACTGTGTGCGTGAGAGAGAGTTTGTAGATAAACACTGTATGGACATGGTATGATGCATTATGGTATGTGGTGGAAATGTCCTTGCAGATGCTGGTAGGGCTGTGGATAAGATATATATTTAGTATATTTGATAATCATTAATATGGAAAATCGTGAACTGAATTATGTGGATATATTTGTGAAAGCAAAAGCATTAAAGTTAACAAACGTTTGTCTTCTTAACATGGAATGGAATCATCAAAAGACATATCCTGTGTATATGAAGTGACAATTTTTTGTCGTTTTTTGATGAAGATAAAGGGTTTTTTTTGTCAGCAGCATGGCTGACAAGTGCTAAAAACGGATGACAATGTGACTGCACTTTATTGCTGTCTTCAGTTGCATCTGAGACAAGAGAAAGGGAACTTTATTATACTGAAGCCTCATTTTTGCACAGAAAATCATCTAAAAATATTCTGTTCCCAAAACCTAGACCGTTTTACTCTCAAGAAAAGTGTTTTTATTCAGCTAACAAGGAGTTCTGTATATTGCTACAATTATATCCAAATGTAATTAATCTTAAATTAGGAAAAGGCAAATAAAACCTACATGTTGTCAAAGGCCACACATACATATGAATGTGCTATTTACATAATAAAATCATGCAAATTAAATCTTTGTCTAAGATTAAAAGATTTTCTTTTACACCATATTAAAAAGTCACTTTTACACTGTATAACTGTGGGTTTAGCCTAGACAGTGCACTACTTCTTTTTATTTGATATTAACTTGCATAGACAGTATGCTTGATATATTTAGATCTATTTAATATTCATGAGTCATGCATCTTATTTGTGCATGTCATTAATTAGACTTCTCTTACAGCAGTTAGCTCAGGGTGATGGCCAAGGGGCCTTCCATCAGTTGGGAAAATTGCAGTTGGCCCAGGTGCACTCAGACTCAGCTGGTGTTAATGTTTATAGTTTACTCACTGCTGAAATAAACAGTACGGATAGAGTTCCCTTTCTGGAGTTGGAGTTGCAACCTAATCTGAAGTCAGGCTGCCATTTTTGATCCTACTTTAGATTTGTCGGGATGATTTTACTCACAACCCACCTTTGCAATATCAGATGCTAGAGCTCTAAGTGATTCCCATTAGCTGATATGGCAGCTTAGTCGCCAGACACATTCTCTCAAAAGCCAGTTCTCACCTTTTGCTATGTGAAAGGAACACTTTCAGAGAAAATACAACTGTGCTTTATATTGGTCAGACTGTACATGGTGTGTACAATATCAGACTAGCACAATTTCCTCCATTTCTTTTTTAAAAAGGCAAAAATCTAGGTTATAGTGAGACACAGTGAAGGTGACTAAGGCCAATTTTAAAGTGTTAAATAATGACTGTTACAATAGTATTGCCACAAAACAAACAATATAGTGCCTAAGTTTTCTCTTGGTCTGTCCAATTTTACAACTTTGTCACCATGACCACACAACACAGCGTCTAAAATGACTATAAAAAGCTCAAATATACACAATGTTAACAGTAAAAGTGCTTAAAAAAGCTTTCTAAATGCTCCAAAAATTTGCCCCATTCATTTTCATTGTAAATGCCTTATTGCAACCTTGACCTTTGCTTATTTTACAAAAAAACAAAGAACAAACTTTCAAAATGTCCAACTTCATCACCATGACCACACTATTTTATTTTATTTTATTTTATTTTATTTTATTTTATTTTTTTAAACAATTCAACAGCATAATTCAAACAATTCATCAGTATTCTCTCAATATAATACTCTATCAAGGTCTAAAAATATATAAATAAATAAATAAATAAAACAGTGCTTTACATGTCAAGGTTCACCACAAATTATTTTAAAATAACAGAAAAAAATAATAAATAAAATAAAATAAAATAAAATTAACTTGGGCTACAGTGAGGCACATTCAATAGAAGTGATTGGGACCAATTCAAAAATATTAAAATATTACTTTTAACAGTGTTGTCTCAAAACATTAATAAATATGATAATCATGCTTTGTTTTAATTAAAAAAAAAATCATGACCACACAATTTATTTTACTTTATTTTATTTTATTTTATTTTGTTTTGTTTTTTAGTTTTGTTTTGTTTTGTTTTATTTTATTTTATTACATCGCCATGTCAGCAGCAATGGCTATATTCATAGCAAAACAATTCAACGGCATTGTTCAAACAATTCAATCAACATTCTTTCAATATAAAATGCTATCAAGGTCTAAATAAATAAATAAATAAATAAATAAATAAACAAAACAGTGCTTTACATTGGTCAGAATGTTCATTGTGTGTACAATAAGAGTCCACCACAAATTATTTTCCTTATAAAATAAAATAAAAATAAACCTGGGCAATAGTGAGGCACAAAACATGAACAATATGATAATTATGCTTTATATTTATTTACAACTTCATCACAATTACCACACTATTTTTTTTTTTTTTGCAATGTCAGCAGCAATGGCTATATTCATAGCAAAAACAATTCAACGGCATAATTCAAACAATTCAAAAATATTTTCTGAATAAAAATGTTGCCTAGTATCCTTTAAAAATGGCCATTTATTTTTAGAAATTAAGTCAACATTTTTCCATAAATGCTGCTAATTGAGCTAATAACTTGTATTAAACCCAGAATATTGCAAAGACAAAAAATATTGTTTGTTTAACATAAAATTGGTGGTATATCCACTTAACTAATTATACTTCAGCTTGGATGCTATCAACAAAAAACATCATGTCTATCTGAATGTCACCTAGAGTTTATCTCTTCAGTGTAATTGTGACTTGTGGCGCTGACTAATAAAGGACTTCTTCTCAAGAACTGTCTTCACTCAATGTCAACCGTACCTCTGCTCTGAACAAAGCTCAAAGTTAAATCTACGAAAACAGCTGACACGGCATAGCCACAAGATATTATGAACATGTGAAAGTGAAATTAATTCAATGCAATGAGATGTCTCTTGGCTTTCGCATCCGAGCAACGTTATCCTTGAGCATCCCAGCGCATGTCTCATTTGTCATGTTCTTTCTCGCAGCCAAATTAAAAATTCAAGTGTGCATATCATTAACAGATCGCTCTGACAAAACAAGTTCATGTGCGTGCAATTCTCCGAGGTCACCTCTAGATACCTCTTGAAGTTATTACTTTGGGGTCACGTGTCATAATCAACTGTCTGGCGGTAGGACAGCAAGGAGGGCAAATTATTCAATTTATGTAGAGAGGTTAGCTATACGACTTCAAAAACATGCCTTTGCTTTTAGTGTAATGTGTAGGGCAGGAACTTTAACGCCCTACCGCTGAGTGGCCTCGGGATCAAATCTTCGGAAATAGCTTCTAGCGATTCAGAAGCGACGTATACGTATCAAAGAAGGTTACTTGGTCCGATCTATGAAACGGGGAATTCAAATTGCTGTAAGCTGTAGATGTGCCTTCAGTTGAGGAATATTGATAAAACAGGGTAAAAAAAAAAAGACTCAAGCTGTGCAATGTTTCCTCTGGTAATTTTACTGTTGTTGAACTCCAGTCATTTAGTCATTCAGTCACCGAGCAAAGGTGTTCAAAATAGCCTTGGATTTCTATGGAAACACCTATTCAGAATTTTCTACTGCCCCCTTGACAGTGAACTATTTTAAACAAATCCAATCTGTATTGTTGTTTAATTGTCCATTCCGCCTCCTCAAGGACCTCATCACAGAGCAAAAGAAGACTTCAATACACAGCATTCACTCTTCAACAGACTCAATCAATGATCTTTGACTGTGGTACGCAAAGCTTGTGCCATAACCTCCCTCCTGTTTCTTTACATAATTCACAATCTTCAGAGCCATATGGCTGGAGGGATTCTTATGTTTCCTTGAAAGCTGAGGGAATGTTGGTTTTAGCACCACAGATGTTTTTTTTTGTAGTCAGTTCAACCTACAAGTCCAATATTGCCTTTGAAGTAAATACGGATTTGGGAGCTTGTGGTTGTTGCTTGAATTGTCGTCAACTTGTGACAATAGGTTTTCAACCAGAAGTCAATATTTGGACTAATCAGTGCCCTAGTTTACATTCCATTTCAAATTTAACCATTGGCCAACAGGATATGAAGAGCAGGAGCAATTTCCTGGAGCATGTTAGGAAGGAAATGTATTACTCGTGAAAATAAATAATTTTTAATGGGTGAAGTACATTTCACGTGGTCATAATTATTATGGTCATGTTCACTTTGCAGCCCTCTGCGGCTTAATTTAAATTCCGTTCAACTTCATCTTCATTATTTTCTCATTGTTCGCAACACGTTTACGAGTGATTAAAAATATTTAGAAGTAGGTGTGTTCATTATACCAACACAGGCTCTAGTTTAAAGGTTTTAATTCACAAATTTACAAGGAAAAATGAGAGAGAAGTTATGCTAATTGAGAACTTATGGCCTCATTTTGTATTCTACATATTATTCATGAATCCTCATTAGAATAGTCATAATTCTAATTAATGTAGCCGTTCGGCTTTTAAAAAATGGAAAAATGAAGATGTTGCCAGCTCTTCATCATAGGAAAGACAGTTGGTGATTACAGCGTGGCCAAACTCTCTCATTTATTATCTTTTAAAGGGAGGAGGCAAAACAGTTAAGAAACCTTATTTCAAACACTGCAGATTTGTTGAAAAACATCCACACTCCAAAATCTCTGAAGAAAAGATGAATAATTTGCCTTCACTACAGAAACCTTTTTAAAACGCATATACAGTGTACTTGCATACCACACACAAAACATTATTTACTAGGAGGGGGTGATATACATGATTAACCGATTTTGGACAATCGTCTCTGTCGTGGTTACATGCTCCTATGACGTTGTTGTGATACGTGGTCATGAAAACTGATCGCTTACATGTGTTTTGAACCACTGAGGTTTAGACAACCAGGTCTCATGGCGTAAACGTACCTGTGGGAACTTTTTTGCAAGACGCGAAATATGTACCAGAAAGTACATATCACTGCAGTTTCCAACAGAAATGTCCACTGAGTGGCGCTAAGAGTGTTTGTTTGTTTTTTCCTGGAACAGACGAATGTACATATGGTACATTTTGTGGTAAAGGCTAGGTGAGATATACAGTACAATAACTACTGTTTTTGCATTATTGTAAGGGGTAGGTTTAAGATTGGGGTAGATGCAGAGGTTAATAAAACACAATCTAATAAGTAGAAAATGTAATGTTTTGTTGTTGTTTCCGGCCGCAGCTGTATCAACCACGTTTTGTGTGATGTTGGTTTTGTACGTGTCACCGCAGTTCTGACTTGAAATGTCCGTTGAGTGGCGCAATAACTCTAATGCTCCATGACATTTTAAAAATAACGTACCATCTGCACTACACCTAAACATACCTATTAGTATGAACAAAAGCGAATGTTACATAAAAAAAAACGCAAATCGCAAGCATGCCATTCTAGCTTTTTCGATTTCTCATCTTTCAGCTATTTCATCGTGAGTCATGTTTTTCATTGGATTCATACCCAAGGATTCCGCATCCTAAGTAGAATTCCGTGCTGTCTAAGCTACCAAACAAGTGTCTTACATCTGGTGTTCTGACAATTTGTACTACCCTGTTGTGTATATCTACCCCAACCCTAAACCTACTTTTACAGTATTAAAGGGGTCATCGGATGTCCATTTTCCACAAGTTGATATGATTCTTTAGGGTCCTAATGAAAAGTCTATAATATACTTTGGTTAAAAATCAATGGTTCAATGGTTGTGTAAAACAACACCCTTTTTACCTTGTCAAAATGAGCTCTGCCAAAATCATCCCATTCTGAGGGATTGTTCCTTTAAATGCAAATGAGCTCTGCTCACACCGCCCCCTTTTCTCTCTGCTGCTGGAGAGATTGTTTACTTTAGCCGCATTTAGCGCATTTAGCCACAAAACTTGCTAACTAGCATGTTATTAGGAAAGGTGATTGCATTCATAAAAAAAACCTTATAATCACTTCCGCTGTAAGTGAAGCTGGATCACAAATGATCTGCGCGAACATAGACGCATTTATGTAGATCGGGAGGCGCATTCCCTTCAAAAACAAACATAATCCACTGCATCTTCACTGGCTCAGATGTCGGGAGTAAATGACAAGCACTATGTTTATTATTACATCCAACAACACAACACATCAACTGCCCAATCGGAGATATTCTTGTCTAACTTACATCCCTGCTCCGGTATCGAAACAATAGAGGTCGACTATTACAGCTGATCTGAGGTAAGACGCTCATGTCAATCAACTATCATGGGAGCAACCTCTGTCAGTGTGATGCCACACCGTCAGGCATCTGAGAATAGCTTGATTTGAAAAAGAGGATATTATTTTTACAGATTAATTAAAAACCACTGCATGGATTTTTGTCATTATAGGGTAGATTTGTACATACACTGCCAACACACATTAATGTTCAAACAACTTGTAAAAGTGAAGTTTGCTTCCGATGACCCCTTTAAAAATACAGTGTTGGTAGCATAGTCTGACAGGTAGCATTATTTATCGGAACACCGGAAAGCAAAACACATATCTGTGTTACACATATCAATCGATATATTCATAACTGTGTGCGAAAATTATTACAAGTGCTCACTGTTTTACCGCCTCTAGGGCCAGTTTCACTTGCGTCAGCGCAAACCGTCTTTTGGCATTAAAATTGTATTGTCAGGTTTTACTTAAGATGCACAGTAATGAATTAGTGCTGAAAAGGCGTGGACAGTTATTTTAGTGTCTGACCTTATTGAATATGCATTTGTAGAAGTTTCCCTTTCAGACTCAAAATTTATGGATTTATTCATTTAAATTAATCACACAATGCATTTGCGCCATTATTTAATGCCCAAAAAAAAGCAGGTCTTAAACTGTTTTGCACTTGAAGTGGCTGCAACTATTGTTGCTAGGAGGAGGCACTGCAGAGAACAAAGAACGTGTGGTAAAAGGGAGAGGATTTTTTCCACATGTATTAATTTATTTGGCATGCCAGAAGAGGTGCATGAAGATGGTGTTCACAGAGTGCAGGGGTATTGAACAGAGTTATTTTTGATTTATAGGCCTTGTTAAAAAAATCTGCCAGAAGGTGGCATATTAAACATCTAAATGTAAATGTCTACATGAGTTATTCATTTGATTCATTTAAACGGCTGATTCATTCAGGAATGGAGTAAATTGCTCTCTTTATGAATGAGCCTTTGAATCATCAATTCACACGATTCATTCATAACGCAGATTCATTCAGAAACTAAACATCGCTGTGCTGCTCGGAGATGTGCAACAATTGTGCTGTGGCTTCAAAGGTAATATGTTCTCAGCAAAATTGAGCAAAAGACATAATATTGTGTTTAAAAATATAGCACTATATCAGACTTCTTATTTACTGAACTGTTGTATAAAATCACATTTTAGCTTGTGATAGATCGGGACAAAATCAGTACTGCTCTTGCTGCCCGTGTGATATCGTGTGATATGTGATGTTTATAAATATGAAACAAGATCTCATAGAGGAGCATTTTTGCCCCAAAATCTTGAATTTTAGGCCATATCTGCATTTATGGAATTGTTGCCCTGCATCATATTTGTCAACAGTCAACTGAATGAAATATAAGATGATGTACAGGTCTGGGGGCGGTGCCAGCATGTTAACTGCGTTAAAATATTTTAATCGCATTATTTTTCATAACTAATTAATTAACATGTTAAACTGACAGCCCTAATTGTTATATATTAAATAATAATAAATTATTGTTATATAATAAATTCATATCGGCCACCCCTACTTATTAATCGAATTTCTAATCGTGATTACAATTACAGATGCCACAATTATGTAATCATTCAAAGGCACAATTCCAAAAAAATAAAAATAAATTAACTTACATTCTGCATTCTTAAGATTTTTCCTACAGGTTATCTTAAGGTTTTTTTTCTTGTTGTTTTAATTTTTACACTTGTACTTTTTTTGTATTTAAAGAAGAAACTATATATAAAAATGTGGCATGCAGTTGCTTCAAAAATGGTATAAAGCTATTAAAAACATCATTCAATGTAAACTGTGGTAATTGTAATTAATAAATCGCAATTACAGTTTCAAGGGAATAATCAACAATTATGATTTTTGTCATAATTGTGCAGCCCTACACCGTACAGTATTTATTTGAGAACTGATGATTAGCTGTTCTTTTTAATAGTCAAGTTATTTTCAGATCATCAGTCATCAACCTCTGTAAGCACTGCAGGCGTCACGACTGTCACTAAAACAGACATTTCAAGTTATAATGCGACGTGACAACGTGATAATGTCTAAGTGGATGAGCTGTTTACTAACTTTGTAATTAGTCTTCCTATTAATGCCATTATTTATTATTTCAGACAGTGGATGTGCAACGCAAGCTGATTCTTTCAGGAGTGAAACAAAGAACGGTCTTCACTGAATGATTCACTCCTCTGATTCGTTCAAGAACACTTATTCGTTCAAGAATGCAACTACTGTATCTCAAATCCAAACAGCGCTTAATTACATTGTGACTTTGTTTGGCAGAACAAAAATAGACAAATAACTGCCAATACTCTGGCTACGATGTTACTTGTCACAAAATTAATTCTAAGAAATAATTCTGGGCAGCCTTACACTGCTGTCTAGGCTATTTACGACCTCAGTCATAGTGTCTTCCTTCATTTATGAATACTACACACGAAATCGTGTCTACACTCCGAATAAGTGAAACAGGCAGGGTCCTGAGAGAGTAATAAAGACCTAATGATATATTAGGCTATAATTTATACAGCAAGTGTGTTACTGTGAGTGGGATTTAAAGCTCTAATTGAAGTGAACAATGTGTAATTTGCAATCTGAATGCTAAATTAGTTAAATCCCCTCCGAGCCTCATGCATTTGAAATAAGGACCAGACTTATTTCGTCAACAGTTTTCTCGTTATTCAGCACCGCAGGACCACATTTTATACATTTTCCTTCTAAATCTCCACAATTCATAGTTGTAATACTAAAATCTGTATAATCTAAATTATCATCACTTAATTACTTTCTATTCACACATGACATTGTATGGCACATTTTTATTCAGTGGGCAAAAACACAGATTGGAATCTTTTGAGTGCTGCCCTTTTTTTTAACCCATAGTCGGGATAATCTGGGTGGAATGGGCTGGTTGTCAGGATAGCCTGCATATGTAGATAAGAGGAAGGGGAGGCAAGACTGGCTTCTGCTCTCCAGCAAGAACTGAATCTAAAGGTACAATGAAGAAGATGGCAAAGAACGACCGGGCCTTGCCAAAAGCAGACGCTACGTTGATTAGGAGTGTTTGACAAACCCTTTCATTGTTTCATTTCAAATCTCTCTGATACAGTATAGGTTTTTTTTCTTCATCTATAACAAGAAGCAAGCGCTTTCTGTGTTATTGCACATTTGGCTTTTCAAGTCATGTCATTCGGGGAGGAGTTCTTCCTCTTGTTGTTATCAGAAAATTAGAAATGGAGGCCTGTGTGGGAGTCACAGATAAAGCACTGGAGAGCCTCAACAAGCATAATACCAAGTGCAGATGAATAGAAATACTCGTAGCATCAATGGTGTGCACTGTAACCACTGACATGTGGACCATTTACTTTTATAATTGATGTATATCCCAAGAAATTAATTTTCAAGCCATGAATTCAGGGTATGCATAGATCATATTGAAAGTGTTCAAAAGAATGAAGACTAAAAAATAAAACAATCTACATGATGATAATGATTATGATGATTTTTATTGAATATTTTAATATGCAATTTAAAATCCATCATTTTATTCTATCATTTTATTTTGGTAGGTTTAAAAATTATTTAGAACTAAGATGTAATGTTATTAAATCAAATAGTATTTAAACTAGTTAAACATGCATTTATTTTTTCCTTAAAGGAGATCACCACTTCCAAAACAAAAATTTACAGATAATGCACTCACCCCCTTGTCATCCAAGATGTTCATGCCTTATGTTTTTTGAAGAAAACATTTCAGGAATTATCTCCATATAGTGGACTTTAATAGTGCCCGTTAGTTTAAACGTCAAAAAAATGCATTTTCAATGCAGCTTCAAAGGGCTCTAAACAACAACAAAATAAGTATATACTTTTTAACCTCAAATGCTTGTCTTGTCTAGCTCTGTGATGCACATGTGTCCTCTGTGTAATCCGGGTCAATACAGTTAGGGTAGGTCAAAAAACTCCAGCTTTCCCCTCCAGTCATCCTACATCGCTGTTTTAGCTTTTTCTGTAAAAGGTGTTTGAACTTCTTTGCATTTTCACTTTGTAAACACTGGGTCAATACTTCCACAGCAATGTAGGATGATTTAAAAGTTGGAGGAGAAAATGAGATGGGAGTTTTTACACATTCCCTAACTGCATTGACCCGGATTACACAGAGTTCGCATGCGCATCACAGAGCTAGACAAGACAAGCGTTTGAGGTTAAAAAGTATAGAAATTCTTTTTTAGAAAATGACATTGTTTCGCTAGATAAGACCCTTATTCCTCAGCTGGGATAGTTTAGAGTTCTTTGAAGCTGCATCTAAACTGCATTCTGAATGTTTAAACTCACTGGCACCATTGAACTACATGGAGATAATTCCTGAAATGTTTTCCTCAAAAAACATAATTTCTTTACGACTGAATAAAGGAAGGCATGAACATCTATGATAACAATGGGTTGAGTACATTATCTGTACATTATTGTTCTGGAAGTGAACTTCTCCTTTAAGAATTTTAGTGTACATAAATTAGAAAATAATCACTTGCATGAACTCCTTCTGAACAAGAGCAACTGTGTAGATGAAAAAACTGTGCATCAATATAGGTTGGTTGATTTTAAACTCTAATAGTGTTAAAACCAAATATACAGCCTTGATTTGGAACATTATATAGGTAACATGATTAGTCTCTGCAAACTACAAGACCAGGAAGACAACTCAGCATTTTTAAACAAAACTCAAGACCTTAATAATTAATAGACTTCTGCACAATCAAATCATCGTTTCATAAGATGAAATTGCCCCTGCAGCAGATTGAAATATTAAAATAAAACAAAGGGAAGCCAACACGAGGCCTTATTGATCATCCACTAGGTGAGCCAGAGCTATTTCAATATCAGCAATTCTTAGGAAAGGTTTCTGAACACAGTGAAACGTGAGTACAGTGACAGAAATTTAGTCAGAAGCAAATGAATTTGATGATTTACATATGAAGAGCAGCCGAGAGTAGCTGAGGATTCAATAACAATGTTTTTCTCGAAGAGAGTAATGAGAACCTTTGCAGGTGACTTGTTGTGAAAACACTGTCAGATGGAGTGTTCTGAATTCATATTATAATGTAATGTCTGTTTCTTTACTGGGACATTTTGAAATGCAAGGATAAGTTCACTTCCAGGATAAAAATTTCTTATTAATTTACTCACCCCCATATGATCCAATATGTTCATGTCTTTCTGTCTTCAGTCACAAAGAAATTAAAGTTTTTGAGGAAAACATTCTAGGATTTTTCAGCATATAGTGGACTTCAATGGGAGCCAATGAGTTGAAGGTACAAACTGCAGTTTTAATGCAGCTTTAAAGGACTCTACATGATCCCAGCAGAAGAATAAGGGTCTTATGTAGCAAAATTTTCTAGAAAAATAGAAATGTATATACTTTTTAACCACAAATGCTTGTCTTGCACCAGCCTGACCTCACGCATTACGTAATCATGTTAGAAAAGTCACACGTGATGTAGGTGGAAGTACCGACCCAGTGTTTATATAGCAAGCGTGCAAAGAAAGTCAAATGCCCTTTACAAAAAGAAGGTAAAACAACGATGTTAGACAATTTTGAAGTTGAAGAAAATGAGATGGGTTTTTTAGCCCTTCCATATCTATTTGAACCGAAGCACACAGATGACCTTTCCAACGTTATTACGTAATACGTAAAGTCGTGGACGTGCATTGCAGAGCTAGTGCAAGACGAGCACTTGTGGTTAAAACGTATAGAAATGAATAATAAATTAATAAATATTTTAGAAAATGACCGTTTTGCTAGACAAGATCCTTATTCCTCTGCTGGGATCATGTAGAGCCCTTTGAAGCTGCACTGAAACTGCATTTTGGACCTACAACCCATTGTTTCCCATTGAAGTCCACTATATGGAGAAAATGGAGAAAAATCATGGAATGTTTTCCTCAAAAACAAAATTTCTTTGTGACTGAAGACAGAAAGATATGAAAAATCTTGGATCACATGGGGGTGAGTAAATTATCAGGAAATTTTTATTCTGGAAGAGAACTTATCCTTTAGAGTACAACTAGAAATTATGCGTACATTTACAATATCTTGTGCACCAACTCTGGGCTGTTTAGTGGCTCTGAGGAAAACACTGTCACCACAACATTAGCCAACCCTGTGTTCATATATACATAATGGACTCATCCAGAGCTATCTAAGTGCTTCTGGCATCCCCTTGCAGAATTGTTATGTGAGCCAAGTTTCCTAGGGGTAAGAAACTTTCTGAAAATTCAGCAAGAACCACTCATGGTCCTTCTGTGGGAGCCATTTCGTTCTAAGAGCACTCGCATTTAAAGTAGACCAAGAAGCCTGCTAATGAGGACAGCTCACAAAGACACATGGCTCAGTGTGACACCTGTCTAACTGCACACATCTAAGGATCTGTCTCTTACCCCCTTATTTATGCATTCATTCATTTCGTTTGTCACATTATTGCTATCAGCATTCACTGCGGAGCTGCCACGTCTGAGAGGGAAGTAAGCCCTTATTGAGCCCCCGTGGCTTTTTGGGGCTTCACTAAGAACACTTCAATCACCCTAACCCTCAGTGCTACACATAGAATCAGGGGCCTTTGCTCCGAGGAGGCAAAGGAGCCAGAGCCTCTTCGGAAGATAATCCACGGTACAAAACTAAAACAATGAAAATATTAAATAGTGTATAAATCACTAATTTTTCAAAAGCAACAGTTTTCAACATGCAGCGACATCAGCAGTTAAAGTTACAGCGGGAGGCAGAGTCTTTCTTATGTTCTTCTTCTTGAGTTCACTGAGTTTCAACAGACCCCCTAAGGCGGACCATGGATTTGGTGGGGGGAATTGAGAATGCATGGGGATAAGTCATATGAGAGGATGCTACGATTGGGTTATTACGTTGTTCATGCTATAAATACAGCGTGCTTCATTTTACATTCACAAATCAATCTATATGAATAGCTAAATAATGGTGTTAAAGGAGAAGCTCACTTCCAGAAGAAACTTTACAGATAATTTACTTACCCTCTTGTCATCCAAGATGTTCACGTCTTTCTTTCTTCAGTTGTGAAGAAATTAAGTTTCTTGAGGGAAACTTGAGGAATGTTTTCCATATAGTGGACTTCTATGGTGCCCACGAGTATGAAGTTCCAAAATTCAGTTTAAATGCAGCTTTAAAGGGCTCCTTATTTTCTTAAAAAAAAATTTACAGTTCACATTTTAACCTGAAATGATTATCTTGTCTAGCTCTGTGATGTGCATGCTTACACTGTGTAATCCGGGTCAATACAGTTAGGGTAGGTCGAAAAACTCCCATTTCATTTTCTCCCATTTCTCATCCTACATCGCTGCAGAAGTACCGACCCAGTGTTTACAAAGTGAATGTGCAAAGAAGGTCAAACGCCCTTTACAAAAAAAAAGGTAAAACAGCAATGTAGGGCAGTGATTTTAAAGTTAGAGGAGAAAATGAGATGGGAGTTTTTCAACATACCCTAACTACACAAAGTACGCATACACATCACAGAGCTAGACAAGCATTTGAGCATTTGAGGTTAAAAAGTATTTAAATTGTATATTTTTTTAGAAAAATAACCAATCGTTTCACTAGATACAACCCTTCCTTCCTTGGCTGGGCATTTAGAGCCTTTTGAAGCTGCATTTAAACTGCATTTTAGAAGTTCAAACAATAGAAGTTTATTATATGGAGAACATTCCTGAAATGTTTTCCTCAAGAAACAATTTCTTTATGACTGAAGAAAGAAAGACATGAACAGTAAATTATCTGTAAATTTTGGTTCTGGAAGTGAACTTCTCCTTTAATGAGACAACATATTCTATGACCATTGCAAATTCTTTGACCATCTGTAAATGAGTTGACCATTAAAGAACGAACATCAGTTCACAAATAAAGTATGAATGAAATTTTAAATTAATTACTGTTCTTACAGTAATCTTGTAATGAACTCATTCCCCACCAGTGTTTTTGAAAAAAATAATATTTTGTTGTATTATTCCATATTATTATAGCTTCAAGCATTTTTTTTTTTTAAATCAACACTTGAATGTAGGTAAGTTTCATAAAAAGCAACATTTTGAGCAAAAAGCTGACAAAATAGCATTTTTATGAAATACTATGTTTGGATCATATTCAGTACGATGATCAAAGCAAAGATGCAGTACATCACTTCCATCAGCAACCCCAAAGCTTCACAGTCCTTTACCACGTCCTGTTTCAATATTTCACTCTGTAACATTAGGCAGTTTTCAATTACATGCCGTTTATTGTTGATGATCACATTATTTTTCATATGCATCTTCTTACATGCATTATCCTCGCTTGTGTTTTTGATCAGGAGATTCTAGACTCATTCAGAAGATGCGTAATAGCGCCCCAAGTGTATAAGAGTGAAAACCCGAAAAATTAGCTATGTGTTTTCCCGGGAAGTGCCGCCTCATAAGTAACAGAAAATTCTGTGTTTGACGAGGATAAGAGTTTATGTAAAAATGCTCAAAAAAAAAAAAAAACACTAACATAAGATTTTCATTTCAATAAATGAAACATTGCTTACATTACTTTCTTTTTTGCCCTAGTCTGAGTAATGTTTATTTACCCTAGAAAATGTGTCAACATTAAATGTAACTGGAACATAAATTTACATTTGATTAAAACACTGAAGACTTTGCGTCCTCATTTCAGAGCACTTCTGCACTTTTTTTTTCTTCTTCTTTTTTTTTTTTTAATAAATGTGTACGTTTAGGACAACTTTAAGTTGGTTCCCTGTATCTTAAATGCATTTTTCAACACATTATTTCCACACTTTGTCCAAATAATTCAATAGAAAATAAAAAATTCAAAGGTTCATGGTGCCCTGGTTATGCTGATGCTAATACAGATTATACCCTAAAATGGCAAAAATGCTACATTCAAAAAACATGTTATTGAATTGTGTTCTCATAGACATTAAAAATGGCCTTTATGGTTATACTTTTGCATATACAGTATATACTAGGTAAAATAATCCATTAGAAGTATGCTAAAAGTCTGGATTAGACAGACAGACAAACTATGGGACAGTAGACAAGGACACTTTGATTTAATCATACTTGATCAATAACTAATAAGATAGATACATAATTTAAATTCATATACACTCTTAAAAATAAAGGTGCTTTAAAAGGTTCTTCACAGCGATGCCATAGAAGAACAATTTTTGGTTCCATACAGAACCATTCAGTCAAAGATTCTTTAAAGAACCATCTCTTTCTTACCTTTTTATGATCTGAAGAACCTTTCACCACAAAGAACCTTCTGTGAAACGGAAAGGTTCTTCAGATGTTAAAGGTTCTTTATGGAACCATTTAGACAAAAAAGCTTCTTCTATGGCATCGTGAAGCACCTTTATTTTTAAGAGTATATTGCAAATGTTACTGCATCGCTAGATTCCTTTATAATTATAGCCTTCCCTGTCCACCTACATCTATGTTTTAGTGCTCTGATTATCTTTTTTTAATAGTTTACATTTTTCTTACATTTATGACAAAACAAATCTTCATAGTTTGGACTGTTTCTACCTGCAGACCGAAAGCCAATTTGCTTTCAAAGCAGTTTTTGGTGGATGTCTAATAAGGCACCTAAGAATACTCATTACAAGCTAATTAAATCTTTAAATCCAAACAGTGTCACATTCAATGCCCTAAACCAATAAAGAACAACAGCAGCAGCTACATTTCATTTACTGAAAGTTCATTCTGTTGCTTGTATCAGTCCTCTTTTATATTGCGCATTTATGAGAGCGGCAACAACATGCTTTTTGTCAAGCCCTTTTACGGTCGGTATCTTCAAACCAAGTGGATATTCGCATTCATCAAACCCCTGAGGCGGTTTAGCAGAGCGCAGAACCCATGTGAATTGAATGAAAAGAAAAAAGTCAGACTGTGAACTTGTACTAAACAAACAGATTCACAAAGCCTTCACCTGCTCCCTGTCACTATCAATCAGTATTAACAACAGGAATACATAGGACTCCAGAGCCAAGTGCACTTAAAGGTTTCATGTGTCCCTTTTGCTCAAAAGCAGATAAATGACAAGGGCAAGACTGTAAGAAAAGACTTTAGCTGCTTGCAAATGAGGTCCACCTGGAGTTTGCATGTTTATCAGATTATAAAGGACCTCATAATGGGAAACTTGGAAGGTTATGTGATATAAAGACCTCCCGAAACACGTCTTTTTTTATTTTAAACACAATTCTTAGACCACTTCTTTACCTCAGACCTGTGTTTTTTCACCACACAATCCAATTTTCTGCACAAACTGAACCACAATGGAAGAGTGGCTAATATGTTTCTACTGACATCATCTCTTTTTCTCCTTCCCCCTCTCACACACACACAGAGCACTGGGTGTAAAGTTTCTATTTCACCCTCACTCTGAAAGACTCTGATGTGAAGCCTGCCTCCTGGAACATTAAGAGAGTGCATGTGCAGTGTGCTAATTCTCAACTGACAAAGCCTCACTTCAAATGTATGAACTCATCAGGGAGAGGAGTGAAAAGTCCCCCTCTTCCTTTCAATTCCAGTGTAATGAAAAAATTTACAGCTGGAAATTGAGGCTTTATGTATGAGGGAGACAGATTGAGCAGAGAGAGAGATGTCCTCTCTCTTTTCGCATCTCCTCATTTAAACGGCCAAGCAAGTTAGCATGCGGAGCTACTGTAGAAAAAAAGCAGCAAAGGGAATCCTAAAGGAACTGCAACCTATTAGGCAAATGAATGATGTTACTAAAATGCTTTGTATTCATAAATAAATGTGTAATATTCTGTGAAATTGAGCTTCATGCTTAAGGGGCAGCCCACCCAAAAATAAAAATTCTGTCATCCTTTATTCACCTATGCATTTCTTTCTTCTGCAGAACATAAAAAGAAGATATTTTGAAGAATGTTGGCAACTAAACAGTTTTGGTTCTCAGTGAATACCAATGTATGGACAAAAAAAAGTAGCGCAAGTCAGTGGAAAGCAAAATGGTTTGGTTACACTGGGAAGGGAAAAAATGCTGTAAAAAAAAAAAAAAATCACTAAGAATTGCTAAGAAATTTCACAAGCAAATAGACAGAATCAGCAAGTAATTAAACATTAAATTTTAAAGTAGTAGGACTGAAATGGTATTTACCTCTACAACATACTCCAATAATTGATTATTTTAGAGATTTAGTGATAAATCTGTAAAATATTATTTTTTTACAGTGCGCCAATGCTGGACAGAAAAAAATAAGTCAACTTTCATTAAAAATTGCAATTCAGTCATCATCATGTCATTTCAAAAACTATTTTGAGAATTTTTTTAATATATTCATACAATAAAAGTTCATTGGCTTTCACTATGTAGAAAAATAAATCAATCAATAAATTAAAAAAAAAATAAAATGCATATATAAAATGTATTTGGTTTATTTGTTATATTTTTATATTAAATTATATGTGTTATTATATATATTTTTTATTTTTTATTTAGTTATATTATTATTATAATTCCACAGAAGAAAGAAATGCATACAAGTTTGGACTGATTTTGGAGTTTTAGTGATAATTTAGAAAATTATTATTTTATTTTTTTTTAACAGTGCACCAATGTTAGGCAGAAAAGAGTACGTCATTTTAAAGTAGCAGGACTGAAATAGTATTTTCCTGTACAACATACACCAATAATCGTTTATTTCGGAGTTTTTGTGATACATTTGAAATATATTTTTTTACAGTGCACCAATGTTAGACAGAAAAAAGTAAGTCAACATTTATAAAAAAAAAAAAAAAATCACCAAGTCACCAACATGTCATTTCAAAAACTTTCAAAAAAATATTTTGAGTTTTTCAAAATATTCATACAATGAAAGTCAATGAACATTTTGGACCCCATTGGCTTTCATTGTGTAGAAAAATAAATAAATAAAAAATAAAAATGTATAAAATGCATTTCATTTATTTGTTATTATATTTTTTATATTAAATTATTAGTGTTATTATATGTATTATTATATTGTTATTGGGCAATTTATTTTATTTTAGTTTCACAAAAAATCATCTGTTCCACCAATATTTTGAAGAATGTTGGTAATTTTAGGTCAAAACTTACAAAGAAAAGAAAGAAAGAAAGAAAGAAAGAAAGAAAGAAAGAAAGAAAGAAAAAGAAAATTCATATAAAACGTATAAAATCCATTTGATTTATTTATTATATTTTTATATGAAATTAAATATGTTATTATTATTTTCTATTTATTTTTATTTAGCAATTTTATATTAGCTTCTCAAAATATCATATAGTGTTCCACAGAAGAAAGAAATGCATAAAATTTTGGAATGACATTTAGAGTTTTACTTAAATTTTATTTTTTTTTATTTTTTTTTCACATTAGCATTCACATTAACATTTTTTAACATTCATCAAAAATTATAAATGTAATATTTTTAAAAAAATTTCAAAGTATCCATACAATGAGGTACAAAATGTTGTTTTGGACCCCACTGACTTTCATTGTGTAGAAAAACAAATCAATCAATAAATAAAAATAAAATGCATATATAAAATGCACTTGATTTATTTATTATATTTTCTATCAAGTTATTAAATTCATTTATTTTAGTTTCTCGAAATATTGTCTGTATTCCACAGAAGACGAAAAGAAAGAAATGCATACGGTTTGGAACGACATGACAAGAAAAAAAAATGCATAGGCCATTTCTAAATGCTTGGCCACAAAATACTGTGCACAGCTCCCTAGGTACACGGTGTGGCCCAGCTTACCCCACTCTCCCCATTCTACCGTTCATTTGTCCTTGACATGTGGCTGTCCCCCTCTACAAGGTCTTTCCATGTGATGTTCAATAGACAGCAGGTCAGCAATCAGAAGCGACACACCACGAGCCAAACAGACATGAACACCAGACAGTTAGAATGAAGGAAAAAAAGATCATTCCATTTGTCTCCATCTAGCCCATTTCAGCCAGCACCTTCATGCTGCTGTGCTGTCACCATCTGACTACACCTGTTTGGCAGTACAAAAAAATCATCTCTCTCGACAGCTGCTTTTTAATCAAGCTTTATAATGGCAGACGATGCAGGAAGCCACGCATTTCACAAATACCACGCGTGCCTGAAAAGATACAGTACCGAGGTAAAAATACAAGTTGACAGTGATGGCTTCATCAAAGGGTTTTGAGCCGAATGACATTTCTTACAGAGCCGAGTTCAGAGAGTTTGCTTTCAGCTCCCAATCAAACATGGAACGGCCTGTATTTTTAACCATGTGGAACAAAGCACTGCATATGAGTCAGACAGAAAGGAAGAACAGCTACAAAGACAAAGATTGCTTAATATGGAGCAAATTGTGCTTAGGGGCAAATAATTGTAGACTGACATTTCAAAAGCTGATGTTAGTACATCTCACTTTGATAAATTTTACGGTTTTAAAAATGCCGTTAACCTATCAAAAAGCGACATCATGTTCTTTCTATAGAGTGTTTGATTAGACAGACACGCTCAGAAACTTTCCATGTTACAAACTTTTTTTTTTTTTTAAATAATAAAAGTAAATGTACAGTAGTCATGTCACAGCACAGACAGCGGATGAATCTGTGTGATGCTCCATTTAAAATAAAGAAAGTCCCAATTTATTGTCAACATCTGTAGTCTGCACTAATGCAACCAAAATACACAGTTTTTTAACTTGTTCAGCAGACAAGGAAATTAGCATGGTTATATGCAAAATGCTTATCATTTAATTTATCTTTAGCACTGTAAAGTATTCCAGTGCGAAGTAATAATTACATACAATTCTCAATTCTCCATGCATATGTGTGAAATGGCCTTATTCCGACTGGATTTGATAAGAGAGCCTGAAGACAGAGAAGTCATGAATTAATTCGCCGCCACCGCCCTTTCAAGTTGGTGCAAAATGAAAACTGTCTCTCACATCATCCACCACATGTTATTTCATTTTCTATCACTGTGGGGTTATTTCAATATATTTGCTAAAAGGAAGCTAGATTGCTGCTTGTATTTTATTAATTTACTGATATGATTGAAATGATTACAGGCCAATTTCAAACAGGCCTTCCCTCAAGGACGTGATAGAAGACTCTGAAAAGAAAGAGACAAGAAAGAAATAATTATATGTGTCAGAAGCAAAAGGAAATGGATATTGATTTCTTTTCTGCATATCAAATTTATCCCATTATTTATTTCATGCTGAGCCTTTTTCAGTCAGTCGTGCTTGATTCTGCTATCAAACAAAAGTTTCACTTTGCATTAAAAAAAAGCCTCAGCTTATTGTTCATGATAAAGGATTCATGAAAGATTGAAAATATATTACAATGATCCTTTAATCTTTTTTTTTTGTAACAATTTGCTTATTTTCATTTCATAGTAAAATAGCCACTATATATTTTTACTGTTGGGCCAGTGGTTCAAATTTTCACTGGCCCTACCACAAAAAAATAAAATAGTGTTATCACTGTTTTTGACTCTTGTTATCTTTTATTTTAATAAATAAGCTTATATGACACCAAAATTTTACATACCAATTAAATTGTACAATTCTCGATTCCAATTTCAATACCACAGCAAAACCAAGTATAAGTTCAAAAACAAGTAGAAGTTCAAACATTATTTGTTTGTTCAAAAATAATTTTATTTATAATAAAATATTAATGATAATTAAAAGAATTATGGAATAACAGTGATGTTACGTTTCTTTGGTTACCGCTCTAAACAAAGCAGCGCCGTGCTTATGAACGCTAGTTTAAACGCATTATACAGAGACAAATTGAAAGAAAACGGCATGTAAACTTTAATAAAGGCTTGAATACACTACACAACTTTTAAAATCTGAACAGATTTTTAAAACGCTAGCCATCATACATTTACTGACTTTGTAAATAGTGACAAATACTGTAGGAAAGCTGTCAGTCATACACTACATTACTAAGAATCACACACTATCAAACTTTAAAGTTGGTCCAATCACAACAAACTCACACAGAAACGTGTACCTTGTTGTTAGGAGACACATGACAAATGAAAACAATTTGTGTTGTAAAATCGGCTGAAAATATCAAACATGTTCGATATCCTCTGACTGGGTGGAATCAGAGTCTGAAGCTAAAAAGTTGGAATCTTTGACCATCACACACTACGCAGTTTTTTATGGAATCTGTCAACTCAAATCTGCAAACTGTTCATTAAAAAAAAAAAAGAACGGAGTGTCTATTTACACTAAGCGCAAATAGCTCACCTTGATGGCAGAGGCTATTTACACTAACTCCAGTGTTGCCAAGTCTGTGGTTTTCCCACAGAATTGGGCTACTTTAACACTGTTACCGCGGGTTGAAGCGACCCCAATAACATATTTAGCCCCTAAAATACGAATTCACCAGGGGAACCCCCACAAAAAAAAACCAGATTTTTAACTGGGGGACTCCTTCGAAACATGATTGAGCTAGTTTTGGACTAGTTCTGAGTAGAAAATGGGCGGGTTTTGTTGCGAAAACCTGGCAACGCTGACTAACTCTGCCCACCAAAGTGTGATAGGGCTAGTCAACATTACAAAAGATGCCTATCAATCACCAGCTCCAATGGTGCAGATGGTAAAGTGTGTGTCATTTGATGCGATCAACCCAGCTTCAAATCTGGCTTTTGGCAAACTTTTTTTCTCCCTTTTCAAATCTCATATCATATTGGAAAAGCTTATTTTTTTTAAATAAAAATTAAGGAAATAAACAAAAAGTTGAAAATAAAGTATCGGTTAGGGTTAGTGTAGGTGTAGGGAGGGCTTTGCACTCAATATGTTATTACTTGCATACCGTTTTATAATGTACTACAATATTGAGGTGCAGATAATTGCCACTATTTGCAATAAGCAGTATAAATAGCAGAAAGTCCTGCTATTTTAACAGTGTAAATAGAATCTATAGCTATTTGCACTTAGTGTAAATAGCATATCGCTAAAAAATACTGCTATTTTCACTTATTGTATATAGAATCCATTGCTATTTGCTATTGCTATTGCTATTTACACTAAGTGCAAATAGCCACTGCCTAAAAATAAACATTTCTACTGTCACCTAGTCAATCGAGATCAGTGTTATTTTTTTGCATCACTAATACACATTATAGCTTTTATTATTTTAAATTAGCTTTTATTTGTATATTTTCCATTTCCATTTTTAAAGTTTTAGTAAATTTTTCAATCAGTCCATCCATTTCTATTTCTATTTATTTCTATTTCTATTTTATTTATTTACTTATTTATTCATTTGTATTTTTTTGTACGTCTATATTAATGTAAATGTTGCCTTGGCAATAAACTTAAAATATGTTTCAAAACGTTATTTTATTTCAGTTAACATTAATATTTTTAAGTAACTATAATAACTAGTGGTGTAATGGTACATGTATCCGTCCGTATGAAGTCCGTAAAAAGGAGAAAATACTGTACCAGGCAGATCAAGCTCACTGTTTGCGATGCTTGAAATATAGGAAGACAAATACGTGGGGATTTATATGAATGTATATCTGTCTTCAGAAATGTTTTGATGGCATTCTCTTTTCCTCTTACCTCCATATAATGCATATTAAAGTAGAGTTTATAATTGCAGCACTGCTTTGTTTACAGCAGTAACCACGGAAACTCTATATTGCTGCTGTTTCATAAGCGCCACCTGCTGTCACAGAATCAATCTGCATTTTCTTTCAGTCAGTCTGCTGTTTTTGTTTTGTGCAGGTGTTTTATCGCATAATTTCACAAATCTAAAGTCAGACCATTCTTTTTGCTTTAAATCTTAAATTATACAATCTATTCAAATAAAAAACAACTGCTCGTGCCACATGTATGTAGCACCACTGTCTATTTAGAATAAATAAAAAAATACATTTTCCTGTTGTACTGAACTCGTATCAAAACCCAAAACCAACGTGCATACCAAAACGTGACTTCTGTGTACCATGACACCCCTAATAATAACCCTGCTCTTTATTTAAGGTGTTTTAAAGAAGCTTTTGAAAGAGCAGACAGCTGTTTTGTTTTTCGCCATTTTGCTCCCAAGAGTTAGTATTCAGGCCTGTCACCTCAGCCTTTGCATCCTGAAAAGAGATACTTATCCTGAACCATAAATCAATCGAGACATATCAAATAGGTTTGATGGCTATCCTTACAACATCTAGGGCTTATCTCAGCTTTACACTGCAGCCTCTTACACACAACTAAATAACACAGAGGGGAATAAGCAATGAACAGAAAATGTTTCTACGGTTATTGTTAGAACCCCATTCATAGCAACATGCAGAATAAATCCATTTTTTGTACATTTTATCCAAACTTCACATTTCTTTCAAAAGTGATTTCAAGTGGCACACGAGGAAACGTTCAGCTTCATAAGAGCACTGCTTGAAATAAGGTCTCCTTGAATTACCATTGCACCAAACCGCCTTGAGAACCGAGAACCAAAAGGAACAACCCCCATTACAGCCTCAGATGGACAATGACAATATGGTAGTAGTTTAAGAAGGCAATCACAAAGAAATACCCTCAAAAGACAGATAATGACTTGAAGAGATTGAGGTGAGAGCAGCTATTCAAGCACCACAGAGTGTTTGACCACATCAGTATTGATTTTGTCACCAGGTAGTGGTCATGAGACAGCTGACAGATTGTGAAAGATACACTTCATTAGTTGAAAACATCTATGCAACCATGGGATTCTTAATTATTTTCTAAACTTTTGCCTGAAAGGCTAACGCCACTAGTCCAACCCGCATTTGATTCATAAACGCATGGCAATGGTGATACAATGCGAGTGCAACCCTGGGCTCTTTACCTACAGGTTAAAAAAAAGCTTTTCTAATTGGAAATGTGAGCCAAGTAAAAGCATAAATGTGCAAGACTTGCAAAAGCAGTGCAACACTAATTATAACATTTCAACACACACATACACAGAAGATCTATTAATGATTGGGGGAGACAGAGATAAAATGAGCTGCAGGGTAAGATGAGCCACCCCTTGTTTCTAGGCAACCATACACAAAAATGCATGTGACAGCATTTTCAGGAAGAGGTAATCATTTCATTACATCTGTGGAGAAGGAGAGCACACGGCGAAGGTAGTAAGTAATTTATGTCCGAAAAAAACTGATTTTTCCATCATGATGATATAGAGAAAACTGAAAGAGGACATTTTCAGATAGATTACAGTTTAGTTGATGCCATGATGTAAGAGCTACACAAAAACATGAAATAGATAGATAGATAGATAGATAGATAGATAGATAGATAGACAGACAGACAGACAGACAGACAGACAGAGCTGAGGTCAGAAGTTTACATCCCCCTTTCAGAATCTGCAAAATGTTATTTTATCAAAATAAGAGAGATCATACAATTGTGTTATTGTTTATTTAGTACTGACCTGAATACGATATTTAAAGAGGTTTACATATAGTCCACAAGAGAAAATAATAGTTGAATTTATAAAAATGACACCGTTCAAAAGTTTGCATCCCCTAGATTTTTAATACTGTTCTTACCTGAATGATCCACAGCTGTTTTTTTGTTTGTTTGTTTGTTTGTTTTTGTTTTGTGATAGTTGTTAATGAGTCTCTTGTTTGTCCTGAACAGTTAAACTGCCTGCTGTTCTTCAGAAAAATCTTTCAGGTGCCACACTTTGGTTTTTAGCATTTTTGTGTATTTGAACCCTTTCCAACAATGGCTGTATGATTTTGAGATGCATCTTTTCACATGGAGGACAACTGGGGGACTCATATGCAACTATTACAGAAGGTAATACAATGCTGGGGGGGTGAAAACTTTTTGAACTTGAAAATAAGGGTAAATTTAACTTATTTTGCCTTCTGGGAAACATGTAAGTATCTTCTGTAGCTTCTGAAGAGCAGTAATGCATGAAAAAAAAAAAAAAGATATTTAAGCAAAATAATATTCACATCTACATTCTGTTCAAAAGTTTTCACCCCCACGGTTCTTAACGCAAAGTTAATAAAGCCTTATAAGAACTAAGTCTTTTGATTTCCCTAGCTTGCTTATTTCCTGATTCATAATAAGTTTTCACTAAGATAATTTAACTCAAGAGTAATGACTGTGGCTTCAGGAAAACTTGAACGTTTGACAGAAATGCTCTACTGACTGTGACTGACTAATTTTTGTGGTATATTTAATGAATTAATTAGGCATAGGCACTTAAAATGCTAATTACACTCATTTTCAAAGAAAAAGTTGCACCTTCGTTGCATATTAAGAGAAATTTTGGACATATGTGAAAAGAAGATTGAACACCTACACAGATGAGAAGTGGAATTAGATTAATGGTTATCACTCCCTCACACACTCTGTGTATTTTTATGACTAAAGGTTGTAAACCAGCTTTCATAAATTTTCGCATATCTTCTTTGCTCAAACATATTTATAAAATAGCCAGTACTGCACTCGACAAAGAGCGTTGTAGGTGATTTGGCACCTCCACACACACCCACTATAAGCATGACTCTATTTAAGAAAAGAGATGCAGTTAACATCACGTGAAACTTAATTTAAAGAACACTGGAGCAAATATCAGTTGCTTGCATGATTAATTCATACTGCGTGCGTGCTGGATAAGCATACTCCGGCTTCCAGCACCTTAACTATTAAGGTAATTGTGTAATTGTTGTTATGGTACAGTTAATTGTGCAGCTATATATTAGACTGTGTAAAATGAGTGAATATAGTCATAAAGCTTTAGGGAAGTGGTATACAAATATACACAGTTAAATTAGCCATATATTAAGAGGTCCATCTACGTGGAGATGGTCTCATCATTTGGAGATACATTTAACAAATGTTTTTGTTTCTCGAAAAACAAAAACAAGTAGTGACTGACTGAAAATTACGATTCAAACACAATAATGTGATCCATAATATGTTTAATAGTAGATACATATTCCATTTCATGTTTAAGCTAAGTAATAGTTTATTTTTATGTGGAAGCAGAGCAAAAAGCTTTCACACATTATTGTGCTTTTGAATATAAAAGGATTTATTATGTTAAATACTGAGTTTGGCATTCATACAAACACACTCAGAGGAACAGATGTGGGTCAAAAGAGCAATGTTTTTATGCTATTGACCTTTTTTTGTCTTTCATGTAAAACTGTACTTTTTAAATATTCTTTTGCATTTGCAAGTACAAGCAATTGTTAATCCATCATATTAACGGTATTAAAAGTATTTTGGGAATAGTGTTATGCAAAGGCTTGATATTAAAACCTGTTGAAAAAAATAAAAGTAAATGTCAAAAGTGCATCTACAGTGTTTGCCCTTTAGGTAATCATATTCTCATTGTAAAATAAATTCTTTTTCTTCTTCTGACCTTCACCAACAACTTTAAACAGCTGAAATCTCACCGCAACCCTGTCACCATTATGAGAACAGATAAGAAACAAGTAGATCAAAAATGATAGTCCAGCTCAGGACATTTACCCTTTGAAGAAACTAATGCACAAAGGTGTGATGTCTCAGGGTTGGCTCTACCCAGACTGCATTGAAAATGATAACTTGTTTACACAAAGATTTTTATCAATAATGATGTGACATATAGGGTCGCTCTTGATATGCTTTCCTTTTTTTTATGAGGTGCAGAAGGACAGATGTTTCTGTGGCTATTAGATGGTATTTGTAGCCAATTATGTGAAGTTTATAGGAAGTTGAACTGTTCTGTGGAGCAATCCCAAGCTTCTGTGTGAGCTTTCTGTTTTGTTCAGACTCTGGCACTGCAATTATTTGCTGGTTACAGGAAGATTCCCTTTAACCAGCACATTAAAGAGAACTTTTAAGAACAGATGTTAAAGGAGAAATTCACTTCCAGAACAAAAAATTACAGATAATATACTCACCCCCTTGTCATCCAAGATATTCATGTCTTTCTTTATTCAGTCATAAAGAAATTATGTTTTTGGAGAAAAAACATTTCAGGAATTATCTCCATATGATTGACTTATATGGTGCCCCGAGTTTGAACTTCCAAAATGTACCTTCAAAGGGCTCTAAACGATCCCAGCCGAGGAATAAGGGTCTTAGCTACGAAACAATCTGTCATTTTCTTTACATTACAAGTTATAAAGTCAGATTTGCAAGACACAATTCGCAATTCTAAGAAATAAAGTCACAATTCTGGGAACATATGAGTCTTTTTCCCCTCAAAACTGGACTTTTTTGAGTTTATATCTTGCAATTCTGACTTCATAACACACAATTTCTAACAGTTATAACAGTTATTAAGTCAGAATTGTGAGATATAAACTTCCAATTCTGAGAATATATCAGTCTTTTTTCCCCCAAAAATTTGACTTCAACTGCAAGTTTATAATCACACAATTCTGAGAAAAAAGTCAGAATTAATAGAAAAAAGTCGGAATTGTGAGATACAAACTCACAATTGTGAGGAAAAAAGTCAGAATTGTTACTTTATATCTCGCAATTCTAACTTTATCCACCTTTTTCCTGAGTAACCGATTTTTTTCCCTCAAAATTTGACTTCAATTGCGAGTTTATATCTCACAATTCTGAGAAAGTCAGAATTGTGAGAAAAAAGTAAGAATTGTGAGATATAACTCTCAATTGCAAGAAAAAAGTCAGAATTGCAAGATACAAACTCGCAATTGTGAGAAAAAAGCCAGAATTATTACTTTATATCTCACAATTCTAACTTTATCCACCTTTTTCCTGACTAACCGTTTTTTTCCCCTCAAAATTTGACTTCAATTGCAAGTTTATAACTCACAATTCTGAGAAAAAGTCAGAATTGTTAGAAAAAAGTCAGAATTGCGAGATACAAACTCGCAATTGTGAGAAAAAAGTCAGAATTGTTACTTTATGACCCGCAATTTTAACTTCATCCACCTTTTTCCTGAGCGGTGCCATGATGGATTCTAACTTCTGTCTGGGTCCACAGAAATCCATGTTAAAACGGGGTTAAAAAAGATAGTCTGAATTGAATCTTTTTCAATAAAACTAAATATAAAAATCTGAACAAGTTTAACATTATATTATCGGCTCGTAAAATATGTTAATTTGACTAGAAACACCAGAGTCCGGAAATGTAAAGCACCGTTCCAGTCATGTCAAATAACTCTCATTTGACCCTTCGCAAAAACCCGCCTTCCTTAGTTAATGTTGCTTGTCTGACAACCAATGCCACTGTCAAACTACGCATCATATTCTCGTGCAGTAAAAAAAAAAAATATCACAGAGCAAAGAGGAAACTGGCAACACGTCGACAGACAAGACAGAGTAGGTTACTTCTGGTATGAAACAAAGTCTCCGCTTTAAAATTTTGTCTTCTTTTATATGAAATTCAAACAATAAATACTGTTTTGTGGCTCTTTAATGTGTTGTGACAGATTGCTGTATTGCCTCAGTTCAAGCAGCACACGTGAAACGTCATTTCATATTTACTTAAAGCATGAAATAAGCATGAATGAACATCATAAAATATTTGATTTCAACTGTAGAAATAGAAAAAAAAAATCAAGTTTAAGTCCACCAAAGCTGATCTACTCTCCTGTTTGATTTGTTTGCTGGGCAAGATGGCGGATTCTGCGTTATGATCGCCTGTCAATCAAGCTCTTTGCAAACAGTCAATTGCAAGAATTGCGAGATGTAAACTCGCAATTGCAAGAAAAAAGTCTGAACTGTGAGATAAAAAGTGGCAGTTACCTTATTTATTTTTTATTCAATGACGGAAACAGTGACGGTTTCCATATCTGTCACTAAAATAGTTTAGTACAGTAATGCTTTTACATTTCATGAGGTATATGCTTTGGAGGGTTTAAAAAGTGAAATATAAAGTTAATATTTTTATTCTTGTCTTGTATTGTGAAAAGCCGCATGTTTGAGTCTTTTATCTATAATATTGCTTTCTGCAGTGAAAAATCTGAATCAGGATAGAAATATCCACAGATCAAGCACTGTTTACAAGCAAAAACCGTCCAAAACAGTTTCAAACAAATATGTTGGTGGATTTTAATATAAGAGGACAACAGGTGATGGATTTTTTTTTTTGGACTCGCTTTGAAGTTAAATCGCCTTAATAATGGATTTGTTTCTTATAAGAATGTAGCTTCACAAGAACTGATAAACTTGAGTGAATTACTTGTAGAACATTATGTTTTTATCAGCTTTTTGATCTCTCATTCTGATGGCACCCATTCATTGCAGAGGATCCACTAATGTAATGCTAAATTTCTGTTTTTGTGAAGAAACAAACTCACCTATGTCTTCAATGGCCTGAGTATGAGTAAATTATCAGTAAATTTTCATTTTTGGGTGAACTGCTCCTTTAAAATAGGTTATAGCCAATTAAATAAAGAAAAAAAGTGTTTTGGTTTTTGGTTATACTTTTGTAACAAAGTATATGTCAATGTCTTTCTGACATTTACTCCTAGTACATCTACATGCTAAATAATAAATGCAAATGTGCAGCTTTGACATTTTCAACATACTGCAGTGCTGTAATTTCACCCAAAAGATTTCCATTTGAAGGGTATTATTGGAAACATGTTTCTTTGTTCTTTTTCTGACAGTGCTTAAAAGGAAATTGTAATTTTATATTATTTTCATGTTCTTTCTTCTTTGTGAAATACAAAATGTTAGGTAGATTTTAGGCTGTTAGACCAAGATGCTCTTT
The DNA here is from genome assembly GCA_012976165.1 of Labeo catla. Classification (NCBI taxonomy): domain Eukaryota; kingdom Metazoa; phylum Chordata; class Actinopteri; order Cypriniformes; family Cyprinidae; genus Labeo; species Labeo catla. Next base: position 258,091 of record VONZ01000001.1, read on the forward strand.
TCCATACAATGAAAGTGGGTGGTGATGTATTCTATCAAGCTCCAAATGGGACCACAAAAAAAAAGCACCATAAAAGTAGTTTATGCAGCCTGTGCTCTAAACGTCTTCTGAAACTATACAATAGCTCTGTGTGGGGAACAACCAAAATTTAATCCATTAATCACTGACAACATTGGGAGTTCTCAAATCTCAGTTGTGTTAAATTAAAAAACTAGCACTTTCGGATACATCATGCTAGGTTTGTCACGTTTGATGAAAAACACTACTGATTCTCACGTCACATGAAAAATCACCACCTGGGAACTACAGCATGGGAACACTTTTAGTGAAAAATGACTTTGGTTGTTGACAATTTTAGTCCGTTCCTCACACAAGATCACATTTTTATTGCATTCAATCGGTTTTACATGAAGTAAGCAATACAAGTGCAACCTCAACATACTTTTCATACATCATCTCGACTTTCCCTACATTGTTTTGATGGCAAGTTTGCAGTTTAAACAGCTGCACAAAACTCAATCTCCCTTTTGCAATCTGGTGGACAGATCAAGCATACAGCAAGAGATATTTGATCCCGGTGGGGTGTTTATTAAGTTGGTTAAGGATCATTGCCGCACTTACAGGTGCTCTGTTAGTTCAACTACCAAATGCGTATGGTGTTGTCAAAGGTGAAGCTGTCATTTAGCTGCTGAAAGCCAATGTAGCAGTGGGACTAAACCATTGACTTTGGGACTTAAATGACATCCCATTACACTTAGCCCATGATAGCCTACTGGTGAGCCTATAGGCACTCTACAGGGCCACTGCTTGACAATAACTCCAGTGGGTGTGGACAAGACAAGGACAAGGAATCAAATGTCTGAGTGTCCTCTGGCTGACATGCTCTAGGGTACCCTTCCAGACTCTCTCACCTTGGTATTTTAGCAAGCTCTTCCATTATTGTCACTTTATGACTAGTCCAAGGTAGATCATTTCAATCTGTTGGGACTGGGAGTATGTCATGGGAGTATGTTTAGGAGTACACTACCAACACTCTAAAAAATGCTGGGTTATTTTTTTTTTACAGATGTTGGGTCATCTAATCTTGTAAAATGTTTAGCAAGTACTGCCGCTCTGTGGTATACACAGAGTACGCATGATCGCGAATCTTGAAAGTGAAAGTAAATAGTGAGAGCGCATTTAAAAGCGATTTCAACGCCCCACGTTAATAGCAGCTCCCTGATGCCTACGGTTTATATATAGAATAATTACCTAATTGCGAGAGAAAGCATTGCAATATATTTTTTCTTCCCATTTCGTATTTATTCCCTTTAGGAGTTATGTAGTACACGCCATTTCCTTTCCAAACACAGTATTCGAATTCGGACACATCCCTATTTTTATCCCAGGTGCTTCTGTAACTCAACTGCTGGGTCATTTCTTTTACTGTCAATACAAATTATGAACCCCCTCACATACCTACCCAGCGCTGGGTCAGTTTGACCAAATATTGGTTACAACTGGATGCATTTATCAACAGTCATTCGGTGTTCTGTCCTAAGAGAAAACTTCTTGAGGCAAACCAGAGATTGTATTACTATTGGAAAGTGAGAGGGTCTTAATTACTACTGAGGAAAGCATAACGGTCAACTTGGATCACATGTGCTTTCATAACCAATAACACTACAGCCTTGACATCATTGAAATTAAGTCAGAATTGTGCGACACTCAATCGCATGGATACCATAGGAATGAATGGAAAGGCTGTAAGCACTGCAAAAAGTCAGTGACTTCTCTTATAAAATGCCTTTTTTTCATTGTAAACTCTAAAATAATTCAATCCAAAAGTACCGTTTAGTATAAAACATGATGAAGATTAGCTGATAGGCTATCAGCTTGACATCCAATCAAAGAAAACAGCCTCTGGTCTCCTTTCCATTAGCATTAGCCGTTACGCTTTTTTTTTTTTTACGCTTTTTTTACGCAGGTTGCCCTGGTGAAAAAAACAGCATATGCTGGTAGGTATGTTTTGATGCTGGAATGCTGGTTAGGTAGGTTTTGATGCTGGTTTAAGCTGGTCCTTTGCTGGTTTATGCTGGTCCTAAGCTGGTTTATGCTGGTCCTTTGCTGGTTCATGCTGGTCCTTGACCAGCAACATGACCAGCAAAAACCAGCAAAGGACCAACTTAAACCAGCATCAAAACCTACCTAACCAGCATTCCAGCATCAAAACATACCTTCCAGCATATGCTGGTTTTTTCACCAGGGTGCAGGCTTGCCTTCTCGTGGCTTTGGGGAAACTTCCTCAGTGAAATTATAGTTTGTATTACACTGTATTCCTTTACAAACAGGAAAACGTTTGTAGTCTCACATTTTTTCTTTTTTTGGTGTAAATATAGGCTACGTCACAGCTAACGTCTGCTTGGAACGCTAGCCCTCCTCAAGCGCAGCATATACTGGTTCTCCACTCAAAGCGAATGACGCACCAGTGCCACCATGGAAGTTTTACCTCCCGCCAAACGAATGTGCAACCAGGGCTGAAACATGAGACGTTATTGTTTTCTATCGTATAACAAAATTTCCATGCATGCCACTGACTATAATCGCGCTATGCGTTTGTACATGTTGTGCAAAATCTTTTTTTTTTTGAGGTGACCAATTTTTAGGAATTCGTACGAATGACCACCCCAACCCTGCCCCTAAACCTACCCCTCACAGAAAACATGCAAACTCATTCAAATTCATACTAATTAAATTGCATTGGCTGCTCTTGCTGCTCCTGTCGTAACTTAAAAAGTTTACTTAATGTTTTTTTTTTTTTTATGAGTGTACGAGACTGACTTGCCATTGAATAAAAAAACTGTTTATGAACTGCCTTATATATATAACAGAATGTTTGGAAATGTAAACCGATATTTTTTACTGACACACTACAGAAGATAGAAATAACTTACTTTAAACCATTTTTTAGCTGATGAAAATACTAGTGGCCAAAGACTTTTACACAGTACTGTGTATATATGTATATATATACACATATATAAGCAAATTTTAGAGTGCATTTTTATTATTTAAAATGACAAACCTTCAGTTGACTGACCCAGCCCTGTCTAAAAAAAACTCCGCAAATGGGTTAATGTATAAAACCCAACATGCTTGGTCAAAATAACCCAGCATGCATTATGTCCAATATTTCCTCAGCACTGGGTTGCCAAATAACCCAGATAAGGATGTTTTTAACCCAGCATTTTTTAGAGTGTGGCAAGGACAAGGACTAAAAGCCAAAAACTCTTATTTTGATTTCAAGAGGTCTTTAAATTGCTGTGGCACATAAACCAGAGACAAAACAATCCAAGCCAGCATCTTTATAGATGCTGTCGTTGTTGGCCGAGAAGCCTTGCAGTCCATTATTCCAGTTCAGAGAAAGTAAAAAGCATGAATTTCTAATTGGTGCTGTTGCTCTTTGTGCTAGTACCAGTCCTTTTGTTCTCTATCTCGATGAGGATGCATCAGTATCACGCGTCACTCATCTGCAGGATTTACTTATTATCAGTTTCGGGAATGCCAATGACTGACCATCACAGTGATTGTTTACATGAGATTTTTCCTCTAAATTTGGGATGACCATTCCATTTTCATGGCAATACAGCCATGTCACAAAAGAAGTCTATATGGGAATACAAACCAAATCTGGATCATAAACAAGACCCAAACCAACTGGCCTGAACCTCTTTTATTTCTCAATCAGCAAATAGACCAAAACACATTGCAATAAATTAACAAGGACAACTTTTCATGTAATGTTATTAAAACAATATTCGTTACAATAATAATTTCCACTTTTAACTATATATCCGACATGGAAAACTACTACAGCATGTCAGGTCAGGACTAATGAACAGCAAGACGTATGACTTAATTGTTCGCCAGATGTTCAGCTTTGAGATGTCTTACAATTAGTTTAATTAAAAAATACATAGTTAAATTAATGCATAATTGTTAATAAATAATAGATTCATTGCTTGTTCTTATAGTTATTTTGTTATTTTTAATATCTGACTGAATAACTGCAACAAGACAGACGCTCTTTCAAGCCCCGTCAAGTTTTTGACATCCAACTACAGATTTGCTACTGCTGATAAACAGATGTTGGTTCATGGCAATTAGGTATTAAAATCATACAGTGCAGCTTCTCTGTATTGTTACATGGTCTGTTTCACAATAAATACTGTAAATATTATTATAAATGTATTGGTTTGAGGTTTTAGTTGGGAAATTCTGGCTAAAAAATACACTTTTTATATAATATCCTGAGAGCACTGAAAAGTTGACTTGATGGTTATATAATGACAGTACATTCACATATTTTAACCAATACATCCAACCTAAATGAAATCTTAGCAAATGGGTAGACATACTCTTTAAGAAAATAAAACAGACTTCAGAAAACCACCTAATACTGTTGTCAGAATGACATTAACAGGCACTAACTGCAACACAATCAATAGTTCGAGCTCAAGCCTCTGCTGTGAAAAGTAAAATGCTCCACTAGGAGTAGTTTAATTTATTTATTTTCTTTGAGGTCCTTCTGATAGGCACTCAGAAATGCTGCCGGACTCAAACCGTCCCTGGATATTTCTTCCTTCGTTCAGGACACTGAGTCCAGATCACAAGCTGTCCTGGGTGCACTATGCTCCTCTGATGCTACAAAAGTGTCCTCTTTAAAGCGTTTTAGGAAAACATCTTGTGGTATCAGAGGAAGGTAAACTATATTGTGAAAAGGTCAGCCTCTAAGATGTTATTTGATGCAATAGATCAAGTACACCTTGCTTCTAGAAGCTCAAAGACGACATTGAGTCGACAGGAATTAAGGTGTAGTACAGGATAAAGCCTTCGGCCCCTTGTGTATCTTCATTCCAGATCTGCCTAGTGGATCAGCTTAGTAGATTTAGTGGTGGATGAGTTCAGATCTGCTTAGTTTGGCAAGGAAATCCATGAGTTCACAGTTGTGGGCATCTTTGAAAGTAGTAAAAAGGATGTTCTATTCATTATTTTGGCAACAGGGATGAGAAATGCTTTATGTTACTGCCAATTTCAACTCATAGTTTAGAGCCATCTGCGGTAGTTTTAAGCAAGTGGGTGATGGACACTTAAAAACATAACTTGTTTTATGTTTTGTTTTAAATACAAAACTTTTTAATCTGAAATATAAAAATGTGCTCTAAAGAAAATGAGCTGTTAAATGTTAACCCTAATTGTTTAATGATTATTTACAGAACGTCAGATTATTATTAGTAGTATTTTTTTGTATTAAAATATACCAAAATAATCCCCACAGACATGTTCATAATAATTATAGTGTTATTTGCATTGCATCCATATGGAAGCCCGTGTCTGTGGAAGTCTGTTTCCGCCACAGAATAAAAAAAAAAATAAAAAAAAGGTTATTGCTACTGCTAGGTTATTACTTTTTATCTCACAATTCTGACTTTTTTATTCACAATTGCGTGATAAAAACGTACAATTATGAGTTATATTCAGAATTGCGAGATACAGTTTGAACTCTTTCTTTTCTTTTTAGAATTCCGTGATATAAACTCACAATTGCGAGAAATAAAGTCAGAATTGCAAGTTAAAAACACAATTCTAACTTTTTTCTTAGAAATGTGTGATAAAAACTCACAGTTGCAAGTTATAAAGTCAGAATTGTGTGATATAAACAGTTCTTTTTTCTCAGAATTGTGTAAAATAAACTCACAATTGCGAGAAATAAAGTCAGAATAGCAAGTTAAAAACAATCCGGACTTTTTTTCTCAGAATTGCTTGATAAAAACTTATTGCTTGATTGTGAGTTATGAAGTCAGAATTGTGAGATATAAACTCGCAATTCTGAGAAATGAAGTCAGAATTGCATGATATAAACAAAAAAAACTCTCAGAATTGTGATATTATACTTACAATTGCGAGAAGTGAGAATTGCAAGATAAAAACTCAGAATTCTGACTTTTTTCTTCAATTTTTCCCCTTTTTTCTCACAATTCAGATTTTTTTTTCTCAGAATTGTGTGATAAAAACTCGCAACTATGAGTTGTTATGTCAGAATTGCATGATACAAAAATCACAATTCTTTTTTTTTTTCTCAGAATTGCATGATAAAAATTCACAATTGCGAGACAAAGTGAGAATTGCAAGAAGAAAAAAAACTTAAAATTCCGACTTTTTCCTCAAATGCGAGATCATATCTCACAATTCAGGGTTTTTTTTCTCAAAATTATGATAAAAACTCACAACTGTAAGTTGTAAGGTCAGAATTGCATGATATAAAAATCACAATTCTTTTTTTTTCTCAGAATTGCATGATAAAAATTCACAATTGCGAGAAAAAGATTAAAAAACTCACAATTCTGACTTTTTTCCTCAAATGCGAGTTCACCTCACAATTCAGTTTTTTTTTCTCAGAATTGTGATAAAAACTCACAACTGTGAGTTGTAAGGCCAGAATTGCATGATATAAAAATCACAATTCTTTTTTTTCTCACAATTGCATGATAAAAATTCACAATTGTGAGAAAAAGTGAGAATTGCAAGATAAAACAACTCACAATTCTGACTTTTTCCTCAAATGCGAGATTATATCCCACACTTCCGACTTTTTTTTTCTTACAATTTGACTTTTTTCTAAACTCGCAATTGTGAGTTATAAAATCCAATGTTGAGGGGAAAAAACTTTATATCTCACAACTCTGACTTAATTGCGTGTAATAAAGTCAGAATTGTGAGATGTGAACTTGCAATTATGAGAATAAAGTCAAAATTGTGATATAAACTCGCAATTCTGAGAAAAAATAAAAATAATTAAAAATAATTTCTTGCAATTCTGACTTTATAACTTGCTATTCTGAGAAAAAAAGTCAGAATTGCAAGATGTAAACTTGCAACCGTGAGAAAAAAGAATTGTGAGATTACCTTTTTTTTTTTTTTATTCAGTGTGGAAACTGGCTTCCATGACATTATTGGCCAAATGGTTATCAAAAAATATATATATATAAAACAAGATATAAAAAATATCTAAATATAAAAGAAATAAAAAACATTTGACAGCAACATCTCATTTGATTTTATTTAACAATACACAAACATTTCCCTTTTAGTGATCAGTTCATCAGGGAATACTAAAAAGGAAATAAATCTTCACAGTTCGTCTGAATATTAACCATCAATTCATAGACCACTAGTCATAAAATATAAACATTCCTGACTACAAAAAAAAAATACAATCAGACATCTCATGTACACTTTCACACTTGCTCGGCTGAAATCAATGGTCTTACACGTCCACACAGCCAGGTGCTTTTACAGTTATCTTTGGAACATCTGGCCAGAGAGTTGCTATAGTAACTCCCTGCCAAGATTCATATGCTTGCAAACGTTTTATATATGTGAAGGCTGCCCCAAGCAGAGCCCTGTGTCAGGATGTACAACAGCACTACTGCATTTTGCCAACATTTGCAAGAAAAAAAGCTAAAGCAACACGCATCAACTTCGGTTACCCAATATTGTCTAAATACATCTATATTAGATTCCCAGAGCATGTGAACACAGCCAAAGAGACATAAACTAACTCACTTTACCCTTGATGCTTCTCTTTCGTTTCAAAACGGTTACTCATTTGCTCAATGCTACATTTTCCCAGTGCACAAACAGCTTTTGTCTTAATAATTGTTTTAGTGGATTAAGGTCTTTCATGAGACTACAAGAGTCATTTATCAATATATATACAATATTAAATGCTTTAGAGGTCTGTGTTGTCATCTAACAATTGAAAAGTGATCTGATTCAAGGACGATAACACAGAAAGACCCTCAACACAAATGAATTAAACAGAGGAAATAACACTCCCCAGTTACATTCTGGTCACAGCAGATCAGGCTATCAGGTTTTCAATGTGAGAAGAAAAAGAAAAAGGGGAAGAAAGATAAACAGTGCTTCAAAAACACTGTTCCTTTTGACTTCACCATTTAAATAATCATTTAAATAATCAATAAAATCCCAAAACACATATAGCAAATACTGTAAGCTACTGTACACTGTGTGTGTCCATGGCAACCTTCAAAAAAAAACTTCAATATAATAAAATTCCATTTCTTTTGTCTGATGCATTATCTATGCATCCTTATATATATATGTATATATACAGGTGCATCTCAATAAATTAGAATGTTGTGGAAAAATTGTGAAACTCGTGTGTTAAATAAATTCAAATGCACACAGACTGAAGTAGTTTAAGTCTTTGGTTCTTTTATTTGTGATGATTTTGGCTCACAAAAAATCCACCAATTCACTATCTCAACAAATTAGAATACTTCATAAGACCAATAAAAAAATAAATAAAAAAAAATAGTGAATTGTTGGCTTTCTGGAAAGTATGTTCATTTACTGTATATGTACTCAATACTTGGTAGGGGCTCCTTTTGCTTTAATTACTGCCTCAATTCGTCGTGGCATGGAGGTGATCGGTCTGTGGCCTTCAGCTCATCTGCATTTTTGGTCTCTTGTCTCTCATTTTCTTCTTGAAAATACCTCATAGATTCTCTATGGGGTTCAGGTCTTGTGAGTTTGCTGGCCAGTCAAGCACACCAACACCATGGTCATTTAACCAACTTTTGGCAACTTTTGGTTTTTGGCAGTGTGGGCAGGTGCCGAATCCTGCTGGAAAATAAAAATAAAATCAGCTTCTTTAAAAAGCTGGTCAGCAGAAGGAAGTATGAAGTGCTCTAAAATTCCTTGGTAAACGGGTGCAGTGACTTTGGTTTTCAAAAAACACAGTGTACCAACACCAGCAGATGAAATTGCACCCCAAATCATCACAGACTTTGGAAACTTAACACTGTACTTCAAGCAACTTGGGCAGCTTCTCCACTCTTCCTCCAGGACTTTGGTTTCCAAATGAAATACAAAGCTTGCTCTCATCTGAGAAGAGGACTTTGGATCACTGGGCAACAGTCAATTTCTTCTTCTCCTTAGCCCAGGTAAGACGCCTCTGACGTTGTCTGTGGTTCAGAGTGGCTTAACAAAAGGAATACGACAACTGTAGCCAAATTTCTTGACTCGTCTGTGTCCCAGCCTCAGTCCATTTCTTGTGAAGTTCACCCAAATTCTTAAATCGATTTTGCTTGACAAGCCTTTCAACGCTGTGTTTCTCTCGGTTGGTTGTGCATCTTTTTCTTCCACATTTTTTTCTTCCACTCAACACTTTGTTAACATGCTTGGATACAGCACTCTGTGAACAGCCAGCTTCTTTGGCAATGAATGTTTGTGGTTTACCCTCCTTGTAAAGGGTGTCAATGATTGTCTTCTGGACAACTGTTAGATCAGCAGTCTTCCCCATGATTGTGTAGCCTAGTGAACCAAACTGAAAGACCATTTTGAAGGTTCAGAAAACCTTTGCAGGTGTTTTGAGCTGATTAGCTGATTGGCATGTCACCATATTCTAATTTGTTGAGATAGTGAATTGGTGGGTTTTTTTTTTTTTTGTTAAATGTGAGCCAAAATCATCACAATTAAAAGAACCAAAGACTTAAACTACTTCAGTCTGTGTGCATTGAATTTATTTAATGAGTTTCACAATTTGAGTTGAATTACTATATATATATATATATATATATAATATATATATGCACACACATATTTTATGTATATGTATATATAAGCTTGACATTTTAAATTGTATTTCTAATCTAGTTTGTTATTTGTCACTGCTTCATGTTATGATTTATTTTCACACTAAACTTTATTTCGTACTTGTCAGCATCTCCATCTGTGGCTCTGGCTCAGTCAGAAGATGCATCATTTTCTTATTTTCTTTTTTTCTCCCCCATATAACTCTTTTGGCACATATTCAGGATAGCTGATACTGTCCTCCTCCTCCTCATCATCACTCATCTCACTTGTTTTTTCCATCAGAGATGACAGAGGCATTGTATATGTCCCATAAAATGAAACCGCAGTCAGTGACGGTTATATGATAACAAGTGATGATAACATATGACGAACAGTGTTTTATGGCAGCAGTACTCTAGTGGTTAAAGATCTGGGCTAATGCAAAGGCTATAAGTTCAAACCCGAGTAGGGGTGACCGAGGAACTACAGAGGTAATGAGACGGTTATGCTGCGTTTTTTTGTCACCGTTCCCTTGATCAAGGCATCCATCCAGGCTCGAGGGGGTTCCTGCAATTAAGCAAAATTTCACCTTGAATTAAAAGCGCCTGTTAAATGGCAAATTACACGTATTATATTCAAGAATATAATGGGTTGTGTGGGCAGTGGGCACAAGTCACATTTTGCTAAAACATGGAAATTTTTTTATAAACAATTATTCTTGATCAGTCGATTTTCATGTCAAACTCAGCCCAAAAAAAAATTAAATAAAAAATAAATTATATATATATATATATATATATATATAATTTGATTTGATTCCATTATACATTCTCTTAAGGGAATTTTTGTTACAGTACTCTATATTAAGCATACTTTAGGTGCCAACAATCTAGCTATAGTTAGCTGGTGAGCTGCTTCATATGCAGGCTGAGAATTGAGACATTAACGAGTTGTCATTGCTTGCTTCCTATTTTCTTGCTTCTGCTGAATTTGCTAACACATAGCAAATGATTTAGATTTACACTTTGCATTGTCTTAATTATTTTCTGATATTAAATATGATATAACTTCTCATTCAAGCACTACAGGGCATTCTATCAAGTATATAATATAATATAATATAATATATTAAAAAATATATATAATCAGTCAGAGCAAGTTTCTTCCAGTTGAAACAGCTCAGACTTACATTTTAATATAATACTTAAGACACACATATTGCTGTTGATTGTTTGAGCTTAAAACAATCAACACTGAGGAAAAAAATAAAAAATAAATTTAAAAAAACTTAGGGAAAAATAAGTGTGTCTTAAGTATTTATTATATTGTATTATATTATATTATATTATATTATATTATATTTTAATATATTATATTATATATTATATTACTTAAGACACACATATTTTTCCCTAGGTTTTTGTTTTTCCCCTTACTGTTGATTGTTTTGTTGTATGTTTATTGTATGTTTTGTATTACAGTAGAATTATTTTTATTGCTTGTACAGCAACTGTGGTTGTTTTCAAACGTGCTTTATTAATAAACATTGATTAATAATATAATATAATATAATATACACACTGTTTTGTGTGCTTGAATTGATTCTTTTTATTCACTGGTCAACTTTGGATGTTTTTAAATGTGCTTTATTAAAGCTGCAGTGCTTTACTTTTTTTTGCTTAAAAATCATCTGAAACCTATTTTTGAATAAGTACGTAACTGTTCAAAACTATCTCCTTACTTTAGCCCGATTCACAACAGTAAGCTTATAATAATGTTCTCTAATTTGAGTGATACTGGTAGGAATTCGCGGGAAATTCAATCATGTCGCTGCGTCATTACGTCACGTCTGTAAACATAAAGGCGGCGTCCCGTCTAGCAGACTATATCGCATATGAGGATGCTGCAGGTGCTGGATCATATATAGCCTTTTCTCATAGAAGCTGAAATAAATAAATTCACCTTTTTGATGGCGGATTATGACTTTATGAACCACATGTGACTGAAATTAGATTATACTCCAGCTTTAAATGTGCATCTGATTATAGATAGCCTACGTGGGATTAAACAAGCTTTGTATTTCAAAGAGAACTAGTTCTAAGGAAGAATAATTTGCTTTTTGGGTTAAAAGAATTTCTTTATATGAAATTCAAATGGTATGACAATTAGAGATTAGACTGTACAGAAATTGAAATCTACATGCTAATACACACTATACACAGTCACACAGTGCTGATGTTGTTAACACTTCTTGAGAACATACTATAACAATTACAGTAATTTGCACGGTTTGATATGATATGAGCCAACTGATCGTTAGATTTAATCACCAATGGTAGTGCGATTTATTGTAATGTTTTTTTTCCTCAGGTGGTCAGAACAAAAGTGGCAGACTTACTTACTTGTTCAGATGACAATATCCAGTGAAAATTCTTGTTTGGATCATATATTTCAAGACGTAGGCTAGAATCTGTGATTCTGAAGTACAGTATCTACACCAGTGCAGTGACTGACAGCCACACATACTCCTCAAAACATTAGATTATTTAGATAATTCCGCCAATAACTGCAATTGCAAGTTTCAACACAGATGGCGACAAAGAGGCAAAACTTACAGACTGCAGCTTATATAATATAATATAATATAACATAATATAATATACCCAGTTTGGTAAGGCAAAACTTGCCCCACAGTGCTTGAATGGAAGCCATTTTTCTTATTTCTCATGTAAAAGGAAAATCTGGCGCTCATCTGGTCCTTCCTGGGGAGAAGTTTCCTCTCTGAGAAACATTTTTCAGTCAAGCTGCTGGCACACCAGGTGGTTCTCTCATTCCCTAAGCGATGCATATGATAAACAGTACAGAAAAGCCTTTCCTGCAATACAACCTTATAACATATTTCATATATGTTCTTCTCATAAAGTCTAATTAATATAAAAATGTGAGAAACTGACTGATTGTTGTGAATATAAGAGTATAAAAATGAACAGTGCAGGTAATTTCCTTGCAGTTTATGTTCTGTCAGCATGGCAGCAAAAAAGTGGGAGGGAGAGACAGAGAGCGAGAGAGAGAAAATAAGGAGTGGCAGATATTATTAATTACAGTGATCATTTTTCATTATTAACAACTTTGGATACAGTGTTAATTATTTTCCGTGCTCAGAAGCGAAACAGATGTAAGCACTTCCGTGACAGGTGTCAAGTTGCTAAGAGCGGCGAGTTCCAAGTAAGGCTGCAACATGCACAGCTTGTCTGTTTGATGTCTAACACTGGCACCAAGACTTTATTTGCTTCATATGATCGACGTGACCAGGGCACATTACCCATCTCACTGAGCAGCTGGCAATGCATTTGCAGGAGGAATAAAGATGAAATATCCATGAGCTGATGAAAAAGTAATAATTCTCCTCCAGAGCACGTGGAGCCAGACAGTACAAGATTTTCAGACCAACCGACAGAAATCAATAAGGCAGATTTGATGTAGAACAATTTACAGATGACACTTCACTCATCACACCATATTGAAAAACATATTGTAAGTTCCCCCTCTGTGCGGAGACCTGCTCCTCTGACAAGAGCTATGCGAATGAATGTTTTACGGATTGAACGGCGGGCCTGAACTTTGAGGTGTAATCGAGGCGCATCAATAGCCAGCTTTTAATGTAAGTCGTGTGGAATCTTTTTTCATAAGGGATTCTGAAAACACCTTTATTTCCTCAAACATTGTTGGTAATGATTTGCCATTTTCTTTCATCCAGCACATTCTCTCATTCCATTCAATTTTGGCCCCTCCATTTGACATGTGTTTATTTAACATGGGCCCATCTAAAAATTTCATCTTTTATTCTGAGATAACCTGAAGGGTAAAATTAAAAACTACAGAGGAATCCTATTTTACAAGCTTTTAAATGGGAAACACATCTGTTAAATGGTTCTTTTGGCTGCGCTGTTGTCTGTGAACAAAGCCTCCATGTGATTGGAGGAGTGTAAAAAAGCTTCAGTTTTAAAGTCACATTTTTGCCTCCCTTCAGTTTACCTCCAAATTGTATCATTCAAGGCTCTCACTGATCTATCACAAAATTACACTCTTAGCAGAAAAAGTACACACTAGATTAATAACTGAACAAAAAGAAAGCTCTGTTTAGAACAGAAACAGCAGCATGCAATATTTTAACATCATAAAAGTTTCAAAGGGATAGTTCTAGGCTGTTATTGTTTAGTGTATGCAGTAAATAGTTTTTAGGACCAGTTACATAGTAATTGGTAGGGCTCAACGATTTGGTGGGGTGGTGATTATTCTGGTGAAAATTGTAAGTACAAATTAAAATAGCAATTTAAAAAAAAGGCAAATAGCCTGACTTGTTGGCAGAGGCCATGTACACTAACTCCGCCCACCAATGTGTGATAGGGCTAGTCAACACTACAAAAGATGGCTGTCAATCGTCACCTCCAGTGGTGTAGAGGATAAAGCGTGTGTTCTACTCTTTCCGACGTGATCTACCCAGGTTCGAATCAGCCTTCTGGCAAGCTTTTTTTCCTCACTTTTCAAATCTCATATCATATCGGAAAGGCATTTATTTTCAATAAAAATAAAGGAAATAATCGAAAAGTTTAAAATAAAGTATTGGTTAAGCTTAGGGTAGATGTAGGGAAGGCTTATTGTCCCAATAACGCAGCATTCATTTAATAAATTGAATTAAAACTATAATTTACACTCTTTATGTAATTACTGCATACTGTTTTAATAAAATACTGAGGTGCAGATAATTGCGTCTATTTGCAATTATTATAAATTTCAGAAAAATCCTGCTGTTTTCACATAATGTAAATAGAGTCTACAGCTATTTGCACTGAGTGTAAATAGAACCCACTGCTATTTGCACTTAGTGTAAAAAGCATCTATCGCTAAGAAAATATGCTATTTTCAGTTAGTGTAAATAGCATTCAATTGCTACTTAGTGCAAATAGCCGCTGCCCTAAAAAAAAAAAAAATCCAGGTTTGCTGTGCTTGTTTGTAGGACGGCACATTGTGGCTCAAATTTTGTGATTATAATTTAATATCAAAGTTGTAAATAAGCAAAAGATTACTGGAGTTTGTTTCACAAGAAAATACTATTTCAGTCTTTCTACTTCAATTTTTCATGATTAAATGAACTACTTCTGAGTGAAGTTCCAGTCATGTCTCACAAGTGAATATGGTGGTGTTTGTTTTTAGATGAGTGAGGAGGATTTTTCATGAAACCCTCACGAACAACATGTGGCGATGTAGGGCTGTTTGATTTTTTTTTTTTTTTTTTCTTTTTTAGGCTTTCTGTCCACAAGACTTAGCTAATATCTGCAATTCTCCAGCTGTGATCCTTGGAGAGTCTTTGGCCAATCAAACTCTCCTTCTCAGCGTGCATTAGGATGATATAGACACACATCCAGGTAGATTTGTAACATTAGTTGATTGTAACTTCTTAATGATTGCACTGATGGTGGAAATAGGGATTTTCAATGCTTTAGAACACTATTTTGTAAAGCAGAACAATCTTGTTCTGCACACCAGAACTATATTCGTTTGGTTTTACTCCTTGTGATGGATGATTAGGGTAATTTGGCCTTTGTGTTTCTCATATTTATAATCCTGTGAAGCATGAAGTCATGGCTGGACAATTTCATGTCCTAGTCACCCTGCTGTGTGCTAAAAAATGGGAATATGAATGGGAATATACCTCAGAGATACTTTACTCAAGAATTTGTAAGGGTGCCAATAATTGTGGCCAACATGCATTGAAGAAAAACATTCATTTCATAATGTGAGTTTCACCCCACTTTTAATTAATTTACTTCAATGAAAGGTTAGAAGTTTGTGACATTCTTGAATGAAATCTCAAAGATTTTACATTCTGACTTTTTTGCTCAGAATTGTGAGATATAAACTTGCAATCACAAGTTATGACGTCAAAGTTGTGAGATATAAAGTCGCTATTCTGACTTTTTTCAGAATTGTGTGATATAAACTCAAAATTGCCAGTTATAAAGTCAGAATAGCGGGATATATACTTGCAATTGCAAGAAAAAAGTCAGAATTGTGAAATTTTGCAACAAATTAACAAAACACTCCCATAAACCCCTGTACACTGGGAAAAGCGTAGTTTAGTATATGTCTGCTTAATTTTTCTTTTGAGAGAGGTATTATTTTTATTTTTACGCAAAATAGAATGGGTTTCATTTATACTGGATGCCAGAGGGCGCCCTTGTGCAGAAAATCCACATATGCATCAAAGAAGTATTACTGATGACGTCCTGTTTCAGCTTCTCTAATATAGATAAAGGCATCGCTATTGCTGTAACTGAAACAAGATGTAACGTTAAACATTTTGACTGATGAAATATAAGGACAATAAACACTCGCCTGCAATAATATACAGTTTATCTGTGTTCTTCAAACCATCTTGTGTATTTTCATAAGCCATCGCTAATCGACATACATAGAATATGAGTATAGAATTTATTGTCTGCCTCATTCTGTGATAAGACTACATATCAGATCACATAAGGAAGTTAACACTCGACTGATGTTGTGAATTAAAAAGTTAATGTTTTTTTTAATAACTTTTGTTTTTATAACTCTTTTGTTGCACAACAGGTTTAAAAAGGCTTATTGCATGTCATTAGAGTAATAGAAAATATGCTCTGCGTGTGTTGCTTTTTCAAATATGAGAGGGGAAGCTTTTCCTCATTTTAGCACGTGAAATTATGGGCACACATACAGTAGTTTTATTTCTCAGAGAGAAATAAAACAAGGAAGTTATTTAAATTCAAAACCGAATAACTGCAATTCACAAGTGCACGGGTGTCGTACCGAACGGTTCGATATTATATTGAGAATCTCTAGTTTATATCCAGCAATTCTGAGTTTATTTCTCAGAATTGCAAGTTTATATTATGCAATACTGAATTTATACCATGCAACTGCAACTTTATATCTCACAATTCTGATGTAATTTCTCAAAATGTGAGTTTATATCTCACAATTCTTCAATGACCTTTTTTCATTTTTTATTCAGTGGCAGAAACAGGCTTCCATACCAATGAGCTAGAAGTATGTTCAAATTAGATTTCCGGGGGTTAAATCAACCGCTATTGAGATTGAGAACTAAAATGCTAATGGTTAGCTTTCTCCAGTGTCGTAGACTGGTCTGTAGAATCATTAAAAAGCCCCCTGGCCTTTTTCCAAATCTCTGTGGGAATGCAGTGACATAAGAATGACAACTGAAGAAATAAGAAGACAGAAGAGGTAATTTCAGAAGTCTTTGTAAAGCTTCATTTAAGCTCCCCCACAGCCACGAATTTCCATTTACAAACTGTCTTGAAGCAGGAAAAGAATGCTACATTAGCTACACTCCTATAGATTATTCATGCCATTATTAATACAAAAGAACATTTATATCAATGTGGACTGCGTCTGTGATTAAACTAATGGCTCTTAATATAACATAGGAAAATAGTTACTCGGTTGTAGCATTACTGCGCTACTGAATAAGATGTGAATAAACACATATCAGTGCTGAACCTCCATCAGAACCGCCAGGGACTTCATGCACCTGTGTTAAACAACTCTTTTAAACATCTGCGATAACACCTCATAGCTGGTTGTCCTGGCGAATGAGTAATTTCCAGCCATAGTACTCAGCCGTGTTTTGCAACAGACCTTTCATCTGCCTTGCAAATAAACAAAAGCAGGGCAAAGACTGGTAAGCAGGGCTGACAGGAACTCCTCTGTGGCCAGTCACAGAACGGGCAGGCTGCCTGTAGCACCTGCTAGGATTATGTGACGTCAAGCTTGTGTGTCACCTACAATAACACTCCCCTTCTAAAAATGAAAGCTAGAGGCTAAAAATGGGAAACACTCCACTTTCAGAACAACTTCAAATAAAAAAAAATTTCTCAGGCTTTGCATTTTTCACAAACCTCCCTTTTTTCCAAGATTTGAAAAAGCTGCCAAGGTGCTTCTTCATGACCAGAATTTCAACCAGTTCTAGAGTAAATACCGATTGGTTTAACCTTATACAGGGGACAGCAAATGCTATTTTAGTTATCTGAAAAGAAAAGCAAAAAAAAAAAGGAAATTTAGCTGCAAACACGGCTTGTATTTCCACAACTTTCTGACATCAGACAGATAAATCCATTAATGTGTAACTGCTCACTTCAGTTCGACCTTGGCTGAATTTTCAAAGCATTAAGGAGAAGGTTAGTCCCACTCAAGTAGTACTTAATCTCTCCAGCCATTTCCCGAAAACTCTGTATAAGTAGCACTTTAAAACATTTGTAAGTTAACAAGACCATTGTAAATCAATTTACATTTAACTGCCCTTATCTTTTATAGTTAACTAAACTAAAAAAAAAAATCAAATCAAATAAAATCAAATAAAAAAACAAAATAAATAAAATAAAATAAAATAAAATAAAATAAAATAAAATAAAATAAAATAAAAATCAGTAAGGCCTGTCACTTTGGGCAGGCAATGTAAAGCTTTATGGCATCTAAAATAAAATAAATAAATAAATAAATAAATAAGCAGGCATTCCCAGGTACATCACCATAATGGCAAGAAAATTGGTGCTATGGATCAAGTCACTGGGAGAGAAAGCACATGACAGGTTGGCCCTGACTTTATCGACTTTAAACGGGTATAGCTCAGACACTTTTTAGTCGATTCCAACAAATCACATATCATTTGAAGGTTTCTTAATGGAGATTGTGTAAACAAAAAATTAAGAATTTGCTCACTTTGACTCATTTTGCCAGCCCAGGTCACATATTAAGTTTCTGGAGATTATCTTAAAGTGCCCCTATTATGGATTATGAAAGGTTTGTATTTTGGTTTTAGGAGTCCCCAACAACAGGTTGACATGCATGCAAGGTCAAAAAACACTTTTATTGTCTTATAATATGCATTTATTTTGACCTTATTTGCTCAACGACTCCCAAATGATTCAATCAACGATTAATTTCCTCCTTTGTATGACGCAGATAAGCGTCATACAAAGGTCCAATGACCCAGTCTGTTGTGATTGGTCTACTGCGTGCAGCGCATGTCAGAAAAGAAATGCCCATCACCATTATGTTAAACCCCAAAACAGCCATGGTTTATGCGTTTGCCCAATGCAGAAACGTACTGATAAAGCACAGCAGTTTGTAGACCAACGTATTACTTTATTCTTTATCATAACTCCAAGTATAACAATGACAAACATTCACTATTCATCTACACATTTCTAGACAATTGCAAGTGAACATATTTTTTAGCCAGAGACCTACAAGCTGTGTGGCACGAACACAACAATTTACTCACCCCCATGTCATCCAAGATATTCATGCCTTTCTTTCTTCAGTCGTAAAGAAGTTAAGTTTTTTGAGGAAAACATTCCAGGATTTTTCTCCATATAGTGGGCTCGTGAATTAAATGAATTAAAGGTTTCAATGCAGCTTCAAAGGGCTCTAAAAGATCCCAACCAATGAATACGGGTCTTATCGAGTGGAACAATTGGTCA
The DNA here is from genome assembly GCA_012976165.1 of Labeo catla. Lineage (NCBI taxonomy): Eukaryota > Metazoa > Chordata > Actinopteri > Cypriniformes > Cyprinidae > Labeo > Labeo catla. Next base: position 277,269 of record VONZ01000001.1, read on the forward strand.
TTTTCTTTAAAACAAAAATTATTAGTGTATTTATACACTTTTTAACCACAAATGCCCTTCTTGTCTAGTTCTGCGATGCATATGCGTACTCTGTACTTCGGTTCAAGACAGTTAGGGTATGTCGAAAAACTCCCATCTCATTTTCTCCTCCAACTTCAAAATCGTCCTACATCGCTGTTTTACCTTTTTTTGTAAAGGGTGTTTGACCCTCCTTACATGTTCACATTGTAAACACTGGGTCGGTACTTCTGCAGCGATGCAGATGATTTTAAAGTTGGAAAAGAAAATTAGAAGGGAGTTTTCTGAGAAACCCTAACTGTACCTTAACCAATTTACCCTCACAGTGCAGAGCACAGCGTCTTCTCAACAAGTGGGCAGGTAATATGTTAATGTTTCATGTTGACGTCAACTAGAACTTCAGTAACATCTTACTCTCGATTTCTCTCGACATAAGGACAGGAGACCTGTCAATCAATAAATGGGAAATGGCATTACTTATTTGAAAAAGTAACTCAGATATTTTACTAATTATAAAGTAATGCGTAAATTATAAAAAGTAATCTGATAAGTACACATAAGTAACTTAAGTTATTTATGTGTATGAAATGTTTCTTGAAGGTTATAGTTCACTGAAGAATGATCATATGAGTTTTTAAAAACGCCATGTGACCTGTAAACACGAAAATAAAATTTCCATTGCAGTTTTGCGAAATATTCCTTTTTCCATTTACCTAAAAAACCACCTCATACGAGCGTAAAAACTTTTTTGCAATATTTTTTTGTGAAATTGACGTGTTTCCATTAGGCGTATTTTCAAGTCGCAATTTAAATTTGCAAAAAGAAAACTGTGATGTTACAAATGGGGCAATTTCAAAAGGGTTTAAACTAAAAACTCATACTTTAAACTGGGGAGTTAGCTTTGAGGTATGGAGGTATGGTTACAGTATGTTTTCATTGTCACGTAATCTCTTATATGTATAAATACCAAGGACATTTCGATTTTCCATTTCATGACTTCTCTAAAGTAAGGTAACCCATTACAACAAAAGAGGCTGAATTCTAAAGTGACAAAACCACCTGAGCCTTTAAGTAAGAGATGTTTCATTCCCACAGCTGGGCTGGCAGAGTGTTGCGTTGAGTGCCTTGTGGCCTGTGGTACTGCTAAGAAGTGATGTACTGCAGAAGGTCTGAATGAAGAGACATAATCTTCCCCTTTGAAGCATCCCCAACTTTTTTTTTTTTTTTTGGGTTGAGATTCTGTCTGTTTTGAGACTATGCACATGTGATGAGAAATTTCAATGACAAACTCACCAAGCATCAAACAGCATGCAAAGCTTTTCTGCAGTCGTTCATGGAGTGTGCAAAGTCTGCACATGGTTTGAAACACACAGGCTTGGTTCCAACACCTAGTGAGCTGCCTACTGCCTACATATAGCTGTTTTTCTTCTAATGTAGCATCCTACCTGTAACGGAATCTCATACATGACTGTTTTGGCAGTAAACTCACTAGACTCTCTTAATTTCAAGAGTTTGGCATTAAGGCTTTAAAAAATAAAATTATTTTAAAATATATTTTTCCTGTGCTTGCAATACAACAGAAATAAAACAGAATAAAAAAAGTAAAATAATTTAATAATATTTTATATATATTTATATATATATATATATATATATAAAGTTTATATGAATAATAAAATATTTTTTTAATTAATTAAAAAAAATAGGAAAAAAGCATGAACACATTTCAATCTATTTAAATATTCCAATTTCTATCCTACAGGGCAGAAAGACTAAGAAAAACGTATGTGAAAACTTTAAGACACTGAAGGCATATAAACAACTGTAAAAGTATAATAAGCTTAAGCAGAGCCTAAGTCTACAAGGGCCACAAGGTAGCTCTAGTCTACCTTGTAGCTGTATAATTATAGACTGTACCTTATCTGCCATTTTCTGACCATAGGACTGCTGTTGGCAAAATACACTGGGTTAGCAGACCACTTTCCATACCGCTATACTAAATGCAACCTCCATAACAGTGTGTAGCAATTATTATAAGGTGTAGAGGTTTCATCATCATCAGCCATTTCAATTCATACATTCAACAGGGGCTAACAAACATGCGGGTGCTGAAACACAAATTACTTATTGTGAGACTGCTTTTCACATCACATTGTGACTATTCTAATGTTATGCCTCACATTTTGCCTTTGTTAATTGTGTTTTATCTTCAACCAAAGCTTAAAAGCACCTTTTTGTATTTGATCTTCCATGCAAAAATCTACAAAGCAAATTAATGGGCATCCAGATTGCCTGATGAAACATGCAGTACGTTTAACACCGGCTCTCTATTATTCAACTTGACTCCATGGTGTTAAAAGATCTGAGATGCTGAAAAAGTAGAGAACTTTAAGAATTTAACTGACAGAGAGATATTTCAAAATATTATTCCGGGTTAAAACCTCTATCGTTGACATCCGCATTCACTGAAAGCAATTTTCTAACTGAGAAAATGAGTAGAAAACATATTTACACAAGTCAAAAGTTTACATACACCTTGCAGAATCTGAAAAATTTGACCAAAATAAGAGGGATCATACAAAATGCATGTTATTTTTTATTTAGTACTGCCCTGAATAAGATATTTCACATAAAAGGTACTTACATATCGTCCACAAGAGAAAATAGTAGTTGGATTTATAAAAATTATGCTTTTCAAAAGTTTACATTCCCTTGATTCTTAATACTGTGTTGTTACTTGAATGATCCACATCCGTATTTATTTTTTTATTTAGTGATAGTTGTTCATGAGTTCTTTGTTTGACCTGAACAGTTAAACGGCCTGCTGTTTTTCAAAAAAATCCTTCAGGTCCCACAAAGTCTTTGGTTTTTCAGCATTTTTGTGTACTTGAACCCTTTCCAACAATGACAGTATGATTTTGAAACCTTTTAAATTGGAAGATTAGAATAAATTTAATTATTTTGTCTTCTGGGAACAAGTAAGTAACTTCTGTAGCTTCTGAAGGGCAGTACTAAATGAAAAAAATATGATATTTAGGCAAAATAAGAAAAATGGACACATCCTCATTCCATTCAAAAGTTTTCAAAAGATTGATCTCAAAATCATACAGTCAATGTTGGACAGGGTTCAAATACACAAAAATGCTGAAAAACCAAAGAAATTGAAAAAACAGCGGGCAGTTTAACTGTTCAGGACAAACAAGGGACTATCACTAAAAAAAAAAAAAAACAGCTCATCATTCAGGTAACAACACAGTATGAGGAATCAAGTGTATGTAAACTTTTGAACAGGGTAATTTTTATAAATTCAGCTATTATTTTCTCTTGTGGACTATATGTAAACATCTTAAGTGAAATATCTTATTCAGGTCAGTGTTACATGAAAATAACATGCATTTTGTATGATCCCTCTTATTTTGGTAAAATAATTAATGTTTTGCAGATTATGCAAGGTGTATGTAAACTTTTGACTTCAACTGTATTACCATTTAGAAGTTTGGGGTCAAAAAGTTTTATTCAGCAAAGAGAACTTTTGCATTATAACAAAAAAAAAATCAATTACCAATGTTCTTTTCTGATATCAAATGATTTTCACGAAAACATTAAGCAACAACCAACTTGTTTTCAACATCGATAATAATACCAAAAAAAGCAGCTATACTTAGGCTGAAGTTCTGGTTGAATGTGTTTTACTGACATTATTCCTGTGGGTCAGGTTTGCTCCATTTAGGTGTTTTCAGGTAATCACATCACATTTCTCCTTAATGCAAAAGTTATAAGGAAAACCAGGTCATGACAGAGTTAGAATGGTTTAACTTGCAAGGCTGGCAGTTCTGCCAGTTTCCTGACAACATGTAACACAGTTACACATTTGAAACTTTTTTTAGTTCCACTGTAGATTATAACGTAAAAATGTGAAAAATATTTCTATGGAATTTGCGAGATGCTGTTGATAAAGCACAAGTTGTATTTAACCCAGAAAAAGAGCTGGCAAATTAATTAAAATGTCAGACTAATCTAGAGTAATTAGAGTATCCAATTAAATCTAACTCCATAAATTCTCTCAGGAATTCACAAGAAAAGTGAGAAATGCTTAAACTATTTTTAGAATAATATTTAATATTTTCTTGCATGCTTTTAAAAACAGTTTTAAAATTAGTTTTATGCTCATATCTGATTATAATTCCTGAAGGCATGCATGCACTTCTCATTAACAGACAGTGCGTTTGATGGTTCATGCAAAAAAAATAAAAAAAGACTGTTCAACAAGCAGCAGGAGCCATTTATATGATTAGCAATAGGTCACTCTGACATATGAGCATTTTGCAATAATTTTTCTAGTTGAAATGTTTACTGAGGCTTACACGACCTGGCCAGGATTCAATATGGTGCGCTAAAATTGTAATCATCTCTGATTGAATAACTTTAAAATGGGCTTGCTCAGCATATGGTGCCTCTAAACCTTTTCTAAAAGTCTATCACAAGCACTTCAAAGTATCTCTTCAGGTATGCGGTTTTTCAAATGGGCCACGTGTCTCCTTCAACCCGATAGAATTCAAATCATTTATAAAATCAGCTAATTTCCACCGGGATAATGTGTACATAGGCTTTGCAGGGATGTCATTACTTAGGCGGCTTTGGCTTTCAGAGCTCCAGTTGTGCTATCAAATGGAACAGTTCATGTGTCATCTACAGCTAGTAGCAGGTGTTGGAAGACGGTTTGCGGAAAGTGATGTGGAGCTGAATGCTGCAACTTTCTCTCTCTCCTTTTCACTTGCATTTCAAACTCCTTTTGCTTTCCACAGAAGCCTCTCACACATAATCCCTTTTAACACCATCAGAGAGAGGTCAAAATTTAGCAGTAGTTTGAGGAGAGATTAGTTTTTCAGATGTACTTACTTTGTTATCATTCCCTATAATGTGAAAAGTTGGCCAATGCATTATTTCAACTTGCCGCAACCTGAAATGTATATGAAAACACAATTAGACTAGGCAAACCATATGCTGAGGGACAGTATACTATGAGGAACAATGGAAGGTCTTTGGAGAATACAAGCATCACCACACTTGCTGCTTTTCACTCTCGCTGACACAACACTGATTTTGTTATGAAATTCCATTATATTTACTGTTATTTCTGAATTCCCAATGCAACTTTATAACTATACCCTGACTTATTGTTTTTTTTTTTTTAAGATGTTGCACCATTCAGTAAATGTTCAGTTTCTAATGAAGTGAGAAACAGCAAGTCTAGCAGTCCAAATGTATAATCAACAGTGTTATCTCAACCTCTTTTAAGTTCTATAGGAAACATGATAAAATATAGTTCTATTTGAAGTTGTCCTAACAGGAGTAAAAGGGCAGTTTAAGCATATTTCATAAATTAATTGTATTCTGAAACACAGTATAAAAACCTAAAATAACTCTGATCAAAATTAGAGAACACTTATAGATACCTTCAAATCACTGGTGTTAATCTGGTACCTGGTGCTAATTTCCTTAATTATAATAAACCCTACTGAACTAGCAGCATTTCTCTAATTTCCACTAAGACTGCAAGATGGCGGGCCGCTCTAAGGTGACTGAAACCCTGTGACAGAAGGTTGTCCAGATGAAGGCCAAGAGATGACCCTTTCAGCCATTGAAGGATAAGCTAGTCATTCCAAATCTGTGATTTTTCAAATATTGCAGCTTTACAATGACATAAATTCATTCAAGTCCCCCAAAAAGGCTGGTTGTCCACATAAGACAAATGCACAAGCAGACAGGACAATGCGGAGACTCTTAATGGGGAATCGGTTCAGCACTGCAGCTGGAATTGCTTGACAGTTCAGTGCTGAATAGGGTAAGGATCTGTCTTGGCGTGTTTAAGAAAAGTGAGACTGAAAGTGCACTCTTCAGTGACCAAACCTCTCATCAACAGAAAGAATCAAAAGGCTAAGTTCACCTTTGGTGAGGAGCATGTTGTGTGGAGAGAGGAGAACTGGTTCAAAGTTTACTTTAGTATTGAGAGCAAGTTTATTTTATTTGGGTGAGAGCCCAACAGAACCTTTGCAGAACCTCCTTCAGCCAATCAGCCTGCAACTGGCATGCAAGACAATGTCCCCATCACTCTGGGTAAAGCAGTTTTTTTAATTTTTTTTAAAGATTAAGCATTAGATGACAGTAATAATTTAGGAAATTAGAATGGAAAACCACATATCCAGTATGAACTGATACTGAAATAACTGAATAAATAAACTAAATAAGTAAAATTAATTAAAAAAAAAAAAAAAAACTGGCCAACTAAACAATATGGTATAATGCATCCCTATCCTCATTCGCACAAAACTGACATTCATCGCCATCTGCAAATGCACTCTGGTTTGATTTGGCTCTGAATTTTACTCTTAAAATTAAACTTAAAATGAATTCTTAGTTGCTTTTTCCACTGTAAAAAAAAAACGTTTTGGTCCAATAGAAAGGCTGCATGGATTTTGAAGTTTCTTCATGGAACCACAGATGGCAATGAAGAGCCTTGATTTTTAATCAAGTTCACTATACAGAGAATGTCAAATGCTTATAGAAAGACAATGCAAAGCTATCAGTGTCAGCAAGATGTCTGTGTTTCATGCATCTCTTAATTTAGAAGTTACATTACAACCAAATTTCAGCAATGGATTATGAACCACGCACTGTCACACACCTACCCCGCTACTGTCAAGTCGCCAAACTAAGACTCTGCCAACACATCATAATGTAATAGTTTGACAACAGGGTGTGGTGCTGTGCTATTTCCAGCTAATTGGCATTTGGGTTATATAAAGGGATTTGAATTGCAGCTGGCGGTGGTGTTGATTCAGTGCTAGGTCTGATTAAATATCGCAGCCTCCTGTCAGACGCAGTTGGGCTGGCATCAGTTATCTATGTGATATGTGTCTCCTGGGCGGCACTCCTTACTTCCATCTGCCATTTCCATTCACGCCAGTAGGCTTATTTCACTCATGCTCCTGTTGTTGTTGCAGCTCTGTTATGTTTAATTTGTTTATTGCTGTAAACATACATTGTCTAGATATGGTCACATATTTGGTGGGTGGCCTGAAGGAAACAAGGCAGACGAGCGTGTGGTTGCACAGAGAGAGAGAGGAATCGAAAGGAAAAAGACAGTTATTTTGAAGAATGACAGCAATGAGAAAAACAAAATGCCTGAATTCTGAGAAAATCCTTCAAATGAAACAGATGGAACTAAATTATTTATATATTAATTTTCAATAGCCGTGACTACAAAGACCATAGGGACATAATGCACACAATAGAACACACAATGAAGCACACAATGAGGATAACCTCTGAAAGACCTGTACTTCTTATTTCAGTAATAAAATTTCTTTTCAAAACAACCATTACAAGATGTCCGATTTTTAAAATTCCTTAATGTTCAAGTAAGCTATTAACTATTAAAGAGAGCACCAAAGCCAAGGCAGAGTTCAGGACACACAGGAACTGACCTGGTGCTGTAAAGAGGCATGGAAGACTGTCTTAAAGCTCTAAAATCTTGCTCATGTTCGCATATTCAAACCTGCTGTGTTGACACAACATGCCAGAACTGTGCTGAACTAAAGAGTTTCCATGCAGTTTCTTACTGAGCATACCACATGTTCTTGTGTAGATCAAAAATGCATCAGATATGAACTGCAAAAACATATGATTTTTAAGTGAATGAAGACTGAATAATTTCAAACTGTTCTTCGCATTGAAGTTTAGAAGACTTGGAAAAAAATATACAAATATGGACTATTTCTAATAAATTTGTGGCTGACCTTTATGTTTGTCTCAAAAAAAGAACAATCGACATCCTCTCATCCTTTTTCTTTTGTGTTACTCAGAAAAAGAAGGGGAAAAAATAAGAAAAGATCTGATACGAATAAATAACAGAATTTTCCTCTTAGGGAAAGCTAGCCCTTTCCATACAGTTTTACTAAATTATTTATTTTATTATTTGCATATGGGTCATTCCGTGTCAAATCAACCAAATTTCACAAACTTCCCAGCTCAAACTTTTGATTTTGCTAATATTTTTTTTCTGAGGAATGAAAGACAGGTACAGTGATGAAAGCCAAAATATTAAATGTCATGGATGATGAATATTTACTGAGTAATCCACTGTTTTGTAGAGGGAGGTCAAGATGGCCATTTTCACCTGAGATTCAGAGTCAAGTTACAGGGGGGTAAAAATGACTTCTGAAAGATGGCAGCATCATAATGTTATTTTTACACTGAGATTGGTAGTTCTATTAAAATCTGTTGACTTCAGCAATCTTTATTGCATTATGTGTCAATGGTGGCCATTCAAAAATTGTGAAATAGAATTTTTTCAAGTTTGCATGCCTGTAACTCAAGAAGAATTAAAGATATCTTGATGGGGTCACCGGATGCTAAGTTTTTTCATGTTGTTTGAACATTAATGTGTGTTGGCAGTGTATGTACAAATCTACCCTATAATGATAAAAATCCATGCAGTGGTTTTTAATTAATCTATAAAAATAATATTCCCTTTTTCGAATTTTGGCGTCAAACCGTCAGAGGCCGCTCCCACGATAGTTGATTGACATGAGCGTTTGTGTTGCTGGATGTAATAATGAACAAAGTGGTCGTCATTTACTTCTGACATCTGAGCCACTGAAGATGCAGTAGATTACATTTGTTTGTGAAGGAAATGCGCCTACCGATCTACGTATATCCGTCTATGTTCGCGCGAATCGGTCGTGATCAAGCTTCACTTACAGCAGAAGAGAATATAAGGTTTTTTTTTATGAATATTTGTGATCGTCTTTCCTAATAATGTGCTAGTTAGCAAGTTTAGCGGCTAAACGCGGCTAAAGTAAACAGGCTCGTCACTCCACAGAGAGAAGAGAGGGGCGGGGCGAGCAGAGCTCATTTGCCTTGACCAGAATGAGATGATTTTTGCAGAGCTAATTTTGGCAAGGTAAAAAGGGTGTCGTTTTACACAACCATTGAGATTTTTTAACCAAAGTATATTATAGACTTTTCATTAAGACCCTAAAGAATCATATCAACTTGTGGAAAATGGGCATCCGATGACCCCTTTAATGCCTTTTTATATATTGGGTCTTCAAAACTTTCCTTTTGGCATTTTTATTTTTAATGCCTTATGAGATTCGGTTCCAGGTATACTGAAATTTCAATATGGCTGCAGGAGTTCATTATTAAAATTTTCACATTTTCAGGGGTCAAAAACCAAATGTGGGTCAGTTTGCAAAAATATGATCCTTTATTTCTTTTAAAGAGGAATGTCTAAAGAACAAATAATGTTAAAACTAGAGATGCATCTAATTTCTTTCTGTCAAGACAACTGCATTGAACATACCGGTCTGAGTGCCATAAATATTCTTTTTCCAAAGTTCGCATGCCTATAACTCAAGAAAAAAAAAAACACAATATGATTTTAGATTCTAGTTCTTCATAAACTTCTCTTTTGGAATCCTAATTTTCAAGCCTTATATTATTCAGTCGCAGAGATATCGGGATCTTAATGAGGCTCCATGACCAGAATATTACCCATTTTCAGTGGTCGAAAACCAAATGTTTGTCAGTTTGTGTACAGCTGATACTTATTTTATTTAAAGAACAATGTCCGAAGAAGAAATAATGTTGAAATTAGAATTGTATCTTTTTTCCCCTCTAAGACCCATTATAGGGGTCATCGGATGCCCAGTTTCCACAAGTTGATATGATTCCTTAGGGTCTTAATGAAAAGCCTATAACATGATTTGGTTAAAATTTCTCAATGGTAGTGTAAAAAAAACATCTTTTATTACTTTGTCAAAATCAGCTTTGCAAAAATCATCCTGTTCTGGTCGATGTTGCTTTAAATGTTAATGAGCACTGCTCGCCCCGCCCCTCTCTTCTCTCTGTGGAATGACGAGTCTGTTTACTTTAGCCACATTTAGCCACATTTAGCCACGAAACTTGCTTACTAGCACGTTATTAGGAAATGCGATTACAAAGATTCATAAAAAAAAAAACCCTTATACTCACTTCTGCTGGATCACAAAAGATTCACGCGAACATAGATGCTTTTGTTTAGATCGGGAGGCGCATTCCCTTCACAAACAAACATAATCCACTGCATCTTCAGCGGCTCAGATGTCAGGAGTAAATGACGGCTACTATGTTCATTATTACATCCAACAACACAACACCTCAATCACTTAGGAGAGACTCTCATGTCTACATCCCTGCTCTGACATCGAAACAATGGTGATTGGACTGTTACTGCTCATTCAAGGCAGGTCTAAGGTAAGACGACCGTGTCAATCAACTATCGTGGGAGTGGCCTCTGTCTGTGTGCCGTCTCACATGATGCTGAGAATGGCTTGATTTGAAAAAGGGGAAATTATTCTTACAGATTAAATAAAAACCACAGGGTGGATTTTATCATTATAGGGTGTTTGCGTACACACACTGCCAACACACATTTATGTTCTAACAAAATGTAAAAGTGAACTTTGCATCCGATGACCCCTATAATACTTCTTGAGTTACAGGCAAACAAACTTTGGAGAAAAACTTGAAAAGTGTTGTTTTTTTTAATGGTCACCACTGACACATAATGCAACAAAGATTGCTAAAGTCAACAGATTTTACTAATAAAACTACCAATCTCTGTGTAAAAATAACAGTATGATGCTGTCATCTTTCTAAGGTCATTTTACCCCCCTGTAACTTGACTCTGAATCTAAGGTGAAAATTGCCATTTTGACCTCCCTCTACAAAATAGTGGATTACTCAGTAAATATTCATCAAGGACATGTATTATTTTGGCTTTCATCACTATACATGCCTATCTTTCTTCAGAAAAAATATTAACAAAATCAAAAATTTGAGCCGGGGACCTCTGGTTGAACTGACACGGAATGACCCATTTATTTTAAATAACCAATTGTCCCACAATTAAAATGTTCCGTATTTTTGCTATTGCTCGAAAAGCATAACATGCCATCTTTCATTATTTGATAAAATATAAGTAGTTTACACTTTTACTAAAGTTGTTTACAGAAGCTGTGGAATAAAACTAAGAAAATCCAGTTAATATTTTTATAGCAGTATTTCCTTTTAAAATGTATACAATGATCAATTATTCAACAACATTATATATCTGGCAGATATTCTGCTAAAAAAAAAAAAAGTTCGAATAAAACATGAACAATCTGTTAGACTAAATAATGGCTACTTAATACTGCTCCACACTTTTCCTTGAATACAAACAAAACAAAGAAGAAAAGATTTTTAGATTATCAAGAGACAATAAAGCATAAAATGCCAGTCAAGTCACCTTTGCTAGTGGGTAAAACTGATGATTGCTAAACTGAGTGCCAGGAATCAGACATTTTGATATAATCTTGGCAAGCAGGGAATTTGGATTGAGATTTATTTATGCAGGTGGAGAGAAAAAAAAAAAATCAAAGAAGGGTTAAACCCTTGATCTTTCCAAGTATGCTCCTTTTGTGTTCCTCCTATTCTTTGAGGGCAGGTACCACATGTTTCCTGATATTGTTTCACTGTGCATCACAAAAGCTTAAGAATACAGTCCATTTTCTGTGGGTGGTGATATAACACTTGTGAAATACACAATGAAATGATTTAAGATCAAAGCTTAACAACGTATGTTCAAAGAGCTTTCTTTGGTAGGGTGTAAGTATTTTTCCAGCCTTCAAGTCCATTTAGTTGGCATGGATACTAATGTCAATGGGTGATTGCCTAAAGCCTGATACTGGTACAGCTAGTTTTCCCCAAGGAGGTTAGGTAAATTCGTTTTTCCTCACAGTACCTTGGTAAAAAAAAATTACAGAGCAAATTACCTACTGTTTTTCAGCTAACTCACAAGTCCCCTGAGAAACTGAATTCCATCCGCATAGGAATATATGTGTCAACGGTATATTATATTTTCACAACATTTCTCTATTTTGACCTTCGCCGAATACCATAAATTGAGCTAATTTTCTCATTGCGCTGCCTAGTGAACCTTCATCATGGATTTAGACCTTTTTGCCAACTTTCTGAGTAAAATAACAGTTGGTGGCTCAAGCACTGTTGGCATCTCATCTGAAAATTAAATAAAAAGCAGTTTTATCAAGGACAATTCAGAACAGAAAAATCTGTCTGATCACTAATCTTCGTTAAGTTATATATATATATATATATATATATATAAAATGAAATTAACTCATTCCATGCATTATTTCTGGCTTTGACCATTCGTGCTCATCTGAGCCAATTCTAGTACAGTAAAACCCTGCCATATTTTTGTACATATGTACGGTTTGATATGTGAAAATGTGTCTTGTATATTTATGCCTGTCTCCTGCCTAGCATATGCTGCCATGGCCATTCGCTCAAGCATAAATTTGACTGACAAGGTCTTGCATGTAAACCATGCTGAGCAGGTTTCAGTAAACAGATGGTGCATTTTAATATCCTAGAGGGCTGAGAGCGCAACTAAATGCTCAAAGATTAGACTAACCAGTCCTTTGAGTCTGGTGATCTCCCAGACCAGCTTGTCAGATAAGAACAGCACTCGTCAGGTTTAGGATTCACAAAACCGAGAACAGACAAATCCTCACAGAAGGAAGATGTACAGGTATCCATGGCAAAAAGACTTCTGTGAACTGTTTTTCACATGTCTCTGTCTCTGATAGACCAAACAAGGCCTGTCATGCAGGATAAAGAGGGTTTTATTTTTTTCTCTCTCCAAACCTCAGAATTTTGTAGATAAAATATCTCTGAGGCAGCGGTGGCAACATTCTCAGTGTCAGGGCTGTGGTACAGCAAAAAAAAAAAAAAAAGAAAGAAAGAAACACTTTCAGCCTGAAAATATTTGGAGCCATTTATCATTCCACTGAATCGACCATCATATTGCTGCTGAGAACGTGGCAATAACTCGCACCCCCTCAATAACTCCATCCTTAAAAGACACATTTGAAAATATGAAACTCTTTTCTTCCAGTCCTCAGAGAGTTTTTTTCTTTTCCGTGTCACCTGAATTGCTACCAGAGCGAAGTCCCAAAATTCCAAATATAGTTTTAGAGATCTTTGAAAAGATGGATGTGCATCATTTAACACATTCATTACATCCACACAATGGAAAAGTACGCTGCTGGCAAGGAACTGGCATAATCTGTGACTGCAAATATAGAACACATGTCTGAAAGCACTATTTGAGGGACGCTCAATTAGGAAATGAAAACCATCACATCCTTATGACCAAAATCCATCATTCGATAACATCAGCACTTTTTTCTTATTTTATAGCAATATCCACCCACAGTGGAAGCTGTCGATGGCTTCTGATAACATCCTGCCAGGTCCAGCAAGCACTGATTTAATGTGTCCATCTGGCAAATAGAAGTATGTGCCTGTTAGAGTGTGTGTGTGCGTGTGTGTGTTCACAACCTCAACTATCCTGACACAGCATGAACCACAGCTGCAGCAATCAAGGGAATTTGAAGATGCAATTGCTGGAAATAATGAACCAATTAAAATGAAATGCCACTCATAAAAACAAAGTAATCTTTCAAGCAGTCCATCATTTATTGGGGGAAAGCAGAAGCCTCCCTTTATTAACGGGGTCATATCTTGAAAAATCTCATTTTCCTTGATCTTTTGAAAATACAACAGTTTAATGTACCATGTAAACTCCAACTTCCAAAAGTCAAAACTATCTTCAAAGTTTAAAATGACCGTTTACTGAAACTAAGCTGTTTGTTTTGTGTGACATTGTAACATCTTACAAATTAATGTCAATTTTTAGACATCAGTGATACCCATTTGGTATTCAGCAAATTACTATAGACCACAGTCAAACTGAAGCAAAACAGGAGGATGTAGGATAGATGCCAATATTCCAAAACACTAAAATAAGGTGTGATCATTTCAGCTGCCATTAACCAATGATAATAAGGTAAAGGGAAAGTCTGCCAAACATTGTTTTTCTGGCTCAAAGCAAAACAAGTGGCTGATGTTTCTTTTTAACAAGGCTCTTCACTGTGACAATCTGACCTTAACAGTTTGTGCTGGACATTTCAGCACAATTATTGAAGAATGCCAACTAAACTGAATCTAACCAACCCACAAGTCATATTAATTTCATACTCAGGGGACATTTACATTAACTTAAAACTGTCACATAAAAATTAACATTTTTATTACAAATTATTTTATTTTATTTTATTATTTTATTTATCACTACTTTGGTGCAACACATATATATATAAATGTCTCTAAGGGGAAAAATAAATAGAAATAAAAATTAATAATTAAAAAAATGTCATATTTTATTCATAATCAAATTGTATATGGTCATAATATAATATTAATAGTACTATAAATAGTTATACATTATAGGTATAAATAAATGTACACAGTAAATACACAATTACAATCATAATTAAAAATAAACACAAATAAAGTTTGAATAAATAATAATAAATGGATATAATTATACATCAAATAATAAATAAACAATTTAGATAGATAGATAGATAGATAGATACATATATTTGTTTCTTGAATGTCTTTGAAAACATGTACAAAAGTGTATTCAGGAAAGCATGTGCACTCCAGTGAATATCAATATTTCATTACATGGCAGATATCATATACAGTACCTTCAAACCATTTCAAATTCACCTCTTAGACAGTATGTGAAGAGCTTGTAATATCTTTCGCAACAACTCAACTGACTCAAGAAAACAGAGAGAGGACAACTTTTCATACCGAAGAAGTATCTATCCATACGTATCCTTCATACACTTGAAGTATATACAGCATGCGACCTAGACGACCTTTGTCAACCGTAGGCATTTCCAAGGTCAAAACAAATCGCCCCATGCTCAAGCATATCAGCACAACTGACACTCAGCCGTTTTAGCGTTGAGTATCGCTTCAAATTTAAAGGCTGTACTTCCTCTCAGAGTCATTTCTCAATGCACACTGAACCCTATAAGACACATCAGGAGAGCTTTTTGGGAGGCTTCTATTATTAAGCAGAAACATGCAATTTGATTTTGGGTGATAAATGAAAGGGCATTGGAATAACGTTTGCAGAGGAGAGTGCCTCTCTATAGCAGAGATTCTTGAGAGGGGTACAAGAACTGCACGGTTCAATGGCTTGAAATGATTAATGAGTTCCCCCCTACAGTGGGCTCTCCTCGACAACACTATTTCCCCTGTGAAGACAAATTCCTGGATGTTCTTGCTGTGTCTGGTGGGTAAAATATTCAATGCGTTAACCCATCATTTAGATTCATTGTGAACCACATCACATAGTCGCTGTTGGGCCCACAGCTGTACAAGTGAGAGACTAATGTTTCTTTTTTGACTCTGCATGAAGGTTTTACTGTGTCTAACCCACCTAGCGTCACCCCTTACTACCACAGTTCTCCCACAGGGAATGCTAAACCATTCAGAGAGCCCATTAGATGGATTCAATGCTTCATTGAAACTAGGGAACGTGTTTGGTTTCATACCTGCAAAATGGTTACTAGGATGGAGTCCCCCCTGTAACCTCAGAAAGCTGTCATCGGATGACAGAATATGGGTCATTGCTGCCTCTGGGAGGGTCAGAGCCGATTTTCCTGCTATCTTTTTGTGGTTTAGGTATGACTTTATAAAAGTCACTGGGGACGTGACTGAAAGGTGCCAATAAATGACAACTGAGAACAGGAAATTTTTGTATCTGAAAGTCTGTATTTTGAGTTTGTGCTAGCGTGAGAAAAGTTTTGCAAGACTACGATGGCTTAATTAGAATATGAAGTAAAGAAAATTCATCATAACAGATTTGCACTAAAAACACACATAAGCATAAAGCTGCGATAATCATATTTCTTCTTTTTGATGTCCCTCATGGTGGTACTCGGGTCAAAGTTTCTTACGGCAAACGGCCAGACTTTAATTACACCCATTATCTACTAAAACAAATGTCGGCCATTCAACGGGCAATGGAACAGTAAACGTAATAGTAGCTCTGTGTTTGTTTCCTTTAATTAAAACAGGGCATTTGGACAGTAAAAGAGATGTTTTAATGAAGGCATGTGAACTCTCTTTGGCATGTAATAAATCCCCATTAGGGCTCCTCGCCCTAAGGCTGACAATCATGCTTTTGCAGCCACCACAATCAACCTCGCCTGACTCTTAAACCTGCTCATTATTAAAATACATTAGTTATGATAATCCCTGCCATGGCTTTAAATTCAGTGAATACTCAGCATTAAACTTTTAAGCTGTAATTAAAAAAAATACAGTAGTTGCAGTCCCTAAGGAAAGATCTGTCTTCCCATTGTAAACTGAGCACACCTAGTAGCTTGATTTGCTATAATGAGGAATTATAGGATGAATGCAGCAACTGTGAATGCTTATAGGGTCACCGGGACCGGTATTGTGCAGTTTATAAAGCACACATTCAGGATTGAATCAGTATGAACTGCAAACTGAATGTGGGATTTAGACAAGTTACGGAAATTTGGTAAATATCCCATGAAATCACTGAACAGGCTTTTGAAACTGGCAGCATGGGTGGGCCTCTTGACGGAAAGATTGTATTTATGAGATCATTTTTACAATCTCGTAATTACGAAATTTGAAACTTTGAGTTTTCTTTAAAGGGAACCCTGCATATTAAGACTTGTATTGCATAATATAATACTGAAATATCAGTATTATCAATAGTATTACTTATACTGAAATATGTAGTAGAAAACCCATGAATGATTTTTGTTATTTAAAAATCCACATTGTTTTATACATATTTTGGACTATGGGAGGCACTGTTATTTCGATGATGTAAAATGGTTGCACTCAGTAAACAGCTGGTTCCATCTGTAGCTATTGTTATCACAACACAACTCGTAAAATAAAATACTGATACAATGCCACATTGTGCGGGTTTTGGTTGTAATTTTTAGCCAAGGGCAACATGAGAAGCGATGTAAGTCTTCCTGCTTTCCTAGTGATAAGAAGAGGAGAAAAGAATGGGAAGATGTCTGTGAGCGAATAAAACTTCCTAAAGACCAGTGTCTTTGTTCTTTGCACTTAAGCCCCAATGCCTTTTAGGCTTTTAGTAGACCACAGCTACTAAAAGAGCTTACAAACGGCAGAGACAAGAAATGCTAGATGCCATCCTGGCAGGATGTAAACCTGGCGACACTTGTCATGATGCCACAGACAGTTTCTCAGCACGGATTTCACTTGATATCCAGGGAAGTTTAGAGAGGGGGGAATGGTATGGCATTTGGTTTAAGCCTGCACTTATATCCATCGCCACCTGTAATCTCTTTGAGGAGCTGTGGTCATTATATCAGTATTCTATTTTCCAAGTTGTGTAGCGGTAAAAATAGCAACATGTAGCACCAGTAGCTCACCAAGTGCAACCATTTCACATCATCGAATAAATAGTGGCCAAAAACTACAGAAAATTACTTTATATTAACATAATACATTGGGCCCCTTTCTTAGAGTGTGCACCTGATGCACATTCTTTATTCATAATTTTGTAGAACCTTGGTTTATTTTTTTGTAGAATAGGTACGTCGCCATCTTCCTCTAACTAAACTGATTTGAATGCACCTGACATGGTAATTACGACTTCAAAACTTGTAAATACAAACTTCCCAGGAGGACTAAATGCACCATATGTCACAAGAACCTACTTTCTAGAGGGATGTGGTGATATTAGCAGTTTATATTTTCTTATTCTAGAGAACATTGAGTGAGAAGTAGCAATGAGCCATTTGTACTGGAACACAAATATTTATAGATGAGAAAAAAAAAAATCAAGTAATGGCTGACAATGTTTTTTTCTTCAAAAGCTTTCCAATTATATAATTTCATTATAAAGCTCAACCAATAATATGCATAATATGATAGATGGCTGTAGTTGCCTCAGTTTAAACAACAGCAGCACAAGTGAACTGAGCCTCTCTTCTTAAAAAAAAAGCATGAACGAACATCGGCGGGTAAATTAATATAACTACATAATTATATCATTAGAAGAGATGTTCCTTTTTCGTTCAGGCCATAAAACTCAAAATGAAGGAGCAGGTCATATTTAATTAGAGATATAAAATCTGTAAAGAGCAAAATGAGTCCTCAATATATTTGGTGCTTTTTCCTCTGAAAAAAAAACAATAAATGAATGCATATACATGCTAAACGTTAATTGTCAACATTTCAGAGTCAATTACCATACAGAGGCTTCAAAGTTAATAAGCCAGAAAATTTATATTATGATTGCCTTGGTTCTTTAAGAATGGTTCTAAAAAAATGATACATTTAAGACACGTTGGTCTTAAAACAATTTCTAACTTGTTCAAAAGCAAACTACAGCTAGAATAGTGAACAGCTATGTTGATTGAACTGTCAATGTCAGTAAGATGCAACGTTTATTTTTCACATCGCCTCCCCGTCATCCCATCTCCAGAAGGCTGTTAGGCTGTAGGGCTAAGAGTGCTGACCCTGAACAGCCCATCAGCAATTCTCCTGACCTTCACCCAACGGACCTGATCCTTATAGCGGCTCTTAGTTGTCATCATACTTCACTATGTGGCATTAAAAAAATGTGTGTCAGGCCTTTGCCTGAGAAGATTACAAACTGGCTCAAAATGGTTCTGGCTGTTTTTTTAATCTTGGTGGTGCTGCCAATTCCCTAGTTGCAGTTGCAAAAAGCGCACAGAGTAGAGAACAAAAAGCTTTCCTCTGCCAGAGCAATTTCATCCGTCAGACTTTCCTTTCTCCCAGAATGTGTACATGAAGGAAATTAATGTACATCATTATGGTCAATAATAAAAATAGAGCTTTCTTAAAAGCAAACAATGCCAAGGGCCAGACACTGGAATAAAACAAAAAGGGAAAAAGCAATCTATACTTTTTTCAAGTCAGGTATTGTGAATATAACACCTCTGTTGTTCCAAGTTTTAAAACGTGAAAATAATTCGATGCCAGCATCAATATTGTAGCTTATTTTGTCATAAGGTGTTACTCACACACTGATGATAATAGTCTAATTCTCTCTAAAAGCTTTCACCGACACAGCAAGGATGTGCACAATGTTCTACCATTCACAAAGCATAACCATCATTGCAGCTCAGAGGAATGTGAGTGTTTGGTCCCATGACTTACTCAATGGTGTTGAATTGTTTATTATCTCCTTGGAAAAACAGCACTTAAAGCATCTCATTTGATTAAGCATGATATAATTCTATGTTCCTTTATTTACTCGGCAGAGTAGTAAAAAGCATAATGGCTTATTAATCAAGGCTAAAAGTTCGGAGACTCAAATACTAATGTCCGCGTCAAAAGAGATGAAAGGAAACGCTAACTGATTTTGAGAGTAACGATAAATGTAGTAGACGTCTCTTTAGTACGCTTGGTTATCCACAAAACAGGATTATTTTGTGGGCACACGATGCATGAGCAAACCAAAAACATGTGCTAAAAATCAACAAATAACCTTAAAGCTTTTCCTGTAGATAAAAACAGTAGCACAGTAAATTCACAATTTAAAGTTATATTATTATATTACAAAACTACGTCTATACTACTTTAATGAAATATAAATAGTCATTAGGAATTACCAACCAAAACCATTTCCACAAATAGAAAAATAGAAAAAGACGCTTTGTTTACACACGCTTTGTTTACCTGCGTCAATCACAGCGCTGAATCTAACAGTTGACTACACTTCCCTCGTTGTCAGACGATAGAATGTATTTGCATGCTTGTTTCAGTTGATGGTGGGTAAATAATCCATTTATCCAGCGCTGTCATTCTCTGTTTTAAAAATTAATATTTACCTTTATGTAAAACGCTCACTTTTGGCGCTTGACTGAAATGATTCAAACTAGAACCGAGACCGATTCATTAAAAGAACCGACTCAAGTGATTCATTGGCAAATATAACACGCTGGTTCGCATTCTAAACGGCAGGGACCAAACTGCATCATGGCTGTAATACTGCCAGAGACAATGCAACGTTATATCGAGTGACAATACAACTCTGTGAAGAAAAATCAATATTCTTTATGGATCTCGTTTTGTGCTCTGGCACATTGACATGCTGTAACAGAGAACAGGGCCACCCCAAATTCTTGCTACCAAATTGTAAGCACACAATTGTCAAATGTCATTGTATGCAGTGGCATTAAGATGGTTCTTCATTGGAATTAGGGAGCCTAGCCGAACCAACAAACCCAAATAAATTAGTTAACTGGCTGGTTCACACTTTAAGATGGATCAGACATGCTGTAGGCCTAACAAATGTCTTCCAGTGCATAGAAACGATGGTTGTTGTATGCATGATTAGCAACAACAGAGAACAACGACAAATTATATGCGAATAATTATGAATTAAACACATTTTGATGTTGTAAACACAAATGTCAACTGATTGCCTTCAAGTTAATTACAGTCACACATAAGCTACTATTTTTACTCAGATTTGTTGAGGGTTTCAGTACCAGGCTTGGTGTCCTCATCATCACATACTGTACAGGTGTAAGTGCAGGCCATATGGCAACCTATGTGTGCTTTTTCTTCACAGTTGCTCATTAAAAGAAAAATAAATAAATAAAACAACATGGCTGTTGATGTTCACTTACCTGGTTAATTATTCTCTATAATCTCCTATACACTTACGGATTTTTACTTTTTACTAATTCGATGTCTATTATGTTGAGTAGACATAAATTAACAGTGTACTGCAATACCCTACCAATCTGTTCAAAGGGTGCCTATTTGCCTATCTAAAAGATGAGGCCCACTAAGGTTATTTATTGCTTGCTGGGTGAGGAAAGTGAAATTTCCTCCCGCAGGCTGCATGAACAGCTAACAGGAGGAGGAACACTGACGCTGTGCCCCCAACACTCCACCACACAAGACCTTTATGATCATCATTAAAGCATTTTCCATTTTGTCACTTATCTCCTGTGCCCTTTGGCAAATCCTCGCAGATATATTTGCCAGTGTCTCTATCCCTAACTGGGTCACTGCGCTAAGACGCTATGCTGCCATAGTGTAGCGAACAGACACATCTTTACCAACCTTCACGGTGGATAATGCAAGGACAGTGTCAAATATGATTATTATTGTGTGCCATATAACTCTCCCTTTACTTAATACAATGGTGCACTGATAGTTAGCTTCATATGTCTGTATAATGGCTGAGCTTTCCTAGGCCTTGTCTAATGCATTGTATTGTCTCTCCTCCATGCATAGAACTGTCAAATCTCTGTTGTAAAATATAATGAGATTTTTTTGTGTGCTGGAAACCGCCAGTCTCCTCCAACCTAAGTCTATGAAAAAAAAAAGCTATTTAGCCTCTTTTACAATTTTCTTCTCAGTTTCAGCAGTTTTTGAGGGTTTGCAGGCAAGCAAGAGTTTGAGTACGTATCCAAGTAATTCAGTGATAGGCACGAAGATAGACCAGTAGATAGAAGTCAGATATATGGGTGGATTCCTACTTTTTCAGAGACAAGCAAAAGGATGAAAGTGTAAAGAAAAGTCTTGTTTCTAATATAAGATAGCGACCACACAATTAACTGATAAGATGACACGACTCACTGAGATATCAAAGTAGGACATGAATTTCACTACCACATACATTTAGCAGAACATGCAAAATATGATGGAAATATGTGGCGTCTGTAGTGACAAAAACTGTAACAATGTGAGGTGAAAAATAATACACCTGAAAGGACATTTCATGTCATTTTTAGGGCTGCCCCCTAATAGTCGACTAACCGTTAATCATTGAGAAGAGGCTTGGTCGACCAAAATTGTATTAGTCACTTAGTCGCAGGAAAAAAATCCACATAAGTGGCAAAGTCACGCAATCCATGATGGACAGATCGTTAACAGCTGGTCTGTGTGATAATATAGTACATCGGGAAGATCCATATGCTCGCCTATCATTCATCGATCTCAAATATGACTTTTCATCTTAAAGATGTTTTTAGTAGCAACTTTACATGGCAGCTCAGTCTAATGTTAACCTAAAAAAATATGCGCTATTCAAGTGTCTGTGTGGAGTGTGGAAGCTGAATAGCACACTTACTGCATGACAGATGTAGGCGTCATTTTTGGTCATACAGATAAAAGTAATACATCTTTTGAATCAGGAAAGACTCTACATTTATTTGTGTGCAAATAAATGCACTGAAACTCTGTGTATACAGACATAAAAAGTATATTTGCAGAGAATGAAATGTCTACTTTTAAATTAACCAATTCAAATAGACAACAAATAGACCTATTCTCAGATTATGTAATCTGTATGAAACATGCATACACATGCATCCACTACTGTAGAGATCACGAGTCAGTGTTGTAACTTCATCTCTTAAGCCGAAAACAAAGAAAGCACTAGTTTATCAACAAATTATTATTATTATATCTGCCGGTGCACTGTGGCAAGCTTTTTTTGCATGCTCTTGAGTGCTTAATTAGGCTACGTAGGCAATTAAAGGCTCATTATTATGATTTATATGGTTTATTAATAAACATGTGACTACTAGTCGACTAATGCTTAAAATGAATGACGACTAGTCAACCTGAAAAATCTTTAGTCTAAGGCAGCCCTAGTAATTTTACTATAAAATAAAATGAACGACTACTAGTCGACCTGAAAAATCGTTAGTTGAGGGCAGCCCTAGTAATTTTACAATAAAATAGTGTTAAATTTACAGTTTTTAGAAGTGAAGCAAAGAAGTAATCTTGTACAGTGAAATTAGCATTTCCAGAACATCCTGTGACAGTTCACATGGTTTTTCATTAAATGACTTTCGTATCAGTTATTATGTACATTAGGTGTTTTGTGTTACATCTTTTGTTGTTAAATTAATGTTTATTGCATTATTTTAGTTTTATGTGTTACCACAATGGTGTTTTGTGTTTGTGTGCAAGACATTACTAGCTTGTGGAAAATCTATACATGTGATGAGCTTTGATTCAGTAGCTTTGTTTTTTTTTTTTTTGGTAACTTTCAGTGTAATGAAGGTACAAAACAATGTTGCAATTTAGCAGGCTACTTCAGTAGACCTTAAATGTTACCTAAATGCTATCATATTTTTTAAAAGTAAATTATTGGTAAGCTGCCCTTTTTACTGTAAATATTACAGTGTTTTTCCCTGTTTAAAAGCATAACTGATTTGCAAATATATTATTTTTGAGTCAGTGAATTTGAAAAAAACGTCTTAATCAATTCGTGATTCCATGCGATTTGTTTGGGCCTTTGTATCACTGAATTACTGAATTAGTTTAAGTGACTTTCCTGCAAGTAAAACAGTAATGCACAAACAAAGCATTTTTGTATTAAAGTAGGGTCCTAAGGACCTTGGGTATTATGAAATGTATGGTTTAATATAACATAAATGATGTCTCTTACTGAAATATGCAGTAGAAAACCCATGAAAGATTTACATTATTTAAAAAAATCGACATCGTTTTATACATATTTTGGCGCCATGCATGTGAAATGGTTGTGCTCGGTTAGCAACTGGTGCTACCTGTTGCTATTTTTTTTCCACAACACAATTCAGAACACAACTCTGAAAATAAAATACTGATACAATGATCACAGCAAATAAAAAGCTTATAGTTGGCAATGGATGTAGCCTAAGTGTAGGCTTAAACCAAATGCCGTACAGTCAATTTTCCCCACAAGATGCCTAAACGCCCGGATATCGAGTGAAATCCGCGCTGAGAAACTCCTTCAGTGGCGGCAGCGTTATAACAAGCATCGGCATGTTTACATCCTGCCAGGATTGTATCTAGCGTTTCTTGTCTAGCTCTTTCAGCAGCTGTGGTCTACTAAAAGCCTCAAAGGCATCGAATGGAGAGAACAAAGACAGGTTTTTAGGAAGTTTTATTCGTCCACAGGCATCTTCCCATTCTTTGCTCCTCTTCTTGTGGCATTGTATCGGTATTTTATTTTACCAGCTGTGTTGCGCTAAAAATAGCAACAGTTAGCGGCAGAGTGCAGCCATTTCACGTCATTGAAATATAGCACCCTCCATAGTCCAAAATATGTACAGTACTGTGCAAAAATCTTAGGCCACTAGTATTTTCATCAGCTAAAAAATGGTTTAAAGTCAGTTAAAGTCGATCTTTTGCTGTAGTGTGTCAGTAGGAAATATCAGATTACATTTCCAAACATTCATTTTGCCATTAATCATAATAAGCCAGTGAGATTTTTGTTTGCACAAGGAGTCTGACAATAGCGAGTGCTCTGCACAGAGATCTGATCTCATCATCATCCAGTCTGTCTGGAATGACATGAAGAAACAGAACAAACTCAGACAGACTAAATCCAGAAGAACTGTGACAAAGTCACCAGGATGCTTCAAGAAACCTACCTGCAAAGCTGCAGCACTGTTAGAAGTTTTAGGCACTTGTGTAAAAATGCTGTAAAATGAGGATGCTGTCATAAATAGATTTTCTTTATCAATTACCTTCTATGAACTAAATGAAATCAACATTTGGTGCAACCATTCTTCGCGTTTACAGCAGCTTTTGCCCTAGGTGCACTTGCGCAAAATTTTTCAGGTAGCTTTGCAGGTAGGTCTCTTGAAGCATCTTGGAGACGTTGCCACAGTTCTTCTGGATTTACTCCGTTTCAGTTTGTTCTGTCTTCATGTCATTCCAGGAAGACCGGATGATGTTGAGATTAGATCAGTGTGGAGCACTGGCTGTTGTCAGAATCCTTGTGCAAACAAAAATCTCACTAGATTATTACAATTAATGGCAAACAGAATGTTTGGAAATGTAAACCGATATTTTTTACTGACACACTACAGCAAAGATAGAAATAACTTACTTTAAACCATTTTTTTAGCTGGTGAAAATACTAGTGGCCTAAAACTTTTGCACAGTACTGTATAAAATGACGTGGATTTTTTTCTGCTACACTTTTCATTAAGATACACCATTTATGTTATATTAAGCTATACAAGTCTTAATACCCAGGGTTCCCTTTAAGTTTCCATGCCGTAAACTTGCTGTTCATTCCTGAGATGCTGAAAACAGCAAGTTTACATAATTCAGATAACTTACTGGACCATCTCATTCTAGAGTAATGCTGAGGAGGACTCTAATCTACAAGCGTAACATGGTCTGGTAAAAGAAGGACACAGCATCAATAGAATGCTGCTAATCGAGAAACCCACAGAAGCAGCACAGTGAAATACAACACATGAGCCAGGTTTGAAAAAAAGGTGGACTGAATGTTACGGTGTTGTTTTCCAGTTTTTCCTGGTAACCCTGCACACAGTAAGTGTGTACTTCTTTGCGTGGTCAGGTTTCGTTATGTCCCCTCAGATGAAATCCCACATCCCACATAGAAGTCTGTTATTGTGCATGCACCCAGAATTTTATCAATCTGATAGGAATGCACTGTTACGTGTGATGTACAGATTAATCCAAGGAAAAATTATATATAATTACACTATTACAGTCAAGCAGTTTGTTATAGTTTAAGTAGACAAATACAATAACGTCATTCAACTGTAAGCAGTATTTACATATTCCAAAGCCATCACAGTTCATTTGCACCTTTCTCCCACACTTGCTCCCGATGGACAACGCCTGACAGGCTGATTGCTTTCCCATTCATATTCATGTAATCTTTTTTTTTTTTTTTTTTTCCAAGCTTGACACATTACAATAAGTCAGGAGATGAGCAGTGTCAAAACAATGAGAGCAAATTCAGTATTAGTACTGGATAATTCTGTCTTCACTGATGAACTTGGGATCAAACCTGTGCGCAGACTGCAGTGGGTGTTTTCTGCAGTTTGATTGTACTTGTGAAAGATGGTGGTCTGACAATTCTATGATTCATAATTATATTCACACAATGCAAATGATGTTTGATGCAAATTGGTTTTCGCATTAGAGACTGACTGTGAGAAGGCCAATCAGAGAGGCATTTGCACATCAACATAAGGATATCATCAGTGGATTACAAGCAATGTGAATTTAGAATGGCTACGGTTCTTTCATGTGAGCGTCTTTAAAACTAATTTTTAGACGCGACATGATGTCTTTCAAAGTAAAATCACATTTTAAAAGGCCAGCTGCTGCCCAGTTGGGCAATGCAGGGACAAAAAATGCTGGTAGATAGAGATGAAATGCAGGCAGACCTTTTAATAAACCACAGAGCATAGATTCCACTAAATTGTACCCTTGCTGAATTATTTCCAGTAATAATGGTCACAGAGTAACTCTGGGTAAAGAGTAACGGTCTTAAGAGAACGGCATAAGGAACAAAGAAAATACCAAAACGGCTTTTTTAATAGAGTTTACCGCAGTTACGTCTTCCTGCACAGTAAGTGAATGGATAAACCCCACTACTAAATTGTTTTCTTCCCTTACAGGTAATTACGTCAAAATTGCCTTGATATTAGTTTTCTCCTCCTGTGTGTGTGTGTGTGGGCATGTGTTGACATTGGCTTTCCATGATAATGGAGCAAAATGTCACAGATCTGTAGCTCGCTGTGGTCGCTGGAAATAATTACTCTCTCTGGGCAAAATGAATGATGTCTGCTTGCCCTGTTGTATATAAAATATCCTGATAAAGTGAATATATTTTGTGAGGTTAAGTGGCAAGAGACAGACAACACTGATGCAAGCGGTTTAGTGAGTAATCATTATATTTACAGGGCTTCTCAGAAGCACCGGGGTTTATTCTGAAATCCAATTTGTCTGTGCAAGTTATGATACGCTTAAACATGTAAGACACAGAAGTGGCCAATAAGAGCAAAAATTTGGCTGCCCAGTCAGAAAACACTTCACCCTTGTCAATTGAAGATGAATTTTGCAGAGCAAACTTGTTTATGAAACTGCATCTCATCATCTGGCTGAATCTGTAATTGACTGAAATAACTTTCTGTACCAAGAAAATGATTTAATGCTGATTATACAACAGGACAAGAGCACATTTTTTTACATAAATTGCTGGGCTTCTCCAGTGCCTGCTCATTTATAGTTTCTAGAGTTTTCTAGCCATAGATTTTTGAATGCAATAACTTTGACAAATGGTACATGTTTAATGAATAAAAGATTGCCAAAAATAGTTTTAAAGTAAAAGATGAAAACCATAAGAAAAAGCCCCCATCCCATCATCTATTCTATTTGTTGGCAGGCCGAAGAAATGCTACTATTAAATGGTTGGGGTGAATAATAGTTTGTACTTCTTTTGTATTTATTGTATCACTAAAATATAGTGTAGTACTATACTGTATCAAGGGACTGATGTATTTATCACACACTATATTGAGGGGCAGCCAGGCCAGAAAACAATAAAGAGATACAGTACAGTGGTGATAAAGTGTCTTGTTTTTAAAACTAGATCATCAAAACTTCATATCATATACATATATATCTAACGAGTAAAAGTGAAAGTTCTGTCATCATTGTGTCTTCCAAAGTTCACTTATGATTTTCCATCTTATGTAGAAAATTAAAGGATATGAATAATGAATTATTTATTTATTTATTTTTAATAATTTACTGGTCGCTGGTCTACTGGTCTATGAATTGGGAGTCTTTCAAGCTTTGAACTCAAACATATCATAAAAGTTTTATTAAAAACTATAATTTATGTGACAACACACCCCACAATTTAAGTCATTATCCACTGGTAATCTTACCCTCTATGAGCTATCAAACCATTGAAACAGAATAATTGAGTCAGTGAGTTGAATTCAAGAATCAGTCAGATCAGCTCAGTGATATTCACGAACAAACCATTCAAACCAGTTTTGCGATCCAAAAAAGCTCCAACTGAAAGGATTGTTTAATTCATAATTTGGACAGATTTCTTTATGAACTCTCACCAATCGACCAACACTCTTACAAATAAAGGTTCCAAAAGGGTGTTTTTGCAATGATGCTATAGAAGAATCATATTTTTATTCTTTAAAGAACCATTTTGAAGAACATTTAAAAAAACTAAGGAACCTATATCCACTATAAAGAACCTTTTCTGCGTTTGAAACGTTCCATGGATGTTCAAGGTTCTTCATAAAACCATTAATGCCAATAAAGAACCTTTATTTTTAAGTATGAAGGAGAGATATCAAGGTGGATATCAAAATTTTAAGTACTGATTTCTGATGCCTTTGTGTAACTTCGGAGATTGTCAGCTCCAGTCCACATTAACTTTTTTTCATATTAAAAGAGCGGCCAGTATATTCTTCAGAAATTGACCTTTTATACCTCATGGAAGAAGGTCATAAAGATTTACGAAGACATAGAAATGCTAATGACAGAATTTTCATTTTTGGATGAATTATTGCTTTAATTTGCACCACATTGATAACTTCACACATTTAAAAAGATGCAGATAGGAAAATTGCAGATGAGATAAGTTACACATTATTTCATGCATCATTATGCAAAAACATCAGCAGAGCTTTCTGCTCGAAAGAACCAGGACCAGCAGATCTTCAGCGACGTGCTTCGTTTTGTGTCCCCAGTACGGCAGGATACATTATAGAGTCTCATAAATGAAATAAAATGAGGACTTATGAATAAAGAACAGCAAAAATTAAATGAGGAACATGTATTTTAGAATATTACTCTGGTAGAATGACTGGCATATTCATTTACCGTGACACGATGAATGTAGCCACAAATCTGGTGTATTTTTCTAAACTTTCGTATTCTTCGTCAGAAAAATACACCCAAAGATTTTAATTATTTAATTAATTACTCACCCTCATGTTGTTCCAAACCTATAAGACCTTCGTTCATCTTTAGAACATGAATTAAGATATTTTGGATGAAACCTGAAAGCTTTCTGAGCCTCCATAGACAATTTCTTCTGCGCATTCATGAGAGTACCATGACTACCACAAAAGACTGAAATTCTTGAATAAAGTCGTTATTTTTGTTCTTTGTGGACAAAAAGTATTCTCGTAGGTTTAAAAAATTAAGGTTGAACAAATGATGTCATATAGACTATTTTAACAATGTCGTTACTACCTTTTTGTACCTTGAGCGTGGTATTTGCATTGATGCAGGGTCAGAAAGCTCTAGGATTTCATCAAAAATATCTTAATTTGTATTCTGAAAATGAACAACGGGTTACGGGTTTGGAACGGCATGAGGATGAGTAATTAAAGGAGAAATCCACTTCCAGAACAACAATTTACAGATAATGTACTCACCCCTTATCATCCAAGATGTTCATGTCTTCCTTTCTTCAGTCATAAAGAAATTATGTTTTCTGAGGAAAACATTTCAGCATTTTTTTCTCCATATAATGAACTGATATGCTGTATTTGCTGTATTGTATTTTTTAATGAAAATAACCGTTATTTCACTATATAAGACCCTTCTTCCTTGGCTGGGATCGTTTAGAGCCGCATTTGGGTTCGTTTGAAGCCGCATTTACACTGCATTTTGAAAGTTCAATCTCGGGGCACCATATCAGTCCATTATTTGGAGAAAAATCCTGAAATGTTTTCCTCAAAAAACACAATTTCTTTACGACTGAAGAAAGAAAGACATGAACATCTTGGATGACAAGGGGGTGAGTACATTATCTGTAAATTGTTGTTCTGGAAGTGGACTTCTCCTTTAATCACTGAATTTTCATATTTAGGTGGCCTATCCCTTTAAGATTCATAAATCCAATTTATCAGGACTCATTTTTTAAAAGTCCAATCTTACGTACAACATCTCAAGATGTGCTTTCGGCTTTCCGCCGCTGTAAATAAGTGCTCTTCAGCAGATATTGCGTGAATGCATGTGGTGCAACATTCTGTTAAGATGATTCACCCGTACAGTGGGAGAAAATAAACAACTCAATAAGGGAGGCATTAATTATGAGCATACAGCAGAGCATTAATGAAAAATTCAAACACCAAAAGCATGCGTGTTCTAACGGATATGCTAAGATGCTCCTGAAATTACAGTGACACTCTATTCATCACTACAGAGTGCAGAAATTAATCGCACCCATCTCATAATTATTTCATCAGGATACCTTGTTTTATCATCCATCTTTAAAGTATTCTTTTGTTGTGGCTGGCTTGTGAAATGCTCATAGCTAAATTGGCTCATCAGGCCTGATTGGGGTAAGGTTGGATAAAAAATAGACAACTTACCTTCAGGGTAATTACACATCAGCAGAACACACTTTCCCCACATACCACTGCCTTGTTACCATGGAGGCACATGGAGATGGTGAAGTGAGGAAAACTGAGTGTTGGGGAATCAGGGATTGGCCACTGGCAAGCTCCAAGGCAATGCCAGTCACCCTGAACTATATGCTCATCCAGATGACGCTGGCTGGCCACAGGTTCACGGCCTTTGGAGAAGTTCCTGCACACACATGGCTACTCAGAGTCTGAAAACCACACACATCTTTTTAGAAAAGGTGAATCAAATGATAACTTTTATGTCACGGGGTAGATAGGGAGAATTAGACTGCATTATATAGTAGCAGAAATATTTCTTTCCATCAGTAAAACCATCATAGATTATGATAGTCACAGTTGGTGCTTTCCATATATTAAACGCAGAATGATAAAAGACTTTGCAGAAACTTTTTAATTTAAAAAAAGTCTTTCTCAAACTATGATACTTTGAAACCCAAAGGCAATATTATTTATTTATTAACTGATTGATTTAAAGAAACAGTTCACCCCAAAATGAAAATTTAATGAAAGCGTACTCACCTTTGTTTTGTTCGTCAGAACAGATTTAGAGAAATTTGGCATCACTTGCTCATCAGTGCATCCTCTGCAGTGAATGGGTGCCGTCAGAGAGTTCAAACCACTGATAAAATATCACAATAATCCACAAATAATCTATATAAATCCAGTCCATCAAAACATCTTATTAAGCGAAAAGTTGTGTCTTAATAAACAAATCCATAATTAACCTTCTTTTTTTATTTAAAATTGTTGCATCCACCTAAAATACGAGTCCTCTATCCGTAATATTGTTTTCCCTAGTGAAAAGATCATGATTATGCACAGAAATATGCACAGATCAAGCACCGCTTACAAGCAAATATTTCAGTGGATTTAGATAATAATAATAATAATAATAATAATAATAATATTATACATTTTATTTATATAGCGCCTTTCAAAAACCCAAAGACACTTTACATAAGTCAAATAGAAACATAAACACAGAAATATACAAGTGTACACAGAATATGACATATGAACAGCCAGGCAGATGTGAGATGTGAGAGGACAACAGAGGATGGACTTTTTCTGTATGGAGGAAGCATTATTATGGATTACACACTTGTATTCTGGCCAGAAGCAACAGTTTAAAGTTAAACCTCTTAATGATGAATTAGTTCCTTTTAACTCACAGCTTTTTACTTCATAATATGTTAATTGATGGACTGAAGTCTCTCATTCTGATGGTACCTATTCACTGTATATACTGTAAATTGCTAGTTACTAAGAACAGTTATTGTGAACTGCTAATTACTGAAAAACATACTGCTATAAACTATATTATGTATGCCGTTCCTAACTCACTGACTGTGAAAAAACACATTCTCTTCTGGTCTTCCGTAGAAAACTGCTGACGGCTCTGTCAGTAAAAGTTCTGAGGAGCAAATTCAGAAGTTTGCCACAAGTTTGACATTTTCTTTCAGTTGATAAATAGATATAGATAATAAAATGGTAGAGGGTTTTGTGAGAGGACGGAGGTCATAACACTACAATAACAACAGTAGTTTATTACCTTTCCACTGTGGAAAAAAACAAAGCCATCATTGGAAATCTGTCCCAATATAATACCACCAGGCTGCAACATAATAACAGTGATATTCAATATTGTTCCTCCTGTCTCCAAAGCATCCAAAGAAAGACCTGCTGGAGCAGAGGACAAAGTCTGGTGACCCGTCTTTGTTTGGAATTATTACCAAATGTCTAAATATCTGTACATGCATGACAAAACATCTAATGTGCTTTTAGTGCTTTAACACACAATGAGAACTGAAGAAATTAAAGGAGAAGTCCACTTCCAAAATTGATTTTGAACCTCCAAAATGCAATTTAAATGCGGCTTCAAATGATCCCAAATGCGGTTTTAAACGATCCCAGCTGAGAAAGAAGGGTCTTATCTAGCGAAACGATTGGTTATTTTCATTAAAAAAAAAATAGAATTTAAATACTTTTTAAACTCAAACGCTCATCTTGCCTTGCTCTCATTGAACTCTGTGTATTCTGACTCAAGACAGTTAGGGTATGTCGAAAAACTCCAATCATATTTTCTCCCTTTCTATATTCGGCTGTTATTGGTTAATGCGATAAACCCCGCCTCTTGTGTTCGTACGCGTTCAGCCTTCCTGAATCAGTCGAAATTAATAGGAAGACTAATTTGAAAAGGTAGGTAAACAGCTTACAGAAATAACCACTTTGTTACATCAAAATAACACTTGAAATGGCATGAAAACATGATCTTTGTGAATTTTTATTGATTAATAATCAGCTTGGTGAAATTTAAAGTAAATCTCTGTCTGTGACCAATATTTATCGAGCTTTGATGACTGATATCTGAAAAAATCAAAAATAGTTAAACGTTAACTATTAAAAAGAACTGCAAAACGTAAGTTCACAAATAAAATATATAGTTTAAATTGTCACTGTCTTGAGTTATTATTTTAATAAATGTTAAATGCTTAAAAACACTAACTTGATGAGATTCATACATGGCTTTAATACAAAGAATATTAAGTAGAAATGTAAAATAGATTTTTTTCCCCCTTTTTGACTGATAGTGCAAGTAATGTTTATTTACCCAAGAAAATGTGACTGGGATATAAATTTACATTTGATTTAAAAAAAAATATATAAAAAATCAGAACACCACTGCACATTATTGATATATGAGTTCACTCTTATATGTATAAAATATTAATGAAAATAAATAAATAAAAAATAAAAAGAAAAGGTGAGTTAGAATCTCAGTTGAAGAATCTGTATTTTATCAATACTTTTCTGAGGAAAAAAGGTGTGATTTTGTGGTCTATTTTTACATTCAAACTCCATTAGATTAAGTATCATATGATGGCTTTAAACATCACAGTGTGAGTAACACTGACTTAATGAAACAGAAAGTGTAAACAAGGCATTGTGGGACTCTTTTCTATATAAACTGTTGTTGTATGCATGCTTGTGTTTTAATATATCCCATGTGTACCAATAGTAATTTAATAATGCATACGGTTGATCTGTTCTTCACCAAAGACCTAATTTGGTTACTCAACTAATGTTCTAATACTCTCCAAACTGCTCATTTCCCTGGAATGTCCCTTTGGCATTCAGTGACAATAGGCCTCCACCGACTGGAATGCTAAAAACTAGATAAGGAAATGCCAAGCATGGCAAATGATGTCTAAACGACTGTCTGACATAACTAATAATGAAGAGAACAGATGAACCTCCTCTTCAGGAGTACTTCATCACAGGAACTCACATCAAGAATGCAACCTGCTCTGCAAAGATAACTGCAGCCAAGAGCTGCATCCCGTTCACCGGCTTCTCCCAGAAACCTACAGCCAAAAGAAGGAGGAAAGGTGTATGTGAGAGAGAAAGAGAGAGAGGGGGGATCAGGTATGGGCAGCTGGACAGGAGATTTAAAAGGCAGTGCATAATGTACTCATCATTTTTACACTGAATGTAAATAACTACAACGGGCCCAATGGTGCTCCACTAGTGTGTGTTTTGTTGATTCTAATACAGAATATAGGCAATAACAAAACAGCAAAGCATCAGAACAAGGTGTGAGTGTACTTGAACATAATGTTTGCATTTAAATGCAAAAGAGCTATTAGTAGGCCCAGAGGGAATCTGCTGCCTCATTCTGCATTTTCTGTGTTGAATTTTGTTGATTTACTGAATTTAAACATGGTAAAATGTGTTAAATGGAGCTGAAACTTTCCAAAATATTTCAGAAATGAACACATATGTGGCGAGGGATTTGTAGGATCTTGTGAATGGCAGAAGTTTAGAATATGTGGAAATCTGCTATTCTTTCTGTGGCTGCAGATGTGGGCCCATTTATTATTTCAAAAATATTTCTGAAATATTTTAGACTTCTGCTAAATATTTCTAAAATATTTATTATCACACTACAAACTGCACGCACATACTGGACCCTTCATTGCAGACCAAGGCATGAATCCTTCTCCCATTCATATTGTCCAACAGTAAAATGTACAACTGTGCCTGGAGAACAAAAACAGTACTTGAGATGTCATGTGCTTGTACTGTTGCCAGCAGCAGTACAGCACAGGCCGCACCGTCAAAAACAAAGCCAAAAAAAAAATAAAAAATCAAGAGCCATTTTGACTTTTCACGGTTTTTGTGAAGGAACTCAATGAGCCTCGCCATCTAAACAATAGCGACCTCAGGCACTGTATCTCATCAGTCATTTAACACTAGCATACAGCTGGACAACAAACCTAAGGACAGTATAGACTAGGTGCTGTAGAGAATTTCAAAGAGCAGAAACAAGAAAAAATTCTGAGAAGTAATGTGATTACTTATTAATTGTGGTTGTTGATGTTGTCCTGGTAGCATGGCCATAGCGTCACCGAGGACAGGACCTCGGTAAATGTTTCATGTTTAAAAATAAAATCAGTCTTCTGAATGACTAATTTGCTGTTTAAAACTCCTCATATTAGTGTCTGCATGTATAATTATGTTTGCAAAAATGCTTAGCATCCGTGGTGTGAAAATGATTGCTGTAACATGCTGACAGAGTGAACAAGGTTTGAGAGAGTTGCCAGGTCCAGCTATTATAAGCATCTTTGAGAAATGTCTTTTCCACTTAATTTGACACTTCAGATAAAGTGTGAAGTTGCAGTTTAGGGTTAGTGATATCTTTATCTTATCTTATTTACAAAAGATTTGAATTCATTTAGATTTTTTTCTCGGTTTTTATTTATTTTCATAGCAATATCTGGCAACGTTGTGATCACCGGCACTTAAACCGACAGGAATCAAGAAAGCCTACGGACAGGTTATTGCTGACAGAATACCACATTCGTTAAGGCATACGCAAAAAACATCACGTTATCTGTCAGAAACATTATCAAAAACAGTAGGCTAGCATTTAGCACTAGTACACAGATCTGTAGAAGTAGCTAGGTTACAGAATGAAATGAAATATTCAAACACTATAAAAAAGTCTATGTCATTTCATTCAGTATAGTAGTTAAGTTTTCACTAGGGCTTCCCCTTAATCCACTAACCGTTAGTCGATGAGAAGAGGCTTGGTCGACCAAAATTTTATTAGTCGCAGAAAAAAAAGTTCCACAGTATGTGGCAAAGTCATGCAGTCCATGACAGAAAGATTGTTAAATGGCTGGTCTATGTTATACTTTAGTAAGTCGGGCAGGACATCCAAACGCTCACCTATTATTCATCAAACTCAAAAATGTGACCCAGGACCACAAAACCAGTCATAAGAGTCAATTTTTCGAAATTGAGCTTTATACATCATCTGAAAGCTGAATAAATAAGCTTTCCATCGATGTATGGTTTGTTAGGATAGGACAATATTTGGCCAAGATACAACTATTTCAGTATATGGAATCTGATGGGCCAAAAAAATCAAAATATTGAGAAAATAGCCTTTAAAGTTTTCCAAATTAAGTTCTTTGCAATGCATATTACTAATCAAAATATTTACAGTAGGAAATTTACAAAATATCTTCATGGAACATGATCTATACTTAATTTCCTAATGATTTTTGGCATAAAAGAAAAATTTATAATTTTGACCCATACAATGTATTTCTGGCTATTGCTACAAATATACCCCAGCGACTTAAGACTGGTTTTGTGGTCCAGGGTCACATATGGCCATGTAGCAACTTTACATGGCCGCTCAATCTAATGTTAACCTACAAAAATGTGCGCTATATTGAAGTGTCTGTGCGGAGTGTGGAAGCTGAATGGTAGCGCACTCACTGCATGAAAGATGGAGACACTGGTGCGTTCACTTGCTCTTTAAATTCTCCATTTTTGGTCATACAGATAAAAGTAATACATCTTTCGACCTGTAAAGACTCTGTGATTATTTGTGTGCACTCACAATAACAACAAAATGCGCTTTTGTAAAATAATGAAAGCAAGCAGGATGCGCTTTCTGTCTTCTCTGTGAACTTGAGCGCGAAACTTCGAAACTCCATTGCCTTACACATATGAAAAATATATCTATAGAGAACTAAATGTCTACTTTTAAATGAACCAATTTCAATAGAAAACAAATATTCTCAGATTATGTAACACATATGAAACATGCACACAGGCGCATCACTAGTGCAGAGATGAGGAGTCAGTGTCGCAGACTTAATTGCTTAAGCCGAAAACAAACAAAAAAAACACTCGTTATCAACAAATTATTAAAATGTCAATGCAGCCTCCTTACTGTTTTTTCCTTCAGGTCTGAAGATTTTTCACTTCTGTCTGAGTGCTGTGGCAAGCTGGTGAATGTGATTTCACCAAGTACAACATGTTCCGCAATCAAAATCCTTGTTGATCCTGGAACAACATTTCACTCAACCAATCAGAATTGAGGGATAACTTTTTATGAAATGTCAGTTTTAGGCTTATGATCAGAGTCAGATTCTTCTACACCCTTGTTAATCAGCTATCATTTCCCTCTGATATTAGGAATAAATTATAGTTAGGGTTAGGTTTAGGGGTACGGATTGGGTTAAGTCTATATTTTTTTCGACAGTAATGTTGATCCAGGATCAACAAAAGACATTGATCCAGGAGCATGTCTTACTTGGCAAAATCACGGCGACCCAAGCAAGCTTTATGCATGTGCTTGAGCACTTATTAGGGCTATGTAGGCAATTAAAGGCTTATTATTATGATTTATATAGTTTATTAATAAATGTGTGACTAATAGTCGACTAATGCTTAAAATGAACAACTACAAGTCTACCAGAAAGTCTTTAGTTGAGGGCAGCCCTAGTTTTCATAAAGTCATGCTAAAAACATTCATAAAAGCGCTAGACAAAGTTAGCAATGGTTATTAATGAAAACTATAGTAGTAGTATGTATTGTTGTATGAATAATAAACAACTGATAAAATTATCCACCCTTAACATATATTAAAGTATTAATACATTTTGATGCAGTAGAGCGTTTTCATGACACGTCATCAATCGGACATATTGGCGGTAAAGAAAGTAAACAATGCCACTGAACCAAACAGAACTTGCAAATTTTGTTGATTATTGTTGCTGAAAAATGGTCAATTATTGTCATGTTCTGGGCTGTACTAATAGGTTGGACTGGGAAAAACATTTGCAGTATTATAGACTGCCAAAAGATATAACAAATCAAGTAGAAGAGTGCAAAAACCTGTCTGAGGAACAAAAGGTGTTTGTGGTTGGACACTGAATCACGATTTCCAAGGCAAGAATCTTAACAAAATTTGTCTTTGTTCTTATCATTTCTGGTAATATTAGCTTAATATCTTAATTAATAATACTGCTTGTATGTATATTTACCATCCATTAACTTTAGTTTTCAAAATATTGCACCCTTTCCTGCTTACTAAGTCCTTCTCCATATGGTTTAGTAGCTTCCACATGTCTTGTTCGTGGTTTAGACAGCATAAATAAGCAGAACAGCATATTCAGTAGTATATTAACCGTGAAATCCATACTGTTGTTTACATTTGTTTATCTCCAATATGGCCATGCATCCGGGTAACTAATCAAACCGTGACATAAGTGCAAACCTTCTATATGATATAATTTAACAATGCTCATCGCTTCAAAACAGAGAAAACATCTTTTACAAATATCTACCTACCTGTTTCTAAGTGTCTAGTGTATATAATTAGTTGTATTTGTAGGGGTTATTAAAGCTCAATTCTTAACCCCACCCCAGACCTCACTAATTTTCAAAACCTGGTTACTGCCATGATAGATATGTCAATTATCTTCCACGTATACCTAATGGTGTGGATGCAGAATTATTTATAATTAATTGTTTTCAGTTACAGACGCTATTGCTTCTTTCTAGCTATGTCAGCCACATTTAATTCCATGAGGGACATTTTCAATAATGGATTATATGAGCAGAACTTGTCTACACACAACTACTTGTGTTTTCATGGCTCTAGACTTTTTTAATGCCAATGTAACTGAAATTTGATAAGGACTCGCAACTCTGCCACTATAAAGTTGTCCAACTTGCTTAATGTAGAACCAAACAGTGCTACTCATTTGAATGCTGCTGCCCGGACCATTTTTTAGCTCAGCCCTCAGCGGCTGTTTAGACTAACTATCAGTGCCTTAATGGTGAGTCACTTGAGTCTTTCAAAGAATCTGTCAAACCAGTAAGTGAAGCAGTGTAAATCAGTTCACAATTCATTCTGAATAATTTAGACAGTCCATGCAAGCACTGAATCATTAGGCACAGTAAAACTATTATGAGATCCAAACACATTAAAGTACCAAATACGCTTTATAAAGATGAATATTTACCTCTAGTATATTGAAAACCTTCCGAAAATCTGTCTTGTTCGCCAGCGCTGAAAAA
The DNA here is from genome assembly GCA_012976165.1 of Labeo catla. Classification (NCBI taxonomy): domain Eukaryota; kingdom Metazoa; phylum Chordata; class Actinopteri; order Cypriniformes; family Cyprinidae; genus Labeo; species Labeo catla. Next base: position 315,884 of record VONZ01000001.1, read on the forward strand.
TAAATTATCTGGATCAACATTGATAATGAATGACTGTGGGGGAAAAAAACACTACATGAAATCATGTAATTATTGGAAATATAGGCCTATATTCATACTCAATGTTCTCATAATCTATAGTGCCCTTCTGAAATAATCTTGCTTTCTAGTTGTATGTTTACAATATGCTAAAGCCACCTAGACCTTGAAACCCCAACGTATTCTCAAAAAGATTTTGAAATTCAGACTTTTTTTGAGACAGTAGAATATACTCACGGTATTACTGAATACAGCATTTTCTAAACTCATTGGAACATTAAATTGTCAACATTTAATCCAACCCAAGCTAATCTGAGAAAGCAGTGGCTGGTAAGCAATATGAGGCCATTTCACTATACAAATCAGCTTGAAACACAAATCACAGAGCTGAAGGAGACTAGTAAAGGGCATCAGTGCTGTAAACAATGCCGCAGTGCGAAGAGAAATAGGATGAACGTAATCATTAAGATCCAATAATAAAATCAGAATTAACTCACCCCTTTATTTCCTCCTATTAAATTTGCTTTAATCACTATTTGTGTTACAGTTTTATTAAGAAGTCTTTTGCTATATAAATGACAAACAAGACTTCATGAATATTCATTCATTCAAGTGTTCAACAGGTATGAAACAAAACATGATCAATGAGTAAAAATAAATAAATAAATAAATGTTAATGTGAATGGGAAAACCAGTCAAATAAAATAAAATAAAAAATGTATAATAAAATACAGTCTTTGTTAATTCAGTATGCTTCTTTCTTTTTAACGTACTATTAATTTCTGAAAGAAATGTGCTTAAAATAAAATAAATACAATAATACAATAAAATAAATAGAACAAAAAATACAATTAAATTAAATTAAATTAAATAAATATTTTTAAATCCCAATTCCTTCTAAAACAATTGCATCATACACTGTATAAAATGATTTTTCAAAGTTGCAAATACAACAAAGATTATTTCAGTATATATTTTATAATCAAATACCATCTTTGTACTTCAAAATGTTAATTCAATGTGCCACTTTCTTTTTAACTTACTAGCAACTTCTGAGCGAAATGTATTTCAAAATAAATCCTTTTTTTTAAAAAAAGATTCAGTGTATTTTAAGGGAGTCTCAACTGCAATTGAGATGAATGGAAATGCTAATGGATGGCTTTCTCAATTTTAAGCTTGTATTAGTCCACTCATATGACTAGCATCTTCTAAATTACTATTTATTTCTTTAAGGGCAAAGCTTTTTTAGTGCTACATACTTGAAGGCCATACAAAGTGGACTGTGGGAAGCCAAGACACGCAATGCTTGCAAAAAAGCAGCGATGTTAAGAAAATGCATTTTACATGAACCTGTCTTAAAGAATTTGACATTTCATCTGACCCTGCATGGAAGATAACAGCTTACTTGCAAAAGCATAAAAGTTCAATCATCTGTGTTGGTTTAAGGGACGCTTGGGTGTAGGAGGGACATAGAATCACACACACTTTGCCATTCCCTCAGTAGCTCTTTTTTTTCTGGCCTAGCACAGCAGTCTACAGTGATGGCTGGGGGGGCCTAAGAACGCTCACTGTTTCCAAATCCCTTAAATATTTCACTCCTCTGACAGAGCTGAACACTGACTCCTCTGTTTGCCTTCTTTGTGCTGTGCATTTGCACCTGTTCCAGCTCTAAGTCCTGATCTGTTCCTCTGTTCCTTCTCACTGCAGCGCCTTCCCCCTTTTTTTAGAAAAATCCTCGCCAGGCCAGCATTATGCTAATTTCCCCCACAATAGTTTAGGTGAGGAAAACATATTGCGTGCTATCCTAACAATGACTTCTCTCTCTCTATCTCACTTCCATGCTAATGTACCCTGCGGCTAACAGCAACTTCTCCCGTTGTGTGGTGTGTTCCTTGCAGGGACATTTGTTCCTAATCAGGGGAAGGTATCATCAGCATTGTGTGCCATGAAGAATTAAATTGAGAATGCCTTTCTGTTCCTGAATTTGAATTAAGGTTGCACACAGGGTGCATTATAATTCACATTTATTCATTAAAAAAGTAGAACTAGTGTGGAATGAAATTCAAAGAAATTCCTATAACTGCTATAAATGTATTTTATACAACAGTTCTGTCTGGTTCTCGAATCTGATCTCAAACTACTTCCTTCCACCATGAATTTAAATCAAAGTTTGACAGTTGAACAGCTGAGCCCAAGCCTCTGTTACTAATTCCAAAACGTTCAAAATTTGCATCAACGTTTTCGGACATGTGAGCTCCAGAGCGTCCGCGGCCATTCAGCGCTCAACAACCCGCCCGAGAGCGCCTTAAGAGGCCATTCACACAGAATGTGTTTTTCTATTACAATGCGGTCCATTGTTTTTCTATGTAAACACTCGCTTAATGGACGTGCATGACCGTTACGGTCATATCTTGCATCTTTTGCAGCGCCTCTCACATGAGTGCCCTGTTTTTAAGATGATGTGTCAAGTTAAAAGAATTTCAACTTTTACGCACAGCGCCGCCTCATCAATGTCAGTTCCAAAGCAGTCGACCAATCAGAAGAACTTGGAGGTGGGGTAAGCGTTGCGAGCTTCTGTTTACAGTAGCAAGTTGGCATGACAACTGTTTTATTTGATGGTAACATGGCAGAGTAGGCGCTCATAGTGGCTGTGTTCGGATACCCTGAATTATATAACCTTTATTCAAGCAATTATCACAACTTGCTCCTTATAAAAATATACCAGAAATATCTCTGTCACTGAATATTGTCGTTATTGCATCATCTCTCAAAAGCGTGTCTCAAGACCCTTGCGTTCTACACTGCACTTTTTTAAAAACCCAAAGATGCGTTCTGTGTTAACTTGCCCAGATCTCCGGGAATTTACAGCTGGCTCAGATGTCTCCGTAGTGGTTAAATATGAGATGTAATTAGTTTTGGGTAAATCTAACAGACTATCTTATGTCTCATTTATCTATTATTTATTCCAGAGCAGATAGTTTTGGCAAAATCTCATCATTTTTATGTAAATTCAATGCTGTATATCAAAGTGCTGCCTGTGTACTTTAGACTGAATTGCCTGAACTTTTATGATGGCTGATGTTGTTTATTAAATAACAGTGTGTTTGTATGTGTGTGTGTGTTTTCGTGATGGTGATTTTAGTTCCGCCATTAGATGGTGACAAGAGACTCTTTTATGTGTCAACGATAAGGACTTTTAAATTGAAAAATACACAATTTTTAGCAAGGAACTTCTTTTTTATTTCAGAACCAGCTTTCCAAAACGCAGCCAAACAAATGCACTGAGCAGCGCTGTCATCAGGAATCCCCCATAACAGATGAAAAGATAGTACGAGCCTGAAGAATGAATGCTGTATCAGATGCAGGTAATCACAATCGCTCAGTCAATCTCTCTCAATGCTAAACATAACACACAGCTTTTAATACAGTAATACAATAAGCTTCCAATAAAGCAACTTAACATTCCTTCGTTACTAGTTCTAAAGTGATGTTTTGGAATTAGTAACGGAGGCTTGGGCTCAGATATTCAACTGTCAAACTTTGATTTGAATCTGTGGCGGAAGGAGGTAGTTCTGCACAAAAGAGGACTTTTAAAGACACTCTGTTGTTATTTTGTTTATGTATTTACACACTCATTCCATCAAACTGTTGTATAAACGCAATATCACACTCGTAGACATCAGATATTGCTGGATAATGGCACGCTATGACTACATACGGCCAAATCACAGCCGTGCCGATATACAGCCATATCTAACGTCTACTCGTGTGATAATACTCATTTAAAGCTTTACTGAAATATTAATCAGGCTCACCCACAAACGTAAATTCTGTCATTAATCACTCACCTTCATGTCATTCCAAACCCGTAAGACCTTCGCTCATCTTCAGAACACAATGAAGATATTTTTGATGAAATCCGAGAGCTTTCTGACCCTGCATAGACAGCAATACAACTACCATGTTCAAGACCTAGAAAGGTAGTAAGGAAATGGTTAAAATAGTCCATGTGACATCAGTGGTTCAACTGTAATGTTATGAAGCTACACGGAAGAGAAAAAATTGTTTAACAAAGTCTTTTTTTTCCTTTCCGCACAAAAAGTATTCTTCTAGCTTCATTCAGTTAAGGTTGGACTATTTTAACAATGTCATTACTAATTTTCTGGGCCTTGAAAGTGGCAGTTACATTGCTGTCTATGCAGAAACAGAAAGTTCTCGGATTTCATCAAAAATATCTTAATTTGTGTTCCGAAGGTGAATGAAGGTATTACAGGTTTGGAACGACATGAGTCAGCATGAATTAATGATTTGAATTCATTAATGAATTAGCATAATAAATAATACACAATCAAGAGATGCAAATTTTCACCAATATTCACAGTTTTGCAAGTTATCTGAAAGCTATATGGTGGACAATTTGGTGCTGTATTGCAAACTTAAAACTACAGTAGCAACTAAAACTAAGAGAGTACTTTTACTTCTCATTCAGAGAAATGTGCCTAATTAGTTGAGAAATATTCTGCATATTGCAGAATAAACAGGCATAATTAGTCATAATTAATTAAATAAAATCCCACTAACTAATGAAATGGAAATTAAATGAATCTTTTGTGACTATGTTGAATTGCAATTCTCTAATTTTCTCTTCCTCTCATTCTAATTCAAATTTCAGTTCAACATCCTGTGAGGTTTGACCAATTCAACTGACTATTCAATTCCTAAAAAATAAATTTTGCCCAGCCCTGATACACTTGCATTAACATGTATATCGGAATACACACAAAGTGCACAGCAAAGAAAGATCTGTCGTCTTCATAGTGTCAATGTGACAATTGTTTAAAAAACTGCAATAAAGCAATAAAGATATTGTTGCACCGCAGCAAAAAGCTGGCAAGAGGTCATGAACCATAAAAGAAATAAAGAGAGTTATAACAGTCACAAGTCATGCTTGAAAGGAGTCTAGTGTCTCTCCAGAGAAAGAAAGGGAGTTGTATGTTTGTGAGTGTGTGTGAGAGAGAGATAGAGCGCGAGACAGAGAGGGGGAAAAGAGATGCAAAAGCCACTGAAGGGTGTCAATATATTCTGAAATTGAATTAAAGAGTAATTAGGGAAATCATTACCTGACACTTCAGCGGTGGGATTTGGTTAATTTACTGCGCCATCGTTCAGTGAATGAAGTATGTCCTATAATACTTCTCCTTTTGCCAAAGGTGATGGGCACATTAGATAAAAGCTTAATTTAAATCAGCAGCCTTGACTTCTGTCCTTGATGTCGCCACAGACGCTATTCCAAGTTAAATTTCTTTGATTAAACTGATAATGTTTACCAAGTCAATTGGTTAATTCAGGCATACTTGCTATAGAAAATACAAAATATCTCAAACAACTTTAAAAGAAAGTGAAGCAAGTACTACGTAAATAAGCAGTTTCATAGGGAGCAGCAAGACCTTGGCCCTGTTTCAGTAAGTCATTTGAACACTTCCTTGTTGACTCTGCCTCGGCTATTCCCCTTGAGTGAAGCGAATCCCCACTGCTATCCTAACTGCCATTCAATTACTCTGATATCTCAGGAAGTGAGTGAGATCAACCATTCGATTAAGGGCGAGTTAACAGAACTTCAAGAGTACATTATGCCCTGAGACCGTTGTAAACATTTGGAATTACCTCTTTAAAAACAAAACTGACATAGTGGATGGATAACTGACAGATAATTTGCCTCTCCTCGTAGAGTAATCATGAGTCCTTTCCTCTTTTAATAAATCAAAATCTTAATGACAGCAAATTGTTAAAGGCTTCCGTTGGATAGTTATTATCTGCATGTAAAATGAGCACTTGGTACAAAATAGCTTGAAGGCTCTGAAGTTTATTCAAGGTCTAGTCTCCAGGTTCAGTACAGGTTAAGCCCAATCGACAGAATTTAATGTTAAGTTAAAGTAGACGTATCATGAAAATATGAGTTTTTCTGTGTTTAAGTGCTATAATCGGGTCTCGGGTGCATCTGCCAACCCGGAAAACGTGAAAAAGGACAACCAAGTAACTTTGTTTTGGTAAGCCTTTCTATGCAGGCTTCTGAAAAAACAAGCCACTCATATTTTGCTTTCCCGGTGATGTATAGGAAGAAGATCTTATTAGAATATTATCACCCCTTAATCTGCACGTTTCCACCCACGGCGCCACCACTGTGTTTTTGCAAGCGATAGCGTTGTACCAGTTCTAACACAATGGTAAATGTTCGAGCATGCTAACCGTTCTGTCTTTGATTGCACAGCAAACTATTTCCTAGCCTCAAAGGAGACAAGTGAGCAGTGGGTATATTGATTTATTTACTGTATATTACACTACTGCCACACAGATCTAATATAAACATTCAATTTCTTTCCCAGCTGTTTACCCTCACAGACATTACTGACTGTTTTTGTAACTCATGTGTGTTTTAATATAAACCTGTGTTTATTTGACCATTTAAGCGCATGAAAGAGAACTTAGTTTAGTACTCACATGCCGTGGACTTGATTCGGATGTGTGTGCTCAGAAAACTGTATATTAGAAGAACTAATATGGCTATAAAATTGCATGATTTCAACGTAAAAGACATGATAATCAAAACCAAACAGATGTTTTTTGGCAGAATACCTGAGGCAGGAGCTGTAAAGGCACAGCCCTATTCTAGAAAAGGGGGCGGGGAGCAGCAGCTCATTTGCATTTAAAGACACATGCACGAAACAGCGTGTTTCTGCTTCCACTTACAATAGGCATTTTCTATTATTATATGATAAATGATCTGTGGCGTATTTTGAGCTGAAACTTCTGGGGAAACTTATATTACATACTGTAAAAAGGAGCATAATAGGTCTTAATAATGGATTTGTTTCTTGCAAACAAGAAGCTTTTCACTTCACAAGATAGACAAATTAATTTTGATTACTTGATTTCTGCAGTGTTTTTATCAGCTGTTTGGACTCTCATTCTGACAGCACCAATTCACTGCAGAGTAGCCAGAAAGTGATGTACTGCTAAATTACACCAAATCTAAACAATCTACATCTTGGATCGCCTACGGGTGAGTACATTCAGCAAATTTTCATTTTGGGGTGAACTATTCCGTTAACTTGTACTGAATCCGGAATATTACCGTACTACGTCATCCCAATGTTACTGATGTGGCTAATGAGGCATTTTGTGCTACAGAACTGAATTCTAATAAGGCTGAGTGCTAGAGAAGCATCGGATCACTCACACAATATTGTGTGTTTTCTAGTCACAATATGTGCAGTGCTAGTCTGTTAAGGACTCGATTGTTTTTCTAATTTTTTTTGGCTGCATGGTAAAGGATGGCGAGCCAATCCAAGAATGCTGCCAGCATTTTCATTGACAGAGATTACTTAAAGACAGATGGCAACGAAAGACGATGTTCAAACCGAGATCTTTATTAAATGGTCCTTTACTAACTAAGCCTCTCTTTTGGCAAGATTTAACGATTGTTTGAGAAGATTATGGTGTTATTATTTTGATCTTTATTCCAAGAGAAACATTTAATCAGCTATTTAAGCAAAAAAAAAAAAGCAGTAATTATGTCACATCTATGATGTTATTAGATGTCACTAGTGTTTCATTATCTTATTAGAATATTTATTTGCATGTTACCACTTGAAATCAACAAATATGCAAATAAATATACAAAAGAAAGGTTGCTACTTCAGTGTGCATATTGCTTATGAAAATGACACACACTTGATGTAATGAAGTGGTTCTCAAATGGTTTTGTTACAAGATGTACCAAATAGGGACCCAGCAGTACCAAAGTTATTTATTGTAAAAAATAAACAATTAAATAAAAAATTTGCATGACACTAAGCCACCAGTTAAGAACTACTGTTCTAGTGTGCTGTACACCTAACTATACATATCTCAATTTCTTTCTATTGTCATGTTAATAATGGAGCTATTATATGAACATACAGTGTTGTGGATAAAACAAAAAGGAAATGCTTGTGCTACTTGATATTTCCAGACTGATGTCCACCAGGCTCACCCTATGGACTGTGCCATTCATCAAACAACTACTACAATTCATTGTGCTGCGATATGCCATTTTCTATCAATGACCTGAACAATCTGTTCATTCCCCAGACAAATGCCACCAAGTCCTTTTTAGTCCACCTTATTCAAGCAAAAAGTCACGCCATGAGTAAGAAGGGAAAATTGTGTTGCCTCTCAAGCATGACAGAATCTAATATCAAGATGGATCTATTTTGAGGGCAGAACATCACACAAATAATGCATCTCTTCAATGGTTTATTAAAAAAAAATCCATTAGCAAATGACCTGAGGTCTGAAAAGACTCTCTCGGTCATTTTTCCTTTTATCCGTCTTTTTGTCCAACAATAGGTTGACTTGTTATTTCTGAATGCTTTGGATTTTTTTCTTTAATAATATTGCTTTCTATTTAGCTATCGTTTTCAACATACAGTATGTCAGATACTGTATCGTCAAACACAATAAAGGCAGATAAAAACAACACGGTAATCCAGTTCTAAACAAGTATGTCAGTGGATTTCAATGCGAGAGGACAACAGTGGATGGACTTTTAGTGGAGGAAGCATAGTTGATTATGGACAGGTATTTTGAAATTAACATTTAAAGCTAAAACACCTTAATGATGGATTTACAGTGCCTTGCAAAAGTATTCATACCCCTTCATTTTTTTCAGGTTTTATGTCGCAGCCTCATGTTAAACTGCTTTAAATGACTTTTTTTCTCAACAGTCTACACTCCATACATCATAATGACAAAGAAAAAACAGAATTGTCACAACTTTGTGCATTTATTAAAAAATTTTTTAAAAAAAAGTAAAAAAAAAAAACTGAAATAAGTACATTGCATAAGTATTCATACCCTTATCTGGGACAGTTGAAATTTAGCTCAGGAGCTTGTTGATGTTACTACACTTCAAGCGAAGATAACCTGTGGAAAATTCAATTGAATGGGTATGATTTAGAAAGACAAACATATTAATATAAAGGTTCAACAGCTGAAAATGCATATCAGAGCAAAAACCAAGCCCAGAGGATATATATATATATATATATATAAAATCTGCTCAGAAACAGAAGCCACAGATCCGGGGAAGATCAGAGAAGTTCAGAAAAAAATCTGCTGCACTGAAGGTTCACAAAAGCATGTACTCTTAATGGAAGAAGTCTGAAACAACTAGGACTCCTTCTAGAGCTGGCTTCCTGGCCAAACTGAGCAATTGATGGAGAAGTGCTTTGGTTAGAGTGGTGACCAAGATCCTGATGGTCACTCTAGTTGAGCTCCATGATCATATGTGGAGATAGGAGAAACCTACAGAAGGACAAACATCACTGTAATACTCCATCGATCTGGACTTCATGGTATGGTGGCAAGACTCAATCCTCTCCTCAGTGAAGACACATGAAAACACAATTGGAATTTGCCAAAAAAGCATCTAAAGCATCACCCTCAGACTGTGAGAAACAAGGTTTGATGAACCTCAATTCCCAGCATTATGTATGGAGGAACCAGGCACTGTTCATCACCTGGAGAGTACCATCCCAAAAGTAAAGTGTGGTGGTGCAGCCTCATGATGTGGTGTGGTTTTTCAATGACAGGGACTGAGGGACTTGTCAAAAGAAAAGCTTAACACAGCAAAATATAAAGATGGCCTTAATGAAAACCCAGTCCTGATCATTCAGAACCTCAGACTGGGCAGAATGTTCATGTTCCAACGGGACAATGACCCTAAGCACACAGAAAGAGTGGCTTATAGACAGCTCTGTAAATGTCCTTGAGTGGTCCAGCCAGAGTCTGGGCTTTAACCCAATCAAACAGTTTTGGAGAAACCTGAAAATGTGCGCCTGTCCCCATCCAGCCTGACAGAGCTTGGAAGATAATTGCCAAATGCTGATGTGCAAAGCTTGTCGCACCAAACCCAAAAAGACTTGAGGCTGTAAAGGTCCATCAGCAAAGTACTGAGTTAAAGGTATGAATACTTATGCAATGTACTCGTGTCAGGTTTTTATTTTTAATAAATTTAAAAGTTATAACAATTCTGTTTTTGCTTTTTCATAATGGTGTATGTAGACTGATGTGGAAAAAAGTCATTTAAAGCAGTTTAACATACGGCTGCAACATAAAACATAAAAATAATGAGTATGAAGGAGTATGAATACTTTTGCAAGGCGCTGTTTATCTTAGAAACACAGCTTTTCACATCACAAGGCATTCATTTATACCATGTGGATTATACTTGAGGATTATTGTGATGCTTTAATCATCTGTTTGACTCAATCTGACGGCACCCATTCACCGCAGAGGGTTCGTTTGTAAGCAAGTGATGCTGCTAAATTACTCCAGATCTGTTCCAATGAAGAAACAAGCTCATCTGCATCTTTGATAGCCTGGGGGTGAGTATATTTTCAGCAAATTTTCATTTTTGGATAAACTATTTCTTCAACCAGAAGAACAGAATGAAGTAGAAAATATTAGAATAATAACTCATATCTTTGGCTTTTATTGTGCGCAACCCTTATTTGCAGTGCATTTGTACACTGAGCTAGGAAAATTAAGCCTTTATGCTTTTCACTCCTTTTTTTGAGGCATACTGGCGTTTATATGCTCATTGTATCGTTATAGGAATCTGATGTTGCGAGCAAGCTGTTAAACAAAGCCACTTACAAACCCGCAACACTGCAGATTGATTTATGGGCCTGCATGTTGACCACGTGGCATTGAGAAGGGAGGGTTAATGTTTTTTCAGACATCATCATTAGACATTTCTAGCTGTAGCAATGGTGCTTGTTACTGTGGAACAAAGCTCATATGTCAGAGTCATTAGAGAAGGAGAGCATGACACTGGCTTGGCCTCATCACTATTCGGGTGATTCATACAGCCAGAAGAGAGTCTGACACTTCAGCTAACATGCAGTGACTGAGACTAAAGCTTCACACGATGCTTATGACAATTAGTAGCCTGTGAAACCTCATGCTACATTGATAAACATCACTTTTAGCTGGGCGCACATAGTTAGTTAATATGTGTTGGGCGTCTTCGGGCTAATTATGCAAGCAGGTGCCGAACTGTTTGCAGGAGTGAATTTCTCTTGCCTGCAATTATATTGTCCAAAGACTTCTTACGTTTTCACAGACTAACCTATTTACAGAAGCCATTGTGGGGGAGAGTGTGAGCGAGAAATGAGGAAAAAAGCGAATAAGCATAATGCACCCGATGAGATATGCAAAAATACATTGCCTCAGCTGTCAATATGCTAGCTAATTAAAATATAATCTTTACTTTGCTTTCTTGATTACTCTTCACCTAAACAACACATCACTGACTCCATCAAGGCTGTATTTTAAGTGAATATTTACCTGTTGTAATGACTTCCTGTCTATGCATTGATAAATGTCCCTGCTTTGGGTTCGAGATCTCAACTCTGCCTTTAGTTTTAAAGAGTGCTGTCTCAGCTTTGTCAAACAGCTGTTTTCTGCACTATCCACTGATCTGCCGCTGGTCCTGTGGATGTCTTTTCACTATCCGCATCATCTGAAAACATCTCGGCAAAAAACGGTGCTGATATTTCTCTCTCTCGCTCACTGTGAGGACTTGATTTGATTTTGTCTTTGATTTCTTTCCCTTCCTTTCCTCCCAAGATTGCTCATTTCCTCTCACGGTCGATCACTGCGAATCAATTGGAAGCCAATATCTGACTGTTTCTGCTCATTCCTGTGTTTAAAACAGTTGTCAGCATGGACAGTCCAGTGCACTCCTTCAATAACTTCTCTAATGGTAAACATCTTATTAAGAACATAATCATGGACACTGTTTGAGATAAGGTAATATACAATATACTTATTCATCTGGATAGAGCTTATTTTATTTTATTTTATTTTATTTTATTTTTTTCTATTTTATTTTATTTTATTTTATTGTATTGTTTTAAATAACTAGTGCAACCTTATAGTTAAGCATGAAGTTTTGGGGGGTGGGGATAGGTCTGTCTGGATAGAGATTTTATTTTATTTTATTATTATTATTTTTTTTTTATAACCAGTGCAACCTTATGGTTAAGTATGTAGTCTTGGGGGAAAAATACTGTAATGTCTGTCTGGATAGAGTTTTGTCATTTTTATTTTACTTTATTACATTTTAAATAACCAGTGCAAACTTACAGTTAAGTATGACGTTTTGGACAAAGAAAAAGTCTGTCTGAATAGAGATTTGTCATTTTTATTATTTTATTATTATTATTATTATTATTATTATCTTTTTTTTATTATTTTTTGTTTTATATTAAATAACCAGTGCAACCTTATAGTTAAGTATGACGTCTTGAAAAAAAATATTGTAAACAGTCTGTCTGGATAGAGTTTTGTAATTTTTTATTTTATTTTATTTTATTTTAAAAAATAACAGTGCAACCTTATAGGTAAGTATGAAGTTTTGGGAAATAATAATAATAATAATAAAAAAAAAAACTGTGAAAAGTCATTAAGTACAACTATTTATGTTAATGTTGATTTGTGCATAATAATCCAAAAGAGTCAGGACAACATTTTATGATTCCTGTTTCGCAGTACATTTTCCTTTGATACATGTGTTAATATATTCATAGAAAATATGAAACCCACACATCTTATGGAAATCATATTTTTGCAATATCACAATAAAGTAAACATATCTGTGAATTGTTAATAAGTTGAAAAGATCAAAATTTAATTAAATATAAAAAAAAATAATCTTCACTTTGGTTGCTGGGGATTTTTTTCATGTTCCTGTAAGCAATGCTCTTTTTTCATCATAGCATCCTGTTTTTTACCCTGCAACGCATTTAAAATACATAAAAACTGAAATAATATTTTAAATATGTATGCATTTTTGAGCTCAGATATGCTGCATAACAGTAATGTGACAATAAACCCAATACATCTCAATTCAAGCCCATATAAGCCATGTTCTTATAGTCTGCCACTGTCAATGTTGTGAGCCTGATAACGACTTGACTGACTATAATGTCGATCCTGCAGCTTGAGCAGGCTATTACTGCGTATCATAAAGATCCCATTCATAAATAAGTAAAATATTATTTTCATAACAAGCACATTATGTTCAAACTCATTGTGACCCTGACAAAGTACATTCTCTCAGCGCCGAAACCCCGCCCCTCCCGCCCGCTCGCAGCCAATGAGGAGTGGAGGAGGCTTGTCTCTGAAATAAATTGGATATTTTCATGGTGTGTATGGGAAGCGTCGGGTTTGAGCATCCGACATACACGCAGTTGCACAGAGTGGACCTCCGGAGTCTACATTTATTTAGTGCTTCTTGGACACCAGGTTAAGTTAATGTGTCGACCGAGAGGAAACAGTAGACTTTAATCGCGTCAGTCGTTAATGGTTATGGGATTGCTTCACCGTAACTTCCAATTCATAAGAGACCTCTCTACCTGGAGAGAGAAGAGTGAAGACAGAGCGACCGCTTCTCCTCACGATAGTTTTTTCTCCTCTTCACCCGGATTATACGGCACAAGACGTTGGAAATATACTCGATAGTGGAAGCAGTGAGTTGGATGCTGGCTTTCCAGGGCTCTTCTCGCTTTGCGATGGTGTTTAAAACAAGTTGAACTGAGCCAAATTTGCAAAGGTCACCCTCAACAATCTCCCTATGCTTTGCTTTTACAATCAGTTGCTTTTAACTGTAAAACTGTAGAGGTTGTTGACTTCAGTGGTTGAAACATCGGACACCTGGAGAAGGTAACTTATTATAACTATAATACATATAATTAAGTATAAATATGATGCAGTAATTTAAATAATATTAGAAAAACGAATTATAATTCCAATCCTAATCCTTTATTTGCATTAGAGAAATGCATGTTTCTTAATTTTACTCTGTTGATGAGAAGAATGTTTCTGAAACACAGTATGTCTGAAAATGACAATAATATCTATTATATATAAGCCTATGTCTGGAAATATATTTGAATAGCTCAAGTCTTTTTTTATACCTTATATTAGGGGTTTTACATTTTTTAGCACCCTGGGACCCCCATTCAAACTGTCAGACAACCCAGGGACCTCCATCTAAAAGATGGATTTTTTATTTTTTTTTGGTAACATGCTATAATACATTCATTAAAAGCAATAAATATTCTTCCTACATTATGTAATGTTAAAACAGCTGAGTTAATAATTAGAAATGTCATAAGAATTTAAGCATCACGCATCGTCTCCAAATACCTCCTGGACTTTAAAGAACCCAGACTACAAACCCTGGACTTTAACTGTCTGTTAGAAAAAAAGGTGGTGTCAGGAAACAGCAAAACACACTGGAATTCACTGTACTGTCTTTGTTGTTTCAGAAGGCGAGGAAAGTTTGGAGAGAATGTCGAGTCGCAGGGTGAAGCATGAGCTGCCAGTGTACTGATTTTAGACTGGCGTATCTGATGAGTCTATGGGTGTGTGTTGTACTAAGCCTTCACTGCTGGGTTCTAGCCCCTGTGGCAGCCTCCCATGATGCCGCTGGTCCATTTGGGTGGCTCCTTTCAGATAAAGGGCCTTTTCATCACTCACAGGAATTCGCAGAATTTGTGGAGCGTTATCAACAGGGCTTCACAACCAAATATAAGATTTACAGGTGAGTTGGATAATTACTTCTGTTATTTATTGCCACTGGTGTGTAAAATGTGTCTGAGTTTTTTATGATATGCAGAATTATATGGTGCTTTGCATTTGTACACATATTATCACATAATGAAGTTAACAAGAAACTTTGATGGAGGCTAGCTTATTTTGTTTACTGGTGTGTAAACTTTAGATTAGAGTAGAATAGAAAAGAAACGGCCATATGCAAATCCTGGACTAGTGGAAATTGTGGCGTTTGCTATGCAACATAAATACGACAATGTACAAAATAAAGTAATATGATATAGAACATGTTATATGTATTATAATATTTATACAAATTACATTGAGTAATTAAATATATATACACATATATATGACCATGGAACACAAAACCAGTCATAAGAGTCCAATTTTTGAAATTGAGATTTATAGATCATCTGAAAGCTGAATAAATAAGCTTTTTTCATTGATGTATGGTTTATGTCATGTCAATATTTGGAATCTGAGGGTGCAAATAAAATCTAAATATTGAGAAAATCATCTTTAAAGTTGTCCAAATGAAATTCTTAGGAATGCATATTACTAATCAAAAATGAAGTTTTTATATGTTTACTGTAGGAAATTTACAAAATATCTTTATGGAACATGATCTTTACTTAACATCCTAATGATTTTTGGCATAAAAGAAAAATTGATAATTTTGACCCATACAATGTATTTTTGGCTATTGCTACAAATATGCCCATGCTACTTACGGTTGGTTTCGTGGCCCAAGGTCACATATAATGTTGTACTTATACAGTATATATACGGCATACACAAGTATGTAAGACATAGGGGTTCGGTAGTAATTAGGTGGTAATTAAAATGTTTCAAATACGCTTGAATGTTACTGATATGCTGGGTGAATGTTGTGTTTCATGAGGAGTTACTTTACGAGTTTTTCTTAAGTTCCAAGTGTGGTTCGAAACTTTTAACGCCAGATTATTAGTTGCAACTGATGTGAGGTGAGGTGTTGCGGGAACTTGTGCTGATTTAGAGCTGAGGATTAGATGAAGTGATAAACAGCCCAAAAGGGGAGGAAAAAAAAGCGGGAAAAGAGTTGGCTGAACTGAACCTGACTGACACGCTCATTTGGCAGGACCGTTGGACCGCACTGCCAGGCGCAGATGGAGATGGCAACATTGGGTCTAGTCAGACGTTCTCTCCTCAACATACGTGTGTATCTGTGAATTCTCGACTGGCTTTATTTTTTTTTGGGTAGAGACAGACTATAGGAGTCAACAAAAGTACAGTTGTGCTTTCTCAATGTCAGATCTCCCCCTGCTGGTGGAAACCAGCAGCTTGTGTGCGAATGTGTGTGTGTGTGTGTGTGAGCGCTGGCGTGCGCGTAGCTACCTGATTTTACTTTGCATGCTAGACAGGACTCCCATCCCAACATCCCTTGTGCCTGAATGACTTTTAAGTACCTTGCTCTCACACTGGCAGTACAGAGAGGGACAGGTTTGCATCTGCCACAGATCTGAGTTGAGAGAGAATCAATTCTGCTTCCTAGCCTCTTAACACTCTTTGTCTTGTATGAGACATTTGAGGAAAGATAATGATGTGTGACATTGGAACAGTTTTATAAGCCTATATGCGTGTGTTCATGTGTCAGGCATTCTATCATGTCTTCTTTGGTCTTTTTATAGACTGCTTTGAAATGCAGCGTTGTATTTGTTTGTACTCTAAGAAAAATTTAGTGTAGAAGCAAGTTTAAATCAGAAATTGCTAGTAAAATTCATAAATAATTACAAAGAAACAGTTTTTGAACAACGTTTGAAGTAGAAAGACTGAAATAGTGCTTTCTTGTAAAATACTATTTTTTTAAAGTCATTACATGATCGCTGTAAATAAAACAAACGAACATAAACTTTAATTTCTAAATCTTCTGGATAATAAATCCCCACCTCAGAATTGTAACATCAGCATCTGTTTGTGTTTGCGAATATACACCTAGGCTGATACAAACTTGCTTAACATAGGTAGGTGTGCGGTGACATAGATTGAAGGTAAATTTGTGTCAGATGTTATATTCTCATTCTCCCCATTTACCTTCCACCAAAGGTTGAACAGAGCCCAAGGGTACAGTAAAGAGTCAGCAGTGTCTATCCTTCCTGTCAGATGCATGAAAGGGATCTCATAAAACACTAGACATATGCTGCCTGACAAGTGTATGATGGGAGGTTCTGCACGGGAGGATGGGTGGGTGAGGCGGACAAGCCGATGCCGACGGAAAAGGTTGCCGGAGCAGATACGTGCTCACTTGTTCCTCCCAGGGATGCTAATAGCGAAGCTCCACGAGCACAAGGTGACAGCAATTGTCGGCTTAGCCAGAGCTGTGTGAGCAACAATGAGGATAAGCAGTAATTCTCCCACGCAAACACTGTCTTGCTGAAGTTTTCCAGCACTCTGGAACGGGACTTGATGTATGAGTCTGTGATGCTTTTTACATCCGAATTAGACAGGACATGTGTACTTTCAATCCTTTACTGGAATTAAAAGCCTTTTGATTTAAATGCATCTTAGTCATACATTAGAGATACTCTACCACCTTCAAGTTTCCTGTTGTTTTCAGATGCTGAATGGCCTTATGATATTTAAATATGCTGAATTATGTATGCTGAGCTGAGTTGAGCTGTATGGGTTTAGCGTCTACCTCTATGATGATGGTGCTACAGTTTTATTACCTTTTGATTAGTAAGTCATTACTTTAGTATACAAGTATGCATATGTAAACCTGTAAACAAAAGAATATGCTTTTTTGATAATTAAGGGACTTAGGACTCACATTTTTAAGATTAATGTCATTAATCTTAGAGTGAAATTGTAAAATACTTAATTAAAAACATATAAGCATAGACCAGACCGCTGCTTATCCCGCACAAGGAAAAGCTCTAAATAAAGATGATGTTGAATAAATCAAGATTTCCAATTAAGAAAGCGCCTGAAAGGGTTTACGAGGAATAAATATAATTGAATTATTATACGTTCTAAAAAAAAATGTACAAGTCATAAGTGTTATTAACGCTTGAAGCATTAGGGGTCTATTAGCCTCCGGCTTTTTCAGCATTCAAATAGATTTAAACGGAAAATGTTTAGCCTAACGACAATAATGTCTGAAGATTTTACATAAAAGCCTCAGATCATTGATTGCTCAATTAGTGGCTCTACTTTGTGCGATTTTAGAGGGATATTTAACTTAATGCAGTCGTGTGTGTGTACTGTGTACAGGACATTACTGACAGCTGGGTTCTGTTGAATTTCTTTGAACTGCTCTTATCAAACGAATATCTCGGTGTTGTGCTAGAAATCAAACCTGAGCAAAGACTGTGATGTTCACTGGTGTGGAATTTCAAATTAAACACATGAAGGGCTTCCGGTATGGCATATTTGACTTTTTTTTTTCATTCATGGAATGAAATAGTTGCACTGCACACCTCTTCTTTACTGTTGGATTTATTTTGTCCCTATTATATTTTCCTGCACCAGCTATATGTTACACAAGTCAAGGAGAATTTAATTTAAATCCAGCAGCATGACCGTGAGCAAGATATTGCTTTGATACAAAAGTTATTTGAACAAGAAGTTAATTTCGAATAACTCACATTTTAGACACAATATGGTCAGTTATTTTGTTTATTTTTGCATCGGCAAGAGAAATAGTTCAAAAAAGCAATCAAATCAGCTACCAGTCTAGAGCAACACTGTGTGAATTATGCCATTCTTTTGTGCTGTTTGCATTTTTAACCTTTATACCAACAAATAAGACTTTAGCATATGACAACCCAACTAGAATATGCAGTAACTTTTCACTTGAATTGTATATATATATATATATATATACACACACACACACAGTATATATATATACACACATTTATATATATTTCTTAAATATGTACATGCATGTGTGTACTTACACACAATATACACAGTACACACATATTATGTAAACACAAACTTTTATTTTGGATGCGATTAATCATGATTAATTGATTTGACAGGACTAAATAAAATAAATTAAAAAAAAGATAAATGCACTACAATATTTACATGTAAATATTTCTTAAATATATACATAAATATGTGTGTGTATTTATATGTACATCTAAATATACACAGTACAAACACATATATTATATGAACACAAACATTTATTTTGGATGCGATTAATCTAATTTATTTTGGATTTGACAGCACTAAATGAAAGTTAAAATGCACTACAATATTTGCAGATCATCTGAAATTGGTTGTTTGCCATGCGTTTTACTGCATTATACTTTCTAAAAGTGTAACAATGCATAGAGAAGTATTACAATATATTATAACTGGTTATAAGTTATACTCATGAAATCATACAATGCATTATATGTGATATTTATATTTATGTATACAGTAGTGAACATTTGAAGTGGATCAAAACCTTTCATTAAAGTTGACCTAAAACCAAAACAATACCCATTCTTGTCTTAGGAAAACTTTGATTCAATTTTGTGATCCGCTTCAAATGTTGACTACTGTAATATAAATCATAGGAAACAAAATATATATATATATATATATATATATATTTAAATATTTATTTGAATATAGATACATGTGTGTGTATGTATTTATATATGCACGTAAATACAGTATACACAGTACACACACATATATTATGTAAAAAAATTATTTTGGATGCGAATAATCGTGATTAATTGATTTGACAGCACTAAATGAAAGTTAAAATGCACTACAATATTTGCACATATTCTTGTTGCATCTAAACTTGGTTGTCTGCCAAGTGTTTTATTGCATTATACTTTCTAAAAGCATAACAATGCATAGAGAAGTATTACAATGTATTATAACTGTGGTTATAAGTACTCATGAAATCATACAATGCATTATATGTGATATATTTATGTTTATGTAGAATATAAATCATATATAAATATGAAAAAAATATATACATGTAAATATACACAGTACACACATATATATATATATATATATATATATATTTGAGATGTGATTAATTGTGATGAATCGATTTGACAGCACTAAACAGAAGTTAAAATGCACTACAATATTTGAATATATTCTTGTAACATCTGAAATTGGTTGTCTGCCATGTATTTTACTGCATTATAGTTTCTAAAAGTGTAACAATGCAAAGATAAATATTACAATGAATTATAACTCAATTATATTACTCATGAAATCATACAATGCATTATAAGGTGTTTTAAAAATGCAAACATGTACACACATGCTGCTTACAGCAGAGTTTGTGCTGAATATAGTGTAATCAGACTTTAGTCATTAATATTTATAAGTAGCTTAAATAAATACAAACATCAGGGATGTCAAAACATCTCCAGGCCCCCAGAAACACCCAGAAGGCTGAAATACTTTTTAATGCGTTATATATAAAAACTCTAAGCAGAGTGTTACTAAATATGCTAAAGCTAACATAGATCAGAAGTGTAGAGATTGGGTGCCCCAGAATTCCCCTAATTCACCCTATATAAGAGAACGAGAGAAGGTGGGTGGGAGTGAGAAGGAGAGATCGACAGAAGGAGTGGGAGAGGGAGAGAGAGATATCAGGCTAGTAGCGTCAGGCCCTAGCTAATCGTCTCATTATTTATGTTTCAAGACATGTATATCCCCTGAGTATGCTTGCACTTGCATTGGAAACACAATCAAGGACAAAACACCTACTGGCTGCTCGGTCATTGCTATGGTAGATTGTTTTCCTAGTTCAGTTTATCAGAGCCAGAGCTCGACTGAGAGAGATGAGCTGTTGGACTTCCCTTATGGGAATTGAATGATGGAAGCGCACTGAGGTGCGTATGTTAAGTCATATCTCACAACTGACAGGAGTGATGATGACTGTGGCTTTGATGACTCAATATTTCAGTATGAAGAAATACTCTTTGAATAAATAGCGAATGTCCTTTGTTGACCAATTAGCTCTAAATTTAGGTGCAAAAAAGTTTCTGAAGTCCTAAATGACTTATGTTGTGAAATGAGTGAGGCCTTAATGAGCGTCTTTACATCAGTTTAATGTTAGCATGAAGAAGTGTTTGATAAACACAACTAATGAGGTGTAGCCTGAGCTCTCAATTTGCCTCAGGTTAGTCTTGAAACGAAAATCACGTTAAGACCATAATATTAACACAGCTGGTAGTTGGCAATAAAAGGCACTTTACTGAAAAAGATTAAAAATGGTTTTTGTATGACTTAGAGCTGTTAAAAAGGTGTCACTGAAATTTTTTTAACACAAAACAAGAAAACACCTGGTTTTAACAATGTTACAGGATTAGTTTACTTCCAGAACAAACGTTTACTCAGATAATTTACGCCCTTGTCATTCAAGACGTTCATGTCTTTCTTTCTTCAGTCGTAAAGAAATAACGTTTTCTGAGGAAAACATTTCAGGAATTCTCTCCATATAGTGGACTTCTATGGTGCATGTGAATTTGAACTTCCAAAATGCAGTTTAAATGCAGCTTCAAAGGGCTCTTAGAAGGGTCTTATCTAGCAAAACGATCAGTTTTTTTTTGTTTTGTTTTTTTAAAAAGAGAACACTTTTTAACCAGACATGCTCATCTTGTCTAGCTCTGAGATGCGCATGCGAACTCCAGTTTAAGACAGTCGAAAAACTCCCATCTCTTTTTGTTTTCCTAAAACATCAAAATCATTCTACAATGCTGTTTTACCTTGTTTTGTAAAGGGCATTTGATCTTTTTTGCACATTCACTTTATAAACACTGGGGCGGTACTTCTGCAGCGATGTAGGGCAATTTTGAAGTTGGAGGAGAAAATGAGATTGGAGTACGCATATGCATCGCAGAGCTAGACAAGATGAGTATTTGAGGTTAAAAAGTATAACTATATAAACTAATTTTTTTATTTTTTTTTTCTTAGAAAATAACCGATTGTTTTGCTAGACAAGACTCTTCTTCCTTTGCTGGGATCGTTTAGAACCCTTTGAAGCTGCATTTAAACTATTTTGGACGTTCCAACTCGCAGGCACCATAGAAGTTCACTATATAGAGAAAATTCCTGAAATGTTTTCCTCAAAAACATAATTTATTTACACCTGAAAAAAGAAAGACATGAACATCTTGGATGACAAGGGCGATTATCTGTAAATTTTTGTTCTGAAGGTGAACTGACCTTTTAAAAGATGTAGATATTATTCATGATGGAAGACTATGACTAACAGATTTTTTAAAGGGATAGGGCACCCAAAAATGAAAATTCTGTCATTAATTAGTCACCCTTATTTCGTTCTAAACCCCCTATGTGTTCCGACACGGGGGCAGCCCTGGCCTAATGGTCAGGGAGTCAGGCTTGTAATCAAAAGGTTGCAGGTTCGAGTCCCAAGTCCGGCAGGGATTGAGAGTGAAGGGAGTGAATAACCAGCGCTCTCTCCACCCTCAATACCACGACTGAGGTGAGTCCCTTGAGCAAGGCACCGATTCCCCCAACTCCTCCCCGGGTGCCGCAGCGATAGCAATATGGCTGCCCACTGCTCCGGGTGTGTGTTCACGGTGTGTGCACTTGGATGGGTTAAATGCAGAGCACAAATTTTGAGTATGGGTCACCATACTTGGCTTCACGTCACATCCTATCCTATCCTTTCCTTTCCTTCCTTCCTTCCTATTTTAACAATGTTCTTACTACCTTTCTGGGCCTTGAATGTGTCAGTTGCATTGCTGTCTATGCAGGGCCAGAAAGCTCTCAAATGTAATCAAAAATATCTTAATTTGTGTATTGAAGATGAACGAAGGTCTTATGTGTTTGGAACGACATGAGGGTGAGTAATTAATGTCAGAAGTTTCATTTTGGATGAACTATTCCTTTAAAGGAAAGTTAAAAAAAAAAAAGATTTCTACTTCAAAAAATGCTGCTCTTTTGAACTTTCTATTCATCAAAGAATCCTGAAAAAAAAATAAAATGACACTGAAGCCTAGAGTAATGACTTCTGAAAATGCAGCTTTGCCATTATAGGACCAGTTTGTTTAAAATGTAAGTGTAAACATCTAACAGTATTGCTGTTTTACTAGTGTGATCAAATAAATGCAGGCTTGGTAATTACTAGACTTATTTTGAAAACATTGGAAGAATCTTTAAAGGAACAGTTCACCCAAAAATGAAAATTTGCTAAAAATGCACTCACCCTCAGGCCATCCAAGGTGTAGATAAGGTTGTTTCCAGAACAGATTTGGAGAAATTCAGCATTACATCTCTTGCTCACTAATGGATCCTCTGCAGTGAATAAGTGCTGTCAGAATGAGAGTTCAAACAGCTGATAAAAAAACATCACAGTAATCCAAAAGTAATGCATTTTATCTACAGTATGCGTGTTGCCGTGTTGTGCATGTACTGTACGTGGATTCCTCTGTGAATGCTGACAGACTAACAGGCTCTCAATCAGCGCCTGACACCTTTTGACATGTTTCTTTGCAGCAAGCATTTATTATGTGAGAGTTTCTAGATTTATAGACTGTTTGAGTTGTAGTCTGACACAGATAGTCTTGGATACAAATGCCATCCATCCTTGCTGTGAGTGTGTTAACCGATTTGTAGGTCAACGTAGCGAAATAACAGCCTCAAACGTTATTAAAAATGCAACAGAACATGCACGTATATTTTCAATGCAGAGCACAAATTCAGATGATTTGCCTTTACAAATATGTATTTCGAGCTTAGAGAATAAATACTACGGTTTAGAAGTTTGAGGTCGGGAAGATTTTTTAAAAGTCTCTTATTTTCAAGGCTGCACTTATTTGATCAAAAATACAATAAAACTAATATTGTGGAAGCATATTAAATGGTAATATATGCCTGTGCTAAATCAGAATTTTCAGTCTTTAGTGTCACATGATCCTTTTTTTTTAATAAAGATTGCAAGCAGTTATGTTGCTTAATAGTTTTGTGTAAGCCTGATACGTTTTTTAGGCTTCATTAAAAAATAAATTAATTAATAAATAGAAAAAAAAAATCAAAACTGGTGAGAAGTGACCTCTGCTATGTCAAAAATAATACAATTTTTTAAAAACGGGTCTTGAGACTCTTTGATTTCTTTAGTTTCTCTTTGGTTTCATTCCATTACACTCCTTTTAACGTTTTTTAATCTTAAAAATGTGTTCTGTGTGCACAGGTTTTTACTCATTCTGTACTTTCTGTAAATGTGGTTTGGTGAGGCGTGATGTCTTTCGTAGCAGCTGGGCTGTGCCGGCTGTGAACTCGCAAAAACATTAATGTCATAGTTCAAACTGAAGTAGATCTAATGGATTCTGTTACAGAAATTACATATGGAATGGAGCATAATTGATTGTTCTTTTTTTTGCATTAATTTGCTAATTTTTTTTATAATTAATCATTTAATTTGCAGCCAACTTGAAATTAATTTGTTTAATAATTGAATGTAATTTAACAAAAGACAAAACCTTTTTTGCCCATCCACAAATCTCATTTAGAGTGTGTTGCATAAAATTGTAAAAATGTTGCATAAATCCGACTCATTCCTCTTAATAAAGACTAAACGTACCAGTCATCCGGATGTTTCAAACATAGCGCTGCCTGTGACATTATAACAAGCTGGTCTCATTTGCTTGTACTGTGACATTCTCGACCCCCCTTTGGCTTCAGACTGCTTCCTCTGGAGCATGTTCTCACCGTTGAGTCCGTGTAGCTGTGGGTCTCAGTGGGGAAGGCTGGCAGGTAGTTCTTCAATATGCCTTCTCCTGCTGTGAGGCTGTAGCGTGGGCTCAGTGGTGGATTAGCCTCCAGCTCCATCCATAACTGTCCATCAAGAACTTCTGTTCTGACACAGTGTCGATCATATTTTCTCTCTCCATTTCGTCTCTTTCTGTCTCTCTTCCCCTCCATTTGTCTTTCTCTGTCTCATTGTCTTTGCTGCTCTTGTTTTCTGCTGTCAATAAGTGTCATCTGTTATTATTTAGATACACGCACTTAGCAAGCCATATTCTGTAATATAATATATAGGGTATAATGAGGCAAGATGACCCCTAGGGTATGCTCTGCTGAATTTTGACATTCGTGACAACGTTTGACTGAGATTTATTTGTCAGATCAGTTTTCAGGTTGGAGATCTGTACATATCCAGTCAATAAAATTGATAAAATACATTTAATTTTAAATAAAATCTTTACATTGATGAAACTTTAATGTTAATTGTAATATAAAAATAGTAAAACATGATTGTTAAAAAAAACAAAAATGGTGGTTTTATTACAAGCAAATGTCTCAAAATATTTCCCTTACTAATATAATGAATGATAAATCTTCATACTGTATAAATATTAAATTAAATACACATTGTTCTTAAATGTCTTTCTCCAGCTTCTGTAAATGTACTTGTTATATTTTTATAATAACTGGGTAATAACTAGGTACTAACCCTAAATCTCCCTCTAATTCTAACCTTAACTCATGTAGTTACCTTATATTATGCAGTACTTCTTTGGTAAGTACACATAATTGCATGTACTGTAAAATAAAGTGCAACCTTGGAACGGTATGTAGAGGGTAAAATGCAGTATATTAAATAGTATTATATAATATTAATATTGGAAAAAAAAGGAGAAAAAAATTGCGCTCTGCATTTTTTAGCTAGTATTTTCTTTC
Organism: Labeo catla; assembly: GCA_012976165.1. NCBI lineage: Eukaryota > Metazoa > Chordata > Actinopteri > Cypriniformes > Cyprinidae > Labeo > Labeo catla. Next base: position 341,234 of record VONZ01000001.1, read on the forward strand.
ACCACACATTACCAGTCAAAAGTTTTTGAACAGTAGGATTTTTAATGTTTTTTAAAGAATTCTCTTCTGCTCAACAAGCTTGCAAAAGCAATAATGTTGTGAAATATTTTTACTATTTAAAATAGCTGCTTTCTATTAGAATATATTTTAAAATGTAATTTATTCCTGTGATCAAAGCTGCATTTTCGGCTTCATTACTCCAATCTTCAGTGTCACATGATCTTTCAGAAATCATTATGATATGCTGATTTGCTGTTCAAGAAACATTTATTATTATTATTATTTTTATAATATATAAGTTTTTTCAGAATTCTTTGATGAACAGAAAGATCCAAAGATCAGGATTTATCTGGAATAAAAAGCTTTTGTAACATTATACAGTATATCATTCAAAAACTTTTTTTATTAATACTTTTAATTAGAATTGTTACTTAGCAAGGATATTTTAAATTGATCAAAAGTGATGATAAAGACATTTATAATGTTACAAAAGATTTTGTCTTCTGAACTTCTATTCATCAAAGAAACCTGAAAAAATTCTACTCAGCTGTTTTCAACATAATAATAACACTAAATGTTTTTTGAGCAGCAAATCAGAATATTAGAATGATTTCTTAAGGATCATGTGAATAAGGTATTCTAAAAATTCAGCTGTGAAATTAACAGGAATAAAATACATTTTAGTATACATTCAAATATATTCAAATAGAAAACAGTTATTTTAGTGAAAATATTTGAAAAATGTTTTTACTGTACTTTAAATCAAATAAATGCAGGCTTGGGCCCTGATCACACCGAACGAGTTTTTGCAGTGAGAGGCGCCTTTTTTGAATTGTTTTCTATTGGCAGTGAGCGTTATGCGCGCTGTTTCTGCGCCGAGGGCGCCTCGCGTTTTTGGCGGAGCGCTCTGAGCGCCTGAAGTTGAAAAAAAAGCAACTCTGAGCGGAAAAGCGCCCGACGTCATCGCGGTTTTTTCCATTGTCCAATCGAATTAATGGAGAGGCGGGCCTTCCATTGTGGTGACGAAAGTTACCGTTGCCCAAAAAGTCCGGAGACTGCAGTGATGGAGGAGAAACTTTTGGTGTCTATCGTGGGTTACCCAAAGCTGTGTTTTTTTTTAAGGTTTTTGCTGATATGACAGTTTACTAAACAGCTAAAAACCAAAGATTTTAGAGCGCTCACGCTATAATCCTTTGATTAGATTGACAGAACGGCTGATTTGATTGTTGCCTAGCAACATAAAAAAACGCAACGCACTGCTTTTTTTTTTTTTAAAAAGTCACCAGAAAAAGGCAGTGTGGTGCGCTTCGCGTTTTAAGAACTAAAAAACGCGTTCGGTGTGATCGGGGCCTTCGTGAGCAGAAGAGACATCTTTAAAAACCAAAATCCTACTGTTCAAAAACTTTTGACTGGTAGTGTATCAAATTAATATTAGCATAGTGGAAGCATCTTACTATCAACTCAATATAGTGATGATCCTTCTTTTAAAGTATACTCTATGTTCTGAGGTATTAAATACCATATAGCCTCACTGCAGCGGTATAAGTTACATTAGTAAGATTTTACTGTATTGTGCTGGGCTGCTTTTGCTGTAAATGAATTACAGAAAAAGGATACTGGCAGCTGATTTTCTCAAACAAAATTCCAGCTGTTTTCATCTAACAGTCTCCTCTTGCCTTTTATCCGTGAAAGAAAGAAAGAAGCTTGCCATTGTTACAGATTAGTCCCAGTCAGCCCTTTTCAGTGCAGAAGTCACCAGGAAAAAAACAAAAACAAATTGCACCATTATGTAGAGGACAACAGCTTTTAAAGCGGGCCAGAGCAATCCTTAAGCTGAAGTTGGAAAAAAAAAATAAAGAGAATGCATAATATGATTTGAATTGCAGGCACGGGGGTCACGCAGTCATCGCATTTTCTCCTCAGCAGGTCTTAACTGAATATGCGTTGTACTCAAGCTGCGTGAAGGTTTCTCAGACCTCTCTTTAAATGTTGTTGTTGTTTTTTTTTCGTTCGGGGAATATACAGAACGGCAATTTCGGAAAAGCTTAAACTGTACTGTGGCTCACACTGAAAAAGATACTAAAACAAAAAGTCTCCCAGCTGTTGAAAGAATGATGTTCAGGATTTCACCCTCCTGTGTCCATTGTGGCTCAAATGAAGGACATTTCCAAATAGAGTGTATGTGTGTGTGTTTTTGCGTGACCTTGCAGAGAGTTTGGGCGCTGGAAGGTGAACAGCCTGGCTCTGGAGAGAGAGGACAATGGCGTGGCTCTACCCCTCGATCCAGAGTTCATGCAGACCATCAGACAGTTGGGCCGCAGACCCACCCTCGGTGCCATTACCGAGAACATCATCAGGAAATATGGCACACACTTTCTGCTTTCAGCTACACTCGGAGGTAACGGAACAAACCTGACTGTTCATTTACATTTATGCATTTTGGCAGATACTTTTATTTGCCAAATTTTATTTTTTTGCCAAATTTAGTTATACGGAACGTCTAACTAAATATCTATCTATCTATATATATATATATATATTAGATGTTAAGATGTCCACATCAAAAGAAATTTACAAAAGTGATTTTATGTCCATAGAAAGCGCATTAAATGTAAGTAAAATGTCTACATTTAAGGTTTTAAACAAGTTTTTAGATAATGAAATGTCAAAATTTGGTTGAAATAATATTACATTGTCATTCAGTGTAACACAATATTTATGTAAAAATTCAAAACATGCTTATTCTGACTTGTACATGTTAAATTATATAAAAGCATAAGGGAGCATATTAAATTTTTTGTGTTTTAAATGAGTAAAAAAATCTTACTGACAAATGGGCAAAACCAAGGATAATGGCAAATTTAAAAAAATGTAGAATTACAACTAATTAATATATTGGGGTGAAAGTAATTTGTCTTTTAATATGTCATAAATTGATTTTTGTTGTAAACATGCCTGACAAGATTGTTACACTGAATGACATTTTAGTGGGTGTCTTCTGTAAATTAGGGGAAAATGATATTTATTTTTTGCTCAAAACTAAAATTAAATTAAACAGAAAACTTATTTTAAAAATTTGGAAAAACAACAACAATTTAAAGCAGTATTACACTTTTTATGTTTTTATGCTTAAACACTTTTTCATCTTTGACCCATATATATATATATATATATATATATATATATATGGGTCAAAGATAAAAAAGTGTTAATGAAGAACTTATTCTCTAACAATAACAGAATTGTTTAGTTAACTGTTTTCACATTTTGTACACTAATTAACTGATTATGATATATATATCATATGGGTCATGATATATATATCATAATCAGTTAATTAGTGTACAAAATGTGAAAACAGTTAACTAAACAATTCTGTTATTGTTAGAGAATAAGTTCTTCATTAATAATTAGGGCTGTCAAAATAAATGTGCTATTTTAATGCATTTATTTAATTTGACATAATCACTGCTTTTATTCTGCTTCTTTCTTTAACCACACATCCATTCTTCAAAACCCCATTCATCAAAAACATTTTAGGCGACCTAATATCTGCAAATGCAAACACATGAAAGTGTAGAGCTCAGACATTTGTTTTTGATATCTGTGAATTAAAAAAAAAAAGTAACAAAAAAAAAATGCAACAGTTGTAACACATGGTCATTTGTGCAAACATTAATTAGAAGGACATCTGTTGTATAAATCTGCTTCCTTGTCTCTTTATATAATATCTATATTTTCTTCCATGTGCATCATCCACACCACCTGCCAAACTTGATAATTACACAATGTTTTTTGCGATCAAATACTTCAGTCAATTGAAAGCCATATTATTAAGATTACATTAAAAACTTTAACATGAAACTTTCTTTAATTGATACATTTTCATATATAATCATATTCCTGAACCTATACATCTGTTCTAGATTATGTAAAATGAAAACAGTCTTCTAATGACAGTTTATGTTCTCATTATTTCTAAGTGTTGCCGTAGTAATTTATAGAATATGTTTTATTTGATAAATCATCCATTTTCTATTGCCTTCACTGTATAACTCTTCCTAACACAAACATGAACATTCTTCATGAAGCCATGTTCCCCAGTGCTCCTCACTCTTGTGTTGCTTTGACCCTGTTGCAGGTGAGGAGGCGTTGACTATATTTGTGGACAAGAGGAGGCTAAGCCGGACGGTAGACCTGACTGACTCAAATGGCACGGCTGTGACTCTGGAGGCCCTGCACCAGCTGGCTGCCTCCTACTTCATAGACAGAGAGAGTACTCTGCGCAAACTGCACCACCTCCAGATTGCTTCCACTGCCATCAAGGTAACCCTGTGGCCTAGATGCGCACAGACCTGGGGACCTGACCCCCCGTTTGAGTGCTTATTTTTGGAAAGCGGTTTGACTTGAGCGCGGCTGTTTCTATTGTTTTGCAGCTGCATCATTTGGTGATCAAAAGAAGTGGGTTAAATTTTAGAGAAGCGCAGCCGATTTCCTTTTATTTTTGTTTGTGGTTGTGGAAATTATGAGGGATTAATGAAACACAGGTTTGAACAAAATGACGTGTGTACGTTGATTAAGTGCAATTGTGTTTGAATGGCACCGTTTAAATGCACATATTCAGCCCCTGGCTCTTTGACACATCATACATCACTTAATCCAAAACAAGTTACCCGTAGCAAGCAATATGTGTCAGGTCAATGATTGTGCTTGAAACAGTAGCCCACGTACTCTGCACCAAATGAATTAAATGCCTTCTGCAGCATGGTGCAGTAGGGCTGAGCGATAAATCGTTAACGATAATTATCACTCGATATGAATTTCCTCAATAAACTATAACAAGAGTTTGATAAATGTACGATATAATGTTTATGCGGCAAAGGCAGAACAAAAGAGCGCTAATTAAAGCATGCCACTCGGACCGTTTATCCGCTCTGATCAAAGTTCAAACAGCGGCATGGCGCAGATGCATTCACTTGCTGATGAGTCTTGAATTCAGTAAAGAACACAAATGACTCAGTTTATACCCAGATGAAACAGCACTGACAAACAGGAGAAACACTGTGCGCAACGATACAGTCAGAAGGCTTTTTAATCTACAAATTGTCATCATTTACCATATATTTACTTTAGTAGCACCAACTGCACAGTGGTATTGTGTCAAAAATGTGGGTATATGTGTGTCAAATTTTATTATATTATTAAGGTAGACATGTATTAAATGTATTGAAGGATGAGTAATGGAATATAATTACAGAATTTTTTTTTTCTTTGTGATTAAGCTATGGCATTTATGCATTTATACTAAGTGTATTTAGACTGCTGTTTTTCATACAAATACGTAGGAGCCATATTACATTTTTAGCGTGGTATCGAGGTGCTATATTTGTGGTTTTAACTGTTATTATCATGATCTATGGCAGATACTATGGAAGAGCAGTAGTTAATTAAAAAAAACCCTCAAACAGTCAGAATAATTACATTTTACCATATAAAATTGAGGTTGCTACAATTTTTACAGATATTACTGATTTTGATAATGAACATCTACATTTGCATCCTAACTCAAGCTACTATCAAATGTGCATTTCTAAGACACATTTTTTATATTATTAATATCAGGTAGCACACACCTGTTTTGATTTGAAACAATATTACTCATTAAAACATGCAAGACTAAGATTTTTTTTCTATTAAGATATTTATTTTAAGAAGGAAACATGTCTGGAAAGAGTGCGAAGAATTAAAAAACATGAAGTGTTTGCCATATTCTGACCATAAAGAATATTTTAAAGCCACATTTAACCATTTTTACAACTTTTACAATGTAGCAAAAAAAATCTGCCTTTAAAATTGAAAGAAATAAAAAATTGACATTTATTGTGATAATTATTGATATTGACTGATATGAAAAAAAATGATTGTGATAATTTCATGATTCAGATTCAGAATCTTAATGATTCCTGTTCCTTAATGATTCCATTACGTATTTTTTTTATTACTTTTAAAGAAGTGATATTTGGAGAAATAAAATTACAATACCATTCAAAAGTCTTTTAAAAACATTTTGTGTACATCTCTGTTTTTGGAAAAAGAAAAAAAACAAAAAAACACTTATGCTTACCAACGCTGCATTTATTTGATCAGCGAAACAGTAATATTGTGAAATATTATTACAATTTAATATGACTGTCTTTTTAAATATATTTTAAAATGTAATTTTTTTTTGTGATATAATATCAACGCAGCCTTCAGCATCACGTGATCCTTTAGAAATCATTCTAATATGCTGATTTGGTGCTCAAGAAACATTTATTATTATTATTAATGTCGAAAACATTTTTGCCACTTATTCATTTCTTTGATGACTACAACAAAGTTTTTAAAAAATGTTACATGTTTTGTAACATTATAAATGTCTTTACTGTCACTTTTGATCATTTGAATGTAACTTTTCTGAGCAAAAGTATTAATTACTTTAACAAAAAAAAAAACCTCAAAATTTTGAATGGTAGTGTATGTCAAATTTAGCGCCAGCATAAATTAAATTTAATAATTGGCTATATAATAAAATTCTACTAAACAAAAATTGTGGTTAGATATTTCATTTATTATTATTTATAAAATACTGCTGACAAAACTCAACATTGTCATAGGAACAACCAGTTAGTAACTGCATTAATTGAAAGGGATAATTATTCACTGTCATGTCGTTCTTCGCTCATCTTCGGAACACAAATTAAGATATTTGTGCTGAAATCCGAAAGCTTTCTGACCCTGCATAGACAGCAATGCAACTGACATGTTCAAGTTCAAAAGTAGTAAGGATATTGTTAAAATACTCCTTGTGAAATCAGTGGTTCAATCGTAATGTTATGAAGCTATAAGAATACTTTCTGTGACAAAAAAATAAATAAATAACGTCTTTATTCAACAATTTCTTCTCTTCCATGTCAGTCTTTGCTGCGGATTTCATCAAAAATATCTTAATTTGTGTTCTCAAGATGATCGAAGGTCTTGTGGGTTTGGAATAACATGAGGGTGAATAATTATTGACAGAATTTTCATTTTTGGATAAACTAAGTTTCATAGTCTGTACGTATTTGATTTACTAAATAGAACTGCTTCATAAAAGTCTTTCTAGAATCATGAGAATGAGTTCTTCTGTAACTGGACTACACTTGCTTTTCTGTGTTGTGATAGTGCTGTTAGTAGTGCGGTAAACACTGTTAGTATGATATTCAGTCAGCATCGGTGGAAGAACGCTCGACATCAGTTGCTTCCGGTATCTAAAAGAATGTGATTCAGTTCCCAACCCTACTTCATTGTAGTTGATTTGTATTTACAGAGAGCAAGACACATTGCCTCCTGACAGCAAGTGTCTTAGCTTAAGAGCTCGTAAGCTATCTTGATGGAAATGAGCAGATGGAGGTCCTTTTAGATGCCTTTATTTGCCTGGCATTTGAGGTGATTGATGTGAAATATTCTCAGGATCAGCAGTCTTTAATTCAGACCATGGATTTTTACCTCACATGGATGAAGACGGATGTGAATACAAAGGCTCTCTATACCGAACTGGCGATTCTTTTGGTGGCAAACATACAACGTCTGCTCAAATGGAAGAGCTGTTTTCTTTGGGGAGGGTGTAGAAGGAATATAGCAAATAAATAAATAAATAAATACGAAGGTGCTGGTGGAATTATGCATCAGTTTGACAAATCATCTGTTCCATTTCAATAATTTCTTTGAGAGCCCAGCCCATTTGTCAGCCATTTTGAATATAAGTGAGGTGTCAGGCTCTAATGAATAAGAGACTTATGAGGAGGATTTTCTGCACCGCCAATAATAAATGAATCTTTAACCTCTAGTCAGAGACGATGGTGGACAGGAAATGCGGTGAGTGCCAGTTGACATCAACGGCATTTCACTTTGATTTACGGAAGGGAGGAGTGATACTTGAGGTTTAGAATAATCAGAGCATGTTTAGGTACTTAAGGGTGGTTGGAGTATTCAAGTCTGTGCATTTTAATGTCCGACTGCATGATCGGCGGACGTGCCTTCTGCAATCACGGTGATATACTTGCAAGCCGTCATCTTAAGTGGCCAGAATTTATTTCTCTGAAGAGGTTTGGATGAACACCAGGCAATAGGTCAGGGATTCAATAGAACTTTGATTTTCTAATGAATGGGGATCAGTAAAAATATCTGTTTTCTGATTAATCGTGATCTTCATTTGAACAATCTGATATTATTGATTAATCATACCCCCGTGTTGCAGATGTCACAGAGGCAGTTCCCCAGGCAGCCGCCTAAACAGACACACTCCTTTTTATATACTACTCATCTGCAACAGTTTTCTATTCTAATCTAAATTCTGTGACAGTTTCCTGCTCTTACTGGAAATATATTATGTCCTAATGAGTATTTTTTTTTCTTTCTGTAATTTGTCCAGAGATTTAAATGTGCCAGGGTTAATTTACTCAAACTTAAATTGTAACCGTATAGACTGATTTGATATAAAAAGTAAGGAATTTCGTATATATTTGGTTTATTTAACATATTAGGGTGATGATATAGTATACCCTGATTTGTTGAAGTCCGTCCAGAAATGAAAATTGTTATAATTTATAGAGCTGCAGCTAGCAATTATTTTTATCGTCGACTAATCTATCGATTATTTTTCCGATAAGTTGACTAATCTGTTGTTTATTTTTCAATTAATCTATATATTATTTTCTTATCAGTTAATTAATTCTTTAGTTAAACTATCAATAAATAATGCTATTAATCTTTTGATACTTTATTCAAACATTTTCTTATAATTAATACTTTACAAAAAATAATAACAACAGCAAAGAAAGAAAGAAAATAATAACCATAAATAAAGAAAAATAATAAGAGAGGAAAAGAAAGAAACAGTAATAACAATAAATAATTAATAAAATATAAAAATGAATGAAAGAAAATAACAACAATAAATAATTTAAAAAATAAAAAAGAAAGCACGGAAGCAAGAAAGAAATAATAACAAGAAAAAAAAAAGGACTTTGGGGTGTATATGCTACGCGATGGGTAGGATTAGGGAGTTTTAGTTTTTATTTGGCGTACTATTTATACGCATTTTCATGAGACCGAGCTCCAATGAACAGCTTTAGTCACAACCGCATTCAGGACACTAGAGCGACAGAATTAAAAATGGCGTCATAACACCGGGAGGTTTTATCACAGTTGACAGCCCGTTTTTAAATAATAGAGCCAATCGAGGCTTGTCTGATCCATCACACAGTTAAATAACTAACAATGACTTTAAATGCTTTGCTAGCGAGTATATATATATATATATATATATATATATATATATATATATGCGGTTTTGACGGTCGTATAATAATAAAACGCCCTATGAATGCAACTCTATGAAGTGATGTTGACATACTAGCCTTTAACTTCTGCTCTAGAGTTTTGTTTTGTGTTAAACAAGGCAGAAAAACAGTCGGGATAACTGCAGGCTCGCATAATGGGCGTGGCTAAAGGTGTGACGCGTCAACGCATTCCATGCCAATCGACATATTTTCACAATCGGACGTAATCGATTCGTTCAAAACGTGGATTCATTCAGAAACTAAACATCGCTGTGTTGCTTGGAGACGTGCAACAATTCTGTTGTGGCTTCAAAGGTAATATATTCTCTGCAAAATTGAGCAAAAGTATAATATTGTGTTTAAAATATAACACAATATCATCTTGTATACTGAACTGTTGTATAAAATAACATTTAAGCTCATGACAGATCGGGACAAAACACACGACTTGTGTCATATTGCTCTTGCTGCCCATGTGATATGTGATAAATATATATAGTAGACAAAACATATACAGGGGCATTTTTTATTTTTTGCACCAAAATAAGCCGTGGCCTAATGGTTAGGGAGTCGGGCTTGTAACCGAAAGGTTGTGGGTTCGAGTCCCAGGTCCGGCAGGGATTGAAGGTGGTGGGAGTGAATAACCAGCGCTCTCTCCACCCTCAATACCATGACTGAGGTGAGTCCCTTGAGCAAGGCACCGATCCCCCAACTGCTCCCTGGGCGCCGCAGCGATAGCAATATGGCTGCCCACTGCTCCGGGTGTGTGTTCACGGTGTGTGTGTGCGTGTTTGATCACTTCTCACTACTGTGTTTGTGCACTTGGATGGGTTAAATGCAGAGCACAAATTCCGAGTATGGGTCACCATACTTGGCCACACGTCATGTCCTTTCCTTTCCAATGAATTGAATTTTAGGGCATAACTGTATTTATGGAGTTGTTGCCCTACATCATATAATAGTCAATATTATTATATTATTATGAAATATAAGATGATGTAAAGGTGTGGGGGTCAGCGCGTAAACTTTGTTAAAATATTTTTATAGCATTATTTTTTCATAACTACTTAATTAACACGTTAAACTGACCTAATTTTATATATATATATATATATATATATATATATATAAATATATATATATATATATTTATATTCTGTGTTCCAAAAAAGAAAGTCAGCCATACAGGTTTGGAAATACTTAATGGCAAGTATGTGATGACAGAATTTTTATTTTTGGGTGAACTCTCTCTCTTAAAATAAGACAAATGCATTAAAACACTTATTCTTTTTTTACATTTGTATTCTCCATTCTCCTTTGTACTGTGTACTCGCACCACATTTTTCTCTGTTAAGCAAAGGAATACATTTTGCATGTTATGAATTCTTTCACCAGCTCTGTGTCAGAGTATATGAACTGTAGAAAACTTTATGAAAGATTATGATTCGGAGAAAGAGTTGGGCATTTTGCCACTGGTAGTGCTTTGACGTTTGCCTGGGTCATCAGTCAAGCATCCCGAGCACAAGCTGGGAGGCATGAAAACTCTGCCAGCACCTCTACACCTCCCCCAGTCTCTCCCTCTTAACTGCCATAAACCAGAGCGAGAACTTCCGAATCCGGCTGTGAGGAAAGAACGCTTGAAAAATCAAAAAGAATTTCCAGCTAATGCACGCAGATGAAGCTCTCTTGTAGAGAGCATGCCTTTGTGTTTCATTCTAAGATTTCACAAGCTGAAGCTGAGAGCATTAACCACTACTAGCCTCGCCGAGGATTCCCCGCTGCTTTCAATAAAGTCCTATTTTCTGTAGAGAAGGGTATAATTCCATTCTAATGCACACTTTCCTCCAATGATAAGCTTCCCCCATTGCGCCCACTGAAACGAAGGGCACGCTAACCCACCGGAAAGGGCCTTTTTATGAAAACAGCTGCTCCGATATCTCAAAGATTGTTTCAATGCAGTGTAAAAACATGCCTGATGCAAATAGGAAAACGCCTATTGACGAATTCTCTCTGATTAAATACAGACCCCATTCTAGCCGGAACTTTGTATAAAGCAATTGTATAATAAGCGCCAGTGCTTATGAAACATTAATGACATTTCTAGCGTATCAAAAAGCTGGGATCGGCATCTTAAAATCCATTATTATTTAAATATGTGGCTACGCAGGCCCACTGAGTGATATTTTCTGCAGTCTTTGTTGGATTAATCACAGGTGGGAATTACAGAACTGTCTGTTTTTCCTCATTTACTGGGTGAGAAATGCAATGGATGTCTAATATTTATTTAGCAAGTCATTGTAGTCATTTTTAGAGAATTTTTACCGTCTTACTGTCATGTTGTTTTGTACTTTTTTTTTTTTTTTTCCTGTGCAATGTTTGTTTAAGAACCTTTTTTAAAGGATTAGTTCACTTCCAGAATACAAATGTCCTGATAATTTAAGGTTTTTGAGGGAAACATTCCAGTATTTTTCTCCATATAGTGGACTTCAATGAGAGAGGATTGAAGGTGCAAATTGTTGTTTCAATGCAGCTTCTAAGGTCTCTACACAATTCCAGCCGCGGAATAAGGGTCTTGTGTCTAGCAAAATGATCTGTCGATCTGTCATTTCTAAAAAAAAAAAATGAAAATTGATATACTTTTTAAATACAAATCCTTGTCTTGCACTAGCTCTGTGACTTCATGCATTACGTAATCACATTAGAAAGGTCAAGTGGGATTAGTTCTTCATCTACAGTGCCTTGCGAAAAGTATTCATACCCTTTCTTTTTTTTTTTTTCTTCACATTTTATGTTGCTGCCTTATGTTAAACTGTTTTAAATTATTTCAATATCAATATCCAACATCAATCTACACTCAATGCACCATGATGACAAAGCAAAAACAAAATTGTCACAACTTCATAAATGTATTAAAAATAAAAAATCTGAAATAAGTACATTGCATAAGAATGCATACCCATAACACAGGCTCTGGCTGGGCCACACTTGGAATTAAGGTTCATCAGACCAGAGAATCTTGTTTCTCACAGGCTGAGGGTCCTTTAGATGCTTTTTTTTTTTTTTGCAAATTCCAAGTGTGTTTTCTTGTGTCTTCACTGAGGAGAGGGTTGGAGCCTTGTCACACTGCAATAAAGCCCAGAGCAGTGGAATGTTGCAGTGATGTTTGTCCTTCTGTAGGTTTCTCCTATCTCGACATATGAGCATGTTGGAGCTCAACTAGAGTGACCATCAGGATCGTGGTCACCACTCTAGCAAAGGCCCTTCTCCATTAATTGCTCAGTTTGGCCAGAAGGCCAGCTCTAGGAAGAGTCATGGTTTTTTCAGACTTCTTTCATTAAGGCTAATGGAGACTACATGCTTCTGTGAACCTTCAATACAGAAAAACTTTTTCTGAACTCTTCCCCAGATGTGTGGTTTGATGCAATCCTCTCTCTGAGCTTATTTTTTTTTTTTTTTTTTTTTTACCTCAGGTCTTGGTTTTTGCTCTGAAATGCATTTTCAGCTGTTAGACCTTTTATTAAGAGGTATGTGCCTTTCCAAATCATACCCATTCAATTGAATTTGCCACAGGTTAATTTGTAGTAACATCTGCAAGCAATATGAATGCTCCTGAGCTAAATTTCAACTTCCCCAGACAAGGGTATGACAAGTTTTTTATTTTTAATAAATTTGCAAAGTTGTTAAAAACCTGTTTTGTGCTTTGCCATTATTAGATTGATGTGGAAAAAATAATTTAAAGCAGTTTAACATAAGGCAGCAACATAAAATGTGGGAAAAAAAAAAAAAAGAATATGAATACTTTTGTAAAGCACTGTATGTGCTCTGGTTCAAAAAGTTAGGGTAAGGTGAAAAACTCCATCTCATTTTCTCTTCCAACTTCAAAATCATCTGACACGTTTTTTTTGTAAAGTCCGTTTTACTTTGTAAACACTGGGTCCGTACTTCCGCTTACATCACACATGACCTTTCCAATGCGACTAGTTGAAGACAAGCATTTGTGGTTTCAAAATATATGCATTTTTATTTTTTTAGAAAGTGAACGATCATTTTGCTAGATTAGTAGAGCATTTTAAAGCTGCACTGAAACTGCAATTCGGACCTTCAACCCATTGGCTCCCATTGAAGTCTATCATATGGAGAAAAAACCTGAAATGTCTTCCTCAAAAACCTTAATTTCTTTTTGAATAAAGAAAGAAAGACATAAACATCTTGGATGACATGGGGGTCAGTACATTTTTAGGAATTTTTTTATTCTGGAAATTACCTAATTAATTTAGCTTCTTTACACACAAAGATGAAATAATAAATAAATAATGCAAGATTTTTCATTTTTAAATGAGCTTTAAAAGTAAAGTGTATGTGCTGTGATTAATATCCATTCTATTTTCAGTCTCTTTGCATGGCAGTAAGAGACAGAAGAAAGACACAGGAACTATGTATAGAATGAAACGTCAAGGATCATGGGCACTAGGTCTTCTTTAATAAAGACAGAGGGAACAGTCTTATGAACGTCCGAGTGATTGAGAGCGAATGTTAGAAGTCACAACTGACCCATTTCCTTGAATACATCCCTTAAATCTCAGCCACGCTGAAAGCGACCCTTATACCAGTTACTGATCTCATTAAAGCCTGCTGCTGCAAGTTCTGATGAGGTCAGCACAAATAAAAAACAGCAGATAATTTGAAAAAAAAAATAAAAATACATGCTTTGTACTCAGCATCTATAATGGATGGCACATAGTGCACACTCAGGTAAATTCCGAATTTCCAATTCAGATGCACTAGCGCCAGCAACAGTTCTCCATTTTTCTCTTTTTCATTATAGAAAGCCTAAGTTCTGCACATGCTCCGCTCCATCGGGCCCTTGTTGCGGGCCGGCTCATTGCTATGCATAGAAAAACCCATCTTTATACTTGCAATTGGTCAATTTTCCCTTTAAGTCGGACATCTGTCTTTGTTAGAAATTAATCTGCTGATCCCTGTAGAGGCTCCTTGGATTTTAATTAATTGCGTGGACGCGTCAATAAGAGGAATGGAAATGCCAGCGGTAGGCTTGCTGAACTTGTGCTTTTCCTCCTGATTCGGCTTTCACCACTCTAACTGGCTTGAAAGTTATTTCAACACGCTGAATGGAAATTAAATAAAGCAGCTCTCGATAATGGGGATTTGCTGCTTGTGTAACACATTAGAAATGCTTCCTTGGCTTTTCCAGGTCCTCAGTCATTTTCAGTGGTTCACTTGCATGACAACAACTGCGTTCTGCTTGGAGGGTTCACTATAGTGTTTACTTTGTCTCATTTTATCCGCTCCACCGTTTATCCAGTGACCCTCGAGTAGATGTGGAACAAAGGCAACTTTTCTTCCAACACAGAAGAAGAAAAGTTAGTTTCGCCTGACGGAAATCTCGGGTCACCATTAATCTACAAACACGACATGGAGACTTTTATTCACTCACCGGGGGAAATATTAAAGAAGACAATGTAGAACAGAGAACAATTTGTAAGTGACAGCTAGGAAGATATATTTGCCCACAGGCAGTGAGTTTTCTTCCCATGTGTCAGACGAGCCTTGATATACAGTGACTTTTGTCAGGGAAAAAACTGAAGCTTTTGTCAAGAATGATTGAGCTGCGATTGTGCGCCATTTTAACACAAATCTTGGATGGGAACAAAGATACCGTGTCGATAGTTTTGTCAGTGAGGTGTCAGTGATATGGATATTCTTCTCTTATGTATACCTGTTTGTCTGCTCTGGAACATTGATTCATTTGACTTACAACCTTTTCTTCTAACAGCCGCATTTTTTCAGTATATACTTCTGCCTTCCAATATAATACATACAGCTATGTTTGATTTGAAATATCTATGTTGATACGTACCAAATTGATTGTAAAATTCAAGACGCATTCAGCCACAGGTCCATTAACCTTCACTATTTACGTACTCTGAAAGTGCATTACGTTCACTGTGAAATATTGTCCTTCACTACTGAATTTGGTCTAAATCACACCATAGCTTTCTCAATAACTCATGTCCTCGGTGTAAAGGTGCAGTCGTAGTATTCTGGATGGATGTTTAAGAACCTTCACAACACCTTCATAACATTATCATTCTATAGTTCTGTGTAGTCTATAAAACAATACAGCATTTTTGAGCTTGTTGAAACACTGGATAAATCTGTGTTACTCTGATTTCACAGGACAGTCATCTGCCTGCTCTGCATATTTAATGCCCTCTGTGTCATTTCTGTCTCTGTTTTGCACAGAGTATTGTCATGCGCTTTCTCTTGTCTTCCCTTAAGGTGACTGAAACAAGGACAGGCCCTCTTGGATGCAGTAACTATGACAACCTCGATTCTGTCAGTTCCGTTTTGGTTCAGAGTCCTGAAAACAAGATTCATCTACAAGGTAGAGCATTTATTATTTAACTACGTCCCAGACTTTCCAATGATATTATCACTTTTTTAATTTAATTCTTTTATGTCGATATTGAAAGAGGCAGCAGAGTGTTCACAGAAATATTCCACAACCGTCTTTTGTTGTAAAAGCAGACTTATAAAATAAATGTTCCACTTAGTCTGTGAAGGTTTCAAGGAATTTGAGTTTCTGAAAAAATATTTATAATCATTTACTTATAATACTTAAAACATTTAAAGGTAAAATAGTATTTTATTATACAGTTCAATAGTTTTAATGTTGGTACGATTTTTAAATATTTTTGAAAAAAGTCTCTTTTGCTCACCAAGGCTGAATTATTTGGTCAAAAATACAGTTAAAACATAACATACGTTTTGTATTGTATTATATTGAATCCTCTGATGGCGATGCTGAATTTTCAGCAGCATCTTTAGTGTCACATGATCTTTCAGAAATGTTGAGAACAGTTGTTCTGCTTAATATTTTTGCGAAAACTGATACTTTTTCGTGTTATTTGATTATTAGCCTATTGTAACACTATAGATGTCTTTACTCTTACTTTTGATCAATTTAATTAAAAAAACCCTTATCGCAAACTTTCACATGGTGGTGCACACTGGTTTCATTTTTGTAATGCATGTATTGTTATATAATCAATGTTGTTTTCTTCTAGGGCTTCAGGCCATTCTGCCAGAATACCTAAGAAGCAGATTCGTGGAGGCAGCTCTTAGTTATATTGGCTGCCACTCTGAGGGCGAGTTTGTGTGCCGGGATAATGACTGCTGGTGCAAATGCAGTGTTGATTATCCCCAGTGCAACTGTCCCAGTGAAGACCTGAAGGCTATGCAGGACAGTCTGAAACTCATCAGAGAATCATGGATGCAAGCCAACCAAGAGTTTGAAGAGTCTGGTAAGATTTGAAGTTATTTTAAAAGTTTTTTTTTTTTTTTTTTTTCAAGGAACATGGTGAATAATTTAAATTAATTGTTCAAGGCCAAAGAAATTCTGCTTTTACTTACTTCAGTAAGACATAAAAGATACATTTTAAAGAATGTATTACAGGTGTTCCATGCAATTGAAAATAGCGGGAAGACTGCTTCTAAAAAGACACAAGCACACCATAAATGTATTATAAAAGTGGTCCATATGACTCTATATGTTATTAAGATATACAAAAGCATACAAAAGACTGAAATTTAAGTCACTATTCACGGATAACACTGAGAACCATTTCAGCCATGAATAGGGATGTAACTGTATTATCAATATCGTGGTAGGGCGATAACAAAAGTGTCTTGATTTTATTGTGGTCACATGACAATATGAAAAGATATAGGTCTTCCGGGCAAAAAGTGTAGATTTTTTTAAAAAGTTCTAACATAAAAGGTCTTTAAAGTTGTGTTTTGGGCCATTATGCTTTATCACATCTGTCAAACGAACAACAAGCGAAAGCACCATATGGCTTAGTCTCATCATCAAGTCGTTTTTCAAAGAGAAACGCACACTTCGTTTAGGTGATCAGCTCGTGATCCGATGTTTTCCGTGTCTCACAACGGCTCCATTCGCAGTGAATGCAGTGTACTTGTTCATTGCATGTACTGTGAGTTTAGCATGCACTTGGGAATGCAACAGCCACCAGTTATGCTTTATTTTTGCGGCAGATGATTGAGCATTTTGCTATATTTGCAGTGAGATGCATTTTTGTAAGCCTGTTTTTTCTTTCAAATAAATGCTCCACTGCTGTTTCCGCCAAAATAAAAGCTTAAAAGTGCAGCATGAATTGCTGACAGCTAACGGTTTAAATGGATAATGTTACTGCAGTGCAAATTATAAGTATCTCTTTCAAGTGTAGAAATTAGGAAATAGGTATTGTAATTTCCCTGCTGTAGAGTAAAGCAACAATAATATACCTTTGAAATATTCATTTTCATTTATTTTACAGTGCAATTGTTTTACAATACATGGCTATATTTATATTTGTTATTATTATTATATTCTAATTTGTTTGGCTTCTAAAACACCAGTGTGAATGTATAGCACAGTATAGCACAAATAAAAAAAAGGGTTGAGTCCCCTTTAAAGTTCAGGTACAAGTCAATTTACAGACTTTTTTTCTGACTTTTTCTTAGTTTTCTTAGTTAAGTGCATGGGTTGAAACTCTTTATTTTTGAACTCTCAAAGTGCATTAGATTTTTAAAAGTGCATTAGATTCATAAAATCTTTTGTGTTGTAATCTAAGTCTTTTAAACCTACACCGATTTATAGAGTTATTCATCAAAAAAAATGGCTTTAGATTGTCATGTTCATGAGAAAAGTAGCAGTTTATGAACACATCATTTATTTGACTGAACTCTGAATGGATTGGTTCGTCAAAAAAAACAGGCTGAATGGTTTTATGATTCTTGACTGTGAATAGTGACTTAAATTTCAGTCTTTTGTAAGCTTTTGTGTAAGTTAATAACATATAGAGTCATATGGACCACTTTTATGATTCTTTTATTCCTTTTTGAGTTAAAACTCTTAGTCCCCATGGTGAATAATTGCATGGAAAGAAGCAAAAAGTACAATTCTTTAAAAAAAAAAATCAGTCATATTGGGGTGAGTAAAAACGTAAGAAATAAATGTACGCATTATTTTGCCTCGAATGAGGTTTTATGGTTGCAACTTTTTTTTTTTGGAAATTAGTCTTAATGCAGAAAGGCCCGAGGCGTGCCAGCACCAAGTTAATTCCGTAGATCTGCGAATATCCCTGACGCATAGTGGGGTGACATTACACAGTGATTGTTGTCACCTTGTTACATTTGATGGCTGACAAGGAAATAGTGGGAAGTGCTTCCTGGGATCTAGTATCATTGTCATTGTGGTAAAGCAGCGTTTTGGACTTGGCAGGCTTACTTGTCCCTAAGCTAGGCACTGAGCCAGCACAGAGCAGGTTTTTGTGTGCATCACAGCCATGTTGGAGCTCTACCTCCTGCAGCAACAGCAGGGAGTGAAAAAACCACTGCCTAATGACTGTAAACCAAATAAATAAACAACAATCATCTGCTGCAGCGAGATCATCTACAGTCCTCTTCTCTATTAGGTCGGGGCATCGCACAGTTTTTGTTTCGAAATGAAATTCCTAATCAAAACAAAACTTGGCGACTTGTACAGATCAATGGATATCTAAAAATGGAACTTGTAATATTTTCAATTACCTAATGCTTGATTGCATGAAAAATCCAATTCTGCACAGACTGGAATTGTCAGGCTATGATGAGGATCTGTGTTGTTAATTATAGCCACTGAGATCATTTCTTGTTAGATGTTAGGTAGCATTGATTGGGGCGTCGAGCACCATAACACGGCTATCGATTTTTCTCACCACGAATGAAAATGAACTTCCCTCCGCTGGAAGACATTTGTGTGGGGCCGAGATGATTTTGCTTTGCCTTAACGACTTGCTATACTTTCAGAACTTAATGTTTTTTTTTTTTGTTGTCGTTCAAGTTGAACCACATGCGCTCCTTCAAAATCAGCCTGTCCTTCTTAGAACAGGCTTAGCAATTCATTGAAAATACCCTGCTGTTCTCGCCTATCAGTGTTCAATCACACAGGACAATTTTCAATTTTCATCAAAGGAATGAAAATAACGTTCCACCTGCTCCCCCTCCACCCCCAGTCTCTCTGTTGACTCATTTTTATCAAACATGACTGATTTCTTTTTCCCCGACATGAGGCAAAGTCATTCCAGTAATTTATTCTCAACACTTGTCTGCCTTTCTAGAGGACTTCCAAAATTTTGTGAGGAGATTACCAACGTTCTATGCTCTGAACACATCTGCCGTGCAGTACTTTTGGAAGATGGACCCTGGAATTCAGCAGCGCTTTCAACTGCTGGAGACTAGCACTCAACAGCTGCTCAGCAAAGCACAGCGGATTGTCGGCAAACTCTTCAAACTCAGCAAAAGGTGTCGGACTCAGCCCAAAATATCTGTGCCCAGAGAGAGGTAAGAGAT
The DNA here is from genome assembly GCA_012976165.1 of Labeo catla. Classification (NCBI taxonomy): domain Eukaryota; kingdom Metazoa; phylum Chordata; class Actinopteri; order Cypriniformes; family Cyprinidae; genus Labeo; species Labeo catla. Next base: position 361,009 of record VONZ01000001.1, read on the forward strand.
GAGCCATGTTCCTAACGGGTTATAAATGGAAATGTCCGTATTTATAATTGATTGTAAAGTGATGAGAGATGAAAAATAGTTTGTAATTGCTTCTTGAAGGATTCAGGGTTGAACAGACCTTTTTGGTAACATTTCACAGCAATATTCCATTTGTTAACATTAGTTAATTAGGTATTATAAACGAACGATTAACAGCAGTTTTGTTTACAGCATTTATTAAGCTAGTTTAAAAACCGTTATTCTGTTGATACCTTTGAAAAGGTTTTTAATTAATTTCTAGGGATTATAAAGTGATAAAAAGGAAAAACTGGTTTCTCTGTGCTTCCTAAAGGATTTAGGGATTTGTTTTGGTAACATTTTACAATAAGGTTCCATTTGTTAACAGTAATTAATTGGGTATCATGAACAAACAACTGAAAATAGTTCTTATAGCATTTAGTAAGCTACAGTTCTAGTTTAGGATTTGTTTTATTCTGCTGATACTATTTAGAGAGTTTTATTCAAGTTTTTAATCAAGACTTTTTAGAAAAAAAATGGAAAAAACTGTATCACAAGCTCACACTTGACTGAAATGCAAAATAAAAATCAGCGTTGCAAATAAATTAGTATTAGTAAATTAACCCTGTTGCCTTAAAATTTTAAGTTCAGTCAACTCAAATAAGTTTAGTCAACTTGAAATGTTAAGTTGTACTAAGTGACAACTTAGATATTTGAGTTAACTTAAAAACTTTGGTTTCTTAAACTTAAAAGTTACTCAGCTGCCTTAAAATTTTAAGTTGAATCAACTCAAATATCTAAGTTGTCACTTAGTACAACTTAACATTTTAAGTTGACTAAACCTTTTTTTTTTTTTGAGTTGACTGAACTTTTAAGGCAGTCAGGTAATAAATTATTTTAAGTTGACTCAATTTTTTTTGTTTTTTTTACAGTGTTGGTATGTTCTGCTCTGTTTCATTTATTTTTTGCAATTTTTCATTTTTGTTTGCAAACTTTTTTTTTTCTTACAATAATTCATTTTCTTTTGCAATTCTTTATTTTTGTTTGCAAAAAGCACATTTAAATTAGTTTGCAAAACGTTATTTTCTTTTGCAATACTTCAAATCTTTAGCAAGTATATGTGGCATTGATTTGACTCCATAAAAATAGTTATTTTATATTAAATATCTTTAGTTTTTATAAAAAAATTAATTACTGATGTTTGTTTTTGGCTATGAAAACAGCCAAAGAAGCTTGGCATTAAAAAAAAAAAAAAATCAAACATTAAGTTTTTTTTTTATTATTATTTATAATATTAATGATATTATTTAATAAGCAATTGTTCACTACCATTTTGGTGTCTGCAAATTCAATTTTTAAAAGTTATTTTAAATACATAGAAAGGATATTAAATGCAAGTTAAGCGTCTACTTTAATGTTTCAAATAACTTTTGTGAAAATTAAATGTCAAAATATGGATGAAATGATATTCCATTGTCATTAAGCATAACAGATTTATCTAATAATATAACCGCATACTTCTCCTGACCTCTACTTTATATTACTTTTTATATATTATTAAAATATATAGAAGAAAAAGAGATTATACTAAATTGCATTATATTTTAAATGATTAAAAACATAATCCTGACAAATGGGTAAAACCTAGTGGATTTGAAGGGTAGTGGCAAAGATTTAACATGACAATGAATTAGTTTTTTGAGGGCTGCACTCTTCAAAGAGAGTCATTTAATGACATCTTATGATTCTATCCTGGTAAAAATGTATGAAAATCATTATTTTTGTTCAGAAAAAAATAAAATGGAACAGGACACTTTCTTATCTAAATACATAAGATTTAGATTTAGAAATATTAAAAATGTATCAGTATATATGTGGAAATTACCATTAACCAAGACTACTTGTTTATAAAATGCTGTAAATGTATTGTTTATTATTAGTTTGTGATACCTAATGCATTAAATGATGTTAGCAGACCTTACTGTAAACTATTATTGATAGTGTTTTCTTTCACAGAATCACAAAATGTTGAGAAACCCATGTTTATATAAAGGCCAAACCCTGAATTCTCCTGTAACATTTTTATTTGTGACGACGTCACATACATACATTGTGCTGTTGCACTGGATCTTTATTCTTGATCTTCTTCCAAGTGGATGAACTAATAGAAGATTTAAAATGCATGTCCTCCGAGCTAATTAATTAAGAAATGCCTTTAACACACTACTCAGTCCATATCTGAGGGCAATTGTGGCAAGCATAATTGTGTTAAGTCTAGTATCTTGGCTGAAGTCCCAGCCTCTCTGAAATGATAGAGACTGTCCCATCTAATCATTTCAGGAGTTAGTGGATGAATAGGTTTTATCTTCCCATCTTTAGGCTAAAGTGCAGGTTGTGTTTTAATGGAAGACACGGGAAACAGGTAATTTATGGGCTCTGCACTGGCATGATAATGCAGTGCCTTTGGTAAGGGCTGAGGAAGGAGAAAGTTCACGACTGAGGTCTGAAACGAAGTGTTCAAAGATGGTAGTGGGTCAGGGCTGTGCAAAAATGAGAATTATGCAAACCACGCAAGCAGCCAAGTCAAGTGGAAACTACTTGAGTCAGATGAGGTGAAAGTGAAGCCTAAAGCGTTGATCAGCTTCACAGTTGAAAGTTCTTGGTTCATTAATATTCATATTGACTTCTCAAAGACACTATTCAGATATCCCCATATTATCACTTAAACTGGCTGGGTGCTTTGGGATGACATGTAATACAGATGCTGCAGATGCAGCAACAGAGATGCCAATAGAATCCTCTGATATTCCTTGGAAGGGACAATCTCTGAGTTTCAGCTTTTTTTTTCAGCAATTTTGCACTAGAAGCATCTAGTATACAGGAAAATGTAGTTATATATTCTTGATGTACAGTAACAGTTATAGAATTTGCAGATCATATAACTGGTCGGCATAAAAATAAAATAATAATACAATAGAAATGTACAATAGAAAGTTTTTTGCATTGTTTTTATGATGGAATGAATTAATACGAAATATTGCTTTTGGTTAATGTACAACATTACTGTTATGAAAAAAGGAAATGGCAGATTTGAAAAAAAAGGAAAAAAAAGAGTTTTTATTGCACCAGTTTTTATCTCATACTTCTGACTTTTTCATCAAAATTGAGTTTATATGCAATTCCTACTCTGTAACTCACAACTGCAAGTTTATATCACAAATCTGATTTTGTGTGTTATATTTTCTTGGCGTATGGCAAGTTATACAATTTACAGATCATATTAATTGGTCACATTTTTGGTCAGCATAAAAATAAAATAATAAAATAGAAATTAAAAAGGCTGTTTTTTAAATGATGGCATATTTTACAAATATCTTTGTAAGTTTCTGGAAAAAGTTCTGGAAAATGTGTTTATATTTTCAGCATAAACATAATAGAATGAAAATTTTAAAAAAGGATTTTTTTTTAATTATTGCATATTTTGCCTGAAATATTGCTTTCGTCAATGTACAATAGTACGGTTATAAAAAAGAAAAGAAAATGGCAGATTAAAAAAAAAAAGAAGAAGAAATTGTAGTTATTACACCAGTTTATATCTAGCAGTTCTGACTTTGTTTATTAAAATTGTGAGTTATATGTAATTATGACTTTATATGTAACTCACAACTGCAAGTTTATATCACACAAATCGGATTTTGCAACTCGCAATTTTGAGTTTACATCTTGCAATTCTGACTTTATACCTTGCAATTTTGAGTTTATGTAATTCTAAAAATATAAATGGTGAGATTCAAACTCAAAACTGTGAAAAAAAAAAAGTCAAAATTGTGATATAAAAAAAAAACATTATTCAGTGGCAGAAACAAGCTTCCAATATGTATATTGGAAAACTTGTGTTACATTTTCTTGGTGTATGGCAACAGTTATACAATTTATAGATCATATTAATTAGTCAAATTCGTGATCAGTGTAAAAATAAAATTATAAAATAAAAATTAAAAAGACTTTTTTAAATGATGGCGTATTTTACCCGAAATATCCTTGTAGGTTTTTAAACGTAATATTCTCAAAAAGTTGTACATTTCCTTGGCATATGGCAACAGCTATATACATTTTACTGATTATATTGTTTGGTCAATTTTTCATCAACAAAAATAATAGAATAAAAATTCTAAAAAAAAAAAAAAAATATATATATATATATATATATATATATATATATATATATATATATATTTTAAATGATTTTACTTAAAATATTGCTTCTGTCAATGTACAATGTTACTGTTATGAAAAAGAAACGCAAAAAGGCAGATTTGAAGAATAAAAATGAAATTAAAACACCAGTTTATATCTCACAATTTTGACTTTATTTTTAAATTTATATCAAACAATTCTGATTTTATAGCTTGCCATTGTGAGTTTGTCATTTTGAGAAAAAAATTGTGAGATTCAAAACACACAATTGCAAGAAAAAAAGTCAATTGTGACATAGCAAGTTGCTATTTTTTATAATTTTTTTTTAAAAAGGCACTTTTTAAATGATTTCATATTTTAGCTTAAATATTGATTGTGCCAATGTACAATGTTACTGTTACGATTTTTTTTTTTTTTTGGCAGATTTTAGCAGTGGGAGGAAAAAAGTTGTTTTTATTACACCAATTTACAGTTTGAAACATTTGACCAGTACACTAGATATTTTAGTGTCCATATTGATGCAAATTGCACTTACAACAACAATGTGCAAGTCATTTCAGGAAATAATTACATGATTAATTACGGTATTAAGCATGCATAATTAATGATTATTTTAATATTACTCTGTCTTGTCTTACATTTAGTCTACCCGAACTAAACAGAACAGTAAATGGAAAAAGTGCTGTACTTGACTTTATCCTGCTGCACTGGTGAAAACAAACATCTCCATATATGAGAATAACACCAGCTCTCAAGTCCAAACGTACAGTATACTCATACTTTCCAAAGTTTCCCATCTCGGGACTGAGGAGTCTAGGGCAGAAGAACAATAACAGCATGTGTTTGAAATGTTTCTGCAATCTGCCTTGATCTATCTTCAAGAGCATCCTTCTTCTTTGATAACATATGATTCAAGTTGCAGCAAGAAAAATAAAGCAGACAAATAGAAAAGACATTTTATTAGACTTCTTTTGAGTTCCTGATTTACTGTTTTGTTTTCTCTGTCAGTTCATCAGTCATACTTGATTTATTTGATTTTCACACTTCCTTTAAATTACCTTTTTTTCCCATTCATTTTGTCAAGCAGAATTTATAAGCAGCTTGATATATTTGCTCATAAACTGCATTCCCATATATCTGAAGGTTTGTTTTGCTTTATGTTTGCATATTACTTTGTCTATTCGCCACTAAAATAGATGGTTTAAATAATAATCAAATACATTACCTTTCCGAATCTGATAGCTGGTGTTTAAGTGATTAGACTGCCTGACAAATGCATATTCCTTCACGGCCGCAGTTTCTGTAAGAAGAGCAAAAATGCGTATTTAAGCTATTGTTGTTCTTCCATCAGATGTTTTTACAGTCTAAAAATATGGAAATTTGAGAAATTGTTTTCTCATGGAATAAATGTGCATGCGAATGTTTTGTCTCTGGTGTGAATTTCCGTTTCGCTGTCAGTAAAATATGCTGACAGGCTGCTGAGATTTCCTCCATTGCCAACCACCTGCATCTTGACTGTCTCTCAGGCAGCCTGGTGCCATGAATATTTATACATTCTGTTGCCATCACTTATGTTTTAATCCAGAGTAAACTGTTTTTCTCTGCGCAAGTGAAATTTCCACGGCAATGAATATCTTGGGCTATCTCGCAGGATAGCATAACAAAAGGGACTGCAATTGCTGAAATAGATTTTTGAACTGTGAAAAGGAGAGTTGCCACATAAGTCAAGCCTTGAAAATAATAAGTTGTTTATCTGTAAGCCAGTTCAGAGGGGAATATATTGGGCCTTATTCAAACTAAGATATGCACAAATATCATCAGCTTATGATTTATCTTTCAGTGAAGATTGTTAACCAGTGACATTAATACGTGTCAAAAAAGACATCCAGTATGGCTTTATTTCACAGGCTTGGTGCAACGACAGACATGTCATTTTAACTTAGGCTTTATAAATGCTGTATGAGTTGAATTTTTACTCTGTTATTATGCTTGGAAAAACAAAGTGAAGTGGAAATTGGGAAACAAGTACATTTTAGCTGATGTTTACAATTTGACTCCATGTGACAGATCGTGCTGATCCACTCCACTGAGTTCATTTGCCAGTGGCTGCAGAGAGAATCATTACAGTGTCTGAATATGCATGTTATGTTAATTTTTGCAGGATGGCATTTTTTCATGCTTACAAAATGGATGAAATTATTTGGAAATAATTTAGTGCCGTGTTATTATTTTTTTTTTAAGTAATGTTTTTTTTCTGAAATCATCTTTTATGAGAAAAAAACAAGCTGTATTTTTCAACAAATAAAGTGCTTTAATGTTTCAAATGCTATCAAAATTAGCATTAACGCAGGCGATTACATTTTCCAGTTTAATGGCGTTAAAAATATTTAACACAGTTAACGCAGGGGTGGTGCTATTGGCCACCCACTCACAACTGCTGCTTCCGTCTCTTTTTTTCTTGACAAGAAGTGCGTTTATGTAGTGTCAGAACGTTTTTGCGTCCACATCAAACGGGAGACTTCAGACGTGCGCTCTAGCTTTACCTAAACGCCGGGCGCTAGTCAAACAAGTGCAAAGGTGACGAAGGAGCTTCAGTAGCACAGTTTTGAACTGCAGTCAGATGAAATGTTGTCAGGCCATATGTCAGTAAAAATTTATTTACCTGTCCTGTCAGCCGTTATACTGTGCTCGTAGCACGTGCGCTTCAAATGCACGCAGAAATACGGTGTTGTGCGCTGTAGCCTGTATCATTTCACATTAAAGTGATTTAAACTACGAGTACGTGTTGCAGATCCGCGTCATGTTCAGAGTTGTAAGCTCTTAAAGTAGTAGCAGTCAAATAAGATAATAATCCCGTTGCTGTGATGTCTATTAATCAAAGAACTAAAGAAAAAAAAAAAAATCAATCAAAAAAAGTTATTGAGGAAATCAATAACTTTTTCAGTTTCTGTATATTTTCTACTTGCTGAAGGGCACAGGTAAATAATTGGTTATGTGAAAAGTAATTTTACTTAAATTAGTTGCTATTTTTTAAAGTCTAATAAATGTTAAAATTGACAGCTCTCATTTAAAATGTAATGTTGAATATCTATAGTCAATTTTTAAAAATTAGGAAAAAAATACTTTTCCTAGAAACACCAGTGATACCTTCAGTCATAAAGATTTGAACAAATATTAAAAAAATATACTGTCTTCATGTTGTTTCTACATTAATTTGAAGATTAAATGTCAATTTTTTGCAATATAAAAGTGCTATATATTTAGAAACTTGTTAGGTGGGATTAGTCAAGATTAATTTCAGAATAAAAAATGTGTGATTAATTAGTTAATTATATATTAATAATATTAATTATACTATATTATATTATATTATTATATATTGCTAATCAAAAAATAAGTTTTGATATATTTGCTGTAGAGATGTACAAAATATCTTCTTGATTTTTACTTAATATCTTAAGCATAAACAACCAATACAATGTATTGTTGGCTATTGCTACAAATATGCCAGTGCTACTTACGAATGGTCTTGTGGTCCAAGGTCACATATTATATTATATTATATTTTATTATATTATATTATTATATGTTTTGCCAATTTTTTTGGATTGTGTGAGAATCTGTGTGTATACTTTTATCGATTAATTTGAATGTAATGTTTTGCCACAGTTTTATTTTTTAGAAATCGAGGAATCTAGATTTTGAATAGAAATATTACCAAACATTAGAATTAGGCACTATATATATGCTAGTGATAACGGTAAAGAGAAAAGAACGATCCAACCGCATGTCGGCGCACATGATCAACTGTTCACACGTGACGGGCTCATATTGCTAGGCACCATTTGCGCTCTTGTGTTGACAAAGATGCGACGCCAGTGGAATAGGAAAAATGCAAGAAGCTATAAATGAACTTATTTAAACGTTTTAGTGCCATTTCATGCATGAGATGCAAGTGCAAGATTTAAACAGGTCCATGTTTACATAGAAAAAACAATGGAAAAGCAGTGTAATCTGATTAAAAAAAAAAAAAAAACTTGTGGAAAAACTACTACTATATGTCTGATATTTATTGTTTGCATCATGATGACAGGTTGAAATCTGCTGTTCATTGTTTTTAAAGAACATTTATAGTTAATAATAGTCTACTGGTGTTGTACCTTCAGTCATTTTGAATTACCTTGACTTTTGAGGTTTTATTTGAAAGCATTTTCCTCTTATTATTTCTTAACATATAATATGCATAAGACAAGTTTGTACAAGATGTATTTGTAGTTCATGCATCTTTTCTGCAAAGCTATTTAAACTTCATGTGTGGTGCACTTGGAATAGATTTTTCCTAGAGGGTTAATAAAGAAAAAGTTACATGTATTATGTTGTAGTTACATCTTCAAGTTGACTAGTTAAAAACTGTGAAAGAAAATGCAAATCAGTCAAACGTTCTGGAAAGAAAAAAAAAAAAATTGAGATTTTATTTTTTTCCCCCATATCGCCCAGCCCTAGTGTGTACCGTGTAAAAAAGCTTTTAGGCTCTTAGCTATTGGAGATTGAGCAAAATAAAACCTGTTCCCTTGAGCTTCAAGTACCCTGATTAATTCTTGTGACATCTTTATATTGCTTTATATAGTACTTTATCTTCAGACTTTATCTATGATGAAATTTATTTACGACTTTCAAGACGATCTGACTTATTCCATTCATTCCTTCACCATAGGCCTCTCAGCTACTGGCTGAGGTATATCCTCTCCATCATGTACTGCAGTGAGAACAATCAGATAGGCTCCTACATGGAGGAAACGCGGACCTGCTCCTGTCATTACGAGCACCCGTCCTGCCAAGGTGTCATCCCGTGCTCCGTGGGCGACGGCTCTCACTGCGCCTCCTGCTCCTATGAGAACCGCTCTCGCTGTGCCAGCTGCAACCCCGGCTACATGCTGAGCCAAGGGACCTGTAGGAATACCATCCCGGATTCTACCGACAACTACATCGGGTTCGAGACGGACCTTCAGGACATGGAGCTGCGCTACCTGCTGCAAAAGAAAGACGGGCGGATCAGTATTCACGCCATGTTCATAAGCAATGACGTCAGACTCAACAACTGGTTCGATCCCAGCTGGAGGAAGAGGATGCTGTTGACGCTGAAGAGCAACAAGTTCAAATCGAACCACGTTCACATGCTCCTAGGGATCTCCCTGCAGATATGCCTTACTAAAAACAGCACCCTGGAACCCGTGCTGTCCGTCTACATCAATCCATTCGGAGGTAGTCATTCCGAGAGCTGGATCATGCCAATTGACCAGAACAGTTACCCTGACTGGGAAAGGACCAAGTTAGACATCCCACTTGACTGTTATAACTGGACCCTGACTCTGGGGAACAAGTGGAAGACCTTTTTTGAGACGGTTCACATTTACCTGAGGAGCCGCGTCAAGACGGCGTCAACTCAGGGGAACGGCAGCGTCCATTTCGAGCCGTTGGAATACATGGACTCGTCCCGCAACCTGGGCTACATGAAAATCAACAGTATGCAGGTGTTCGGATATAGTATGCACTTTGATCCAGATGCCATTCAGGACTTGATCCTGCAGCTGGACTACCCGTACACGCAGGGCTCGCAGGACTCGGCCTTGCTCCAGCTGCTGGAGATCCGAGACCGGGTCAACCGACTCTCCCCGCCGGGCCAACAACCTCTGGACCTGTTCGCCTGCTTATTACGCCACCGTCTCAAACTCTCCACCACTGATGTGGTGCGAATCCAGACTGCTCTTCAGGCCTTCAGCGCCAAGCAGCCCAACTCAATGGAGTATGAAACTACCAAACTATGTAGCTAAAAAGGCACTGCAAGGTAGCAGTATATTTGTAGCCATTTCAGTAACTGTAGTTAAATGGCCTGATTTACTATCCCGAAAAACATCGGACAGCTGCTGGGATACAGTGTTGATGGTGATGCCTCGGTTCTGGTCCGGTGTTTGTTTGAGCCACTGATGTAATGGGCCACTTCAGAAGAACGGCCAAACCTTTTGCCTTTTCTTTTCTTAACTTCAATTTACAATAACTCACAGCGTGATGACCTCATTTCAGTTTCACGGCACACTGCAGAATTTAACATCAACCCCCAGTCCTGATAAACAACGTTTGCAGTAGGACTGTCCGGGAACAGTATCTTGATTTTTAAAGTGACTTTTATTTTCACCTCTTTATTCTCTGCAAGCATAACAGAGGCCGTAAACACATGGTGAGCCAAACCTTGTTAGTGTAATCAGGGGTTCCTGCTGTGTCTGGGCAGAATTCCTAATTATTTTCATTTTTTTTGCCTTTTCTATGCTGTCTGTCAACACTGTAACTCTCAAAAATATCAGTATCCTAATCAACATTAGATGGATTCAAACTATTTTTACGGTATTTGTTGGAATATGAATGTAGGAGGAAATCTAAAAATCACAACACCATAAGCAAGGTACTTATTACAGTATATATGCTGTTTCATGTACATTTATTTTTATAAAAACTATTATTTGTGACAAGTTACAAAGGTAATGTCCATTAAAAATGTATAGAACATGAATTTGTTAATATTCGAAATAAAAGTCATTTTTATGTGGCGTCTGTAAATATCTCTAACTGCTTGAATTGCGCATAACTTTGAGGCTTTGACATTTTTAATTGACAGATAATGTACTCACCTCATTGTTATCCAAGATGTTCATGTCTTTCTTTCTTCAGTCGTAAAGAAATTTTTTTTTTTAGGAAAACATTTCAGGAATTTTCTCCATATAGTGGACTTCTATGGTGCCCATGAGTTTGAACTTCCAAAATGCAGTTTCAATGCAGCGGCTCTAAACGATCCCAGCTGAGAAAGAAGGGTCTTATCTAGTGAAACGATCGGTCCTTTTCTTAAAAACAATAAAAAACAAATAAATAAAAATATATATACTTTTTAACCTCAAATGTCGAAAGTCTAGCTCTGCGTGTACTCTGTGCATTCCGGTTTAATACAGTTAGGGTATGACGAAAAACACCTTAGAAGTCCACTATATGGAGATAATTCCTGAAATGTTTTTCTCAAAAAACTATTTCTTTACGACAAAAGAAAGAAAGACATGAACACCACTGGATGACAACAGGGTGAGTACATTATCTGTAATTTTTTGCTCTGGAAGTGAACTACTAAATTGTATTGAAAAACTATCATGTGCACACATGTACAGTCATAAGAGTTTATAGGGATAGTTCACCCTCATGTCGTTCCAAACCCGTAAGACCTTCATTCATCGTCAGAACACAAATTAAGATATTTTTGATGAAATCCGAGAGCATCGACAGGAACTCAACCGATACATTCAAGGCCCAGAAAGGTAGTAAGGACATCATTAGACATGGAAGAGAAGAAGTTGTTGAATAAAAGTCATTATTTTTGTATTCTTTGCACACAAAATGTAATCTTGTAGCTTCATAACATTATCGTTGAACCACTGATATAACATGGACTACTTTAATGATATCCTTACTACCTTTCTATGCCTTAAAAGTGGTAGTTGCATTGCTGTCTATGCAGGTTCAGCTCTCGGATTTCATCAAAAATATCTTAATTTGTGTTCCGTAGATGAATGAAAATCTTACGGGTTTGGAACGACATGAGGTTGAGTAATTAATGACAGAATTTAAATTTTTGGGTAAACTATCACTTTAATACACCATTAAAATATATAAAAGAAAACATGGTTTTTAATAAATATCAGTACATCACCTCACCTATACATATGCTTTTAAAAAAGCTGGCAGGCAAGTCTCTCTAAGAAATGATTCCTTGAGAGAGCCAATTCATCTACGGGAAAAGCTTTGACAACTTGCATGTCTGGAGGAAAAAAAGCATTAAAAAGAAAGCCAACGTAGGAGCGGTTTCGACTGCTTTTTGGCATAAATACCTGATGACTAGTTCCTCAACTTTTTCGTAAGATCACCTTGAGATGGAGTAAGCCACATCATTAAGGAACAAACAGTGAAACTGCCACGAAAGAAAAAAGTTAGAGAACTTTTTTTCCATTCAGAGATAACCAAAAGTTAAATGAGTTATTGATTAGTCAGCTGTGATATGTCTCAAGAAAGGGCCCAGCAAAAACATCCATTTAAAGGGGCGACAGAAGGGGCCAAGCTAATGAGCATTACAGGAAGCAGTTATCAGGGATGCGGTTCACAGATATGATGACTGAATCTTTACGATGAACAACTGAGACGCATCTGGAGAGACTTAAGCAGTTCTGCAAAGACAGAACAATGATTCCACCTAGCCAAATACTGAAATTGTCATTTACGTTTACAGTAAATGCATGTTAACTACACCAAACAGATCATTTTTCTGTGAAGTCTTCTGACTTGCTGAAAAAAGATGGATTTTGCCTATCCAGGCTTCATAAATGCTACTACCAGCATCCATACTCAAGTGTACTGCAATAATTGAGTCTCATATTAAAAAGGTGTGTAGCTTGTGTGTTTTACTACCTAAGGCTGGCATTACCAGTTCTCTATGGCTTTCTTTAATTTCAATGGGAATCCAATCAATGGCATTCTTGATTACTTAGTATGACGTTCATAAAAAGCAACGACTCCCAATTCTGTAATTTAATTAGCTCTTAAAGGGGTCATGAACTGCCTTTTTTTTATTATTTTATACTGTTCTCTGAGGTCCACTTATAACGTTACCAAGATTTTTACATCAAAAAACAATAATTTAGAAGTAACAGGCTATTTTCTGTCCTGTTTCTGTCCTGCTTTTTTTGTAAATTAACCCGCTGTAAAATGATGTAAACAAAGGACCAAGTTTTAACTGACGTGGACTGGATTCATTAAAAATAAAGTTCATCCACTCTTTCCTAATGTTAGAATCAGAAGGAAGGCAATGGAAAGATTGTGTTTTTCCACAACTTGGCACTGCACAGCGTCTTCATGTCTTCTGAGCCATATTTAGCGTTTGGTTTCTGCATAGACCTGTGTTCGCCTCTCTCATAATTTACATTAACCGCACAAATCGGTGGGCGGGGCTAAATAGGCAGTCATGTAGCATGAATCTGTGGGTGGGGCTAAACCAGCAGTGATGTAGCATGAATTTGTGGGGGAGGGCTAAACAAGCAGTGATGTAGCATGAATTTGTGTGCGGAGCTAAACAGGCAGTGATGTAGCATGAATATGTGGGGGGCTAAACAAGCAGTGATGTAGCATGAATCTGTGGGTGGGGCTATACAACCAGTGATGTAGCATGAATATGTGGGCTAAACAAGCAGTGATGTAGCATGAATATGTGGGCAGGGCTAAACAAGCAGTGATGTAGCATGAATCTGTGGGTGGGGCTATACAACCAGTGATGTAGCATGAATATGTGGGCGGGCTAAACAAAGCAGTGATGTAGTATGAATTGTGTGTGGAGCTAAACAAGCAGTGATGTAGCATTTATTTGGTGCAGAGCTAAACAGGCAGTGATGTAGCATGAATCTGTGGGTGGGGCTAAACAAGCAGATGTAGCATGAATTTGTGTCATGAGCTAAACAGGCAGTGATGTAGCATGAATATGTGGGTGGGGCTAAACAAGCAGTGATGTAGCATGAATCTGTGGGTGGGGCTATACAACCAGTGATGTGCATGAATATGGGTGGGGCTAAACAAGCAGTGATGTAGTGAATCTGTGGGGGGCTATACAACCAGTGATGTAGATGAATATGCTTGATGTAGTATGAATTAGTGTGTGGAGCTAAACAAGCAGTGATGAAGCATTAATTTGGTGCAGCTAAACAGGCAGTGATGTAGCATGAATCTGTGGGTGGGGCTAAACAAGCAGTGATGTAGCATGAATTTGTGTGGAGCTAAACAGGAGCGATGATGTATGAATATGTGGGCAGGGCTGCAAAAGCAGTGATGTAGCATGAATCTGTGGGTGGGGCTATACAACCAGTGATGTAGCATGAATATGGGTGGGGCTAAACAAGCAGTGATGTAGCATGAATCTGTGGGTGGGGCTATACAACCAGTGATGTAGCATGAATATGTGGCGGGGCTAAACAAGCTGGGGTAAACAAGCAGTGATGTAACATTAATTTGGTTGCAAGAGCTAAACAGGCAGTGATGTAGCATGAATATGTGCGAGGGCTAAACAAGCAGTGATGTAGTATGAAATGTGTGGAGCTAAACAAGCAGTGATGTAGCATTAATTTGGTGCAGAGCTAAAACAGGCAGTGATGTAGCATGAATATGTGGTGGGGGCTAAACAAGCAGTGATGTAGTATGAATTCGTGTGTGGAGCTAAACAAGCAGTGATGTAGCATTAATTTGGTGCAGAGCTAAACAGGCAGTGATGTAGCATGAATATGTGGGCGGGCTAAACAAGCAGTGATGTAGCATGAATCTGTGGGTGGGGCAAAACCAGCAGTGATGTAGCATGAATTTGTTGGTGGGGCTAAACAAGCAGTGATGTAGCATGAATTTGTTGGTGGGGCTAAACAAGCAGTGATGTAGCATGAATTCATGTGCGACTAAACAGGCAGTGATGTAGCATAAATATGTGTGGGCTAAACAAGCAGTGATGTAGCATGAATCTGTGGGTGGGGCAAAACCAGCAGTGATGTAGCATGAATCTGTGGGTGGGGCTATACAACCAGTGATGTAGCATGAATATGTGGGCGGGCTAAACCAGCAGTAATATAGCATGAATTTGTATAAACAAGCAGTGATGTAGCATGAATATGTGGGCGGGCTAAACAAGCAGTGATGTAGCATGAATCTGTGGGTGGGGCAAAACCAGCAGTGATGTAGCATGAATTTGTTGGTGGGGCTAAACAAAGTGATATAGCATGAATCTGTGGGCGGGGCTAAACAAGCAGTGATGTAGCATGAATTAGTGGGCGGAGCTAAACAGTCAGTGATGTACAAGCAGGTGTTGATCTTTTGCGAAGGTGTTTAGCTACATATTTACAGATGTGGCCTTTAAGAATGCATGTTTTTTTCACGCAGCAGCCTGCAATTCGTCACGTGTGATTATGGAGCTTCCTTGTAGGCTCCATTTCAGATTTTTTTTAAAACATTCTTGTGCTTCACACAGTATCCACGAGGTGGCGCAAGGAACAACATTCTGTAGTTAAATCATGGCCGTATGAACAGTGCTTATTACTGTGTGACAAGCTCTTGTAATATGCGGAGAACATTTCGAAACTGACATCTAATCAATATAATACATAATCTTTTTAAATCTTAACTATTTTGTACTGTATCCACGTAATTCTCCATAATGCGCGTGCATCCCAAATGTTTACAAACATATAATTTATATTTTCATCATTTGTAAACGAACACTTTATTGCACTTTCCACAGGCTTTGGCGATATGTCAGCTGCTATATATAGTTAGTCAATTCAGCAGGCTGATTTAATTAGTCTTTAATTAGTTTTAACTCTTAAATGCATACCTTGGGTCTTTAGTGACCCAAGACGTCATTCACTACCCTCTCCCTCCTTCATTTTTTTAAAGTCAGACATCAACTTTATTAGTATTCCTCAATTTATTCATTATCAATATAACAAGAAACCTGAGGTGTGTATTTTAGTATATTTTTTCTGCACAAAATATTCAAATATCTGATGACTCAATACATGCAATTCACCTTTATTCCTTGAGGTGGCACTGTTTAATAGTCAATAATGACGTGATGTTTCACTCATAATTGCTGCAGGCATAAAACAAAAGAATATATTTAACAAAAATTTGACTGGTTTGAATGGCTTTACAACAGAGCAATTGCTGTACGCAATCAATTCTAAAAATCACTATCATTTGAGGGTAGATGTGGTGAATAAACTGCCAGCGATTAAGCTACTGATTTTGAAGTCATTGAAAACGATAGTTTAGCTAATATGGTTGAGATTGCGATTATAAGCCAGATGCTGAATGTACTGTGGAAGTGCGCTCTGACGATGACACCGATGGTACAATCATCTACTCAAATTGAACCCTTCCAAGTTTTAAAAAGTAACAAAATGTGCTTTATTTAGTTCTTAAAATATATGGACATATATAGTTGGACATAGCTGGATATATAGGTCCGGGTCGCCAAAGACCCAAATTTGTAATAGTGATTGCCGAAACATTTAAGCATTTAATGGTTAAGTTCTAAAACTTACAGGATGTTTTTAAAGTACAATGACCTCTTATATGTCAAAAGATCAAGGGGATTTAGATTTTTCAGATCATGACCCCTTTTCATATTGCACAAAAAGAGAAAAAGTTTGAATAATGTTCTGGTGCAATTACAGCGAACGGGAACTAAAGCTTAATGATCCGATCACAATGGTTAACAGCCCACCGGGGTGGAAGATTATCCGTGAATAACGACTTAAAATTCGGTCTTTTTCTCACAAAGTTATAGTTGGAAGACTTGGAATAAAGCGTCATGGAGTCATGGACCACTTTTATGGTGATTTTTTTGTCATTTTGGAGCGTGACAACTCCAGTTCTAATTCACTTTCATTGAATTGCAAAAACCAGCAAGGACATTTTTGAATTCACCTTTTGTGTTCCACAAAGAAAAGTCATTTTGGTATGACAGAATTTTTATTTTGGAGTGAACTAGCCCTTTACATTTTTCTTCCTTATGTGCACTTTACACAACAGACTACTTTATAATTGTTATTTGCAACCATTACTATTTCCAACTTTCATTAGAGCTGTTTATACAAGCACATTTATAAAGAGGTCAGAACAAAGGGTCAGTCTTGCTACATCACCTCTAAAGCAAATTGGTGTTAAATTCACAATTATGCAGTAAGAAAAGCTGCCCTCACAATGACACAATAATCACTACCTACAATTACTATTCAAGCACATACAGCTGCAATTAAGGAGACTAAATTCAGCTAATACAAGTTATGTTTCATAGGTTTTATTCAAATGTATAATATATGGTCTCCTAAATTCAAACTGAATATATATAGCATTTATAGACCAATACTAAATACCGAAACATACCCCCAAAATGCATATTTGTCTTTAAAGGAACTCCAAATATGACTTCTCCACATGATTTCATTTCTATCACATGCTACAACCATCTATGATCCGTAAACTGTCCATACTGTTTGTTTTTACTCCTTCTATTGAAAACTCAATGTTCCCCAGAAGAGCAATTTTTGCAACCTCATTCAGTGTTCTTCATAGTTCATCACACAAGCACAATCAAGAAAAACTCCCAAAGTGACACCATCTCCTTACTGAACCCCAGCCTATCCGAAAGGAATATGTTCTCCCATATAAATGTAATGGTTGCACTAAAAGATAATATGAAAGTGCAATAGCGTAGGAACATTTTTTTTTTTTTTAGATGAAGGTGACACTGTAACACAAAAAA
This sequence comes from Labeo catla, assembly GCA_012976165.1. Classification (NCBI taxonomy): domain Eukaryota; kingdom Metazoa; phylum Chordata; class Actinopteri; order Cypriniformes; family Cyprinidae; genus Labeo; species Labeo catla. The sequence continues at coordinate 378,587 of VONZ01000001.1, forward strand.
TAAAATCTCCAAGAAAATCGTTGCCTGTGTAACTTTATCTTATCTAGCACAAGGTGCCCTAGCAGCGTGGGGTCGTTTCTAACGAGAATAACTCCCCTTAACTTGAAACGGTCTAAAGTGCATCCATTTTATAGGAGAGCGCGCTGGCTGCACATGGCAGGTAATTGACATTTGTGTGAGCCGCATATTTGTAGTGCAAATGTTTAGGGGCATAAATTATATTTATGCACATTACATTTTGCTGCCTGAGGGGGTAAGTGAAACTAATTTAGTGGCAATAAAACTAAATTAATGGACTACAAGCATCTGAGCACATAAAGAAGTAATTCTGTTTGAAAGTTATATTAACATCGAGAGTATGTAATTGTGGAAAGGGCCTCATAAAAAGTAATGATTTTACACGCCAAAAATAAATGCGTGTCTCGCTGGAATTATCCAAGTTTCAATCAAAGCTCATCAGCTCCATTTGGATCAAGAAAGACATGGATTTGGCCCAGTGTTGAAACGGTTTCAGCATATTTAATGAACTGGAAGCAGGGCATTCAGTTGTGGCTAATGGTAGTGATATAGGTTCTGGAGAAAAATCGCTCAGGCGTGAGTTTTCACATTGATCTGCAGCACTCCAATATATATATCAATAAACACTTTCTGACAATTAGATTCTGTACTGTATCTAATTAATCAAAATGAATAAATAAGTCTGCCTAACATGCTAAAGTCTCAGAGCCAAGAGTGCTAATCTATGTGACAGAGTCATAATAACAGAATATAGAGGCATTTGTTTACACTTTGTGCATTTTTGCTGTTATGAGAACTATCCGATAATGAATCGACCAAGTGTAATTATGGTCTGAAAGGTGGTTTGAAATGCAAAGAAGACTTGTCTCTTGACTGAAAAGAAAAGCTGCATGTTTGTAAGAAACAAATCCATCATTAAAGCTTATTAACGTTAAGATTTCTATAGGAAAACTCCACTTCCAGAACAACAATTTACAAATAATTTACTCACCCCTTGTCATCCAAGATGTTCATGTCATTCTGTCTTCATTCGTAAAGAAATTATGGTTTTTGAGGAAAGCATTTCAGGATTTTTCTCAATATAATGGACTTCATTGGTGCCCCGATTTTGAACTTCCAAATTGCAGTTTAAATGCAGCTTCAAAGGACTCTAAATGATCCCAGCTGAAGAAGAAGGATCTTATCTAATGAAACAATTTTTTTTCGGATAATAAAAATGTTATAGTTTTTAAGCACAAAAGCTCATGTAGCACAGGCTCTGGGATGCGCATCCACGATGCTACGAATTAGTAATGGGTTGTTCTTGAACGATTCTTTCATGTTGAACGAATCTTTAATGTGACTTAGGAAGAATGAGTCGTCTCGGGGAGTGATTTGTTCAGCTGCGCATGCGCAACATCCTATTAGGTTTTGTGCTGGAATTAGTTCACCTGTTTCGAGCCTGTTTCGGGTTTTTGGAGTTGTTCGTTCATCTTATGGGGCTGTCACGTGACGAACGAACAACTCAAACCCGAAAACTTGTCAGATAAGAGGTGAGGTGAGCTAATCATAGACTAAAGACCCAGGTAAACAATGAATTCATCTTTTTTGTTTCTTATAGCATTATAGTTTGTCTTGTTTGTAGTGTGATCAATGATTGTGTAAGCAGTAGATGTGTTAGGGAAGTAACACGTAACATTTTAATTATATTTTGCTTACTTTGCAAACTTACTTGCACTTTCTTAGTCTTTGCGCATTCGCTTTGTAAACACTGGGTCTGTAGTTCCGCCTACGTTCTAGAGGTCGACCGATGTATCGGTTTTGCCGATTAATCGGCACCGATAGTGGATTGGCGGAACTATCGGTTATCGGCAAAAATCCATGCCGATAGTTTTTTCCAGGTTGGGTCCGTTGCTGGAGCGGCTGAGAATGTCGTCATTATACAGCAAAGTCCCTATAGTCCAGTGATTCTCAATCCTGGTCCTGGGGGCCCCCTGCTCTGCACATTTTGCATGTCTCCCTTATTTAACACACCTGATTGAGATCATCAGCTCATTAGTTCAGTTCATGGATCTCTCTCCTAATGAGTTGATGATCTCAATCAGGTGTGTGAAATAAGGGAGACATGCAAAATGTGCAGAGCAGGGGGCCCCCAGGACCAGGATTGAGAACCACTGCTATAGTCTTTGTTATACAGCACAAGAGCGGCCTCTAGTGGGGGAAATCACTGACAGCACGTGCTGTTTGTTTAGACGCGTGACACTGCGCGCTGCACAGAGCGGGACACTTCAAAGGCGAATTTAAAACATCGACAACGAAACGGTGTGTACAGCATACTGTAGTGCATGTTTTCATGTCATTACTAAGCGATGAATTTGTTGACTAGATGCGGCATTATTAGAGAAATGACAGCAGTATACTTTTGCCCATTTGATGATCAAATAAAGTCTTGTAGACCGCCGCTTGAATTGAATGCGACGTGTCCAGTGTGTGTGGTACCGGATAGCTGCGAGTTCTTCTAGACGCGGTGCCGTACTTTTGCCCGTTGTGTGACTAACATATTTTATATTTTGATTAGATAACCACAAATGTTCTAGAATAGAAGCAGTTAAATTGTGAAAGTACACAATATCCATATGTATGCAATTTCAGTACTGTGGCCTTTGTGTAGGTATTTAAAGATGGCCATCTTTAGCTTGATTGTTGATGTAATGGTAGCACTTTACAATATGAGTCCATTTGTAACATTAAGATTGATAAAAGCTGTAGAATAGAAGTATTGCTCCTTGTTAGAGCGTGTTAATTTCAGCATTCACTGATGTATTTTAAAAAATTTTGTTGCTTTTGTTAACATTAATGAACAATTAACTAACTGTAATGATCAGTGTATAATTAATATTAATATTTGTATTCATTTACAAAGTATGGTTCAGTAGGCTACTTTTTTTTTAGTGGAGCACTATTTATTTTCCGTTCAGTATCCTTTTTTTAAAAACTATCGGTCGATTAATCGTTATCGGCCAGTGTGGTCCAACCTAGTTATCGATATCGGTAAAATCCAATATCGGTCGACCTCTACTACGTTCCACATGATCTTTCGACGTGATTCAATAGTACGTAGCATTGTGAATGCGCATCCCAGAGCCTGTGCTACAAAAGCTTTTGTGCTTAAAGTATAAAAACAATTTAAATTTTTTAAAAAATGACCGATCGTTTCGCTATATAAGACCCTTCTTCCTCAGCTGGGATCGTTTAGAGCCTTTTGAAGCTGCATTTAAACTACATTTTGGAAGTTCAAAATCGGGGCACCAATGAAGTCCATTATATGAAGAAAAATTCTGAAATGTTTTCCTCAAAAACCATAATTTCCACACAACTAAAGACAGAAAGACATGAACATCTTAGTAATAATTTACTGAAGGGGGTGAGTAAATTATTTGTGATTTGTGAAATCCACATTGTTTTATACATCTTTTTCGACTATGTGGGTGCCATTATTTTGATGATGTGGCTGTCCCTATTTTTACCTCAAAAAATTTGTAATAAGTAAATAATATCCTGATACAATGCCAAATTTGGTTGCCATTTTCGGTCGAAGGGCAACAAGAGAAGCGATGCAAGTCTTCACTGCTTTCCTAGTGATAAGAGGAGGAGAAAAGAATGGGAAGATGCCTGTGGACGAATAAACTTTCTAAAGACCTGCGTCTTTGTTCTTTCCACTTTAGCCCTGACCCCTTTGAGGCTTTTAGAAAACCACAGCTACTGAAAGAGCTTACAAACGGCAGAGATATGAAATGTTAGATGCAGACGCTTGTCATTACGCCGCAGCAACTGAAAGAGTTTCTCTGTGAGAATTTCACTTGATATACAGGAGCGTTTAGACTCCTTGTTCGGGAAAAAAAAAAAAAAAAATCGATGGTACAGCATTTGACATCTGTAAGCTCTTCTAGCTGCAGTCATCGTATCAGTATTTTATTTTCCAAGTTGTTTTACAGTACAAATAGCAACAGGTAGCGCCAGTAGCTCACTGAGTGCAACCATTTTACATCATCGACATAATGACGCCTCCCACAGTCCAAAATATTAGTAACACAATGTAGATTTTTGAAATAACATAAATCTTTTATGGGTTTTCTACTACATATTGCAGTAAGAGGCATTAACATTATATTAAGCCATACAAGTCTTAATACCCAGGGTTTCCTTTAAACCTGATCATAATTATAACTGTTCCTTCAGTGAAAACATCTATCCCCTGTTGTCCTCTCATATCAAAAACCACTAGCATATTTGTTTAGAACTACTTTGGACTTTTTTTTTGCTTGTAAACAGTGCTTGAACTGTGCATATTTCTCTACTGATTCAGGAAAGAGGACTTCTTCACTGGGGAAAGCAATATTATGGATAAAGAAGCTTTTAAAAACTTGTAATGATGTATATGTTTGTTACAAACACACAGCTTTTACTTTACAAAACATTAATTTATGTACTGGACTTGGTGTGGAATACTGTGATGTTTTATGAGTTCATTATGACAGCACCCATTCACCACAGATGATCCATTTGTGAGCAAATGATGTAATTTCTGCAAATCTGTTTTGATTGGACACATTGGATGACCTAAGGGTAAGTAAATTTTAAGCAAATTTAAATTTGTTTAAAACTGTTCCTTTATGCCAAAATTAATCAAAAGTGTTCATTTTTTGCCTAGCGTTTCAGAGCAAGAGTCTAAAAAGTGCTTTAGAAGTAATTAGTGCAACTCTCACTTTCCTGTCAGATTGGCCCTTTTCGGTACAACATGCACCAGTGTGCACAGAAGGCAATTAAACAGGACAATCCCCATTAACTTTTTTAGGAGAGCGAGGAATTATGCACAGACCTCATTTATATCCAGACGCTTCCCTGCGACATTTTTAACTTTGCGGCTTTAAGGTTTATGTGTACTGCAGTAATAAAGCTCATATATTGTTTATCACATTCTGAAGGTAATAATAATTTGAAAACGTCCTACTGTCTAATTCATTTCAGGGCAGCAGTCTGCACTTTAGATGCCAGTTTTATGGATGTCAACCGGAGCCAAGAAACATTTAATTTGAGGGGGGGAAAGGAGTTTGATGTACTTTGTAATTTGCTTTAAAGCTTCATTGCACTAAGTTAGTCAAAACCTTGAACTCATAATGCGTATACAGTATAGCTGCGCATCGGTTAAGATGTACGTACCACCAGCGATAATTGCAGTGATTTTACGCGCAATCGTCCAACAGAGACACTCCGATGCCATGCAGAGACATCCTTGAAAATACAGAAAATTGCCTTTTCCCTCCCTAGAGAATGTGTCAGACGAAATCAACAGGGTGGAAAAATAATTGTTTGTATTGCATGTCATCGTTTCTCCATACAGTAAACAAAATGAAAGGGAATTCTGAGGATGAGCGGCGAGCGTTATTGACACAAACCGTTCTCCAGTCTTTTGTGCCCATCTAATTCCGATCATCGACGAAAGTGACATTATACGCTGATTGGCACATTGCTCTGAAAGGAAAGTCGGCGCTGTTTCCAGCGAAAATGAAGGCGCGTGGCTCGTCACTGTGCTCCCCTGCAGTTAGTGCGTGTAGGAGTGCTCTCCTGGGCATTTTCTCATTTATGATTGCTTTTCACTCTTGGCACTTCCTGGACTCCCAATCCCCTTCTTTCGCTCTCATATATATGTAGTTTGACTGGCGGGCAGTTCCTCATTATTTGCATTCTGATACCTGCCAGCACTAATGAGAGAAGGGACCGGTGCTGCCGTGACAGAGCGGGTGGATTAATGCCCAAGAAGCAGCGAGGGAAGTCGGGGAATAGTTCATTATGGCACATATACCACATTTTAACACCGTGATACTCTTTCTAATAATATGGCATAATAACAAACACCCGGGACCACTGAGACCCCACCTGAGGGACTGTTCTGTCTGTGGGGACCAGGTTGTCTTTTTTTTAGAGCAACGTGCATTTAAAAGTGTTCGGCTTCTGGCTCTTTATTAATAGATAAAGGAATGTTTTTGTGGCATGTTCTGCTGGAGAATAATAGATTTGGAGCCGAAAAGCCGAAAAGTGTTTTATATGGAATACCTGCGACTTTTTTCTTGACTTTCAGCTTTGATTTCTAATTCGGGTGTATTGATTTTGCAATGCAAACACATGGGTTAGTTATGAGGACCTGTTTAAATTGCATTGATCATTGTTGGCCAGCACTATAATTTGAACTAATATTGGACTGCAGGGAGAAGTTAGATTTTAGCACTATTGAGTTTCAACCTGAAAAAAAAAAAAAAAAAAAAAAAAAAAAAAGAAATAGATAGAAAACATCAATATACAATCAAACAATTAATCGCATGCAGCAAAAAAAAAAAAAAAGTTTGAGTTTGCCTAATATATGTGTGTGCACTGTGTGTAATTATTATGTATATATAAATATAAATAAATTCATGTATATAATTAAGAATATTTAAAAAGTATATGTATTTATTATATTTTTTATACAATTTATACTACATATAATACTTATAATACTATAAATACACTATTTTTTAGATAACATATTTCTCTCAAATACATACATTTATTTGTGTGTATTTATATTAGCGCTGGCAAACTCTGATTTGCGATTAATCGCATACAAAATAAAAGTTTGAGTTTGCCTAATATACGTGTGTGTACTGTGTGTAATTATTATGTATATATAAATACAAGCACATTCATGTATATATTTAAGAAATATTTACAAGTATATGTACACTGTGTGCAGAATTATTAGGCATGTTAGATATTCTGGTCATATTTTCTTTCCAAACACATTTTACCAATTCCAAACCACATCAGTCTTAATAACTACCGTTAATTTTGCATTTAATCATTTATATGTGATATATAATTGTCTGTGAAGGCTGGAAGTGAAAAACTCCTTCAGGTGTGCATAATTATTAGGCATATTTTCCTTTACAGATAAAATGAGCCAAAAAAGATATTTAACCCAGACTGAAAAGTCCAAATTATTAAATCCCCATGAGAAGAATGCAATACTAATGCATTACAAGAATTTGCAAAGTTAAGGCTTGACCACTGGACAGCGAAATGCTTGTTGAGTCTGCATAGTCAGAAAAAACAGGTGGAGAAGAAAAGATGCATGTTAACTGCAAAAGAATTAGGAATTAAGGTGAAGAATTAAATGTGACACCATCAGGAACCTTTTCCAGTTCTCCAGCGCCACCATTTTCCAGAACTGTAACCTACCTGGAGTCTTCAGAAGTGCAATGTGTCAGGTTCTCAGAGACTTTGCTTGGTAAAAAATCCTAAAAAATGCCCCTGACTTAATAAGAATAACAAGCTGACGTGTTGTGAAATACATGAAGACAGTTTTTTTTTTTTATATAGGCTTTATAGACAGATAAGTTGAGAGTGACTCTTGAAGGACAAGCATCACATTCTCTTGTACCTCTGATTCAAGAATTTATCTTCCAAAATCTGGCAGTACATTTTGGGAGTTCATGTTTAGTCTCCTATCCTGAAAAGTCTGACTTGCAGAGATGGACTAAAATGAACTCCCAAAACTTACTGCCAGATTTTGGAAGATAAATTCTTGAATCAGAGGTACAAGAGGATGTGATGCTGGTCCTTCAAGAGTCACTCTCAACTCATCTGTCTATAAAGCCTATTAAAAAATAAAAAAAAACTGTCTTCACGTATTTCACAACACATCAGCTTGTTGTTCTTATTAAATCAGGGAAATTTGTTGGAATTTTTTACCAAGCAAGGTCTCTGAGAACCTGACACATTGCACTTCTGAAGACTCCAGGTAGGTTGCAGTTCTGGAAAATGGTGGCGCTGGAGAACTGGAAAAGGTCCCTGATGGTGTCACACCTAATTCTTCACCTTAATTCCTAATTCTTTTGCAGTTAACATGCATCTTTTCTTCTCCACCTGTTTTTTCTGACCATGCAGACTCAACAAGCATTTCGCTGTCCAGTGGTCAAGCCTTAACTTTGCAAATTCTTGTAATGCATTAGTATTGCATTCTTCTCATGGGCATTTAATAATTTGGACTTTTCAGTCTGGGTTAAATATCTTTTTTGGCTCATTTTATCTGTAAAAGAAAACATGCCTAATAATTATGCACACCTGAATATAAGGAGTTTTTCACTTCCTGCCTTCACGGACAATTATATATCACATATGAATGATTAAATACAAAATTGACAGTAGTTATTAAGAATGATGTGGTTTGGAATTGGTAAAATGTGTTTGGAAAAAAAATATGACCAGAATATCAACATGCCTAATAATTCTGCACACAGTGTATTTAGTATTATTTTTACAGAATTTATACTATATATAAATAAAAATATTTTGTACATAAATAACATATTTCTCTGAAATATATACATTAATTTGTGTGTATTTATATATACAAAAAAATGACACAGTACACACACATATATTAGGCAAACTCGAACTTTTATTAGGTATGCGATTAATCACGATTAATCGTTTGCTAGCCCTAATTTTATTGTTTTATATATAAGTACACACACATATATTAGGCATATATATATATATATATATATATATATATGTGTGTGTGTGTGTGTGTGTGTGTGTGTGCGCGTGAGAAGGTAAATGATACATTTCTACAAATTTAAATAAATTCTAAATTAATTTATCCTTTACTTTCTCTATGAAGCACCAACCTAAATCTGAATATATAAATGTAAATTGTGAATATATATAGAAGTAAATCTGAATATATACAGGTAAATCAGAATAAATAATAATAATTCTGTATATATAAATAAGTAAATCAAAGTACATAGTTTTATGTCTGAATATATAGATACAAATCTGAATATATAAATGTCAATGAGAATATATGTTCCTAAATCTGAATATATAAATGTAAATTGTGAATATATATAGAAGTAAATCTGAATATATACAGGTAAATCAGAATAAATAATAATAATTCTGTATATATAAATAAGTAAATCAAAGTACATAGTTTTATGTCTGAATATATAGATACAAATCTGAATATATAAATGTCAATGAGAATATATGTTCCTAAATCTGAATATATAAATGTAAATTGTGAATATATATAGAAGTAAATCTGAATATATACAGGTAAATCAGAATAAATAATAATAATTCTGTATATATAAATAAGTAAATCAAAGTACATAGTTTTATGTCTGAATATATAGATACAAATCTGAATATATAAATGTAAATTATGCATATATAGATGTAAATCTGCATATATATCTGCATATATATATTTATAAGCCTAAATATATAAATATAATTTGTGAAAATGTAGTTAATTCTGAATATATAAATGCTTATTGTAATATGTAGATGCAAATCTAAATGCAAACGTAAATTGTTTATATATACAGATTAGTGCTGTCAAACCGATTAATCACATCCAAAATAAAAGTTTGTTTACATAAAGTGTGCTGTGTATATTTGTATGTACATATTTAATATATATATATAAATATGTATAATAAATATGTATGTAATTTTGTGTATTTATATATACATATAAATATACACAGCACACACACATATATTATGTGAACCCAAACTTTTATTTTGGATGTGACTAATCACGATTAATCGATCTGGCAGAACTTTAAAAATGTAAATCATCACTACATAGTTATAATTCTGAACATATAATTGTAAATTGGAATATGTATCGTCTACATCTTAATCTAATTATATCATTATTATCAGGCATGTCAATAGACATTTTTTAGACCAGCATTGGACTGTTATATGTTTTCCACTGTTGAGTGTCTGAAATAAAGGAAGAAAAAGGAAAAAAGGGCAGTCAGCAAAAACTCCCTCAACGCGACAAAATGACTTGTGTATTTGTGGATAAAATATACAGTTATTCCGTGGAAATATTTATTAAACATCAAATTGATGGTGTCAACGGTGCCAGCCTACAGCCTCCCAATGCCACTGGTGCTGACGACGCATAGCCATCCCTCAAAAAGGGCCCAGCGGTTCGGCGCAAAGACAAATTATCCTTTCATTTGAAACGGAGTGTTTCCTTAAATACCTGCTGTGCTAACGAGGCCCTCATGTTGTGTTTGAGTCTCACTCGTCGCTCTATTAGCGTCCGGGGCCCGAGCGCAGGCCTGATCTCACTGAGTGATTAACTAAACCTCGAGGCTGACAGGCCCGCGAGCCTCTACGGAGAGAGAAGCCGGACTAATGTGGGGCTCTGTTTAACAAGCCTGGTGCAGATAGGAAAGATAGGAATGAGGGGACGGAGGTGGGAGGAGGGTGATGGTGTGATGGTTGCTCAACTGCACGAGAGAGACTCCCGGGCTGACAGTAGTCAGGCAAGCCCCCTAATGAGCGGCTGCTGACGGATGCCTGAAAGCTGGAGGATTGCAGTAACGCACTAAAGGTTTGAATGTTTCTGTAACCGGCTCTAAAAGCAAATGGCAGAACATGTCAACACTCTTCACAATCACACTGCTAAGACAGCACCGCCTTCTGTCACAAATCACAATCAATTAGCTGAACAGATAACAGGGGGGTGCGCTGGACTTTAATTCAGAGTTTACATGCTTATACACAGTAACACCATTTTTCACTAGGCTACTATACGCTCTAAAAAAGTGCATGGGTTAAAAACAACCCAGTGCTGGGTGAAACACGGACAAACACTGATTGGTTTTGACCCAGCCTTCTGGGTAGTTTTATTCAACTCTACTATTTCTTGCTTAAAATGAACCCAAAATAGATTGGAAATTAACATTTATTAATATGTTCAATAAATGAACGTTTATTAATAAGTTGAATAAATAATAATTAAATAATAAACTTTTTTTTCTTAAAAACTGCTTATTAATATGTATACCATTTTATTGCTGCTAATGCCTCTAGTAATTATGTGTATGATTTTTAATTTACAACCCATTTTGGGTTCATTTTAAGCCGGACAGTTATTTTTAAACGCTAGATGAGTTAAATATAACTACCCAAAAGGTTGGGTTAAACATTAAAACGAAATCGCTGGGTCAAAACAACCCGGTCCCTGGGTTTGTCCATATTTTACCCAGCGCTGGGTTGTATTTAACCCAGCATTTTTGTAATATTGTAATATAAACCCAGTGTAATATTTACATATAATTTATTAAAATAAATTAAATTCAGTTTAATCAGTACGTCTTTGAAAACATTTTAACAAACTGCAATCTTTCAGTAAAAAGCACTTAACACTGGAAAAAAAAAATAAAAAATTAGAAGTTGCAAAAATAAATAAATAAAGTGTATGTGTGTGTGTATGTGTGTGTGTGTGTGTGTGTGTGTGTGTGTGTGTGTGTGTGTGTGTGTGTGTACCCAATTTTTTTTAATTTAAAAATTACTATTTTGGTCTTTGGTCTTTTTTGAATTTAGTGTTTTTTTGTGACCTTTTAAAAAATATCTAATGTGTTCACCGACTAATTCAATTTTTATTAATAATTTATTAAAATATTGTTAAATAATACGTTATTAAAATGTAATAATTATTAATTATAATTATTTTCTTTTTTTGCAAGAAAAAAAAATATACACACAATGTGTGTGTGTGTGTATATATATATATATATATAATTACTGAAATACAGATTTCAGGTTTAATTTTGTGTTATTTGCCATTCCTTTTCAAAAATTGTGAAAGTTACTTGTGATTTCTGAGTAAAAATTGATTCTACACCTATTTTTTCTATGTAAATGTACTTTATATATATATATATATATATATATATATATTTTATTTTATTTTTTTTTTGCTACTTTTGCAATCTTTTATATATATAAAATGCAATATATATATATATATATATATAAATAATGTGCTCTTAGACTAATTCAATTTTTAATAATTATTTGTTAAATTATTGTTAAATATTAATTTATTAAAAATGTAATATTAATGATGATGTAATCATCATCATTATTATTTATTTTATTTTTTGAAAGAAATTAATACTTTAATTTAGCAAGGATACATTACATTGATCAAAAGTGACAGTGCAGACTTACACTGGTACCAAAAAATGTCTTGAAATTTCTATAATCAAAGAAAGAAGTTGTCTTAAATTAAAACAGGTTATTTTAATATTTTAATATTTAGTGTTTTAGTATTATTGATCAAGTAAATGTAAAAAAAAATTAAGACTCTTACTTACCCCAAATTTCTAAAAGGTTTTTTAATTAATAAACAATTACAAATTATAACATTACACACACACACAGAGAGACTTTTTATAATACATTGTAGAAGGTCAAGTTTTGCTGGAGAGAGGATTTTAGCCACCAAAATAAAGGAATATTGCTACCTTCTGTAAAAGTGTAAGTTATCATCTTTCTTTTTGAAGTTGGTGGAAGGAGACAGAAAGAAAGATTGGTTCTCAACAATAGCTACACATAGCGTGATTATAGTTATTATGGAGGAAGTAAAGTGACAGCTATGCTGATGTCCTGGAGGTATTGCAAATGGCTGAACGTGATATGTATAGTTGACAGTCTCTCCTGAGGATATCAGATTGTTTGAAAACAGCTTAATTAGCAGCTAGATCCGTTTATCGTTACAGTAGAAAGCTCTCTGGTGTTCACTTCCTCACACAGGTTTCAAAGCATCATGGTCAGGAGAGAATATGAGTGACACTTTAAATAAAATTTCAATTAGCACACTAAACATAGCGCCTAAATAAACACGATTACAACCCGCAACTGTAAAAGCCACCAGTGTTTACTTCAGCTTTCAGTGACAAAACCTCATTTGTATCTGTTTCGAGAAAGCGGGAAGAAGGCCAAGGTAGGTTCAGCCTGTTCCTCATTATCTCTCAGAAACGTATAAAATATGGCGAAGAAACATATCAGATGATAAAACCTGTGGCAGAGACCAGTTCCATCAGTCAGCCTAGCACTGCGAAACCACCGCAGTTTCTTTGTGTGCTCAAGTCAGCATTTTATCAGCCTATTAAAACTACTCGGAGCTGTCACTGCAGAAAGCACCGAGTGCCCATTCCTCCTTTTCTGTGTGACATGCTCTGGAGCTTGCTGGGTATATTGTTTGTAGGTATGAGGCTATGTCAGGATACTGGAAAAATGAGAGAGCTCTGTGCTCTTAAACATGTCCAAAATCCTCATTATCTGTTGCTAAATTCTGAATTAACAATCTATGCCGAATACCTTCTTTGACATGCTACTGTGAACGCAAGATTTATTTTATTTTTTTACCCTGTCTGAATTCAGTTTCAGCACGACACTTTCTATTTCTAACACATTACTTCAAGATGAGTTGGCCAGATTACATAATTTTCCCCAAGAAAAAATTATATATATATATATATATATATATATATATATATAAAGAACAAAATACAAAAAAAGATTATTAATAATTAGATAATTATAGGGTTTTTAAATTACTACTCATTACATTTTCTTTATCTAGTTTTTAAAATAAATATGGACTTAAAGGGGTCATCGGATGCCCACTTTCCACAAGTTGATATGATTCTTTAGGGTCTTAATGAAAAGTCTATAATATACTTTGGTTAAAAATTCTCAATGGTAGTGTAAAACAACACCATTTTTACCTTGCCAAAATCAGCTCTGCAAAAATCATCCTTTCCTGGTCGAGGTTGCTTTGAATGTTACTGAGCTCTGCTCGCCCCGCCCCTCTCTTCTCTCCGTGGAGTGACGAGCCTGTTTACTTTAGCCGCGTTTAGGTGCTAAACTTGCTAACTAGCACGTTATTAGAAAAAGCCGTTCGCAAAGATTAATAAAAAAGCCTTATACTCACTTCTGCTCTAAGTGAAGCTGGATCACGAATGATTCGCACAAACATAGACGGATATATGTAGATCAGGAGGTGCACTCCATTCACAAACAAACATAATCCACTGCATCTTCAGCAGCTCAGATGTTGGGAGTAAATGACGACCACTATGTTCATTATTACATCCAGCAACACAACACCTCATTTGCTCAATCGGAGATATTCTTGTTTAATTTACATCCCTGCTCCGGCATCGAAACAATGGAGGTCGGACTGTTACAACTGATTTAAGGCGGGTCTGAGGTAAGAGGCTCATGTCAATCAACTATCGTGGGAGCGGCCTTTGTCGGTGGGACGGCACACCGACAGGCATTTGAGAATGGCTCGATTTGAAAAAGGGGATATTATTTTTTACAGATTAATTAAACCAAAGATTTTTATCATAATAGGGTAGATGTGTACATACACTGCCAACACACATTAATGTTCAAAAAACATGTAAAAGTGAACTTTGCATCCGATGACCCCAAAAATGCCAGGTTTCCATGACTATGTAAAGGAGATTTATTTATTTTTATTCATTTATTTTACCCTATCAAAATTCTGTTTCAGGGCTATACTTTCTAGTTCAAAAAATTAGTTCAAGATGAGTTTACATAATTTTTCCAAAGATTATTTTGACTTCAATTTAAAAAATAAATATATTTATATATATGCAATGTATATTGGCATACAAAAAAAGATTATTAATAATTTAATAAGTTATATTAGATAATTTACTTATATAATTTAATTAACACTTGTTTTAAGTATTAAACTATTGATCTCCTTATTTCCAATGTATTATACTGAATTGAAGATTAATGGACATTTTGCAAGAAAATACTATGTCTACAGCTTTTTTTCTTAATAATTACCTATCTTTTCATAGTGTATAAATAACATATCACACAGAGTTAAAGACAAAACATGTCCAAAACTGTCAAGTTGTTATCACTGTGAAAGAGTTTTATATATTTTTTAAACCCTGTCTGAATTCAGTTTCAGGGCTAGGCTACACTTTCTATTTCTAACACATTAGTTCAAGATGATGTATATTTGACAGTGCCACAACATTTTAGCAAGTGTATATATATTGAATTAATGATCATTATTTTTTTTAATCTCTCTTTTTATAGTGGATAAACATATCACTCAGAATTAAAGGCAGAATACATGACTATGTAAGGGAGATGTGTTTATGGATGTATATATACAAGTATATATACAATGTATATTTGACAGAAGAACATTTTAACAAATCAATCCATTTTTGGCATACAAAAAAGATTATTAATAATTTAATAATTGGTAATTGGTTTAATAATATGGTTTTTAAGGTATGACTCTGAAATGTGCACATATATATGAAATATGACAATTTAAAAAATTATTATTTCCAATATACTATATTGGATTGAAGATTATTGGACATTTTGCAAGAAAATACAATTTCTGAACACCAACAATTGTTTCAGCCATGTCTACGTTTTTTCTTTTTAAATAATCACCTCTTTTCATAGTGCATAAATAACATCACAGAGCAAAAAAGAAAAAAAAAATCAAAGAAAAAAACATATTTAATTTTCTTTATTTACTTTTTAAAAATAAGTCTAATCAAAAACAAAAACTGACAAGTTGCCCTCACTGTGAAAGTGATTTTTTTTTAAACAAATCAATCTATTTTTCGCATACAAGAAAAGACTATTAATTATGATAATATAGGGGTTTTAAGCTACTATTGTGAAGTGTGTGTGTATAATATATATATATATATATATATATATATACATATATATATATACACACACTATTAATTATGATAATATAGGGGTTTTAAGCTACTATTGTGAAGTGTGTATATATATATATATCTATTGATTGATGATGAAGTTTTTTTTTTATAATCACCTCTCTTTTTATAGTGCATAAAAAAATATCACATAGAGTTGGTAGAATACATTTAATTTGCTTAATTTACTTTTTAAAATTATTTCTAACACATTAGTTAGTTAGATGAGTTTATATTATTTTTTCCAAAAATATTTTGACTTCAGTTTAAAAAAATACAAATAAAGTTATATGCGCAATGTACATTTGACCGAAGTGTCAGAACACTTTAACAAATCAATCCATTTTTGGCCTACAAAAAAAGCTAAATTTTGTAATTGTATTATATAATTTAATAATGCTTGTTTTAAATATTAAATATTGATCTCCTTATTTCCAATATATTATATTCGATTGAAGATTATTAGACATTTTGCAAGAAAATACTATTTCTGAGCACCAATCATTGTTTCAGCTTTTTTTTAATAATAATCACCTCTCTTTTCATAGTGCATAAACAAGACAAAACATGTTTAATTCATTTACTCAAAAAACCAAAACCGCCAAGTTGCCATGACTGTGAAAGACAGTTTTTTTCCTATCTGAATTCAGTTTAATTTCTAACACATTAGTTGCAAGACTTTTTTTTATAATTTCCTCTTTTTAAAGCACATATACAAATATCACCCAGAATTAAAGGCAGTATATGGGTTTAATTTTCTTCTTTTACTTTTTAAAAATAAATCTTGACCCAAAAACCAAAAATGTCATGTCGCCATGACTTTTAACAATCTTGCGTTTATAATAAATAAAGAGACAAGTAGATTCTTATATATATATATATTTTTTTTTTTTCCCCCATGTTGCAGGATGTCACTACCTCTTACAAACATGTTTTGTTGTCACACTGACATCCCTCCTATTAACTAGAAAAATAAAGAGTTTGTCAGAAAAAAAAAAAAAGTACAAAATAGAAAAAAAACCTTTAAGACTAAAAAAAAGTGGCCAGTAGGGATTATAATATTGCAACCTGCCACTTTCTTTTGTCAGAACTTTCTGTACCTTGAGCTTTGAAGTCTCCTTAGAAGTGTTAAACCACAGTTAATTAGCATAATAGAAACGTTAACAGAGGAAAGCACACAAATCACATCTCGCAAACAGGGACAGCCACCAGGGGAAAAAGTTGCAGGTGTAGGCGTCTGAAAAACTAGATTCCTCACCCACATTTCTACAATCTCTCATATCAAGACATTAAATATGGATGCATACTTTATCAACACATTGAAGGTTCAAAAGAGAGTCTTCTTCCATGTCTCTTTCATGTCTTCATGTACATCATCGCCGTATCGCTTATCAGACCTGACACATATACCTCGCACAATGCAGCCAATTATTTCTTCTCCCTTGGAGAAACATGCTGGAATGTTGACGCTAACGCAGACAAAGACTCCCAGGCTGGCTTTGAAGAGCGCTTACTTTTTCCTGTCAGGAGGACCTAAATTAGCAGTTGTATCCCCAACTTCAGATGACTGTTTCTGGCGGCAAGAAACATTCCTCTTCCGCTTCTTTTTCATTTGATTTTCTGTGTTCTTTGATAGTGATTCACTAGAGACTGAAGTGCTAAATTCACTTCGGGAAAAAAATAAAACGACCAAATCGAAGAGGCCGTTCGCCACCACTCCTACTTTTTCCTTAACCTATAGGCACTCGAAGGGCAAAAAGGATAGAATATGCATAAAAAGTAGTTTAAAGATCATTCGAAATCCATGGCATGACAAAAGACGCTGACAATACGCTGGGAAGGCAAACAGCTTTTGCATAATATTCCTCCGAGGGCCTGTGCGTCGGTTTCTTCCATTACTGAATCAGACCCCTCAACCTCTCATCCCCCGCTTCCAAACCGCCACCGCACGCCATGTGAAAAACATGCCTTTTTGCTTGGTGGATAGGTTTCGTGAGAGTTTCTTTATTTAATTATCTGAAAGAAGCCATATCTTTCAAAAGCTGTCTTCATTAGGTGATTTGCACAAGTTGAGAGATGTCGTGACACCTCAGGTGGTCTAGGCACATCTGAAGGCACTCTTTCTCCTCTCATCTCCTTTTGTTGCCCTGCTTGCTTTTGATGAAAAACAAGATCACACGTAGGGTTGTTTTCACTCGAGAAGCTGATAGCGACAAACAGATGCCTTGAAATTTATCTTCTATTACACCACTTGCTATTTAAATACATAGCGGTTTGGGACGTGATGAAGGTGCGGTTTGAGAGACTAGTTTCATTGCGTTTTATGTTAAAAGGCCTTCAGCACACTTGTTGTACATGTGACTTTGAGCGTGAAGTACCGTAAGTATAACAGGCAGAATAATTAGAGGGTAAAAATACATAATAATATGGCTTTGTGTTTTGCCTCACACAGCGTGAATCCTGTGGTAACCGGTTTAGACAGAGAAAATGTAAAATTTATGGGCTCTTAAATGAGCACTTTGGGGAGTGTGGATTTATGCCCTGCTGAGGTGTTTAAGAACAAGCAAGTCTTAATCATGACAATGTCCGGGATTTTTTATTTTTTTTTCAAAAGAAGTCCTTGAATATTTATGAAATTGTAGGAAAACCCAAAAACTCAAATGCATGTACGAGGAAAAGTCATAAATCCAGTCAAGAACATGTCTAGGTTATAACTGCACTCAAAATAAATAGATATATTTATACATATACTGCACCATGTATTGCAGTTGAACATAATTTCATGACAAATAGTTCCACTATGATCATTACTGCAATGCAAAAACTATCCCCAATTTTGTTCATGGCAAGCATAGATACGCAAATAAAAGTTGTTAGATTAATCTAGTTACATTATCTGCTATAGTGCCTTTAAGCTAATTTAAATAACAGGAAAAAACAATGCATCAGAGTGGGGTGAAAATTTCCCATTATTTATATAATTATTTATTTATTCTTTTTTGTTTTTTTTTTTTAATAATATTGTTCTCCCTTAGTTTTTTGAGGTCAAATGTGACCTGCATGTTTTTTTTTCTCAGATGTGTGATTTAAGGGTTTTAATACTTAATCTGTCTCATTTGTCATAAATATTAAATTGGTAGTTATAGGAAATAAACAGCAAAAAAATAAAATAAAATAAAAATACAGAGTGGTTTGGGACATAATGACACTATATATCCATATATTGAAGTATACTGCATTTTTGAATAATGTTAAACAATTTCATGACAATTAATTCCACTAATCATATCATTACTGCAATGTAAAAAAAAGTCTCAATTTTGTTAATGTAAAGCATAGATATATAAACAAAACAAAAGTTGTTATATTAACATTATATTAACATTTGTTATATTAACATTTGTTATACTGCCTTTAATAATAAATATATTGCATCAGATTGACATTAAAAAAAAAAAAAAACAATATTCATAACCAACTGTTTATTTTATTTTATTTTACCAAAATAATATTTTTCCCCCTTTGTTTTTTTAGGTCAAATGTGACCTACATGTTTTTTTTCTGTCATATGTCATATAAATATTAAATTGGTAGTTATTGGATCTAAATAGCTAAATATATATATATATATATACACACACACACACATATATATATATGTGTGTAAATATATTTTTTTTCTTTCAAAAATCATGTTTTTTATTATGTTATCATGTTTTTATTGCATTTTATTGAGTTAGTTAGCTGTTTTTTTTTTATTATTTTTACTTTATAATAACCCAACTGCAGTTTGATTGAGATTAATTGGAATGCACAATGAAAAAACATGATTTTTGAAAATTGAACATGTATTTTATATATATTACATGATATATTTTTCCCTCCTCAAAATAATATTTTTCCCCCTTCGTTTTTTGTGGTCAAATTTGACCTGCATGTTTTTTTTAAGATTCTTTGATGCTTGCTTTAAGGGTTTTTAATACTAAATCTGTCTAATTTGTATATTATATATATTATATTATATATATATATATACATAGTCTGTGTATAAATAACCAAAGCAGAGACTGAAAATTTTGATTTCTGAAGATTCATGAGGATCTTCATGTCAGAACAGTGAGCATGAAAAATGAATTTTGTGAATGTACAAAGTGCAATAACAAAGACTTGGACTCATACTTATATTATCTTTATGCACTTTCATGTTTCTTTGTGCATGTCAGAGGCTTCTTCTCTCTGATGTAAGAAAGTGCAGTGTTACACTGGCCAGATTGAAAATTCTTGTTTCAAATTTACCATTAATCCAGATGTAATATGCACTTTCAACTTAAATGATGTAAAACATCAACCAAATTAGCCAAAATTGGAAAGAAGCTATTTCTGACAGAGATGTGACTGAATACCCAACTCACCCTGATAGCACACTAGCAATCATATGGTGCAGAGCGTGCCAGCACTATCAGAGGAAGATTTTTGGAGTCTCTGGAGAGTTAGCTACAGACTGTATCACACACCTACTCTCCTGTGACCCGTCACCAGCATAGCCAGAATATCAAGAGAAATAGCACAGATGATTGCAGGAGATTGCAGCGTGCCTCCTTTAATGGCTTGGAAGCAATGGCTCTAAACCATTTCTATTTTTCACTGGCAAGTACTTTCTATCGCTTTTCTCATGTGCAAACTTCACTCAGCCTTAGGGAATTGGGGTCCATATGTATACATATTTATGTGCGTCTATGTTTGAACTGTGTATACTCCGGTCCAAAATTGCAGTTTTCGACAAATTATTCTTTTCGACAAAGTATTCTCGTAGCTTCATAACATTATGGTTTAACCACCGATGTCACATGGACTATTTTAACGATGTCCTTACTACCTTTCTGGGCCTTGAATGTGTCAGCTGTGTTGCTGTCTATGCAGGGTCAGAAAGCTCTCGGATTTCATCAAAAACATCAGGTTCAGGAATTATGTTCCGAAGATGAAAGAGTAATTAATGCACTACCCCTTTAAGCATCCAAGTACTTTTGATGTTACATTGTCAAAATCAGAAACACAAACACATTTCTAATTTCATAAACTACAAACAATTAAAACTAAGATGGTAAACAAGAGACTAAATAAATACCAATGTACCATTTAAGTCCCAATGCAATTAATTTAGTATCCAGCAGTTTTCATACTAACCCTAATTTTTAAAATGATCCCCATTGGCTCAGTACATCTACCGTTTCATACGAATAAATTTTGCAATAATGTCTAACCAGATAAATATTTGCGGAAATTCCCATAGGTACATTTACCAAATCCTATTTCAGCAACGAATGCCCCCAGAGAGCTAAGCAGTGCACATTTAAAAACAAGATGGTATTGAAGCTATATCTTTGAGGTAAGGAATGCAGCGGTCTAATTGCTACACATTCCCAAGTTAGGGCTTCATTGTAGCATAAATATGCTATAGAGCTCTTAAAGACAGGTACAAAAGGCCATTTTGCTGAGAGGAATGGAAAAAACCAACCACCAAACTAATTGCTTTCCTTAAGTTCCTCTAAAAACGCTGCACTGGAACAAACATGTCAAAATGCCAGCTATTTGCAAAGTGAAGCTTATTTAATGGCATAATTCACCCAAAAATGAAAACTTTATCATTTACTCACCATTATGTCATTCCAAACCTGTCAATATCTTAAAAACATTGCTGTCTCTCCTTTTCTCTCCATACAATGAAGTAAGGTCGTCACGATTCCTCGATTCATTTCGAGTACTCGATTTTAAAAAATCCTCGACTGCCTTTCCCCCGTGTGGAGACACGGCAAAATACCGGAAGTGGCGAATTCCAAGACGAGAATCTATGAAACGCATTATTTGTCGATTTTCATTATATATTAAACCCATTTAAAATCATAATAAAGTATAATGCTATTGTAAATCCACAAACGTGAATTCAATTGAATAAATATATGCGATGCGGTTTAATATATTCACTTTAATTATTTACATGTGTGTTGGTTACGTACGAGTCCCAGAGCGGCTCCTTTGTTCTCCATATGCTAACAGTTCACGCGATTTCAAAATAAAAGCTCAAAGCCTCACTGTTTACACGTTTTAATGCCCACATATTCAAGAAATTACAGTGGCTGTAGCATTTCTGTCATAAAGAAATAGTCAAATATTAAATATTAAGTGGACATTTGAATTAAATGTTCTTTAATCAGTATTAAACAAGGATTGTGCAATAAACTGTAAAAGCAATCGCCAGGCCGTTGGCGCCATCTGCAGTCATTTGTTATAATGCGTAATGTACGTTAGCTGTATTGTTTATAATACATTGTGTTTTAACAGTTTTAAAAAAATAAAACTACTTTTGATAGTTTATTTAAACTAATTATTATTGCCTCATTGCTATTATAAATGTATTTTAAGTCATTTTAAAGGCTATTCTTCACTTAGGTCTATTTTTATTACTACAAAAAAATAATTATAATTATTTGATTAATCATCAGAATAATTGAATCCTACTATGAAGATCACTGAAGTGGAGTCCAGTGTTGTTTTAGACCCCGCTGACTTTCATTGTTGGACAAAACCTGTTGATAAAAATATTGTTGTACAGAAGAAATTCATATAGGTTTAGAACAACATGAAGCTGAATAAATGATTGAATATTCATTTTTGGGTGAACTTTCACTTTAATTTTTCTGTCCTTTGGGTCAATAGGAGCTTTACATTCTTCTTCAAATGACAAGTAAAAGAAGATATTTGAGGAGTCCACTATTGTAAATAATCATCTCATGTCTCATTCACATCAACCAAATGTTGATTTTGATTAATGCAGCTTACTATCCATTAAAGACAGATCGATAGAATGAATCATGTGACTAAAATAAATATAGATTTTCTCTCCTCAGAGCTGTTGTGTCAGATTGAGGATGTTGACTTTTTATACCTAGTATAGACAGCCAATCTGTCAATTATCCACCTGGGATGAACATCATCCTTTGAGAGAGTTCTATTGTTTCAAAGATGGATGAGACGTCTGGATGAAGTGCATGAGCTTGTAAGCAGAGAGAATGTATTGAATATTTTTCCTTTGCACATGGTGATTGTTCTTTCTACAGTAGCTTGATTTATGTACACAAACCGTGTATGTGTTTACATATCTAAGGTACTCTCTTCTGGTCGATGAATCTATAGCTGAATGAAACGGAATGACGTGTAAAAACAGGGGGGTGATGAACTCTGATGAATAAACACCCTGATGAATATAGGCAGCAGAAATGAAATGTTAAACAGTTCAGTCAATCCTAGACCTCCAAAATCCAAGACGCCACCATCATTTTCAATGTTCTCTCTTCCTCCATATGAGGTAATTGGTACAGTGCTGTATGAGATTAGGACCACAGGGAAGAGTTGACAGTCAAATAAAATATCTGACAGCTTGTCTCATTTCATTTTTCTTTTTGTTCCAGTTGGTGTAATGAGAATCCCAAAATTCAGGTTAGATTGCAGAAATCAATTTCTTGCCACTGGTGGTGGATGCTGCTGCATGGCTACATTTTTCTTCACTACCAACACTGCTAGTTTAAAAAGCCACTGCTAGTCTGAAAACAAATACAGCACTCAGGATCAGTTAAGCAGACAAACCTGAGGTAAAAAGAAATGCTCTCTTTAGTCTCTGATTGCTGTCACCGCCAGTCATATAAAATGATTTCCACATTTCATCTATCAATTTTAGAATCAGCTCAGTTGAGTGCATTTACATTTACAGCAAACAAAGGATCAAAAATCAGCTCAATGCACCACAGGAAAAACACTTAAATGAGATTTTTGATGTGGGAACTTTTTCGCAAGATGCAAAATATGTATCACCTTGTACGTTTCATGACATATTTGATGTAAAATGTCCATTGTGTGGCACTAACAGAGCACCCCCCTGCCCCCCACCCATTTTTTTTAGTTTTAGTTTAGTTTTTTTTGGAGGAAATATGTTAATAAAGGTGAAACAGGAGCAGGTGCATGTGTTAGATGAGTTGGAATTGTGCATTGCATGAGTTGGTTTTCAGTGCAGTACTTTTATGTGCGTAATTAGCAGATGTAAGGGCAGTTTTTCAGGGGAAGGTGAAGCTGATGAGGAGGACAGCCAGCAGACACTGCTACAACACATATCTGGCCACACTGTGAAACCAGGAGGTGACTGCAAAGAGACAAATTCACAAGTCACTAATTTGCCGCAGCCACAGAAGATATAAATTACTGGGAGAAGCCGTCTAAAGCACTGATAAAGAAGAGTCTAGGTGGCAATATTCACAGTGTAAATAATATTAAGTCTGAAAATATATGTGTTACATCTAGTATTAACAACCTCAAGGTAATATACTGCTACATAAAAAATATGTTATATATGGGTTTTATTTATATTATTAGACACTATAAGGATAGTCTCACTTTGCTTTTGTTTCTGAACACATTTTATTACACAGAGATGTTGCAAAAGAAACAAGGTGTCATATTTGTTCTGACACAGCCACACTTGAATGCATGAGTTATTTCCTCAAGGGTTAGCGTAATAGTAGTTCTGCCATTTTTTTACTAATGAAAATCTGGAAAACATAGGCAAACTGTCTCTTCAGAGCATACACAGCAGTCCAAATGCATTATAACTTAAGGTCAAGGAAGGTCCAACCACAACTACCCATTATGATTGCCTATTATGATCATCTGTTCAGATATGAATAAGAGTTTGACATATTGTTTTTTTTTTTTTTTTGTCTCTGACCAAGATATGAAGAGTTCAGATGCAAAAGCCTCTAAATCCATCCAACATTTTTCTTCATAATGAGCATTTTTTTCTGGCTACTTTGTATAGGTTTCTATGTAAGTACTGGTACTTCTGATTGGGCTGAGGCTGGAATTCAGCGAGTTTGAAGTAGAAGTATTTGATGGATGTATAGTATGTGTCAGGAGCATTCACTCAGTATCATTGTCTCATTTTTGACCGAGATGGCTTTTAACTGGTTTTGCATCTAAACTCTTCATATACACTACTAAGTTAATCTTTGTTGCTGTATTTTGTTAAGAACAGTAGTAGTTCAGACAACACACACTTGTTTTGTTTGAGGCCTACTTATTTCACACATTCTGTTCTCAGTTTGTAACGTACGACCACTCACTAGTGCATTTGGAAATCAGGGCATTGTGCATATTTCCATCTTTTTATGCAGTGAAAAAATGTGGATGAGGCAAAGTGATATTTGCCTGTGCAGGAATCCCAAGAGATCCGTGCTTGGTTGTAATGCCTGTAAAACATTCCCTTCAAGAGAACGAGGTCCCGAGAGGCGGAAGATATAAACTCTGTCTGCTTTTGGAAACTTCCCTCTGTTCCAGTAAATGTTTTCTTTTGGTTAGCTGAATATATTTATATCTCTTTATATCAAATAGCTTGGCAGTCTCACTATAGATTTACTGTTAACTTTTTAGCCTCCTGATACGCTTCACACTGATCTGCTTCAAAGGTTAAGAATAACAACTTTTTTTGAAGGCATATAGGAGCTTTTCCCTCATACTCTTACTAAGTCATTTTACATACATTGTATGATGATATATTCCTCACTTCTATATTGTCACTGCCACTTTTGACCTTTACAGGTAATCTGACAACCACAGTGATTGAAATTCCCTGTCAATTCACCGTTTTGTCAGTGACATGAATACGATTATTGAATGCTAATGTCGGGAGTGTAGTTTGAGGACTATCTTGTTGCCCAGATGGTGACATTCAATCTAAAGCAATCAAATAACCAATCACAAATGTCTGAAGTACATCAGGTCACAGTGCGGTCAAACAGATGATTCATTCATCATTTCATTAAATAACCTGATGTTTTGAGTCATGAGAATTATCTGAGCTACTCTTATAGCTTTATATACAGTTAAAGTCAAAAGTTTACATACACCTTGCAGAATCTGCAAAATGTTAATTATTTTACCAAAATAAGAGGGATCATACAAAATGCATGTTATTTTTATTTAGTACTGACCTGAATAAGATATTTTACATAAAAGATGTTCACATATAGTCCACACGAGAAAATAGTAGTTATATTTATAAAAATGACCCTGTTGAAAAATTTACATACACTTGATTCTTAATACTGTAGTTTTTTGTTTTTTTGTGATAGTTTTCCCTTGTTTGTTCTTAACAGTTAAACTGTTCGCTGTTCTTCAAAAAAATCCTTCAGGTCCCACAGATTCTTTGGTTTTTCAGCATTTTTGTGTATTTGAACCCTTTCCAACAATGACTATGATTTTGAGATCCATCTTTTCACACTAAGGACAACTGAGGGACTCAAATGCAACTATTACAGAAGGTTCAAACACTCACTGATGCTTCAAAAGGAAAAACTATGCATTAAGAACCAGGAGTGTTCACTTTTGAATGGAATGATTTGTACATTTTTCTTATTTTTCCTAAATATAAATTTTTTTCACTTAGTACTACCCTTCAGAAGCTACAGAAGATACTTACATGTTCCCCAGATGACAAAATAAATAAACCATAGAATCTGTGGGACCTGAAGGATTTTTCTGAAGAACAGCGAACAGCGAACAGTTTAACTGGTCAGGACAAACAAGGGACTCGTGAACAACTATCACTAAACAAACAAACCAAACCAAAAAACACAGCTGTGAATCATTCAGGTAACAACACAGTATTAAGAATCAAGTGTGCGTCTGTGCCAATAGCCTCACGGTTAGTGTGCTGACATACAGCGCAACAGCACTCACAGTGACCCGAGTTCGAATCCTGGCTTTTGGTCCTTTGCTGATCCCACTCCCCTCTCTCCTCACCCAATGATTTCCTGTCTACTCTACATTATACTGTCCAAATAAAACCATAAAAAGCTCATAAATAAATCTTAAAAAAGAATAGATCTAATGTTCTTAAACAAAAAAAAAAAAAAAGAATCAAGTGTGTGTGTATACTTTTGAACAGGGTCATTTTTATATATTCTTAAAACTACTCTTGTGGACTATATGTAAACATCTTTTATGTAAATGATCTTATTCAGGTCAGTACTAAATAAAAATAAAATGACATGCATTTTGTATGTCATATACCTTATTTTGGTAACATAATTAACATGTTGCAGATTCTGCTAGGTGTATGTAAACTTTTGACTTCAACTGTATATGAAGAGTTCAGATACAAAAGCCCATTTTTCTTTAAAATGAGCATTTATATCAGGCTCCTATGAATAGGTTTCTGTGTAAGTACTGGTACTTGTAATTGAGCTGAGGCTGGGATTTAGCGAGTTTGAAGTAAAAGTATTTGGTGGACTTATACTATGTGTCAAAAGCATTCACTCAGCATCATTATCTCATTTTTGACCGAGGTGGCTTTTAGCTGGTTTTGCATCTGAACTCTTCATATATAGACAGTGGAGATTAAAATTGGAGAACAGCCTATCATTTCCTAATTTTCAAAGTCACTGCTTAGTCTTATTTAAAGTTATCCTAACAGGAGTACAAACGGAGTTTTAAAGCATATTTCATAAATTAATTGTATTCTGAAGCACTCTATAAAAATTTAATGAGATATCTGAAAAAAGAACTCTGATCAAAATGAGAAAACTTACAGATACATCCAAGTTACCCTATTTAACTGGCAGCATTCCTCCAATTTTCACTGAGATTACAAGATGGCGGGCTGCTCTAAGGTAAATGAAAGCATGTGACAGGAGGCTGTCCAGATGAAGGCCAAAGGGATGACCCTTTTAGCTACTGGAAGAGAAATTGGTAATTTCAAATCTGTGATTTCTTGAATATTGCAGGTTTACGATGACAATAATTCATTCAAGTTCCCCAAAAAGTCTGGCTATCCATGTAAGACAAATGCACAAGAAGACAGGATAATCCAGAGACTCTCAATAGGGAATCGGTTCAACACTGCAGCTGGAATTGCTTGCCAGCTCAGCACCGAACAGGGTACGGATCTGTCTCAGCGTGTTTAAGGGATGTCGGACTGAAAGCACTCTCTGCAGTGGCCAAGCAGAAAGAATCAAAAAGCTAAGCTCACCTTGAGAGAGGAGAATTGGTCCAAAGTGCACTTCAGTGATGAGAGCGAGTAATTTATTTGGGTCTGATGGGAAACATTTCGTCCAGCGTCAAACTGGGAAAATTTGATGAAAATGCTTCAACCTTTTCCATAAAGTACTATAAAAATTAACTACATTACAAAGATGCAGCCTATTCTACACCTACGTATATCTCTCATCAGAGAACTGCGATTTTTTTGCTTCCCTGGCAATCATTTCACAGATTATGGCTGACTAATTTAAAAGCATTTCAGTTACATGTAACCCTGTTGAAGATGAATGATTCTGTTTAATATTCAATGACTGCATTCATCAGACTTCACATTGACATATAGCTGAGTGCTAAAAAAAAGATTTTTTTTGAGAGGCAGGACTGTCTGTTAACTGAACAATGAATGACGGGGAGTGTTCAGGAAACCAGACTGAAAACAGTCATCATGTTTTCAATTCAGTTTGGTAACGCTAGTGGTGCAGAAATTTCATCTTCTCTATATCCCCCCCTCTCTCTTCCCAGAACAAGCACATTTTTCCCTCCACAAGGTGCCAATCAATCATTTCACCATTATACCAATCTATCCCGGAGTTGTCAATATTCCAGCAGACCATGCTGAAGCAGCCAAGTCTCTCATTGTCACGCTGGCTCGTGTCCTCACATGTCCGCACATGCCTTGAGTGCTTGGATACAAGGGCAGAATCTTGCTCTAAGTATTGGAAAAAGGATTCAAGACTAAAGGACGAACATGGATGCATGTTCTATTTTCAGACTTTGTCAACAAAACAGCTTTTGTACAAAAATGTTGACAGATCTTTTTCTGCATGTAGGCAGTTTGGTGAGTATATTTCAAGAAATTTATCAAATGGTTTAAATTAGCTGTCTTTTTAATTGCAGTCTTTAAAACAAATGCCCTTATAGTCTGCTGAAAGATACGTTTGCCTAAATGAAGCAGCTCTGCTGCAAATATTTGGTCTCTGAGCTATTTATCACGTCTGTGCATTTCGGGTCTGGTCGAACAAGTTACCCCCCTCTTACAAGATCAATGTTTGTTTTAATTTAAGCACGAACCCCTGAATACCTGATGAACCTGAGATTAATTTCTGCTGCATATGTTGCTTGTAAACGTTGTGGTTTATGACATCCGCCAATGGCAAATCACCCTGCTGGCTGAAGTACTTATCCACAGGCCTCCCAGCTCTGTGACTCTTTCAGCAGAATTAAAGGAACTTTATGTCCACAAAACAAATGGTGGCTTCACACGGTGACTCCCATGAAAGATGGCAGCTCCAAAGGCATATTTCTTCCGGACTGAATGTGGCGGATGATGAATGTTAGGCGACGGCAGCTTCTGAGCACGCTCTTTTCTCGACCGTAGAGATTTTCAGCTGATACTCATCTCAGCCAGCGGGGCGCTACGGCCATCCGCACAGGATGAAGATTCTCACCCTTATGTCACCTTTACGTGTCACCTCCGGGCTCAGCGTAATCCATAGACAAAGACGCAGCGCTGCTACCCGCATCTTCGGCTGTGTTGTGCAAATAGAGCAGGATATCAAAACGTGACGCCTGCCGAGACTTTTCATCTTCTTCCAATATATTTCAGATGACCTTTTCCTGTTTTGTGACTGGATCGACGGCAAATTATGAAAATGAAAATTGGCAGCAGACATTTAAACCATACCCGATGTATTCTCAATTCTCAATTTTTTAAATTAACTACAAGGTTACAGATAATTGCGGTGCTCTGCAAGAAAACCGTGTCACCAGAGACACATTGACATTTATAAGTCATTTGTATTTTTAATAATTTCAAAGTTAACTATCTTCTGAGTCCATAGGAACTTTACTTGAGGAGAAAAACCAATCTTTCTGAGATGAAATATATACAATTTTATTTGTTTTTAGGTCAATGACATGCAAGAGTGTCCACAATAAAGAAAATGAATCTGCATGGATCCTCTCTATATATTATATTATATTATATTATATTAGTTCTTCTTGTTTTTGTATGTTGGTAGGACCATATGACTTCCAAATATTAATAAGCTGTGAAGCAGTTGTTAAAACAAATATGTACAAAAATTATTATATTATATTATATTATATTATATATATTTTCTGCTTGTTATTATATGTTGGCTGGACCACATAACTTCCAAACATTAATAAGCTGTGAAGCAGTTTTGTTAAATCATATACATATATTTACAAAAAGCATTACAGATACTTTATTTATTTATTTATTTATTTATTTATTTATTTTATTTTATTTATTTATTTATTTATTTATTTTGAGTCTCTGAAATGTCAGGGTGATTTTTTTTTTTTTTGGTGAGATAATAAAAAAAATATATATTTTTAATAATTTAAAAGTTAACTATCATCTGCAGTCCAGAGGAACTTTACAAAGAAAATTCTTTCTGAAACAAAAAATATACAATTTGATTTGTTTTTAGGTCAATGACATGTGTAACTGTCTACAATAAAGAAAGGGATCTGCATGGATCTATTGGATCTGCATGGATCTATGGTATTATTATATTATATTATATTATATTATATTACATTATATTGCACTATATAACATTACATTACATTATATTATATTGTATTACATTACATTATATATTATATATTATTCCCTGCTTATTGTATATTGGTTGGACCACATGACTTCCAATTAATAAGCTCTAAAGCAGTTTTGTTTAAACATATATTTACAAAAAGCATTACAAGTACATCAATTATTATTATTATTATTTTTTTAAATTGAGTCTTATAAAATGTCAGGGTGATATAACTGTATTAAACAATCATAATATATTTTTATTAAAATTTTCTGTTAATTCTGGGAAATAATGGAACCAAAGCTGGTTTTCCTTTCAAATATGTCATTTGTAATGCCTTTTTTTCATTATGATATCAGACAGTTATAATTACCCTGACATTTCTTGCTCTAAATAAAAAAAATAAAATAAAATAAAAACATTCCTTATAGAACAGGTATGTTCAAACCACAGTGTGATTTTTTATTATGATTTTTTAAAATAAATTAATACTGCAGATAGGGAAAAATTGCATTTCATATTATTTTTCATATTAATTTCAAATAATTGCCAATATGCATTTTAACAAAGAAAAACATTATTTAAACTGAATTAATAAAAAAAGTCTTTCTATTTCTTTTTTAAATAATGAGCACTAAATAACCAACATAATTCAAGTAAATCTTTAATTATTGTATTCAGTACAGACACAAACATCTTTGGTTTTCAGGTCTGCAGCTAAATAAACTGTATTGTAATAGCAGAACCCAGTGGACTTCGGTGCTGAGTTTAATTCCAAAGGGATCTGCAGGCAATGACATGGAAGCAGAGGTCCCCTGCTCATGTTGTCATGACAACTCGACAAAGGTCGATAGGAGAACGGGAAAGCGCTTTGTGTGCTGTACTTGTGAAAGCAAGGAAAATAGATTTAAGATCTTGAACTGATAAACTTGTGCTAACAATGTAAACCATCTGCCCGATACCATAGTCTGTCCTGTGACAAGCTTTCTCAGTCATTCACAGACAAGCTTCTATTACTTGACAAGCAGTGAACAGTCCAGTCCCATTTCAGAATAAAGCGCGCTATCTTTTCTAGAACTTATAAACGTAGATAAGTTCCGAACTCAATTTGTACAACCCATGTAGCGTTTTACCACAAAGCGATGTGTTATACAAAACTTCCCTCATGAAATGTTGACCAGCTTATTTTTTTTTCAAGTGTTTCGTTCTCTCCGTAGCACATCTCTCATGCAAGGATCAGGTCAAGTGCAAAATGCACCTACATATTCAAACGCCTGTCCCCCGTGTTAGAGACAAACACCAGGGACACGCTTCCAGATGGTGGGTTTCACGGTAAACTGGGTTACCCCTTGTTCTTTCCACAACACATTAGTCAAGTTACTCCACGCTGAGGCAATGACGGACCAGTTATGTATGTATGCGTTTCTATTCCGACTCTTTGGAGT
This sequence comes from Labeo catla, assembly GCA_012976165.1. Lineage (NCBI taxonomy): Eukaryota > Metazoa > Chordata > Actinopteri > Cypriniformes > Cyprinidae > Labeo > Labeo catla. Next base: position 410,348 of record VONZ01000001.1, read on the forward strand.
CCAAATTTCTTGCGCTCGCAAGAACTTCATTACAGACTCGTCTTTGAACGGCTTCACATAAATCAAACATCGCAGGAAAGAGGACCGGAGCACAAACGGCATGCCTGGGGAAAGCTTTGGCTTTTAAATTTGGCGACGACGAGAGAAAACACATCCACGGGTCAAGCTCTTTGAGTCTTTTGGGACAATCAGGAAAGCAAAAACCTGCCATTGAGCAGACAATTTGATCAGCCAACCCCAGCCTCGCTCCCTATTACCGACTGGAAATGGGCCGATCCCGAGAGGACCAAGGCTCATTGAGCAGCAGAGGTGGATGCAGTAATTATATCTCAGGCTAACCCCCAAATCACTCCTCATTAGTCTGGGCTAGACCTGTGCCTCAAACTCTCGATATGTCACTATTCGCTTGGAAAGGCCTTAATCCTCCTTCTCTCACTCTTGTAAGGCCGTATTTCGTCCCTAGCTAATCTATTAATTGCATGTTTTGGTGTTGGCTGGTGTTTAGATGAACGTCAACCTGCCTATTTACAGACATAGAAGGGTCCTCTGGGACCTGCTTTCATTTCCTGTTTCAAGTTGCTGTCGACGGCATTGGCAGGCGCTTTATATTCAGTCATCTGCTACGGTAGGAAACCGAACCCAAAACCACCCACCAATAGAGCGTTAATTGAAAAACAAAAATCTTTTTACAGCTCACCAGAACCACACCACCCAAGTTATGTGTAATTATTTGATGAATGCAGCTTAATAGCTATCCCAATTGCCCTGGCAAAGAGGAAACGGATAGGGATCCGACATAAATGAGGTTAGAACTGGGTCACATGAACGGGAGAGGATGGAAGGGTCAGGTGCTTTCTTACATGTAGCGCTGCGGTGCTGGCGTGGCACAGACCTTTTAATCACATCTGCTCTGTGGATGCCTCACACCTGCAGGCCTCAGAACTCAGAACAGGGAAAAGAGAGAACATAAAACTTGCTAACTAGAAACTTTCCACACAAACCAACCAGGAGCACCCTGCCCGTCGCCATATGTCGAGGTTTTACGATGCAATCTAGTGTTAATGTTACCTAATTATGAAAAACCCAAATAAAATAGGCATGGCAAGTTTGGGAATCGGCATGTGCCTGAAGCTGAATACCTTATCTGGAATGGCACGAATAATGACTTCAACTTTAAAAATGAATAACAATTTGTCTTAGAATGGTTATAGTTATAAAGTCAAGCACAAAATATGTCTAAAGAAAATACAACACAACAAAACTCTGCTGAAAAAAAACTGGTTGGATGGTTTTAGCTGGTCATAGTTGGTCAGTTGGCTGGTTTTAGAGGGGTTTTGGCCACTTCCTTAGATGGTCAGGCTGGTCAAGCTGGGAGACCAGCTGGAACAACCAGCTAAAACCAGCTTGACCAGCCTAGCCAGGCTGGGAGACCAACTAAAACCAGCTATTTTTTTTTTTTTCCAAATTAAACCAGCTAAAACCAGCCAACCATCTTAGACTGGTTTTAGCTTCTTTTTTTCAGCAGGGAACCCATATGACTAAATTGTGAACTTTATCTATCTATCGATAGATTATTTTATTAACTTTTAACTATTTTTAAATTTTTCTGATCAGCAGTCAAAGCTCGGTAAATATTGGTCAGAGACACAGATTTACTTTAAATTTCACCAAGCTAATTACTCACTAAAAACTCCCACACATCATGTTTTCAAGTCTTATTTTGACATAACAAAATGGTGATATATAAATGTGTGAGTTGTTTACTTTTTTAAATTAGTTTTCCCATTAACACCATTACAGATGAAGTCAAAAGTTTACATACACCTTGCAGAATCTGCAAAATGTTAATTTGTATAAAAATGTAAATAAAAATGTTAATTTTTATTTAGTACTGACCTGAGCAAGATATTTCACATAAAAGACATTTACATATAGTCCACAAGAGACAGATGAATTTATAAAAATGACAACATTCAAAAGTTAACATAGACTTAATTCTTGTTGTCAACTGAATGATCCACAGCTGTTGTTTTTTCTAGTGATAGTTGTTCATGAGTCCCTTGTTTGTCCTGAACAGTTAAACTGCCCGCAGTATATATTTGAAGTATATTTGAACCCTTTCCAACAATGAATGTATGATTTTGAGATCCATATTTTCACACTGAAGACAACTAAAGGACTCATATGCAACTCACTGATGCTTTAGAAAGAAACCCGATGCATTAACTTTTGAAGATCAGGGTACATTTAACTTATTTTGTCTTCTGGGAAACATGTAAGTATCTTCTGTAGCTTCTGAAGGGCAGTACTAAATGAAAAAAATATATGATATTTAGGCAAAATAAGAAAAATGTACACATCTTCATTCTGTTCAAAAGTTTTCACCCCCCGGCTCTTAATGCATCGTGTTTTCTTCTGAAACATCAGTGAGTGTTTAAACCTTTTGTAATAGTTGCATGTGAGTCCCTCAGTTGTCCTCAGTGTGAAAAGATGGATCTCACAATCATACAGTCATTTTTGGAAAGGGTTCAAATACACAAAAATGCTGAAAAACCTAAGAATTTGTGGGACCTGAAAGATTTTTCTGAAGAATAGAGGGCAGTTTAACTGTTCAGAACAAACAGAAAACAGCGGTGGATCATTCAGGTAACAACACAGATTTAAGAATCAAGTGTATGTAAACTTCTGAACAGGGTAATTTTTATAAATTCAGCTATTATTTTTTGTGTGTGTGTGTGGACTATATGCAAACACCTTTTAGGTGAAATATCTTATTCAGGTCAGTATGTAATAGAAATAACATGCATTTTGTACAATCCCTCTTATTTTGGTAAAACACTTAACGTTGCAGATTCTGCAAAGTGTATGTAAACTTTTGACTTCAACTTTAATTGTTTTATTCACACACTCACAAACACAAGAGGCAGGATTTATTGCAATCACAGCCGAACAGAACAGTCACATCCAATTATACTGTGATGGAGGCAATGCCTCCTCTCACGTGACTCTCCCTTATTCATTCTCAATTACACCCCCACCAAACTTTTCAAAATTTTGAGGCACTGCCTCCCTTGCCTCTTCAGAGGAAATGCCCCGATAGATTTAAAAAAGACATATTCGCGCATTTTAGGAGCACATATTTTCTATATGGAAACTATAAACATAATCAAAAACATTTTATCATTTAGTTTTGATGTGCTTCTGGTTGAAGCCCCGGCCATATTTGGTTCTTACTGAACACAAATCATATATTCTGTCATTGCAACGGATTCAGATTACATATGCATTGACTGCACACCCCTATTTGAGAATATGCTATGACATAAATATTCATCAGTTACAGTATGTATGTCATGCAGTCTGGGTGCCTCTGTGACAGTGAAAAAGTCAGTTTAAAAGTAGAACTTCCCTCTCTCAGTAACGCTGGACGGACGCATATTTTAGACTGATGGGTGGTACATTGAGGAAGCAGTTGTCACACTGCCGTGATGAAAATCAGCAGTATACCGACAACACATCAGAAATAAAGAGCTTTTTACCTAGTCCAGCGCGCTGGAACGGTCCAACATAATCAGTTGAGAACTTCCTCCCATGACAACTCCGTCTCCAATATAACATCTCAGTTTGACATAAAAATATTCATACATCTGCTTAGTTTCACATGCGCAGTCAATCTGATAAAAAGTCTATGAGCAACACTGCTGAGTTACATTAAAGGCTGAAAAATGAGTTTTACTTAAAGGTGACATATCATGAAAATCTGACTTTTTTACCAGTTCTAATGCCACGGGGAAAGTTCAAGCAAAGCATACTAACTGTTCTGACGCTGGCTGCACAGATGAGCACAAAACACTGTTTAGAGTCCCAGCCTCAGAGAAGACAAGAGCAGTGGATTGATTTATTTACTGTATATTACACTGCTGCCACACTGATCTAATACAAACATGCGATTTCTTTCCCAGCTGTTTACCTTCAAAGACACAACCAACTGTTTTTGTAAATCATGTGCGTTTTTAACATAAACTTGCCTGTATTTGACAGTGTTAGCGCAATAAGACATGAAAGAGAACTTTTAGAGAGTTTACTACTCACATGTCGTATGACAGATGCTATCTGTACACCCTCAGAAAATGTCAGAAGTTTAAACCGATATGGCTTTAAAACACATGATTTCAGCGCAATACAGATAATATTAAAACCAAACATGTTTTTTGCAGAATATCTGTGGTATGAGCTGTAAAGGCACAGCTCTATTCTGGTAAAGGGGGTGGAGAGCAGCAGCTCATTTGCATTTAAAGAGACATGCACGAAAACAGTGTGTTTCTGTTTCCACTCCAAATAGGCAGTTTCAAAATTATATAATAAATTATCTGTGGGGTATTTTGAGCTGAAACTTCACAGACACATTCTGGGGACACCTGAGACTTATATTACATATTGTGGAAAGCGGCAAAATTAGAATGACTCATTTAACCCTCTGGGCTTCTTCAGGCATTCTTGACTGAAAAAAAAAAATGTATATTTTGAAATTTTAAAAAACGTAGCTTCATCGGAAATGAGATGACACTTGGTGACTTTTGTTGCATTAGCTATGTGAACACACAAAAAAATCATGGACATGGTTCGGATATGTTAAAGGGTCACAGCTTCGCGGCCAAAAAGGACCATCATAGTAAATGAATGGGAACTACAAAAAAATACGAAAACTCAGAGAATGTTTTGGTGGCACCAACTACAAATCAGCCACTGTGCAGGAAAAAAGTGCACAGCAATCAGGGGGTGACACTCTAAAATATCAAGAGCGCAAAATAGACATCCACGCACACACACACACAGACACACACAGAAATGGATTGACAAAAATGCAGCAGAGCAAATTTTGAGAATGTGAGAAATAAAATAAATAAATGGAAAAATACAAAAGAGCCTCTCTCAGAAACACACAAACACTAACCAGTAAGACTGCAACAGAGCAAATATGTGAGATGGGGAGAGCAATTTTCTTGTATTTTAATGTTTGATTGTAATCATAATGCAACCTGATATTTATCTAACCAAAAATATCTAAACCTTGACAAAAAGTAGTCTTTTAGAATGTCTAAATGTATATCTAAAAGCAAAATATGTCAAAAAAACAATGGCAATCCAAAAGCCTCTGTATATATGTATAATATGTATATAGGGAGATATACAGGAGCTTACATGACATTACACAAGTTTTTATTTTTTAATGACACCAAATAGCACAAATCTCACTTTAAAAAAATGGGTTTTAAAAGCGCTCTGTTTTAATGTGAAAAGTTGCATTTAGTGGAAAAAAAACAAAACAAAAAATAATAATTATATATATATATATATATATATATAAATTCTAATGGGAAAAAAATAGCTCATTAAAATTGTATAAATATTGCATATTGTCATAAAATCCCCTCAAAATTCTAAATAATAATCCAAAAGTATTATTGAACAAAAATATTTTACAATGATTTTCCTGAAAAAACAGTTACATTTCAAGGCTTCAGTCACTTTTGACTGTGAAGGAGTCAAGTGTGACTCCTAAACAAAGAGGCCCAGAGGGTTAAACAAAAGTTTGTTGCAGCTTTTGAACATCAATGCTTAAAAGTAACATCAAAAGCTCTCCTGAGAGCGTGTTTCTTCTGATTTAGCACAATACAAATTTCTATTTGGGTCTGCATAAGAGAGAAGATCAAGTCAAGGTCATGCTTGTTTCGCTTTCATTCTTTTTCCCAAGCACAAATAAATCATACATGGCCTGTGGGTTCCCCTGTTCTCTGAGCTGCGTCAGTCTCGAAGATGAGGACCTGATTAATCGATTCAGCCGCTCAGATCAATACAAAGCAAGTCCCGCTCTACGGCAACGCAGTGGGAATGGTCCCTCAGAGATTATTCTGAGATGTAGAATGCCTCTTACTCCCTCACTTCATCTTTCTCACTGTCTGTCTATCTTTTTTCTTTGAGCTTTGCAGAGAATAAACCACTTTCTTGCCCCAAACTGCAATTAGTGCAGACATGTGTCTGGGCAGCTGTGGAGAGCAGTCAGGGCCCCAGCTGTGCTGATGGGACAGCAGGTGTCCTCCTGGCCTGACTGAATTATTCAGAGCTCCGGCGCAGTGAGGGCAACCCTACACGTCGTCTCAAAGGAGTAGAGTTTTTCAAAGGAAGTGATAATATTGAGCCGCGGTACAGGAGGACATACTGTACTCTCTTGTGGAGAAATGAGGCGATCTCCATTTCCGTGCAGATGAACATGGGAAATCTATTGGACAAGAATGTTATTGATGTTTTATTCATGACAGAACAGTCTGGTGTCACTTGCTAATCTCAGTCCAAGCGTAATGAAGTAGCCGGAATGTGGGAATCGTGATGAGCAGATGGCAGGCAGAGGCACTGTTTTGGGGAAATAGACGACCAAACTAACAACGGCATAAATGAATTGTTGTGTTTACCTTGCAGCAGAGGGTTTGCGCAAATGCTTGCATGTTGTATAAGCCTTTCGACAGCCCATGTGTCATTACATCAGACTCATAATTAGGTAAACAAGTTCCATATGCAAATAGACAGTGGTCAGATGACAATAAACCAGAACTGATTTTTTATCCACCTTGTTCTTCAACGCAGAAATAAGTTTATGGGTGAGAACTGCGGATTACATAAAAAACTAACTGTTTGCACTACAAACGAGTGTGCTCATAATTGAGATAATACATTTAAATAATATGGTAAGACACACCAATTTGTAATATCAAGCAGCAAAACGAGCTGTTTTGTACAGCTAAACATATCTGGACGTGGATAAGGCCAGAAGCATAAAATTTACAAATGCTGCATTCACTCTTGCGGGAAGAAAAAGGTGGATAACTGCGGTACCTTACTGTGAGTCATCTTCCATTTTAATGTAAAGTATGGGAGATGATAAATAGCAAGGTGATACTAGGGCAAAGTGTTAGAGTCTATAAGGTAAAATGAAGAGCTGCATGGTTACTCTCAGAGGAATGAAAGTAGCCAACTCATGTCTAAAGCAGACATTTAAAGCTAATTTTACTTTTAACATTGTGTTTTCATTGCTGATGCCATCGCAGCATTTTATTCTCTCCAATAATGCAGGCAAACATGCAACTGTTTAAACGTTTGGGGGCCAAAAGATGTTTTCTTTGAAAGAATTTTAAATATTTATTTAATCAACAAATACAGTAAAAACAGTAATATTGCAAAATATTATTACAAATTAAAATAAAAGTTTTTTTTTTTAATTATATACTAAGTCAAAAGTTTTTGAACAATAAGATTTTTTTATGTTTTTTAAAGAAGTCTCTTCTGCTCACCAAGTCCAAAGTACAGAAAAACAGTAAAATGTTACTATTTAAAATATCTCTTTTCTAATAGATTTTAAAATGTCATTTATTTCTGTGATCAAAGCTAAATTTTCACCATCATTACTCCAGTTTTCAGTGATTTTTCACATGATTTTTCAATAATCATTCTAATATGCTGATTTGCTGCTCAAGAAACATTCATTATTATTATTATTATTATTTTAAAAAAACATTTGAGTAAACATTGAGTACATTTTTTTCAGGGTTCTTTGAAGAATAGAAAGATCCAAAGATGATCATTTATCTGAAATAAAAAAAACATTTGTAACATTATACACTATACCATTCAAAATCCTTTAAATTGATCAAAAGTGATGTTACAAAAGATTTCTATTTCAGATAAATGCTGTTCTTCTGAACTTTCTATTCATCAAAGAAACCTGAAAAAATTATACTCAGCTGTTTTCAGCATAATAATGCTAATAATAATAATAATAAACGTTTTTGAGCACTAAATCAGCATATTAGAATGATTTCTGAAGGATCATATGACTGGAGTAATGCTAAAAATTCAGCTTTAAATGGGTCATCGGATGCCCATTTTCCACAAGTTGATATGAATCTTTAGGGTCTTAATGAAAAGTCTGTAATATACTTTGGTTAAAAATTCTCAATGGTAGTGTAAAACAACACCCTTTTTACCTTGTCAAAATGAGCTCTTCAAAAATCATCCCATTCTGATGGATTGTTCCTTTAAATGCAAATGAGCTCTGCTCACCCCGCCCCTCTCTTCTCTCTGTGAAGTGACAAGCTGCTCTGAGAGATTGTTTACTTTAGCCGCATTTAGCGTGTTTAACCGTGAAACTTGCTAATTAGCACGTTACAAGGAAAGGTGATGGCAGAGATTCATAAAAAAAACCCTTATACTCACTTCTGCTGTAGGTGAAGTTGGATCATGAATAATTTGTGCGAACATAGACGCATTTATGTAGATCGGGAGGCGCGTTCCCTTCACAAACAAATGTAATCCACTGCATCTTCAGCGGCTCAGATGTCAGGAGTAAAAAAGACCACTATGTTCATTATTACATCCAGCAACACAACACCTTGTCTGACTTACATCCCTGCTCCGACATCGAAACAATGGAGGTCGGACTATCACAGCTAATCTGAAGTAAGACACTCGTGTCAATCAACTCTTGTGGGAGCACTGCCAACACGCATTAATGTTCAAACAACATGTAAAAGTGAAGTTTGCATCTGATGACCCCTTTAAACTCACAGGTGTAAATTACATTTTAAAATATATTCGAATAGAAAACAGTTATTATTAAATAGTAATAATAAAGTCAAATAGTAAAAAATAAATAAATAACAAAATTTTACAGTTTTTGCTGCACTTTGCATCAAATATATGCAGGCTTGGTGAACGGACGACACTTCTTTAAAAAACATTAAAAATCTTAATGTTCAAAAACTTTTGACTGGTAGTGTATATATTGTTAAATGTAATTTATTCCATAATGGCAAAAGCTGAATTTTCAGCAGCCATTACTCTAGTATTTTATGTCACATGATGCTTCACAAATCATGATTTGGTGCTCAAGAAACATTTCTTTTTATAATTCCTATTGAAAACAGTTGTGCTGCGTAATGTTTTTTTCAGAAAACTGAACTTTTTTCAGTATTCTTCAGTTTTCTTTTCAATGACTCTTTCTGTAGTTACATCATTAACCCAGTTGGTAGCAACAACTGCAGTCTACATTCACGTAAGTATTAAATACACATAAGTATTCAAATCATTCATTCAAACATTTAGTTTGTTCAAAAACATTGATTCATTTAGGAATGAAATGAGCTACTGTCATTATAAGTCACTGAATCATTCATTCAACCGATTTACTCAACAATTCTAAATCAATCAGGAAAACACCACCTACTTTGTGTTGATATGCAACAGTTCAATACAAAGACATGACGTGGATGAAAAACACATTTTTACAAATAAATCATTTTCACTCACATTACATCATAATATCTTAAACACAGCTGATACTTCTTGGAGTCGAAAGAAAGCTCATGCTGCTATAAAAGAGTATGGCACCCATAAATATTCCTTCCACTTTAACATAAAAATCACAAGTTCCACAGAGATTTTGTATAAATTCGGGCTGTCAAATGATATTTTGGTATTGCATACAAAATAAAAGTTTGAGTTTTCCAAACATATGTGTGTGTACTGTGTGTAATTATTATGTATATATAAATACACACACATTAATGTATTAATGCAATGTCATTTTTGTACAAAATATTTGTATTTATATATAATATAAATTATATAAAAATGATAATAAATACATATATTTGTAAATATTTCTTAAATATAAACATGAATGTGTTTGTATTTACATATACATAATAAGTACACACAGTACACACATATATATTAGGCAAACTCAAACTTTTATTTTGTATTTTAATCCCTAGTATAAATGCAAGAGTTATGTTTCCCGTTGCCCTTCATTTTAAGTGGCAAGAATGAATGATTATGAAATGAGACAACTGTGCTGAGGTCAGGTGCTTACAGCAATTTCCTTTTAAGAGGCCTTTATTTGTTGCTTCATTTTCACATAATGGAAATACTATTGAAGGGTCATTGACATTGTTCGATATTTATAAACCTAAAAATTAAATACAGTCCCACAAGTTTTTATGTTCTTTGTTGCTATGGTAACAGAGGGTCTAACCAGGGAGTATGTAGGTGGGTGAATGAGAGGATGAAAAAATACTATTATGTCACGTAAACTCTACATTTCCCTGTCTGAAAAATGATTAAACAACCTAATTTGTAATGGTGTTAGATATAACATCCTATTTAAAAGATGTACATAAAAGAAGCCTCATCAATAAACACTTTTAGAATGCAAACCAAAAACTTTTTTTAAATTTTAATTGCTTCATGCTGTTTAACTAAAACAGACTGGGAGTTCAAAGCCAATGTTCAGTTACTAAATAAAACATCATTTTATGCACTTATGAGGCACTTTGCCCCTTTTCAGTGTAATAGTACCCATAATCATTTACAAAAATTTTTTTAAAAGTTCGTAATAGACTCTAAAAGCATGGGCGAGCAGGCGATATCACAGAGTTTAGTTTACAGAAGCAGAGCACGTTTGCAGGTGCAGATGGTTTAATTTACGTCACGCTTGGCAAACTTTGAGTAGATTTATAACTATCAGTTCAGAGTGAGAGGTTCTGCAGCACAAATAATCTAGTCTTGAGAGCAAAAAGTCCATCAGTTGAACCCTACAAAAACCTTTTGAAGTACTTTTTTAGCACTTCTGTTTAGAGCGACCCCTTAATATGGCTGGCAGTAGTGTTCTCCCTTCGAAGTCCCCTGTGTAGGCATCAATTATGCCATTTGGAAAGCTCTCAGAATTTTAAAACCAGCTGAAAAAGTTTTGATACAGGCAAGCCTACTTGTTTTAAGTTGTTATTCACAAACCCAACCAGCATTCTACCTCCAAACACTTCGCTGTGCCCACTTTCAACTGTATTCTCTATGGCAAAATCGAGTTAAAATAAGACAGGATCAAAAGTCCATGACTAGATTTATTTGTAAATGTAACAATCAGGATTTCTTCAGTCAAAGAGCAATAATCAAAGAAGACATCACTTTATTATTGTAACTTTTTTTTAACAATTGTTTATTTCCCTGCATAAGCTGACAATAATGAAATGTGAAAGGTAATTTTATTTGAGGCAGCGCTTAATAATGTTTGTTATCGCAAGTAAACTACTGTTCTTGGGGGGAAATGAAACAAGATAAATAAAATGAACCAATAGCAGCATGTACCGTTGAAGTCAAAAGTTTACATACACCTTGTAGAATCCGCAAAATGTTATTTTTTCTTAAAATAAGAGGGATTATTTTTATTTGTTACTGACCTGAATAAAATACTTCACATAAAAGATGTTTACATATAGTCCACAAGAGAAAATAATAGCTGAATTTATAAAAATAACACTGTTCAAAAGTTTACATACACTTGATTCTTAATACTGTGTTCTTACCTGAATGATCCACAGCTGTTTATTATTATTATTACTTTTTTTGGTTAGTGATAGTTATTCATGACTCTCTTGTGTGTCCTGAACAGTTAAACTGTTCACTGTTCTTCAGAAAAATCTTTCAGGTCCCAAAAATTAGTTTTTTCAGCATTTTTGTGTATTTGAACCCTTTCCAACAATGACTGTATGATTCTGAGATCCATCTTTTCACATTGAGGACAACTGAGGGACTCATATACAACTATTACAAAGGTTCAAAAGCTCACTGATGCTTCAAAAGGAAACATGGAAACATTAAGAACCAGGGGTGTAAACTTTTGAACAGAATGAAGACATACATTTTTCTTATTTTGCCTAAATATTATATTTGTTTCCATTTAGTACTGCACTTTAGAAGCTACAGAAGATACATACATGTTTTCCAGAAAACAAAATAAGTTAAATTTACCCTGCTCTTCAAATTCAAAAAGTTTTAACATGCATTTTGTATGACTCCCTTTTATTTTAGTAAAATAATTAACATTTTGCAGATTCTGCGAGGTGTATGTAAACTTTTGACTTCCACTGTAAGTTTAAATGAATAAAACTTTTTTAAAATATATTATTAAAAGGCATATTCATATTCACATGACTTTGTGTATCTCTCATCATAGACAGCTGTGTCAAGAGATGAATATACATTTCTGTTTAGCAAATGTGAGAATCGTAAAAGTGTTACAACCCCTATATTTCAAATAATAGTATTGTAATGTATTTCGTGTGGCTGTAAAATAGCTGTGAGGAAAATTGGGAAGCACGATAAATGAAAATGAGACCTGTGATGAATGAACCTCACAGGCATATGCCTGGAAAAATCTTGGGGAAAAAAAATGTTGTGGCTTTGTTGTACCTCATTCGTTCCACTGCATGAGTGAACACATTGTCTTTCTATTTATATCAGTCTGCCATTGTTTCCAAATGTTGGAAGAAGAAATTAATTTGTCACAGCAATGTCAACAGTACTTCTGAGTGACAAAGCGGTAGTAGAGGTTCCCGATTTGACAACTGACATAAAGTTCAGCAGGGTGTCAACTTGTAATCGTGACCTGTGATGTTGTGCCCTTTCTGCTAGTCCAGCCAGTCAAAGGTTGGACATGATTTATTTGGTTCTAGGGGGACAAAAAAATCAGCCTGCATAACTGTCACTGTCTCTCTGAGAATAAATGCCTGCAGATGAACCAAAGTATGACGGCGATGGACTCTTCAGACTGGGTTCACCAGTCACCTAGTCAGCCTGAAAAGCCTAGAGCCTTGCCGTTACAACTGTTGGTTTTGACAAAGTGGAGGATGACAAGAAGAGGTAAGGATGCTGATCAAATGCTCCAGGCTCAGGTTCATGCCCCTTCTAGTGTGGAAAAAAGGGGGGAAAAATCTGTTTGACTTTGATGGACTGCTTGTTTACGAGCTCCTAGAATATATCTAACGGGTGTTTGACCTTTTACTCTTCTAAGGCTTGTGCAGTTTTATCTGGATTGCAAATTCTCTTAATATTACAGGGATAATCCATGCAAAAATTAACATTTTGTCATCATTTACTCACCCTCATGTCGTTTCAAACCTGTATGAGTTTCTTTCTTGTGTTGAACATAGAAGATATTTTAAAGAATGCTGGCAATCAAACAGTTGATGGTTCCCATTGACTTTCATAGTTTTTCTTTCCCTGCTATGGAAGTTAATGGAGACCAACACCTGAGACAGGTTTGGAATGACATGAGGGTGAGTAAATGATGACAAAATTTAAATTTTGGGGTATCATCAGTCTTGTGATTTACTGTATTAACAGAGTATATAGCCTATTTGGAATGAGCTGAATGGTTGAATAGCAGCATTGTTATATTTAATAGAGAAACACTGGTTTATATTTCTTTATGAGAACAATACCTGAACCACAAAACCAATCATAAGGGTCAATTTTTTGAAATTGAGATTTATACATCTGAAAGCTGAATAAATAAGTTTGTTAGGACAGGACAATATTTGGCCGAGTTACAACTGTTTGAAAAGCTGGAATCTGAGGGTGCAAGAAAAATCTAAATATTGAGAAAATCGCTTTCAAAGTTGGCCAAAGGAAGTTCTTAGCAATGCAATTTCCAATCAAAAATTAAGTTTTGATATATTTACGGTAGGAAAAAAAAAAATAAATAAATAAAAAAAAAATTTCTTCATGGGACATGATCTTTACTTAATATCCTAATGATTTTTAGCACAAAGTAAAATTGATAATTTTAACCCATGCAATGTATTGTTGACTAATGCTACAAATATACCTGTGCTACTTATGATTGTTTTTGTGGTCCAGGGTCACATACTGTATATAGATACAGACATGTTAAAGAAGCATTGCATCATTTAAGATGGAACAAAAAGTCAGTGACAAAAAAGATTCAGTCTGATCTCTCACGAGGTTCGTTTCACTCTTGGCACCTCACTGTGCCAGAGAATTGTAGAAGCTCTGTGATTGGTTCCACTATTCCGTCAACCTCTTCTTTCCCTTGTGAAACAAAAAAGTTTGACCTTTGGCCCAATACATTCTGAATTTCTGAAGTTTTGACTTTCATCTTCCTCTGAAAACTTCAAGCTGTAATTTTACCACCTGAATATTTGCAGCTCAGTGGCAAAGCCAAAAATTTTAAAGTGTGCGGACTTGGTTAAATAAGTGCCTACTTTCAAACTAAAGTACATTATTTTACAATACATGAGATAAAATTAGAGATGCAAATTTTGACATCTAAAAATGGCTTTTTTGGTTCAAATGAAACTGAAAATTCACATGGCTTTACTTGAAAATGTGATCATTAATTACTCACCCCCATGTCGTTCCAAACCCGTAAGACCTTCGTTCATCTTCAGAACAGAAATTGAGATATTTTTGATGAAATCTGAGAACTTTCTGACCCTGCATAGACAACAACACAACTGAAATGTTCAAGGCCCAGAAAGGTAGTAAGGACATTCTTAAAATAGTCCATGTGACATCAGTGGTCTATCTTAATTTGTGTTCTGAAGATGAACAAAGGTCTTACGGGTTTGGAACGATATGAGGGTGAGTAATTAATAACAGAATTATTATTTTTGGGTGAACTATCCCTTTAATACTCAATAATAATAAACTATTTGACATTAACATTTGAATTTGTTATCTAGAAACGTACAAAACTTTACACTCAAAACTGTACCATGCACCACATACGTGACCCTGGACCACAAAACCAGTCATAAGTAGCATGGGTATATTTGTAACAATAACAAATAATACATTGTATGGGTCAAAATTACTAAAATAAATTTTATTTTATGACAAAAATCATTTGGGTATTAAATAAAGATCATGTTCCATGAAAATATTTTGTAAATTTTCTCCTGTAAATATATCAAAACTTAATTTTTGGTTAGTAATATGCATTGCTAAGAACTTCATTGGGACAACTTTAAAGGCATTTTTCTCAATATTTAGATTTTTTTGCACCCTCATATTCCAGATTCTCAAATAGTTGTTTTTCGGCCAAATATTGCCCTATCCTAACAAAACCATACATCAATGGAAAGCTTATGTATTCAGCTCAAAAAAATTGAACCTTATGACTGGTTTTGTGGTCCAGGGTCACATATAGTTTAAGTGGCAATCTAAAATTTTTACCAATAAAATGTTAACGTTTTAACATGCTCATTACACATATATCCATCTGCAAGGAGCTGCACGCTGTTGAATTTAGTTTCTACTTTGCAACTTTGCATCTCAAGAAATGTGTGGGGTCTTGGTGGCCCTAATTATTCAGGTTTTTCTATAGACGACGAGTGCGTCGTCAAATATGTAGTTTTGCATATGAACATCTAACCACCAGCAGTATGTGTGAAGCTTTATTCTGAGTCAGCACTCCTAAACACACTTTGCAGGAGCTTTAACGTAAATCGGATGTCGTCTTCTAAAATGGAGTTTAGGGGGTTTGCGAGCATCTAGTACATTCAAACTGCATGATGGGAGGTTTTCAAGAGGCGGGTCAATGGTTTACCATGCTAAATGTCAAGCATGACTGCTCCTCTAGCACGGCCTCCATTTTCAGTCAGCAGTCAGCTTTGGGCAGAAAATTAATTCTTGGCCAGCCTTTTTCCGGGGATGAAAGAGGATCTATCTTAGACTGCCAAGTCAGGCTGACTGCAGTCTTCCGCTCAACACAATAAGTGTTTAAGCTGACATAAGCCATTACTTCTCTCAACCACTCAACTGTGCACCAGGCCATGAGGGATTGTGTCATGCACTGTTTTGACAACTGGCACCGGAACTGTCCCGTTTTCTAATGATACTTTATGTTGCTCATTGGATTGCCATAGCCTTGGCTCCATCGTTTCGTCAAAACTAATATTTACAGTTAAGCCTATGGGATTTCACCCCTGGTAGAAGTGAGACTCATTAAGCACATGACTCAGCTAAAACGACACATTTATTAGCCACTCTGTTTCTCCATCAGCTGTCCAAAAAAAGAGGACTGTGCGGAAAAATGGTACTTGACTTCGGCTATGACCCTCTTATACTAATAGCTCTGCATTCAGTTAGCATCTGGAACTGTTAGTAGGAGAGTTATCAAATCAGTTGTTTTCACTCCGTTCATGAAGAAATGCATTGATCCGCAGCTGGGAAGGACTCGATACTTTCCTTTCATCGTGACCTCTGAAAAAGCCCTGAAGTCATTATCAGACTGAGAAGTTAGTCTAGATAAAAAGTGTTATATTGGTGTGGGCTTGCCGCATATTGATTTTCAGTGTCTAGCGTACTGCTAGACTGTAGGGTTGTAAAGCAATAGCAAATATAAACAGTATGCATAATAACTAGCTAAATTTGTGCATTTGACCTTTTCATGTATACAAGGTTAAAAATAAGATTTCTAAGCCTCATATCAATTACTCCAAAGCACATTTCGAGAAAAGAGCTTCACACAATTCCAAAGGTCACTAATGTGTTTTACCTTGGAGTATCAGTCAACTTACAGTACATATATATGATTTCTGCAATGAATTCATATCATAAAATTATGACAAATACAGGTCAAAAGTTTACATACACCTTGCAGAATCTGCAAAAAGATGTGTTTATATAGTCCACATGAGAAAATACCAGTTGAATTAATAAAAATGACCCTGTTCAAATGGTTACATACACTTGAACACTTGAATTTTAATACTTTGCTGTTACCTGAATGATCCACAGCTGATTTTGAGATCAGTCTTTTCACACTGAGGACAACTGAGGGACTCATATGCAACTATTACAGAAGATTCAAATGCTCCAGATAGAAAAACGATGCATTAAGAGCCGGGGGTGTAAACTTTTGAACAGAATGAAGGTGTGTACTTACATGTTTCCCAGAAGACAAAATAAATTAAAATTACCCTGATCTTCAACTTAAAAACGTTTTCACCCATGGCTCTTACTGCATTGTTTTTCTTTCTGAAGCATCAGTGTTTGAACCTTCTGTAATAGTTGCATATGAGTCCCTCAGTTGTCCTCAGTGTGAAAAGACGGATCTCAAAATCATAGAGTCATTGCTGGAAAGGGTTCAAATACACAAAAATGTTGAAAAATCAAAGCATTTGTGGGACTTGAAGGATTTTTCAGTTTAACTGTTCAGGACAAACAAGGGACTCACAACCAACTATCACTAAAAAAAAACAAAACAAAAAAAAACAAAAAAACAGCGGTGGATCATTCAGGTAACAACACAGCATTAAGAATCAAGCGTATGTGAACTTTTGAACAGGGTCATTTTTATAAATTCAACTATTATTTACTCTTGTGGACTATATGTAAACGTCTTTTATGTGAAATATCTTATTCAGGTCAGTACTAAATAAAAAAAAAAAATAGCATGCATTTTGTATGATCCTTCTTATTTTGGTAAAATAATTAACAATTTGCAGATTCTGCAAGGTGTATGTAAACTTTTGGCCTCAACTGTATATTGGTATTGTACAGCAGAATGTACTGCTAGTACTACTACTACAACTATTTTTTTTTAACTTTATTTATTAAAGAATTAATCACATTTTCTAGGTTTTAATTTTAACAGTAAATCTCTGTTGCAGATTACATTTTGAAAGATAAATTATATTGCTGATGGCTATATGGCTGTACTTGATTACCACAGCTTTTGATAATTAATAAGCATTAAATCATAAATACAGAAAAATTAAAAAACACAGCAGAGAATATCATAGGGCCCTATTATTATTATAAAATATTATAAATTAAATTGCTATTTGTTTTTTGATTATTAAAATGTAATTAAACCATTAAAATGGAATCCAGAAAAATTCAAATGGGGTGCACAAAATTTTGGAGACGAGAGATGAGTGGCACTCCAATCCAATAGTTTATTTACAAAAGTCTTATTTAAAAGACAAAGCATAAAGTAATAAGAAATGTTCTTAACTGAATGCTCTTGTAAACAGGAGATGAACAAAAGTCCAAAGGATGAGCCACGCCACACAGTCCGTACGCAAACAGGAAGGATCGTAGAAATCAGCATGTGAACAGTAGACCAGACAATGAGCAAATGACTGAGAGTCCTATTTATAGGGCATGGCTCAACGAGGAACAGGTGAAGGCAGTTAGAAATCGGGTAAAGATGATCGAGTGGGCGGTGCTACCGGAGGTGTGTCAGATGAGGGTGGCTGAGGTGAATGCCTGACAGTTTTTACCTTGCAATTCTGATTTTTTTTCTCATTATTGTGTGATAGAAAAAAAAAAATCACAATTCTGACTCTTTTTTTTCTTCTTAGAATTGCATGATATAAACTCACAGTTGCAAAAAAACTCAGAACTCAGAATTTCAACTTGCAATTCTGTAAAATAAAGTCACAATTCTGAAAAATAATGTCAGAATTGCAAGATATAAACTCACAATTCTGAATTTATAACACGCAATTGCGAGTTAAGTCAGAATTGTAAGATATAAACTTGCAATTCTGAGAATGTATCAGTCTTTTTTTCCCTCAGAGCTGAGTGACTTTATAATTCGCAATTATGATTATATATGTTACAATTCTGAGGACAAAAGTCAGAATTGAGAGGTATAAACTCATAATTGTGAGTTATAAATTCAGAATTGTGAGATATAAACTTGCATTTGTGAAAATTTTGAACAAAAATGTAATTTAGAACTTGCAATTGTGAGTTTGTATCATGCAATTCTGAGGGGGAAAAAAAGTCGGAATTATGAGATAAAAATTCACAACTACTATGGAACTATGGAAACAGGCTTCCACAGATATGTTTTTTATTTAAAAAAAAAATAAATAAATAAAATGGGGACTTTTGTTCTGGAGGAATGTTTTTATAGTCCCTATAACTATGAATTGATTTTACTGGGAACTGAAAACGGTTTTAATTACACATTTCACTTCAGGAACTCATACAGTGTGGTAAGTTTACATTGTTTGGCCAAACACATGCCATACGAAACACCGGCACACGCATTTTTAAAAAGCCATCAAAACGTTACATATACTAATTGCTTGTTTTATTACATATAGGCCTGGTTTCACAGACAGGGCTTAGACTAAGACAGGATTATGCCAAGTCATTTTTATAAATATGCTTAGAAAAAAAACATTACTGGTGTGCATACTGAGACAAAATAAAGGCACTGATATATTTTAAGATCAGTCAGTGCAAATTTCATTCAGTTGAAACAGCTCAGACTTACATTTTAGTCTAGGACTAGGCTTAAGTCTTTCTGTGAAGCCGGGGGATACATTTCACATGTACTTACTCTATGATCTAATGGCACAAACATGAAAAACAGTGATAGATCGACTGACACCGAAGTCCAGGCACTTCTCCATCCACAGTATTGAATATCACACTTAAATGACATTGCTGTCAGTCAGCTTGCGTCACTTCAGAGTTCCTACTGGTGGTGCAAATGCAACCAGGAAAATGGCATAGGAGAAAATGTATTTTTCAGGAGACCACCCTTGTGGCTAGTTCTTATAACTAAGTTCCTATAACCATCTGGTGTGAAAGCCCCTATTGGGCCCTACTTTTACTTCTCTCCAACGTCCGCTTTCTCCCTTGGACCTCTCAGAGTCCTCTATGCCACGTCCATAAGAGAAAGACTCGGTTACGCTCATAAACTCCTGTTGGGGTTATTGTTAATATGTTGTCCCCTGGGGCAAGTTTTATGATTCTGCACTTTTTAAATGGCTCAGCCCTTCCACCCTTGCGGTCCTGCCGCCGTTCATTTTATGCATATTCTCCCCAAACTAAAATCCAATGGACTATGTCAGTGAGGTAAATCAAGCGGCAGTTTTTATCTCGTTGTCATTACAGATGTGGCAGATGTATAACGAGCCATTAGAATGATAAATTTGATATCATGTCTCAACACCATTACACAAGCATTATCTTACTGGGGAGAAGGTGCTGGTGCAGAAAGCTTTTTCAAAACAATGAAACTGTGGGCGACAGCAAGAAACCGGGGGTGTGATAAAAAACGTAGATGGCACGGTGTCAAAAGAAAAGAAGATACGTTTGATGTTATGATATCTCTCTCTCGCATATAATAAATGGAATTTTTGATGTGTGACATTTTTTAAATGACAATGTTTAGTCATGTAAGTAATTTAATTTTGCACTTATGGATTATCAGTGTTTAACATTAAGCGTACAATTTTACATATACACGTATGTTTTGAGTTGAAATATACAGTGTACATACCCCTTGCAGAATACGCAAATATGTTAATAATTAGTGATAGTTGTTCACGAGTCCCTTGTTTGTCCTAAACAGTTAAACTGCCCACTGTTCTTCAGAAAAATCATTCAGGTCCCACAAATTCTTTGGTTTTCCAGCATTTTTCTGTATTTGAACCCTTTACAACAATTTGACTGTATGACTTTGAGATCCATCTTTTCACACTGAGGATAACTGAGAGACTCACATGCAACTATTACAGAAGGTTCAAATGCTCACTGATGCTCCAGAAGGAAAAACCATGCATTAAGAGCAGGAGGGTGAAAACTTCTGAACAGAATGGAGATACATTTTTCTTATTTTGCCTAAATATTAAATTTTTTTTCTATTTAGTACTGCCCTTCAGAGGCTACAGAAGATAGGTACATGTTTCCCTGAAGACAAAATAAGTTAAATTTACTCTGATCTTCAAATGCAAAAGTTTTCACCCCCCGGTTCTTAATGCATGTGTTTTCCTTCTGGAGCATCAGTGAGCATTTGAACCTTCTTTAATCCAATGGATTTTTAATATTTTTGTGTCCTTTTTTAAGGTTATCTGAATAGAATGCATTGAACTGAAATGTTTTTGTATGATTATAATTGTCTTTACTGTTTACTTTTAATCAATGTTGACTTTTATTTATACTTAATACATAATGTATATACACATAAGTTCTTCAAAGATGCATGACAATGAAAACAAATTATCTGGACGAGCATCTCTGCCTTGAACGCCTCATTGAGTCTTTTTAAAATGTATTTTTCATGTCACTTTGTGATCTGCAATACAGATAATCATCATACATATTCTTTACAAAGCTTAGTGTCAAAGAAATCTTCTAGCTGTACACTGCATGCCAAACATGAATAATCCATAAAATGCACCGAAAT
Organism: Labeo catla; assembly: GCA_012976165.1. NCBI lineage: Eukaryota > Metazoa > Chordata > Actinopteri > Cypriniformes > Cyprinidae > Labeo > Labeo catla. The sequence goes on from VONZ01000001.1 coordinate 431,418, forward strand.
AAATTACATACATTAATCACACAGCCAAGGGGCATTTAGTTATTCAGAATTTTCAAAGACAGAGAGACAAGCTCTTTAGAATCAAAGCAATATTCATTTCCTTCATGTATAATTCGGTCTCAAATCTAATCTCAGATTACTGGCCTGGATGATTTGTAGCAGAGATAAACCACATGATCAGATGCTAAAAATGATTTTGCTATGATTCATTCTTATAGGGTCACTTCTGTCACCTTCAGAGATTTTTATAAAACGGCTTCTCTTGTCATAGTGACAGATTTATTTGCAGAAGCCGTAAAAATGAGAAGAACTGTCAATGGCAACACCATCATGGTAATAGGGAAAAATAAAGCAGTTTTCTCAACCCCAAAAGAGAATGTGTTGCATGTGCTGGCATTTGGATGAACTGATGGAATTCTGTTCATTATCCATTCAACAATTCAGGCTCAGAAATTACTTTCAGATACTTTCAAACACTAATTGGCAAACAGTGTGTTCAGAACACACTTGTACCAGATGGGCCGCCCATGTCAGCCAATTTCAGAAACCAGGAATTACACATTCATTAGCATTCATGTTTTGAACAGCCCCCACCCTTCAAAACCATCTCGAATGAGGCATATTTTATCTTCATACCACTGGCATCTAAGGATGGTCAAGTGCTTATTCGTAATATCAAGCTATTTCCCTCAGGGCAAAAAAAAGAAATATCCCCAGTGTGGTTCAAACAGCGAATGTAAACTGTTTTTATGTAATCGAACCACAAATATTGGTAATATCCTCTATGTGCGCCTCAGGGTTTGTAGTTATATGTCGTCAGCTCGAGTTTTAATAAAAATCTTGCACCCTCAGTCACCAGTGATCTTCAATACTAAACACATTTGCCTTTGAGCAATATGTGTACATCTTCAGTAAATGTCATCAGTTCACAAATGTATTCATCATCAAACAATTCATTTGAGCACTGAAATGTATCTCATATCTCTTTGGGGCAATGGATTCAGGAATTGTCATCATTTCAGGTTATTTTACATTTCAGGTAAAATTACATTTTTTTACAGATATGTCTCAGTATAGGGACTGAAGCTCACGTCTTTTGCCAGACTGAACACAGAATAAATCATAACACGTTCATCTCATATCTCACAATGCAATCTATCCAAAGCACAGAAATTGAAAATAGTAACTTCACAATAAACAAAGTTAAGAAGACGACACTATAGAGTCACTTTCAGCTTTTAAAACAGCTAAAATTAAGCATGTAATGTAATACGTATATAATAACGCATAATAGAAGTAATTTTTCTGTCAAAACTGAATGCAAAAAATTATGTGTGATCTGACACAAAGACAGTTAATCTACAATTTGATGTTTTGGCCAATCAGATTTCATGGTGGGCAGAGCTACCATAGTATAATGCTGCATAAATGAATCCAAGCAAAATATCCTATCACTCATTTCAGCAAACTAAACAAAATTTCTGATTTACATAAAAGACAATGTCCCCTTCAAGGACACCATGTTATGTTGGTTAATAAGTCATAAATAGAGTTGGGCTAAGACTTTAGAAATTCCCAGTGAACACAAAAATTTCACAGATCACTACACCCTTCAGCCAATTATAACACTGAACAGAAAGAAGAACTCACAGAGACATCTCATTATTGGACCAAACTGTAAAGCAAATGAAACTCATGATGTCTGTTCACTGCTCCATTTGACTTTGTGAAGATGTAGATATCCTCTTAAGATCACATGGCTGCATTACAATAGAGTTCTACAGTAAATTCATAAAACATATACCAATAGATCCCTGGTCAGGAATTCTGATATTATTTTAACTGCTAGTCCGTTCAACGAAGCAATCAAACATATCCTTTATTCTAGCAATCTACAAAACTAAAACTCATGTTTACCGACCAACACCTGAACTCAATCCAAGCCCACTACTTTACTTTAAAGGGGTCATACGATGTTGTTAAAAGGAACATTATTTTGTGTATTTGGTGTAATGCAATGCATTTATGTGGTTTGAGGTTCAAAAAACACATTTTCCATATACTGTACATTATTGTTGCTCCTCTCTGCCCCGCCTTTCTGAAACGCTTAAATTTTTACAAAGCTCATCGTTCTGAAAAGCACGGTATGCTCTGATTAGCCAGCTATTTTCAGTGTGCTATGACTGGCTAAAAAAACCTCAAGCGTGTGGCTAAATGAGGAGTTTGTTGCATTCAGTGAGGACACGTTGCATCGTGTACATCAACATAACACCATGTCTGATCTTAGAAATGACAAGCAACAAGCACTACTCTAAACAGCTCAAACTTGCGTTTGTATAGCCAGTAGCAAATTTTTAAATATGAAAACGTACTTACAGGCTGCGAGTCAGAAGTGCCAGACTGTCCTTGCAAAGTTGGAATTGCCCCACTTTATAGTGTGCACATGTTCAGGAAAGAGTCCTCCGTGAAATGCACTGCACACACTCAAATATTTGCGTTGTACTGTTCCGGAATGGGGTTGTAAATATAACTTAACCACCGATTTCTAGTTGTGTCCTCATTTGGAAGCCAACAAAGTACTTTCGTTTTCACAATGAAACACACAGCGTTTCCACAACATGTCCATGGCTGCAACAGTACTACTGCGAGAATAAAAGTTACGCCTTCTTTCTTTGCATATACATTTGGGTGATGTTATGCAAATCTTCCCACACCGTTATGTAAACGTGGGGGCACTGAATGAGCCGTTTTGAGAAGGCGTGGCTGAGTCTTCACTTTTATAAAGAATATCTCTTTGGGTTGGAGACTTTAATATTTGCAACTTTACAGATCTCATATATGCACAAACAGCTTGTAACACTCTAAAGACAAAGGAAAACATGAAATCGCATCATATGACCCCTTTAAAAGTTCGAGTAATGACAAAAAAATGATCTCAATATTTTCTGGAATTTTTTCGATAATGATAATTAGACTATTTTGTTATTGATGTAGTTATTTGGCAAGTTTAGCACTATCGCAGACAGCTGACTCTTAAAGCTTGTGATATTCTTCATATTCTTTGTGGCGGTAACTTTGCAGGAGTAACAAAAATAACTTTTCCAAGTTAAATTGACCTTTTATGGGCATTTTTACATTTATAAGGCCATTTTCTTAACCTAATAAATATTTTTTGCATCATCTTGTGTGTCAAAATCTTACATTTCAAACAATAAGACACTAAAATGTTACTAATCAAATGAAATCAGTATCAACAAATTTTGTGTTTGCAATGCAGAGGTGGCACCTGAATCTGCATCTGAAGTGGCATTTAGATGCATTCACACAGTTGAATACTGATATTTGAAATGCTCTGGGCAGAAGAAAAGAAAATATACTTTAAATATAAACCTAAAATTATCAGTAAGTGGCAGCAAATCACTACAGGAGTGAGTCATGAGTCATTCATTCAGCCGATTCCTTCAAATGGCTGATTGATTCAGTAATGAAACGTTGTGTGTTCTGCTGTGGCTTTGTTTGAAACTACTTTCATTATCGAAATACAGCAAAAACAAGAACTGCTAGTCTAAAACGTAAGTGACTTTATATTCTTGTTTACTGAGCTGTTCATCAAATCTGTATCACATTTTTAGAAAAACAACACTCTTTGTGTGATATTTACTAGCCTATATCAGATGATATAAATATAAAAGACATATATGTCATACGAGGGCATTTTTGCCACATTGTCTTGAATTTTGCGGGGATTCTATTTGTATTTTAATAGACTATCACACGCAGTGAAAGTGTGAACTCTAAATGTGCTTGCTAACCTACATCACACAGTGTATAAGCATTCTCTATATGTGTTTTTGTTTGTTTTTTTTGTGATATACTTGATAATGTCAAATCACCCTTTGTTTAAAAAACAATTATAATATTATCGTAGACGATATATATCGCACACCACTAGTTATGGGTCATTGATATTGGTGGCCTTCCACAAAATGAATCACTGAGACACTGAATCATTTACTTTTTTGACTTCAACTTCTACAACCTCCATCCATCAATATCAGTGCTCACTGAATTTATTACCTGGTATTTTCAGAAAAGTGCTCCTACTCCACCCTGATTCCGGCGGAACAATTGCGTGCTTCTTTCAACGTGCTCAGATTTGTGACAGACGTGCAGTAAAAACGATGGGGAGATACATAAGCACCCAATTTAAATTCTTCAAGCCCGAGCCCAATTAATTTCTGAGTGACTATTTACATGGTTCACGCTTAATTTCAATTTCCTCAGGTTACAACCGACCGTAGTGGTCCCAGTTTGTAGGACAACCTTGAGGTAAACAACAGTAAGACTTTCTGAACGCGGCACCAACGTAAGGGCAATTACTTCCTTTGACCTTGTTTTTTACTCCCACCACGTCTCGATAATACGTAGCCACAGAGACTGCATGTAGGCGATAGGCACCTGCAGACATGTGAAAGCCAACATCTTTTCATGTGCGCAGCGGCATGCAGAGGAATGGCATGAGCGCCGGATAGGATCAAAGGCAGTCGAGTGATTGGCAGAGTTTCCACAGGGCAGCGGCTGATTGAGTCTGCCGTACAGCGTGCCAGCATGCCGCACAACCCCAGCTGGAACCTAGGTAAAATAAGCAATCAACAGTACGGGCCCCTCGAGAGCCTCCGGGCTCGGTGCGAGAGAGTTTTTGTGCGTGTGCGGAGGGTGAACAAAGGATTGATTTGGTGTTACTCTCCTAATGAGGAGACATACACCAGCCAACGCCCGTCGTGTCCTTGCCTTTAACCTTTACTCTAAATAGATTATCTGCAGCGTGACAGAGCGGAGCCGAGTGTGAGGTCCCCACCTGGATGTTCGCTCATGTCAAAAGCTCAAGGGTTTGGGTGTTCCGTAAGGACAGCGAGTCCAGCAGGTGCTCAGTGGTGCGTTCGAGAAATGGACCCTGATGCACAAATGGGAAACCTGCGGACACCATTATGGAGCAGAATTGGTATGCGAGGGACACAGTTCGTTACAGTCCTGTAGTTTCTCTGAGACCCTCTGATAAGCATGGAGTGCCACCTCTTGGCTGTATGTTTTCAAGCAGCAGGACCCCTGAAGGTTGAGAGAGAGCACAAACAGGACAGACTAAATAAAGACTGTCTGAATCATTTTGAGCTTTCGTTGAATTCAAGTGTGACTTGAAATCATCAAGTACGTACCCTGGCAGGAAGTTAAAAGTGGTGCTATTCATTCATGGTACAGTATATCCAAATGTCTCTAGTGAGGATAAGATATTAAACCTCTCTCATTTCGGCAAGCCGCACCACATGGGACACTTCAGTGCATTAATGCCCGCGGGACACATTCATTCAACCAATGAAAGATTCTGTCATCCCACCCTCATTTGAATAATATTAGAGGATAAATTACTACTATTATGAGGCGAAAACCTTAATAACGTTCTACAATCCAATCACAACTTTGCAGAAAGTGTTGGCCGATGGATGGAAGGCTCATTAAAGAGGTTTAAGTTGGGAGCGTTTCCAAGACGCACGGTAACCTCCTAAGCCGGTCTTCCATATAAATCCCTAAACAAATGGAATCAGGACAGTCTGCACCAATTAGAGAAGTCAGACATGTTGTAGCTTTCTCTCCTTCCAAACACCCTTAAGGGTTCACAAAACCTCATCAAAGTGCACGAATACTCAAGTATAGGCACAGATGGTGTTAAACATGCTGATGATGAGCCAGCTAAATTTCACACTTGTGCTTTTAAAGATGAGGGGGTAAGTGAGAACTTAACATAGTTTAGCTAAGTTTACAGAACAGACAGCAGGTCATTAAGCATCTGATGAATTGAGAGAATTGCAAATGGCATTTTGGAGCTCATGAAGGAAACTGCAGGAAGCTATGCATAGGTCCATTCAAAAGTTAAAAATGTCAAGGTGATACAACTGTCCTGATATGAAATGATGAAAATAGCTTGATTAAAAATAGTATTCTATAAAAAATACATTACTTTGACATTATGCATTATATTTTATAATTATTTCTTACTGCTTAGTAATATTTGAAGGACTTTTTCCAAAAATATGTGTGGCAACCAACAAGCATGAAGAAACACAAATAGAAAATTATATCAGAGAGGACTCCTGCAGACTCTTATGACTATGTGTCAAGTTCTTTGAAATATGATTTATGCGCTTATATGCTTTTTATATAAGCAAGATGTTTGAGTATGTCGTAATCTTGCAACATCTTGCAAATGCAACAACTAGCAAAATGTATACCAAAATGCAATTTATTAGAGATGGAGTCATAGAAAAAGTCCTTAAATCAAATTTTAAAAAACAACACACTTTTAGATTTAAGATAGAAATTTCTTTGAAGTGTCTTTTATTTACTTTTTTCTTAAAATCCTGTCTAGAAGCAGTCTAGAATAGGGCAATTCCAGCATTATGGATGTGACATTTTGCATTATGCATGTGACACATAAATGCTTAGAGAATGTATGCGTTACCAATATACTGAACCATCTGTTTATATTTTAGTTTATATTTTAATAAACCCTTGTTGATAGAGTCTGAACATCAGAGAAATATCAGTCTATGCACAAGTTTTCTATGTTAAAAAGGAAATAATCATACGTTATGGATGTGACAAATAAGGACACAGTTTTTGAGAGACTACATACTTTGTAGGATTTCTGCGAATTAAAATGCACAAATCAGATGCAATACCCAACAAACAGAGAAGCGATGACTCTTCACAGAACATATACCTGTTACTTTATTTTAATTTTGATGTGTCTGTTTATGAAGAATATGTACTGTTATGGACATAACAAACTTAAAAATAGCACTTACCAGACTATGGAAAATCATGCACTAAAAATAAAAAATAAAAAAAATGCTTTAAAACTTTAAGAGAGACCTTACATGGGTATTTGAACCACCAAATGTTGACATCTGTGCTATCAGTATAGTAAAAACCTTTAATAAAACCTTTTTTTTCACAGTAAGGTTGACATTTGCATGGAATTACCCCCTATTAACTGATTTTTCTTTCTAAATAATTACTAACATTTTATCATAATTGCTGAATTATACTGTATGGTTCAACCATTTCCATAATAATAATATAATAATAATAAAGGTATGTTAAAATATCAGATAATTTAACATTTTTATGACAAGAGCAAGTTAAGGTTGTAAAATGTCATGTGTTTCAACTGAATAATATTTATGAATGAATGTTTATGAAATATTTTTTTAATTAAAACATATTTAATAAAGCAATAAGCCCAGTGAAGCCGTGTTTTACAGTGAATTTATAACAGCTAAAGGGCGCTGTTAGGCAAGCGGAAAACCCCCTTAGCTGTTATAAATTCACTGTAAACCACGGCTTCACTGGGCTTATTGCTTTTATAAAACAGTTATTCCATATACATAGTAATTAGGTTTCACAAAATAAAACAGAGCAAATAATGTGTAATGATATTGTGTTGCTGAGCAACACACAGATGTTTGTAGAGTAGAATCAAGGACTAAAATTATCCATTTTATAAAATTTGTTTTAAATCATGCAGTGATGAGGGAAATATTTGTATTATTTTCAATTTCCAAGGTAAGGAAAGTATGTTTTTAATTGATTTATTTATTACTTTTTAATTCATGTCTACATGCATGATATTTTGAACCATATGAAACCAACATGTTATGAACACAAGTACATTCCTAAAAATGTAGAACATGATTTATGTCATTGACAGACATACTACATTAGAATTCCAGCTGATTATTTTTTATAACATTCTGATAAAAATAAAGTATATTTTCACACAAGAGTCTGTAATGCCCTGCTCCATTTGAAGTGCTCACTTTCAATAATCCGTCCATCAATGTGAGTAGAACACAGTACTTCACATTTCCGTGTGGAATTCGCCAATAAATTTGTGCATTACGGACAATACGAACAGGTGGAAAGCTTACTGTTGTTCATCCATTTGTGGAGGAACTCTTCCCTAGTAAGATTTGCAACGCCGTCCTTGCTAGAGCTGTCAAATTGCCTGAGTATGAAGAGGATATAAACCACGACTGCGAAATCCTTCAGTCGTGTTAGGTAAATTCAAGACGGCATTTAAAACGTCTACCTTTTTCTGTTACCACACAATTGTTTTTAATTCTCCTTGACGCCATGGACAAGCGAAACAGCAGAGAAGACCTCATTAAAACTGTTCCTCTCACGGCAAGCAGAGCAAGGCAATGATTCTCTGGCATTTAAGAGTAAATAAGAAGAGGGAGGCGGCGGCATCAGGCAGGAACGCATGGCCTGCTGGAAATTGGTGTCAGTTCCCCAAATTAGCGGCTACGCTGTGAATCCGAATGGAGTCATTTGAGCTTGATCATTCGTGCCACATGATTTTGTCCTTGCATAATTTTCTCTATTCTGAGCATACGGTATAGAGAAGTAATTTGACATTTCTGGGTCAAAGCCTACTGCCAAAGCAAGATTTTCTTCACTTTCCTTTTTTTTCTCCCCATTCTCCCTCAAATTGGTACAAGGGGGCAGTATGGCTCCTGGCACACAGTGATTTGCTGCAAGTGTGCACATGTGTACGTACAAGCATAGATAAAATACAGAACGGATGCCTCTGTGACTCTCTGTAGCGCCTTCAAATGGCCTAAGTGGATTTCAGCCACTAAATCTGGCCGTAACCCAGGATTCACAGAAAAGCCCACTCAGGGCTGAAAGCCCAGCCTGACCTCTGGAGACGCACAGAACTGTGTTTCTGGTGCTCTGAGAGTTGAGGAGGGGCTTCCAGCCAGATTTACAGAGGTAGCATGACTGGTCCATAACTGTCAAAGGAGGCTAGGAACCGAGGACAACAAAAAGAAGAAAAACAAACAATTTTTGGTTTAATTTCAGCACTGATTTTGAGAAACGCTTCAAAGAATATAAGCACTGCAATAGAAGAATCCATCAATACTTCCATTTTGCTACAAAATTTTCATTTAACCCTATTCATATTTGGTTCTATCAAATATATACAAACACTGGGTTACTTTAGGTTTTATGAAGGTAAATTAAGGCTAAGACTATAGGACAAATTAAAGAAAATTTAAATGGATAGTTCACCCAAAAATGATTTACTCACTGTCAAGCCATCCTAGGTGCATATGGCTTTCTCCTTTCAGACGAATACATTCAGAGTTATATTAAACAAAATGTCCAGGCTCTTTCAAGCTTTATAATGGCAGTGAATGGCTGTTGAGATTTTGAAGCTAAATAAAGTGCATCCGTCCATTATAAAAAGTACTCCACACAGCTCCGTGTGGTTAATAAAGGCCTTCTGAAACCAAACAATCCATTTGTGTAAAAGTATCCATATTTAAAAATTTATAAACCATAATCTCTAGCTTCATCTAAATGTCATACATGCATTCATGAGAGAGTGGCGTTCCAGCAGACGACATTCTACAGAAGCTAGAGATTATGGTTTAGAAAGTTTTAAATATGGATATTTTTCATACACAAACGCATCTATTCACTTCAGAAGGCCTTTATTAACCCTCCGGAGCCATTAGGAGTATACTTTTTATGATGGATGAATGCACTTTATTGAGCTTTGAAATCTCAACAGCCATTCACTGCTATTATAAACCTTGGAAGAGCTAGGATTTTGTTTATATAACTCTGTATTAAGTTATATAAACTGAATCTGTATTAATCTGAATCAAGAAAGTCCTAAACGCCTAGGATGGTAAATCATGGTATAATTACTATCCCTTTAAGTAATAAATTGAAGGGAACACTACATGTCAAAAAGTAGCTATTTAGAATATGGAAATAACTAACATCTGATCACACTGCAAAAACAATGTTCTTCCTCAGTATTTTTGTCTTGTTTTTCAGTGTAAATATCCAAAGATGTTTAAATCAAGATACACTGAAAGGCAAAAAGAGACATCGGATCTTGCTATAAGCTCATTTTATTGTTCGATTTCTCATAAAACAAGACGTCAGCTAACTTTATTTTGAATTTCAAGTAAATGTATCCTAATTTAAATGAGAAGAATGACAAGATGAGCATTTGAGGTTAAAAAGTATATAAATTGCCCTTTTTTTTCTTTTTTAGAAATTAACTGATCGTTTCACTAGAAAAGCCCCCTGACTTTTCTTTGTTAAAGTAAGGAAACTTTGCTTCCTTTGCTCCTGTAAACAAATGCTGGTTTTCGCAAGATCAACATTTTCACATTATTACATTTTAAATATGGGTATTTTTCTTACAAAAACGCATCAGTTCGCTACAGGAGGCCTTTATTCACCCCCCAGAGCTACCATTTTTTATTATGAATGTATGCGCTTAATTAGACTTCTTCTGGACTGTTGAACAGAAACACCCGCCCACTGCCATTTATAAAGCTTGGAAGAGCCAAGACATTTTTTAATATAACTCTGATTGCATTCGTCTGAAAGAAGAAAGTCATAAACACCTAGGATGCCTTGAGGGTGAGTAAATCATGGGCTAATTTTCATTTTTGGGTGAACTAACCCTTTTAGCAAATCTCTGTTACAGATCTTCTACATTAAGCTTATAATCATTCATAAATAAGAAGCTCTCATGTTTATAACTAGAGCTGCCAGTTTTAACCCCAAATATGATCAGTGAAGGCAAGGTCATCTGTGATTCAAAGGTTTGGTGATTTTCTGCAGCCGGTCAGTCTAAAGGCCTTGCCCCAGTCTTTCTTTTGGGCCTCTAATTCAATGGCAAATAAAAGTACGTTGCCAGCCATTCTAAATCTGTCACTTACAATCACTTTATCAGTGGATGCAGACTGCACCTTTCTCTTCATACAAAGAGGATGAAGGTATTAGGCACTTCTATAGGAGTTACTACCTTCTCTATCTACTTTAGATCTATAAAAAAAAGTATCTCTTGACAAAATTCAGGTTTCTCTTATCAGAAAATTGAGGCTGTATTGCTGGGAGCAGATGCAATTGAAGGAAAAGTGGCACGTTAAAAGGGCTGAGGCAGCACGGGATACAGTGCACATGCACATCTCTAGTAAAGACAGTCAATGTATGTGCATGAAGCTTGAATGACTGACTGGCACCTATCTCAAAAAAAGAGATATGAGGAAATGGGGCAAAGGGCTGCAAATCTCGCTAGTTTGTACAATAGCAATGTGGAGTTCAATACTATCCATTTAAGAGCAAAAGATACAATGCAGGGTTATTATTGTTACATAAAATGTAAGCTAAAAATACTTAAAAAAAAACAAACAAAAAAAACAATTAAAATAAAACAAGAATTAGATTAAAAAATTCATTTTTTAATACTTTCTCTTTTTTTCAGTTTAACTTGAAGCACTATAATTACTATTTGGAAATAAGAACTAAAACAGAACAAAAACAATTAAAAAAAAAAACATAGTGACATTAAAAAAACAATAATAAAACATGACAAAAAGTGGCAATAAAATTGAACTAAAATTAAAATATAAAACTACTATAATAGCATATAAATAATACAAAAATAATTTGTGTGGAATAACTGTGGAAATTTTACATCATTCAACTGTCCACCAGAAACATAAATGGCAGAAATTCTGCACATTTGCTGCTCTCCCCAGGAGTCTCCTTTGAAGGTTTCCTACCGAGATCAGTGCAAGGTTATTTTGTAGAATCTGCAAGTTACAAAGACCCACTGAGTCACAGTCAGAGATCTGCTGACATCTCTTGAATGTGCCCGTGTTCATGTGTCCAGGATATTTTGTTTACACTTACTCTTTTCTTGCTCATAAGTAAGCATTTAACAACAGTCATTTCAAAAAATAAAAATTCTGTCATTATTTACTCATGTTATTCCTTGTGAAAAAGAAGTACACTTCAGAATACTTAAAAAAAAAAAAAAAAAAAAAAAAACTGAAATAATATACTTAAAAATACATTAACTCTTTATATTAGAGAAAACATGTCTACTATTAACTATGGTTGAAGAAATATTAAAACTATTATTAAGAGTTTTTCCTCAAACTCCTAATTTACTGCTTGCTGATAGTAAGGACGTTGCTGATAGTTGGGTAGTTGTTGGTACTGGGTAGGGTTAAAGGAGAACTCCACTTCCAGAACAACAATTTACAAATAATTTACTCACCCCCTTGTCATCCAAGATGTTCATGTCTTTCTGTCTTCAATCGTAAAAAAATTATGGTTTTTGAGGAAAGCATTTCAGAAGTTTTCTCCATATAATGGACTTCATTGGTGCCTCAATTTTGAACTTCCAAAATGTAGTTTAAATGCAGCTTCAAAGGGCTCTAAACGATCCGAGGAAGAAGGGTCTTATCTAGCGAAACGATCGGTCATTTTTTTTCCGAAAATTAACATTTGTATACTTTTTAAGCACAAAAGCTTGTGTAGCACAGGCTCTGGGATGCAAGTCCATGATGCTACGAATTAGTAATGGGTCGTTCTTGAATGTTTCTTTCATTTTGAACAAATCTTTAATGTGACTCGGGAAGAACGAGTCGTCTCAGGAGTGATTCGTTCAGTTGCGCATGAGCAACATCCTATTAGTTCCCATTATAGTTTTGTCTTGTTTGTAGTGTGATCAATGTTTGTGTAAGCAGTAGATGTGTTAGGGAAGTAACACGTAACATTTTAATTATATTTTGATTCATTTGATTTGAAAAAAGATTTGTTCGTTTTGCTGAATGAGACTCAAAGTTCCGAGTCAGTAAAATAATCCGAACTTCCCATCACTACTACGAATCATGTGTAAGTTCATCGTCTGTATACTGTGTATGGTGGAAAAACTTAATCTTATTTTCTCCTACAATTTGAGAGGAGGACATTGTTGTACCTTTTTGTTTATAAACAGCGTTTACAACCTTATTTGCACTTTCTTAGTCTTTGCGCGTTCGCTTTGTAAACACTGGGTCTGTAGTTCCACCTACGTTCCACATGACCTTTCGACGTGAATCAATAGTATGTAGCGTCGTGGACGCGCATCCCAGAGCCTGCGCTACACAAGCTTTTGTGCTTAAAAAGTATAAAAACTTTTATTTTCCGAAAAAAAGATCATTTCGCTAGAGAAGACCCTTCTTCCTCAGCTGGGATCATTTAGAGCCCTTTGAAGCTGCATTTAAACTACATTTTGGAAGTTCAAAATCAGGGCCCCAATGAAGTCCATTATATGGAGAAAAATTCTGAAATGCTTCCCTCAAAAACCATAATTTCTTCACGAGTGAAACCAGAAAGACATGAACGTCTTGGATGACAAGGAGGTGAATAAATTATTTGTAAATTGTTGTTCTGGAAGTGGACTTCTCCTTTAATGGATCTATAATAAGATAATACTTTTAAAAGTAATGCATTACAATATTGCGTTACCCCATAAAAAAAAGTAACTTAATGCATTACTTAGTTATGTTATGTTAATGTTATGTTACTTTTGTGTAACATTTTGTCACCTGGGCCAGGCTTGCTTATTTGTTTTTTAATTAAAAAAAAAAAGTTATATATTTTTGGCAACTGTAGAGGTCCTTTCACATCAAAAGTGAAATGAACAAGCCTCAGGCTAAAAGAAGTGCTTCTGCATCTCACTCACGATTTCTCTCAACATGGGACAGGAGAGCTGACAGTAAATAAATGGGAAATCAAAGTAGCTTGTTTTACTTTTTTGAAAAAGTAACTCTATATTCAGTTGTAAATTTAAAAGTAATGCGTTACATTTATAGTTACTTGAAAAAAGTAATCTGATTATGTAACTTGCATTACCCCCAAGTTTGAAACAACTGGATGAATTTTTGCACTAGGAATAAAGAAGCAACTGCTCTTCCAAAATAAAACGGCTCCCAGTCTAAGAACAAATGCTTACAACTTACTATTCACAAAGTTTACTACAAAGATCTGTAGCTTTCAGATTTAATCAGCACTGAAAAATAAAGTAATCCACTTCTGATTCTGCAACTTCAAAGTTTTAGTAGAACAAAACTTCCTTACAGTTACTATTTTTATTATGACTTTGAGAAGCACCCCAAGAATAATCTGTCCAGTAAAGATTGGTCTGTGGCTTGTATGCATAGCTATCTGTTGCACCCTTGGCTAGCTGCGATAAGGCCTCACATGCGCCTGTTCTATCTCATGTGTCTTTTATTCACAGTGGACAGCAGCACCTGCAGTAGATACGGCAGAAATCACAAGCTCCATCTCTCCTCAATTGGACTGTGCTAGCCAGAGCATAACCTCCATTAAAAATAACAAGAGCTGAATAGTAATAGAGCAGAGCGTGTTGGCCAGAAATCTAGGAAAACAAATCTTTGCATGATGGCTCAGACTGTTCTTACATCAACCAACCGAATCATTTATTTTCAAGACCAGACCACTGATTCAGTTCCATAGCGTTTGATGAAATCACAACTTAGGTTGGAAAAATGAGAAATGCCAATTTATAAAACAACTTCTCAGACTTTAATCAAAAAGATTTAAGTTTGATATTTATTTTAGATCTACCCACATTCCTGCTGCTGTAGGAGCAAACAAATATCATCTAGTTGTTCAAAGACATCAAAAAATCAATTGTGAAATATTTACCATTGAGTAAATTTCCATTACAAGAAGCAAAAAATATTCCATCTCTAGAACAAGCAGATTCTACCAAACTAAAAATAAAACCCTTGACTTTGAAATGACACTTTAACATGTCAGATTATTGAATTTTTCAAATTATTACATTGTTTCATATTAAGCTAATGTTTATCTGCACGAACATACACTACCATCGTTAGGTAGTTTATATTTTATATTATTTATTTACATTAGCAGATCATATTCATAGTAGGGCTGTCAGTCGATTAAAATGTTTAGTCTAATTAATTACATTGTGTTTCAATTAATTAATTGCAAATTAAACATCAAATTAGGCTGAGAAATTATCCCAAAAGACTATTTAAAGTCATTGTTGTGTAAAGCATCAAAAAGACACAACAAAAAGTAGCTTCAGCAAGAAATAATTTGTTTAATAAAATGTATTTTATTTGATTCAAAATCAAATTTATTACACATAAACATTTAAGCTGCAATGGCCTAATGTAAACTATGGAAAAAAGATAATTTGATAAACATCTCAGTAGTTTTTGTTCATACGATGTAAGTTATGGTAACCAAAACAGCCTTCAAAAAAATCAAAATACCTTCTTTCATGTTCCACAAAAGAAAGTTTTGAAATGACATGAGGGTGAGTAAATTATGACAGAATTATTATTTTTTTTGTGAACTATCCCTTTAATGTTTTTATTTTTATTATTCTTATTAATTATTATTATTGTTTTTTGTTTGTTTGTTTGTTTGTTTGTTTAATGAAATGATACTCTAAGTAAGAATCTTGCCAGCAGGTGGCGGTAAATGTCTTCGATTCTTTCAAACGACTGATTCAGTAATGAAGTAAATGGCTCTCTGAATCAATTTGGTTCACACGGTTCGTTCAAAACGCGAATTCGTTCAGAAACTAAACAACGCTCGGAGACTTCCAAAAATCCTGCTCCGAACGAGGCTTTTACAACAAACTGCGTTGATGCTTCGAAGCTTTTGATACAGTTCTCTACTACGCCATTTGGTGGTCGATAAAAATTCTTACACAAAATGTGTCATTTAGATGTTTTGTTCATTGGGGTGTCACTGTAAGGTTTATTTGTGAATTTTATAAACATATATGTCATTAGCAAAGTGGCGTGTGTATGCAGTGATAGAGTTTCCAAAATGTATTGTATTTTGCACAATACAACAACAAAGGCTTTATGCTCTTTATGTTTTACTTGCATCAAACTTCTGTCTTTTCACCTCCAAAATAGTGTTTAATACGCCAATAGATTAGACTAACGTAATTTTTCATTGCACCATTTTTGTCTTCTTTACAATGAAACACAAACATACACATTGTTAAAAAATGCACAAATACAGATGCAATTATTTGTTAATTAAGTGAGGTAACGAAGCTTTGTTTTCAAAGATCACGTGACAGCCTCATTTCGAGCAATGCTTCGGAACACTGTTTCGGAACACCAGTGTGTAGAAAACTCTAAACGTGTGTCAACACTAGGTGTCGATCTCTATTTAAAGGTAATGTTCTCTGCAGAGTTGAGCAAAAACACATAATATTGTGTTTAAAATATAACACAATATCAACTTCTTATTTAGTGAACTGTTGTATAAAATTACATTAAAGCTCGTGATAGATCGGAACAAAATCAGCACTCGTGTCACATTGTTCTTGCTGCCCGTGTGATATCCATGTGATATATATAAATGTGAGACAAAACACATATAGGGGCTTTTTTGCACCATTATCTTGAATTTTAGGGCATAACTCCATTTGTGGAGTAGTTGCCCTGCATCATATTTGTCAACAGTCAACTGTATGAAATATAGTGTAATAATAAGATGACGTAGGCTACATGTCTGGGGGCGGGGCCAGTGCGTTAACTGCGTTCAAATATTTTAATCGCGTTATTTATCTCATAACTAATTTATTAAGTTAAGGCGTTAAACTGACAGCTCCAATCCATAGTTAATGTGATGAATTACGGCTTACTTTATACATCCAGCATATGAAAATATTTTAAGTTTGACAATTTTCCAAAAACATTTTGCTGTTGATTTGTGACTTGAAAGCTTTTGGTTATGGCATAAGTTGCACACTCACAGTCTGAAAAA
This sequence comes from Labeo catla, assembly GCA_012976165.1. Lineage (NCBI taxonomy): Eukaryota > Metazoa > Chordata > Actinopteri > Cypriniformes > Cyprinidae > Labeo > Labeo catla. The sequence goes on from VONZ01000001.1 coordinate 448,128, forward strand.
ATAATGCATCATAAGCTTAATAACAGTGCTGAACTCATGGTAGCATCAGATAAAACATACTGCAAATGAGTAAAAACGATCTGGAAAGCATACAAGAGATCTCATAAAGCACTATTAGCATTCTCTAAACGTGTTGTTATTGTGTTAAGCTGCACAATGTTTTTGAAGAAAAAAATAGCCTGCCGAAATCGATTAATACTTGTTAATGCCACAATAGTCATGTCCTTCTGGTTTTATTGAGTACATTTCTCTCGTGAGGATCGCCCTTCATAAGTGCAGAAGCGCATTTGGTTTTCCTTCTTCTTTCTCCTCATTAAATGATAACCTGTTTATTACTCAATTCAATCTCCTCTCCGATGCTTATGATAATTCTGCTCGATTTTATGTGGCCATGAGAAGTTATATATCAGAGTCGTTGTAACACACCCCTTCATTAGCGTTTACAGCTGTGCTACTATAAATGTGTGGCCCTATTCATCATTGTTATGATGGCATGTCAGCAAGAGAGCTCTGCGGCTGCTGAAAGGCTCTTGTAAAAGAACGTTTGCGTTGAATGGCTACCGGTTATGGAACTTTAATTGCCTGATTGTCCATGGCAAGAATGGGCTGCTGTCTTGTGAATGGATGGCCAATAAGGCAAAGACGGTCCCCTGGGGCATAAGCCTACCTATTAGCGCCTGTTTTATACCTCGACGCCAAGCCTCGTTGTCCCCCACCTTGTGTCCATTAGAGTGTTGAACTCAAACTCAAATAAAAGTTTGGTCATCGCTCAGTGAAAGTAAATGCCATATGGCGACGATTAAATCATATCAGAACTCTAATTAGTCCCACATTCCCTTACCTTTTCTATGACTGCTCTTCTAGCTGAAAGCAGACCAAAGATGTTTACTGAATGAAATCTCTATAGAGGGATTGTCAACGCTATTGAGATAAATAGTGATTGGTGGAAATAAAGACCAATATTTGTACATTTGGAGATCAGACTATGCCTGACAGGGTGATTCCCAAAATAGACCGATTGGCTGATTACAAAATGCACAGACAGCCTTGTCAATGGATAGGATGGATGGGATGGTGTGGTCAGTTTCTTTGGTGGGACAGGGGTCCTGTAGCTAATTTTACACAATGATTATAAAGTTTGTCTCACTTTTAAACAGATTTTTATTTAACGAAAAATTTGCTATGAAAATAAACAACTATTTCTAAGCTGTTTTCCTTCTGGGGCCTGAAATGGAGGAATTTTGGTCAGAATTGATAATTCAACAATATTTTGTTGAATGTGTTTTTGTGCTGGCACCTTGGCTGGTTTAGGCTTGGCATGGATTAATAAATATGACAATGAAACCGCCAGTAGATGGCAGCAAGTCACTGTTTAAATAAATGATTTATTGAATCATTCAAATCAATTCGTTCAAAAAGGCTGAATCAATTAGAAAATAAACTTCTGAATGGACCGCTGAATCACTGGCTCACTTGATTTGTTCAAAAACGGATTCGTTCAAGGAACAAAATACTTAAATATTATTAAAATTAATAGTACTCGCGATATTGCTTTGCATTTGTACTCGCGATATTGCTGATATTCAGAAAGATGAATATAAAAAAACATACATGGATATATTTTTTTATTGCTTGAATTATAAGGGGATTCTATCTGCATTCTGAGGGTTCATCACGCAGTAAATGCTTTTGGACATGGTTTTGTTTGTTTTTTCCCAGTTTAAGTTGGTGACATACACTGAAAAAAAAATGGTGTCAACTTAAAGTAAGTGTTTGTGCTGCCTTAAAATTTTAAGTTTAGTCAACATGAAATGTTAAGTTGTACTACATGAAAACGTGGATATTTGAGTTAAGTAAACTTAAAATTTTAAGACAGCACAAACACTTACTTTTTTAAAGTTTTTTACAGTGTACTCGATAAGAGACAGATGCTATTTACACTAAGTGCAAACAGCAATGGATTCTATGTAAGTTATGCAAAAATAGCAGTGTTTTCTGCTATTTATGCTGCTTATTACAAATAGTAGCAGACATCTGCACCTCAGTATTTTAGTACATTGTAAAACAGTATGCAATAATAACATATCGAGTGTAAATTAGAATTTTTAATAAAATTATTAAATGGATTTAATAATTATTTGGGATTTTTTTTTTCATTTACTGGGACAATAAAGCCCTCCCTACACCCAACTCTACTTGATAAACACCCATGAGGCACTTTATTTTCAACTTTTAGATTATTTTCTATTTTTTATTGAAAATAAATGCCTTTCTGATGTGATCTGAGATGTAAAAAAAAGAGAAGAAGTTTGGCAAAAAGGTGGATTCGAACTCGGGTCGATGGAGTCAAAAAGACAACACTACAAGCTTTACTATCTATGCTGTTATTTGGTATCTGTCATTTGTAACGTTGTATAGCCATTACAAGGCAGGCTAATTTAATAAAAAATTTAATTAAATTAAAGGAGACCTATTATGCCCATTTTTACAAGATGCAAGATACTGTAAGTCTAAGGTGTTCCAAGAATGTGTCTGTGAAGCTTCAGCTTATAAAATAAAAAATAAAATACCCCACAGATCATTTTATGATATAATTTTGAAAATGCCTATTTTGAGAAACATGCTGTTTTCGTGCATGTCTCTTTAAATGCAAATGAGCTGCTGCTCCCCTCCCTGTTTTCTAGAATAGAGCCATGCTTTTACAGCTTGTACCTCAGATACTCTGCTAAAAACATCTGTTTGTTTTTGATTATCTTGTCTATCGTGCTGAAATCATTTGTTCTCAACCATATTAGTTTACACTTCTGATACAGGGCGTTTTGAGCACATCTGAAGCATATGCACAGAAAGCGCCTGTCACACAGCATGTAAGTACTAAACTAAATTCCCTTTCATGTCTTATTGCGCTTGAATGGTCAAATACACACAAGTTTATGTTAAAAATAAATGTGAATTACAAAAACAGTCAGTTATGACAGTGAAGGAAAACAGCTGGGAAAGAAATCACGTGTTTATATTATGTCTCCTCTGAGGCTGGGACTCTAAATAGTGTTAGCAGTTAGCATGCTTTGGTCAAACTTTTGCCATGGCGTAAGAATTGGTACAACATTGTCGCTTGCGAAAACATAATGGTGGTGCTGTGAATGGAAATGTGCAGATTAAGAAACAGTAATATTATAATTAAATCCCTTTTCTACATCACAGGGGGAGCAAAATTTGAGTGGCTTGTTTTTTCACAAGCTTGTAGAAAAAGGCTTACCAAAAAATTTTTAGCACCGATTATAGCACTTAAAAAGTCAGTTTTTCATGATATGTCAGGCTGGCCACTAGTGATAAATATAAAGAAACATGTCAAAATAAATGTTTGTCTAAAACTGGAAAGTAGATGTTCAAACAAATAATTACAGCATTCTCTCTTTTGAAAAGGTCTGGATGCAGAGAATATTGTAGAAAGAGCAACACAATATGTTCTCAACATGTTCTTTTAATCTTACAAAGGCCACACACTCTAAAAGTGAAGTATGGCAATGGACTTTGATCTGAAGTGTGATTATGACATTATGAAGAGGAACTCCCCACCTTCTTCAGTAATTAACTGAGTAATTGCCCTAATGATAAAATCGGTAGGGGGTTAATGTTGGATTCAGTACCTCTGGTCAGCAAATTTGATCCCATCACATTTCCCGAGGGAAACAAAAGACTGAAAAGAAAAGGGGGACTGTTTCAGACACCTTTGTGTGCTTTATTCCAATATTACGAGACGTCAGCGTGTGGACATTTATAAAAGTCAATGGAAGAAAAAAGCATCTGCATAAAATGATTCTTTAGGGAGAAGGTCAAGTTAAGTTCATATAATTAGCTCTAATTAGCTTGCTGTGCTTTAGCTGTTCGGCAGTTTGCGCTCTCTGGAAGTTTTGTCATTAAAGTCATCCTCTTTAAGGCAGCACCGCTGCAGCTAATGACATTCAGACAGACGTCTTTAGCAGTCACGTTTAGTGTCGTGCCTCATGCTGTATTTTAAGCTTGAAGTGTATGACATTTAGCTGGACATGCGATCTCAACATGTCAGCCCCTGCAGGGAAACCCACTTCACGTGAGTAAATCAGCATTTATTAGATTACTAATGTGACATACATTATATTAAACATATCAGATGCTTTGTGCTTAATTGTATTGGATGTGCACTTGTAGTGTACTTCAAATCTTAAAAACATTTTAAAAACTATACAGATAATACAATAATAAATTGAATAAAAATACTATTAAGTACACCTAGAGACTTAAGGTTTGCGTATCCTTAATTTTAGTTTTTTTAGCATATTGGTTGGCTTAATGCAAACAGCATCTATTTTTGTCAAAAGTATATTTATTTATTAATTTAATTTTGGAAGTTTAATATTTCACTCTCATTTCCTTTCATAAGTCTGTTTTAGAACGGCTCGTCACCCCACGGAAGAGAGAGGTGGAGTGAGCAGAGCTCATTAGCATTTAAAGGGACATGCACCAAAACGGATCACTGTGAACAAAGCCATTTTTGACAAGGTAAAAAAGGGTGTTGTTATACACCAGCATTGAAAAATTTCAACCAAAGTATGTTATAGACTTTTCATTAATGACCCATTTAGAAGTAGGCCATCACAAACATTTTAAAGGGGTCACTGGATGCCCATTTTCCATAAGCTGATATGATTCTTTAGGGTCTTAATGAAAAGTCGATAGTATACTTTGGTTAAAAATTCTCAATGGTAGTGTAAAACAACACCGTTTTACCTTGTCAAAATGAGCTCTGCAAAAATCAACCCATTGTGATAGATTGTTCCTTTAAATGCAAATGAGCTCTGCTCACCCCGCCCCTCTCTTCTCTCTGTGGAGTGACGAGCTGTGCTCTGAGAGATTGTTTACTTTAGCTGCATTTAGCGTGTTTAGCTACGAAACTTGCTAACTAGCATGTTATTAGGAAAGGTTATGGCAGAGATTCATTAAAAAAACCCTTATACCCACTTCTGCTGTAGGTGAAGCTGGATCATGAATGATTTGCACGAACATGGATTTATGTGGATCGGGAGGCGCATTCCCTCACAAACAAACGCAGTCCACTGCATCTTCAGCTGCTCAGATGTCGGGAGTAAATGACGACCACTACGTTCATTATTACATCCAGGCACACAACACCTAAATCGCTCAATCTGAGATATTCTTGTCTAATTTACATCCCTGCTCCAGCATCAAAACAATGGAGGTCGGACTGTAACAGCTGATTCAGGGCGGGTCTGAGGTAAGACACTCATGTCAATCAACTATCGTGGGAGAGGCCTCTGTCAGTGTGAATGGCTGTGAATGGCTCAATTTGAAAAAGGGGATATTATTTTTACAGATTAATTAAAAACCACTGCATGGATTTGTATCATTATAGGGCAGATGTGTACATACACTGCCAACACACATTAATGTTCAAACAACATGTAAAAGTGAACTTTGCATCCGATGACCCCTTTAAATGAAAACTTACCACTGACAGAAACAGGCTCTCATGCTTTTTCTTCTGCATTTAAATCTTTATTACAACCAATTCCACAGGTCTTAAAGAACTTTTGTCTATTATCTATTATGTTGCCTATATCTATTCATTGTGATATTACTACATTTCCGTGTCAATCCATGTATTTTGGTCTACTGTATTTTACAGTCAACATTTTGACTGCAAACAATGCACTGTCACTTTAATTCAGCGCATGTAGCACAGCAAAAATATACCTGGTGCGGAAACGGTCATTGCACCGCATCAGTGTGCAGTGTAAACGCACTAATCTGGTAACATGGGTGTGTAAAAAAATGCGCACTGCAAATGGAGTATGTGCGAAACAGGCGTAAATCATTTTCATTTAATTGCAATTATCATTCAATTAATTATCCAAAAACATTACATTCATTTCACACTAATAAGTACTCTTTTATGCTAAAGTGCACTTTGTTTTCCCAAGGGATGCACTGCAGAAAATGTTGCAAAAAATACTAAGTAGCAGTTTTAAAATGGATTAGTCTTTCAGATGACCCACCCACTTGAAAACAAATCGTTTTAAACATCTCTCCAATTAAGCACGTTCAAATAAATATCTTAAAATTTCACCCATGACCCACAATATTATAAAAACAATCAGTAATCATCCAAATCACGATTATGTAAGCTCACAATCACAGTCCTCTCTATTCAGTACCATGCATTGCAGGAGATAAAGAGAGACGTGAGCAGTATTCAATGAGGGGAACAGGCACTGAGACATCGCCCTGTCTCAGAGACGGCTTTGCAGTATTAGGACTGGCATACCAACTGATAGTGTGTGATGTCCCTCAGTCATCATTACAGAAGACAAACGACTACACAGGCTCTCAGGAAGCATCAAGAGAGAAGAGATGTACTAGTGCGCACCATCATTCCTGACAATGAAATCAAAGGCACAGAGATAGATTCAATGAAAGCGTGCGGCAGAACATAAAGGAGACGCATTGCAATGATTCAATAAATGCTACCATACCAGCTTATATTTTTTGTTGAACTCTACATGTTTTGCATGGGATTCTGGAATATGGCTCATGATTAATGTTGTCCTCTGCTCTGGGGGTGAAGAAAAGCCATGCTCTCCTCTTTCCCCTTCTTACATCAGATTGCGCTCACCCTCCCAAATCGTTGCCACCCTTACATGCCAATTACAAGGGCCGAAGTACATGTAAATCATGGAGAAGTCGCCTCTTAGCAGTGCTGGCCTTTTGATTTGTTTCACTTCGACAAACTTAGTGCAAAAATTATTGACATAAGATGAATACAGGTCTCCACAAACAACAGGGATAATAAGGCCCCTTAGGAGAATACACAATGTCCGATGTCTGACTGTGTAGACTAACAAACAAGGGGTACAGAATGATAAAATCGCCACACTTTCACTGGAAGAGAGACCGAGATAATCACACTCTCGCTAAGGGGGGAAAAAATTAGCACCAACACTTGCCAAAGCATGTAATTATAGAAGACACTACACATTGTCAGACTGCATCCATCTGGGTTCAGCCAAACCATTTTGATGCCCAATATGGTGCAAGGCTGTAATTAATGCGAACGTCGCTACATGTTTAATGAAATCGACCGTTTTGAAAAAAGAGTGGGCTGAACGAAGAGATTAGCCGGCTGCCCTTGGGGGAGCGTTAAAGAAAGACACTCTTGGACTCACGATCTAGCGGAGGTGAGGACACATCAGCTATCGATAGGAGTGCTATCGGTGACCTAGCTCTGAAATGTCTCTGATGTAGCGAGAGGTGAGGGAATAGTTTGGAGTGGAGGCACAGGAGTGGAGGGGTAAGGGATAGAAAGACTGCAATGCAATAAAAGAAGAAAAGGGGGTTGAGAGAGAGAGAGTAATAGAATAAAGGCCAGATAGAGCAAAGTGATAGAGAGGCAGCGATTGAGAAATGGAAGAATAGATGAAGGGCGAAAAGAAAAAGGGGTGTCTGAATGAGGCAAAACGAACAAGCAAAGGAGCTACTAAAAAGGAGGTATGAAGAGGGCACAGCCGGAAGCTCTGAAGGAAGAGGAGCAAATGGTTTTGGCTAAAGAGAGCAGACATCAAAGGGGAGAGGAGCAGCCAAGGAGTCAAGCGGGCTCTGAAAGTTAGTTAGATTGTAGGGCGACATGGCAGAGATGGAAGCTGGCAGCTTTCGGCTGATGCCTGCCAATGGAGAGTCCTCTGTCCCCCCCAAGACACCGCTGAGGACAGCAGTTACAGCCTTGGATTTAATCAGTACATTATGCACTTACATAAGTCCATAAAATTTTATGCACGCTCCAAGGTTTTATGGTCTCGCGCAACATTTTTTCTCAATTTTGCCCATCATTCATCCCGAAGTCAAAAGTAGCATGGGTCATTTATTAAGAAGAAAATATTTCATCAAAACTCAAAACATTCAATAATATAGCTCCATAGATTTATTTCATTTAGTAATGCTTAATTGTTTCCTCATTAAAAAGTTTGAGATATTAAAAATTAAGTAAAATTATTAAACAATTAAATACAACTTTAGATTATTATCACTATATTATTCAATAAATATAATAATGGTAACACTTTACAATAAGGTCTCATTTATTAACATTAGTTAATTTATTATTTTATTATCACTATTTATTCATCTTTGTTAATGTTAGACAATAAAAATACAGTCGTTCATTGTTTGTTCATGTTAGTTCACAGTGCATTAACTAAGGTTAACAAACACGTTTTGATTTTAATAACGCATCAGTAAATGCTGAAATTAACCAAGATCAATACAGTTGAGGTCAAAAGTTTACATCCCCCTTTCAGAATTATTAAAAATTATTTTTCCAAAATAATTGTAATAAAAGAATAATTCTGTAAGAGCTGGGGGTGAAAACTTTTGAACAGAATGAAGATGTGTACATTTTTCTTATTTTACCTAAATATCATATTTTTTTCATTTAGTACTGCCCTTCAGAGGCTAAAGAAGATACTTACATGTTTCCCAGAAGACAAAATAAGTTAAATTTACCCTGATTTTTCAATTCAAAAAGTTTTCACCCCCCGGTTCATAATGCATTGTGTTTCCTTCTATAGCATCAGTGAGCGTTTGAACCTTCTGTAATAATTGCATGAGTCCCTCAGCTGTCCTCAATATTTGAGGTCTGTAAGTTTTTCACTTATGCTCACCAAGGCTGCATTTAATAGATCAAAAATACAGTAAAAACAGTAATTTTGTGAAATATTGTCTTTGGCGTCACATGATCCTTCAGAAATCATTCTTATATGCTGTTTTGGTACTCGAGAAATATGTCTTTTTATCTATGTTGAAAGCTGTGCTTTTTAATCATTTTGTGAAATCCAATCTATTATACATGCATGTATGCATATTCCATATCAGTCAGCGTAACACAAAAAAATTACTTTGGGTACCTGAGTTTTATGCACAAATCAGTGGGAATGACAATGAGAAATGAATGAACACACCAATTTTGTACGTAGGATGCGCTTTCTACACGTTGCTGGTTTCATTGAATTTATTTCGTGAAACATCTGAAGCTTTAACATGCTCTTTTTTTGATTACTACACATGTGAATGCATTAAACGGATTGCTGCAGTTATCTCTCCTGAAAAACAGTGCCAAAACAATTTGAAGCCTGAGGTCAAATCTATTGTTGCACAAATAATGCTTTCCACGTCGGTAATGAAGTATTACCAAGCTATTATTCCACGCGGAGTTAGCTCTTGAGGTTGTTTTCGTCCATTGTCAGAATTAACATAATCATATTTTTCAGATCCATAGTTCACATAATGGCAATTATGCTAAGCAAGGAAGACACAACATTCTGTCGGTTACTTTTGACTGCCTAAAACAAATAATTCATTGTAAAACACTTTCTAGTCCTCCCCTGCAGCGATGTCCCAATTCAGCGAACATGTGCGATGGATTACCGCGCACGCTTAAGACTGTCAGATGAGACCGTTTCAGAAACTTTTCACCAGAAATGAACATGAATTAATCATTTACAGTTTTAAAATATTTATTTATTCAGTAATATTCTTTTAAAATGTAATTAAATAAACAAAATAGGAAATGTTTTATTTTGCATGATTTAATAAAATCCATAAAGTGTGTGCGTATGTACATTAGATGTAATATATATAATATATTTATTCAATTTAGTTAACCTTTAAACTAAAAAACTCAAACTTAAACTTGAAAATTAAAAAGCTAAGATTAAAAAAAAAATAAAACTACCTAAAAATAGTTTAAGCTTAATTGCTTAAATTACTAAAATTGATTTAAAGCTGAAAAGGAACATTAAATATAATTAAAATGACAAAAGCACAAAACAAAATTACTAAATCTTGGCATTTAAATAAACTAAGAACACGCTAATTACAAATATTCAAATACCAAAAAATACTAATATATACTATAATAAATATACTATAAATAAAACTAAAAAAAACACGTATGCAATATGCAATCCATAATACTTCTTATTAATTAAAAATGTACAAATAATAAAAATGAGCCATATCCGTGCTATCTATTATTTGTATGTATTGTCTGCTTTACCCTCTGATGGTCAGAAACAAAGGATTTGTGCATCTTTTTCTCATTACGAGGCTTGTAGACCATCATTCCTGTGCAAGGAGATGTATATGTCACCACGTTAAGTGTTCTGACTCAAGACTGACGTCTCTTATGAACAGTCACGCTGAGCTAATTTCAGTGTCATATCAACAACAACCTCATGCAAATTCAAAAGGCTCCTCATGCAGTAAGGTCTTAAAATGCATTATATATGCTCTCGTAGACTTAATTGAAACTGAAAATGTTATGTTCCACTCCAGTGCCCTCTTAATAAGCAGGCAATCACCTACCAATGTTGTGGCACTATTACAAGCCCCCTCTGCCCCCCGGCCTCGGTTGGTCGGACAGATAAGACAGCGAGGGGAGGCTCTCATCTCTACCTGGCTGAACCTACATAAGGAGGCTGAAGTCCAGCACTAATTATTGCTGCTTTACCCTCATCCAGCAGAGCAATTCATCAATACGCAGCCAATCTGCTCTGCACTGTATACAGCCACGGCATTAGGAATCGCTGGCTTTTCTAACCACCAAACAGAGGGAAAGCAGAAGGAGTTGAAAAACTGTGTAGTCACCACAAAATGGGATTGTATGCTTTTCGGCAGCCGCAAATAGAGAAGCACATCAGTAATTGTCAGATATTTATAAAAGCTGCGAGCAGTGATGTAAAATGCATGAGTGCTGGACTCGTCAGAATGTGAATGGTTACGAGAAACCATTGGACGTGCAGAGCAGACCTGAGAGAGGAAGTGAAGTCATTTGTGTCATTTAGTTAGCTAATCTAAAATCCTACACCGCTCTGACAGAAAGTATAACAGAGGGGCAAAAGAGTCAATGCAGCAGCAAGGTCAAAAAAGCACGAGTTTCAAATTTAAACCCCTCAAAAGAGAAATATGATTAATAAATGAATTCCAATTCAAAATTTATCCGCCCTGAGCTTAGTTTGACCTTATGCGATTCACAGAAAGGTCTATTTTAATTATGATAATAAATGTGGCATTCCAAAGCCAATTGGATGTCTCTGAGGATTCTCATGGCCTCTTTGATTGTTTCTCCCCTGTCTCTACTTTCAATTATTGTTTAGTGTAATAATTTAATGTTATGCAGCTGTATTGCCTGAAGCGGCAAATAAATTTTGCTTTCTGGATCGGATTATCACTATTTTCTGCACTTACTGAAGTCCACTGGGAAATGGTGTCTGTGGAAACAGGAGGCCATTTTACAAGCACTTTAGTTATAATTCCCAGTTTCTGTGCATGAAATGCAGTGTTGGGAAAGCTAGTTTTAAAAGTAACGCATTACAATATTGCGTTACTCCTAATGCATTATGTTACTTTTGCGTTACTTTTTAAATCTGGGCTGGCTTGCTTGTTTGTTTTTAATATAAAAAGTTCTATTTTTGGCAAACGTAAAAGCTCTTTCACACCAAAAGTGAAATGAATAAGCCTCAGGCTGAAGGAAATGTGAATTCACGTCTGTACAGTAGAACGCAGGAGATGAAAGTTCAACACTCTGAAGCAATAAAAAAAAAAATGAAGCACAAATGTTAGTTTAAAGGAGAAGTTCACTTTCTAGAACAAAGATTTACAGATAATGTACTCACCCCCTTGTCATCCAAGATGTTCATGTCTTTCTTTCTTCAGTCGTAAAGAAATTATGTTTTTTGAGGAAAACATTTCAGGATTTTTGTCCATATTCTGGACTTCAATGGTGCCCCTGATTCTGAACGTCCTAAAATAAACATCTTATCTAGCGAAACGATTGATTATTTTCTAAAAAAAAAAAACCTCAAACGCTCATCTTGTCTCGTCTGCCTGAACTCTGTTTTTTCTGGTTCATGACAGTTAGGGTATGTGGAAAAACTCCCATCTCGTTTTTCCTCCAACTGTAAAATCATTCTTCTTCGCTGCAGAAGTACCAACCCAGTGTTTACAAAGTATACATGCAAAGAAGATCAAACACCCTTTACATAAAAGGGAAGACAGCATTGTAGGATGATTTTTAAGTTGGAGGAGAAAATGAGATGGGAGTTTTTAGACATACCCTAACTGTTATGAACCGGAAAAAATTTGTGTAATTTTATGTTGTGCTGTTAATGTGTGATGTGTTTCTAAGTATTAATGTGAATGTATTTATGTCACCAGTGTCAAAGACAAATTTCCGTTCTGTGACAAGCAGAATAGACAGTAAAGTTATACTATATGGAGGAAAATTCTGAAATGTTTCCCTCAAAAAACATAATTTCTTTACGACTGAAGAAAGAAAGACATTTTTGTTCTGGATGTGAACTTCTCCTTTAAAACATTTGTGTAAAGTAATTTTTGCTTATTAGTACGGTTAAATTGGATCATCAAAGGTTAGGGGAAAAAACATTAGTTAATACAATGGGATTAAATAGATAAAGGATATATATATTATTTAACATATTATTGGAGGTTTGAAGTATATCCTGGGATCGCCTCTGCAGTCTGCACTTACTCCCAATTTCCCTCAACATGGGGAGAGGAGAGCTGTCAATTAGTCAATGGTAAAATGAAGTACAGTAACTGGCTGCTTAGTAACTTGAAAAAAGTAATCTGATTACGTAATTTACGTTACTTGTAATGCGTTACCCCTAACACTGATAAAATGCAACTTAAATGTTGTGGTGTTCAAATCAGGTCTGCCCTGGTTGTTAGGGCCCTATAATCCCTGTGATTTTTTAAAACACAGATGGAATCACGGTGTACTGCATAATATTACTGTATAATGTCACAGAATTTGGCAAAATTTGAATAAATAAATCAAAAGTGAGGCTATACTCTTGAAAGAATGGTCTACCTAAAAATGAAAATTTGCTAAAAATGTACTCACCCTCAGGCCATCCAAAATGTAGATGAGTTTGGATATGATGTTCCTTCCTCACAACAGATTTGGAGAAATTTAGCATTAAATCACTTGCTCAATGAATCCTTAGCAGTGAACAGGTGCCGTCAGAAAGAGAGTCCAAACAGCTCCACTAGAGTAATTGACATGACTCTAGTCCATCATAGAGATGTGCCTGAATCCAAATACAGCGTTCAGAAAGGAAATGACGTCTACTACGGAACTCCTAAAGGGAATAAATGGGGGGAGAAAACAGATGTCAGTGCTTTCTCTCGCAATTATATCATTGGGTAATTATACTATACTGTAATTAAACTTTTTCAATATAACTAAATATAAAAACATGCGCAGGTCTAACGTTGTATTATCAGCTTGGAAAATATGTTAATTTGACAAGATACACCAGAGACCTGAAATGTAATGCACTGCTCCAGTCGGACGAGACCTTGGTTAAGGCTAAAGGGAGACAGCTTTGGCTACTGGGCATGCGCACATCAATCTAACGTTATTTTTGTCACACTGTACAACAATAATACTGTATTCGTATTATAAGGAAGGGCTAAGTTAGGGTTGGGGTAGGTGTAGACGTTTATAAAACACAATCTAATAGGTAGAACAATTAATTTCATTGTTAGTTTCCAGGCAGAGCTGTATCCTTTCAAGTCACAACCCGAGACCTCCGCGTTCTGAACAAGGTGGATAAACTGCGTGCATACGTAAGTCGCTGTTAATTCGCGGGGCATTGAAATTGCTTAAATGCACGTTCACTTTTTACTTTCACTTTCGAGATTCACAATCACATGTACTCTGTGTAACGTTATACTAAGGATCGGCAATACTTACCTCGCATTTTACAAGATTAGATGTTTGTCAGTGATGCTCAGGATCTGAAAATCATTCACCACTGTCCTATCAGTCATCTCTTCTTACTGTTATGTTGTAAGTGATACTTCATGTACTGTACTGTACTGTAACAGGTAGCTCCGTAGAATGCAATGTTCTTTTTTCGTACCATTTGTAAATTGTATGGGTCTGGCTTCCAGACAAAATATTTTGCTGCTTGATATTGCAAATTGGTGTGTCTTACCATATTATTTTAATGTATTATCTTAATTATGAACACACTGGTTTGTGTTGCAAACAGTTTTACTGTTAACTGCACATTTATTCTTCTCGTTATTTCCCTAGAGCGGATAATGAACCGTAAGTCTCACCCATAGGCTTACTTTCACGTTGTGGGCACATCCTTATATTATCATCTTATCAAGTGCAAAGCTGCATGTTTGTAAGAAACAAATCCGTCATTAAGACATTTTGACTTTAAACCGTCACTTAAATTAAAATTTCACATGGTTCTTCCAGAACAACACTGTGTATGGAAAACAGAGAGAACTTGTCTGACAATCCTGATCTGAGATAGAACTGCAGAACTGTACATTTCTGAGTCAGTTTCACCTTTCCACAAGAACCTATGATTATGAAATGGTGGCTATTTATTCCCACATCGCTCCAAGTAGGACATCATAACTGTAGTGACCTTGATTGATTGGGTCTGGCTGTTCACTGCGTATTAATGATCCGTAATGAGGCTTAATGCAGGACTTTTAATAGATATTTTTTTTAATTGGCAGAAACATCACCATGCAAAATCTATTTCATGATTTATTTGGTGATTAATAAACTCCTAATATCTGGGAACTGTGGCAAATCATGATGATTGTCCATTTGCTTTGGGTAAATAGGACTTCGATGCCCGAGACTGACAGCTCGTCGGAATCATGAGAACTACTAAATAGAAGTTATTTCTGTTCAAGCTGACTCCCTAAGCATCTTAAAATAACTTGGAAAATTTGGCAAAATGAAATATGAAAAGAAAAACAGACTAATTTAAGTACTAATGGGTGATAAAAAAAAAATAATACAGCACTGAGCCTCAATAAAATCTCAATAAAAACCCAGCAACAATGAGATTACCAAGTACTTTGTTGTCTCCAAGGCACTATATTTTCTCATTTTATTATTAGCGATCATTTTCGAGCAAGCAAAGCAAAATGAAAAGGCCACGGTGCCTTGAATTTTGAATAACTTGTCAATAGCAACAATCCTCTAAAGGTTTACGCCTGGTTGTTCGCACGACATTAGTCAGTGCCTGCCCCTATCCCGTTCTGTTATTGACGACAGTGAAGTCAAAGTTCCAGAGGGAGTCGTATCCTTCAAGTCCTCTGAATGGTGCACTCGCTGTCGACAAATATCCTGAACAAACCAAAGCTTCAGAAATCCAGGTGTTTGTCGATAAGTGCCACTCATGGCAAATGTTAAGTGACCCAGTGGTACATCAAACAAAATGTCAAAGGAGCTTTGTGGGAATCCCTGGCTGGTGTTGCTTATATTTGTTATTTGCACACATCCCTCGCTTTGCTTTAGGTTGAGGACATTCTAAGCTCCCCTTCATCCTTAAAGATTTTTTTTGTGTAATAAGATCCGTCTCACTCTGGCACAGGACCACCGACAGAGTAACTTAAAACCAAACTGTTTTTACTCTTCTAATTTAAACACATCAGAAGAGCATTTCTGCCACTGAAGTGAAATTAGTCAGCAGATGGCACTAGCAGTCTTTGAGGATACACTGGATTCTAAACAAACATTTGCAAATGAATCATTTGTTAAGCTATTTTCGAGCATATTGGTAGTTGATCGACAAGTTTCAGCTCTCAAAAGAAAGCAAAGCTAATGTGCCAACAGTGCCCCCTTGTGAACGTGGCCTGGAATTGCTACAGACTGTATTAAATCAGAATGTGTTTTAGGGTAAATAGCATCAGTACACAGACAAATAAAATGCTAACGTTTAGATTTTAGCATGATAATGCATCATTCAGTATTTTATATTGAGAAATATATGCTAATTTAGTTATTGCACAAAATTAAAAATTAACTCTAGCTGTTCTTTTCCCCAAAATATAAATTTCAATTATTCATGTAAACTTGTGTTAAGACTGATAAGTGCATAACAGTGAATAATAAATGTGTGGAGATGAGATGAGATTAAAATGATTTAAAATAAAGGTGGGACAGGAAGGTTCCCTTATCGTGTCTTTTATAAATATTTTCAAAAATGACGACTGTATTCACACAGATTTCTCAAACAGGTTTCTGTAAGTGCTATATACACCTTTAGGAAACAGCTGCTATATTTATTTGATGAAAACGGTTCTTCTACTCACTTATAGCTGTTCATTTGTTTCTCAAGTCTGTCTCTAACCAGCTGACAAATGTTTTTGTTCATGTGTTGCTTGCGTGCTCATGTGAGAGACTCTCGAAGTTGCAGGCAGGCTGTCTTCACACAATCTAACACCTGCGCGAAGCCACCTGTCTACTCTAACAGGGCTGTGCTAACAGGCTTTTGTGGTGACATATCATCAATTCAAGAAGGGCAAAGCCGACTTTCAACGACAACAGAAGCTGACAAAAGCAAGCCGGAGAAGGACAATGTCCTCGCGTGAATTACAAAAGCTAGCACTCACAGCGGGAAGCCTTATTTTAGCTTTGCCAGGATCGAGAAGTGCTGCTCACCTTCTCACCTTCCTGTCACAGTTTGTACCTCAGGCTCCAGAATGTTCCAGAGGACTGGCATATGTCAGAGTCTGATGAAGGTGTCATAGGTCATATATAGCTTGGTGTGTAGGGTGACATAGTTCCACTGTCGGGCACGTCCTGCTGCTGAGAGCAGCAGATGAGATGTATTTTGTCACAATGCCGCTACACTATTGATTACTGAGTCTAAAGAGGGCAAAGGTGCTGGCTCGTCATGAGGAGATGTAGCCAGGGAATGATTTAAAGTGTTTGGAAATTGAATTTGGAGGTTTGCCTCCGGTCTCTAAATGATGTGGGTTGTTTCATATTGTGGTAGAGCTGTAAGACAAATGACTGCTGGTTTGTTCAGAAGTATCGGAAATCCTCATTCCTATACAGTGAATGTAATATCAAGTAAGACCAAAAATGAAATCCAACCTAATCTACATATTTTTACATTTCTGCACCTCTCTCGCCTCCCCTGAGCCCACTGAGTTTTAACAGACCCCTTAAAGCATGAGGTGAGTTTGGTGGGGGGTAATTGAGAGTGAATAGGAGAAAGTCACATGAGAGGAGGCAATGTCTCCATTCAGATATGATTGGTTATGTTCAGCTCTGATTGGTTCATGAAATAAATCCCACCTCCATTCCGCGCAACTCAGTCTTAATAAACAATATAATGACGTTAATGAGAAGACTGATTTAAAAAGTAAGTAAACAACTCACACACTTATATACAAACACTTTGTTGCATCAAAATAAGACTGAAATGGCTTGAAAACGTGATCTGTGGGAGTTTTCTGTGACCAATATCTACCAAGCTTTGATGACAGATGATCCAAAATATTAAAAAATAGTTAAAAGTTAACAGTCAAAAAGAACATCTGAACATAAGTTTACAAATAAAACATATTGTTGAAATTGTTACTGACTTCAGTTATTACTTATTACTTATCAGTTATTATTAGTTATTATTAAACACTAACTTTTTTTCTTTTTCCTTTTTCTTTTTCCAGTGTAATTAATAGTAGATAGTCTAAGTGCAAACAGCAATGGGTTCTATTTACATTAAGTGCAAATAGCAGGATTTCTGCTGTTTATAATACTTGCTGCAAATAGAGGCAATTATCTGCACCTCAGTATTGTAGTACATTATAAAACAGTATGCAATAATAATGTGTTGAGTGTAAATTATAGTTTTAATTCAAATTATTAAATGGATGTTGTCTTATTGGGACAATAAGCACTCCCTACACCTACCTAACCTTAACCAATATTTTCAATTTTCAACTTTTCGCTTATTTCCTTCATTTTTATTGGAAATAAAATCTGATTTGATATGAGATTTGGAAAGGGAGAAAAAAAGTTAGTCATAGGGCAGATCAGTCGCGTCAAAAAGAGTACAGCGTGCACTTCACCATCTGTGTCACTGGAGCTGATCACTGGAACAATCACTTTTGTAGTGTTGACTAGTCCAGTCACACATTGGTGGGCGGAGTTAGTGTCAACAGCTTCTGCCAACAAGGCAGGCTATTTGCACTTAATGTATATAGGCACTCCATTTTTTAAAACAGCCAGTAGCCTTTTAGTTTACAACAAAACCCTGAATCATGTCCTGTAGGAGAAAAAAAATGCAAACATAAAATGCCTAAATCTGCCAAAAATAAGGCTTTGGTCAGCTTTTCAACCTGGGTCTCATGGCGAAAACGTACCTGTGGGAACTTTTTTGAGAGACACGAAGTATGTACTAATAAGTACATACCACTGCAGTTGCCAACAGAAATGTCCACTGAGTGGAACTAAAAAAAAGTGTTTGTTTTTTTTCCTTCAGAACAAATGAACATACATATGGTACATTTATGGTAAAGGCTATATTGTATACAGATGTACTGTACAATAATTACGGGTTTCGCATTATTGTAAGGGGTAGGTTTAGGGTTGGGGTTGGTGTAGACATTAATAAAACACAATTAGCTAATAGGTCAAAAATTTAATTTATTGCTAGTTGTAGCTGTATCAGCCACATTTTATGTGACGTTGGTTTTGTACGTGTCACTGCAGTTCTGACTTCAAATGTCTGTTGAGCGCTATAACTCTTTAAAATTATGCACCATCTCCATTACACCTAAACCTACCCGATAGGATGAACAAAAGCGAATGTGACGTAAAAAACGCAAATCACAAGCATGTCATTTTAGCTTGTTTTTCTTTCTCTCATCTTTGAGCTCTTGTAAGGATTCTGGATCTTAAGTCCAATTTTATACCGGCTGAGTCACCGAGCAAGCGTTACATCCGGAAAGCGATTACAAACAATTATAATCGCTTGCTATTTTACCGCCTCTAGTGTTCATTTTTGTTGGAAACTGCAGTACTTACTAGTACATATTTCGCCTTACGCTAGAAAGTTCCCACACGTACGTTTTCGTCATGAGACCAGGTTTCAACGTTTACAATTTCAGGATCTTTGACACATGAACTAAAAGCCACTAGTCTCAGCCTCAGACGTCACACCCACAGAACGTTGGCTAAACATCTGATGCATAAGGCAGACTTAGCTGGAAACACTTCAGGAGTTTCTAAGTCGTCATCGGATTGGTTAGATTTAACGGAATTTCCGGGAGACGTGTGTGTCACGTTCTTTAACTTTCCACCTGGAAACAAAAATGCTGTGTTGCCGAGCCCTCTCATGATAGAAGAAAGTCGTTGTGTTTACTGCTGTGATGACGAGTGCCTATTAGGATCAACCAAACGCTGGATTTTCAAGAGAATGTGAAAAATGTAAAGTTTGCGACATAGGATCTTTAAAATATGTCCAAGAGTTTTACACACCGGTCTGTTATTGTGGCAACATTTCCACAGTCATATGGCCTCTTGGGTGGGCATTGGCCATTTAAAGCGGCCAAAGTTCCCAGACCTTCTGCCATCAGGCTACACGATACTAAAAAGCCACAAACTTCAATTCTGATTCAAATGGTTCATTAAATCTTACTTCAGTGTAATAACAGAGTGTATATTTATAGGCAGAGAAAACATTTACTTTGTGACATCTAATTCAGATTCCCATTCCATCTCAATTACACAGTGCGATTGCAAGCCGACTCGATGCCTATCAGTATTGCTCTGGGCAACAATAATTGTCTGGTCATATGGGCCAGAGCGGCAGATGATCTGGGGATATCTGTGCCCCATCAGTCATCATCGAAGGAGAGAACGAAATATTTGGCTCTCAAAGTGAGCTTTGACTCTAACACACAACTGATTTTCCTCTCTCTGGAAGGTAGTGAGAAATCTGGGACGCCTGCTTGCCCCACACAGCTGCACCTGAAGTCACGATAACCCTGACACTTCCCAGCAAAACAACACCTTAACTTTCCTTTCCAGCAGCGGACACCCTTATTTTATTCTCTTGAACAAAATAAACACCCCTCCAGGGACTTTTCACTTGAACTTGTGCCTGCCTTCATCAGTCTGCCACAGCAGTGAAAAAAGTTTCAGTAAACAAAAAATCATGTCAAACAGATTTCTTGTGCCTGATGTTAGGTAAGGACAACTCAGGAATATGTCCATATATGGTCATTTTCTCAACTTATCAAAGCTGAGAAAAGTTTGACTGTAAGCAAATGACTCAGGTCCGAACTACCAATGAGAGTGACACAGAGCTCATGAGATCCATATCCTGTGAGATACTGTAGCTGGATGTAGACAAAATGGTTGAAGTCGTGATATATTGTGACAGAGTGAAAAAAGTAGTGTGGGGACACGATTCAATTCATCTTTTGTTGATTGGTTAGATTTAGATATGAAGGCGAGCTTTCAACTGAAAAAAAGGGACAAGGTTTAAGCAGAGAGCAGATTGTCATTTCACCAGAAGATAAAGTATTAAAAATTACAAGGTAAATAAAAAAAAAAATATCCCCACATACTGTGATTTAAAAATCAAAATTATGCATGAAAACTATGTTGTAGCCATTCAGCTTTTGAGTCATACATCTTTTTCATAATGCATTCTGCAGTTTGTCGTCTCTTACAAACACTTTTCCCTGCATAATGATATTTTTACTGGCAAGAAAGAACTACTGTATTGTTATACAACTGTAACTGTCCTACTAAATATATACACACAACTAAAACATTTTAAAAGACGGCCAGTTACATAGCCTAGTAATAATTTTAGAGCGGCAGAGAACTGTATGAACATCTATTAAAGACCAACAGCGCAGTAATTTAATCACTGTGTGGTCAAAATCCCTTTAAGGCAAGACAGTTCATTCTGTAGCCATATTCATAACGCCCACAGGCAGCTATTTCTAGCAATGCATTATGCAAGTAAAACTCTTATGTAGGCTACTTGAATGGGATAAGACAGAAATCTAAACAACTGTGTTAAAATTACATTTCAATATGATATTACAGTGAATTATGACAACAGCGGTGTCATAAATTGTTTCTTATACACACACACAGACTAGAGTAAACAATATAGTGCTCGGTTCTTTTGAAAAAAATGAAAATTATGTTTAGTAACCAGCATTCTTTAAAATATCCTTTCAAAACGTCAAGGCGAAACTTCAATCTTGAAATGCTTGTATGGTAGGAAAACATCTAATTACAGTATGGGTTAGAGGGCATGATTAATTGCGTTTAAAAAAGAATTTTCTTTATAATTAATTGCATCGAATTAATGCTTTAACTTGACCACCCTGCATCGATTTAATTTTAAAAAGTTTACTTGTTGCTGCCTTTGTTTTTGTCGTATATTAGCATATAAATCCTGCACCACACCCCGCAAGGCCTGTCATAATTAATAACCACAAATGTGTCTGTGCTGACTCATTTATTTTATTATCATATTCTCATGAAGATATTAAACCCACTGAAAGATCATTAGCAGCTCAGTCCTCTGACCTACTTCCTACTTCACCTCTGGTGCTGAATGAGATCATCTCTATTATAGCTCATTATTTTCATCTAGGGCATAAGGATTGATTAAGCGCATACCTCATACAGTGTGTGTGGTCAGTACTACTTACCGCATGCAATTAGTATTGATCCAGTGGGGTAGGATGAGACAATGAAGGATAAGCTTTGCTCTGGACCGATAGCTATATTCCATGAGCTGCATGGAGCATGGAAGAAATATATATGTCTTGACTTTCTTTGCAAATGGGGAGACTTTTTCACTTCCAGCATCGTGGTTCACAGATTGATATTTCACACTGGATGTTGATGCAAAGATGATCCGGGCTTTAGTGATTGATCACCCGTTGGCCTTCCTGAAACGCTAGGTCAACCATTGAAGATAAGCAGTTGTCAAGAGAGACCCCTTGTGGTTAAGGGGAGAAGCGCTCACTTCTAGTTGTGTAATTTAGAATAATAATTCTAGTTGTGTAACGGGCTTAAATACTGCATCTTATTGTAAAATCAAAGAACAATGAGATTGAGATTTTAAGACTTAATATTTTTACGATCGTTACATCATTATTATTATATAAACAGTATAAAAGTATTCATGAATGCAGACAGAACAGCTATTAAGGCACAAAGATAGAAAATAGACAACCCATAATCGGTTAACATAAATTAATTTATTATATAGAATGGGATCTTAACCCCTAAAATTACATTTGCAGGTAACAAAACGACTGTGTATGCACGAAAGAATAAACAACAAACAAACACAGAAATCTGATTTTTTTTCACACACGAAAGTCTCGGGATTGTTCTCTATGCAGACATTATTTTAGGGCTCTGTATGTTTACAACAGCAAAAATAATATAATACCATATAATATAATATAAATGGAAAAACAGACAAAGAACGAAGTATTATATACAAAAATAAAATATGCATGTACACTTTTTTAGCAATTTAGATAACAACTGTACATGATAAATGCTTCGTTTTTTACCTTAGTTCGAGGGCGGTGATTAAAACCCATATATCTATATATATATAAACGTAAAAAACAAAAATACACTCTTATCCATCTTATTCTTCAACGTGGAAGTCCGCTATAGGGAATCAATGAGAAGAATATTAATGAAACCGTTTAATTAAAGTAATACATTAAATAATATATAATTTTACTAGATGAGTAAAGTTTGAGAACAAACTTCAAGTTGGCTTGAGAAAGCCTAGCCTGAAAGTTTGAAGCAGCTGTAAAAGTATGAAAGCAGCTAGCATGATTTAACACATCGCTTACATATTTAAGCATGATTAGCTTGTTGCTTGTATTTTTATAGGCTTTTATTGTTAGCATAATTTGCAAGTTACTAGAATGTTGTTAGCATGATTAGCAAGTTACTAGCATGTTTCTAGCCTGATTAGCATGTTGATAGCATGTTTTGTGCATGATTAGCATGTTACTAGCATGTTTCTAACATGGCTAACACGTTACTTGCTTGTTGTTAATATGTTTCTAGCATGATTAGCATATTACTAGCATGTTGTTAACATGATTGGCATGTTGCTAGCATGATTAGCATGTTGTTAACATGTTTCTAACATGATTAGCATGTTACTAGTATGTTGCTAGAACGATTAGCATGTTGCTAGCATGTTGCTAGCATGTTTCTAACATGATTAGCATGCTGCTAGCATGATTAACAAGTTACTACCATGTTGCTAGCATGATTAGCATGTTACTAGCATGTTGTTAGCATTTTTCTAGTATGATTAGCATGTTACTAGCATGTTGCTAGCATGATTTAGATAGCTAGATAGATTAGAAATATTAAAAGTATTAGAGTGGAAACTTAACTGAGTCTAAATCGATTAGAAATAGTACATAGAAGGAAAGCTTTATTGAGCCTCAAGGGATTCTAAGAGTTTAGATTTGAATTTTGTCAGTTGGAGTTTGAAGAGTGTTGGCTCATTTGAAGAAAACTGTAAGCCGGATCGGCTGAAAAGATATAGCACACTGAGTCAGACCAGTCTGAAGGTCTGGGCCGGGTTTGGTGGTTCTAGCTTGAAATCTCTAGGAGACAACAGATACCGAAATTTGGCTCAGTAGAATTAGAATAATAATAATCTTAAATAGTAGATCAGTAAGTTGGCTTTCTTAAGCCAACTTAATAATATGGTAAGACACACCAATTTGCAATTTCAAGCAGCAAAACAAGCTGTTTTGGACACAGAGATCAGAAGCCAGACCCATAAAATGTACAAATGGCTGCAGCCACTCATACGGTAAAAAAATAAGGTGGACAGAAAGATAGTTCACATTTGTTATAGTTGAATAGTGTTTTAACTTTAACTTCATCACACAAAATGAAGTTAAAGTTAAAACACCTTAAAAGATTTGTTTCTTACAATGCATACAGCTTTTCACTTCATAGGACGTTATTGATGTAACGTTACTCGAGATTGGACTGAAAGTTGTGGGTAATTGTGATGCTTTTATCAGCTGTTTAATCCCTCATGTTGACGGCACCCATTCACTGCAGATGACACCTTGATGAGCAAGTTATGTAATGTTGTTCTGATTAAAAAACAAACTTATCTGATTGGCATGAGGGTGAGTAAATTTTCATCAGATTTTTATTTTTGGTGTGGACTATTATTTTAAGACACTAGACATGGGCATTTGTTGGCTAATTTTCTTACGTAATGTGCTTACATTTTTTTTCTCAGTCTGGTGCCTTTGACATCACAGATCATGCATCCAAAAAAAAAAAAAAGCCTTCCAGAACTAAGTGCTTAAGACCAACGGTGGCAGCATGAAGATCACGTACTGCTCATCCAGGGCTGCATCCACCAGTTGAGCTACTGCCATTGAGATAAAGGCAATGCTAACAAATATCTAACAGACTTCTCCATGTATGTATAATAAACTTCTTACTGACATTGGGAGGTGGCGAAGTAATGTTCCTCTATGCACACAAGAGGGCAGAGCAACTTCACTAATAAATGTGCTGATTTTGTGCTGTGGAATCTGTCATGCATAACCAGGTTTTCTGGATACCTTTGCAATTTATCAAAAGCCCCAAAACCTATAAAAAGACCCCCCAAAAATCTTATCTTGAAGTAAAGCATCGTTTGTTCAAGGTTTATGTAACAAGCCATTAATCATTTGCCAACCCATGTTAACAATAGCTCAAATGTCTGCATCAAAGGCCTCATTTGTGTAACAAAAATAGTCATAGCTTCCAGTCTTATGAGTGATAATTTACTTACAGCTGTAACCACAAGACTGCTAATGTTGTTTTTCACTTTGCTGTTTATGGCCAAAAAAAGATACTTAAGCCTAAGTTGAACTGTAACCATGACGTTTACAAAAAGATGAAAATACACTGTTGGAAAATAATGCCTATTCATTATTACACTAATGCATCCTGTTTCTTAATAAAGCCTAATAGTTTCAAAGACAACATTGCCACAGTTTCATTCAATGGAAAATTCTCTGTAGATGATTGCACGGTAAATTTGAAATGGTAAGTGGAGGGAGATTTATGAAAAGTCATGTCTTTCATATAATCCTCTATTAACATCTATGCTAGTTAAGTTGTCTGTGGGTGTGCAAGTAGCTCGGTTCATTACAGCAAAAGGCCCTTGGAGACATCTGGATCAGGTGAAAAGGTCTGGGTCGTCATTCGCCGTCTGCTCTCATTCTGCCCATTAGCTTCAACACACTCCCTCCAAATCAGCTTCTCTTAGATCTGATGTTAGCATGAAATATATCAATTTGGAAGTTTATTAATTTAACATTGTTATTCCACTATGTATTTATCTATCTGAACAACATTAAACAAGTAGCTTGGAAGCCTGTTATCAGATGAGTCTAATAAGACTGGAGTTGGCACACTGCCTCATTTTATGATTTGTCATGCTGACATCTCTATTTCCAGTTTCCACTATGACAAAGACTTCCTCTTATGTCATCTACATGTAAATATAATCTAGTTTATGTCTTGTGTTTACTTACTGCTGAACGGTTAGTCATTTTGTTTGCACTATTAGACTTAATAACCATTACATAAGAACTATTTGCAGTAGTAGGTACACTTCCACACCTACAAATTAGGACTAGTCAGTTTTAATAAATGTCAGACGATGCTGTTTGTCCCACTAAATACTATGAAGCCTTTTGATTTTATATAATGAAACAGATTCATGAAATATCATTATTTTATAGCAAAAACAGCAAATAGCAGTATATCTCATATACTTTTTCTTACAATAACCTTGGTGACATGCTTGAACAAACCGAGAAAGAGAAAGCTGAAACCTTAGCTTTCTTCACTCTCAGAAAAAAAATGGCACAAAAGCTGTAATTGGTGCAGTACCCTAAGGTACAAAAGCTAAAAGGTACACCTTGTACATATTAGTGCCTTAAAGATACATATTAGTAAATAAAAAGAACATACACTCTTAAAAATAAAGGTGCTTCACAATGCCATAGAGGAACCTTTTAACCCCTTGTCTAAATGGTTCCATAAAAAACCTTTAATATCCGAAGAACCTTTCTGTTTCACAAAAGGTTCTTTGTGGTGAAAGAAAGTTCTTCAGATTATAAAAAGGTAAGAAAGAACCTTTGACTGAATGGTTCCTTGTGGAACCAAAAATGGTTCTTCTATGGCATTTTTAAGAGTGTACTAGTGTGATTTGAAAGAGTGTGGCCCCACTTTGAGAGTGCTCTTTGTTATTGTTATGCTTTTGTTATGCTTGAGTTGAATTGATGCCACTTCCTGCACTTTAAAAAATACTGGGTTATTTTTTTAACCCAAATGCTGGGTTGAGCCTTTTGGGTCAAATGTTTGGGTTATTTTTTCAGTGGTGGGTGGTTTTTGTGTTACACAGCTCCTGGGTCAGATATAACAACACAATGTTTGGGTAGTTTTTGTATTACTCAGATCCTGGGTCAGACGTAACCAAGTGGTTGAGTTAATTATCGTGGGGATTTTGTGTCGAGAGCACTTCTAAGTGCCATTGAATTGATGCATTTCTTTGGTAAAAACAGGTTTATGTACATTTTATTTTATATATAAAATAATTACTGTGCTGTATATCGTTCAATTTCACACAGAGCAACATGCTGTGTGAATCACCTGAACGTCGGTCTTATCATGTGAGGAAAAAGCCTGATACTTTGCATAAAGTAAATTATTTTATTCATAAAGATGCAGAATACAAATACTTTGGATGTGTATGAACACATGCGTCACAATTGTATGGATTGTTTAAAAATGCAGTGCATTAACAGGTAGGGATGTCCTGAGCCAATCTCTTAAAGTTATAGTTCACCCAAAAATGAAAATTCTGTTATTAATTACTCACCCTCATGTCGTTCAAAACCTGTAAGATCTTCGTTCATCTTCTGAACTCTTGATAATGTCAGAGGACGGTGACTTGGACGAGAAGAATTGTTGAATAAAGTCTTTTTGTATTTTTGTATTCTTTGAGCAAAAAAAGAATTCTCAGCTTTGTAAAATTACGATTGAACCGCTGATGTCACATGGACTATTTTACTGATGTCCTTACTACGTTTTTGGACCTGGGAACATTTCAGTTGCACTGGTGTTTATGCAGGGTCAGAAAGCTCTCGGATTTCATCAAAAATATCTTAACTTTGTTTCAAAGATGAACGAAGGTCTGAGTTTGGAACGACATGAGGGTGAGTAATTAATGACAGAATTTTCATTTTTGGGTGAACTACCCCATTAAGTCTGATCCTTATTTTACGTCAGCTGTCATGCCGGTAAAGTGCAGTAGGTAGCAGTAAGTGCTTTTCAGTAGATTTGCCAACCGTCATTAAAAGGAAAAGAAGACGCTCAAATGTGCGTGCTCAGCCACCACTAAAACCAAAAGAAGAGGAAACGTGTGCCGGAGAAGTTCACTTCCAGAACAAAAATTTACAGATAATTTACTCACCCTCATATCATCCAAGATGTTCATATCTTTCTTTCTTCAGTCGTAAGGAAATTATGTTTTTTGAGGAAAACATTTCAGGATTTCTCTCCATATAGTGGACTTCAATGGTGCCTGTGAGTTTAAACTCCCAAAGTTGCAGTTTCAATGCAGCTTCAAAGGGTTCTAAACATTCCCAGCTGAGGAAAAAGGGTCTTATCTAGCGAAACCATCATTTTCTAAAAAAAAAAAATATACATTTTATGTACTTTTTAACCTCAAATGCTCATCTTGTCTAGCTCTGCGTGAACTCAAGACAATTAGGGTAGGTCAAAAAAAACTCATTTTCTTCTCCAACTTCAAAATCGTCCTTTAAACTGCATTTTGGAAGTTTAAACTCGGGGGCACCACTATATGTCCACTATATGGAGAGAAATCCTGAAATGTTTTTTTTTAAACATAATTTCTTTACGACTGAACAAAAAAGACATGAACATCTTGGATGACATGGGGGTGAGTAAATTATCTATACATTTTTGTTCTGGAAGTGAACTTCTCCTTTAAGGCTGTTCTGGCACGTCACACACTTCCGAGGTTCCATGTTCAGTCAGTATATTTGATGCGTACTTCTGTAATGATCACTCGTTCATTTATTGTTGACTTTTATCTGCCATAACACAATTTGAGACATGGTTGAGACATGGTTGAGTACAGCTGTTTCATGGTTTAGAAACAACTCTGCTTGCTTCCAATTCCTTACACACAGTTGAACCTAAAATAATGATCCATAAAGGTTGAAGCAAATTACAAGGGTGTTCACAGCTGGCTGTGTTTACATTAATCTCATGTCATAAAAGCATTTGAGCCGAGGTGCAATTAACATGACTCAGCCGAACACACAAGCGCTCTTCAGCAGGGTTGCCAGGTTTTCACAACAAAACCTGCCTAATTACTACTCAAAACTAGCCCAGTCGCTCTTCGAGGGGGGTCCCCTGTTGAAAATTCCAGGGGATAAAATCCACTTTTTGTCGAGGTTCCCCTGGCAAATTCATATTTTAGGGTCGCTTCAACCAACAAATGTTAAAAACAACCCACAGGTCGGCACCAATAGCCTCGCAGTTAGTGCGCCGACATACAGTGCAATTGCGCTCACGGTGACCGGAGTTCAAATCACGGCTTGTGGTCCTTTGCCGATCCCACTCCCCTCTCTCTTCACCCAATGCTTTCCTGTCTTATCTACACTGTCGTGTCCAAATAAAGCCATAAAAAAGCCCAAAAATAAATCTTAAAAAAAAAAAAACATCCCACAGCAATAGTGTTAATGTAGCCCAATTCTGCGGAAAAAAAATTCAGACTTGGCAACACTGCTCTTCAGCGCTCTTCTTCGCGAGCATTTGAGTGTGTGTTTAAAAAAACTAAATTACAGCACCCTCTGCTGTTAAAAAAACTAAGCTTAGAATCGAGAGAGAATCGTGATGCATTAGGAAAATCTCAGAATCGTTTTGCAAATCGCGATGCATCAATTTGTCGTCGTAACATGTTTACATCTACCATTGTCTTTACACAGTATATGCATTACTTTTACTCTCTGCATACATTGTATTAATTTTATTAACTGTAAAGCACTTGAATTGTGCATTCGGATCGGACCAGGACATCCAGGGCTGTGCATGTGGGACATAGCTGAATATGACTTTTTGGATTTTAAAATAAGTTAATATAAATTCACCAAAACACAATGTCAAATTTATGACACCGTATGATTTCGCTGGATACAGTAATGCGGGACAGGATCAGCGAGATGAGACAGGCCGAAATAGCCATTTAAATGACCTGTATAGACATTTAAAACTAGGTTCTTATTATGCAATGTCAATTTTATGCTAAATAATAGTTAGATAATAGTTAATAGTTGCCCTATCGCTGCAAAGATTATTGGAGTTTTGCCTTTAATGTGTTCCAGAAAGTAATTTAACACCAAATGAATCCTGTTATTTATGGAAAGTGTTACTTTATAAGCTTATATGCTGGAAATACTTTGCTTTAGAAATACTAAAACACTAAAACTTAAAAATACTAAAATGCTTTGCATTGTATTACAGAAAAATAACTTGCGAAACACTATGTTATGGTGTATTTCTATTGCTGCTGATTTAGTTTTAATTTTAACACTTTTTGACATTAAAATTCCCATTCCTTGAAAGTCACTGAATGTTGTTCTTTATAACATTCAGAATTTATGATGTGCCTTTATGTGCAGGTGCAACTTTAAAGAAATGATTGACATTTTTTCCAATTTAGACCTAAATAACAAGTGTTAAAAATCAATGTATAGTCTGACAGAGAAGGTCATACAAAGCGATCTGCCACTGAGGCATCTGAAAGGGCTTCTTTCATCTTCTTCTTCTCTCCACCTACAGTGTGTGGGTGTAGAACTGTCCCTTTTCTCCTGCCATCATGCACGTTACATTGAATAAGCCTCCCTGAACGCTGTGCATTCACTAGTGATCTTGTGGGATTCCTGCCAACGTGTAATCAGTGACTGCATGGAAAGTGACAAAAGAGGGGAATCTAATGGTTGGAAGAGTGGGCTAATTACAGGGGGAGTACATGCTTGTCGCAGGGGGGCAACCCAGAGTGAAAAGAGAAAGTAGCAGGCATTTAAACAGTCTGATATGTGGAAGAGAACTGTGGAGCGGAGAGAAGAGGGGAGCATACTGTATAATAACACAACTGCTGGTCTCTTTTTGTCTGAGGGCAGCTGGGTTAAGCAGCCTATTGAGTAGACATACCTTTTGTATCTCACCTACAACAACACGAGTGCCGTTATTGTACTCGCTCTTGATAAAATAATAATGAATTTCAACATGAGCACATCTGTTTTGGATGTATCACTCCTGATTTATTATTGGCAGGTTGAGTGTGCTTAGCTCTCGACGCTCAACAACTCTCCATTAATACTATTCCAGAGCAATATGGTAATATGAGCATTCTCAGGCATCCTGTTTATAATATGTGACCCTGGACCACAAAACCAGTCATAAGTAGCATGGGTATATTTGTAGCAGTAGCCAAAAATACACTGTATGGGTCAAAACGAATGGCTACGACCACATTTATGTTAAAAAAATAAGGCGGATAATGTAAAGTCATATCATGATTTTGGGATCTGTACAATACAATTAATAGCATCCAACAGCATCTTGTAGTTATGTTATATTCAAAGGCATCAAATTGGACATTTACTGTATTTATACTGTATGATGTCATGTCTTTTCATTTCAAAAGAGCATTTACCAGCCTTCATCTCATCAGGCTTTTCCAGCGATTTGAAAGCTTAGTAAATCCACCTTTGAAGCTGATTAAACTGGGATGTTCCCTCTGACCAGATAACAGCATTTATGTGGCTGAGTGCTACCCTACTTACCAGCTTTGACTAAAATCTGTCTGCCTGTCCACAGTAGTGACCCACTATACAAGGAGTTTTACAGATTTATCTCAGTTAAAGAGATTTAAATATGTATATCTTTTGAAGGGACGTTATAAATAGACTTATATCCGGTGTAAATTCATTTATTTGATGAATATTGTAGAATATTAGTACAATTGTTTAACTGTTTTCTATTTGAAATTTAAAATAGAATTTATTCATGTGACGGCAAAGCTGAATACTCTAGTCTCCAGTGTCACAAGGTCCTTCAGAAATCATTCTAATATGTTGATTTGGTGCTCAAGAAACATTTCTTCTTATTGTCAATGTTGAAAACAGTTGTTCTGCTTCATGTTTTTTTTTTTTTTTTTTTTTGTGGAAACTGTGATACACTACCATTCTAAAGACTGGCATAAGATCGTTGAATCATTATTGCATGCTTTATTATGCAGTGTGTAACTTCTTTTTTCTTAAACAACCATGTTGGAAGACATAACCATGTCCATATTTCAGGATGACAAGTTGCAAGAAGTTGCACACTCTACTATTTCGTTGGACCACCTTTAGCTTTGACAACATTGTGCTTTTGTTGTGGCATTTTTTGACACCAATATGCAACATCAAAACATTTGTTTCAATGAAGAATTGCATAATTTTTGGCTGAGATCTTGTATTGACAATGTCGAATGACAATAACTTGGGTTATCTGGCAACCCATTGCTAACCCAACCCAACTTGTTTAAAAAGTATTTTAGAAATAAAAAATAGTAGCATTTAAAAATAGCATTTTAAGTTAAGTGTATTCGATCGCTCTCTGTAATCACTTTTCACTAAAATAGTGCTAATTCCCAGTTGCTGGTATCACTGAAATCCAACTTATGCTCATTGGAAATACATGCCTCTATATTCATTTCTGCAAACCTGAAAAAACGTACCTATACGTACGAATCACTGCAGTTTCCAGTTGAAATGAACGCTGAAGGCAGTAAAACTTTTATTCTTTTTCACATATAGTATGATTTACACACAGAGTTTTGATTAATAAAGCCTGATTTTCAGACAATAACTACGGCAGAATATTATACATTATGGTTTTAAAACCAATTTTAACATCCTGCGAGATTTGAAAACTGATACTTTCGAATGTTGTCATCACATATACAGCTTCATATGCATGAGTTTTCTAATTCAGTTCGCTCGGTAGCTTATGTGATACGGCATTGCACTTGGGTGATGAAGAGCTCTGGTTCGAACCTTGTGAAACTACGGTTCACCAAAACAGCTCAAATCTGAATGAGGAAGTTAAAATAGCAAGGCTGCATCACAAAATACATTTTTTAATCAGTTTTGCATTTGTTAACACTATCGGTTAGGTTTAGGGTTGGGTTTGGTGTAGAGGATATTTCCAATAAGATAGAGCATTAACCTTTGCAATTAGTGCCATTCTCTGGACATTTCACTTTAAAAATGCAGCGAAACGTGCAGTAAGGTATGTAATTACGGTGTTGCAGAAATGTATGTAGAGGCACGTATTTCCAGTGAGCCTGGGCTTGTGAAATCTGAGCTGGTGTTGGGCTGCTGTTCGGCGGGAGGACTACGAACCTCAGACTGCTGTCTCACGTTTCATTCAAAGCTGAAAAAGATGCCATGGCTGACTCCATAACCTGCCCATAAACAAAGAGTACTGAGATTAGAGAACACATTTTAACATTAAAATTAACCAATTAAATTCAATTCAGTATTATAATGAATAAAAACAATTTGTTGTGCAAGGCAAAAGGTGTTTCCATCATGTAAAACGACCACTGCTGACGCAGCTGACTGACATCTTGTCCTTGTATGTTGCGTTGCATAAGATAATATAATTTACAGCACAGTTAAGACTTTATAAATTAAATAAAATGTATACGAACCTTTATTTCGCTGAAGAAGTGCACGGCAGCACTGAGAACTGCTCTCCTGTAGAGGACGCAAAAAACCCACGCTCTGACTGTAACATAGTAGCTGGGTTGTTTCGTTGGAGACAGAATCAACCCAATGGTTGGGTAGAAAAAATAACCCAGCATTAAATGCCCAATAAAAAGGCATTTTTTTAGAGTGCAGAAAAACTACCCAGCACCTGGGTAAAAATATAAAAATATAAAGAAAATATAAAATGACCCATCAGGCTGAACCCAGCAATTTGGGTAAAAAAATAAATAATCCAGTATTTTTAGAGTGTACTGTATATGAAATTCATGCTCCCTCAACCACTATTCCACATTTGGGTCCAGTGAATCTTAACATTGTCATCCTGGAATATAAACATGGATACAGATTTCGTATAAAGAACTAAAAAGCTAAACTGCATCAGGGTTAAAATTTTTCTTGCAATACATATGCCAGCAGAAACATATCACTTCAGTAATGATTCAATCCTATACTCTTCAGTATTTTCTTATTTAAATCCAAATGACAACTTTTCTTTTTTTTTTTTTGACCAGGCAGTGTACACTGTGTAATGCATCTGATCATTAGACACTGAGGAACCCAGAAGTGCGTCTGCTTGTTGTGTAACCTCATGATAATGTAATCTAGTGTATATAAAAATAAAAATTTAATTCCGATAATGGTGATGGAAGTGTTGCACTGTAAGTCAACTTGCACTGACCGGAAAAAAAGGAAGCCTAAATAGGTAATGCAGAGCATATTGTGTAATGTCTGAGCTGCATGTGTGGACTCAATCCTGGCACAGTGGTTCAGCAACTCAGCACATCTTTACTGCATGCCTGTTTTCTGATGATTTATTTAAATCATTCTTAGATTTCTTGTTCATTGATATCAGTCGGGGGCTGGGGGTGATCTATAAAAATGATAAAATAAAAAATAGATGATACACTGTAAAAATGATATAAAAAGATCTAAAAAAGTAAAAACCTGTTCACTGGTTAACAGTAAGTACTCTGTATGGTGAAGTACTCTATATGGTATTTATGTGTCCATCTATGAAGGATGTAGGCTGTCAAACATACACAACTGTTAGCCAATCATAGCAGTGGGCGTTTATTTCCGAGTTTACTATCCGCTAATCCAAATACCTTGTTAGGAAAGGAAATGAGGTGTACTACAGGACCCCTAAAGGGAATACGAGATATGAGGGGAAAAAAATTTCAATGCTTTCTCTTGCAAATATAGCGTTGGGTAATTATACTGTATATAAATTGCCAACCAGATCTCATGTAAATCCATACATATTTTACAAGGTGGCCTCACTCGTAAGAATTTATATGATTTTTGGCTATATTGTGTGTATTTTACAAGTTCCCCAATTTGTATCAGTTCAGATGACCTACCCATAACCCCGCCCCTAAACCTACCCGTCACTGGGGTCTAGACAAATCGTACGAGTGAAGTTGTATTAATTCATGCGAATTAGCCACCTCGTAAAATATGCACGAAATGGTTTGAGACAGCGATGCATTTTCAGTCATCAGGGAGCCATTATTAATATGGGGCATTGAAAGGCAATCCTTACTTTCACAGTAAGGATTCACAATCACACATTTTACAAGATTATATGTTTGTCAATGGTGCTCAAGATGTGCAAATCATTCACTATCGTCCTCATCTGTCCTTAGTCTGTTTATGTGGTAAGTGAAATTTTATGTAGCCTACTGTAATGTAACAGGTTACTGCTGGCAAGTGGCTAACCATGTCCCTTTAGTGGCTCCGTAAAATCCATAATTCATTTTCCTTGCCTTTCCAACACTATCTCACGACAACTTTGTACATATTTTATGAACAAAGGTATGAAGGTTTTTGTATGTTTTCTATGAGGGATAGGTTTAGGGCTGGTCATTCACATACAGTTTTTCACAAAACGGGGAATTAGCCACCTCGTAAAATATGTACGAATTGCCATGAGATCAGGTTGGCCTTTCTGAATGCATGATCTTTGGCTCCGTGGACTTACAACATCCGATGCCGTTAAGAGACCTTAGAGAGTTCCATTCGTCATTTTAGCTTTCAGAAAAGTGCTCGTGAATGTCCCCTCTCTGACCACTATGTGCCCTCAATACACACTTCTGCTGATCCCACACTGAGTCGATCCCTGTAGCAAACTTCTACCCAACAGTCAAAGCAGCATTACGTCACAAAACTGTCGACTCAACAGAAGGGATTTAGGGTGCCATTTGGGACATGGCCAGTAATATTAGCATTTATTTCAGCACATAAGTATTAAGCATTTCTTCGACAAACACAGAATTCAAAGTAACCTCACCCCAACATGCAACTTAATGCTAATGGCAGTAAGACTGAATGAAAAATGGAAAAAGAAAAAACATAAAAGAGCAAAAGTGCATTATTAGACTGTCCATTGTCCATTTTCATGGACATTTCCTCGACGATTAGTCATCAAGTGAGCATATCTGCTCAGGCTCAGAGAGGAAAGCTAATGCTATGCATGCAGAGTTTTTAAACAGGTGCTACACCAAAGGCCCATCGTCCTTGAGAACCCACTGTTTCATGCCCTTTGTGAGGCTGTTTCACCAAATAATAAAAAACATGTTCATTAATGCAGATATTACTTCAAGTCGAGCATCCTCAGCCTTGTGGTAAAAATGCCAGGATGTAGTAGCATAGTTAGCAGTTGATGTCTCGATGCGTCTAAAGCATCTCCCTAAAACAGTGATTTAAATATTGTAGGTCTTTCTCAGCGGCAGTGCGTTTGATTTCTTCAGTGAACGAGCTCTAATGAAGGTTTTGAATAGTTCGACTGCAACCTCCAATTCATGCAGCATGGTTGCTGTGCATTATTCACATGTGCCTGTATGTGTTCATAGAGGCGTCTAAGATGATACGACACTATTTCGAGGACATAATATGCCTCCAGTGGAGAGCTGAGAAAGCAGAGTACTCAAGCAGTCAGTCTACAGCCCATACTCAGATAAGAGCTATCAAATGAGGCCAGCATGTCCCCTTTTTAAACCCAGCAAGGATTTGCCACGGCGAGCGCGGGATGAAAAGGCGGCTTTGATGTCTACGCCGGCTTGATTTAGTCTCCTTGTTCCTCTCCTCAAAGGAACCCATTACCTCGGCCGAAACCTGCGTACTAGACCTGAAATTTCCCTCTGGTCTATGACATACATCCATGCAGAATAACAGTTTGACAGCGTGAGAGCTCGCAACACAAACATGACACTGAAAAGCCTCGACGGAGCAAAACAAAACGGCATAGTAATGCCCTTTGAATCTCCGGAGAGACCAGTGTGTTGACAAAGCCTCTCCCTCTGCCTATTTTTCTCATCTCTCTCTCTCTCCCTCCTCTCTCTCTCTCTCTCCGGTTCCTCGCTCCCTCACGCTTTCACACCGATGAACACGCTGTGTGATGATTGCTACATGTGGGCAACAGTAGATATCTCTACACAAGAACAGAGCCACGCTAAACCCGTCGGATAAAGCAGCCTCTCCAGCCTGAATCAAAGAGCTGTCATCTACAACGGCAGTGAACTGTAAAGGTAAAGGCTCCATATTCATATCCCTGATCGATTGTTGCATAAGTTGCTCACACTGGCTTTGTGTGTCTAGGATATTTGTCATAGTGTACAGCTCTCACCATCTGTCCTCCTGTCATGTCTTCTCTTGTGTAGGGAATTGATTAAAACAAAGCAAAACAGACAATCTATTTGCCTTTCACATTGTAACATTTATGAATGATGGGAAGTGTCCAGTTTATTACATTTTGTTGTTTTATTTTGTTCCTGGTGTTGTTTTGTCTGTTATTCATCTGTTTTTGCATAAATGCTGCATTGTTTTTCATTATAAAGTGCAGAAAGATAATACAAAATATTTCATATAGATTATTTGAGTTGTATCCAGAATACATAATATCAGTTACTCAGTTACTTTGTAACCTTAAAGTACACATTTTTTTAATTTTCTGACATGCACAATGAAAACTCTGTTTGTTGAAGGGATTGGGCAGCTAATCCATCTCTCCAGCAGTAGCTGTGAGGGCTTTGTAGGTTTGTAAATGTCAGCGAGGGGAAGTGACAGAGATGAGGAGAGACTTTGAAACACCCACACTCACCACCCACTGCTCTTTTTGAGACACACTGGAGATATGTTTCATTCTGCTGTACAGACTCAGCAACACAATTCATTTTTAAAGGCAATGCATGGATGGATGTTATGATTATAACTTTGAAATACTGAACAAAGCACAGCATCTTAACAGTAGTTAAAATGAAACTGGACGTGCAATGCACATAAAAATGTAATTTAGTAAAAAAACACTTCAGGAATTACATTTTGACATTACTTTATTAATAATATAACATTATTAAATTATAGAATGCAAAAATGTTTTAGTTAAAGCACATTCACATTTCTTTTTAATTAATAATTTTTATTATTTTGATGAATTTGGTTAATTCTAATTGATTGTGCATGAACTACTCATCTGTAGAACCACATTGAATGTGCATGAATTTAAACACCTGTCACTGACACATTTCATCACCCTCCGCCCTCACCCTAAGGCAGGGTTATTATTGTTAACTAAGGAGGCGTTTACAGGACACAGTTTTCAACTAAAAATGAAAACTTGTTTGCTTGGGCCGTTCATTTACACATATCAGCATTTTGGGGGCCTGAAAATGGAAACTTTTGAAAACGGGTTTCAACGTGACAACGGTGACGTCATGAGTATGTGTATTACATGCTTTAAGTATTAAGTATGCGCACAGGCGCATAGTGTTTCTTTACAAAGTCACATTAACTACTACCCTGACATACATAATACAGCATTTTTACAGTTTTCACAAATCCATGTAAACAGTCGGGGATCATTTTGACAACATTGTCGTCTGCATGCAAAAGTTTTTAAAGATGCAAAAGAAACACTTTTTCATTTTTAGTACACTGTTATTGTGTAAATGTACTCTCAAACTAAATCCATAAAACATATTTTTGATATTTGTTAAAAAAGGTAACACTTTATTTTAAGGTGTCTTTGTTACACGTTACATGTACTTACTATTATAATAATAATTAGTTATGCATAATATATATATCAGCTAGTTGCAACATTAGATTAATTGAAAAAAAACATGCAATAGGCCCTTATGTTCATTTGTTTAATATTTCATCAAAATTAAAAAAATTTCAATTAGTAGTGTAGTGTTCACATTTTACTGTACAAATCCATTACGCACATTTTACTTCAAAATAAATGTATAAAAAGCAGGTCATTTGATATTTTATATAAGGTTTTCAAAGGGTTAGTTCACCTAAAAATGAAAAATCTGTCGTTAATTACTCACCCTCATGTTGTTCCAAACCCGTAAGACCTTTGTTCATCTTCAGAACACAAATTAAGATATTTCTGATGAATCCAAGAGCTGTTTGACCCTCCATAGACAGCAAGGGTCCTTCCACAGTCCATGGTGCTAGAGTGAAAGAAGAGAAAAATTGTTGAATAAAGTCGTTATTTTTGTTTTGTTTGTGCACAAAAAGTATTCTTGTAGCTACATAAAATTACAATTAAACCACTGATGTCACAATGACTATTTTAATGATGTCCTTACTACCTTTCTGGACCTTGACTCTGGAAGAACCCTTGCTGTCTATGGAGGGACAGAAAGCTCTCGGATTTGATCAAAAATATCTTAATTTGTGTTCTGAAGATGAAAGAATTTCTTACGGGTTTGGAACAACATGAGAGTGAGTAATTAATGACAGAATTTTCATTTTTGGGTGAACTAACCCTTTAATGACTTAGTACCATGCATGATTAACTGAATCTTTTCTTTCCGCTGAACTAAATTTGGCATCATTGAATTGGGCCTGTTAGCAACAAGAGTGTGAATATTTTAAAACTGGACAGTGGCATTTGATAGTAAGTGTTCCTCGTATAACCGTGCTAATGCTTACTGTTCCTACCACTACCACATTCACACAATTGCAGTTCTATCCAATTTGTCTGAATTATGGCCCATTTGGCGGAAGAGCCACTATGTGCTAACCTTTTTCAAACAGATGTCTCTCTGTCCCAGATTTAATGAGACCTCACACAGATAAGGAGCACTTATTCTCATTTTTCAGCATAATGTACAGCCAACACGAAATCGCGTTTAATAATTTATCCTAGAAAAGTGAAACAGGCCTTGCTGTTTTGAAGATATCTAAATAAAGCAACAGTGACCTTAACATCAGAGTTTTGTTGGACCGAATGTGATTTGACTAGACAGTAGTCGTCACGTTACATAGGTGAGGACCTCAAAGGACATTGACAAAAATAGACGTGAAAGAACCGTAGGTGGGCTGTAGCCCGGCGTTACCCTGCAACTGTCAAGGCAAAGCGTGAAACAGGGTGTAAATGAAGGTAATGTCTCTGGGGCACAGACGCACCTTGCTAAAACAGGAGCTAAACCCTCACTCTCACAAACCCCACGGAGACATGTTCTTTTGGTGGATGATACCACACTGAAAAACAGCTTAATTCAACCCACACTCTTACAAATAAAGCTTTCGAAAAGAAGGTATTCACTAGGGCTGTCACGATTTCTCAATTCAAATCGAGTACTCGATTATAAAAAAAAATCCTCCATAGCATTTTGCTTGTGTGGAGAGGCCGGCAAAATACCGGAAGTGGAGAATTGGACAAATGAGAGTCCATAAAATGCATTATAAGACCTTTTCCAAGGCTGCATGATAAATTAACGCCATTTGAAAGTCATAATAAAGCATAATGCTGTGATACTGTGAGTTCACAAACACTATGATTCAATTAAATGTATATATGCGCTTTAATTATTTTATCATTTAGTTTACGTAACATTAGGTGCATCTCAGAGTGGCTCCTCACAAGCAGTTATCATTAACAGTTACATGTGTGGAGCGTCTCAAACTCCATATATGCATATTGTTGTAAGTTTTGGTTTATTATAAGGTTAATCTGGGAACGCAACGTGCGCCATTTCATCAGATTTGTAAGTTAAATCATTTATAAACCTACGCAAACACAGGAAAATATATTAGTATCTTTTTCTATATGCTAAAGTTAACGGTTCGTCGCGATTTCAAAATAAAAGTTAAAAACCTCACTTTGAGTTCTGATGTCCACATGTTCAAGAAATTACAGTGGCTGTAGCATTTCTGTCGTATAGAAATGGCCAAATGTTAAAGATTACATTGGCATTTGAATAAAATGTTGTTTAGTCAATGTTAAACAAGGATTACATTAATGTAAATTTATTAATGTGGTTTTGTTCAAAAAACCATGATTACTTGCTTTTGATACTTGATTTTAACAAATTATTATTACCTCATTGCTATTATATATGTATTTTAAGTCATTTTAAAGGCGATTTTGTTCACTTATATTTTTCTTACCACAAACAAATAATTATAATTATCCGATTACTCGATGAATTGTCAGAATAATTGACCGATTACTCAATTAACAAAATAATCGTTAGAGATTCACACTGATGCCATAGAAGAACCATTTTTGGGTTTCCCAAAAACTGAACAACTTATCATTTTCATAGTAAAAGAACTTTTTAATACCCTAAAGAATCCCCCAGAAGGGGGTTTCACAGTGATTTATTTCCCATAGAACTATTTCCCATAGTTCTATTTCCCACAGAACCTCATTAAACAGTTGTTTTTCGTAATGTGAAGAACATTTTAATAATCTAAAGAACCGTCAGCAGGCGCAATGATATTACGCAGCGCCTGAAGTGACCGGCACTAAGTTTGTGTAGATGCACAGTTGCAGCAGCCGGCAGAAGTTGACGGCTGCGTAATATCATTGCGCCTGCTGCACCCATGGTACTGCAGCAAAGTTCCTTGATTATTACGCCGAAATGAGAGTATAGTTCCTAGCCATATCGACCAACTTTTCATTTTTCGTCAGTCTTTGTTCACAATGTAACTACAGAAGAGTCAAGTTTTAAATAGGAAAAATATCGAAACGCTTCGGTCATTTTTGAGCGAGATGCTAACGGTCTAATCGAATTCAATGATATATGCTAAGCAATGCTAAAAGTGCTACTGGCAGACCCGGAGATCGGCTGAATGGATTCGAAAACGGTAAAATTCCAACTCTAGGGGAGTTGGAAAATGAGCCTATATATTTTTTTTTTAAAGTGGAGTGTTCCTGGTGGTCGCCTACCCTGGCCAAGTTGGTCTGTTTTGATGTTTTTTGAAGAGTTTTGAGTATTTTTAAGATATTCTGTCTTAGAAATCAGTTTGGCCAGATTGGAAGACCAGTTTAAACCAGCTAAGACCAGCAAACCAACTCAAACTGGTACGAATAAGCTTGGCAGATTTCACCCCAGCATTTACATTTAATCATTCAGCAGATGTTTTCATCCAAAGCGACTTGACAAATGAGGAACATCACAAGCAATTTATTATACATGAGTCAACATATGTTGTCTGTAAGCGTTGCTGAAGTACTTTGATGGTTAAGTATTTTAGGCTCTCTCAAGGTTAAATATTTACCTTGTCTATTCCAGAACGTGGAAAGCAAAAACTAATTTTACCCTGGTAAAAGCAACTGCATTATTTTTTAACATGGACAAGCCAAAGAGCCTGAAATTCAAAAATAGCAAGAGCGAGGGTAGAAGATCAGATGGCATAACACATTGAAAGTGGGTAGAGGAGTCTCAGCGGGAAACCTGACATCTCACTGAGCTCCATCAGACAGTAACTCTACAGGGACCTTCACATGTTTTACTGAGCACGAGGGTGTGGCGCACTTTTTATGAGATGAGCTGTCTGTGAGGGAACCCTCAAAATCAATGTAGCAGTTTTCACATTATTGATTAGTCATTGATTATCTATTAAAAATGTAATTTTATTTTTTGTTTAACATTCTGATTATGCTGTCCTGCGATGAACTATATTTTCAGCAGTGCATACTTAACTAAACAAACTAAAATTCAGCATTTGGGAGTTTCACTCCAGCCCATTAGCATCCTATTTAAATGCAAGACAGGACCCACAAGTATGAAATTACTCCGAGCACAGAAACTCAGATCCCGACATCAAAGACAAATTGAGAATATTAAATTGGCGAACCCTCACAAAAAGGGAAGGAGAAAGTTAGCCCTGTTTTTATTTCACTCGGCATCTCATGATGATTTTATAAGGATGAGACATCAGAGTATCTTTTAGTTAGCAAACTCCCTGTAGCTCCATTTGTGCTGCATGGCTGCATAGAACATGAACTGGCTTCTCCCTGCCTAGATGGATTTGTCAGTGCATTTTATAAATAGCATGGCACGTGTTCACATCCACTACAAGGAAATGAAGAATAACCCTCAAGCATCCAGCGCATCACTAAAATATTCCCATCTTGAGAGAATTCGGATTGTTTAGACAGACTGTAATTAGAATACGTATCAATTCCTGCGAGGCCTCACCAGAAATAGTTTAGTGCATCCTATTAGCAACACGCAGCTTATAAACAGTGTTGGGCATGTTACTTTAAAAAAGTAATTAGTTATAGCTACTAGTTACTTCTCACAAATAGTAACTGAGATACTGAGTTACATCAAAGTACCAGGGAAAGTAACTATTGTGTTACTTATAAAAAAAATCAAATCAGTTATATCAAATAACTTGGATGCCCCTAATATTAAATATGTTAAATTAAGTTTAAATGAAATGAAGTTTAAATGAAAGTATATATCACCAGATATATAAATCTTTATGACACATTTAAATATCTAAATGTACACGTAGCATCAGTCAGTCAAGCATTATAATATGACATTATGATAGCATTAAACCTCAGTAATTAGAACTTTAGAATAAACCTGTACTGTATGAATCCATGTTTGTCATAATGGCTGCACAACACTGGTGGTGGTGCTTCAGATATTGTTTGTA
The DNA here is from genome assembly GCA_012976165.1 of Labeo catla. NCBI lineage: Eukaryota > Metazoa > Chordata > Actinopteri > Cypriniformes > Cyprinidae > Labeo > Labeo catla. Next base: position 490,845 of record VONZ01000001.1, read on the forward strand.
ATTTAGTGTTTCTATAAAAAAAGAGGGAAAAACTAAAGATAATACTGAAAAGATAACAAAACTACTACGAATTCTAATATAAAACTCTCTATGGATTAATAAGCTGCTGGGTTCATGAATATTAATCACGTTGTCTGCGTTCGCTAGAACTGATCAGAGCCGTATAGAGAGAGAGTTGCAACAACTCCATTGACTCCAATGGACCAGTTTTTTACAGCAATGGCGGATCGTGGAGGCGCGCAATAGTTCCCGGAAGCGCTACTACTATCAGCGCCATAGAGATGCAGCAGAAGAGACCGCTGTGATCGACTTTTACAAGGTAAGACATTTATAGAACAAACCTATATATTATCAGAGCAGCTAATTAATTTACCTTATGCATTAAAACAGATTATTATTAGATTATTCCTCACTAAATTAGTAGATTTATGGGGTATTATTCATTCTCTTAATGCAGTTTCATTCATCGTTGTGGAATTGAGGCTTTTAAACGTGATTTTTGCTGGTGGAAAGTTAAATATTAGATTTATTGCAAAGGATGCTGATGGACCTAAGTGAGAATGAAAAAGAGGCAGGCAATTTTCGTTTGAGAATCATGCTAGGCTAAATTACCAGAAATATATTAAACACCACTACTGTATACAGTTGAAGTCAAAAGCTTACATACACCTTGCAGATACTGCAAAATGTTAATTAATATAATTTCTTTTACCAAAATAAATACGTTTAAACATTGTTTATTTAGTACTGACCTGCATAAGATATTTCACATAAAAGATGTTGTTTACATATAGTCCATAAGAGAAAATAATAGTTACATTTATAAAAATGACCCAGTTCAAAAGTTTACATACACTTGATTCCTAATACTGGTGTTAATATTGGTAAATTAATTCAAATTTTGCAGATTCTGGAAGCTATGTAAACGTTTGACTTCAACTTTAATAAACGTAATCACAGTAAACCTTTACTTTATTACTGTGTTTTATATTTACTGTACTTCTGTACTTCTTATCTACTGTAGAAGCACTGTGTGTTGGAGGAGCAGCGATGCCACAGGACTGATATGTGATAGAGCATTACTTTACCATTTCTCCTTGGTTTTTCTCCTTCTCTATTTTGCTTTCAGAACAAGAACCACCTGAAGACTCCCTGTAATGAGAACACCTCTGAATAGATGACGACAAGCCTTGAGAGGACTTTAGATGACGCCAACTCCGAATAAACACATAAAACTACCAAATTTTCTTTGTATTATAATCGACATGATCAAATCATGTGATCATTACTTTAATGTATTAATTGTTTCTGCTGAATACATGATGTTAACTAACTGCATGATTTGTATAGCCTAATTTTAGAACATTTCTGCCATATGAACATTACTTTGACAGTTACACCTGTTAACATAGCTTTTATTTGTAACATAGAAACATTAATTTTCTGTAAAGCTGCTTTAAAACAGTGTATAATAAAAAGTGCTATACAAATAAATGTGAATAAAATAAAACTTGATGCATCTTTTTTCTCTTCTCTGTGTCAGTAGGAAAACCATTCATTCTGCACAGGAAACTACGATGACAACATGCTTTTACGTTGATTATAAATTAATAAATCAGCTGCTGTAAATAAGTGTATAACACAAGTGAACATACGTAAAATATATGATTAAATGTGTAAAAACAATGTTTTAAGTTGAATATACTATGAAAATATTTATATATTAATAATTATGGGGTGAACAAAAATCAAAAACATTAAACAAGATGAATTTCCCTTAATTTAATTTTATAATTCACTTATTTGACAACATACCAACAAGACAATACCATTTCAAAACAGCAAATGCAGTCTTTAACCAAAGTTACTGTAGCCTAAAATATGTTAACAAGGCAAGCAGCGATAGTTGGCCACATTAATCCTCAAATATTATCGTATTTTATATTTAAAATACAACACTGATATAACTACATATACATACTACATATACATGTCGATGTATTTTATAAATGATGTAAATACATTCTTTTATTGTCTACTAATTAACCAAAATCGCAGTTCTGCGTCTCCAACTCTATGTATTCCAATTGCCCGCTATGAACTTCCTGGAACTATTTGAAGTCTACACGAATCACGTGACGATCGAGCGTTTTGAACTTCCGTTGTCGCAACTCTCTCTCTATACGGCTCTGGAACTGATATGCTGAAATCAAAACAGGGGTGATAATAGGTGAGCGCCAGCCAATGAGATTGCCGTTTGCGCATTAGTCCCGCCTACTACCGTATAAACAGGCAGTTCCTAAAAGCTGAAGAATTCCAAAGGAACTCTGTTATTTTGACAGGAAAATACAGCAAAGAATATCGTTTACATGTAGCGTGTCAGTTCTGCATGGTATATATGACTCTCTAGCTCTCTATCTTTCTTTGCGTGTGTGAGACAAAGCGACGGCTAGTCACGTGCCTTCACACTTGAGTTTAGGGTTCGTCAAATACAGGTACACTGCGCATCCATTCAGATGAACTGAAAAATAAAATTATAATATTATTATAATAAATTATAGTAACGCCATATTGTCGGTAATGGTAACGGCGTTGTAACGGGGGAAATAGTAATTCGTTACTGAAAAAAATAACGCCGTTAGTAACACCGTTTATTTATAACGCTGTTATTCCCATCACTGCTTATAAATAACATAAAATACCTTTAATTGTTGGTCATATTATTAAACACCTTTAATGAAATGAACTTCAATACCAAAGCTGATTTTAATAAGCAAGCGCACAGATTAAATTGAAGTTTACCTTCTCTTTAATATCCATGGTAGACGTTAAGCTTTTCTGATTTCCATCAAAGTGCACAGTAACACGAAGTCCTGTTTTTTATACATTACTCATGCATTACTCATGCCTATTAGTGTATGTGGCGCAATTTATGATCCTTCAGAAGCAGAAGAAATGGTCAGTTTCATGCAGTGTTCCCAATTAAAAATTAGTAAACGATAAAGCAATAGGTTGCATCAGCCTCATAAGTTGAAATAATAAGAGAGTGATGTTTTTGGGGAGGGAAATGTTCCTTTAGAAGAACTGAACGTGCCCGGAACTGCAGTTGCAATAACAAGCAAAATAACGTGAGTCTTATGTTGGTCCAAATGTTTTATATTGCATCAAGGGAAAAGGTGGCATCTGGCATGCTAGTAATTGTGAACCAGGGGAATAGTGATTAACAAAATATGCTCACTGAGGAGTGGTATATATATACATGTGTAAATCTTTTTGATTTTCACAGGCAAATCAGCTCTACAGTACAACCGACGAGAAGAAACTGCATTGCGAGGACATTCAGTGAGTATCCACTTATCTTGTCATTCATGTAAGAGTTAATGTGTGTATGTCTCGTTCTCTCCCTGTCTGTCGCTGTCTCACTCTCGGCCCTGATTGATTCTTCTATGATGTAAATATACAAGCAGAATCCATGATAATGCCTTATTTGAGGGCCAGGTGCACTGCTGCATTTCAATGATTCACATTTTGAAGGAATATTCATGTTTACAATACGGTGAATCCACATCTCCAGATAATTACTGAACATTGCAATGGTGTGTTGTATAATGCAGGCTCATGGTAACGTCTGCGAGCATCACTACAATCTAATCAAACAGGCTATTATGCACACCTGAGCTGTTATTATTATCTGTAATTTGTACGTTCTAAAAATAGCTCATCGCCGGTCTCTTATGAATACACTAATGTCATCGACAGCTGCTAATCTCTTGTTGGTTAAGACGGCTTTGTCTTTGTTGTCTTTCCTCTTTGTCAGGGCCATGAAAACTAGACTAGGGTGCCTGTCTAACAAATCAGACTCATGCAGCGATTTTTCAGAATTCCTGCCTCCTGCTCAGGAGAGATCCACAAGGTACTTGAAGTGAGTATTGTGTTAATTTAATAAAAAAAGAAAGGAAGACTGTTCGTTGGCTCTTATAACTGTAGCTGATCATGTTTGGCTGTCTCAGGTTATCCACGGATGAAGTGACCAGATGGGCAGATTCATTTGACGCTCTGCTCTCCAATAAATGTAAGTAATTTTACACTTGATTATGTGTGTGTCTGAACTATTGAGCATATTTGGGTGATTGTTCCATCAGGGACACTTTGGACTTCTTTAAATTACATTTCACCTACCCACATTTCATCTATGTTGAAATATTTAGCACATGTAACTATTCAGTAATAAAATGTAGAATTGTATAAAAATTTAAAAGAAGCTATATGTATAAAATTGTAGAAATATTTCTTAAATAAATCTCTGTTAACTAATAATAATTTTAAAATATTTTTTTTTTGGAAACAAGTACAAAGTGAAATATTTTATAAAAAATTTTAACTTGTTATAAATGCACTTAATACATTGGTATAAGTGACACTGATAAAGGTAACATTTCAACACAATTAATGATAAAGAGACAGATAATAATTTAAGCTATTATATTTAAAATGACTAAAATATAATGATTTAAATGTACTTTAAAGTAAAACGTTTAATTTGACACTAAAACAAAGTTGTACTTACTAAGTGCATTAAGAAACTGTCATGGAAGTGTATACTCTAAAAAATGCTAGGTTAAATACAACTCAGCACTGGGTAAAATATGAAAAAACTCAGCGATTAGGTTAAATGTTTAACGTTTAGCGATGCAAACCAGAGTGCCTAAAACCCCCTTAGCGTTTATAAATTCACTGTAAACCATGGTTTCACGAGGGTTATTGCTTTTATAAAACGGATATTCTATATGCGTAGTAAGGTTTCACAAAATGACTGACGGCAGAAGGTCTGGGAACTTTGGGAGCTTCGAATGGCTAATGCCCGGCCAAGAGGCCATATGACTGAGAGGTAAAGCAACCAACCACGTTTCTTTTTGTGTCGCATCATGTTTAGGGGAGTGGAAATGTCACCACAATAACAGACACACCTCGAAAAGGTGTAAAAGTCTGACATCTGTCAATAATCCGTAGGCGTGCTGTCTGAGGCTGAGACTAAGGAAATCAAGTGTAATAATGTTAATTAAAACATTATTCTTTCGCCAAACAATGTAGTTCCTCAGAAACAATGTTTAAACATATGCTATATACCTTTATACAAACATACACCTTTGTTTACATCTGTGTTGCTCGGCAACCACTTTTTTGCAACCACAACTGTTTCTGAGGAACTACATTACTTTGCGTCGTGTCTAACAACGTCTGTTATAGCTGTTAAGCTGTTATAAATTCACTGTAAACCACAGCTTCTTGGGGCCTTACTGCTTTATTCTTCAGCCAAATAATGTAGTTCCTCAGAAACAGTTGTGGCTGCAACAAAGTGGTTGCCGAGCAACACACAGATGTAAACAAAGGTGTATGTTTGTAGTTATTTGAACACGGCTCAACCAATCAGAATCAAGGACCGGAACTGTCTGTTTTATACTATAGATTTTAACACTGTTCACCAGCCACACTCCAATACATTCTTACAGCATATGTTTGTATTAAAGATGTAGTATTATTATGCTATATGTTGTCCCAGTATTATTAGACTTGCTTAAAACTTTTGTTCTTGGCTAGTCGGTCATTTGCATTTCTGTAGTTCTGCCATGATATGGTTCACCAGCAACTTATGTAAGACGCTTTCCATATTAATGTGAAGGACGCCATTTCCCTGTGAGTCACGCATTTGGCTGCGACTTCTCTTGTCAATTGCTCACAAAATGACAGGCCTTATTTCCTCAGGCTTAATTCCAGCTTCAATTAAAACTGTGTGTGTGTGTGTGTGTGTGTGTCTTTTCCTGAATCTCACAGTACTGACACCTCAGACGTGCCACAAATAGCCTCTCTCGGTGCTGTTAACAGGACATTTGTTCATGCTAAAGACTTCTGAAATCTGTCAAGAGTAGTACTCAGAAACGATAGACAGCAACCATTCAGATGGCATTTATTAGCAGAGCTTGGTAACCCTGAGAGAAACCCCTAACGCTAGAAACTCATCCCATCTGGTTATACCACAAACATGACTGATACCTCAAATCATGTGACTTGATGAGAGCTGTTTTGTTTTCTAAATGATCATATTTATACTTGCCTTCAACTACACTGTAAAAAACAATTTGTTGAGACAACTTAAAATAATTTGTAACCTGGCTGCCTTAAAAATTGAAGTTCAGTCAACTCAAAAAAAGTTTATTCAACTTGAAATGTTAAATTATACTAAGTGACAACTTAGATATTTAAGTTGAATCAACTTAAAATTTTAAGGCAGCTGGGTTACTTACCCATCTGTTAAGTTTAGCAAACACAAATATCTAAGTTGTTACTTAGTACAACTTAACATTTCAAGTTGACTAAACTTATTTTAGTTGACTGGACTTAAAATTTTAAGGCAGCAGGGTAACAAATTATTTTAAGCTGACTCAACAAATTGTGTTTTTCATTTTTTACAGTGTAGTGGATGATAAAACACTGAAGCAACTACTTGGTACACCTTAGCAAGTGTGCTTAATTATATTGAATGTGCGCTTGTAGTGTACTTCAAGTTTTAAGAGAATAAAAAATTGTACTTCCAGATAATTTTAATAAAATAAAAGGCCACTCAAAGAGATTATTTTCATGTTTCTTTTAAAAGTATGCTAAAATGTCCTTTTTTCACAAGAGAACCAAAAACACTCTAGTTTTAGCGTATATGTGAGATATGAATACAGCACAACCAAATAGATCTTATCACATAATATGGCTAACAAAACACGAAAACTCATTGTCCTACTGAATCACAAAACTGTGTTAATATAATGATGATGATATAATGATAATAACGGATGTTATGTCTTTCACTGACTGTCAATTAATTACTAGTGTATGCTGGGTAAAATCTTCCCTTCAGGTAGCATGATCTGTTAAAAACATTTCAGATAAATGCCTTCCTGTGTCCAACAGAGCTGGATACGTGCTTAGCAGAAAATCAGTTTTAAAAGAAAAGAAAAAAAAAAAAACAATGGCCACGCTAAAGGAGAACATTTTGTTCCCTTGTCAGCAGGAGAACATTTTGCCTCTGTACTGCCTCTTGATTGTCCTTTCATTGAATTTCCCGAGAAGCACTATTGTCTCATTTACCCACCCTGCTGTTTATATGGACTTTAACTGTATCCAAGAGAAGCCTACCTTACACAAAACCAATACAGGGTTAAAAAAAATGTGCCTTACAGCACAAAAGACCATATGATGATCATAAAATATGTTTAACCTAGGCTCATTGAAAAAACATGCCCGTGGCGACATTTTTGCCAAACACATTATATATGCTGCTTCTTGCACATTTCGTGACACATTCAGAGTGAAATGTGCAGTGACTGGTGCTAAAAGCTTGTTCAGTTTTATCTGGAATAGATTAATGTGAATCTGTCAGCGTTTCATAACATTGGTTGTAGTACAATCGCACCTGTTCAGAAGTAAAATGTCTGGTGAAGCATACTAAAATAATGCTCTATTTTGTTTGAATGTAATGTATCATTTACATTAAACCCAACCCTAAACCTAACAGATAGTGTTAAAAGCAAACAAAGTGCATTTGCTGAAGCAACCATGCCATTTTAGTTTTCTTCCACAAGTCTTTGAGTTCTTTTATTATGAGTGCACTGCTGTATCAGGTGAGCTACAGAGCAAATTTACTATGTCAGAAAAGCCATACATATGAAGCTGGTTATGATGGAAGTGTCACAATGTATGAGTTTACACATAATGCACCATAGTAAAATGTTTTGAGGTCATAACATTGTGTGTGCAAGGAACCACACAAATCTTAGTGTTAAAGGGACAGTTCACCCAAAAATGAAAATTAGCCCATTATTTAGTCATCCTCCATGCAACCTAGGTGTATATGACTTTTTTCTTTCAGACGAATCCAATCAGAGTTATATTAAAAATTACCCTGGCGCTTCCAAGCTTTAGAATGGCAGTGTTTCTCTTCATCAGTCCAAAACAAGTCCAAAAAAGTGCATCCATCCATAATATAAAGTGCCTCACATAGCTCCGGAGGGGGTCAATAAAGGCAAATCGTAGAGAATCGAGCCGTATCTAAAACATAATAATCACTTTAATCACTTGCGCCAACTGGTCGTACACAGAAGCAGCTCTGGGCAGATGATGTAAAATGTCGGTGTTGCTCATGTGTTGCTCAGAAGTTACGAACACAGACGTGCCATGGAGAAACCAAAGCAAAACAACAGTCAGGAATTAGAAGTTCAAAACATGGATTTGTAAAGAAAAATGTTGGAGGATTTTGATATAAACCAAGAGGAGACTGGTTTTCCTTTGCTAAAGTAAGGAAACTTTGCTTCATTTGCTCCTGTGAAAAAACGCTGGTTTGTGCGAGACTCACCAGTGCATGCGCAACACCGACGTCTTACGTCATCTACCCGAAGCTGCTTCCACGTAGAACCAGTTGGTGCAAACTAGATTAAAGTGATTCTTGCGTGTTGAATATGGATATTTTTCGAACAAAAACACATCGATTCACTACAGGAGGCCTTTATTCACCCCAAGGAGCCATGTGAGGTACTTTTTATTATGGATGGATGCGCTTAATTGGACTTGTTTTGGACTGATGAAGAGAAACTCCCGTCTATGCCATTCTAAAGCTTGGAAGTGCCAGGATAATTTTTAATATAACTCCGATTGGATTCGTCTGAAAGAAGGAAGTCATATACACATACTGTAGGATGGCTGGAGGGTGAGTAAATAATGCGCTAATTTTCATTTTTGAGTGAACTTGAAGTTGTTCCTGCCACTGGCATTCACTTCAGTTGGAACCTGCAGTGATTTGTATTTAGAGGCACAGTTTTCTAGTTTTTTCACAGTGTAGGTAGAGGCACATTTTTCCAGTGTTTCTATAATCTCCCATTTGAAACACATCACAAATGTGACAAAATAAAAGTTTTTGGTGTACCAGGTGAGCTACACAGCAAGTTTACTGCATCAGACAAGGCATATGAAACTAGTTATGCGATGTAAATGTCAAAATGTATTAGTTTACACATCATGCACTATGATAAAATGTTTTAAGGTCATAAAATTGTATGTGTGAGGAACCACACGAAAAATAAGTCTATTAATCAATAATCTGCCCTTTTAATCATTATTTGTATTAAAATAATTGTGTTTTGTATTTACACAATGTAGGTAGAAGCACATTTTTCCTTTGTTTTTGTAATCTCTCATTTGAAACACATCACAAATGTGACAAAGAAAGGAAATTTTTGATGTATCAGGTGAGTTACAGAGCATGTTTACTATATGTCAAAAAAAAAGCCATGCATATGAAGCTGGTTATGTAATGCAAATGTATTAGTTTACACATCATACACTATGGTAAAATGTTTTGAGGTCATAACATACATGCGAGGAACCACACAAAAAATAAGTCTTTATTAATAAATAATCTGCCTTTTAAATCACTATTTGTGTGAATATAATTTTGTGATTTGTATTCATAGGCAGAGATTTGTAGGTAGAGGCACGTTTTTGGGAAGCGTTTCCTGTATCCGGCATATGGCATACTAGACATGACAAAGATATCATCTTTATTTCATAGATGGTTTGGCAGCCTTCAGAACCTTCCTCAAAACAGAGTTCAGTGATGAAAACATCGAGTTCTGGTTGGCTTGTGAGGACTATAAAAAGATCAAATCCCCTGCTAAGATGATGTCTAAGGCCAATAAGATCTACAAGGAATTTATTGACGTTCATGCACCCAGAGAGGTATGTCGTCTGCTTCTATAAAACCATAGCAACTACACCTGGACATACAGTACTCTTGTGGGTACTATATGTTCATTACTGCTTGAGAGGAATTTGTTTGAATCACCAGAGCTATACATAATTACAAAGCGTGTATTAAAGGAGAAGTCCACTTCCAGAACAAAAATTTACAGATAATGTACTCACCACCTTGTCATCCAAGATATTCATGTCTTTCTTTCTTCAGTCGCAAAGAAATTATGTTTTTTGAGGAAAACATTTCAGCATTTTTCTCCATATAGTGGACTTCTATGGTGCCCCAAATTTGAACTTCCAAAATGCAGTTTAAATGGCTTCAAACGATCCCAAATGTGGTTGTAAACGATCCCAGCCAACGAAGAAGGGTCTTATCTAGCCAAACGAAAAATAATACAATTTATATACTTTTTCATGTCAAACGCTTGTCTTGTCTTACTCTGCCTGAACTCTGTTTTTTCCAGTTCATGACAGTTAGGGTATGTCGAAAAACTCCCATCTCATGTTCTCCCTCAACTTCAAAACCGTCTTATATCTCTTTGCATGTTCACTTTGCAAAAACTGGGTCGGTACTTCTGCAGCGATGTAGGATGATTTTGAAATGATTTTTGAAGTTGAGGGAGAAAATACGATTGAAAATTGAGTTCTTCAACATACCCTAAGTGTCTTGGACCAGAATACACAGAGTTCAGGGAGAGCAAGATAAGATAAGCATTTGAGATTAAAAATATTTAACTGTATATTTTTTTATGAAAATAACCGATCGTTTCACTAGATAGAACCTTTCTTCCTCAGCTAGGATGGTTTACAACTGCATTTGGGATCGTTTGAAGCCACATTTAAACTGCATTTTGGAAGTTCAAACTCGGGGCACCATAGCAGTCCATTATATGGAGAAAAATCCTGAAATGTTTCCCTCATAAAACATAATTTCTGTACGAATGAAGAAAGAAAGACATGAACATCTTGGATGACAAGGGGGTGAGTACATTATCTGTAAATTTTTGTTCTGGAAGTGGATTTCTCCTTTAAACACACTTTAATCATATGCAATGTTTGCAGACATTACAGCTAGTAATGACTTGAAAGATTGTGCTGTCTTGTTTTATTTTATGGTGAAATAAGGTGGTAACTGTAGCTATTTCTTCTCTTCCACGTGCGTTCACAACAGTACCACGACAAAAAATGCACACGTATACATCATGGTGCTCTTGTGAACATGCATTGACTGACACGGAAGAGAAATTGCTGAATAAATATGTTATTTTTGTTTTCTTTGTGCTATTTCTACTATTCTCGTGTCCTCGTGAAGTTAAAGTTGAACCACTGATGTCACATGGACTGTTTTATCAATGTCCTTACTACTTTTCTGGGCTTTGAATGTGGTAATTACATTGCTGTCAGAGTCAGAAAGCTCTCGGAATTCATTAAAAATATTTTAATTAGCGTTCCAAAGATGAACAAAGGTCTTACAGGTTTGGAACGACATGAGAATGAGTAATTAATGACAGAATTTTAATTTTTGGATGAATTGTTCCTTTAAGATAGTGTGTGTATATACTATTAAAGGAGAAGTCCACTTCCAAAACAGAGACTCACATATAATGCACTCACCCCCTTGTTATCCAAGTTGTTCACGTCTTTCTTTATTCAGTCGTAATAGTTTTTGAGGAAAACATTTCAGCATTTTTTTTTTCATATAATGCACTGCTATGGTGCCCTGATTTTGAATTTCAAAATGCAGTTTAAATGCGGCTTCAAGCGATCCCAAATGCGGTTGTATCTAGCCTTACGGGTCTTATCTAGCGTAACGATCGGTTATTTTAATAAAAACAATACAATTTACATACTTTTTAATACCAGATGCTCATCTTGTCTTACTCTGGCTAGACTGTTTTTGTTCCAGTTCATGACAGTTCATGAGTATGTCGAAAATCCCAGCAGAGGAAGAAGGGTCTTATCTAGTGAAACGATTGGTTATTTTCATTTAAAAAAATGCAATTTAAATACTTTTTAACCTCAAACACTTGTCTTGCCTTTTCTCCCTGAACTCTGTGTATTCTGGCTCAGGACAGTTAGGGTATGTTGAAAAACTCCAATTGTATTTTCTCCCTCAACTTCAAAAATCATTTCAAAATCATCCTACATTGCTGCAGAAGTACCAACCCAGTCTTTGCAAAGCGAACATGCAAAGATCAAACACCGCGATATAGGACGATTTCGAAGTTGAGGGAGAACATGAGATGGAGACATGAAAACAAAAACAGTCCAGCCAGAGTAAGACAAGATGAGCGTTTGGCATTAAAAAGTATATAAATTGTATTGTTTTTATTAAAATAACCGATCGTTGCGCTAGATAAGACCCTTCTTCCTTGGCTGGGATCTTTACAACCGCATTTGGGATCATCTGAAGCCGCATTTAAACTGCCTTTTGAAAGTTCAAAATTGGGGCACCATAGCATATGGAGAAAAATGCAGAAATGTTTTTCTCAAAAAACATAATTTCTTTACGACTGAAGAAAGAAAGACATGAACATCTTGGATGGCAAGGGGGTGAGGACATTATATGTGAATCTTTGTTTTGGAAGTGGACTTCTCCTTTAACGTTACAGGTTTATAATATAAACTAAACGTTTTATAAAACCATACTGTTTTTAATTGCTTATACTGTATAACGCACTTCCGAGTTTGAGACCTGTGCTAGAAAGATGTTTCCGCCCTCGGAGTTTGTACTTTAGCACCACCTACGCTCAGTTCTTCCCTGGCTTCAAACCTGAAGATCATATTCTTGTTCAGCATGACCTTCAGAGACTTTGTGATTCACTGCTTGTTATTTGGGAAGCACAGCCCTGTCCTTAAGCATCCTGACTGTGTGGGTCACAGAAAATACAAATAGCTTCTTCAAGACGGGACGTACCTACCAAATGCTCAGACACACGAAATGAATAAAATTTGTAACAGATCAGAAGCGTGAAACACGATCACCAGAGATAGTGAGAGTTTTTGTGTGAAGTTCAGCGACCGTTTATTTTCTCATTATTGTGGCTTTGCCAAACATTTGTTTGATTCAAAGAAGTGACAAAGAGCGATTGTAGAATTTAATATTCTCTAATTCTTTTATCTCCAAAGGTTAACATAGACCACAGGACCAGAGAGGAAACCAAACAGAGGCTTCTGGAACCAACTCCCAACAGTCTCAATGAAGTCCAAGCGAAAGTGTACAGCCTCATGGAGAAAGACTCCTATCCTCGGTTTATAAGGTCAAAGATCTATCAGGACTTATTGAACAGGACACAGATATACTGTCAGAGGAAATCTGTTTAAAAGTGAATGTCTTATTGCTTGCCTGGTTAGATGATATTGAGATAATAAAGCAGACTTTAATTGTAATATATAGCATAGTCTGTGTTTACAAAATAATTAGATGAGAATAATCAAATAAAAAGGTCAAAAGACAAACTAGTTCCTTGCTAGTTTGTGCATCTGAACTTAAACACGACCCTGTACTGTGCTTCTTCGCCCAGTTCTATTTGTAAAGTGGCTATATTCTCTCCCTTCGATTGTGATAGAATGGTCAATGTTTCCTCTGAATGCTGGCAAGCATGTAAATGTGAATCAGTCTCTACATGGGTAATATGTAAGAGTAGAGTATAATAATTTATTTTTCTTATCTTCAATGTAACTTGTGTACACATTAACACTGATAGATTTCGATAAAGTAACTTCAGACATGCCTGCTGTGTTATTGCATGCAGCCTCGGCCTTCAAACATCTCTCATTGATACTTTTCCCTTAAAATCTACATCTAAAAATACTTTGATCCCACACACATACGCACACTGAATATATTTATTTTTTTCTCTGAAGAAGTGATATTTTTAATGTAACGTTTATGTTGGTTTATTTTGTTGTTTATTAATTTATTTAAGCTTATTCTTTCACATGTTGATGTTCTGATGGTTTACAATGACATGTTCTTGTGATGATACTAGATCAAGTAAAGCATGTCACTTCGAACAGTGTTGGTTTGTGGGGGGTTTTTTTTGGCTGAAAATATTGTGTTGTCTGTTTGAATGCTTGTCAAGCTGCGTTTCTTTAATTATCTTGGAAATTTAATAATACAAACTGATTTTAATAAACATTTTCATCTGTTTTGCAGTCACACACAACAGGTTTAAAAGTTCAAAGTTTCCTTTTTCACATTCACAGTGGAACTAAAGAAAGGAAAAGTGTTGTATTTGCTTTGAGGAACATGCTGTAAAGAGAAAATGGAATAAGTGTAATTATTTTACTTTTATTTTACTATAAATGCTGTAAAAGTGCAATGCTAATGGAATAGTTCACCCAAACAGGAAAATCTGCCATCAGAATGAGAGTCCAAACAGCTGATAAAAACATTACAATAATGCACAAGTAATCCACATGACTTCAGTCTATCAATTAATGTCTTGTGATGTGAAAAGTTGTGTTTGTCAACTCCATCATTAAGGCGTTTTACCTGTAAACCATTCCTTCAGAAAAATCATTCAGGTCCCACAAATTCTTTGGTTTTCCAGGATTTTTTGTGCATTTGAACCCTTTCCAACAATGACTGTATGATTTTGAGATCCATCTTTTCACACTGAGGACAACTGAGGGACAACTATTACAGAAGGTTCAAATGCTCACTGATGCAGCAGAAGGAAACACAATGCATTAAGAGCTGGGGGGTGAAAACTTTTTGAATTTGAAAATCAGGGTCAATTTAACTTATCTTGTCTTCTGGGAAACATGTAACTATCTTCTGTAGTTTCTGAAGGGTAGTACTAAATAAAAATGTATGATATTTATGCAAAATAAAAAAAATGTACACAACTCCATTCGGTTCAAAAGTTTTCACCCCTTGGCTCTTAATGTTTGGTTTTTCCTTCTGGAGCATCAATGAGCAGTTGAAACTTCTGTAATAACTGTATATGAGTCCCTCAGTTGTCCTCAGTGTGAAAATATGGATCTCAAAATCACACAGTCATTGTTGGAACGTTCAAATACACAAAAACTGCTGAAAAACCAAAGAAGTTGTTTCACCTGAAGAATTTGTCTGGAGAACAACAGGCAGTTCAACTGTTCAGGACAAACAAGGGACTCACGCACAGCTATCACTAAACCAAAAAACACAGCTGTGGATCATTCACATAACCACACAGTATTAAGAATCAATTGGATGTAAACTTTTGAACTGGGTCATTTTTATAAACAAAAATTTTATTTAATAATTTTATTTTTTAATAAACTATTATTTCTCTTGTGGACTATATGTAAACATCTTTTATGTGAAATATCTTTTTCAGGTCAGTACTAAATAAACAATGACATGCATTTTATATAGTTATTTTGGTAAAATAATTTACACTTTGCAGATTCTGAAAGGGGGATGTAAACTTTTGACCTCAACTGTAAATTTCTCCAAAACTGCTCCGACAAGGAAAAAGAACTCAACTGCATGCCCTAAGAGTGAGTGCACTTTTAGCAAGTTTTAGCAAATTTTTTGGTTGAAAGCTTAAATTGAGTAGCTTACTTAAACTAATCACTGACGTGATTTGTAAGATGCTCAAGAAAACAAAATCCACGTTCCTGCATTTTATAGTGTGGCATAATAGAATAGTCTAGAATAAATGAGTACAAATGACTATAGACAGACTGCAAATGTTATAAAATCTCTTCAGCACACAGATGTGACGCCTTTGGCTCATTTGGTTTCTTCCAAGGGCTGTAGCCCAGATGGAATAATTAGATCTTCCACCCCTTCAGATCAGTGCTCCCTGAACACAGTTTAAGACAGAGAGAACATCTGCTGGCCTGGGGCAAAGTCCTCCCTGGAGGCATTGCAAATAGATTCACGAGTAACAGACACATGCCTCCCTATCAAATCTATGTTACCGTGAAAGAATGATGGGAGCCATTCAGGTGGGAGTTCAGGTTAATTACAGTCTCTTCTCTTTGTTTAAGAATTCCAGTGCTCAAACTGCCAAAATTAACTTTATAAATATCACCATTAGGTGAATGCATTCTGTGGTGCTGATGTGGATGTCATTAGAAATGATAACCTGGGATTTAGGTGCAGCCAGGTATGGCAATATTTGATTCTTATTGTTATATTCAAATTCTCTTAGATGCTTCTCACCAGATGAGCGTCTGCTTACATGATCAAAAGAAAATATGAAGTGCAGCAACAAACTTAATGCATTAGGAAAGGGTGAAAACTTTTGAATTTGAAGATTAGGGTAAAATAAATTTATTTTGTCTTCTGGGAAGCATCTTCTGTAGCTTCTGAAGAGCAGTACTAAATGAAAGAAATATGGTTTTGGGGCAAAATAAGAAAAACGCACACATCTTCTTTCTGTTCAAAAGTTTACACACCCAGCTTTCAATGCATGGTTTTTCCTTCTGGAGCATCAGTGAGCGTTTAAACCTTCCTCAGTTGTTTTCAGTGAAAAGATGAATCTCCAAATCATACAGTCATTGTTGAAAAGTGTTCAAATACACAAAAATGCTGAAAAACCAAAGAATTTGTGGGACCTGAAGGATTTTTCTGAAGAACAGCAGGCAGTTTAACTGTTCAGGACAAACAAGGGACTCATGAACAACTATCACTAAGTAAAAAAAAAAAAAAGCAAAAAAAAAAACAGCTGTGGATCATTCAAGTAACAACATAGTATTAAGAATCAAGTGTATGTAAACTTTTGAACAGGGTCATTGTTATAAATTCAACTATTATTTTCTCTTGTGGACGATATGTAATTGTCTTTTATGTGAAATGTCAGCACTAAATAAAAAATAACATGTACCTGTATTTTGTATGATCCCCCTTATTTTGGTAAAATAATTAACATTTAGCAGATTCTGCAACGTGTATGTAAAATTTTGAACTCAACTATAGCTAGATTATTCTCTCATATGATGTATACACCGGGACCAACAGCAGACATTTTATTTCATATGTACTGCTTAAAATGAGAATCAACTGAGACCTTACACAGTTTCAGTATTAAACCGTTCTAATACTCTGAGTTTATTTTAAGAGTGAGTGTATACTCAAGGTTTTGAAAACAGTAATGCCAGGAATCATCACAGGCCTGGCCTTTACCAATAATAAGATGATGTAGGTGGATTCCCGGACAAAATCCCCACTCATTGAGTCTCAGGGCTAATTCATAGCACTTCAGGAGCATTAGAGCTGACAGCAACCTAGAGCGAGAGATTTGCACAGAGCTGTGAGAGTGTTGTTTTTTCCCCCGTACTGCCAGGAACACTAATCGTAGCATAACAAGCAAACTAGAAATATTAGGGGGCTTTTATTCAAGGTTCTGGGTGATCATAATATCCATTAATGGCAATTCAATTTTCTAAATTTATCCTGAGTGCATATATGTTTATTGTATAGAATTTCACTTTACATGTACTTAAAAACATTAGCACATATTCTCATATTGTCATCAAAAACGGTGTAATGAAAGAGTTAGACATACTATAATGTGATTACTGGAATTTTTGAACAGTTTTTTTTTAAGGAGTTCAATGAGTTTTGTGTCTGATTTGAGCTGAGGGTTGAAGATTAAATATCCCTTTTTTTTTAAAGGAATGCTCTAATATCATATTTCAATGATTATATTTATAATACATAATTGCCATATCATGATACTACATTTATGTTCTAAAAAGTATCAGAATATCCAAAGTAGGGCTGTCATGGTTCCTTGATTCAATTCGAGTACCCCACAAAATACTGAAAGTGGAGCATTCCATGGACGAGAATCTACGAAACACATTATTAGTCCGTTTTCCAATCTTGCATGATTTATTAAACCCATTTAAAATCACAGTAAAGTACAGTGCTATTTTAATTTTACAAACGGTACAATTCAATTAAATAAATGTATTGTAATGTAAATAAAAAGCCAGGTATTAAAGATTAAGTGGACATTTGAATTACATGTTTTTTAGTCAATATTAAACAACGATTAGATTGTGCAGTAATTTGCAAAAATAATCGTGAGGAAATTGGCGCCCGCTACAGTCATTTGCTATAATGCGTAATGTACATTAGCTCTATTGTTTATAATACATTATGTATTTGAAAAGTTTTGTTCATTAAAACCATATGATTACTTGCTTTTGATACTTTATTTGAGCTAATTATTATTGCTTCATTGCGTTTATATATGTATTTTAAGTCATTTAAAGACTATTATTTGTTTACATCTATTTTTATTACCTCAAAAAAAAAAAAATACATCTATATATATATATATTAGTTATCTGATTACTCGATTACCAAAATAATCATTAGTGACAGCCCTAATCCAAAGCAATTTACATTGCATTCATATATTGCATGGAAATTGAGCTCTTAATCTTGGCTATACAGTTGAGGTCAAAAGTTTACATACACCTTGCAGAATCTGCAAAATGGTAATTTTACCAAAATAAGAGGGATCATACAAAAGGGACTCATATGCAACTATTACAGAAGATTCGAACGCTCACTGATGCTTCAGAAGGAAACACAATGCATTATCACCAGAAGGGTGATAGTTGTTTATGAGTCCATTGTTTGTCCTGAACAGTTAAACTGCCTGCTGTTCTTCAGAAAAATCCTTCAGGTCCCACAAATTCTTTGGTTTTCCAGCATTTTTGGTGTATTTGAACCCTTTCCAACAATGACTGCATTATTTTGAGATCTATGTTTTCACATTAAGGACAACTGAGGGACTCATATGCAACTATTACAAAAGGTTCAAACACTCACTGATGCAGCGGAAGGAAACACGATGCATTAAGAGCCGGGGGGTGAAAACTTTTGAACAGAATGGTGATGTGTACATTTTTCTTATTTTGCATAAATATATATTATGCAAAATATATGTTTTTAATTTAAATTACCCCCCAAGGTAATTTAAATAATTTTGTCTTGTGGGAAACATGAAGGTTTCTTCTGTAGCTTCTGAAGGGCAATATTAAATGAAAAAAATGTGATATTTAGGCAAAATAAGCAAAATGTACACATCTTCATTCTGTTTAAAAGTTTACAACCCTGGCTCTTAATGTATCATTTTTCCTTCTGGTGCATCAGTGAGTGTTTGAACCTTCTGTAATAGTTGCATATGAGTCCCTCAGTTGTCCTCAGTGTAAAAAGATGGATCTCAAAATTACACAAAAATGCTGAAAGCCCAAAGAATTTGTGGGACCTGAAGGATTTTTCTGAAGAACAGCGGGCAGTTTAACTGTTCAGGACAGACTCATGGGGACTCATGAAAAAAAAACAGCTGTGGATCATTCAGGCAACAACACAATATTAAGAATCAAGCGTGTGTAAACTTTTGAATGGGGTCATTTATTTTTAACAAAATTCAACTATTATCTACTCTTGTGGACTATATGTAAACGTCTTTTATGTGGAATATCTTATTCAGGTCATTACTAAATAACAAAAATGGCAGGCATAAATGAATGCATAATTAACATATTGCAGATTCTGCAAGGAGTATGTAAACTTTTGACCTCAACTGTTTATACGCATTATGATCTAAATGTTGAGCTTTTGGCTCAAAATATTTAAAGAACACATTTTAAATTCAAAAAATGACAAAAACACAATTTAACTAAAAAGAATACAGAAAATATAAAAAAAAGTATGATTCAAAATATTAATAAAAAATTATAATACTATCTCAATGAGAGTAGAATAACAGTGTTACATTCCCTCATACCAAATCTGTTTGAACTTCAATTCATCTCCATTTTAGAATATTATAGCAACACATTGCATACCACCTCTGACAAAACACTGCTCATAAGTTTAACCTGAAGTATGCAATATTCTCATCATATTTTACCATTGTTCTGTATATGAACACAATAATTATTTGTGAAACATAAGCAGGATGAATTTTGTTGTAAATTGTTTGAATATTCATTGTTCTGCAAGTATCACATAAAATTCAGTACCACAAATTTATGAAGAACTTACATAACTTGTGTTGAGACCTATTGAAGCTATAGCTTTTTTCTTTTGCCTATTAAATCTCATTTGTATGTAGCATTTACAGTGGAAAAAATAGTTCAGATTTGTTTACTTTAAAAAAAAATACTACTTTAAATGTGAATGTGTAATTTAAAATAGAACATAATCATGAGTGACGGAAAAACAAAAACTAGAACTAAAATATGCAGCATTCCTGAAAACAAGTATCCTTTGTTCAAGGATGAATCGCTCTTATCATGATAATTCTGTCATTTGGAGGACACAGAAGTCACGGCCTGAAAAAGAAGGCTTGCAAATGTGAACAATTTGGTAACAGCTGGCATTATGGCCTACTTTCTGAATGCATTTCTTTAACTCCTTTCATGTTAAAATAAATAGGATGGTGCTTTCCATCCTGAGATCCTGAGTTTCAAAAATCAAACAGAAATATTCATAACATGATGAATTTATCTCTTCATTAACATTAAAAAGTTAGCAGTGCCCTGAGGTAAAACTGATTAACTGTGTCATATAAGGTGCTTCCTCTGGATTGCATCTTCTCTATTTCCTGTTCTCGTGGTGCAGCAGTGGGACACCCACTATCATCTCTATAAAGAGTCCCAGCAAAAGGGTTTCATCCTGCTCTACCCATCGGGACATCTCTGTGGTGGTATAATTGCCCTTATGTGAGGCATATTATCTATAAAAAGGGAAAACGAAGCTGTGAACAACAAGCTTATTTTCCCCTCTGCATGTCTTCCACATCTCTGAAAAATTGCTTCCAGGCAGCGGGGTGAAAGTGAATGACATCTATCAGAGCAGACACAGAGACCTGAAGGCCAACTGACGTGGAAGCTCCCTTGTCCTCATACAACCCGATTTTTGGTCTTTTATATCCCGAGTGTCATGTTGGGTGAGAGAAAGACCTTTGTGTCTGCTGACATCATAAGTTATTGATCCGAGCTGGGATTCCCTCAGGTACTATATCTTTCTGGGATAAACCTAATCAAATGTTCCTCGTTCTGTGCACAGCTTCAGCAAGTTAGGTATGGCTGTCCTGATTCAACTTGTGGATCGATGAAGCGAGACGTTTGACTTCATTGGACTTGCGATCAAAGGAAAGGAAAAGATATATTAAATACGACATGTAGCCTAGTTAGGAAAAGGTGTCATGTCTATTGTGCAAACTAAACACAAATTGTGCCTACAGTAGTAGTAGGCACAAAAAAAAGGAAAAAAGAAAAAGCCTTTGTATTTTGAGAACATTTGCAAGCAAATGACTGCCATGCCCATGCTCAGTGAAGTTCACGCTGGAGGCAAAGCTAAGTATTTTTCTGATTTACAGATAAAACTAGGAAATGGAAATGACTTTTAGACAGTAGCCAGTAGTCAGTGTTTTCCTTACCTTAGCCTGATTCACAAAGGTAAGCTTTATTTTGTGTAGTTCGGGTCATTCACTTTGCACATTACGTCACGTCTGTATGCATAAAGCTAGTTGGTTTTCCTGTGTAATTGGGCTACTTTAAAGTAAACCAAAATTGAAGTTTTTTTGGCTTTAAGTATGAATACGTTGGCCTTAAGGTTATCTATAAGCTAGTGTGTTTCAAAACAATGACAAAATTTGCATTTACAAGATAAACACACAGCCTCTAACTTCCACCAATATGGATCATCGATTCTGATGACATCACCCTGCACTTCAGCTTCTCATAAAACTTTCTGTCCAATCAAATGCTCTCTAGAATCCGCCCTTTACGCTATAGACCATTTCGCTAGATGTAAACATAATGGTCCCGATACACTTCCTGTTTCTTTTTTTTTTTTTTACTTTACACAAACATCACAAAAAAATACAACCAACATAACATTTGACTGGATGAAAATGTTACATTAGCACCCTTAAGATGTATTTTCATATGTGAAATAAAAAAAATAAAAAATAAAACAACAGGAAGCGCTTCTGGAACAGTGTTGTTTACATCTAGCGAAATGGTCTATACATGTAATTCTATCATTCGTTTTCGCAGAATTAGTATTTTCTGTACTGTGAATGGCACGTAGTGCACTATATAGGGAATAGGGAATGATTAAGACCAATCGAATGATGCAAGGCATGATAGCACGGAGCGGATCATATGAGCGAATCGGCAACAGACCATGAAACGTATCAGACCCATTTGAATTCTACAAAGAATTGTATATTTTATAGCGATATGGGTGAGATTGTGGCTGCCATACACTGTCAAATATGGCTTTACTGAACTCAGTGGCTTTTACCCAAGCTGTGATATAAACGAAACGCTATTGGCTATTTAAAAAAGGGGGCGGGACTGCTTGATATGTCCCACCCTGTCCATCTGTCTCAGTTGAAATTACATCAAAACATACGTTAAAATAACGCTGCGTTATTTTTTCTTTAACATTGTTGCTGTGGGTTTTTCACGTCTGTGGGTTGAAGTGACCCCAATAACTTGACATTTAGCCCCTGGAATGCAAATTTTACCAGGGGAACCTTGCCACAAAATGTGTATTTTACCCCCGGAACGCGATTTTTACTGGAGACCGCTCTCAAATTCCAATTGGGCAGGTTTTGTTGAGAAAACCTGGCAACCTGGCTAGTAGGCTATATCATACCTGTCAAGTTTTGGATTTGAAAATAAGGGAAATTTTCCGGCGCCCGCCGCGAGCAGTCCCACCACCCCAACCAAGCTCCAGTATCCCTTACATTTTAAGACAGGTGACAAGAAAGCTAAAATCACCACTTGTCAACCTGCACTACTTCCTGAACTTCAGGCAGCTCCTTTGTTTCCTGTCTGCCATTATTGGACAAACTGATTAATCCAGGTGATCAGTTTGTCCAATAATGGCAGACAGGAAAGAAAGGAGCTGGCTGAAGTTCAGGAAGTAGTGCAGCTGTGCATAAAGCCAATGATAGGCCTACCTTTGTTGACATTGACATGCTGTGAACATTCATAGCCTAAATGAAAACACAAAAGGGTATATATGAAGAGCATTTATTTAAAGGCTTATTTGCATATTTTCTGTTCATTTAACATTGCTTGTCTTTACATTTACATTTCATTTTCATTCCACATTCTTTTCACATTCACACACTCATTCATTTCATATTGCTTTTTTGTACAGTTTTTCTTTTCATTTCACATAACTTTTCTTTACTCTTTTAGTGACTTATTGTACTTATTTGTTGCAGACTTTGCATTCTTTAAGACTGTTTTGGCAGGAGTGCCTTCCTTCTCTGTCCTGGCGTCCATCATCTGTCTGTTTTTTCTTCTTTTTTCCCGCGTCGTCACTCATCAACTCATCATCTGACCTCACACACTAACCTCGCGACAACTGCCACCTACAGTACCTGTAGTAGGCTACTGCAGGTGGCAGATATCGCGAGGCTAGTGACAGAGCTCAGATTTTTTTTGGGGGGACGTTTTTTTTTTTTTAATAACGCAGGTTAAAATACGGGAGATTTACGGGAAAATACTAATACGGGAGGACGGCGGGAAAGAAGGGTAAATTACGGGACTTTCCCGGCCAAAACGGGATACTTGACAGGTATGGGCTATATTCTGTGTGTGGATGTTGCAGGTGGTGGATCATTTGTAGCTTTTTCTTACACCAACTGGAATAATTAAATTTATCATTTTGAGAATAGAGTCTTAAACAGTGCATGATGGTAATGAAGCACAGTGACTGAAATAAGATTATATTTCAGTTTTAATTTTGCATCTGATTACAGATATGTGGGATTACTGTACTTATTTGTATTTCAAAAAGAACGAGTTCTAAGAAACATTAAATTGCTTTTTGAGGTTAAACGAACGAGTTTTGATGATTGATATATTATGACAATTAGAGATTAGACTGTACAGAAATTAAAATCTACAGATGTATTACACACTAAATAAGTAGTCACTCAATGTTGATATTGTTAACATTAACAATTCAACAACAAATTATAACAGTAATAATACTTTAAATGGTTTGACGTAATCTGAGCTAACATTGCTATAGTTAGATGTAATCACCTTTATCAAACGTTTTTTCAGTTGGTCAGAATAAATCTGTCAGACATGTTACTTACTTGTTCAGATGACATTTTTAAACGTCTTATTTTGGACATACTTCCAAGACGTAGCGTCTGTATTTCTGAAGTACTGTGAATATCCACACTGGCGCTTTGACTGACAGCCACATATACAAATCAAAAAATTCATCCGCGCTGAGGAGCCGTGCCGACGCACAACCCTCGAAAAAAAGATAATCCCGCAAATAACTGCAATTGCAGATTTCAAAGAGAGATGGCGACGAAGAGCCAAAATTTACTGATTGCAGTTTTTAATTAATCATCTTCATGTTGCCTAGTCTTTAATCAAGCAATTATTTAAAAAGGCATGATTAAAAAGGTTCCTTTGATGAATATAAAGTTCAGAACAATGTTTACCTGAAATAGAAATCTTTTGTAACATTATAAATATCTTTATCATCACTTTTGATCAATTTAAAGCATCCTTGCTAAATAAAAGTATTAATTTTTTAGAATTTCTTTTCCAAAAAAATTATAAAATACTGACTCCAAGCTTTTGAATGTGTAGCGTATAATGTTAGAAAAGCATTTTATATCAGATAAACGCAGATCTATGGATCTTTCTATTCATCAAAGAATCCTGAAAAAAAAAAATGTACTCAACTGCTTTAAATATTGATAATAATAATATTAATAATAATGTTTCTTGAACAGCAAATCAGCATATTAGAATGATTTCTGAAGGATCATGTGACACTGACAACTGGAGTAATGATGCTAAAAAATTTAGCTTTGATCACAGGAATAAATCACATTTTTAAAATACATTTAAATAGAAAGCAGCTATTTTAAATAGTAAACTATTTCATAATTGTACTGCTTTTGCTGTATTTTGGATCAAATAAACACAGGCTTGGTGAGCAGAAGAGAGTTCTTTAAAAAACATTAAAAATTTTACTGTTCACAAACTTTTGACTAGTAGCGTAAGTACTGCAGAGTACTGCTTGTATTTATTCATTTACAATATGAAAGTCTTCAATGCAGGTTACAAGGTTACAGGTTGCTAAGAAAACTGACAAACACAATCAGTGACCACCGAGATCATCTACAGGAAAAGACATTTCTAGCAAGTCACGAACTGTGCTACTCATCATTTGACCATCATCCCTGGAAGACACAGATTTGTGGATGTTGATTTTATTTATGCTTTTCCAAATAATTATATTTCTGGAACAGTGTGTGAGCAGTGTGAAGAGACATTAAAATGAGCAGAATCAGGGCACTTACAATAACAACACTTGTGAACATTACGATCATACTGTGGACTTTCCTGCCTTTTCACATACACATAAATGCACAGCACAGTACATTAGCAGAGAGAGAACTGGATCCTGATTGGCCGAGAGGAAAGATGACGCTCTGCTTCCTGCTCTATATAACCTCCCCCTTCCCTCACTGCAGACACACTGCTGATAAATTTCTCCTAGAGATCACACTGCGCAATGGATATTTATTTCCCCTCCGGCTTTCCAGCGTGTAGAGGAATAACAGGGCTGTCAAACAATTGCCTAGAAAGGTACGATGTCTTCATTTTGACATTTTTAAGAATGTGCTTTTTGTCCTAATAATTTAAGCATGCAAAATCATTTGAATGCATAAACATAAACCTCAACTGTCTTATATAACATCAGTAGGGGATTTTAACCTTGTTACAAAATTGTACATATGTTGTGTATTAAATAAATGCTTTTCCAATATCAGGGCCAAAAGATTAAAAGCATGCGTGGGTGGATTTCTGCAGAGACAAGACTTCAGCAGCCTATGTAAATATAGAAAACCAAGGTAAGGTTATTGAATGCACTAGCTTTTGCTTATTTCATAACATGTTTCTTGCATGATAAAGCGTGTTTAGTTTTCTACCGTTTCGCCTCTGACCGGCTGACATCTTTGCAGGTTGACCTTGGAGGAATGTCTGATGTGGAAAGAGTCTTTTGAGAAGCTCCTGTCCAGCAGACGTAAGTTCACACTGGGAATAAAAATTGGCGTACACTCTTAAAAATAAAGGTTTCAAAAGGGTGTTTTTGCAGTGATGCCACAGAAGAACCATTTTTGGTTCCCCAAAGAACCTTTCAGTTCTTAAAAGAACCGTTTTAAAAATCTAAAGAACCTTTTTCTGCACTTGAAAGGTTCCATATATGTTCAAGGTTCTTAATGGAACCATCAATGCCAATACAGAACCTTTATTTTTAAGAGTGTAGAAACAATTTTCACTCAGAAAAAGCTAAATTTCACAAATAATTACAAAGAATCGACAAGTTACGAATTGTAAATGTGAAATTTTGAAGCAGAAAGACTGAAAGACTGTTTTTCTTTTAAAATCTACATTGAAAAACATATTTTTTACAGCAGTCGCATTATGTATACTTAAAGATAACACCCGTTTTATGCTTAAAACGTTATGAGGTAAAGCAAATTATTATAATTAAATGATAAATATAATGTAGAACAATTATATAATCAAGTAAATATCAGCTTAAAAAACTGTTGAAGTAGGATTTACTTTAAAACAATTTCCTTCCATTGCTATCAAATTTCACCAAATATAAAATTTGATGTAGAAAGACTGAAATAGCATTTTCGTGTCAATTCTAATAAGTTCTATTTACCATTTTGAAAAAATATTTTCTTCACAGTGTATGATTATATAGCATGAAGAAAAAAAATCCACGAGACTATGGTTTAAATTTAGATTCTAGAAATAGGACTGCGGTGCACAGATGTGTCTCTCCTGCTGTCTGATCTGTGCGGGGGGCTTTAATCTGATGAGACACGTTACACAACTAATCTCTTCTCTAACCCCATTTTTCTCTTTCCATCAGATGGACTGTATGCCTTCCGAGCTTTCCTCGTATCTGAATTTAGCGAAGAAAACATTGCTTTCTACCTGGCTTGTGAGGACTACAAAAGCACAAAGTCTGCTTCTAAGATGCCATCCAAAGCTAAGAGGATCTACGAGGAGTTTATCGGAAGCGAAGCTCCTAGAGAGGTAAATACACAAATTGATCAATCACCATAACCTATGGTTGCGTTCCCAAACTGCAGATGCTTGAACTCACTTCCCATTTGTTTCAGGTTAACATCGACTATGAGACTCGAGACATCACTCAAGCCAACTTGAAAAGCCCTACGGCATCCTGCTTCGATATGGCCCAGTACCGCATCTACATTCTCATGGAAAAAGACTGTTACCCGCGATTCCTGCGCTCCGCTGCCTACCGAAATCTAGTCAACCAGCTCACACTGAAGAGTGCTAGGCAAGAGGCAAGAAGCCAAAAGGCCATTGCTGCCAGACCGCCGCTTGAAGACGAAAAGCCAAAATGAAAGGCGTAGGTGCAGTTTGGCTGTGCAAAAGATGGAAGCTCAGGCAAGAAGTGAGTGGAAGGGACCGGTGCAGACCCGAAAAAGGATGCTTGAGCCGGTCGGAGTGCCATGAGATCACAGAATCACAATGACTGCGTTCCCAGACCCCTTAAATATCGTCCACGAGAGGGAACGGCAGAGCTACTGATGGAGAAAGATGCAATCACCTGTACTCAACACAAGAGAGATGCAGACTTTACTAAAGTATGCATGGGCTAAAAAGCATACTTTCAGAAAGCATTTTATGTGTTTTGTAAAGTTTAAAAACTGAGAAAAGTGTTTGAATATTTATGCATTAATTTATTTAATTTATTTATGCTTTTTTAAACTAGATAACCCCTTACAAACGTATTGTGACGGTACCACAGTAAAGTGGTGGTATCTAATAAAAAAAAAATTATGAAATAAATAAATAAAATAATATTAGTAAAATCATCATGAAAAAATGTTCTAAAAATTAACAAAAAAAAGACGATGACAATCTGCCTGGACTGCTTATAAGGCTTACGAATGTTAAAAGTTGGTGTGCGAGTATTTTTTTGTTTTAACTTTTATAAATGTTTTTGTTAACTCAATTTAAAATTGAAGTGAATACAATTTTGCATTAAAGTAATAATGTGTTTTCACATCTTGTGTGTGTCTGTTTTTTTTAGAGAAAGAAAAAGAGCTGTTATGGTTAAAGTTAACATGAAAACATTGTTAAATTTTCTCAAGTATTTTGCTACATAGTTATTCTTTTTTTAACTTTTTTTATTTCAGGTAGAATTTTATAAGTTATACATATTAGATTAAACATTGTTATAATTTTCTCATTTTTAGTATTTTGTATTGGTCTACATAGCTTTTATTCTTTTTTTAACTTTTTTTATTTCAGTATTTCAAAAAAATATATATTTTTTATTAATTTTATTTTATTAATTTTATTTGTAGAATTTTAAATAAATATATTTTTTACATTGTTTTAGGTTTTAGTTTCAATTTTAGCTTGAAAATAAATTAAATAAAACCTTGGTTTGTATTTTAAAAAGTGTCTGTCTTTATGTGAACAGTAAATTTAAGCCTCACAGATGCTTCACTATGAGGTAAACAGGCTTGTTATGCACATGACTGGCCAGACTGAGCTTGTGTTTCATATTTAACCATCAATGCCCACAAGCAACGAACAGCCTCAAGTGTAGGTTTACACAGTTGCCAAGGCAACTATTTGGACCCGGTTGCCAAAGCTGTCCGCATGATTCTCTCAGCACCAGATTAAACCACATCATTCCTGCTGACAGTAATGAGAAAGTTCATCACCCAGTTAGAAAATCAAATACTGCAGTACAGAAAGAGGAAATACATTTGATAACGTCTTTGCACTAGCTGCCATAAAGATTTGTTAGCCTTTGTATTTGTTTACACACGTAATGAAATAAAGGAAAGTCGTGTGAGAGCCGTCGTTTGATATGTATTTTGTAAATCATGTCGTTGTAGTTGCTTTCACACTAGACTATGCATTAAACTAGACAATAATCGCATGAATATGAGGATTAATCCACAAAAGCAATCACAATTTGTCCACGGAATATGATTCTAGACTGAAACATTGGCAA
The DNA here is from genome assembly GCA_012976165.1 of Labeo catla. NCBI lineage: Eukaryota > Metazoa > Chordata > Actinopteri > Cypriniformes > Cyprinidae > Labeo > Labeo catla. The sequence continues at coordinate 519,691 of VONZ01000001.1, forward strand.
TGGCTGAATATTTTAATTTCATCAGCCAAATGGGGGGTAGAAGATGGTCTAGTAGATATACAACATATAGTCAACACAACATTAGAAACGAATATCTCATCGCTCTTGTCAGATGGATGGTCCTGTTGATTAAAGAGGGGCTACGTGTGCTTGAATGCTGCGCTCTAGTAGTAATTTGATCTTAGACAGGGTGACTTTGATAATAAAAAAAAAGATTAATGGGCTAAAATGTTATGCAAGAGTGTAGCAATTAACAGTAGGCTAGTGGGGTTTATATTCCAAAAAAAAAAAAATTCAATAAAAAAAAAATTAATTTCAACATGGTAACCATTATTTAAGTTTGATTGTATGAATTATTTTATGATTATTCATTATTTTTGTTTATTATTTTAATTATTGTTTTATTTTTTATTTATTTGGTATAAAGGTTATTATTGTTAACTAAAGCGAAAACATTTTCATAACTTGATATAAAATAAACAAACTAAAATAAAAAATACATAAAATACATGTTCTCATTTTTAATTTTTGTTAAGTTTAAAATAACTAAAACTAAAAACTACAGCTAATAACTAAAAATCTGTATAGACATATTTTAAAATAAATAAATATGAATTACAAAAACATAAATATAATAAAACAAACTAAAACAATGAACAAGCACTTTCATTACTCAAAATAAAATAAACACAAACTAAAATAAAGTAAGACATTATAAAAAATGCAGTTATTTTATTTGTCAGTTTATTTAGTAAAGTATTTCTCTTTCTCATTTTTTTTTAAAATAACTAACACCAAAAAAAAAGTAAAATCTGTACTGACATATTTAAAATATATATATATATATTTAAAAATAAATAAATAAATAAAAATGACAAAAAACATAATGTACTAAAATAACTAAAACTTCAGGTAAAATGAAAATTAAAACATAAAACAAACAAAAATATAATTAAAAATATAAACAAAAACTACAGTAGTATATCAGTTATATTAAAATAACTGTGTTACACACACACACAAAATAAATAGATTATATATATGTGTGTGTGTGTGTGTTTGTGTGCACCTGGTATTCATCACGTTATGGGGACCAAATGTCCCCACAAGGATAGTAATACCAGTAAATTTTGACCTTGTGGGGACATTTGTGAGGTCCCCATGAGGAAACAGGCTTATAAATCATGCACAATGAGTTTTTTTGAGAAAGTAAAAGTGTGCACAGTCTCCTGTGAGGGCTAGGTTTAGGTGTAGGGTAGGTGTAGGGCGATAGAAAATACGGTTTGTACAGTATAAAAACCATTACGCCTATGGAATGTCCCCATAAAACATGTAAACCCAACATGTGTGTGTGTGCGTGTGTATTAAAAAAGATTATATATATAGTATAAAAATATTATAAATTTAGTATAATTTAATATAATAAATATATAAGTGACCATTATTTATGTATGTGTAATTAAAGTAAATAAAAAATTAAAATAAATTATATAAAACAAATAAACAGATAAATATATACCCCACATATATAAACATTTATTGATTGATTTATTTTTAAGTACACATCCATAAATATAATTTCACTTATATATTCATTATAATTCTATAATTATATTGTAATTATAATACTATAATTATATAATAAATTATAACATTTGTTATTTAGTTTCATTGTTTATATATGTGTGGATATATATTTAACTATTTATTTATTTTCTACAATTTATTTAAATTACACATACATAAATATAAGTTCACTTATATATTCATTTTAATAATTTGACTTATTTAGTTTTATTTGTTTATATATATGTGGGTATATATTTCTCTATTTATTTATTGCATACTATTTATTTATTTGTATTTTTTTATTTATTTAAATTACACATACACATCTTCATTTATATATTCATTATAATAAATTTAAATATTTTGTATTATTTGCTTATATATGTGTGGGTATACAGTAGTCAACATTTGAAGTGGATCAAAACCTTTCATCAAAGTTGTCCCAAAACCAAAACAATACTCGTTCTTGTCTTAGGACAACTTTGATTAACTTTTTTGATCCGCATCAAATGTTGTCTACTGCATATTATCTATTTATTTATTTTATACAATTTATTAATCAAGCTCTTACTAGTCATATTAGAAACTTTCCCGTGTGTTGACGCAAGTTGGAGCTAAACTCTGCGGTACACCGGCCCTCCAGAACTGAGTTTGGGCACCCCTGGCCTATTTATATTAAACCCTTACGCAATCTTTATCCTTGCTATTTTAGGCAAGCCTGTAAAAAAAAGTGTTTACTTTGAGCTCAAAGTTAATATCAAATGCCTAAATGTAAATACATACAGTACATGAGGTTCATGCTCGATCCCCTCCTTTGACTTTTACAGCTGCACTTTATCATATTTGTTCTTTGCAAGCATTGCTGAGCGTGTGATAGTGTGATCTACAAACGTAAGAGCTGAAAATTCATTCTGAATAACTGTATGCCTGTGTATTTAATTCAATCCGTAAACCTACCACCTTGTTCGTCAGAAGTGAGAGACGGCGTTAGCGAGCCCATTCACAGACTTACAGTGCATCCGACCTCAAAGCAAATTTTATTATGTGTATTGGCCCACGTCTTCAGAAATCTTCAATAAAACAGTGTGCATGGTGAGTCAGACAGTAGCATCAAGGTCAGCGCATGCATCCCCCACAACCATCACATACAGCCTGATGCAGCGTCACCTCACCGCTAGGCCCTCATCTGCAGAGAACACTGACGCACCAGCAGCCACAAGTGACAATATATATCACCCTGATGGAGCTTTTCCCACATATTTATCAATATATGCATTGCATGGCAATATGACAAACTCTAAAGTTAGCATTTGGCTTAAATATACATTTTTTATTCATCTGTACTTACAGGAAGTAGAGGAATTTGAATCCACTTTATTTCCTGTTTCCAATTATTTGTGAAACACTGCCTCCTAGTGGGAGATCAGGATCAAGACACCAACAGAATTTTTGTATCAATTAAGAATAAGTTACCACTGCATAAATACACAATTATGTTAAAAGCAATAAATATTAAACACAGCATCACATTATTATTATTATTATTATTATTATTATTGCTCTTACAGTTCTTCCCCCTTTGGTGCAATCACTTATCACTGATTAAATGATACATTTTGTTTGAAATACACAATTATTTTTGAAAGCTACATAAATCACATTGTTGTTGTTGTTATTATTATTATTATTATTAGTGCTCTTAAAAGTGTGATTTTATTTTATTTTTTTATTTTATTATTAGGCCTCTTAAATTTTTTCCTGCAGTTCTTACTGTTTTTCCCCCTTTGGTGCAATAACTTAACACTGCATAAATAAATTATTATGTATTAGTGCTCTTAAAAGTATGACATTTATTTGTTTGTTTGTTTGTTTGTTTGTTTAATGGCTCTTACAGTTCTTACCCTTTTGGTGCAATTTTAGATACATTTTGTCTGAAATACACAATTACATCTGAAAGCTACATAAATCACATCAATATTATTGTTGTTATTATTAGTGCTCTTAAATTTTTATTTTATTTTATTTTATTTGGTCTCTTAAAGTTTTTCTTACAGTTTTTCCCCATTTGGTGCAATCACTTATCAATGAATAAATACACAGTTTTACATAGATTGCGTTATTATTATTATTATTATTATTATTATTATTGTTATTATTATTGAATTTTATTTTATTTTATTGCATTGCATTGCATTGCATTTTATTGCACTTTATTTTATTACAGCTTTTCGCTTTATTTTATTTTATTTAGTTTTTCTCCCTTCGGTGCAGTCACTTGCCACTGCATAAATGCACAGTTTTGGATAAATTTAGTTTGAAATACAAACTTTGAAGTTAATATTATGTATATATTGTATTATATCTTATTTTTTATTTTATTGTATTTTATACTTATTTTTATTTTAGCTTATTTTACTGTGTATATACCACAGATTTTTTTAGCAATTAAAACAATAATATAAAAACATCTTTAACATTTTAGCAAAAAAAAAAAATCATAAAAGCATGAAATATAGAGTACTTATACATTGCAAAAACAAAAATCTGTAAAAATAGGCCACAATGTATTGTACTAAAATCAAAAGAATTTTTCATATTGATTAGATTTTACCTGTATTTTAAATTTTGTACTTCAGTGTGATTAACAATGATTGGAAATATCCATAAAATGAATGGATAACGTCCTGTCAGAAAATTACCAGTACATTTATTAAGTAGTTTTATTTTATGGAAATAGTTCAGTACCAATGAAGCAAAGATGGAAGCATCCTGGTGACTTTCTTTATTTGTTTTAGATGCATTTATTATAGATGTCCTTGGTAGCATCTCATTCCAGGGAATTTCCAATAGGTTTTTAAAATGTGTGTCAGCAGAGGGCAGCATCTTACAAATAAAGACCAGGGTTTCACAGCGCCACAGTAATCTAATAATAATAGTAATTAGGGGGCACTCCTGAGCCAACACGCCATGAACACAACATGCTGTAAGCACATTCAACAGCTGCTGAAGATCTCCAACACGTAATATTTGATCAGAATGTTTTTTTTTTCTTTGCTTTGCTTTTTTTAACATTTACTTGTTTCTGTTCCATTACAGAATCACACCTCAAATATAAACTGACAGTGCAAGAAATTGATTGAACATGCCTATGACACTCTATGAACCTTGTCAAATGAATGTAATCACTCTTTTGATACATCCTTAGATGACCCTATGTGAGCAGGATATAGATGGACACTGTGAACACATGCTGAGAAACACATTCCCTTGGTGCTGATAAAAATGAGAAGCTATTCCAGGAAGATGTTACATATCAGGCACTGTTCGTCCCATCATGACACTTGTGTTTATGACAGAGATGCTCCGCCACTGGATCTGACTCATTTGTTCCTTCCATCCTGTCTGCATCATCAAAAATATTCTGTCTGGCTGAGAATATATTAAGCATTGCATGGCAAGTTAACAGTAAATCCTATATTTATCACCTGGCCCTTGCACGGATCATGTTTAAAGTGAATTCATATTATAATCAAACTAATATTTAAGGGTCATCATCTGTTGCTTTGCACTCCAAGCGTGGGAAAAGGCTCGCTTCCGATCCCCTGTGAAAAGGAAAAACTGTTCTGTCCACTGACCTTGTTCCTCAGGGCTTTGGAGCTTCTGTCTCCTGTGAATTGGAGCTTTCACAGTCAGCCCTGTGGATCAGCTCCCATTTCTCATTTCTGTTATGTCATCATTGGGTCCTCACTGTTGTTAAGGGAATTTTAAATATTTTAATTAAATTTTTTATATAAATGTAAAAACAGCGCAGAATGTAAAATATGAAATTGTGGACTCCTAAGTAGGGTTGTTACTTCAGTAGTACTTGATTTTAAAATAAATAAATAAATAAAAAATCCACGATTGCATTTTGCCCATTGTCATTCCACGCATGAGAATCCATAAAACGCATTTTTAGACTGTTCTCCAAGGCTGCATAAAAACCCACTTAAAATCATAATAAAGCATAACGCTATTGTAATTTAACAAACGCTACGAATCATTTAAATAAATATATGCGATTCAGGTTTTATATATGTGTAGGTTACGTAGCCTACGTGTCTTAGAGCTCAGACAAACAGTTAATGTTATTATTCACAGTGTTGGGGAAAGTTACTTTTAAAAGTAGAGCATTACAATTTTGCATTACTCCCTAAAAAAGTAACTAATTACGTTAGTTACTTTTTATGGAAAGTAATGTGTTGCGTTACTTTTGCGTTACTTTTTAAATCTGGACAGGGCTTGCTTCTTTGTTTTTAATATAAAACTATTCTAATGTAAAAGTCCTTTTACACCAGAAGTGAAATGAATTCACCTCAGGGTGAAAGAAAAGTACATTTATGCAGGAGATCACTCTTTAGCTATAAAAAAATGAAGCACAAATGTTAGTTTATCTAAAGTAATTTTTGCTTATTAGTATGGTTGAATTGCATCATCGAAGGTCAGCAGCAAAGACACTGGTTAATAAAATGGGATTAAATCCATAAAGGATATTTGTTTTATTTAACATATTAAATTATTGCAGGGTTGCCTCATATTTTGAGTTTGCATTTCACTGTTTTTATTCATTTTGAGGAATACTGAATCTGTTTTTTGTGAGTGAGATGAATTAATGCATGTTCACATTTAGTCTAGAATACAGTAACTGGCGTTACTTATTTGAAAAAGTTACTCAGATATTTTCTTAGAAATTCAAAAGTAATGCGTTACTTTACTAGTTACTTGAAAAAAGTAATATTATTATGTAACTGGCGTTACTTGTAATAACACTGATTATTCACATGTGTGGAGCGTCTCAAACTCCATCTATGCATATTGCTGTGAGTTTGGGTTTATAATAACGTTCATCTGGGAACGCAATGTGCACCATTTCATCAGATTTGTACGTTAAATCATTTATAAACCTACGCAAACACACGAGAATACCTCAGTATATTTCTCAGTATGCTCGCTGTCCATCGTGATTTAAAAATAAAAGCTCAAATCAAACACATACATACTCACAGAAATCATGCGGCCGCCTTCTATTGTACCACACACAGGACCTAATTAATTTCTCTTTTGCAGTTTTTAATAACTATGTGGCATTGATATGTCTGCCAGATATAATAAACACACCATAACTTGATCTCAGCCGGTTGATCATGTTAGTGAACCACCGCTCTGCACATTTTGTGTGTATCTCAGATGTCTGTTCCATTCAAAAGTAAGTGCCCTGTAAACTTTAAATATTCCGCCCCATCCTTCTGTAGTAAGTTTAGTCTGTCTGTAAAGGCGATGCAGGTGGTGGCGTAGCGCAAATCCATGAATGAATATTCATAAGTAAAGTAAACGCTGATGTATTTAATCATATCGCCCTAATTTCATTAAGGGATGAAGTGCAATAAGTTTTACTGGACTTAAACTGAAAAAATACACGATTTCTTACAAAGAGTTGCTGAACAGTAAATCAGATGAATTGCTTTATCATATCATCGATTAAATTACATTTCCAAACGTGTTATTATAGCATGAGCACTTACAAATTCATGTGGATCGGAAATTGTGAATCTGTAATAAATAGTAAATACAAATGACAAAGCCAGATGGTGAAATTGAGCAGCTTTCGCCATTGTGTTGTTTCAAGCTGAAAAGCATAAAATTGCGCTTCATTTTAGATCCGTTCTTCACGCCAGTCATGACAGCATATATGGCAGTTTATGTCACAGCAAGCGTTCTCCATTCTAATGTGTTTTTAAATGTACAATATACATTTTAACATCTACCTCCACTATTACCCAGTCTAGACTGTAGTGTCCGTGTCTGAAAGTCCCAGAATGCTGTGCGTTGCTGAGGTCAGGTTCCCATACTCTATAGAGGTTTCAAGTCAAGTCAAGTCAAGTCAAGCTTTATTGTCATTCCGCTACATGTGTGGACATACAGTGGAACGAAATGTTGTGTCTCGCAGGACCACGGTGCTACATAAATAAACATAAATATGAACAAAAATACACTAGACGTAGAAACAATTTTTTAAACCTATACATGTAACTATACATATACTATAAATAATTGACTATACATACACATAACCTAAGACAGACTATACAAGTAGTTTACATAATAACTGTGCACGATAATGTGCAGAAGAGGTAGTTAAAGGTTAAGAAGCAAATGATTTGTGGTGCGTTGACAAGTAAACATTTGTTAAGTCTTTATTATGTCCTTGTAACACGTTAATAAGTGTTAATAAGAAAGTGTCTGGTGCATAGAGAGAAAAGAGCATTTTGTTTTTTTCTAGCCAACTCACCTGTAGGTAGCACACTCAGAGGTGCACAATGTTTTCTGTGTACATGTAGTGTTTATAGGAAAGTGTCTGGTGCATATAGAGATGAAAGAATGCATTACTACAGGTGGTTTGTCCAGCCCACTCACCTGTCTGTAGCGCACTCAAAATTGCAAAAATTGTGTTTTGAGTTTTTCAACAGTTTACATTGTGGATAAGGTTTTAGAGGGGGGTGAGGTGGTTGGAATTGAGGGCTCTCACAGCCTGGGGGAAAAAGCTGTTGAGCAGTCTTGCAGAGCGGGCTCTGATGCTCCTGTAGCTTCTTCCTGAAAATGTCCAGAAGGGAGGGGAGAGGGTTACCGATGATCTTTGTGGCTGTGTTCACTGTCCGTTGTAGGGTCTTGCGGTCAGCAGCACTGCAGTTCCCGTACCAGACAGTGATGCAGCTGGTCAGCACACTCTCAATGGTTCCCCTGTAGAATGTGGTGAGGATGGGTGGAGGGAGACTTGCCCTTTTCAGCCGGCAGAGAAAGTGTAGGCGCTGTTGTGCCTTCTTGGAGAGTGACATGGTGTTGGTGGTCCAGGTGAGATCCTCCGTGATGTGCACCCCCAGGAATTTGGTGCTGCTGACTCTCTCCATAGCCGAGCTGTCGATGGTCAGTGGGGGGTGGTCAGCAGAGTTCCTCCTGAAGTCCATCACAACCTCCTTCGTCTTACTCACATTGAGGGACAGGTTGTTTGCACCACACCATTCAACCAGTTGTGCCACTTCCTCTCTGTAGGGTGTTTCATCGTTGTTGCTGATGAGACCTACCACCGTTGTGTTGTCAGCAAACTTGATGATGTGGTTGGAGCTGAACTTGGCAGTGCAGTCGTGGGTCAGCAGCGTGAAGAGCAGCAGGCTGAGAACACAGCCCTATGGGGCACCTGTGCTCAGTGTGGTAGTGCTCGAGGTGTTGTGGCCGACACGGACTGACTGAGGTCTTCCAGTTAAAAAGTCCAAGATCCAGTTGCAAAGGGAGGTGTTAAGGCCCAGAAGGTTTAGTTTGTTGATCAGCTGTTGTGGGATTATTGTATTGAATGCTGAGCTGAAGTCAATGAACAGCATTCTAACATAAGAGTCTTTGTTTTCTAAGTGAGTAAGAGCCAGGTGGAGGGTCGAGGAAATGGCATCGTCCGTGGAGCGGTTTGGACGGTATGCAAACTGGAGCGGATCAAGTGTGTTGGGGAGGCTGGTTTTGATATTGTGCATAACTAACCTCTCAAAGCACTTCATCATGATTGGAGTCAGTGCTATGGGAACAGGGTTTGCACTTACGTCACGGTTTGGTCAGTTACCCGGCTGTGCCGGCCATGTTGGAGATACTCAGATGTAAACAACAGCATTGATTGCATTGTTAATGTACTACTAAATATGTTGTTCTGCTAATTTATGCTGTCTAAACCACAGAAGAAAAACGTGTGGAAGCTGCTAAATCATACAGAGAAGGACTTAGTAAGCAGGAAAGGACGTTATATTTTGACAAACTAAGATACATACGAGCAGTATTAATTATGATATTAGCCTAATATTTCACCTACCTGACTGTAAATTATAAGAACAAACTAGAAATTCTGATTCAGTTTGGCCAACCAAAAATGCCTTTTGTTCCTCAGGCAGTTCTCCTTGATTTGTTATAACTTTTGGCAGTCTGTAGTACTCCAAATGTTTTTCCCTGTCCAACTGATTACTACAGCTCAAAACATGATAATAACTGACCATTTTCGGCAGCAATAATCAGCAAAATTTGCTGGTTCAGTGCTGGCATATGGCCGATTGATGATACGCTGTGAAAACACTCTATAGTGAGGATGAATATCAGATGTACATTAGCTGTATTGTTTATAATACATTATGTATTTGAACAGTTTTGTTTAAAACCCTATAATTATTAGTCCTTCATTGCTATTATATATGATCAATTTTTATTTTTAAGTAATTTTAAAAGATATAGTTTGCTTAGGTCTATTTTTATTACCTTAAAAAAATTAATTATAGTTATCTGATTACTCGATTAATCGTCAGAGTAATTGACAGATTACTCGATTATCAAAATAATCGTTAGTGACAGCCCCACTTTTAAGCCATTTTATTATTTTTTTTGTTTGTTTGTTTTTGGGCTGGGATTTCTTCATTTCCAAAAATGGTTTAGCATGAGCATTCCCTCTTTTCCCAGCTGGACACCCCCCCAGCATGGGAAGGTGGTGTTCTGATGCCCCAAACAGGCTTTTTAACAAACCTGCCGGTCCACCAGCATATGGAAATTCATGTTGATCTTTTCATGGCAAGGGGAACTAAATTGAATATTACTTCAGTACGCATCCGCAACTTTGATTTCACACTGGCCTTGAAAATTGTGCCCAAAAGAGGAAAAAAGGCCTACAATGTGAAACAGTATACAAATGCATTCAAGATGTTGGTAGCCTTTCAAACCCGGAGGGGTGCAGTTCTGTCTCCATTACTGAATTCGACCTAAATAATGTCATTCTGTGCTTCCATTTTCACCCATAAGTATAACACGTAGTATTTATTGCTTCACCTTTGTTCTTACCTGAAAAAAACTTATCTGACCACACACCACAATACACAACACACCATATTTGAGCTAAAAGAACATGCAGATCTGTTCATCAGAACTGATCCAGAAACTTTTGACAACAAGGAATGTTCAACCTGTTTTGGCCTTAGGCAGCATAATTGAGAACACATGCTGTTTGAAAAACAACAGCTTTAAAGACATGCTTCATCATTATAATGGTAGCATGAAACACTTGAGTGTTTTCAAGTGGAGCCGTACGAGCAGAGGGTGAAATCTCACGTATGCAGAAGAAATCACATCGTAGACTCATCATTAGGCTTTCGTGTGCATGATTAGAATTGAAAAAAAAGTCAACAAACATAGTATTTCTTTAGCGTTAACAGCTGTAGTTTTGTCCTTTTCATTTAAAGGAACATTTCTCACCCTCAGGCCATCTGAGATGTAAATGAGCTTATTTCTTCATGAGAACAGATTTGGAAAAATTAGCATTACATCACTTACTCACCAGTGGATCCACTGCAGTGAATGGGTGCTGTCAGAAGTCTAAACAGCTGTTTAAAAATCTCACAGTCATGCACAAGTAATCCACACTTCCAAAATAGAAGTCTTTTATCCATAATATTTCTTTCTCCAAATCTCATCAGAAATATGGACTGTTTAGAAGCTAAAACAGTTCAAAACAAATATGTCAATGAATTTTGATGTGAGAGGACAACAGAGGATAGACTTTTCTTTAAATAAAACAACTGTTTAAAGTTAAAATGGCTTTTTTTTTTCCACTTTGCAAGATGTTAATTCTTAGACTGTAGTCGTATGAATTACTTACAAATTATTGTGATGTTTTATCAGCTGTTTGGACTCTCATTCTGACGGCCATTCACTGCAGAGGATCCGCTGGGGAGCAAGTAATGCAATGCTAGATTTCTCCAAATGTGTTTTAATGAAGAAACAAACTCATCTTAATCTTGGATGGCCTAAGCGTAAGTAAATGTTAAGTAAATGTGACCCTGGACCACAAAACCTTAAAAATTAAGATCTATAAATTATCTAAAAGCTGAATAAATAAGCTTTCCATTGATGTATAGTTTGTTGGAAAAATCTTGAATCTGAGGGTGCAAAAAAAAACAAAATATTTTGAATATGAAGTTTTTAGCAATGCATATTACTAATCAAGAATTAAGTTTTGATATATTTATGGTAGGAAATTGACAAAATATCTTCACGGAACATGATCTTTACTTAATATCCTTTAATAATTTTTGATCATTTTGACCCATACAGTGTATTGTTGGCTATTGCTACAAATATATCTGTGCTACTTATGACTGGTTTTGTGGTCCAGGGTCACAAATGTAAATTTTTTGAGTGAACTATTCCATTAACATTGAACGATTGCACAAATCACTTTTAAATTAAAATCTGACAGTCATCAAACTAATGCACAACTTCTTAGATGTACTGTATATGCGTATTTTCCTCTGGACATTAATCATAGGTCATATGTGATCACCAAAATGCCATTAAACAAATAAAAATGTCTGGCTAAAATAGTCTATTCCCCATTTCCTTGCAACTTCAGCCAAAGATTGTAGATTAGGAAGGTCCATAGGGTGGGATATATTTATGGTTCCCACAGTGAGGTTATTACGCAAACATAAGCCTTCCGTTTGCTGGCTATCATTTGATGATCTAAGAAGTGCTAAACCAGACAGCACAGATTTTCCATGATGGATTAGCTTCAGCATCAAGTTTGGTTTGGCATCTCTTTATCATGTAAATTTAAGGCTTTTGCTTGCATAGTCACATTGTCTGCAGAGGCAGAGTAGTTTTTAACGTTATATACTGTATATGCATACATAAATTATAGTGTGGAAATGTTTAAAACGTACAAAGCACACATTGTTTTTCTTGTCTTTCTTGGTAAAGGACTACCAACATTAGTATAAACATTTAGTTTCAGCCTGACTTTGTAATTTACACAGTTGTAAGTAATTTGTTTCTCTAAGGAGGCGACTGGGTTTAAGGCCACGTTATTTGTCCTTTTTCCACTCAATATGTCATTATGTAATGGCTTATATTAATTCAAAGCAAATAATTTATGCACAGGACTCTTTCCTTATCAAGCAAGGGTCCTCCGGAAAGGCCTTCGAAAATAAACGATATAATGTAATCAATTTATGCTGCTGTGGGAACATTATTTTAATTTCCTCTCAAGTGACTTGTGTGAAGACAAACTCTCGGTCTGTGCCCTGCAACGTGTCAGCTTTATGATGATGGAAGCTGCCATAAAGATCACAGCGATGGTTTGCGTGTGACGACCCTTTAAATTGTCTGTCGAAGCATGTTACGTTTTCCATGCTGAATACGAACCAGAACATGGCTTTCAAAAGGCCTCGTTTGATTCTCTTTCAGAAGACTTTTCAGTCCTTCTCCAGCTCTGATGTGGCTCGCATTAAGCTTTCTACCACAGAACCTGAAAGAGACAGCCATGTCAGCCATGCAGTATCTGACACCTGCTTTTGAAATGTTTTCCATCCTGATGCTTTCCAGGTACAATCAGCACCAGTGATCTCGGCCGGCCAAGTGCACTCAGTGCACTTGCACAGCATGAGTGATGTGGCTTCATTACTTGGCCTTGTTCTGCAGCATCCTCAGTGGACATTCATATCATTCATATGGAGTATGAGCTTACAGCTTTGTGAGGCAGGATAATGGAGGTGTACTATTATAACATAGAGCACCTAGTAACCTAGTTCACATTCGGTGTTTGTTACAGCGCTTTTGATGATACTGTCATTAGTGTGAATTCACTCAACAGATGCACCGCTTTTATTAAGATACTGTCATTCTTTTCAGTATACAATCATGCCTTTTTTTCTTGTGTTTGCAATAGTGTGTCTAGAGGTGATTCAGGTCTTCAGGTGATTATGTTAGCTATAACTCATCAAATGATAATCAAATAACGGCATATATCTGCCACGGTGAGATTATTGCGCAAACATTTGCTGGCTATCACTTGATCGAAGAAGATCTAAATCAGACATGATGAATTAGCTTCAACGTCACACTGAGTTTGGCATATCTTTATCATATTTCATATTGTGGACATTATCAGAAGAACATTCTTGGCAACATTTTTGTTGTCAAAAGTGCTGAGACATATTAGGTTAAAAGGTGCATTCAAAAAATGCACTACTGTTCAAAAATAGGTCAGTAAGCTTTTTTGTTTTCAAAACAGTTTCTTATGCTCGCCAAGGCTCGCCAGTATTCGGTGGCACATGATCCTTCAGAAATCATTCCAATATGCTGATTTGATGCTCAGGACACATTTGTTACTATTATTATATGCTGAAAACAGTTGTTCAGCTTAATATTTTGGTGGAAACTGTTATGCATTTTTCATTATTATTTTATTTTATAGCTGGCAGACTCATGGGCGCGGATATATTAAGATGCTACTCATTTTTTAAAAACCTGTCCACTTTCACTTTTGGAATGAAAATTGAATATAGCAGTATATTGGCTGCTAAAACAACGGGATCCTTCAGATTAAGTGTATAAAGGTGCAGATGCTACACACAAATAACAATACAAGGTTCAGAAAACTATATATTTTATCACAAGTACTTAGTGTTTAGGAATAATAGTATCATATTCTGTCTTTTGTGACTGCAGCTGCAATAAAAATAATTTCAAATGCTCTTTCTCACTAGGACTTTTATCTCAAAGATGACTTAACAATTTAAGAACTAATTCACTTACAATTTGGAGTACCGTGGTACACATTACTTTATTAATACTAATGAATCCTAAAAACAATTGTATTGAGATTACATCACAGGGTTTTATGGCTTTATTAAAACAGTAGTGAAACGTGATCAACTATAATCATAAAATCACTGAACACAGCCCCTAGAACAATGATATGAATTCATCAGTTCCTTCCGCTGTGTGATTTTGAAGGAAATGACTTGCCAAAGCATTAGCTGCAAGTCTAAACAAACCGTTTGGACTTAGACAAAAAACATGCGATTAGGTGATAGTATAGTGTATAGCAGTAATTCCTGCTGGCACATCAAAAAAAAAGCTTTTCCTGTCTGGCAAGCATGTCTATTAGGTTAAAATTGCTTAATTTTACTGAAGGCAAGAGCAATTGTTATGCCCAATCATTGGACATAAATGGTATCCGAACATGATACACAGCATGTTGAGTTTTTGATATGAGCTTTGCACGAGAAGAGAGCCCGTATATGGAGTTTTGATCAGAATAATGATTACCCAAAAAAGACCCATTTTTATAGTAGATGTGTCAGATTTGCTGAACAACCAAAATAGCTCATTGAACTCTGTACGTAATGAGTCACTCAATACTAAATGCACTTATACTGTATTATATGGTTTCTGCTTAATATAAAAATAGTAATAAAATAAAATAGAGAGTAATTGGAACTTTTGATCTCATAATTTGGACCTTTTTCTAAGTTGTAATCTCACTATTCAGACTTTTTTATCACAATTCAGAAAAAAAAATCAGAGTTGCAAGATATAACTTCAGAATTCTTATTTTGATCTTTATAGTTTGTAGAATAAAGCAATAAGCCCCAAGAAGCCGTGGTTTACAGTGAATTTTATAACAGCTAAGGGGCATTGTTAGGCATGACACGAAGCGGAGTGCCTAAAACTCCCTTAGCTGTTATAAAATCACTGTAAACCACCGCTTCACAGAGCTTGTTGCTTTCATAAAATGGTTATTCCATATATGTTTTAAGGTTTCACAAAATAAAACAGAGCAAATAAAGTGTAATGATTTTAATAAAAACATTATTCTTCCACCAAACAAGTAATTCCTCGGAAACAGTTGTGGTTGCAACAAAATGGTTGCCCAGCAACACACAAATGTAAACGAAGATGTATATTTGTAAAATAATTTACAACAGCTTCGAACGTGGCTCAGCCAATAAGAATCCGTTTTAACCGTTTTATAATTGTGAATTTTTCACCTCAGAACTTTAGGTTTATCCTGTAATTCCGACTTTCTCTGAATTCTGAGTTTCCTTTTTGGAATTCTGTTTGTTAAGAAAAGGTATTTTTTACCTCACAGTTCTGACTTTTGTTATAACAATTGCGAGTTAATATCTCACAATGTTAAACCATTCATTGTTTAATATGCGGCTCTCTGGAATGCATAATTCTGATTGGTCAGTCTCGGCTGAGCGATATTTCCTAATAGTTCACGGTTGTCATACTCATACAGACAAACAAACTGCGCTGATTTCGTCTCCAACTCGTCTCTTAAGAATAATATAGAGGTTAGATTATAATATAAGTAAAACTCAAATCAGTATCCATGTCCGCTGCGACAATACAGTCAGCTCAGCGTCGGAGAGTTTATTTCGTGCACATTTCCAACGAGTCTAACACTTCAAACTTACATTTGTATACCTTTGTATTCCATGACGATCTTGATTACACAAGTGCTTTATAGAAAATAGAACGCTGTTCTGCATCCAGTCATAATGCCCGTATGCTAAAATGGAAGACTGACATAACATTTACGGTTCGTAAGCATACAAAGCCTTCGCCTACCAACTGCTCCGTGATGTTTGTATAATCCACCAGCAACTTTTGCATTATTTAGCATAGCATATTTAAATAATGACCTTTATTTCACACTAAATATATCTGGAAACAAAGAGAAAACGTTTAAACATTGCTGTAGCGTGACGGTCCTATTCTCACACTTGGTTTATATTTAGTAAAAATAGATTGTGTGGTCAAGTTATGTAAGTCATATGCAGGCCATATGCCACCCAGATTAAAAATCCTTTATATCATAGCCTATTTTTTGATGATATTGTAGCCTGACAACTTGCTGTTTGTTTTCATTCTGATGAAAACAATTTTCTCAAGCTGACAGTAAATGCCATATGCCATAAAGAGAGAGAAAAAACATTTAAAATGAGAGTATTAACAAGTGCAATGGCCATGGATGAACACAATTATCTAATTTCAGTAAAACACTGACGTATACACTGCAAAAAAAATGCTTTTCTTACTTAGATTTTTGTCTCGTTTCCAGCCAAAATATCTAAAAATTCTTAAATCAATAAGAATTTTCTAGACAAGCAAAAATTCTTGTCTTGTTTTCAGAAAAAAGACATCAAATTTAAGTGAGTTTTTGCTTAGAACAAGGTAATAATCGGCCAGTGGGCTAAGCAAAATAATCTTATTTCAAGCAGAAAACAAGATTATCTTGCTTACCCCATTAGCAGATTATTTTGCTTGTTTTTTCTAAAAACAAGACAATAATTTTTGCTTGTCTAGAAAATCCTTTTGATTTTAGAATTTGGCTGGAAACAAGACAAAAAATCTAAGTAAGAAAAGCATTTTTTACAGTGTATAGTTGGACACAGTTGTTTTATACTAAAGATAGTGTTTATGAAAAACAACAAAACTCCCCCATAAATCTTACATAAATCGTATTGTTGCAATAACAACATCTCATATTGTTTCTCCATTATTAAAAAAAATACTCAAACTACCTTTGATTGGGATTGGATGCCTTGTTTTCCCACCCCCTTATTTTCATTGCATCCTTTTTTTTTACAGTGCAAAGAATGTTCTAGCAAATCCGTGTAATTGAGAGTTTGTTTAGTTGTCCCTAGAAAAGACAATACTGTGTCCAAATTTTCCATGATCATTTCTCAGAAAGAACTCCAGAGCGTTTTTTATATACTTTAATGAGTTTGGGGAAAGTATGAACACATAAAAAGTATAAAAGGCTTTTTATGTGTTAAATGCAAATAATGAAAATATTGCATTTCATCCTTAAATGTAAAAAAATGCACTTAAAAGATAACTAGTCGTAGTTAAGATGGTTAGACTGACTAAAATGTCCTAATATACATTTACTTCATAAAACAGCTTTTATGTTTCTATAGTAATAACTGGTTGAACTGTCTGTTGCTAGACATAGATATACATCTAAAATGCTATGTACTGATGTTTCAGTGTTTTGGCAAGTTTAAAATTTCCTCTCTTGTGTTGATTATCTCCAGAGCTCTCTCAGCTCCGATTGTAATTGCAAGCCAGGACTTGATTGGCTCTTCAGTTGTTGGCTTTGGGCCAGCAGACTTTCTCCATATAATAGAGGGAAGCAGGACGACAGCTTCTAAAAGAGAGAGAGCAGACAACAACTCATGGTGGTGGACTAACTGTGCAAACCTAAAGTGAACAGCTCAGAAAATGTGTAAAGGATTAGCTGCCCTGCCCCAGACATGTCTGGAAAGGTAAGACCTTTAAAACATCTTAGCATCTTGGATTAACTTAAAACTTAACTTAAAATTGACCCCATGCTACATTAGCTACATGAGTCGGTTGGCAGCCTCCTTTGAGAATCTGCGCTTGTGTATTTTGCAATCTGTGTTTTCTGGAGCAGCTGGGAATTCTCAAACTACTATTTTGAGAAAGTCAGTATGGTGTTTTGCATGAGGCTTAGATAGTAAGTATTGATAACTGGAAGTCTTTTTTATTATTGGGCTTTAGAGTTGTCTTTTATTGAAACTGATTGAATTGTATTGTACATTTTAGATTTTTTGTCTCTGAAAATATCAAGGTTCCCCAATGTTACCCAAGGCACCTTCAACTTCGTTTAGTTCTCTGTTCATAACAAGATCGTATAGCAACGATGACATTTATTGTGACTGTTGAGCCATATTCTGATCAAACAATTCGTGCTATTGCCTCATTCATTGTGTAAACACATGTTTGCCACTATTCTTGGCCCAGGGCCTGAAGTACTTCTCAAAAGTCTATTTGTACATCAGAAAGACAGTTTTAAGATGTCAACATGAGGTGGTTTATAATATTATATTATATAATTAAACCATAAAATCATATGGGCTTTGAAGCAGAGAAATGTGTGCAGTGACGTCAGTATTTTTGGAGCAGTAGATCTGTCTGTGGTAGCACATCACCAAGTTTGTTGACGTCACTTCATCACAGTCATCTGGGTGGAATATGTGTTTTTTTGTCAAAAAATGAACAAAAGGATATTGCATGCATTTTTAGCTGTACAGGGAGTGTGAAATGGTTCTGAACAGGTGTGAATTGAACACCTTCAGCGTGTGTTGATGTATTGTGTCGTCTGTCAAAATGTAATAATTAGTCTACCGATGACAGCTGTACAGGTCAATAATAAGCAGTGAAGAAAAGCTTTCTATGGCTGACGTGCAAAAGCAAAAACAATTCTCTGAAAAACAATATGTGTACTTTGAGAGAAGAAAACAGATGACGCTAGGCTGATATTATATAATTTGTTGACAGGTATTTTGTACATTTTTTTAAAAATCCGCAATATTTGTTTTGAAATTCAGTTCACGCACAGCATGAATCATTTATTAATGTTTGTTAACAGCGCTAATGGACATCTGTATGGATTTGTGTTTGTGCTGTCTTCAGGGCTAAGGAGATCAAGACTAAATTGGGAACTCTGCTTCAGAAGCCAGAAAATTCCATCGACCTTATTATCCCCTACCAAGAAAAGCCTGAGAAGAAACCAGAGAAGCTTCAGAAGTGAGTTCCTGTTGGCCCCCTTCACTTTCCCTCTGACGTTTCTCTTCCTCTCTCTTATTTTCTTCTCACTAATGATGACTTCAGATCTGCACGCGTCTCCTCACACATAAGTATACAAAAAGCCGTCACCATTCATTTACATACTTCAAGTTTCAAAATTGAGCTGACCTTTTGAAACGTTCTGTTAGCGAGGTGGAAATCATCTCAGGATGATTGTTGTATGTCTTCAGGTGGAAACTGGCTACCTAAAACGGTGGAAATCATCAACCATGGTGTTTAAAGGTCGAAATCATCTCAGGATGTTTGTTTGGTGTTCTCAGGTGGAAATGATGTTTCTAAACAGCCATCCTGAGATCATTTCCACCATTAAGTGCAAACAGAAAATGTCAAAAGCTCAGTTCAGCTCTATTTTGAAATGTGTTTCAAGGGTTTCCAATTTGGTAAGCACATGTGCTTACTTGACAAAGAGGGAAATCCAAGGTACTTATGTTGTGAGAATTTTTTCCCACAGGCCATAGAGTGTCAAAATGTCATTTTTTCCAGCACTATTACTTATTTGTACTTATTTTAACTACTTAAACACTGCTGTTCAGCATGTTTTAACTCGTATATCTGAGTGTTTTTCCGGTTAAATGTATATTAATTACCCCATATTAACAGCTTTAATAAAGCTAACTACTTTTCTTAGAAGCTTGTATTGTAACTAACTTTAAGCATTTTACTGTAGTTTACTTGTAAATTATAAGGTTGTAATCAGGGGCGTTTCTAGGATTTTAAAACATCCGGAGCTGGTGCCAAAACATCAGGGGCTAGTGGTAATTGGTGGGAGTTCACATCATGCTCACATAAGATTTTGTTAGACACAAGTGGTTGAACCTGGATCCTTCTAGGTGGGTCCGGGGGCATTAAACTGGGTGTTAAAGACCTTGTCACACTATTAACAATAGTAAATAGTAATCACTGTGAATAGCAAACACATCAAAGTATTACAACAAAATTATAACATTACAAAAATATGTTAGACAAATAAAATAATACATTTGAAAATGTATTTATAACTGTAACAAATATATAGTTGCATGCAAAAATAGGGCCCTATTTTTTTTCCCAAATTCCGTTTTATTTTATTTTTTTTCAAATTCTATTTTCTGTTTTCATTTTTCTGGTCTTCTTTTTAATGGTTAAATTTAATTTTATTAATCAAAATGTATTTAATCATGTGTAATTAACTAAAACCATGAACCTTATACAATTTACCATCAATTTATCAAAAAATTGATACAATTTAATAAAAATGTATTAAAAAAAATTACATGTTTAGGACCCTATGAAATGTTTTATTTTTTTCTCACTTTACGTTTTATTGTTACCAAATATGTTTTAGCATGTCTGTTTATTTGAATGCATAAAAACAACTTTTATTTATTTTTACATGCCTTATGTAATTCTGTGTTGTGTATTTTTCTGGTTATCAGAAGAAGATATAAAATATTGATTTAATTGATCTTTTAATGAAAATTATTAAACTATTTACTATTAAAATGTAAAACATGGAAGAAATATTGTGCGAGAAAAATGTATACATTTTTATTAATTAACAGTAGTAGTAGTCATAGTAGTAGGCACGTACATTATACTGAATGATTAATAAAGTTAAACCGAACTTTTATTTTGACGGGTTGCGGACTCGCCGTGAATGCTTTTACATTTCATTTCTGTGTGTATACTTGAAGCTTGTTTTACTCAAATGAAACAGTGAAATGCTCATGAAGTGACTCTCAGAGCAGTTCTAGAGATGTTGTTAATGTATTTATGTCCTCATTTAGTGAAACGGCAGACGCTGAAATCACTGCGCGTGTCAGTATTACACATATAGAAAACGAAACCGCGCATCCGCGCCGTTCATTCATAAAAAGACACGCAGAACATGCAGGATTCATATTTAAATAGTGTTTCGCGGCATAATATTTACAGATACAAGTCCATATCGAGACTTGATTTAAGTTTAATGACCAACTTTTGATTAAATCATTCAAACTTTGTCAAATTCCGTGGAAATCATAGGGCTATACAAAAAAACATTCGGGGCTGGAGTAAAACCTTTCGGGGCTCGAGCCCCGAATGATTAGCCCTAGCGACGCCCCTGGTTGTAATTTAGAGATACACCAATGTAGCTCCCCCAAAAATGGTAAAAATGAAATTTCAGTGTGGATTCATCAAAAAGCAGGAGCAAATGAACTACCTATTCATCTAATAATACCCATAATTAGACTGATTATCAGACAAAAAATTAGAGGTGTGGAGAAAAAGGCTGAACAGTAGAAAGCAAGGGAGTGAGAGAGACCAAAATTAAGGAAGCCATGTTAATACATCCTGTAATGGAAACTGAAAACAGTCTGTGTGTCCAAATTGACCGTAAAAACATTTGTAGACCACTTCAAGCTCCCTTTTATTTACGTAATGCCTTATGCAATGTTGTTAATAGGGTTGTTTTTTTCAGGCAGGATAAAAAAACTAAAATATCTCAATCACAGGATAAGACATGTGTATAGAAAACTCAGTTACATCAGTAATCAAGTTAGCCCGAAAGAGTGGATAAGAACTGGATAAGGCTTATTAAGACAAGATATGCGGAAATGAAATTAGATTAGAACTACTTCTTTGCCAGATCATTAATTTTTTGGTTATACTGAACAATAATAGCTCAAATATATTGCTAAAATGCCCATTGTTTTCTGTGTAAGCACCATGTTTAATTTTAAACGATTATACCAATGATTATATATGGAAAGAGCTTGTTGACTACATATGAATGAGATAAAAATAAGTGAATAAATCTGCTTGTTTTGTTCAGACCCACACCTGAAGAAGCAGCCCAGTGGCGTGAGTCCCTTGATAAGGTCCTTTCCAACAGCTGTAAGTATTATGTTTATCTTAATGGCCATTCGGTTGCATTTTACATCTTAAAAGTTCTTCCAGGCATGACCAATCACTGAAAGGTTTAGTTTATCAGTTGAGTCTGTAAAACACATTTTGAAACTGTTTATATCTGTCGATTGAGAACTTCTGGAACTCTATTAAGTTGCACTGATGCACTTGATTCGGTATGCGTAAACAGCTTGTGCTTGAACAGGCACATTAGCTTTTAAAAGCTACACATTTAAAAAAAAAAAAAAAATCCTAGCAGTAGTTCTGTAGAAAGAAGATTCTCTGAGTCACACATACATAAATAAACATTTTCTAAATGAGGACATATCATAGACTGAGAGTGTTTTTATGTAGAGGTATTTATAATTACTAGAAAACAAAGCTGCGCTACATAACTTTGGCCTCTTTATCGCCATGTGGTGAAAAACAAAAATTGCAAGTTTGTCACTGCTCTTTTCTGTGGATGAATCTGAACGGCAGAAAAATGCTACAATGTATCATTTGTTGCCCTTGGTCCGGACCAAATGAACCGAACCACAGATGTGAAAGCACCCTGATACAAGATTGAAAAACAAAGGTCTGAGTACGTAGCATATGTGCTGCAAATAACCAGAGCTTATTTTCTCAGTTTACAAACACACAGAGAAGAATGAGGTAAACCTGAAATATCCCATCAAATCGAATTTGATGGCTCAAAATATAAATTAATACTGTAGACTTAGAATAGTTCAGCCAAAATTAAAAATTCTGTCATTTATTACTCTCACTCATGTCATTCCAAACCAGTCGTTCATCTTTGTAACACAAATTAAGATATTTTGACGTAAGGACATTGTTAAAACAGTCCATGTGACAGTTGTTCATCCGTAATTTTACGAAGATATGAGAATACTTTTTGTGCACGAAGAAAACAAAAATAGCGACTTTATTTAACAAATCTTCTCTTCTGCGTCACCATCCGCCACCATTCATGAGAGCACCACAACGCATACATGTTCTTGTAGCTTCGTAAAATTACGGTTGAACCACTGATGTCACATGGACTATTAAATTGTCCTTACTATCTTTCTGGGCCTGAGAACATTTCAGTTACATTGCTGTCCATGCAAGCTCAGAAAGCTCTCGGAAGGTCTTACGACATGTGGGTGAGTAATTACTGCCAGAATTTTCATTTTTGAGTAAACTATCCTTTTAAGGATGATAACCAGAGTCCATAACAGCAGAACACTGACCACAACTATAATGATAACTGCACAAAAGAAGGATATTGTTCAGCGGATGAACAATAAAACATTGACAATCAGAATCCAGTTGACTTTAAAGAGTTTGAGCATTTAAAGCAGCGGATGGCAAAACTACAGGGCATGCTTATAAAAACAGTAGTGAATCTACTTGGAACAACGATTGCTTTTGTAGTGCTTTTTCTTTATTTATTGTTGTAAACTCATGTTCTGACTCGTTGTTGGCTCTATACAAAAAAACCAAACACAAGCAAACCTACAAATAAACAAAATGTGAAAAAAAGATCATTTGTCTGCACAGCCGGTCTGATTTAGTCAATTATGTGTTTCTAAGCAGATGGGAAAACCAATCTTTGTTATTCATTCAGTTATTTGTTTCAAAGCCAGTTTGTTATGTATAATTGTAACAATTTGCCTTGGAAAAATGGTTCATTTTATATCAGAGTGGATTGTTTGCAGATTAGCCTAATCAGTACTTGTTGCATTATACATATTTTCGATTCAAACATAACAGCATTTCTTTTGTGTCAACACTGGAAAAAGCTCTATCATGTGCTTTAAAATTCATTTAGCCTTAATGCTGCCTGTCTTTTTACCAGTACTTGTTAAAATCATTCCCACACAAACAATTGCAAGTCTTAAAATAAATCTGCACTGAATAGTGAATAATTACCCTGATTGATCCACAAAGGTGAATCATGTGGTACTCGAATGTCTCACGCTGTTATACAACATGGATTCGTGAGGGATTGCATTAAGAGCTGTGTGCCCTGGGCGTGCACGGCGGTAATGTTTGGATAAGGATGTTAAGAGCCGGTGGGACCAGGGTCTCCGGTGGCAGAGTGTCGCCAACACATTAGTACAAACAGAACACACAGAGCTGTACTCGCTCTAATAGCTTTTCCACATTTTTAATTCCATAGACGGCCTGGCCACCTTTAAGAGCTTCCTCAGATCTGAGTTCAGCGAGGAGAATATTGAGTTCTGGGAGGCTTGTGAGGACTTCAAGAAGACCAAGTCCCCCCTGAAAATGGCCGCCAAAGCAAAGAAGATTTATGAGGACTTCATTCAGACTGGTGGGCCCAAAGAGGTTTGTTTGTTTTGCCGTTGACTTTTTTTGTGGTAATCACACTTAGATTTACAGTTCAGATAAAAGGCACAACGCTTCAGAGGTAAAAGGAAACAGTTCTCCATCAGACCCGGTATTCATCTCCTGTGAAAATATGTTTCGTATCAGTTGTTTAGATCGCTGTATAAACGCTGAGGCCAGTGTTCTCCCCCCCTAAATGTCCCTAGGGAACTATAGAAAAAACTTAAAAAAGTGATGGAGTATCTGTGAGGGGTTTTTTTTTTCAGGAAAATGAACTTTGATTCAAATAAATTGATCTTTTAGGACACTGAGAAAGGATATTAGAGTTTCACATTACCATAGATTTCCTTTGAGGTATCGCTCCTTTAGGTCAGCATAAGCATGCATTTTGCATCTGAAAAATATCTTCCATTTTAGGCATATTTACCTTTATTCATTCGGCAGATGCTTTTATCCAAAACTAAGACTTCAGATTGAGGAAGAGTAATATATTTAAAATATATTTATTTCATATAGTTCAAATCCATTAACATATTTACTGATATATTGCTTAAGACTTGCTGATAGAAAAACATTATAATTAAACTTTATTTGAAGTACTACTTGTGCACAATGCATACTTGTGTTTTAATGTGACTAAGATTGTAAGATTTTTGATTAATATCAGTCTTTAAGTGCAAGATTTTTAAAGTGTACCTGAAGTATACATGCAATAGTTCCACTTTAACACAGTCAAATGTACTCTCTTATACTTTAGTTGGACTTTAGCACTACTTTTAGCACGCTTAAGTGCATTAAGTACCAATTTAGCAGACTTTACGTATACAAGTATAGCTGGGGTGCCCAACCCTGTTCCTGGAGATCTACCTTCCTGTAGAGATCCTAATTAGTTGGTTCAGGTGTCTTTGATCAGGGTTGGAGCTGAACTCTGCAGGAAGGTAGATCTCCAGGAACAGGGTTGAGTACCCCTGCAGTATAGTATACTAAAAGTATTGCAGGGTATTTTTATTAAGCACATAAATATGTAAATGTATTAGCATACTTGAAAATGAAAAAATGCATGAAAAAAATGTATTTATTTAATTACTAGGGATACAACAAGCGATTCATTATAAAGAGGCAAATAAACACAGGAAGTGCTCCTAATACAAAGTTTCAGACTTTGTTCAGATTAGTACAAGATATTGTATTAACTACATGATTGCTGGCTACTTATATTTAATATTTCAGCACCTTGGGTTGGATATCCAGAGTGAAAAATAAATATACTAAAATGTATTTAAACACATTTACTTCAAGTATACTATGAATACACTTACATATTGCGTACTTAATAAAAATAGCCAGAAATTGTACTTTTACTATACTAAAGTCTGCTAAATTAGAAGAACTAATTTTTTACTTAACCCACTTTAATTGAGCAGAAGTAGTGCTGAAGTCCAACTAAAGATATACTTAAGTATATTTGATTTTGCTAAAGTGGAACTATTGCAAGTGTACTTTATGTACACTTTAAATATTTTGCATTTAAAGACTGATATTATTTCAAAATCACACAGTCCTCATCAGTAGTGATATTAAAGCATATCTTAGGCTTAATATTAAGAAATGTGCATTGTGCACAAGTAGTACTCCAGATAAAGTTTAATTACAATTTTTATATCACCAAGTCTCGATATGTCAGTAAATACGTTAACAGACTTAAACTATACTTAGTATAAAATAAATAATGCATTTTAAAATTACTTTTTTACTTGAGATAACCTAGTGAAGATGCAGTTCTCCACTTGAGTATTTGCCAGGTCATTTAATGCCAAATTTTTTAATAGGTTGTAAGTTCTAACCCACACTTAAACTCATGCTGACCTTAAAGATTATACCCTAGTAAAAAGTCATTTTAAAATGCATTTATTTTATACTAAGTATAGTTTAAGTCCATTAACATATTTACTGACATATCGCTTAAGACTTACTGATATAAAAATTGTAATTAAACTTTATTTGGAGTAGTACTTGTGCACAATGCACATTTCTGATTATTAAGCCTAAAATATGTTTTAATGTCACTACTAATGAGGACTGTATGATTTTTAAATTATAGCGATCTTTAAATGCAAAATATTTAAAGTGTACCTAAAGTATACTTGCAATAGTTCCACTTTAGCACAATCAAATATACTTCAGTATATGTTTAGTTGGACTTCGGCACTACAAACAATTAAAGTGCATTAGGTACAAAATTAGTTTACAGACTTTAAATATACCAAATTAGTATGCTGAAAGTACAATTGAAGGGTATTTTTATTAAGTACACAATATGTAAATGTATTTGTAGTATACTTAGAATGAAATGATTTATTTATTTTTACTAGGGTAAGTTAGTAAACGTATTATTTAAAAAAAAGTTTTTATCAGGATGTTCGCACAGCCATGTGCTAAGGTTTAAAGTGTAGTTATGTAATAGCCATTAGAAACACACACATGCACACTTTGATGAATGTAACAATAGCCATTTGTTTCTTAGTGACCGTAACGATTTCTAAAATCAATGGAATGCAAACAGTATCTCATTGCCATTTTAAAAATAACTTTTTTCTAATTCTGTAATCATTTCCGCATGAG
Organism: Labeo catla; assembly: GCA_012976165.1. Classification (NCBI taxonomy): domain Eukaryota; kingdom Metazoa; phylum Chordata; class Actinopteri; order Cypriniformes; family Cyprinidae; genus Labeo; species Labeo catla. The sequence goes on from VONZ01000001.1 coordinate 546,598, forward strand.
TATTTGCACTGTTACGTTTTTTTTTTTAGCTCTGTTCATTCAAAACATTTTGATTGTACATATTACAATAAAACAAAACAAAATCTAAATACATTTAAATATAAAACAATAATATTAAAAACACATTTACACATTCAAAACAAATTTAAAAATGTAATAACACAAGTCAAGGAAATTGATATGGTCAATATGATGTTCAGGGGAAAAAAAATCTCTAATTCAATCTGTATTCGTAAAAACTGCAGGGAATCAGTCAAATTGGCCGAATTCATTCCGGAAGACTGACTGCTCCACAGCCCCCCTAGAGTTCTGAGACACTGTCAAAATTGAAATAATGTGTTTCTTACTCATTATTTTTGTCCACTTTGTGACTGACTTTCACACGCTTCCTCCTTTTCGCCAATATCATGCTTTTAGGTGAACATCGACCACTTCACCAAGGATGTGACTCTGAGGAACCTGGTGGATCTTTCTCCCTCCACCTTCGAGCTGGCTCAGAGCCGGATCTACACCCTGATGGAGAAAGACTCCTTTGGTCGCTTCCTGCGGTCTGAGCAGTACCAGGAACTCCTCAAGTAAACTGACTCGCCCAGCTGCAGGGAGAATCATTCCTTTGGTCATAGAAAACAATTTTACTCAAACTAAATGTCTTTTTGACACATTTCTAAACCTCATTAAACCATACCACAGTAGGTGTAAGTGGAAAACACCTGGCACGGTTGCAATATCTCCCTGCAGCTGACTGAAACAGCCCATTGCTAACAAGACCATCTTAACATTTTGTTAAAATAATGTGATTCCTGCCCAGTGCTCTGAATGTCAAAGTCAAGAACTTCAATAAAAGAAGTTAACGATCAGGGTTTGAGAGACAGTACGCATTGTGATTTGTCATTAGCAAGCTTTTAATTTGTACAAGTGCAAGAAATTGAAGCGCCTCTTAGAATCTTGTATATATATTTCCTATTAATTGGAGTCACACTCTTTTCTGACCCCTGTAGACTAAATAAAGACGAAAACTGATCCCCACTTGTAATTTATGGCTTTTCGGATAAGTGGTTCATGTACTTTTAATGAGGACGTTCTGACCCAAGTTTCTATAAGCAGCATGTTCATCAACGGGAAGAGGCTGGAGGAATGGGAACGGGAAGAACGCAGGCTTTTTTCTTGGAAATGGCTGTGTTAACATTAAAATGCCCAAGTGGTAAACCAAAGGAAATCATAGGAAAACAACCCACTTAGTATTGAAAGCTTCATTATAAGTCAATGCTAAAAAAAAGTGTGACATGTTAGGATGCACTCCAGTCTCTGGGAACTTGTTGTTTGGGTTACTGCTATTGAAAGTTGCTAAGATGGGAATATCAAGTAGGAGGGAATCTCTAAAAAGCACTGGGCACATTATTTTTTTATTCTAAAGGCAATGTTTATTCTCATGCCACTTTACAAGCAGAACACATTTAGATCAAGTCATGGAAACCCAAAAACATCCAAGTGTTTTTTTTCCGACTTTCTACAGAAGCCATTTATCACAATACTATAAATATATACACAGTGTTAGACATATAAACTATTATACTCTAAACAAGAATGATTACTGCAAAATGTTATTGACGTTAACATCTATTATTTGCCCTTAGCATGTGCAGCCAGTCGTGATTTGTTGCAGTCTAAACAGCGTATCAAATATATGTAACCCACAAGTGTGATATTCAGTGCATGTTTTTTATTTAAAGTGTGTTTCACAGACACATATACTCTTGCATGTTTCTTTATTATACTGTGTGTAGCTATGTCACTAAATCTAATAACATTCATTCGATATGAGCAGTGGCGGTGCTTCCAGAAGTCCTTACTGATGTTCCAAAAGCAATTTATTTGTTCACTGCAGGACAGGTTTAGTTTAATATGGCTATCAGTGACTGGGCATCACCAACATAAACTGATCGTAAACTTTTTTTAATTACTATTTTAAAATCACCTAATTTTTTTGGGCTAAACAATGTAAAATTTTATCATAAATTAATGTCGGTTTTTTTTTTTTTTTTGGATGAAATTGTCAAATTGTCAGTAAGGACTGACAGAGTACCTTGCTTATACAAGAAATCTGCATAAAACTATATGCATGTATGTTTGTAGTTGATCATATAAAATCCATAATCACATTAAAGTTCTGAAGATTTATTTATTTTTTTCAGATGTACATATCAGCAATTTATGAACTATTTTAATTTATTATCTTTAAGACTGTTTGTATGTTTGTTTGATCTTCAAGGTAAAAAGTACTGAGATAAGAGTGTGTCCTTTCTGTTATTTCTAAAAAAAAAAAAAAAAAAAATTGAGACCTGAATTTGTCCTTTAATTTACCAGCCAAAAAGTAATTTACACACTTAAAAGTTAAGCTTTGTATTCGTCTTCTGTATTATAATTGTTCTGAATCACTCTGGAATTACTCAGCGTTGCATAATGCAACTTCATTTCAGCATGGATGGATTTTCGGTAATATCAGTATTCCTTAGAGAATGTTGTTAAAATGCCAAATTTGAATAATAATGCAACTGTATCCTGACTTCCTGTGCGGCAAGCTCTCACATCCATTTCATTTAACCACTCGACTAGAGTGTTTTATTCACACAACCATGATAATTTGAGTGGATCAGAGTGAAAAACAGAAAGACATAGCCTAAGAAGAAAGACAGAGGTGGAAAATTGAGATAAAGCAGATGGGCGATGGAAAGTTGCCAAAATAAACAATGTCAGACGCAAACATGTTCACATTCATTACCACTCTCATTCCTAGAAAAAGACGTATGACTCAAGACAAGGGGTTAAAACCCTTGTGTGCTGGCGGAAACGAAAAGACATTTCTTCAGTTCAACCCTTACTGAATTGCATCAAAAAGCCATCATTTTCATAAATGCCAAACAAAAGAGCATCTCCATTTTGCTTTGTCCAGACTATAGGTCACCAAAACTGTCCTTTATTAAATTGTTTTTGTTGTGCTGCTTTTATGTACAAGAACATAACTCATTTCATTTAAACAGCAAATGCACGCGTCCAATTAATCTCCGACTAAACAAGGTTAAACCCTTATAAACATGACAAGAAGGGGAATCAGCATATTAAATTATGCCAGAGAAGAAGCACAAAATCACGTATAGTGGACCGAAATAGTATGTGGACGCTATGAGCCACATTTAAAAATGTCTAAATGTATTTGTATTCGTGTGCGTTTACATGACAACAAAGTACTAAGTTCAAGTTTCATAGGCGACAATATTGTAAAAACAACTCCACTCACACGTAGCCACAAAAACTGCATCTGCAAACAAATTATGAAAGCGCGTCTCCCTTTGCCATATATATATATATATATATATATATCGGTCAAAAATTAGATAATGAATACAAATACATTTAGACATTTTTAAATGTGGCTCATAGTGTCCACATACTATTTCGGTCCACTGTACGTGATTTTGTGCTTCTTCTCTGGCATAATTTAATATGCTGATTCCCCTTCTTGTCATTTTTATAAGGGGTTAACCTTGTTTAGTCAGAGATTAACTGGACACGTTTGACCGATTTGAGCATCCATAAACAACGCAAAACATAGGCATTTTTGAGTTTCTGCTAGTGATTCCTACAGAGAAATATCACTTCCTGCCCTCCAGCTGCATTTCGCGCCACAGCAATGACGTCATGTGCAAACAACCAATTCCGAGATGAAAACACGTGGGATTCTACTGAATTATGAGTTTCTATGGCAACACTATCAACGCCAAAGCCCTCACGTGCTCCTGAACTTGTAATTACAACTTGTAAACTCGGAATGTTCTGAGAGTTACGACTTTGACCAGTGACACATGTACCACGTGACCGCCGCCAGGCTCATTTTGGCCCTACTTATGCGCTACCTCTGAGTCTGACAACATGGAAAGCTAGTAAAATGTCACGTGTTGTCATCTCGGAATTACGGTAATTATGACATGGCGTGAAGGCAGCAATATTATACGTCCATCAAATACTTTTACTTCAAACTCGCTAAAATCCCAGCCTCAGCCCAATCAGAATTATATAGTATGTTATTTTAATTTTTTATTTAATTTATTCTTATGATGGGAAGCTGCATTTTCAGCAGTCATCACTCCTTTACTGTTACTTTACTGCTGAATAAAAGCATTAATAAAAAGTATTTTAAGAAACTTACACATTCCAACGTTTTATGCAGCTGTAGTGCATAAATTTTCTTCAGGGAGTTTGACTGACAGGCGATCTGACCAATCATATTGCTATAGATTAAAGGGGTCATTGGATGCCCATTTTCCATAAGTTGATATGATTCTTCAGGGTCTTAATGAAAAGTCTATATTATACTTAATATTTATAATACTTAATGGTTGTGTAAAACACCACCCTTTTTACCTTGTCAAAATAAGCTCTGGAAAAATCATGTCATTCTGGATGAGGCTGCTTTAAATGCAAATGAGCTCTGCTCGCCCGCCCCTCACTTCTCTCTGTGGAAAGACAAGCCTGTTTACTTTAGCTGCATTGAGCCGTGTTTAGCTGCTGAACTTGCTAGCACATTATTAGGAAAGGCAATCGCAAAGATCATAAAAAAAACCCTTATACTCACTTCTGCTGTAAGTGAAGCTGGATCATGACTGATTCACGCAAACGTAGACGGATATATGTAGATCGGGAGGAGCATTCCCTTCCCAAACAAACTTAATCTACTGCATCTTCAGCAGCTCAGATGTCGGGAGTAAATGACGACCACTACGTTCATTATTACATCCAGCAACACAACACTTCAATCGCTCAATCTGAGATATTCTTGTCTAACTTACATCCCTGCTCTGGCATCGAAACAAAGAGGGCGGACTGTTACAGCTGATCTGAGGTAGGACGTTCATGTCAATCAACTATCATGGGAGCGACCTCTGTGGGTGTGACGGCACACCGACAGGCATCTGAGAATTCTTGATTTGAAAAAGAGGATATTATTTTTACAGATTAATTAAAAACCAGTGCATGGATTTTTATCATTATAGGGTAGATTTGTACATACACTGCCAACACACATTAATGTTCAAACAACATGTAAAACACTAAAAGATTTTTTAAATCTTATAAGATCTTCAAAATGTGAGGGACCACAAACATGAGGACCAAAAATCCTAGATTTAACCGTTTTGCTTCTATGGTGTGTGGTGTGCCACAACGTGACAGAGAACGCACACCACACACCAACAGATTTTCAACCAGAGTCGGACTGTGAACATGGGAAATCTCGCAAAATCTCTCGGACTTCAGAATAAACATCACACAAGAGTTCTATAAGAGCTTTATTTCAACGAGACAGTTTGTCTTTGCCTTATGTTTATTCCTATTGGAATCAATTTACAGATAATATTGTTTGGAAAAAGGCTTGGTTAATACCTAATCAATATTTACTATAATTACAAAAAGGGTTAAGGAAGTTTCATTCAAAATTATACACAGGTTTGCCCTTAAACAGTGGTACATTTATTTTGGCATTGCCCTTTTGTAAAACTATTTCGGCAAAATGTCTGCGATTTTATTGTACAAAATATTGATAATCACTTTGTTTTGTTATGGACGTTTGTTTTGTATTATTTATTCCCTGCAGAACAGCAAAGAAAAGCACAATTGTGGTAAATACATGATAAATCTTTATATATATATATATATATATATATATATGTAAAATGATGTATTCATATTCATAAATTTTCCTGCAAAAAAAACTTTTATTTTCTTTTAGGAAGGAAATGTAACATTATAATGATACTATACGATTTTCTATGAAACAAAAAGCAATTAAAACAGTGAAAGTTTGTAAACGCTTTAACATTTTTATATAAAAACTTGTATTTGTACACTGTAAAAAATAAAAAACACAATTTGTTGAGTCAGCTTAAAATAATTTGTTACCCTGCTGCCTCAAAATTTTAAGTTCAGTCAACTAAAATAAGTTGTCAACTTGAAATTTTAAGTTGTACTAAGTAACAACTTAGATATTTGTGTTTGCTAAACTTAACAGATATTTAGAAGTTGATTCAATTCAAATATCACTTTGTTGTCACTTAGTATAATTTAACATTTCAAGTTGAATAAACCTTTTTTGAGTTGACTGAGCTTCAAATTTTAAGGCAGCCAGGTAACAAATTATTTTAAGTTGACTCAACAAATTGTTTTTTACAGTGTATACCGCCCCTCTAGTGTATAATTGTTTATATCATGTATAATGTTTGTCATATACATGGAATTTCATCTTGTTAAAAAAAACAAAACGCTTGAGAATAAACATGGTGAACGAGAGGCAGGAAGAAATTACGATAATAGCATTTGGAATGATTTTGACAGAAAATTCACGAGGAAAAAAAAGAAAAGGCTTTGGGGTGAAGTCATGAATCCACCATCTCTGCTGTCCAAATCATATGGTCCAAATCCTTTTGTGCTGTTTGTACTATGCATCTTTAAAATTAATGCCACATGGTTTGATATTTTGTTATAACGCAACAAAATTCATACATTATGCGTTCAAATGCTTTTTATGGCCACTGTATATCTGTACAACCGTTCACAAATAGCCTGTCAGTTCACATGCCGAATTTCTTTTTATGGCTGTGCTCATTCGACACAATTGTGGTGGTGTTAACTTTACCTCAGTGCTAAAACTATGCACAACAGTCACGTTTCTTTCCAGGGCCAAACAATATTAAATCTTATCCAAGTGTTAACATCAGTCTTACGACAGCTCGGCTGAAGAAGCTATAACAAGGTACAAGAGTGTGAGTGTGAGTGTGGACCAGGAGGCTAATCATGCCCTTATGGCACAATAATGCTGTTCCTGCTATTTGTGCATGCACACAAATGGAAACAAATGTGGCTGGTACGCACAAAAACAAAACCAGAAACCAGATAATGACTGCACAGGGCTCAGATGGAAGGAGAGATAATGCTCTCTAAATACTCACTTCATATGGTCATTTGTGTAGTAAAACCAGGCCGCTCTCATTAAAGAGACAGCTGTGAATTGACAAGTGTTTTTGATGGCTACCAAGATGTACATAGGTGAATGTAAATTCTAGGCAATCTAAATACTGAACTGGTAAGTCTGGCCTATGAAACAGTTGTTTTTTTTTCTTTTAGAAAACACACAAAATAACAAAACAATGCTATTATATTGATACAGCGATTTTATATACTCATAGCTGTCCCTGTGGTGCCCTAAGGTAACAAATCTACATCTTTGTGCCTTTTTTACCCCTAAATGGTACATATTAATACTTCAGAGACTGCATGTACGTTTTTTACCTTGAAATATCAGTTTCAGAATCATTCTGATGGTACACTGATTTGTTTTGTGAGCATGTAAAGTAAACAGATCTCCACCTTATTTTTTCCCATAAGAGCGGACGTAGCATTTGTAAATTTTATGGGTCTGGCTTCCATTCTCATTCACTTTCAGCTCTTTTTAGCTGTACAAAAAAGTTCATTTTGCTGCTTGATATTGCAAATTGGTCAGTCTTACCATATTATTTTTATGTATTATCTTAAAAATTAACACATTGGTAATTTTTTTCTGACCAACTTTTTGCACTTTTGACGTTATTTCTAGTGAGAAATCAGTATTATAGTAATTAAATATTTGCTAGTTATAACCAGAGCTCGGTGTGTTTTGTTGTAGATCATTCAGTGGCACAAATGTAATTTTTCGCTGCTAGAGGGCGCATATTCAAAACAAGAAAGAAACAAAGGCGTTTGATGACGCAGTGATTGAGTGTGGAATTATGGGATTTGTTGTCTTCATCCTCACAGCTGATGCAAACCGACTCCGACAGAAATCACTGGATTTAAAAATTTGGGATAATGTAAGTATACACGTCAGCAAAATATATAACACTGTACTCGTTTTTTTTTTGTTTTTTTGGGGGGGATATTTTAATCAAAAATCTTACATATTGTGCCTTTAAACCGTTTGTTGGCAGCAACAAACACACATGTACAGCAATCCATTGTAATCACCACAGATATTTATGACCGTGAGTTCCAATGACTTAACTGTAGGGGGCTCCAAAGTTGCAAAAATACACAAAACTACATAGAGCTTCCTTAAAAGCACATTAATGTTAACAACTTTGACAAAGTTAGGCCTATATTAAAATTTTGTCATGTCAAAACCGGAAGTCCTAAAAGTCCATATTAGTCATTGATCAGTGATACTGGTTTACATTTTTAAATGGTACTGCCCAGTTGAAGTTTTTTTAGACCTGCTTGCATGTGTGTGGTATGCATATTTTGCATAGTTTTATGCACCAGAAGTTTCTATGAAGTAATTATGAAACTCAAAATGACAATCATTGTGTCTGAAATTGCCTTCTCATTCTCTATGGCAGGGGTCACCCAAACTTGTTCCTGGAGGGCCGGTGTCCTGCAGAGTTTACCTCCAAGTTTCCTCAATACACTTGCCTGGAAGTGTCAAGTATACCTAGTAAGACCTTGATTAGCTGGTTCAGGTGTGTTTGATTAGGGTTGGAGCTAAACTCTGCAGGGACACCGGCCCTCCAGCACCGGATCTGGTGACCCCTGCTCTATGTAGATAATGTTATCATGGGTAAAACCTTCTTACTGTGGTGCATTATGGGATTGGGGTTTGGGTGCCACTTTTTTTTCACAAAATTCTGACTTTTTATTATACAAAATCAGAAATGCAAGAAATGAAGCCAGAATAACAATATACAGTGGGTAAAATAAGTATTGAACACGTCACCATTTTTCCAAAGGTGCCGTTGACTTGAAATTTTCACCAGATGTCGGTAACAACTCAAGTAATTCATACGTACAAAGAAAACAAAACAATTAAGTTCATAAGTTAAGTTATGTGTAATAAAATGGAATGACATGAGGAAAAGTATTGAACACACGAAGAAAGGGAGGTGCAAAAAGGCATGGAAAGGCAAGACACCAGCTAAAATCTATCGGTAATTAGAAAGCAATCATGCCCATGGTCAGTGGAAATTAATATTAGCTTTTTCAGTATCAACACCTACAGTTCCAGAATGATGAAGACGAAACAAGGGTGGACGTTTCAGCAAGACAATGATCCAAAACACAGCCAAAGAAATTTCATTTGGTTTCAGAAAAAGAAAATAAAGCTGCTAGAATGGCCCAGCCAATCACCTGACTTGAATCCAACAGAAAATAAGAACTAATGATCAGAGTTCATAGAAGAGGCTCACAGAACCTTCAAGATTTGAAGACTTTGTGGATGAATGGGCCAAAATCACACCTGAGCAATGCATGTGACTAGTTTCTCCATACAGGAGGCACCTTGAAGCTGTCATTACCAACAAAGGCTTTTTTTACAAAGTATTAAATACATTTCAGTAGTTCAATACTTTTTCCCTGCGTCATTCAATTTTATTACACATAACCTAATTTCTGAAATTATTTGTTTTGTTTTATTTGTATGTTTGGATTGCTTGGGTTGCTACTGACATCTGGTGAAAATTTCATGTCAACAACACGTTTAGAAATATATTTACTGAGAAAAATGGTGACGTGTTCAAAACTTATTTTACCAGCTGTATGTGACCCTGGACCACAAAACCAATTCAATTCAATTCAAATTTATTTGTATAGCGCTTTTCACGGTACATATCGTTGCAAAGCAACTTTACAGCAAAGTTTTTGATGTACATATGGAAGAGATGTATGGTAAAGATCAATTAATGACGTAATCAAACAGACAAAGAACACTACAAATTGGTGCTGTATGTTGTTTTAGGGTTGGCATCATCTGAAGTCCTCTGAGGGGTTGGCATCATCTCTTCCTAAGTGCTTGTGAATTCCTAGTTACCACAGGATGTCAATCCCATGGCAATAACAGAGAACAAATAGGAACATAATTAGCGTAGCTGCTGTTCAAATAGAAAGATTTGTTTAACCAGAGCTAAAAGATTAATAATGTGCATTTGATCAGATATAACTGCAGTAAAAGGTTATGAGATGCATTATTTGAATGCTTGGCTGAAAAGATGAGTCTTTAATCTAGATTGAAACAGACAGAGTGTGTCTGATCTCCGAACGTTATCAGGAAAGCTGTTCCAGAGTTTGGGAGCCAAATGCGAAAAAGCTCTACCTCCTTTAGTGGACTTTGCTATCCTAGGAACTACCAAAAGTCCAGAGTTTTGCGACCAGGTAGAAGACTAGTTAGGTACGCAGGAGCTAAACCAGGGGCGTTTCTAGGATTTGAAAACATCTGGGGCTGGTGGCAAAACATCAGGGGCTAGTAGTGGTGGATGGGAGCTCACATCATACTTTCGTATGATGTATGTATGACGTACGTATCATACTCTAACGTTTTGTTAGACACAGGTTAATCTGGTGCACTTTGAGAGTTCAAAAATAAGAGCTCCAAGTTAACCCATGTTCAGTGCACAAATTGAACAAAGAAAAAAGGTTTATGACCTGACTCATCCCTCTTCTGATACTCTGAAAACATCGGTTCATGAACTCAACGTGTGAGCAAAGTCATATCATGCCTTTGATTTTAGTTCATTTGACAGATACTTTTCCTTAGCACAAAACAACATTGTTACACTATGAAAAAAATAGTAAATCGTAATCACTGCAAATAGCAAACATATCAAAGTATTATCACAAAATTATAACTTTACAAAAATATATTACACAAATAAAATAATACATTTAAAAATATATGTTTGCATGCAAAAATGCCCATTTTTATTTATTTATTTATTTATTATTTATTTTTGTTTACCAAATTCCATTTTATTTTTTTTTAATTCTGTTTAAATTTTTCTGGACTCCTTTTTAATGGTTAAATTTAATTTTATTAATCAAAAAAGATGTCTAATTAATTAAAACATGAAACTTATACAATTTAAAGTCAATTTATCAAAAATTAAGTTATGTTTAGGGCCCTATAAAATGTTTTATTTTTTTTCTCACCTTATAATTTATACATATGTTTAAAATGCACCTTATTGTTACCAAATTTGTTTTAGCATGTCTATTTAAATGCATAAAACAACTTTTATTTATTTCTACAACAGCCTTATGAAATTCTGTGTTGTGTATTTAAATTTTCTGGTTATGAGGCATAACATATTAATTTATCTTTTAATTAATGAAAATTAAATTTTATTTTTGATAAATAAAGGGGATGTACTATTAAATGTAAAAGATGGAAGAAATATTGTGTAACAAAGTTTTATTAATTTTTCAGCAGTAGTAGTAGTAGTGTAGGTAAGTACATTTTACTGAATGATAGTAATGTATTTCTGGCACAATGTCTACAAACTAAACCGAACTTTTATTTTGACAGGTTTCCCTGAATACCTTTACATTTCTGTGAGTATATGACCCTGGTTTACTCAAATGAAACAGTGAAGTGCTCACAAAGTACTCACAGAGCACTTCTGGAGATGTTGTTTATGCATTTTCTATGGCAGACGCTGAAATTATGAAATCACCGCGAGCGTCACGCACGCTTATGTGTAGTAAAGGAAACCGCGCCTGCGTCTGCACCATTTATTCATAATGAGACACGCAGAACATGCAGGATTCATATTTAAATGGTATTTTGCAGCGTAATGTTTACAGATAGTCCTTATCGCAATTTGATTGAAGTGTAATGACCGGCTTTTGATTCATTCATTCAAACTTTGACAAACTCAGTGAATTCCTCGGAAATCATAGGGCGATACAAAACATTCGGGGCTAGAGAAAAATCTTTCGGGGCTCGAGCCCCGAATGATTAGCCCTAAGGACGCCCCTGAGCTAAACCATTAAAGGAGAACTCCACTTCCAGAGCAACAATTCACAAATAATTTACTCACCCCCTTGTCATCCAAGATGTTCATGTCTTTCTTTCTTTAGTTGTAAATAAATTATGGTTTTTGAAGAAAACATTTCAGGATTTTTCTCCATATAATGGACTTCATTGGTGCCCCGATTTTGAACTTCCAAAATGCAGTTTAAATGCAGCTTCAAAAGGCTCTAAACGACCCCTGTGAAGAAAGAAGGGTCTTATCTAGCAAAACAATCGGTCATTTTTTTTTTTCAAAAAATAAAAATTTGTATACTTTTTAAGCACAAAAGCTAATGTAGCACAGGCTCTAAGATGCACGTTCACGACACTACGTATTATTGAATCACGTCGAAAGGTTAAACTACAGACCCAGTGTTTACAAAGCGAACGCGCAAACACTAACAAAGTGCAAGTGCAAGTCTAACGCTGTTTACAGACAAAAAGCTAGAACGATGTCGGACGATTCTGAATTTGTAGGAGAAAATAAGATGGAGTTTTTCACCATTCTCTACTTTTTGAGCCGGAGTACACAGACGATGAATTTAGACGTGATTCGTAGTAGTGACGGGAAGTTCGGATCATTCAACCGACTCGGACCTTCGAGTCTTGTTCAGCAAAATGAACAAATCTTTTTTCGAGTCGTTTCGTTTATTTTAGCAAAATATAATTAAAATGTTACGTGTTACTTCCCTAACACATCTACTGCTTACACAAACGTTGATCACACTACAAACAAGACAAAACTTTAATGCTATAAGAAACAGAATTAGATTAACAGATTAATTCATTGTTTACCTGGGTCTTTAGTCTATGATTAGCTCACCTCACCTCTTATCTGACAAGTTTTCAGGTTTGAGTCGTTCGTTCATCACGTGACAACCCCATAAGATGAACGAACAACTCGAAAAACCCGAAGACTCGAAACAGGTGAACTAATTCCAGTACAGAACCTAATAGGATGTTGCGCATGCGCGACTGAACGAATCACTCCCCGAGACGACTCGTTCTTCCTGAGTCACATTAAAGATCCGTTCAAAATGAACAAATCATTCAAGAACGCGCATTCCAGAACATGTGCTACACGTTTCGCTAGATAAGACCCTTCTTCCTCGACTGGGATCATTTAGAGCCTTTTGAAGCTGCATTTAAACTACATTTTGGAAGTTCAAAATCGGGTGCACAATTGAAGCACATTATATGGAGAAAAATCCTGAAATGTTTTCCTCAAAAATCATAATTTCTATACGACTGAAGACAGAAAGACATGAACATCTTGGATGACAAGAGGGCGAGTAAATTATTTGTAAATTGTTGTTCTGGATATTTGTCAAAATTATAGATTTTTCTTTAATGCCAAAAATCATTAGGTATTGAGTAAAGATCATGTTTCATCAAGGTTTTTTGTACATTTCCTACCGTAAATATATCAAAAAATTAACCCTTGTGACTGGTTTTGTGTTCCAGGGTCACATATGACATTTTTCCACACAATTCTGAGGATAAAAAGTAAAGAATTGTGAGATAAAAAGTCACTCAAAATTTTTGTCCTGTGTTTATTGTATCTGTCTTTAAGCTACTATTTTATGCCATTTATGCCATTTATGTTTCCCCAGGGGTCCAGATATTTATTTATTTATTTATTATGAATCATTGATTTATGAATCACAGAATGACCCTCTTATTCCCTGTGTAGCAGATATAAACACGGGTTGAACACTTTTTATTGTGATGCATTATGGGTTTGGGATTTGGGATATTGAGAAATAAAGCCAGAATAACAATATATGTTATTCTTATTTTTTTCCACACAATTTTGAGAAGAAAAAGTAAAGAATTGTGAGCTAAAAAGTCAAAATGAGATAAAAGTCACTGAAAATCTATAGTTTTATGCACCAGTTTCCATGAAGTTATGAATCAAAACGACAACGGTTGTGTCTGAAATAAATAAAATAGCGAGTTTCTGTCTAGACCTTTTAGATTTTTTTCTAAGATATAAATTCAGAAATGCAAGAAATATAGCCAGAATAACAGTATATGACTTTTTTTCCCCACACACTTCTAGGGAAAAAAGTAAAGAATGATAATAATAAGATATAAATGTAGAATTTGTGAGGAAACAAATCTGAATCGTGAGATAAAAAAAGGTTTTGTTTTATCCTGTGGTGGAAACAAGCTTCAAAGAATTTCAGACACCGCTCATGATTTCATTTAAATACCCTTAGCACTATACCAGCATCAGTAACGCCTGCTTATAACTGGACTGAAGGTGTTTAGTCAGCACACTGAAAGCCAACACTGCTTACTCGGCCTGTAGTGTTTCCTTACCAATTTCAGATGCAGAATGCAAATGGCTTAATCTGTTTTTGGTTCAAGCAAGTTCATTGCTGTTCTGTGTGTATGTGTCTGCCATTTCAAAAGGTGCCCACTTCAATAACAATGATCAAACAGGCACTGCAGCACCTGAAGCGCCAGAGCAGAGTGTAATTACATCAAGCCCTGTGCTGAGCCATAATGAGCAGCCTGCTGTCCTGCAGCAAGATCCTGCCACGAAACAGAGAACACAGAACAGAGAACAGAGAGAGAAAGAGATAAATCGGTCAAGAAAAACAGCCTGTCCTCTGCTCTACCAGACGTTCATTTGCTCCTCTGTAACTGCAAAGGCAAAACATGTCATGTCAGTGTAGACGAGGGATGCTGAGTCGTCGCACATTTCTTTTGGGAATGAAAAACAGCTATGCAGATGGTTACTGAATTGTTTTCGTAGGTTGTTTTTAGCTAACGTGAGCACGTAATAGGACTCGAATAACTTTGTGAAATGTTTACCCATTGTATGCAAAGCTGAATTGTCAAAATTACTGGCAGCGTCCATAATGACCTTTACTTAAAGTCATCAGCAACATGTCAATTTCATGTCCATTTTCCTTTGTGCTGAAGTTAATTGAACAGAAAGCACAGGGTACAAAAGGACTGAAGGGCCCTCGAGGTAAAAAGGCCCTTTTGAAAATATTTTCTTTTCTAAAACACCAAATTAAAACAAGCACGACCACAACATTTTCCTAAACAACGGTTTGTTGCTATGCACTGCAAAATAGTACTTAATCCATGTGATCAGTAAATTTAAAATGTAATAATAATTTGAAATAATAATAATAAAATGTAAATTTAATTAAATGTTATAAATGTTACATATGTATATATGGGTGTAATAAACTTCAAATTTACCTTGAATTTCTTTTAAAATGTAAAATGTTCTAGTTGGCGCAGATAGCCGTGTGGGCAGCGTGCCGACATACAGTGTCGTTACGCTCTGGGCGTCCCGTGTTCGAATCCCGGCTCGAGGATTTTTCCTGATCCTTCTCTCTCCCACTTCACTTCCTGTCAAGTCTGATCTGTCTTGTCGCAAAAAATGCATCTTTTCTAAATAAAATGTAAAAATCCTAAAGTTCTAAATTCTACAGCTACATTTTAAAATTCAAAAACAAAATTCTTTACAATTTCTAAGTTCTACATTTTCTAAATAAAATTAAAAACATAAAACATTCTTAAAGTTCTAAATTCTACAACTACATACTAATTAGAACATTTAAAAAATTCTACAAGTATACATTTTAAAATTCTTCTAAAATTCTACATTATTAAAATAAAATTGAAAAAAACTGAAAAAAGTTTTCAGTTCTACAACTACATTTTAAAATTATTTTACAATTCTGCATTTTCGAAATAAAATTCTACAACTTAAATTCTTTAAATATCTAAATACTGTTTTTCAAATAAAAATTTTAAAAAATCTTAAAGTTCTAAATTCTACAACTACATTTTAAAGTTCTTTTAAAATTCGACATTTTCTGAACGCAATTTAAAAATAAAAAAATATTTAAAAATCGAAATTCTACAGCTATACACTTTAAAATTCTTTTAAAATTCTAACATTTTTCTAAATGAAATAGTAAAAGATTCTCCAGTTCTAAATTCTACAACAAAATTTTTAAATTCTTTTAAAATTCTACATTTTCTAAATACTTTTCAAACATTTTTTGCAATTTAAAAATCTAAATTCTACAACTATGCATTTTAAAATTCTTTTTCAAATTCTTAAAAAGTTCTAAATTCTACAACTACATTTTAAAATGATTTTAAAAAAGTCAAAAAATTTTACATTTCTAAGTAATATTAAAAAAGTTCTAAATTTTACAATTACTTTTCAAAATTCTTGAAATGATAAAATTTTTTAAAAATTCTAAATTTTAAAATTCTTTTTAAATACTACATTTTCAAAAAAATCTTTCAAATTTCTAAATTCTACAACTACATTTTAAAATTATTTGAAAATTTTACAATGAAAAAAAATGTTTAAAATCTTTAAAAAAATCTAAATTCTTTTTAAAATTCTACATTTTCTAAATAAAATCTTAAAAAAAATAAAAACATTCTTTAAAAATTCTAAATTCTACAACTACGCATTTTAAAATTCTTTTAAAATTCTACATTTTCAAATAAATTTCTAAACTATTTTTTTAAAAAGTCTAAATTCTACAACTACATTTAAAAAAAATCTAAAAATTAAAAAAATCATTTTCATTTTAATTAAAGCAAATATGTATAAATAGTAGGTTAAAAATATTGTTATAAATATAAAATAATTGGAACATTTATATACAATTATTCTGTATAACTTTAAAAAGTAAGTTGTTCAAAAGAATGAAATCCCTTGTTTTTAAATAATCAATTAAAGAGTTTGACGTTGGACATTAATTCAACGCAAGATCCGCTCCACAATCCGCTTCAAAATTCCACTAGAGATACTACATATTTGACAGGGGAGGAAGACGGAGGATGCCTGTACTGAAACAAATTGTTTTCCGCAAGTGAGAAGAAATAGATTTGTTTTGAAGCATCTGCAAAGTGACTGTGACAGTCAGAATAGAGAGTCATTTCTAAAACATCCCTTCAGCATTGTAGCTGTTGAATATATATTGTTTGGTTACTAAAAGCATGAAAAGGTTTATTGTTCCTATAAAGAGTGCTCAAAATGATCTCCTAATGGTTTATCATTAGCTGAAGTTATTATTTCCAGTATTTTTTTTAATTATTTCAAAATTAAAAATCTTGTGTTTATCGTTTAAAAGGTGCTCTTTTATACCATTTATCCCTCTCTTTTCCTGGGGGTTCTGATGTTTTTAATATCCTGAATGTGGGGGTGAAAGCCCCCCTCGCTGTCTTTATTTTATGATGATGTTCAGTAATGCTTCTTTGGTCATTTCTTTTCACGATTGCTAAATCAATCATGTTTTCAATCATCATACACTTTGAAAACCTTTTCCTTTGTACCCTACAGCTCTGTGTGAGATATACAGCATTACTTTATATTAATCATCTTCACTCATTACTCCATTTGTGTTTATGTTTTCATTTGAGTGTAATACGCTTTTGAAGTGTCACATCATCTGTTTACATCCCTAGATTTTCTCTGTTTCCCACTTCAAAAGGGAAGCACGAAAGACACCAGAATTGAATGTTCCCATCCTGCATTCGTCTCGCAAAAAAACCCACTCCAGCTCAGCCTCTTTGCGCACTTTCTAGTTTCTGCATTGTTTTAAACGCGATGAGAGATGAGATGAGACTGGATAATATATTCCATATATTCAAAAAGAGTATTAACTGTTCTCTCGCAGGATTTCAAAGATCTTAAAAACACTCCTGATTAAAACCATGCGCCTGCATGTGTGCGTGGGTCACGTCGACTTTGCCAAGCTAATCTTTTCTTCTGCTGTTAAGAGTTGTAACTTTGTTTTTAAATCATTCTTTATCAGTGTACCTTAGATAGGAGAAATATTGAACAAATTGTTTCTGTTGTAGCTACGAATAGGACACTTGATGAATGTGTCAATATAAATAGTTAATAAGTAATCTGACTGAAATGGCCGGTTAAGGAGTCTTGCTATAGCTTTCTAACGGTGTCTGTGATTTTAGAAATATTTGAGAAACTCCCATGAGAGAACTTATAGTTTTTGAGATATCTGAACTTCCTGTACTCTTTCACTCAATGTCCTAAACGTCCACATACAACGCACTGCAATCCTCCATTACGTCACACTCAAGCTGCATGGGTGCTCATTATCGTGTTTTGAGAGATAATGGTTACTGACGTGAAGTTTAAAAAAAATAATAATGAATTGGTGGAAGAAACTTGCTTCAATAATGCTTTTCAGCTATAGAAAGCAACCAAATGCATTACTTAGTTTAAATACTAAAAGAAAGAAAATTAAATAATTAATTCTACACACAGTATCTGACTATAGCATTTATATAAAATGGGTTTAAGAAACAAATTTCTTTATTATTTTTTATTTATTTGATATGTATATTTAAATATGTAGAGTACTGTTTTAATGACTTAAAATTATTTATTTATTTATTTATTGTGACATTTGAATTATTGCCTAGGTTAGGAATTGAATTTTTGCCTAGGTTAGGAATAGCATCATTAATTCATTTTTTGTTTCCTCAAAAAAATTATATATATATACTGTGTATATATATATATATATATATATATATAAATATATATATATTTATATTATGTTATATTATTATTACTATATAACATATTATATATGTATTTCCATCTATATGTATATATATATAATACATTATGATGTAATAAATTATTATAGATTTTCATACCCATTATATATTAATATTAATATATTATTATATATAAACACTTTATTTATTTATTAATGTATTTATTTATTTATTTATCTATTCCATATTAATGGTTGACTAACCAGTTTTATTTTAACATCATAAATTACTGTATTTGTTCTCTTAAAAAAATACAAGAGTAATTTTATAATATTTTTATAATTTTATTAATTTTATAATACATAATAATAACAATTTATTGTTGTTATTAAAAAATACTATAATAATTATGTATTATTTGTTTGTTTGTGACGTATGAATGATCGACTACCCAGTTTTGCTACAGATCATAAATTATAGCGTCATAAATTACTTTCTTTGTTCTCTTAAAAAAAACATTTTCTAAACATGATTATTATATATCATTATCATATATTATATATCATCATATATTATATATCATTATTATTATTATTAGTATTATTATTTTAGTTATTTAAGGGAACAAAGGGAGTAATGTATGACTCATTCTTAAGATTTCCATACACATTCTAAATTAATATTTTAATATTATATATATATTATATATTAATATATTAATATATTATTAGATATAGACACTTTATTTATTCATTTACGCCATATAAATGGTTGACTACCCAGTCTTGTTTTAGCATCATAAATTACTTTCTTTGTTCTCTTAAAAAATACTACATAATAATAACAATTTTATTTATTTTTGTTTGGTTGGTTGGTTGTGACATATAAATGGTTGACTACCCAGTTTTGTTTTTGGTTATGAAGAGCATCATATGTATATGTGTATATATATATTGTTGTTATATTAATTTCGTTTTTAAGGGAACAAAGAAATTAATTCATTATTCATTAAGATGTTCCTATCCATTATATTATATACATTTAAAATGCTTAATTCAAGAATCTTCAATTGCATTTTGTTTTAAAATGTCAAAATTAGCAGTTGTCTGCTGGACCTATTAGTATTTCGGAGACCGTTTGAATTTTATGATGTTGTTTTATTCATAAATATGACAAAAATAAATATGAAACCAGTAAACAAATATGTAAACAACTCACATTTGGCCATTTATTCTAACAGGAGCATTTTGTGGTTTGATATGTGAAGACTGCCTTACAGCCAAGACACGATTTCACCATGGAACACATCGTAAATCATTGGCAGTGACAGGTAATACATTGCACATGCACATTTATCACATTCACTTGTCATTTTGTGGATTATGAAGAGTGGCCAATACAAAAAAAGAAATGCTTGGAAATTTCACATTTGAAGTAGAAAGAACATATACCACCTTCAACGTCAAAACAGCTTATACATAAACATATATATATATATATATATAAATATACGGATTACATAACATTACAAGAGTAAAGAGAATACAATTGGTTATTATTAGTGATGTTAATGGTCCTATTCTCATCAGAGGTCAAAAACTTAAGCAAAAACATTTGCTGTCTGTAACAGTCATTTAGTTGTAAACTATACGTCACAGGTGTATTGTTTTCCCAAAGCCAATTCGATGGAATTTCAAGGTTGAACAGTAGATGCGGGTTATTTCTGTTGGCGGTAATAACATTACCCGTTCAGACGATGACAGCCACGTTCAAGCAGTGATTAACTACACACTTTCAACGCTAAAAGTGTTACAATCACAATGACTGAACCATCTAATGATGTCTAGCTCACCTTGGCTTACAGCTTCACCTTTTCACTCCTAAACATGAACAAGCTTTACAAAGCCAAATGGGTTGAAGTCACATTATGTCAAAGTTCATCCTATACTTTGCTCAGGATTAGGCATAACTAGGCAAGCACTGACTGAGCTCAGAAATGTGCTGTTTTCCTTTCTTCTCTAAACTACAGGGTTTGTTGTCCAACGGCGGTTGAGACAGTTCCAGGAACAGTTTGGATTTCAGGAACCGCCTGTATGAGTCCTTTTCCATGAGCGTGAAGATTTTACTCTGAGCTTCCTCGAAACAGGATGCGTCACTCTTTTCCAGATTCTTTCTAGTGAGTTCTCTAGTGGCCGAATCTAAATTCACCTAAAAAAATATAAATAATGGTGATTTATGAGTACATTGTAAGTGTGATAAGGGAATAGATATGCTCCAGTCAAGCAGCGCTCTCACCTCACTAGGGGAATCGGCTTCAACGTATCGCTCAAATATCTTTCTGGCTTTCACATTCATCATGTCCACAGATGTCTGCTTGAAATCCTCACAGGCTTCCCAGAATTCAATGTTCTCTTGACTGTACTCGGACTGTAAGAAGGAAGTGAAAGCCTTCCGACCATCTGAAAGGAAAAAAATTCAGAGACTCAGTATACTGAAAAAAAAAATACATTGCATAATATAATATAATATAATATAAGATGATAAGATAAGATAAGATAAGATAAGATAAGATAAGATAAGATAAAAAAAGATTACTATCAGAATCAGCATCATTTTAGTATTATTGAGATACTACTAGAGTTTTTGTTAATATTTTGAATTTCATTTTTATATATTCTGCTTTCATGTTCATTTTAGTTTTAATAATTATTGTGTGTTTTTGTCATTTTTATTTGTCTGGCTTTTTTCTTTAGTTTTAGTTTTGTTGCTGTCTATATATTTTTTTTATTTCAGTTTCATTTTTAATTATTTTAGTACATAAAGTTAAACCAATTGAAAATGAAAACTAGCTGAGAAAAAATAATTTTAAGATCATTTCAGTTAGCATTTATAAGATTTTTAGTATGATTTTCGTATCGTGGAGATGCTACTATAGGTTTTGTTAATATTTTGAATTTTATTTTTATATATTCTGCTTTCATGTTAATTTTAGTTAAAGTTTTAGTGATTCTGTTGTGTTTTAAAAAAATATATTTTTATTAGTTTTAGTTTTGTTGTCTATATATTTTATTTCAGTTTTATTTTTAATTATTTTAGTACATCAAGTTAAACCAAATGAAAATGAAAGACAGAAATTAGCTGAAATAAAATAAGTTTAAGTTTATTTTATATTTTAGTTTTTGTTAATATTTTGCTCTATGTTAATTTTAGTTAAAGTTTTAATTTGTTGTGTGTTTTTGTCATTATTAATATTATTATTATTATTATTATTATTATTATTTTGTTTTGTTTTAGTTTTGTTGTTGGCTATATAATTTTTTCAGTTTCCTTTTTAATTGTTTTAGTATATAAAGTTAAACTAAATGAAAATGAGAAATGGAAAATAGGTGAAATAGTTTTTAAAAAAGTTTATTTTAGCTAACATGTATTTTGATTTTTGTTTGATTTTAGTATAATTGAAATACTACTATAGTTTTTGTTTAATATTTTGAATTTGATTTTTATATATTCTGCTTACATGTTAGTTTTAGTTAAACATTTGTAATTTTGTTGTGCTTTTGTCATTTTTTTATTAGTTTTAGTTTTGTTGTCTATTTTTCTTTTTTATTTCAGTTTGCTTTTTTTATTATTTTAGTACATCAAGTTAAACTAAATGAACAAGAGAAATGAAAACTAGCTGAAAAAACAAATAAGTTTATTTCAGTTAACATTGGTATTTTTTAGTATGATTTTAGTATATCATTAAGATACTGCTATAGCTTTTGGTAATATTTTGAATTTGATTTTTATATGTTCTGCGTTCATTTTAATCTTAGTTACAAGTGTTAGTAATTTAAATTATTTTGTCATTTTTATTTTTGCTTTTTTTTTTAGTTTTAGTTTTGTTGTTATCTATCTATCTATCTATCTATCTGTCTGTCTATCTATATATTATTTCAGTTTAATTTTTTATTATTTTAGTACATCAAGTTAAACGACATGAAAATGAGAAATGAAAACTAGCTGAAAAAATAAGTAAGTTTATTTCAGTTCACATTGATTGGTATTTTTTAGTATGATTTTAGTATATCATTAAGATACTGCTATAGCTTTTGGTAATATTTTGAATTTGATTTTTATATATTCTGTGTTGAAGTGTTAGTAATTTAAATCATTTTGTCATTTTTATTTTTGATTTATTTATTTTTTTTAGTTTTGTTGTTATCTATCTATCTATCTATCTATCTATATATTATTTTAGTTTAATTTTCTATTATTTAGTACATCAAGTTAAACTAAATGAAAATGAGAAATGGAAACTATCTAAAATAAAATTCAAGTTTATTTCAGTTAACATTAATTGTTATTTTTTAGTATGATTTTAGTATATCATTAAGATACTGCTATAGCTTTTGGTAATATTTTGAATTTGATTTTTATATTTTCTGAGTTCATTTTAATCTTAGTTACAAGTGTTAGTAATTTAAATCATTTTGTCATTTTTATTTTTGATTTATTTTTTTAGTTTTAGTTTTGTTATTATCATCTATCTAACTATCTATGTTTCATTTTTTATTATTTTATTACATCAAGTTAAACTACATGAAAATGAGAAACGGAAACTATCTAAAATAAAATTCAAGTTTATTTCAGTTAACATTCATTGGGAGTTTTTTGGTAGTATAATTTTGCTGTCACTGAGATACTATAGTTTTTGGAAATATTTTGAATTTGATTTTTAGATATTCTGCGTACATGTTAATGTTAGGTAAAATTTTACTAATTTTGTTATTTGTTTTTGTCATTTTATTTTTTTATTACATTTTTTTATTATTTATTGTTTATATATTTTTATTTTATTTCAGTTTAATTATTTTAGTACATGACGTTCAACTAAATAAAAATGGAAACTAGCTTACATTTTAATCTTTCTAGTTTTAATAAGCCTGGTCCAAAGACATTCAAATCTCCATCTGAACTAATTATTCCTAGGAAGCGGATGCTGAGGGGGTTTAGGAATGAAGAGGTCAAGACTTTGAGTCTGGGGGGATTCTCTAAAGACTGTCCTAGTGGTTGATGACCCCTGTAGCCCACCAGAGCTGAACACTCAAGCTCTTCAGGGGCCACCAGTGCAGTCTGCGGACACGTAGCACACGCTCTGGGGCGTGAGAAAAATACGGTCACGGCCTGTCAGACTGACTGAAACATAGTCTACTTTAACAGAGACGTTAATGAGGCCAAGGGCTCTCTGACAGCAAATACAAGGCCGAATAAACAAGAGTCAGTGCAGAAGTCTCAGGCTTTCCAATTAATGAAATCATTACTATGCAGCAGCCTGTTTATCATTAACACACGCTGGTTTCTAAGATCTGAGCTGGATGGCTGAATTTTTATTGCATACGCAAATCTTGACACTTACCTTCGTTTTTGATCAGGTTGTTAAATGATGTTTTCCACTTCTCAATGTCAGCAAGAGGGACTCTAGAAGGAATTAATAAACAAAATATAGTATTATTGTAAATAAAACAATACTTTATTACTTGTATAAATATAATATAATATAATGTAAAAAGTCATGTTGTTTCAACTTTACCTGTTCACCACGGTGACCTTCGCCTTCACCTTCTCTTTCTCCTTCTCCTTCAGAGCCTTTTGTTCTTGAGGTGGATCTGGCTTTTGAAGCAGGAATCCAATCTTATGCTTTATGTCTTTGGCGCTGTTGGAGAAAACATGTAATTAAATGACTCTTTTGGCTTTAGAGAATCGGTCATGTAAGCAGTTATGAAAACCAAAAGCTAGTTTTAAGGGACTTTTCAAAGTAGCTTATTTTCTCTTGAACAGAAAACGACTCAACTGCTTCTAATTTATCACAGGCTTTTTTTTAAAAAAACACCTTTTTCCGTTACTCAAAGTATATTGTAATATCTTGATACTCAAACAGTCACTTTGATAGTTTACTTCACAGCATATAAACATATATTGTCTTCAACACTGAGCTAACAATAAGAATATCAGCAATAATTTTCAATGAGGTACTGTAGTTCATACCTTTTCAAGCATGTTGCTGGAAGGGCAGCGAGCCCTTTACACATGGTGCTGGTGCGTAATACAAATCCAACGCTAGAGGAAAAGAGTCTTGAGTGTCACAGCGCTGATCCTCACAATCTCAATGCAGTCTCCTCCTACAGCTGTCCTTTTATACAGCCCCAGCCCTCACAACATGGGAGGCAGCCAATCACAGCGGAGGCACAAACAAAGCTGTCGCAAGACAGCAAGGCATTTTCCAAAGATTATCCAAGGAAAGAAGTTTGATATATGAGGTGTCTTTTTGTTGTCGCTAGACCAGTTTGTGATGTATTATAAACATGTGATGGACTTTCTGTGGTGTAGTTTCCCTGCACGTTTTACATGCTCTGTTTGCTGTGGACTTTTTGAATATGCATGTGTGCAAAAATAAAATAAAATAAAATAAAATAAAAATGTATTTTATTTATGTATTTTGCCTCTCCTGTAATATAATTTGTTTTTTTTATTGTTTTTTATTTTTTATTTCAGTTTCATTTTAATTATTTTACATCAAGTTAAACTAAATGAAAATGAGAAATGGACACTAGCTGAAATACAATACGTTTGCCTTTTTTTTGTATCATTGAGATACTACTATAGTTTTTGTTAATATTCTGAATTTTATTTTTTATATATTCTGCTTGCATGTTAATTTTAGTTTAATGTTTTAGTAATTTTCTGTTTGTTTTTTTTACTAGTTTAAGTTGCTTTTTATTCTTTTTGTTTTATTTGTTTAATTTTAATTTTGTTTTATTTTACATCAAGTTAAACTAAATAAAAACAAGAAATTGAAACTAGCTGAAGTTGAAATAAATACGGTTTTGAAATAAAAGAAGTTAAGATTTTTAATATTTTATTTGAAACAAATAAAATAAAAAAAATAAAATAAAATAAAATAAAAAAAATAGTGCTTTTGTCACGTATGATTTCTTGCATGCAGAAGCCAACATTCACAATAACATTTTAAATGTAGTAGAATTTATAGTGGTCAACTATAATATGTATAGCTATTAATGTATTTTGTGTCTCCTGTAATATAGTATGTCCGATTTACTATCAGAAACAGCATCATGGAGATACTACTAGTTTTCGTTAATATTTTGAATTTGATTTTTGCATGGTAATTTAAGTTTCAAATTTTAGTCATTTTGTGTATTTTTGTTCTTTTTTTGTTTTGTTTTTTATTCTTTTTATTTTTTATTTCCGTTTCATTTTAATTATTTTACATCAGGTTAAACTAAATGAAAATGTGAAATGGAAACTAGCTGAAATAAAATAATTTTAAAATAAGTTTGCCTTTTTTAGTATCACTGAGATACTACTATAGTTTTTGTTAATATTTTGAATTTCATTTTTTATATGCCGCTTTCATGTTAATTTTACCTCAATATTTTAGTAATTATCTGTATTTTGTCCTTTTTTGCTTTGTTTTTTCGTAGTTTAGGTTTTGCTTTTATTCTTTTTAATTTTATTTTAGTTTCATTTTAATTATTGTACATCAAGTTAAACTAAATAAAAACAAGAAATGGAAACTAGCTGTTGAAATAAGATAAATAATTTTTCAAAAATAAAATAAGTTTACATTTTTAATCTTTTATTTGAAACAAAACAAAACAAAACAAATAAAATAAAATAATAAAACAAAATAAAACTTTGTATAGAGACACGTCAGGTATGATTTCTTGCATCCAGAAGCCAAAAATCATAATACAATTTGAATTAAAGGATTTATAGTGCTTAACGATAAAATATATATCTATACATGTACTTTGCCTCTTGTAATGCAAGTTTATTAAAGGAAAGACATTTGATTTATGAGGTTTTGTTTTGTTTTGTTGTACCAAGATCAATTAGTGATAAATAACAGACATGTGATGGGCTATTTGTGGTGTAGTTTCCCTGCACATTTTACATGCTTTATTTGTTTTTGGCCTTTTTTATATGCATGTGTAAAATAAAATAAAATAAAATAAAACTTTATATAGTAAATAAAATAAAAATAAAATAAAATAAACAATTGTTACTTTTTCAGTGCAAATCATTTCAGTTGCAAAAACCATGTTTTTCATGTCAGAAAATGTCATAATATTGCCTTTATTCACCAGAGCCGGTTTAAACAAACAATCACAGCACAGATTTATTTGAACTCTTCGACTGACCTCCACGACACCCTGCAGCCTCTAAGGTCACAAAAGCAACATTCTCTAAGTTGTCAAATATTTGTGGTCTCCATGCTCGTATTAATTCATCCGTAACCCCCTAATGCCCTGAAGAAATGAATCTGTGGCAAGAACTAAACATTACACATTAGGACTAGCACAAATGAAAATAAACCTGTGCTCAAAGCAACTGAATGTTTTGTCCTGTCCAAGTCATAAATCTCAATAAAACCGTTAAGAAGTATTTCCTTTAAGTCCCTTTATTATTTGGAACTGATCATCTAACTCAAGACACAAATCTTCTCAATGGAAAAAAAGATGAATTTACTACACTCTAAAAGGAAAAGGCAAAAGGCCAAATTCTGTAATCATCCGAAGACAGGAACAGACTCCTAACCCCCGACTGTAATGTAATAGCTGTCATTACCCTGATTTACATATCAGATCATGTCAGGTCTATATTTAACAAAGTGTAAGATCATAAATTACCCGCTCATAAAGGAAATGCACTTCATGTTGGATTTATGGAAGCATGGAAATCCTACAAGCACTGCAAGTTAGTAATAGTAATAGCATTTTACAATTGCATTTGCAGTTGAACATTGCGTATTATAAAACAAATCTGTAGAAAGAAAAAAACTGCACCAGTTAAAGTGATTCAGTTATGTCAGTTACAAATGAGTCAGTTGTCCACAAAACACATCTCTTCAATCTGTTGACACATCCGTGTAAAGTATTGAACCAGTTATATCAATTCTTCAGGTTAGTCAGATGCCTTAAGAGATCTGAAGACAAACTTGTGACATCAGAATCAAAAAACGACACAGACTATCAGTTCCAGTTCATTCAACTGCTTCAGCCATAGGCCATATAAGTTGCATATGAATGAACAATAGTTTAAACCAGGGCAGATTGAGAATGTGATAAGTAAGCTCATATGAGGTTATATTCAAGGGAAAAGTCGCCTCCACCTTGCATTAGACCACACTTTCTTCTTATCATAAGTTACCTGGTCGCAGATGTGGGGTTGTGACTCAAAGCATGCGCGTCTTTCAGCTCCATTAAGCTTTAACTAGATATTGGAAACTTCAGAGCTCTTTTGCTGATTACACATTCAGGGCAGACTCCTGCAGATAAATGATTACTAGATCGCGATTAACCTGTAAACAGAAACAGAAATAGCTAACCACAAAAAGTCAAATACTTCTACTACTAAATAATAAATATTATTTATTTATGGGAATTTATTTCAATATAAAATTAATAATATCAGTATTTTGAAGAATTAAACAACACAATACTATTATTATTATTATTATTATTCACACACAATTATATTGTTTATCCCGTGCACAGCATATGATCATTACGTAAAGTTTTGACATTTCCCTCTAACTACCTGCCAAAAAAATCAGACTGAATTGCTGTGTTTTGGATTACCATGTTGGAAAAAATAGCCAGTGTTACATGCCCTTGACTGTGTCTTGAGGCTGCATGTGCAGATGTTTAAAAGCTGGACATGTTCCTAGTACAGAATGTGCAAGAGCAAAATAGGGCAATTTCTGTTCACGCCTCAGAGTGGAAGCACGGGCCGATTACATGCAGACTTTTCTGAAATTATAGCCCTGACTACTATTGATCTATGTTTTTTTGGCAATTCATTTGTTCAAGTCTGAGTAGTTCTTGTTGCGACGATGATTGTCACCTTAATATTCCCCGTTCGATAGCCGTTAAGCTCAATCAGCAGTCTTTGTGGTATCATCAAAGCTGATTACTGAGAAAAAAAGGCAAATCCCTTGTTTTCTTTAAAAAAAAAAACAAAATTAGGTGAATGGTCAAAGGGAGAAACAAGTGGATGCACCAGTTTTGAGATTAAAAGAGCAGAAATGTGAATGTTGGTATGTTAAAATGTGTGTGTATTATCTGTGCAGTCATTTGGGGTTTAGGATACGTTCTTGTCAACATAGTTGTAAAATTGGATATGATTTTACACAAGTTTTTTCTCAAACTAAAATTGATTGAACATTTTCTGTGAATGTGCAAGACTTCTGGTTCATTAGAAAACTAGCGACAGGAATAGTGCTGTAAACAGTAAAACTTGCACTACAAACCAGTGTGTTCATAATTAAGATAATACTTTAAAATAATATGGTAAGACACACCAGTTTACAATATCAAGCAGCAAAACGATGTTTTGTACAGCTAAAAATAGCCGGAAGTGGATGAGACCAGAAGCGTTGCACATAAAATTTACAAACCCTGGTGAAAAAACAGCACATGCTGGTAGGTATGTTTTGATGCTGGTTTAAGCTGGTCCTTTGCTGGTATATGCTGGTCCTTGACCAGTAACATAACCAGCATAAACCAGCAAAGGACCAGCATCAAAACATTCCTTAACCAGCATCCCAGCATCAAAACATACCTACCAGCATATGCTGTTTTTTACATAAGGGAATAGCTGTGCCTCCTCTTACCGGAAAAATAAGGTGAATACTTTTGAAACATTAAGTATTTTAATGTTTACAAAAAGCCCCTATGCGCTTCCATTGTAACAGCCTCATGTAACATAGACTTTTAGACTTTTTTTCAAGAATCTTCTAAATTTAATAAAGATAATCAACACTATACGCTACAACAATTTTTGTAGAATATTATGTTATGACTTCCAAATGATTTTAATATCCTGCGTGATTTGAAAACTGTTTTGAACGTTGTCGTCACATATACAGCTTCATATGCATGAGGGGTTTTTTTATTCAATACGTTTGCTCGGTAGCTCACGTGATACGTCGTTGCACTTGAGAGGTGAAGCGCTCTGTATGAACCCTGTGATACGATTAGACAAAACAGCTCAAATCCACATAAGGAAGTTAAAATAGCGCAGTATCAAATATGCATTTTTATATCAAGGTTACATTTGTTAACACTGTCGGATGGGTGTTGGGGATATTTCCATTATTATTCACGGATATATACGTACCTCAAGCAGCGTAATAAAAACACAGCAATACGTGCTTGTACAAACATAATAAAAAAAAAACGTGTGACGGTCACGTATTGAACGTGTGCCTTAGCGCCACTCTACGGACATTTAAGGTTACAGTGTTGCAGAAATGTATTATATAGGCGCACAGAACCCGGAAAATTAATTTAAACAAGGAACCACTGAACACTCGTGTGTGTGGTGTTTACACTCAATTTGAAGTGGTGCAGGTTCAGGTGGTAGCAAGTGGTTTGGCCGTGATTCAACCCGTGGCTCATTTCACATGAAGGAACTAGACTCCTTCAAGCTCAATATGTTATACATCATCTCACAACCCTTCTGAGTTCATACTTCAGTTGATGCAGACCGGCCGTATTGATCAAAGAACAAGACTCCAGATGAGAAACAAGCCTGTGAGGTGAGATCACCCTTCTTGGCTCCACAGTGTTTAATGTCGCTCTATATCTCGGTCTATCAAATCATGGGTAAAAAAAACAGAATGGTTCACCTCAGAGTAATGTCATATCAAATCAGTTCCAGCTGCTACGTTTAGACAGGAAATGGAGTCATGGTGGCCTTAGATTGTCCGGGTCATTTTACACCATAAAACATTCATAAAAAAGAGGAAACAGGATTGTGGTTCATCAGGCTCAGTGAAACAAACCAGTAAAAAATGTTTTGTTGGTAGAGTAACAAAATAAAAGAAGAAGATATTGTTCACTTTCTCTGTTCCAAAACAGTATGTACTACTCTTGGAAGTAGTGTCAGCCTGTGAGATCGCCCATACACAATATTATCATGATAATTTATTTAATCATTTACTTACTCCAGGGTACGGCTAAAAGCATATCGTAATGTTGGTATAATCTATTAACTACACATTATCTGTTTAGTCAAGTAGGATGTCATAAAATATTTTAATATGACTGGATTTGTATTTAACATCATAACAATTTAATCGAAGTATTACAAGTTGCAAATTTTTAAAAAATTCTTTACCTTTAAAAAAAAATCTTTAATATCTTGCAATCAGTGAAGCAGTCTACACTGTATACTGTATAAATCTTATACTTACAACACATGTAACGTTACATCTGCACTTTGTTGTTTATGATGACAGTTCACCAGAGAGCTGAATTCAGTCAGCTTGCGCTCACTCAACAACAAAACTGTAGTCTTTCAGCGATGTCTCATCTGAACGCCTCTGATTGGCCACTGCATTCATAAACTCAACAGAATCGTGTGTGATTGGTTATAACGTGCAACACTGTAAAAAGAAAAAAGAAGTGTGATGGAACAAATAAGCTCCAAAATTAATAAAATAATAATACTAGCATAAAAATAATAATTAATAATAATAATAAATATAGCTGCAAGCAGCAATTACCAGGGTTCAAGTGCTTTAAGGCATTTAAGCACATATAAAAAAGACATTATGTAGCAAGCCTTTAACCACCTAAATCAATTATTTAAAATGTATTTTTGGCAAATCCAAGTAACTGACCATAGAAATGTTATTTAACATTTTATGACTGTTATAGCACCAGCTCTGGTCTGATCTCCTTAAAACTTTAGATGCTTGTTTAGAATCACCTGCTCAGCAGGTTTTGTGAAGTTTTGAGTTTTCCTTTAGGCTTTATAGGATTTTGGGTAAATTTGGACAGGCCCCTCTTTTAAACTTTAGGCTTTACAGGATTTTGGGTAAATTTGGACAGGTCCCTCTTTTAAACGACCCCATTATAGCTTTCCAAAGGGTAAAACCTAGTGAAAAACCTAGGACTAGTTCGCAAAAGTATTTTTTTTACATCTTCTCAATCATTTAACAATCAATTTGATTTACAGCAGTTGTTCCAGAGGCAAAGTTGTCCAGAATGAGGAGTTCTGTCATATGATACGAATATTGTGTGTATGGGCGAAAAAACACGCAATGTACAATTGCTTACACCCTTGGAAAATGTTATAATCACCCCCAGTGGCCAGTTTCTTTCAGATTTCACACAGACCTTTGGGGCCATGAGTCAAACAGGCCCACTGAGTTTCGTTCCAACTGACCTCTGACTTGTCTAATAGGTGCTCAAACTTCACTGGCCAATGACGGCCATGTTTTGTTTTTGTTTTTTTAGATACGCAAATGTCCTCATAGACACTTAAGGCACTTTGGACCAAGACGGTGGCCAGCGATTTTAAAGTTGATAGGACCAGTGGTTGCGTAGGTATAGCCATTTTTTTTTTTAGCATTTTTCTTATAGCAGCACCAAGTAGCCATTCTCACTATTTTTGTCCTGGGACCTCAGACTGATCTCTTACATTAGTGTTCTGAGTTTGGCAAAGTTATCTCATGAGCATTTTGGCATCCCTTTGCGTTTTTTTGATAATTACTGATATTCGCTCTCCAGAGAATTTTTCTTTACTGGTTTGGTTCCGATCAAGTGAAAAACCTAGGACTAGTTTGCAAAAGTAAGTTTTTCCAAAAATCCAAAATACCTGAAAATTTCGCCAAGCTCACGATTGAATCTGAGGCAATTGTTTTGTCAAGCATGCGCCAAGGATTTCAATGACATACGACACTTGAGCCTGCAACTGATGTTTAGGAGTTATGAGCAATTTTGTACTTTTGATCATTGTGGTGCCCCCGCCAGGCCAATTGGGGTGAGCCTTGGTGATTGCTGATCTTCAATACGATATTATCGGCACAACCCTACTTGGAAGCAATATCCAGGAGGTTATGAGGACATCCAAAAATCTGGCCATCTTATTTGTCCAAAATCTAATATAACTAATTTGGAACAAATTGTAACAATGTACCATAAGATTCCAGAGACAAGCAATTTTTCTGTGCACACAAGACGTGACATGACTTTGAGACTTGACACAATCAGTCAAATATCCCAGCCAATCAGAAGATATATAATTTGAACATTATTAAAAATGCATGCTTTGTGAGTGAGTTATTTTTTTTCACATAGAGTTCACATTCTTGTTTCCTTTCATTTATTTTCAACATCTGAGGTCATTTTTTAATATGGCTGTAAAGGTCAGGCAAAATGATATTCAAACTCAAATTGTACTCTTTTAACATGAAATTAAGCATCTAATCAGTACCTCTCATTATCATCGTCATAGTTTGTTTGCAGTTGTTCCAGCCGTGACATCCCAGAATTAGAAACTGTTTCTGAAATAGAATCCCCTGACGCTTGTCACGTATCGTGGCAGTTTAAGCCAAAAACTGATTAACATGGTCTTTTATTCGTGCATGGGGGCTGGTAAGGACAAGCTAGCATCACATGATGTACAGCATATGTAGAAGGCATTGTGATATTAGTGGGAAAAAATACATTTGATGATGGCAGATGATATTTTGTTTAGACTAAACAGTAATACAGCTCAGCTCAGTATACAGCTTAGTGTTTATGTGGAATAATATTTGTGTTTATTCTTACAATACCATGTCACAAGCTTAGCAACATGCTAACAATAAATTCAAGCAAAACCAGCTGTGATTTGACGGTACATGCCAGACTTGCACAGTTCCTGCCAATGTAGAATGTTCTAGATTATCACTTCCATGATGATGCCTTAAAGGAATAGTTCACCCAAAAATGAAAAATCTGTCATTAATTCTTCACCCACATGTCGTTTCAAACCCGTTTGACCTTCATTCATCTTCAGAACACAAATTAAGATATTTTAGTGAACTTCTCCTTTAAATGTGCAGTCACATTCACCATTTTTTGGGGCAACATGGGCAAAACTCAGTCATTTCAGTAGGAATCTATGCAAACTGAAAGTTTAAATTTGAATTTTAGTTTTGTCCATGAGTCTTTGTTTTCCTCCACAAAGACTTTGCAACTTGTTCAAGTTGGCTAATGACAGAAAGCTGCTTGCTATGAAAGTGATTTCTGTGTGAGCTCTGCGTGATGCATCCCTATGCTATTGGCAATGACAGTGGATCTTTTTTGTATACAAAATTTCGCCAAGATTTTGGTAATGTTACCGTTCTTTTAGAAGGCACCTGTCTATGTAGGAAGCTTACTTACTAGCTTTTAAAAAGAGCTGAACAGTGCAACACACCCTGTTCCTGCCTTCACTTGAGTCACATCCTCCTTTGTTATGCTAGAGTTAGTCCATCAGCACTGCTTTTACGCACTACCTTCAGTACACATTTCTGCTTGAATGAGGGGCAGGTGCTATTCGTTAGTTTAGTCTTATCGGCCCCAGATAAACTGGGAGAGAGAGAAAAACACAGTGTTCAACACTCAATCAAAGTCTGACTGAACAAGCTCAATAAAGGGCTGCCATGGCCAGACATCATAATAACAGTCTTGTCAGTCAAGAAATTTCACTGAGCAGTCAATGAAGGCTTCTCAGATTGTTCTGTATTGCTGTGTGTCCCAGCCACAATTTTGGTCACGTCTGTAGTCGACTGGACATTTTTGTTCCAAAATTAGCTTTGGAACAATGATCAGTAATAACGTAATAATGAAAAAAGTAATCATTTTTCTTATCACTTAACAGATGTTAATACCATATTGTGTGATTGCTCTCTCTCTCTCTCTCTCTCTCTCTTACACACACACACACACACACACACAAAACACAAAAACCAGCAAAGACATCATTCTATTCTTACACTGTGAGCTCAGTTATGTGTACTGTAATGGCAAAACACTCATGCTCTTTTGCTTAATGAAAACAGAAACTATGAATACCACAACATGCATTTTAATCATCATTGTTCAAAACCCACACAACAGATTTTCGTCCTGGAACACTAAAGGTGAATTTTTAAAGAATATCTTGGCCGTACTTTTAACATAATAAAAATAAATGAGATCTGGGACTTTCAGGCTGAAGAATATCAGATAAGCATCATAAAAATGGCTCATATGAATTGCAGGTCATCTGAAGTTATACAATAGCATCATGGGACTGAGATTTAAGTACTACTTGGGCTGAGTGTTCATGTCAGAAGTAGCAATGTCCAATTCACTAACCCAGTGTGCTTTTAAGTTAGATTTTTTCAATTAATCAGTCTGCTGAATCAAAAACAGTGTTAATTAATGCTGCAAGCAGCGTTGAAAGGGCCCTCGCACCCGGGCTCACGCCACCATTTTAAGAAAACAGTGAATGGTGAGCAATATGCATTTAAAGTGGTAAAGGTAGGAGGAATATGTCATTCATAGTGCCAAACGTCCTGCTGTCAACTGGTGGTGCTATGACTATAACTGAATATTGGCATGTAGATGTCTAAGCCAAGACTTTGATCAAACATTATAAATAATGTGTTTTGTGTTTTGAGGCCAGGACTCTGCAGATTGGACATTGCATGTTTAAGTAAGTTCAAAACATCTCCTGTTGCCAGCAGGTGGTGCTATGATTATAACGGCTGAGTTACAAAAACTACTTTTTCCATGGTGAAACACTGAAATTTGTTAATGCGCCACAGACACGGTCTTTAACAAAACCTCAAGATCTTCACAATTTAACATCGCAAAGGCCTTTAAGGAGTCATCAGATGCCCATTTTCCACAAGTTGATATGATTCTTTAGGGTCTTAATGAAAAGTCTATAATATACTCAATGGTTGTATAAACACCAGATCCCCCATTTATTTTGGACACTTTTTCCCCTTTCTGGACACTTTCTGTTTATATTGTTTAATAAAAACCTCTCCGAGGCCTGACGTCACACCCACTGTGTCTGTCGCTTTGCTCCCACCCATGACACATGTTATTAGGAAAGGTGATTGCAGAGATTCATAAAAAAAACCCTTATACTCACTTTTGCTGTAGGTGAAGCTGGATCACGAATGGCGCATTCCCTTCACAAACAAATGTAATTCACTGCATCTTCAGCAGCTCAGATGTCGGGAGTAAATAATGAGCACAATATTCATTATTACATCCAGCAACACAACACATCAATCGCTCAATGAGGAATATTCTTGTCTAACTTACATCCCTGCTCCGGCATCGAAACAATGGAGGTCGCACTGTTACAGCTGATCTGAGGTAAGACGCTCATGTCAATCAACTATCGTGGGAGCGGCCTCTGTCAGTGTGACATGTGCACTGTCGGTTTGTACATACACTGCCAAAACACATTAATGTTGAAACAAAATGTAAAAGTGAACTTTGCATCCAATGACCCCTTTTAGATTAGACTGACCAAATATAATGTTGTTGTAATTAAATCTCTAGAAGGAGTTCATGACAGCGTAAAACACGTCACTTCCTGTTGTCAGCAGGTGGCGTTATGACTATAAGTGAATATGGGCATGTAGATGTCTTCAAGCCAGGACTTTGATCAAACATATAAAGTTTGGAGCAGAATAAACATGGTATATCCTGTCACCAACAGGTGGCGCTATGGCACCAAACTAGTGCAGATCGGACATTGCATGTTTAAGTTAGTGTAAAACAAGTAATTTCCTGTTGCCAGCAGGTGGCGCTATGATTATAATGGAATATTGGTATTTAGATGTGTTCAGGCCAGGACTCTTGTCGAACGTGTGAAGTTTGGGGCAGATTGGACATCAAGTTAAAACAACTACTTTTTCCATGACAAAACATTGAACCTTGTTAGGGCGCCACGGACACGCCCTTTAACAAAGACTCAAGATCTTCAAAATTTAACATGGCAAAGGCCTTTAGATTAGACTGACCAAATATAATGTTGTCATTAAATCTCTAGGAGTTCATTACAGTCTAAACACATCACTTCCTGTTGCCATCAGGTGGTGTTATGACTATAACTGAATATGGGCAAGTGTTCAGAGCAAGACTCTTATCTAACGTGAATTCTGGTGCAGATTGGACATTGTATGCCTGAATTAAGCTATAGCAACTTCCTGTTTCATAGTGAAATGTCAAAGTTTGTCAGGTTGCTACAGACACACCCTTTGACAAAAACTAAAAACCACGACTAAATATGACTAAAACCGTCATAAAAGGCTTTAGATTACACTGACCACATTTGGTGTTGATCTGTTTAAATCTCTAGGACAGGGGTGCCCAACCCTGTTTCTGAAGATCGACTTTTCTGCAGAGTTTAGTTCTAACCCTAATCAAACACACCTGTTTGTAATTATCAAGTGCTCCTCAGGATTGGAGCTGAACTCTGCAGGAAGGTCGATCTCCAGGACCAGGGTTGAGCATATCTGCTTTAGGAGTTGAAACACAACACCTGAAAATGGTAATAACGTCACAAAACGTGCATGGAAAATTCAATATAACAGCCTTCCTTTTGGGTTTTGAACTCTGTACTACACTGTAAAAAATAAAAAACACAATTTGTTGTTGAACAAATGTTGAAAATAATTTGTTACCCTGCTGCCTTAAAATTTTAAGTTCAGTCAACTAAAATAAGCTTAGTCAACTGTTAAGTTGTACTAAGTAACAACTTAGATATTTGTGTTTGCTAAACTTAACAGATGGATAAGTAACCCAGCTGCCTTAAAATTTTAAGTTGATTCAACTCAAATATCTAAGTTGTCACTTAGTATAATTTAGCATTTCAAGTTGAATAAACTTTTTTTTGAGTTGACTGAACTTAAAATGTTAAGGCAGCCAGGTTACAAATTATTTTAAGTTGAATCAACAAATTGTTTTTTACAGTGCAGGCACTTTTTTGTGTATTGGTGTGTTACATGTCTAATTTTGTAAACATTTTGTACATGAATTCTCACACCACTGGTGCACGGGCCCTAATGATTCATTTTCAAATCTGAGTGATTCGGTTCTCCACTGACTCACTGATCTGATTGCATAGCAGTTTCCATAATTGGAGTGGAAGATAGTGAATAACGACTTGGAATATAGGAGATGAGTCATAGACTAATTTTATTATAGTCATGATATGGTGATTTGGTGTCCTTTTTGACAGCCTCATCCACAGGAAAAGAACAAACGCAGCATTATTCAACTTTTCTGTTGCATGCAAGAAAGTTTAATAAATGACAAATGACAGTTTATTCTTCATTGCACTATTCTTTTAAAGACAGCCACATCGTAAGCATACAACTGATAAAAAAAACATTCCATATCCGAGCGTATCCGAGTCTAAAGTTCAGCTGCAGGTTATCTGTTGTATTTCAAAGACCGATGCCGTAACTCAAGACAGAAGATAAATGTATTATAAAACAGGTGCCACTAAGCTTTCTCTGCAACGCTCCCAGGACTGTGATGTTTATGGCCATTTATAACCCTGTTTCAGAATGGAAAATGGATTGGAATATGAAGGTTGACAGGAAGGTGACCTCTATTTATTTTCTTTTTAAATATTGACTCGATATTGATACAAAAATGTTTTCGGACTGAAATTCTGAGTCGAACTGTTACCGTAAGTTGTTCAATGCTGTTGATGCAAACGGACTGTGTAGTGTACTATTCCAGTAAGCCCATCATCAGATGCTTCATGACACACTTAAATAACGACAAACAAACAAACCCTTTTGTCCCCCAACTGTCTGAGAGAGTGAGAAAGTGTTTGACCCACGCAAGGGAGCATGTGTGAGGAATTAATGTGGCCGTGTCTGTTAGCGGTAACATAAATAAACGTGAGAGCTACGTGCCAAGCAGCACAAAGAGAGGTGGATATTTAGCCAGATGGCGTTTAAGGGCTCATTGGTCCTTTCATCACAGATCTGGACTGTTTATGCATGTGTGTGTGTTTGAAAACCTGTGCACTGAAAGATGGAAAAGATTGTTCTCTTAATACAGAACGTCTTCGGAACACTTTAAAGCACTGAGAGGGAATGAGGTTACGACAGATTCAGTCTTCATCACTGCTAGATGCTGATTAGGCCCATTGACTGAGTGAACTTCAACCCCAGTGTTATGAAATCATGGGACTCATGGGTTTCTCCACACATTGACTCATCAACGAATTGCACTGTATGAGCAAGTAAAACGTCTGTGATTTTAAACGTCTCTGATTGATGTTTTCGCTGAACAAACATCTGTTGTGAAATCAAGACAGACAAGATAATGGAATTGTTTTTTTGACAATGCGACAGTCCATTTGATGAAACAGTCCATTTCTATGGGTTGCGGAGGTGTGAATTCATTTATTGGTTTGAAATGATCAGAGGCTCTGTGTTTTGTGCCATGTATTTTAGTGCATCATCTTTCTGGCCCCTGGCAGTCACTCCCTCCATTTCATAGTAATGTAGTCCTTTCAGGTCACATCTCGTCTGCGCTATTAGCCGAGTGAATTGAAATGGCAGCAAATGCATCAGATAGTGAATGATATCAAGACTAGAATGACCCCTTTTATACTCGTCCATTATTTTAGCCAGTGTCATCCTGAAAATTTCTATAGGAGATATGTTAGTGACAATAACCTAAAAGTTAGTTTTAGCTAGTAAGTCATAAAGTAACACGCATTCATATAGTATGATGCCTTTATTCATCTAGTCAGCCTTCGGATTGGTAAAAAGAAGTGTTAAAAAAAACCCTTTTCTTTTTTTTTTTTGGGTTAATCTGGTTATAGTCGATATTTTAAAGGGATAGTTCACCCAAAATGAAAATTCTGTCATTATGTACTAACCCTCATGTTGTTCCAAACCCATAAGACCTTTCATCTCCTGAACACAAATTTTATGTATATTTAGATATTTTCGATGAATACAAGAGCTTTCTGACCCTGACCTTTATAAAATTATGGTTGAACCGCTGATGTCACATGGACTATTTTATGTTTTTACTACCTTTCTGGGCCGTGAACGTGTCAGTTGTGTTGCTGGCGTGTAACGGTTCGATACGACAATTTTTTTATTTATTAAAACTAACATATAACAACTAAAATACAAAAGCGCCTGCTTTAAAAATATTTTAGACTTTGGAAAGCCTTTTGACCTTTGCCATTTATCTAAGATGATTTTGGAAGCTTTTTTAACATTTGTTTCTTATTTATTTGCTTCTACCATGTTTGCTGATTTTCAGTGTTTTATATTTAAACTTTGTGCAAGCTATTTCTTATTTTATATAACATGGTGTATTTGTATTCATTTTGTTAAACAAACCATGTTTAATATTAGTGAGTTTGTCATAGGCTACTGTTTTGTTGTTGTCAATTCAATCAACTTACCCTTAGCAAACAGCTTGATTGACAGGCGATCTGACCAGTTATAACACCGAATCCGCCATTATGTCTGACAAAGAAAAAGAACAGGAAAGTAGGGGGTGTTTCGTAAAACAAGTTTACCAAATAATCCAGGCTTATTGTCACTTGATTTGGCTCAAAATAAGTCAGACTAACTGCAGTAAGCCTGGCTTATTTGTTAAACTTGTTCTATGAAATTCCCCCTAGATGAACTTCGGTGGACTTGAAAAACTTGTGCGTATTGATGTCTTTCTGCGGTTTAAATTAAAAACCTGTTAGCCATTCATGTTTTATGTTTTAAGTAAATAAGAAAAAACGATAGGTTCAAGGCAATACATTGATCTTTCACGACACATTAAAGAGCCAAAAAATGTATTGTTTGAATTTCTTGAAAAATGACAAGATTTTAGAGCAGAGACCTTGTTTCATACCAGAAGTGACCTGCTCTGTCCTGTCTGTCGACGTGTTGTCAGTTTCCTCTTTGTTCTGCACTGTATTTTTTACTGCATGAGAACATGATGTTTGTTGGACATAGCAACAGTAACTAAGGAGGGTTGAGAAGGGTAAAACACCAATGAACTACCTCACCATCACAACCTGCCTTGTTGAGCACAGTTGCACTGAGAATATTATTATTATTATTATTTTACTTACTTTAAGCTCTTTCATTTTCGAAATGTAATAGGGTTAGTCCAACAAATGCGTACCGAAGCGAAAGCCTCATACCGAATGGTTAAATATGAATATGTGTATTGTTACACCCCTAGTTGCTGTCTATGCAGGGTCAGAAAGCTCTTGGATTTCATCAAAAATATCTTTATTTGTGTTCTGAAGATAAATGAAGGTCTTGAGGGTTTGGAGCATCATGAGGGCAAGTAATGTCATAATTCTCATTTTTGGGTGAACTAATTCTATAATATTATTTTGCATCATGCAACTGTCAACGTCAATACATTAAAGTAGAAAAATTATTAATAATCATGACATTTCATAGCACAAAGAGTGTATTTTTAGTATGTACATAGGTATTCAGGAAATGTAGCCAGGATTAGTCAGGAGAAATAAAAAAATATGGACAACCTTCAAGTCAAGCCAAGTGAACTTTATTTCTATAGCCTATTATACAACGCAGATTGTGTCAAGGTAGTTTCACAGAGATAAACAGGACATGGCAAAAGCAATTATGAAAACTCAGTTATGGAGTTCAGATTCTGCTGTAAAGCAGCTCTAAAAGACAATAGCGTTGTTGTTTAGCTCAAGTCAGTTCAGATCAATAATGGTGTGAAGGTAATCAATCGACTCCAGTATACAGGCAGTTTTACAATAAGCAGCAATTATGATGCTGCTTATTGATTCAATGCTGATTCAATGTTGATTCAATTTAGTTCAAAACCAGTGTCGATGTTGCAAGATACAATTCAGTTGTAAAGCATCTCTACAGAAAACAATACTGCCATCATCAAGCTTAATTCAGTTTAAGTTTTGTTCTCATCCGATGGTGTCAATCAATGCGGTCATACTGAAAAATGTAGGTCACATCAATAAAGTGTCTTTCGGTACCACTTGCGTTGTGGTACTCTTGTGAATGCGTGGTGGAGAATAAAGTATCGTTGAATAAATTTGTTATTTTTGTTTTCTTTAGGCACAGAAATGATGCACATGGACTATTTTAATGACGTCCTTACTACCTTTCTGGGCCTTGAATGTGATAGTTACTGTCTATGCAAGATCAGAAATCTCTTTGATTTCAGCAAAATATCTTAATTTGTGTTCTGAAGATCAATGAAATTCTTACAGGTTTGGAACGACATGAGGGTGAGTAATTAATGACAGAATTTTCATTTTTGGGTAAACTATCTCTTTAAGAAGTTCTTTATTTTTATGTTCTCTTAATGTAAACACGCATAAATGTCATCAGCATCATAAACAGAATGTCTAAAAGATTAAAGTAAAGCCTCATGAAACATGAGCTCGATGTAATCCAATCAGTCGGCCATTTTATTCCAGATGTTACTTCTGGTTGGAGGCTTCTGTAAATATTTAGTTTAAATGTAACTGTATAATGGAAACACTCAAATATTTAGTAGATGTATTGTAAATAGGTTGTAACTTACAACCGGTGAAAATAAATCAGTAATATGAAAAAGCTAATTTGTGCTGCATGTGTTTCAGGCTCTCATAATAAACCGCAGTCCATTTATTCTTCAAGTATGTGTATTTTTTATGCAATTAAATCCAATTATATAACAAAAGCATTGCAGCTACTGTACGTGTCGCATGTTCCATATGGAACAGAATTATTTGACACAGAGCACTAGATTCTTGACCCTCAGTGGAGGTCTTTGGGGGATCTGCAGTTCAACAATCAAGCTTCGGCTGTGGGAGAGGGACTGGGAAAGCTCTCTGGACACAAAGACGAACATCAGGCCGGAGCATGCGCACTTACTCGTGAAACCTGTGGATGACGCCATGGCTCCTATCATCCTGTAAATGTCAAAAAGACATTCGTAGCCTCAGGTCATCAGCCTGGGTATTTTAAGCAAACAAGGTTTTACGGCACAGACGTGTCATGGATTACGTAAAAAACTCAAGATTGGTGTGCATCCCATCAGGAAACCAAAGATGAGCCTCATTACCTAAAAAACATCCTAATTTAAGGCCTGGTGGCAAAGGATTTTGAGACAAAACAGAGGAAAGATTAATAAAGATAACATTCCTAGTGCTTAAAATCACAGTTTAAAGGCAGAATGAATGAAT
This sequence comes from Labeo catla, assembly GCA_012976165.1. NCBI lineage: Eukaryota > Metazoa > Chordata > Actinopteri > Cypriniformes > Cyprinidae > Labeo > Labeo catla. Next base: position 589,031 of record VONZ01000001.1, read on the forward strand.
GAATGAATGAGCGAATAAATATTTACCTCAGCCAGTACTGCTGGTAATTTAGGTGAACCATGAGAAAACTTGTCACGTCTCCAACCTTGTCATGACTCAAATAGCTAGTGTTTGTTCCTGCACCATTAGTGTTCATGTAAATAGAGACCAGAGACCAACATGAACAGTTTAACAACATTACACTCCTTTATAAGGGCATCATTCCAAGAAATGTTGATGTAGTGTAGAAACTCATCGTCACTGTGAATGTTTTCGTCATTTCATCCATTTAACTTTGTCATTTCCAATCAATTTTTAGCCGTTTTCAAAGTTTCACACAATTTTCTTCATCAGCGATTCTACACAAAGTGATTTTAAAAGTTCAACGAACCACTTAATTGCTTGCACCACCTTTTTAACCACATATTCAATCCTCTTGCTCGATATTAGCCTACAGTATGCAATTACGATTCAGTTGAGCCTTCAAAAAGGCGCTTTCAAAATGTAAATTAAATTAAACAGCAAGACAACAGTGACACGTAGTGGCTAAATGCGGTCTTTCTGTTCAGCGTCTCAAGATTTCCTATCCCAAACAAGCCAGTAAATCTTGAAGACTGTTAAGACATTTGTCCTTGGCTACAATAAAGCACGGTTTATTAAGGCCAAGTTGATAAAGCATGTCATTGCCTTGAATACTTGTCTGCTCGAATGAAACCAAGCTATCAGCTAGTGACTAAAGTGATGAAAATTTATATCAAGGTGAATATGTCAACACTTGATGGCTGAATATGGTGTACGAGCCAAATTAGCCTTGATATGTCCAACCGTAGATTAATGACTGTTATTGTGGTGTTTGACAGCCTGTTCAACCACATTTGCCTTGAGCTTCACCTTTTACCAATTCAGCATGCAGAACGAGCATAGAAAGCTTAATAGCCAGACAGTGACCTCACAACTAACCATTATCAGTGATGAGTTGCATCACATACTTTATGATAACCTTGGCGACTAATCTAATTGATTTCCATCTGATATACTTATTGTCATGTAGGTTAAGGGCACAAGGAAGCATTTGTCTTTTTCTATAGTCTTATCACTAACACGTTATCACTAATAGATGACAATATTTATTTGTTCATTTCACCCGGATGGGACTGACAAATAAAAGTAAATAAATGTATATTTATGTTTAGTGTTGATCAGTCGCCAAGCACCTTCAGCAACATACAATCAATATTCCAAGAACGTATTTCTATTTTACAAAGGGGAATTTTAAACTATAAAATAGCTGTAATACAGTAATTTATATAGAGGGGATCTTAACATTAAGATTAAAACTCATTAACAAATATTCCAAACAGTTTTATAAGTCATGACTGACTAAAGAGTTTAAATCTAATTTTATTTAATAGTGTGATAACAACGATGCTGTTTGAAAAGTGTGATTAAAACTGAATGTTTAAACAATAGGCTGTACATGTTGTCCCACTTTTGAGCTCTTTATTGCTTATATCTTACACCGCAGTGCCCCTCTGTGGATTTTTATTTTATTGGCGAGTGCTAATAGATCGTTTTTGCAATTATCAAAGATTTATTTCAATAACAGTATTATTGTTTAATAGATCATTCTCTTATGCAGAACAATGTGTCATCGGAGACATAATACATCGATGGCCTACGTAAAATGTTATGTTATCCTTGTAAAAACAACATTCTGAATAGCCAACAGGCATGAACAAACAAACATGTCCTTAGCTGCTTTGTTGTTTGTACAAAAGTGAGTTTACAGTCGTTATGTGTGGAATCTTCGCATCCTGTTTCTGTTGCTCCCGTTCCTCATATTTCTGGGGAACCTTTATCCACCTCATTTTTCCCGTAAGAGTGGGTGTGGCCATTTCTAAATTTTATGTATCTGGCTTCCGTTCTCATCCGCCTCCAGCTATAGCTTATTTATCTGTACAAAACAGCTAGTTCTGCTGCCTGATACTGCAAATTGGTGTCTTACCTTATTATTTCAATGTATTATCTTAATTGTGAACATACCTATTTGAAGTGCAAACAGTTTTACCGTTTACTGCACGTTGTTATTCTTTTCGTTATGAACCGGAAGTCTCGCCCAGAGACTTCAGCGTTGAAGAATAAGATGGATTAATTCGTGTTGAGTAGCTCATCTATTGATGAGGTTGTTTAGATTAATAAAGATGTAAACATGGTCAGATTTTCACTGATATTATGAAGTGGCACAGTTGTTTTGTGATCATAGAGCATAGCATACAATAGTAGACCCAAACTTTTAGATCTTTTACAAAAAACTGCATATCATTACATAAACTTATCAGACTCAGTTAGGGCGATTTAGATTTTTACATCAGGTTTCATTTAGCAGCTGAATCACATTCTGCTGGAACTGCTTCAGCTGAAGCTCCCCTCAATAAATGCACATCCATCTTTTAAAACTAAGGCAGGTTCAAGGAATTCAGGTACTAAAAGTCCAGACTCGGCTTTGTCCATTCATTCATTCCTTTTCTTTTTTTCTTTTTTTAAATATCTCTTTAATGATCAAAAGAAAGTGCCACTTCAGGTTCTTCATTTCAAAAGGAGGAGCCTCCAACACAGACTGCAGCTCAAGTGGAGCAAAATATATTCCTTATTTTGGTCTCCCTTTTTGCCTGAATCTCCCCCATCATTTTCTACACCACTCTCCCAGTAGTCACACACTTTCCTTCAGCGCACGCGCGCGCGCGCACACACACACACACACAAATCCTTCTTTTTCTTTTGTAAAACCACAGACTGAGGGTTTTTTAAAAGCTTGGGGTAACCTGCAACACCTGTGCTCACTAATTAGACCAGCTCACACCGATTCAGCCCATTAGTGAGTTGTACATCCTCAAACTCACCAGTAGGAGGTGAAAGAGGGAGAGCATTTCCAAGCTACGTAATAACTTCAATGTACTACCTCACAAAAATAAATATTTGTATTTCCATGAGCTGGATGATTAAAGGCATGATGTCAGAACATCATTTCCTAGGGCTCCTCACGACCTAAATTATCAGTCTCTTTTATTAAATAAACAGTGAAGATAATACTGTATACTGTCAGGAGAAGTATGAGTCAGTAGTTTATGCCTACACATCTCCCCAGTGGTTATTTTGTAACAGCAACAATTTTTCCAACTTTTTCCCTCTGCCCTAAGCAATCAAGCATTTTAAAAATAGAAAGATTTCTCCTTTAAACTCTTAGGTTTTTACAGAATCAGAAGCATGTTAGAAGCATGAAGCATGCATTTACCAATGCTAATAAATGCTGAAAAATATCCATGGCAGAAGGTGTATCTTATCTAAATAGAAAATAAGTATTTGGCTTGAAGCACTACAGAATTTTCCTCAGAGGTTTCCTTGCTCAGCGTTTGGAGAGGGGTGTACTCAGAAACTAGAACTGCAGTGCTTATATTGGCTGAGGTTTCAGGAAAGCAAGTCATGAACTTGAGTTAAGCAACTATATCACAATAATTCCCAGATAAGAACTATTAGTTAATCAGTTAATCAGTATCAGTACTGTGTTAATCCAAATTACATTTTTTTTGGCCTCCGTTGTGCTGATTTAAGGACGTAAAAATTAAAAACCAATTAGTAACTAGACTATATGCGTTCTATTTTATCATGAACAATCTGTGAAAGTAGTCCATTAAAACTAATGACCGATAAAAGCAGAACTACAGTGTTGGCCATTTAGAACAGGCTTTTCAACAGCAACCTTTCCTGGCTCTTCAAGGTTACTGGATTGGGCTTCATAAAATTGATGGATTTTGGACCTGAGCTGGAACATTAACATTATTTACAGTTTCTTTTGCCATGTCTGCCCATCTGTTTGCAGTTGTTCAGTGGTCAGAGCTGACAGGACCAATGGAGCACATAATACATTGTTACCATCTAAAGGGCAACTTCTGCTACCAATCCACCTGTGAGTGACCGGCTTGATGGGCCGAATGACACTGGATGTTTATTTATTTATTAGCCAGTAGTACATTTACACTGTATTCTAATCAGTTTGCTCTAATGTAAAAAATGTAAAGAAATTAATTAATTAATCACTACAAAAAATCTAATATATAAAAGCTGAAAAAGAGACTTACAGGTATATCTACAGTATAGCCTACCATTTCCATCTAACATGCTGTCACACCCTTGTGGTAAGAAAATAAAAGTGCAAGAACATTTGTCTGTGTGACCTCACTAACCACACCAACACAGGTGCTGCTGGTAATAACTACTGTATTGATCTGGGGTTCATTTCCCAAAAGCACTTTAGCCAAAATGGTCACAAGTTCCGCTAAACTCTATTGGTAATGATGGAACTTGCGACCATAGTTTATTTTAGGAAATGCACCCCTGATTGGTTAAAGAGGAACAGGCATAGCTAGAGTAACTATAGGTTGATCAGGTTTCCAGACACTCACACACTTTCATTTGCGCACAGGTTTACCACTGAATAATTTCATCGTTTGAACACAACTATGCATTGTTCAGCCCAAATACCAATTAGAACCTCAAGGTTATAACAGCCACAGCGTTCATCGCCTTTAAATCAAAACAATGCATATAGTTTATTAGTGGAAGAGTACAACAAGGTCAAATGAGTGTGAAGGGAGAAGTAGGAGTAAAGGGAAGTATATTAATAAAATTTTACAATTTTGTAATGGGTACTTTAAGATTGAATATCATGGAAAGAGACGTGTGACGTTATTTTTCATTGTACACAATACAGAAATGAGAGGAACACAAATAGTGGGATGAAAAGTGGAATATTGAGAAAAGCCAAGAGAATTCCTTACAAACTCTTCTACTATCTGGACTGTCTCTAAAATGTGTACTGCTGTAGAAGACAATGTCATTATTCTATAGAAGGCTGGTATATGCCAAATCCATGTTAGTAGCAAAAAAAACATGCTGATGCAGGTGTTTTATGTCTTATGTCAACATTAGCCTACAGATGCTACTCCCAACAGTTCAAAAATTAAGAAAATTTAGCATCATAATTACATTTTAAATATTTTAGGAATTAAATGGTCTTTGTCTTGCTAAATGAGAACTTTTGCCAATAAAAAGTAAATTTACCTTGATTTTTATTTGGTTTTCTGCATGTCACACATCTCTTTCTCACGCATTCACTGACATTGTTGTCCAAATGATAAACAAGGTCTTACTTTTGAAAAATAAATAAATAAATAGTTTGTTGTGAACTAATTTTGTGAAACTATCGATTTTTTAAATCGATATTCATAAAATAAATATTTAAGTGTGTTTACACATTTCATTTCACTATGTTTATGTTTAAAACATGGTATAATGATTTTTTATAATGGATTTTCATCGCGTACGAATGCAAGTCTGGGTCTGGAGCATGCAAACAAAATGTAGCCAATAAATTTCAAATAAAATGAATTTAAAAATTGCATGTGATCATCATATTATCATATAACAGAAAAAAAGAAATACTAAAAGGCACTACGTTTAACTCTTTAAAACAGGTTGATAAGTCGAAAGACTACGCTTTTAGGCAAAAAGGTACATAATCTGTCACTGGGGCAGTACCTTTTCAAAAGATACACATACGTATATTGCACAAATATGTACAATTTAGGTCATGTACCTTTGAGATACTTATATGCACTCTTTGGGGGTAAATAAGGTACAAAGGTGCACCTTTTGGAATGGTACCGCCCTAGTGACAGCTTTTTTTCTGAAAGTGTAATAGTATTGTTCTGATATTGCCTAAAACCTGTGTACATTTACTAATTTACTTGGGTAAGCAACATGAGGTAGAAATGAAATGAAATTGCCAACTCGCCTCAATTGTATATCCACGGTGTACCGAAGTCTGCCACTAGGTGCCATTCTCCGCTCTCCTTGAACCACTGCTGGGTGTTGAATGTTGTGCGAGGTGTTTTTCTCCTCCTCCAAACCTGTGATGAAGCCGTGTTCCAATGAAAGCAGGTGGAATTCCCCCCTTTCAACCAATGGCGCTCTGCCCTCGCAACAATCCTTTCGAAAAGGATGTGTGGGCTCGGTTATGGCGCTGGCGTGAAGTTGTTGGAAACGGACAAGCCCAGGAAGCAGGATTTTGGCACTACTACACCAGCTAAAGCTTAAGGCTGCCCGCCTGAATGGGAACAAGTGAGCGGACCATTCATATTTGCTCAGACGTGCACCTTGGGAAGCCACTTCGGCGACGTCGGATTGAAGCTCCGGAGTGATTTCCACAAAAGTTGCTCTGTCAAAAGCGAGCACGCATGAGAAATAAGAGTGACCTCGGGCTAAAAAAAAGGCATGGATTGCAAGAGTTAGACTGAGTTCTGACTCCCCTCGAGCTGTTTGTGTTTTTAACTGAGGAGAAGGACATAAAACAGACACCATGCCTGCCAAGACGAAGTACAATTTAGTCGATGATGGACACGATTTGCGGATTCCTTTACATAACGAGGAAGCATTCCAGCATGGGATTAATTTCGAAGCAAAGGTAAGTTTATTTTGACGTGAAGATATGTTTTTGTTTACATCCTGCTGCGAATCCTGTTTTCATTCACAGGAAACATTTAAAGTTGTTTTGCCACTTGTTTACATTCTGTATTGTCAATTTAACAGAGCGCGTCAATTCATACTTTCACTAAACCCAGCTTGTCGATAATATGTTTCATCTCGTTGGCTTTGATTTGCAGTATATCGGTAGTCTGGATGTGGCTCGACCCAACAGCCGTGTGGAGATTGTTGCGGCCATGAGGCGGATAAGGGTGAGTTTTTATGGAACCAGTTTACTTTTACTGCTTCCTAAAGTTGAGTTAGCTTACAAAGTTTACCAGTGTCAGAATTTAAAGCTGTATTCATTGGTATTCTAACAAAGCGCTACGACGTGACTCAGCCTCTATTCCGCACGGGTGGTCTTCATGCCTTCGAGCAACAATCAAAATACAAAAGCAGGACAGATCAATGAACAAATTGCTTACAAAATGAAAGGGTGTGATATAGTTGCTTTGATACACATACACCGGTCCTGTAAGTTACGTTTAGCCGTTGGCAACCGCAGTGTTAGTGGATTTTCTTGTGTGTAAACAGAGAAGAGCCCTTTGAAGTGGGGGTCTTCTGTGTAAGCACTTAAAGGGCCAGTTTTGGCGCCCACCAATCATGCGCGATTAGAATGCACTGGCTTCCTGTGTGGCTAGACTCCCAACTGATACATTATCATAGATGTTTTGCTGTCATTTTTTTGTGTTTAAATACATTTCCTTGTTGGTAGATTGGATTCGTTAATTTAAAGTTCTCATACACTACCAGTCAAAAGATTTGGAATGTTTTTATAGAATTCTCTTCTGCTCACCCAGCCTGCATTTATTTGATCCAAAATACAGCAAAAGCAGAAATATTGTGAAATATTTTTACTGTTTAAAACAACTGCTTTCTATCTAAATATATTTTAAACTGTAATTTATTCCTGTGATCAAAGCTAAATTTTCAGTATCATTACTCCAGCCTTCAGTGTCACATGATCCGTCAGAATTCATTTTAATATGCTGATTTGCTGTTTAAGAAACATTTTTGAATTATTATTATTATTATTATTATTATTATTATCATCATCATCATCATCATCAGTGATGATAATAATAGGATTCTCTGATTCTCAGGATTCTGATTTTAGGATTATCTGATGAATAGAAAGATCCAAAGATCAGCATTTATCTAAAATAAAAAGCTTTTGTAACATTATACACTATACCATTCAGAAGTTTGGAGTCAGTATAATTTCTTAAAAAATAATACTTTAATTTAGCAAGGATGCTTTCAATTGATCAGAAGTGATGATAAAGACGTTTATATTGTTACAAAAGATTTCTAAATCTGCTGTTTTCAACATAATATTAATAATAATAATAATAAATATTTTGTTGAGCAGCAAATCAGCATATTATAATTTCTGAAGGATTATGTGACTGGAGTAATAATACTAAAAAATTGCCTTTGATCACAGGAATAAATTACAGTTTAAAATATATTCAGTTATTTTAAATAGTACAATTTAGTAATATTTTTTTTTACTGTTTTTGCTGTACTTTGGATCAAATAAATGCAGGCTTGGTGAAAAAGCTTAACTTAAATAAAAAAACATACTGTTCAAAAACGTTTGACTGGTAGGGCTCCCATTTAGTGCTTATTGCTCCGTACACTGAGTAGGGGATTCTATAAAGTTCACTTTAGCAGGCACGTTTTGAAAGCCCAAAACTTCATAGTTTCCTTTTACAAAACTAATGTCCTCAGTAGTATATCATATTGTGTTTTATTCTCCTTCCACTTACAAAAATAAATGATAAATGTTCATTCCCTACCACTGAGGTTTTATGAGTCTTGTGATCTTCCAGCCAGCCTGTTGTTGTCAGTTAGCTGTATTCCTGGCAGGTTTACAAACATTCACTACTTTATGGTTGACAGGGAGAGTTGTTTTACCTGTAGATATCTACTTCCTTTTCCTGGTAAGTTTTGCATTGTGTAGCCCGGCTATTGCTATTACAGTGAAACTTATTTCAAGGGAAGTGTGATGTATGAGGTAGTTTGAATGTAACAATTGCAAGCTTTTTTTTTTTCCTCCTAACATCCTGGATTCCAGCATGGCAGCAGACACCAGGTGCAACTGATCCTATTAACCTTTTCAGTGTGCTGGACCCCCTGCTATGGTCTACTGGCTAACGGGCAATAATACATGGTTTTAAAGCAGGGAATTATTGTGTGGTAAAGCTTAAACGCAAAAAGTTACACAAATCCAATTGTGCTGTAGTAGTAAAGAAATTTTAGGTTCAAGCAGTGATGGCACTGTTTGAAGTTAACTTGTTTGAGCTTGCAGTAGACTGCCCTGCTAAGATAATATACATGTCATATCTATGACAACACTGAAACTAAGAAATGTTTTTTGATCGATTTCATATCAGTTTTAACACTCATTGCTAGAAATGCAAGCATATTTAAGCTAAACCCATCCTTTACAGGACAGAAAACTTTTTGTGCATACTTTTGTTCTTGTAGCTTCATAAAATTACAGTAGAATCACTGACGTCGCATGGACTATTTTAACAATGTTCTTATGACCTTTCTGGGCCTTGAACATGTCTGTGCAGGGTCAGAAAGCTCTCGGATTTCAGCCAGTTTGTGTTTTAAAGATGAACAAAGGTCTTACAGGTTTGGAACAACATGAGGGTGAGCAATTATGACAGAATTTTTATTTTTGGGTAAACTGGCCCTTTAAATATTACTTAAACTATATAAATATTTTGCTTTTTAAAATATGGGGAACATTTTGAGGGACAGTCTTATGCAACAGTGTTGACCAAAGAGATCCTACTTGTTTGTTTTCAAGTCCCATTCACTGTAATTTATTTGGCAAGCAGCTTCTCTGTGTTGTTACTGTCAATTGTTTATTGCTCACCGTTTGTTGCTATTATGCATTTCTTTTACAAAGTGCGCATCATGGCATATAATAAGGTGTTCCAACATAAGACGTTTCCTTCAGTCCAAGGAGTATAACAACTCTAGAATGTTTTATTTACAACTTTAAACTGGTAATGTCAATTTGAAGGCATAATTAGCTAAATGTTTCAGTGAAGTGATAAATATAATTTTGGTTTGAGTGCTTTTTGTTCTCTGGTATTTCACTTTGTAGGATCATGTGATGTGATATCTGTAAATGAAAGGAAAACATTTTAATGGCTGTCAGAACTAATTTCTGTTTAATGTGCCTTTGATCTTAATTGCCGTCACCATGATAAAGGAACATGGGATGAAGAGATCCAGTGATTCGTGAATATATTTGGTTTAACTTAAATCGGATAATGTAGAAGTGGAAATACTGAAGTGAGATCAGGTGTCTCAGACATTTTGGTCAATAGTTGCGTTAAAAGCACACACAGACACTCTATTTGTGCAGGAAGGGGTGATTTAGAGTCCATTGGGGAATTAAAAGCTTGAAGGCTACAATCACTGGCAATTTTCACCACACCCAGATTCCATTTACCGAGTATAATAAGCTAGAGTCCAAAATGTTTATAGCCTGTCGCATGTTTTATTTGGTGCAAAGAATGTTTGTTATTTTACTCATCTAATAATGGAGATATAAGTGTAAACATATGTGTAGAGCTGTCTTAGCAACCGTTCAGCCTGCCAGTTTCATAGCTTCACTTTATTTCCACATGATCCTTTTAGGTTTGCTGTCTTTTGGTTCTTGAGCATCACAATAAATGGCTTCAAATCCACTTGAGCCCCAAGCCTTTCTTAAATTTTAACGCCTTTGTAGTGTCAAAGATGGAGATTCACTTAAGCAGCAGTAGTGGTTTGTTTTACACCGATGTGTGACAAGTGCCTTCATTGAGGACTAAATTATAGGCCTACCTGAATGTTTACTCTAGCTTTATTGATTTACAAGATAACAGACGAACCTGATCGTGACATTTTCTTTGTGGAGATGATTACCATTGAGTAGATGTTGCTGTCAGATTTGGAAAGGGGAATATTTACGGTCTCGCAGTCCTCCCGTAAAAGCTTTCAAGCTCGTTTGCGTCGCCCAGCTCACTTTGCTCTTATTGCTGTGCCTCAAATTTATTGCGTTATATATTGTTAGCTTTAAGATGGTCAAGCCTCACTCTTTGCAAAAATTGATGACCTGCACTTTAAAACGGCACCTTAATTAACTGACTGATTAAGTGATGCTATGAATGAGTTCTTTTGGACTGAGATTTTTCCTCCAATATTGTGGAAGTGGAAACGTTGACTTCTAATTTATAGTTATGAATAGCTTTTTTATTTTTCAAGGCTTTTTCTTTATTGATTCAAGCTAAAATTAGGTGATCTAGCCTTGCTGTGATTCACTGCTGTTATATCTGCTGGATACCATTCCCAGCTGAACCCTGTCTGCGAAATGAATTGCCTTATGTTCATATGGCAGCTTAATTTTAAAGACATTCCCTGCATCTGATAGTGAAGTCCACAAGACTGTAGTGTCTCAGTCCCCTGGCTGTGCATTCTTACCAAAACCATATGCTTGATATAGTAGAATAATATGTAGTAGAAATAATTTTTCAAAATAAGGAGCTCCAACCCATGTTCTTACCTAAGAAAACTTAAGTCAGAAAAAGGTCAGTGAATTGACTTGTACCTGAACTTTAAAGGGGACTCAACCCTCTTTTTATTTGTGCTATACTGTCTCAGTCTAAATTACATTCACACTGGTCTTTTAGGACACCAGAAAATAATAATAATATATAATAATTTTGTTATTCCAATGACAGTAATAGCCATATATTGTAAGCAATTGCACTGTAAAATAAATGAAAATGAATATTTTATAGGTATATTATTTTTGCTTTATACTACAGTGTGGAAATTACAATACCTCTTTCTTAATTTCTGCACTTAAAAGAGATATTTTAAATTTGGACTGCAGTAACGTTAGCCATTTAAACCACTAGCTGTCAAAAAGAGCTTTTATTTTGACAGAAAACTTAACTAACTTACTAAATCACGTCTCACTACAAATCTAGTGAAATGCTATAATCATTAGCCGTGAAAATAAAGCATAACTGGTGGCCGTTGCTTTCCCAAATGCGCACTAAACTCATGCAAACAGAACATGCAAAAACAAGTTCACTGCGTTCATTCACTATGAACATAGACATTCTGATGCACAGAAAACACTGAATTACAAGCTGATCGCCTGAACGAAGTATGCACTTGTCTTGAAACACTTTAAGCCATTTTGTGCTTTTGGTTTTAGTTCATTTGACAGATACTGTGCCAAAGCATAATAGCCCAAAACACAACTTTACCTTTAATGGTAGAATAAGTTGTTTAAATATATATTAAAACTGCACTTTTTGCCAGGAACACCTATAGTTTCATATCGTCATATGACCACGATAATATTGAGACGGTTTTGATATCAGTTGCACTGATACCACGATATTGATAATATCGTTACATCCCTAATAAAGAACCTTTTGTGCAATAGAAAAGTTAAAGGTTCTTATTATGGAACCATCAATGCCAATAAAGAACTTTTATTTTTAAGAATATAGCGTTACTGGTTTCACAGCAGATTTCTACTCTACAAGGTTAGGTCGAGGGCTAAAGGCAACTTTTGGGACAGGGCCAGTAACTCCAAAGTTGTCACTGAATAGATGTTTTCTGTTCTCCTTTAGTTATCTCAGTTGAGGCAGAAAGGTCACGAAGTGTGTTCTAATGACTGAATTATTGATTCTCCCTTTCTGTTCCTCTCCATCAAACCCCTTTTGGAGGGAAAGCTTAGGAGAGTTTTGTTTAGCTGTGGCTGCTGGTTAATGTATAACTTTGTTGTTTGAAGTTAAATTCGCGAGAGAACCAAAGTAGCGACAGATCTTTTCTTCCATATTGTGCATTTGAGTCATGCACATGTCACCAGAAGGTACGCTTATGATATTTTGATTAAACGTTACAAGGTCAATAAAAAAGGTGGGAGATGAAACAGAAATCATTACAATCACAATAAGATCTTTAACATGCATTTATAAAAGAAGGTGAATTTTCAATTCGTGCCAACTTTAATAATGACTTTGTTACAATAGGCAAGTATTTGCCAATTTTCCTTGCTGCCAATCAGGTAAAAATCAATGTCTTCCCTTATTCACTTTTGTTCATCTGACTTTAACAGGATGACATTTTGACTGGCCCGTACAAGACCCAGCCATAAGAGAGGCTGTTGGCCAGGATCCATTCTGTTAACGTGCCTCATTTTGTCTCCAAAGGGCCTCTTTGGATTTAGAAAAGCTCTCTATCCCCTCAAGAACTGAACATCCTCTGTGTAACATTGACTAGCGTCAGAACAACAAAGCCATAGGATACTCGAGCCCGTCCCCTTCTTAACCATAGTAACGGAGAACAGTAAATTGACTCATAACTCTCTTCCTTTCTCCTTGGAGTGTCTTTGCCTTGCAACGGATTGCTTTCACCCCCATCAACCACACAGCTAAATTTAATCTTAAAAATATGTTTTTTTTGTTTTTTTTTCTTTTTTAACACATCCCTTCTTTTGAGACCTTTCATAGTAACAAATGAATATTCTGGCCTAATTTGATCCTTCTTTTTAATTAACGTCTCCAGCGGCTCAGAGGTATAACTCATTCCTTGTGATTTTCTTTTCTTTTTTTCTTTCTTTGAGGGTAAAAAAATCTCTGAGATAAATCCAGCAACCAGGTCCTGTTGCATATTCAGTTTTTTTTATTTTTTCAAGGTCAGCTTGATTAATAATGTCCTTGATGCTAAGAAATCACTTGATAAATTAAAATGGTTCAAGAAAACACTTTTTACTTGATGTGGTTTATTTAAGTTTAATGGCCCCGGTGCAGCTCTCGCTGTAATCCTTCAATAAACTGCACATCTATTCATCTTTTTAGTTTAATAGTAAAATTAGTTGTTTTTTTTGTTATCTAATCCGAGTTTTTACATTTTGTGTGAAAGTCTTTCTTCAACATGAAGTATGCCTCACACTTTGACAGCTCTCTTTTTCTGAAGTGGTTCAGTCATATGAATATCATGTCATTTTAATGCCTTTATATAACAGCCTCTGTGTTAAAATGAATTTCTCTATTGCCTATATTAGTTTTTCTAAACCTTTTTGACTCAAAGGCCACCTGTTGACCAACACAATATTTGAATAAAGCTTCATAACAAAGGCTAAGCTGTTTCTGGCATTTCAGCTGTAATTATTATTACAGCTGCTTGTTTTTTTTTTTTTGTTTGTTTGTTTTTTTCTTAATAAATAAAATAAGAGAAATATATTTAATGAATGTCCAGTAATTTCAACAATACTTTGATTTTAGGTTAGATTTTGATTATTTAAATAATATTTAATTAATTTAAATTCTCTTAAGTCACCACTGTCTTGTACTATTTTGTATACTAATTTAAGCTAGGGTTGTGTTTTGTTTTGTTTGTTTTTTTCCCCTTAAAGGATTAATTTATTTCTAGAATAAGATAACAAAAAATTCCTGATAACTTGCCCACCCTCATGTCATTCAAGATGTCTGTCTTTCTTCAGTCAAAAAGAAATTAGGGTTTTTGAGGAAAACATTCCAGGATTTTTCTCCATATAGTAAACTTCAATGGGGATCAGTGGGTTGAAGGTCCAAATTGCAGTTTCAATGCAGCTTCAAAGAGCTCTACATGATCCCAGCCGAGGATCAAGAGTCTTATCTAACAAAACGATCATTTTCTTAAAAAAAAAAAATATATATATATATATATATATATATATATATATTTTTTTTTTTTAACCACAAATGCTTGTCTTTTTTATGCCATATTTGGTCTAAGTATATCTTGATGTTGAAAAAAATTATTAATGTGAGGGGAAATTAGTATTCTACTGCATATACAAATATTAATTATTGCGTAATTAACTGTAAATGCTATTGGAGTCAGTTTGCTGCTGTTGTATTAGGTTGGCTACATGCTCTAAAACTTCAAAGTGTAAAAGACATCTCACATTCATGTGCAAAATCATTCTGCCAAGCAGTTTTGCCATGTGAATTATTGAGCAAATGGACAATTGTGGCACAAAGCATTCATGCCAGTGAACGGTCAGTGGGCCAGTGGTTACAAATCAATGCTCACAGTGAATTTTCTCAGCCCCTTGGTGCTGCTTCTCAAAAATAGGCAGCTGAAAAATAGCAGTGCCAAAACCTGTGGTTTTACAGGCCAGTTTTGGCCACCTTCAGTGTTGTAGTGTTGGCTACAGGAATACTGCATTAATATGCATATTTGTAAAAGGCAAATTAATTGGCTTACTTCACTTGATAGATGTGAATTTATTAAACACAATCAGACATTTGCCAAATATGTATGTGGATTTGTGCCAAGTGTTCATTGATATCATTACACTTTATTCTGAATTAAGTGCTGACAATCTGTCATCAAATCGGGGAAAGCCTTCTTTATTCTGCCGCAGTAATGAGCTGAGAGTGAATATGTGAACACAATCATACCAATGCACGTTGTCTTCTGTCTAATGTCTCCAGACCTGTCATGTCACACTCATTCTGTCTCTGGGGATACAAATTAGTTCCACTTGCTTTTAAAATATTGAAGGTTTAATTGTCTGCATGGCTAGAACTCCAACTGTTTTAATAATTTTTTTCTTTTATTTGTATAGCGCTTTTCACGATACATATCGTTGCAAAGCAGCTTTACACCAAATTGACATTTTTACAATACATGTAGTAGTAGCTTGATGTACATATGGCAGAGATGTGTGGTAAAGATCAAGTAATGATGTAATCAAACAGACAAAGAACACTATAAATTAGTAGCAGAATTCGGTAGTGCTGTATGTTTTCAGGGTTGGTATCATCTGAAGTCCTCTGAGGGGTTGGCATCATCTTTTCTTAAGTGTTCTGGATCAAGACTGGAGCTTGTGAATTCCTAGTTACCATGGGATGTCAATCCCATGGCAGGAACAGAGAACAAATAGGAACATAATTAGCGTAGCTGCTGTTCAAACTAAGAAAAGAAAGATTTGTTAACCAGAGCTTAAAGATTGATAATGAACATTTGATCAGATATAGCTGCAGAAAAAGTTTGAGAGATGCATTATTTGAATGCTTGGCTAAAAAGATGTGTCTTTAATCTAGATTTAAACAGAGAGAGTGTGTCCGAACCCCGAACGTTATCAGGAAGGCTGTTCCAGAGTTTGGGTGCCAAATGTGAAAAAGCTCTACCTCCTTTAGTGGACTTTGCTATCCTAGGTACTACCAACAGTCCAGAGTTTTGTGACCTTAGGGAGCGTGATGGATTGTAGCGTGGTAGAAGACTAGTTAGGTACGCAGGAGCTAAACCGTTAAGTGCCTTATAGGTAAGAAGTGCTATTTTGTAGCTGATGCGGAACCTAATAGGTAGCCAGTGCAGAGACTTTAAAATTGGGGTAATATGATCATATTTTCTTGACCTGGTAAGGACTCTAGCAGCTGCATTTTGGACTATCTGTAGCTTGTTTATTGAAGATGCAGGACAACCACCTAATAGTGCATTACAATAGTCCAGTCTAGAGCTCATGAATGCATGAACTAGCTTTTCTGCATCAGAAACAGGTAACATGTTTCGCAGCTTGGCAATGTTTCTAAGATGGAAGAATGCTGTTTTGTAACATGAGAAATATGATTTTCAAAAGACAAGTTGCTGTCTAATATAACACCCAGGCTTTTGACTGTAGTGGAAGTAACAGTACATCCGTCTAGTTGTAAATTGTAAGTCAAAAGATTCTGTGTATTGTTTTTAGGTCCAATAAGTAATATCTCTGTCTTATCTGAATTTAATAGCAGAAAATTGTTGGTCATCCAATCTTTTACATTTTTAACGCACTCTGTTAACTTTGATAATTCAGGAGTTTCATCTGGTCTTGTTGAGATATATAGTTGAGTATCATCAGCATAACAATGGAAACTAATCCCGTGTTTTCTAATAATATTACCAAGGGGCAGCATGTATATTGAAAATAGTAGAGGACCTAGAACAGATCCTTGTGGCACTCCATACTTTACTGGTGATAACTGAGATGACTCCCCATTCAAATAAACAAAGTGGTAGCGATCAGACAGGTAGGATCTAAACCATTTTAAAGCCTGCCCTTGGATACCTGCATAATTTTGTAGTCGATCTATTAGTATGTCATGATCTATAGTGTCAAACGCAGCACTAAGATCAAGTAAAACTAGCAGTGAGATGCAGCCTTGGTCTGACGCAAGAAGCAAGTCATTAGTGATTTTAACAAGTGCAGTTTCTGTGCTGTGATGGGGCCTGAAGCCTGACTGAAATTCTTCATAGATATCATTTTTTTGCAAGAATGAGCACAGTTGAACAGATATAACTTTCTCTAAAATTTTAGACATAAATGGAAGATTAGAAATGGGTCTGTAATTTGCCAGTTCACTAGGGTCTAGTTGTGGTTTCTTAATAAGAGGCTTAATAACCGCCAGCTTGAATGGTTTAGGGACGTGACCTAAAGATAACGATGAGTTGATAATATTGAGAAGCGGTTCTTCTGCCACAGGTAACAATTCTTTTAGTAATTTAGTGGGTACGGGATCTAATAGGCATGTTGTTGGTTTAGACACAGTGATGAGTTTATTTAACTCTTCCTGTCCTATAGCGGTAAAGTACTGCAGTTTTTCTTGGGGTGCGACGAAAGAAGTTGACATATTAGATGCAGTATAATCTACATTGGTTATTGTATTTCTGATGTTATCTATTTTATCAGTGAAGAAATTCATAAAGTCATTACTATTAAACTGTAAAGGAATATTTAGATCAGGTGGTGTCTGGTTATTTGTTAATCTAGCCACTGTGCTAAATAAAAACCTAGGATTGTTTTGGTTATTTTCTATGAGTTCGCTGAAATGCTCAGCCCTAGCAGCTTTTAAAGCCTGTCTATATCTGGACATACAGTTTTTCCATGCAATTCTAAAAACTTCCAAGTTAGTTTTTCTCCATTTGCGCTCAAGATTGCGAGTTTCTTTTTTGAGGGAATGGGTATTACTGTTGTACCATGGTGCAATACGTTTTTCTCTAACTTTTTTCAATTTGATGGGGGCAACAGCTTCTAACGTATCGGAGAAGATGGTGCCCATATTGCTAGTCATTTTGTCTAGATCCTGTGTATTAAGGGGTACACAGAGCAGTTGAGATAAATCAGGCAGGTTATTTGTAAATCTATCTTTGGTGGCTGGAACAATAGTTCTGCCAAGACGATAACGCGGAGCCATACAGTTAATATCAGTGATACGCAGCATGCACGATACAAGGAAATGGTCAGAAACATCATCACTTTGAGGTACGATATCTATATCAGTAAGATCAATTCCATGCGATATAATTAAATCTAGCGTATGATTAAAACGATGAGTGGGCCCAGTGACATTTTGCTTGACTCCAAAAGAGTTTATTAGGTCAGTAAACGCAAGTCCTAACGCATCATTTGTATTATCAACGTGAATGTTAAAATCGCCAACAATTAGCACTTTATCAAAATTAACCAATAGTTCTGAAAGGAATTCTGCAAATTCTTTTAGGAAATCTGTATATGGTCCTGGCGGTCTATACACAGTAGCTAAAACAAGAGATAGGAGAGATTTCTTTTGCATATCTGGCAGAGTAACATTAAGCAAAAGTATTTCAAATGAAGTAAACCTGTATCCTGTTTTCTGAGTAACACTGAAAATATCACTATATATTGTTGCAACACCACCACCACGACCACTCTGACGGGGCTCATGCTTATAGTAGTAGTTTGTGGAGTAGACCCATTTAGACCAATATAATCATTAGGTTTTAGCCAGGTTTCAGTTAAGCAGAGTACATCAAAACTATTATCTGTGATCATTTCATTCACAATAACTGCTTTGGGTGCAAGTGATCTAATGTTTAGGAGCCCAAGCTTTAAAAATGGTTTCTGTTCGTGTATTTTGCTTTTTTCTGGTTTAATTACGATCAGATTTTTTCTAGATCCTGCATTAAATTTATGTTTTGATCTCACTATTCGAGGAACAGACACAGTCTTTATAGATTGCACAGTGCAACTACTATCATTTAAGCGTTCAGAACAAAAGCCATCATAGCAATCATTTGAGAATGTACTTACTAGTCAAATGGAGCGTAGTGTCCTGGAGATGTTGTCCGACAGCAGCTCCGCTCCGACTCTGCTGGGGTGCAGGCCATCCGCACGGAAAAGCCTAGGACGCTCCCAGAAAAGATTCCAATTATTAACAAAGAGCAGTTTCTGTTCTTTACACCATGTCAATAACCATTCATTTAGAGCAAGGAGTCTACTGAACCTTTCGTGCCCACGTCGATACGTGGGAAGCGGTCCTGACACGATGATCCTCGTCGCGGGCGACGTGCTGCGAACCGTCTCGATCAGGCTGAAACTGACCTTTGCCGCCTGAATTAATTAATTTGCTGACGCTGTTGGTTATTGCTGTTGTTGTAGATTATTGCTGCTGTTGCAAAGCAAGTACAGGAACTTGCAACTGCCAGTACATACACTGATACAGTGCTATGAGTGTTTAAGACATACTGCTGCTGCACAGATAGCATATAATAACCTATAGCAGATCTATACAGGTGGAGCTGGGGAGGTGGAAGGTTTCAGAGAAACTCTTAAGAGCATTCTCCGTAATGCACTAGTGAATGCTAACCAGCCATTTAAATGTAAAGCAGCAAGCTCATTGGCTCTGTATGCAACATGAACTAATCAGCCTGTGCCGAGATGTTTAACGCCGTGAATATCATCAGTTTGCATTAACGACCCATCAGCCTGCGCCATCTAGAGTTTCATTACAGAACTTGGGATTTTGGGTGAACTGTCCCTTTAAAAATGTCACATTATTACAATATATGGCTTTTATTAGCTTTATGTAATACACTTTGAAGTCCATTGAAGCCAGAATAGTGGCATGAACACCCTTTGTGTTTAAGCAGGTAATGACGTTGGCAGATGCTCTGCGATTTATCACGTACTGGTGGCATGATACTGTAACCACCCTCCATTCACACAGCCCAGCCCCCAAACCATATGCTCATATAGCTCTCGTAGAGGCCTGGGGTATATGAGCCATGGCAGGAAAGCTTGATGGGAGAAAGGAAGTTAAAGAACAATGAGACAAGCCGTACTGAGATGAGGGATGGGGTGTACATGTACGTACAACAGTGACCTGGGATGGTTATCAGTGCTTTGGCCAAAACATCAGGCCTGTCAGGAAGGAAGGAAGGGGATCAACGGCTGGTCAACGCTTTGCTTGTGTGAATACACCAACAATAGCAACGTTTGTAGCATTTACGGTACTAAGCACCACACCTATGTCAAAAACCAAGCCGTGAGGAAGTGGTTTGGTTGGTATACAATATATTACAATGTTGATTGTTACCATATGCAATTATTGAGGTATATCACTTCTTATGTAATCTTAATTCCCTTGCATTTTAACTTGCATTCGAGAAATGTCTAAAGGCTGTGTCTTTTTCTCCAGTAATGTGCTATAACTCTACCAAGTACGGTGCTCACTGAAGTTGAAACAATTTGCCTTCTCAGAGTAATTGGTTGAAATGAGGGATTACTGCCCTGCCAGAACTTATTGCATGTCATCTGGAAAGGTAGACAGCCTTGCTGACCCCTCAGGGCATGTGTCTGCATTTAGGCAGCTCAGTAGGCAGGAAAATCACAGGCACCTCTGCCAGTTCAGGAAATAACGTGACCTATACATTTTTAATGATGGGAAGCTCCTCAGTTTTGTGACACTCTGGGCCACTGGTTAGCCAGTAATTGGTGTCATTTGCATAGCTTTAAATAAAAATCATTAGCTTGCCTTCACGCAATTCCAGTTTTTTTTTTTTTTCCTTGAAACTTAAGATTTTAAGAAAAGTTTTTCAGCTGCTTATTTCAGTATGACTAGTATTACTACAAATCATTCAAAAGTTTTTTTTTTTCTTTAATGTTTGAGTGTCTTATGTTCACCAAGTCTGCATTTATTTTATCAAAAAACAACAACAACAACAAACAAAACGGTAAAATAGTAATGTTATGAAATATTATTACAATTTAAAATAGCATTTTTAAATATATTTTAAAATTTTATGGATTCCTGTGATGGCAAAGCTGAGTTTTAGCAGCCATTGCTCCAGTCTGTAGTGTCTCATGGTCTTTTAGAAATCATTAACATGCTGATTTGCTTCTCAGGAAACATTTCTTTTTTTATTAGAAAATTCAATAAAACATTTATTTAACAGATTTTTGTAACATTGTAAACCCCACACAAAAGACAGAAAAGAAAAAAAAAAACACTGTATAAATTGTTTATAGTGTACTATACAACTTGTATATAACTTATATTTAGGGCCCTGTAAAATCCATTTTATTTTTTTTTCCCAAATTTTTTTTTTTTTCCAAATTCCATTTTTTCCGCTGTAATTTTTCAGAATTTATTTTTTTTCCTGTTTTAATTTTTCTGCATTCCATTTATTTCCTTTAGAATTTTTCAGAACTCTGTTTTAATGGTTACATTTAAAAAATATCAATCAAAAAGCATGTATGATTAATTTTTCACAATTTAACAGCAATTCATTAAAAATGTAACACAAATTTTTAAGGCTTTTAAGGTTTTATTTTTACCAAATTCTGTGTTTTCTATTAATGTCTTGGATTTCATTTTAATGCTTTTATTAAATGTTGATAATTAAAAGCATCTCTAATTAATTGATTTTATAAAGAATAATGTATCATTATTTTCTTTATTTCTTTCTTTTTTTTTGGAAATACCGTGTTGTGTATTTACATTTATCTGGTAAATATTTCTTAAAAATAATGTTATAATTGTAGTAGTACTATCATTACATTAAATAATATATTTCCGTCACAGTTTCTTCAAGTTAAACCAAACTTTTGTTTTGCCGCGTTGTTGTGAAGACCTGTGTAAAGAAATGGTAACTGTGCGTCTGCGCCATTCATTCACACAGAGATATGCAGAACATGCAGGTTTGTAATTAAATAGTATTTTTGCAGCTTAATATTCACAGACACTAGTCTATATCATTTTTTTACTTTAAGTGTACTGACCTACTTTTGATTTATTCATCCCAAATTCAGCTAATTCCATGACATTCCGTGTTATACAGTCACTGGATTCTGCGATTCCATCTGCATTTTCTGCATTGCGGAAATCATAGGGCCCTATATGTTCCTAACAGCAAAATAACTTTGGAAGTTATGCTCTAGCACCTTTTGTTGGAAAAAAAACAGCTTGGTCATTCTGCCTAATATCTGCTTTTGTGTTTAAAAGAAAAAGGAAGAAAATATGTGGTTGGAGTGACTTGAGGATAACAAAATGAAAACAGATTTGTAAGCGATTTCTTCAGTAATCTGAAATAGAGGTCCCATCTCATTTTTGTCATTGCATGGACCTTATTTTCTTCACATGTTATAAGCGAGCAAAGGAGGCAATTTTTGCAAGCAGTGTAACTAAACGAGCACAAGCCGCATGGGCTCTTTTATGGCCATGGCAGATGCAGCCCTTACACACGCCTTCTGGTGTCCCTCCAATGCTAATTGATTATATGCACCAATGAAAGTCTCTAAGCCACAATAACTTTCCAGTGTAGTCTCTTGCTGAGGCCACAATTATTACAATGATACGGGCATGGTGTTTAACATTGATCTTAAGTTAATTGGGGAAAATGACAGTGTGACCTATGCCTTTCAACTATCGCTATGATTAATGCTTCCATTTTCTCCCACCGGCGTATGCTTTCTGCACCAAAAGCCCCATTTACTTATAATTATTTACACTTACCTTATGCTTGACTTGCAATGATAATCAAATCAGTGAACCACATCTTGACACTGTTTTAAAAACCACACTAATGTTATATACTTGTTTCAGGCCTTGAAGGTCTCTAATTAGATTTCAGAGCTAAGCAATTAGGGTTGATAAACTGGAAATAATTTCACTGGAAATTATTTTTTTCTCTGGGAAGACTAAAACCTTTTGCATCTTGTAGAACGAAAGTCATTTTTTCCATCTTGGTGACAGGACTTTGAAAGGAATGTTTGCTTTTTGGCTCACAAGTAAGCTTAAACAGCCAGACTTGCTGGGGTCTTGGCAAAAAAAGCTGAGATCAGACTATGGAATCTTCTTTTTTTCTGTGATCAGCTTCTGCCTGTGTCGTCTTTGAACATTAGCTTTGCATGGATTAACTTCATACACATCGAACCACAATCTAAAACATACATTCTCTCAGTCACAATAATGTAAGATGTAATTTACCCAATTAAAGTCTTCTTTAGAGTTTTGTATTACGTCTGCACTTTTGATAAAGCCATAATATGTTCTAAAACCCAACCATTGTTTTGCTTATCGTTTTCCCTCTCTCTTTGTCTGAAGTACTGTAACAGTATATTTGAAAAATAGCTTTAAAAAAGCCTGTTTTTGAACTTGGGCCACTATAACAATTGATTTCCAACTCCTGCTGAGCCTGTGTAGGATTTGCAACCAAATGTTTGCAGTCCAAAGGGTTTCAACTCGATGGTCACTTAGCCCTTTGTGAAGTTCACAGCATAGACTGAACGGTGTGTTAAGCAAACTAGGCATGAACACACTATTGCTTGTTTAGGACTTTTAATTGATCTGTCAAATTTGTTTTAGGAATCTGTTACATGACAGTGTGTGGCATATAAAAAATTAATTTACTTTAATTTATTAATGTGGAAAAGTTTTAATTAATGATGTTGTTTGTATTTTATAATTTTGCCAAAGATTTGTTAGTGATTTCATAATTAATAGAAATTTCAGTTATTTATTGAAAATTAGTGTCTTTAATAATTTATTAAGCCACTGTTTTGGGGGTTTTAGACAGCTTACAACATTGCAATTGCTTAATACATAAATTTATAGTCATGGTTGATTTATTGAAGACTCGTACCCTATTTGAATACTAAACTCTTTATAGTTAAGATTTTGTAAAAATAATGATTATTTTTTTATTTAATCATAATTCACCACCAAGTGCACAAAAAATATAAGAAAGGGGCGGGGTGAGCAGTAGCTCATTAGCATTTAAAGAGGCATGCACCAAAACATTTCACTGTGAACAGAGCTGTTTTTGACAAGGTAAAAAGGTGTTATTTTACCAACCTGGTCTGATGGTGAAAACGCACTTGTGGGAACTTTTTCACAAGATGTGAAATACGTACCAACAAGTACTAATCGCTGCAGTTTCCAACATAAATGTCCACTGAATGGTGCTAAAAGATTGTTCAGGTTTTTTCCCCTAATTAGATTTACGTACATATGGTATGTTTTATGGTAAAGGTTAGTTGGTATACGTATGTACTGTACAATAATTACAAGCAATGCAACAATACAGTTAGTCCATGGTTCAGTACGTATCTTGGTTTTTAAACATGGTTTTGGGTTTGTTTCGGATCTGATATCTTGACTAAAATACTCCCGTTAACCTCTGTATACTGGAAAAATTGTGGTTTAGTGTATGTCTATGTCATTTTTCTTTTGAGAGAGGTATTATTTTTTTACATTTTTATGCAAAATAGAATGGGTTTCATTCATACTTGATGCCAGAGGGCAATTCTCAAACGCGTATTGAACTGTGGATGTCTTACCGTACGGTTCGATATTATATTGAGAATTGTGACATCCCTAATTATTAAAATCCCTGTTTTTGCATTATTGTAAGGGGTAGGTTTAGGGTTGGGGTAGGTGTAGCTGTTAATAAAACACAATCTAATAGGTAGAAATTGTAATTTATTTAACGTTTTAATAATAACGTATTATTCCATCTAAACCTACCCGATAGTATATGAACGAAAACAAATGTGTCATAACTCGATTGTAAGCATGAAAATGGGCATCTGATGTGCGCTTTAACACTTTTTTTTTGCTGATGTTGTTGAAACATTTGAACTGGCTTCATACACTCAGCAGAACGCATCATAGCCATTGTTCTCTTGTAATTGTGCTGTATGACAAGGCGTGAGCGTCTTTGTGCAAACCATTTCTTCTCCTTGTAGATAAGTTGTATTTTTGTCAGTTTATAATGTGCACCTGATGGGCATTTATAAAGACCCACAAATGCGTAATTGGAAACTTATGCAAATACAAATTTCCTGTTTGTAATGGTTTTTATGTGTTTGATATTTTATGACTACAAGGTTCAGGAGGTATTGAAATCTAGATGATTATAATGGGAAATGGGGAGTAACCATGGAAACCTCACAAAAGTCTGTAGAATAACAGTAGGAGTTATAGAGAACAGTGTGGAACAGCTCAAGCCTCTTTTGATTAACTCTCAAGGCAGAAACATGATGGCTCTCGAGTAGAGCATTTATTCAGTAAATCTGTATGGTTTCCTCTGAAAGGACCTCTATTCAACCGCACATGAAATACTCTCGCATTCCAGAGTCACGGCGCAGTCTCTTGAACTTGAATTACATTTTACAATATTAGGTTTTGAATGAATGCTTCTCACATGTTACAGCTGCAAGTTTAGTATGTACATCGTTGAAACTCAACTTGATGACTTTTGCTCATTTAATAAAAGGATTCGCTCATATTTTCGTAATTCGAAGGAAACTGAGCTGAACATTAAGCTTTACAGAAAATGTGCGTATATGTAACATTGAGATAGCGGTGGCTCTTAACGCTGGCTGAGTGTCAAGAGAGCTGCTTCATCCGTTTGCAGCAGGGTAAATCCTGCCTGCTGACTTCTTTGATACATTACTCACTCACAGCATCGGGGGCTTTGAAAAGCGCTCCAATTACATGCCTTCCATTCAGAGGCTTGCATATCTTCATGCTTCGTCTGTTGCGCACTGTCAGGGCTCTGTTTAGGGGAGAAGTAGGACGAGGGAGATGAGAATGACAGTATAACGCCACTGGGGAATGTCGATGGCAACTAGTAGCGCCTCAAAGGAGTTTACCGCCTCTGGGCTTTTGCCAATAAAAGTTTGTTGCTTTAAAATCAATATAACAAGGTCCTGTTATATCCAGCTTTGACGCTTCCGATGTAGACAATAATTTAATGCGCCGATTCACCTGAGCTTAAAACCTTTTATGTTTGCATAAGTTAATACATACACAACTTGTAGTCATTTGTGAATGAGGTACATTTTTACTTACTTTTCTCATATCTGTATTAGCATCTGTATTCGAGTGGAGTGAAGGGGGCCAGCCTCAAATCACTCCTTCTCAATTACAAACAAATTATCTTGACAGAGTGTTTCTGATGAGGTTTTCAGTCTGCTATTATTGGCCTGCTTGAAATAAGATCTTTAATTGAGTGATGCTTGAAAATTAAGTGCACCAAGATAGTGATTAAACTGTTTGGAGATAAATATTCAATTGCTTTTTTTTCAAGTCAAGAAAATGAAACACCAGCTGGTCACTGCTTTAAGTTCAAATGCGTTTGATAATTATTTCCAGATTGTAATTTACAAAGCATATAGCATTTATAGCTTTTCTCCAATTTGCATCAATGTGCAATCTATGTGCTGTGCGAAATTGCAAAATTTTATGCAAAGCATCACCTTGTGTCATTTGAATATTTGTAGTCTGACTCTGCCAAACCACATGATGATGGCACCAAAATGCTCGATACTCTTCATGCCAATCTGTTTATATTTTATATAGAAGTGAACCATTCCTTTTTCCTTTTTGACAGACGTCTATTGCTGATGCTTTACTAAAATATTTAGCAATGCACTTTATAACATATCACTCTCCATCCATTCTAAGTGACACTATTCGATGCTGGCTCACACAGCCAGAAGTGCTCTGTGGGGAAAAAATAGAAATTAACTTTTAGATGAGGTTTTTTTTTCACCAGAATTTTTTTTGACATACTGGTATCTGGAAAATATTTTATGTAGAGAGAAGTTATTTGATTTGACTGACTTTTTTCAGATTTGGCTGCGTTCCATTATTGATTTGAAATTATGAATAATAATAATATTTTCAGGGCACTCTAAATCTTTCAACACTAATTCGCAATGATTCTGTCAGGTTTTTTTAAAGACGTTCTGTCTCACGTAATTCAGTTGTGAAAAGAAAAAACTATAATACAGAAAATACTGTTAACAAAATATGCTATGTGATTCATTCTATGCTATGTGTTTCCATAGTCAGTTTGGATTTTAGCAGCCAAACCCTTAACATGAGAGAGATTTCTTTGCAGATTTTGTTCTGTCTTCATTGTGTTTCCTGAGACGCTTGTGCTTTATCTCTCTTTAAGACAGATAAGCTTGCAAGTGAAGCCGGTCAGCTTCAATAATAAAAACGCCAGTTTCTCTGAACCCAGAGGGATGGGGAATGCTGTGGTCATCACTTTCATTCCCTCAGCAGATCCCTATGGTTTTTCGTGGTTTGAAGTGCTGGATTTGATTTCACAGCAGAAATGCGGAGCTGTAGCATTGATGGCCCTTGCTAGCTTTATGAATTGCAGTAAGCAGATTGCCAATAGCCATCCAGGCTCCAAACTAATAGTGGCTGTGGAGACACTCACAGCCTTTCAGCTGAAGGCCAGATTTATTTATTCTGCCTTTTAACACTCAGCGACCATACAGTGGTTGTCACAAAACCAATATTTCAGTATTTGACACAAACAAATTGAACTGGAAGATATTAAGGAAAATGTTTGTACTTGCAAGGAATAATAGACAGCTGCAGGTCTATTTTGAGACACGTTGTTCAGTCCATGTTGGGTTGCTGTTATAACCAGGATGTTTAATTGAAATAATATCTTTTTTTTGTGATAAAGCATTATCATAGCATGAAAACAGGAATACAATAACATTTAGCAAGAAATATGCCACTAGATTATTGGGTGTGCAATATAAAACTGAAAGTGGGCACTTTCCTGAAGTGATCTCATCTTCTTTATTACATAGCAATTTTAAAATGCATCACAAAAGAACCTTATGTGTTTTGTCTCCCAAATAACACTTCATCTCCCTTTCAGTTGAAATTGAAGGCACTATATATTCATAGCTGCTTAAATTGAGAACTCATTCAGCTGAGGAGACCATCTAAAGGAAAGATGATGGTCATTCTGTTTATATAAATTGCAGATGTGAGAGCAAGGTCAGAGAGAAAATGATAAGATTTCATAAGTTTTAAGGAGGTAAGCATTTAAGAGATTATGCCTAGAGCAAGATTGTGTTTGTTCTGCACAACCATGGTCAAAATTTGGTGTGTATTATGACTCCCACACAAAGAGAAATCCCTCTGGCTCTCAAGCATCTTTTAATTGGCTATGCAATGAAGGGCTCTTATGCTGATCTAGGGCCTATTTAAACAATAAAAGGTCGGGCTTTGT
The DNA here is from genome assembly GCA_012976165.1 of Labeo catla. Classification (NCBI taxonomy): domain Eukaryota; kingdom Metazoa; phylum Chordata; class Actinopteri; order Cypriniformes; family Cyprinidae; genus Labeo; species Labeo catla. Next base: position 616,952 of record VONZ01000001.1, read on the forward strand.
TTATAAGAGGGATTTCATCCATATGGGGCTAATGTAAAATCTGAAAAATTATCAGGAGCGGCATGCTGCTTATGAATTTATTTTGAGAGTGTTATGAGTATGAGATGCAAGCAGAGTATTGTCATGTTATGCCTGTTTGTATGCTGCTGTTTTGCTGACTTTGAACCAAATTTCTATGTTCTTTAGTTTCTCTGTGTTTCTTTTGTGAAATTAAGGGTATATTTTGTCGCCTTAGAATTGTAAGGTTCTTTTGAGATATTGAGCTTCAAAGTTTTTGCGTTCCATGGACTTCTGTAGATAGAACCATTTTTGTTTTCTAAAAAGAGGCCCAAAATGTGCCCAGCTTACAAAAGAAACATCATATAATGTTCTTATAATAAGTTGCCACAGAATAAGAATATGTGAATAACTCAATTTTGACAAAAATGTCAGATAGAACCTTATAATTCTAAGGTGATGATTTGTTGGACATGTTTTGTGATGCACTGACAAATATGAAGTTATAATACAAATTCTGGCCAATATACTAATAAGCTGAAAATTATGTTCTGGCCATTAACTGATAAACAAACCGCTATTAAAGGTTAGAGGAGAAGTCCACTTCCCAAACAAAGATTCACATATAATGTACTCACCCCCTTGTCATCCAAGATGTTCATGTCTTTCTTTCTTCAGTCATAAAGAAATAGTTTTTTGAGGAAAACATTTCAGGATTTTTCCCCATATAATGGACTGATATGGTGCCCCGATTTTGAACTTCCAAAATGCAGTTTAAATGTGGCTTCAAACGATCCAAAATGTGGTTGTAAACAATCCCAACTGAGGAAGAAGGGACTTATCTAGCGAAACGATTGGTTATTTTCATAAAAATAATACTATTTAAATACTTTTTAATCTCAAATGCTCGTCTTGCCTTTCTCTCCCTGAACTCTGTGTATTGTGGTTCAAGACTGTTAGGGTATGTTGAAAAACTCCAATATTATTTGCTCCCTCAACCTCAAAAATAATTTCAAAATCATCCTACATCGCTGCAGAAGTACTGACCCAGTCTTTGCAACGTGAACATGCAAAGACGATTAAATACCCTTAACAAAAAAGGTAAAACAGCAATATAGGATGATTTCGAAGTTGAGGGAGAACATGAGATGGGAGTTTTTCGACATACCCTAACTGTCATGAACCAGAACAAAAACAGTCCAGGCAGAGTAAGACAAGACGAGCGTTTGGCATTAAAAAGTATATAAATTGTATTATTTTTATTAAAATAACCTATCGTTATGCTAGATAAGACCCTTCTTTCTCTGCTGTTTTCAACCGCATTTGGGATCGTTTGAAGCCATTGAAACTGCATTTTGGAAGTTCAAAATCGGGGCACCATATCAGTCCATTATATGGAGAAAAATGCTGAAATGTTTTCCACAAAAAACATAATTTCTTTACGACTAAAGAAAGAAAAACATGAACATTTTGGATGACAAGGAGGTGAAGACATTATATGTGAATCTTTGTTTTGGAAGTGGACTTCTCCTTTAAGCAAATACGTTTGTGTTTTTTTGTTCACTATATTTGATGTGCTCTGTGTGTGCATTGATCAGTGTTTACTGTATATGTGAATAAAAATGTCAGAGGGACAGAAGTCTGAAAATAAATAAAGGTTTAAAATTAGATACTGTTTGTTTTTATTTTAAAATAAATGTAAAATAAAACACAAACTAAAATCAGCCTCTGAAAATGCTGCACTGTTAAAAAAAAAAGTTTCAACTTAGTGTTCTGCCTAAAAATTTTAAGTTTCGTCAACATGAAATGTTAAGCTGTACTACATGAAAACGTGCATATCTGAATTGAGTAAACTCAAATTTTTAAGGCAGCATGAACACTTTAAGTAGAAACTTTAAAAAAAAAAAAAACAAAGTGTAGCCATTACTGCTTTTCATTTTTTTTACAATCACATTTAAAATGAATGCTTTTGAAGTTTACTTAAGGTAATCCATATGTTAAAAGTTTAAATCAGTATGCACAATAAAATATTCAGTATTGGCTGCTGCTATGATTTTTAAAAAATAAATCAATAAATAAATAAACAAAGTCCAAAAATCTCCATCTTGTAAAAAGTATGAAAAATGAATTATTTTTCAAGCTGGTGCCAGTATCTCTTATAGTGCAAGAGTATATTGTGCACTCCTAGATTTGCTTTTTGCTTTTTAACATTTATTGGCCTTGCTGTTTGTTTTGAGACCCTCGCCCGTGTGTCATTATAATTTTTTCATATCCAGAGTCATGAAATAGTAGGGAACTTGACTCAGCCATAGCTCATTATACAGTCATTTCAGTTTCCTGTGGTCTTCGAAGATTCATCTAGTTTTTCTTGCAGAAGTAGTGATTCATAGCACTGTGGCTAAATATCATCTCTGCCTACCTGTCAGAGACTGTTTCTCTGATTTTTTTCCTTGGAAAAGAAGAGGTGTGAGGGCTGCGGCTTGCCACGTACAGTCAACTGTCCACAGGTTTATTCAGAGGCTTGCCAGCCCTTTGTTTTCAGCAATGGCAGCAATCAGTGTTAGTGTTCTTAAATGTTACAATTATAAAAGAGGGGGGGAGGCGGAGTAATGCTGTACAGTTCAGTCTTGCTCAGGTCACCACGCTTTGATTTGCTTTTCCAGCACAAAATGGAGCACTTAAATCATTGCGTTCATTTTAGTTTATTTGTCTGTGATGCTTCTATGCATTTTTGGCTTATTTAACTAATGACAGAACCCTTATAATGCCTAAATATTTGTGTGCATGTAACAGACTGCCAGTTAGTGTTTGTTTTCAAGCAGTGTTCATTATGAGACTTGTTTACTCTCAATAATAACATCCCCACCACTCACTGTCTGTTCTTTATTTTTTTTGTTTACCATGGCTGACTCACTGCTATATTGAAAGAAATGGTAACAAATGCTTCATTCAAAGAGTATGGCAAGCAGTTTTTAATGCTTTTAGCATTGGTGCTTATAAAGAGACAACTTATCAGAATGCTCTGAGATGTTGCTTTAAGAATTGATATCATTTTGTAAAAACGAGAATCGATTAAAATCATGAAATCAATTTTTGTTTTTGTAACGCAGCCCTAATAATAATATTTGTAATATGATGGAGTATTATCATGGCATGAAAACAGGAATGTTTTCAAATATTTTAATTGTCAGCCCGTCCATACAGTTAGTCAGTGACTACACTGAAAAAAAATGGTGTAGAAACATTGCTCAGAAAAATGCAAGTAAATTTTGTAATTCAGTACGAAGAACTTTCACATGATTTTTTTTTTTTTTTTTTTTTTTTTATATAAAATGGACTCAAAGAAGTTTTATGTATAACTTGTAAAAAATAAATTGTGCAGTGTTGACTATTCTGACCCAACCCTAGTTTAAATGATCAATGAGATGAAATATATGTAGTGCTAAAACAAACCAAAAAATGAAAAATTAAAGTGGTAGTTCACCCAAAAATTAAATTTACCCCATGATTTACTCACCCTCAGGCCATCCTAAATGTAGTTGACTTTCTTCTTTTAGACAAATGTAATCAAAGTTATTGTAAAACGTGTCCTGGCTCTTCCAGGCTTCAGAATATCAGTTAATGGGTGTTGAGATTTCCATTGAGAAGTCCATTAAAGTGCATCTATTCATCATAAAAAGTATTTCACCCAGCTCCAGGAGGTTAATAAAGGCCTTCTGAACTGAATCATTGTGTTTTTTGTTTTTGTTTTGTAATGAAAATATTAGAAGTGCACCGATCGACTGGCCAGGGACCGGAATTAGCTGGTTTTCCCCGCATGATTGGCCCAGACCGGTGACTGGCCGGTCAGTCGGCTGTTTTTGCTTCATTTCACTGATGAAAATATTTCCAATCAAAGCCACAGCAAACTGTTGCATGTCTCCAAGCAACACAGCAGTGTTTCATTACTGAATGGTTCCTCGTTTTTGAACGAATCAAGTGAGTCAGTGATTCAGAAACCCACTCACAAAAGACTTGCCTAGTTTCTGAATGAATCTGCTGTTAAACGAATCGGTTGAATGAATGACTAAATGACTCGGTGATACCTACTAGTGGTTTGGTTTCAAATTTAAAAGTATCATTGCATTTTCCCCAACATTTCTTATTTGCATGTTAAATAATTTTATAAGATTAATGTTTTAATTTTTTTTTTATTTATTTGAAATATTTCAGAGTATTTTGTGCATTGAAAAAAGTATAGATTTTTGTTTGTATATGCTCTAAATTATAGTTCTTAGAAAGAAAACCTGAATCGTTATTGGCAGGTCACACTGAGAGAACGCTGTTCCAGCAGATGATGTAGGATGTAGATGTAGCGTAAGCTCTTGTAAGAATATGCTAGTCTCGTGAGAACCAAATTTTGTTTAGAGCAAAGGAAAACCAGTCTCCTCTTGGCTTATATCAAAATCCTCTAACATTTTTCTTTACAAATCCTTGTTTTGTACTTTTGTTACCAGTGTTTTGTTTTGCTCTTTCCACTGTGCTTCTGCGTTCGTCACCGTGTTTACCTACGTAATTTGCTGGAATGCCCCTCTCTTGTGAATACGTGTACGACAGTTAGCAGAAACTAAAGGTTATGATTTCTAAAGTTTTAAATATGGATGTTTTCCTTACACAAACACATTGACTGGCTTTAGAAGGCCTTTATTAACCACCCAGAGCCATGTGGATGTACTCTATTAATCTTTAAAATCTCAACACTCATTCACTGCCTTTATAAAGCTTGGAAGAGCCAAGACATTTTTTTTTTTGCTATAACTCTGATTTTAATCACCTGAAAGAAGAAAGTCAAACACCTAGGATGGCTTGAGGGTGAGTAAATCTTGGGTTAATTTTTAATTTTGGGGTGAGCTATCCATTTAATTAATTTCTAATACAGAATCCAAAGCAAAGGGGAAAAAATGCAGAACTTTGGGTAATTAAATTTTAGCCATCCAAAACTTGGCCAACATAAATCAAATTCTTTTTTCTTTTCCTTGCTGTTTTGGCCAGATTGCCAAATTCCATAGCATGATTGTATTTTAACTGCAAATGAGCTATTTTTGTTTTAAGTTAATTTCATCAAAACATGTAAAGAATGTGGCTTGAGCATCTCAATGCAACAACATTTGCTCGGCCAATGGTCTAAGTTTGGGGCGGGACTTTCTGCTTGCTTGGCCAGAGCCAGACAATGAGTAGTATAGGAAAGCTGTTTAAATATAGCTTGCACGATTTAATTTAATGCTGTAATATTGCAAAATGACTCACTTTGAGCTTTATAAATTGAAGTCCAGCTTTGTTAATTTGTGCATGAGGGCAATTACATTAAAAAACCCTCTGGATTTTTACATATTAGTGCAATAACTTAATTGCGAGGCCAAACTGATTTCTTTGATTACATCTGGCACTTATAGCTCCCAGGCACAGATTCATCTTAGTTGTTTTGGATTACGTCTTAAATAGCATACAGTGATGAAATGGCAAGGCGAAATTAGAGTGAGGAGTTTCCACCCGCAACAGTTTGAGAAATGGGCTTATGTTTGTAGGTCAGCCTGCCATTTCGCCTGTAACGAAACAAGCTTTTACCTGCAAATTCCAGCTGCGGAGCAAGGCTGTGCTTGCTTTCTATCTGTGTCATCTTCATGGGTCTCCGACAGTGGCGAGATAGAGAAAGAGAAAAGTATGAATGTGAAGAGGCTGTATTCCCCAGTGGGTTTTTATACTGAGAGGCTCTTCACAGCCAGTCTAATTATAATGTTCAGAGTCACTGTGTCATTGTGCCCCTTCCACCCGTTTTTCAGGGAAAAGTAGCTATGAGCCAGAAGTCAGTGTTTTCATGTTTTTAAATGACTGCTGATCATGTTTTATACATAGAAATTTTGTGTGATGGTGCGTTACATTTATTTATTTTTATTTTTTTTTAATGTAGGGACCGGAATGTCATAAAACTGGTGGGCTCTTTTGAGTAAAGAGCCACCTAGCAATCATCCTCAATACCCTAGCAACCACCCAAAACCACTTAGCAACCACAACACGCCCTTAACACTCTAAAATTGTGGCGGCAACTTTTTTGTGGCATGGAAAATTTAGCATCATGTTATTTATTCTGAAGAGGTTCAGTGTATCACTTTCTTCTTTTCATTTTACGCAGGCGTTGCTGTCTTTTCATTTCAGAGCGTAATGAAATCAAGTCTTTCATGACGTTCGGAATCAAATCTTTTTCATAGCCATGAAACTTGGTTTACTCCATACAGATGACATAAACTGATTTTGTTCCCTATATCTCACTGTAAGTTAATGCTGGACTAAAGGTTGGTTACTCTGGGATAATATTTCAAGATCAGTTTGTCAGAACTCATCAATTTATTTTCAACAATTTGCTGTCCTTCTGGACGCCTTGAGGATATCTTTATTGGTTGCTATGGGAACGCCATCCTTGATAGTATCTTGTGTAGCCATGGACACTGAATGAATCTAAATGTTGTTTCAGAGCGCGTCCGTGTCTTTTGGTATCATGGAAAAAAGGCTTGTTGACAAAGTCAAAGTTTTTCCTCAGCTCTGGCAGTAAAATGTAGGTGTCGTATATCATCTGGATATTGATTTAAGATTAGATTCGTGAGAGATTTTCATTTTTTTCCTGTTCTCTGCATAAACTTTCAAGACGGATGTGCTTCTCTCCAGCAGGATCTGTCTGTTCCAAGACCTTTTTCTTCATCTTGAGCCTTTACTTTTTGATAAAAAAAAGCCGCAGAAACTGCCACCAAGATCCACCATGTCTGATGATTAATGCTGACACGTTGTCTGTCCCATTGTGTCACTGGAGGACTGGTGATACGGACGGCCCTGTGACTCACTCGTCTCTCTAGAATGCAAAACTCTATCAAAAGAGGTGTGGTAAAAGAGCCATGAGATAGAACATCGTGACTTTTGTAACCCTGGAAAGTACAGAGTGGGTAGATTTCTATTCTTTCCTTCCAGGAACAGTCAAAGTGCCCTTGGTGGAAATGTTATAATGTAGGTGACTTTGTTTCTTCAGTAGAACACAAACGATTTTTAACTCAAACCGTTGCAGTCTGTCAGTCATATAATGGCAGTCAATGGCTACCAAATCTTTGAGAGTAAAAAAACATACACAAACAAAACCAAATTAAACCCTACGACTCGTGATAATACACTGATGTCCTAAGACCCGAAACGATCGTTTTGTGCAAGAAACTGAACAGTATTTATATAATTTTTTTACCTCTGATTTACCGCTATGTCCTACTGTCCTGAGCGCAAGCACAGTATCTGCCACGTGATGTGTACGCGCTCTGACATGGTATACGCGAGCGCTGTCAGTGATCTGCGCTTATACATCACTCATTGTTTAAATGAAAAGTAATTTTTTTTAAAAATTGGGATAAATCTGCAATAGAAAAACTACAACTAGAAATGATCAAAAACATTGTAGGGGTCCACAGAGACACGTCCAATGATGCCTGCAGAGCTGAATTAGGCTTATACCCACTGAAGATTGAGATCCAGAAGAGATGTGTTCAGTTCTGGCATCACCTCCATCAATCTGATCCGGATTCAATCTAATATAAAGCCCTCCTCCCCAATGAAACCTCATCACAATCTCATCCTCTAAACACGCTCGCTCATCAGCTAGTCCATAAAACACAACTCCTCACTGATTACAGCTACAACCCCAAAGCCATTATTAAAGAAATTGACAACAATTTAAAAGACACTCTTGATGAATCACTAAAAACACACTTTGACCTTTTAAATAAACTCCAATGCTACTCAACCCTAACCACTAAATATGCAAATTATTTATTAATTAAACCATTTAAAGAAAGACCAATCTTCTTGAAATACATGAAGAAATAACCATGATTTAGAAATAGAGAGAGGAAGACATAGACAAACATGGACAGAGCAAGCTAGATTAAAGTGATTCTTGCATTTTAAATATGGATATTTTGCTTACAAAAACGCATCGATTCACTACAGGAGGCCTTTAACCCACCGGACCTGTGTAAGGCAAATTTTAATATAACTAAGTCATATACACCTAGGATGCATGGAGGGTGAGTAAATAATACGCTACAGTAGTGTTGTGTCCTATTGTCAGCCTGCGAGATCACCAATACATGATATTATCGTGCTAATGTATTTAATTGTTCACATACTTAGTTTCATTGCCTGAAACCAGCTCCAGCATAAGGCTAAAAGCAGCCTAACATCATCAGGGAACATCATCACTGATTAGCCTAGGCTATTCTAGTGAAAGATTATGCATTTAAAAAAAACTCGCGTTATAAGTGAAGCTAACGTTATCCACACTGTATGATGAATAAATGTCTTACACACGCTGCCCACGTCTGTGGTGCGTCATGGCTCCGACGCGGCATCCGGAGTAGATCGCAGCTTTTGCATGTGTTTTGACCCCCGCATCGCACACGGCTGTGGTGCGTTACTGCTCTGAATCGGAAACTCTGGTCAATGGTTGTGTTTATACCCGTCGTGCTGCGGTTCGTTGAAGCGGCTCTCCACGCTGCATCATTAGGGTAATCCCCCACCTGGTCCCTACAATTCGAATTTCTGTGGGCGGGATTTAATTTAATGATATTCTAATGGACCGTGTTGTGACATCATTGCATGCAGAAAACAAACGCTGTAGGTCCAAAGGAGCTGTTTGTTGTAGTTCTTGAAAAGGGATTTTTTTAAAAAACTTAATCTCCCTTTGGGGTGGACTTTGAGATTTGTAACTTTGTAATCTTTTTTTTTTTTATGCCCAAAGATACACACCACACACTGACTAAAGTTCAAAAACTGAAAAAGCATAGGAACCCTTTAAACTGATAAGTCACAGTAAAGACATTTACAGAAGATTCATATTTCAAATAAATGCTGTTCCTTTGAACTTTCTATATATAACCCTGAAAAAAATGAATCATGGTTTCCACAAAAAATATTAATTAGCTGTTGATATTGAAGATAAAATGAGCACCAATTCAGCTTTCAGCTCAATTTCTGAACAGTGTATCAGTGAATGATGTGTTCTTTGGTCCATTTAAACCTACTTGATTTCATGACACGCATCACTTGAGGTATTGACAACTTGTGAGTCAGATGTTGCTGCTCATTCACTCATTCATGAATTCATTCAGTGAAGGATTCATCAGACTGGTTCAAACCGGTAACAAGTTTGAGTCATTTTGAATTGTTCATTAAAAGAATCAACTCCTAAAAGTTATTTCCTTTGTGAATCAGATCAAACTGATCATGCTGTAAAATAGTATTCCCGTTGCTGTTTTTTTGCCGTTTCATGAAACATGAGCAGAACATATAAATTGTATAAAAAAACAAACAAGAAGATTTCTATGGAAATTGTCTTATTGATTTGAATACGACAATTTATGTAAAAATGGTTTTATGAAAGCAATCTGCATGCTTCTGAGGAGCTGTGCATCAGATGAGCAGCTGACATTGAGATTAACGGAAAAGTCAACGAGTGGCCTTCACCAGATGTGTCTTTCTCATACACAGTGCAGAATCTAATTGATTATGAAATTCATTATTGACTTGAAGGTGATTAGTTGATGCAGCATTAATTTTCAGTCTCGCCCAGATGCATGATCAGACTATCAAGTTTGCTGTGTAAGTATTGTTTGTCTGGGGACAAGACAAAAATAAAGTGCCGCCTTTGATGGAGGGTGACATGATGATGGATCACCCTATCCTGCAGGGTGGTTCAATAATCAACCCATAATCTTACATGTTAAGATAGAATGAATGAATATGTCAGATTTAGTAGTGTAGTAGTGTAATAAAGGAAGTCGTTGTCCCAGCCTGTGTGCGTTCATGTAGCTGTCACGAGTGACCTAGGATTTGATTTGTAGATTGCTGGCAATGTACCCCACTGAATCTCCTGATCTCAGGAGGGTTACTAAAATCCTAATCTAGCCTCAACAGCGTATGAATGTCATTCTGTTAAAAGATGCCATTTCTCAAAGGCGAGTGACGTAGGATATTGTGAATGCTGTTGCAATGAGCAAAACGAGCCTGACATTTTAAAGGTGCACTGTAGATCAAATGAATGGCTCCTGCTCTGTTAGTTGTGCGTTATTTTCACCACCTCACAGAAGAGGAATCACGTCCTTGCTGTCTGTGAATTGTATAATAGATAATAGCAATTATGATCCCTTAATTTTTATAGCAGAATCAACATGACTTCAGGGATACAATACAACTCGTAGATAGTATGCCTGCCATATTATTTGTAAAGATTGTTTCTAGTAGTCCCAAGTTGGAAGGTTTTATGCAGTTAAGCTATAAACCATATTGAACATTGGCTACTCTAATCACTTTTTTTGTCTAAGGAACAATACTTCTGTCCAAAAGATAAAGTGTTTCCTGCAGGATTTTATTTGTGTAGTCAATTCCACAAGTTCAGTGGGTAACTAGAGAGTGCCCCTATTATTGATTTTTGAAAATTGCCTTTCATGCAGTGTGTAATGTAGCTGTATGTGAATGTAAACTCTGCAAAGTTGTAAGTCTGAAAGTGCATAAATAAATGTATTGTCTCTCAAAAGAAAGTATTGATTCAACCGAATTCCAAAATTAGACCAATCACAACAGACTTGATCATCGGACCAATCAGGGCAGATTAGCCTCACACAACGGCGGGGTTTGGTAAAGCGAATCTTCAAATTAATTGTTCCAGAGTTGTTGTGAAATAAAGTACAATTAAGTTAAATATAACAAAGTAAAATATTATATTATAAATGATAATTGTTCATGAGTCCCTTGTTTGCCCCTGAACCATTAAACTGCCCCCTGTTCTTCAGAAAAATCCATCAGGTCCCACAAATTATTTTTTTTTTTCAAAAGATTTTTTTTTTTTCAGCATTTTTTTGTGTATTTGAACCCTTTCCAACAATGACTGTATGATTCTGAGATCCATCCTTTCACACTGAGGACGACTGAAGGACACAATGCAATAAGAGCCGGGGCGTGAAAACTTTTTGAATTTGAAGATCAGGGTAAAGTTAACTTTAAATTGAAAAGAATCTTGGAAAACATGTAAGTATCTTCTGTAGCTTCTGAAGGGCAGTACTAAATGAAAGAAATGTGATGTTTAGGCAAAATAAGAAAAATGTACTAATTTCAATTGATCAAAAGTTTACACCCCTGGCTCTTAATGCATCATTTTTCCTTATGAAGCATCAGTGAGCATTTGAACCTTCTGTAATAGTTGCATATGAGTCCCTCAGTTGTCCTTAGTGTAAAAAGATGCATCTCAAAATCATAGAGTCATTGTTGGAAAGGGTCCAAATACACAAAAATGCTGGAAAACCAGTGTGAAATATCTTATTCAGGTCAGTACTACATAACAAACATGCATTTTGTATGATCCCTCTTATTTTGGTAAAACAATTAACATTTTGCAGATTCTGCAGGGTGTATGTAAACTTTTGACCTCAACTGTACACTTCTGTTCAAAAAATTGGGATCGTCTCGCCGTTCACTGATGCGTCCAGGTCACACTTACTCACTATATGTTTGATCTAAAACTAAACTGCCCTCATGTTTTGCTGCAAAACAGCAATCACAAGTAAAGTTTCTGTCATCTTTGCAGGGCTGTAATATGATGAGTGTACAAAATAACATACCTGTAGCAACAGTGTGAAAGTGAATAGCACATAACAGGCACAATACAGGTATCTATCGGTATAATAAGCATCACATGACTAAACATGCGTCATCATTTTCAAATACCTGTTTTCACAGTCCACACTAGAACACATTTTCAGATGTATTCATTTTGAACACCATTTTCAAAAATCTCTGTTTTCCTTGACAAAAACAATGTCTCATTGTGGATGGAAGGCCAAAACGGAGACAAAAATTGTTTTCATCGAAAACTTTTTAGTGTGGACAAGGTCTAAGTAAATGGCTTTGAGTCAGTTCTTTTCAGTAAATAATTCAAATAATTTGATTTACAATTCCATCTGAATAATCCTAAGTGAACAATGGTTAAAAAGTAACAAGAAGTGTCTGGAAAGATCAGTATATGCAACTGTGTATCTTTTAACTATATGTTATATCCACAAACTGCTTCATTTTGTGAAGTCAGAGTTTCACTTTCTCTGACACAATTTGTGCATTTGAACATTTTATTAAAAGACTATGTTCTTAAATCAGACTACTGGTGGTGCTGCGCTTACATTGCGTCACTCAAATCATTTATGATTCGTATTCTTCTATGGGAATCGCTGCCATATTTTATTCCGTTTTGTATAATATAGATTGTATTCTCAGTTCACCTTGTGAAACATTCAGGTTTGGCTCTGAAACCATTCTGAAAGCATGGTTAGTTTTCTGGTTGTTTGAACTTTGCTGTGACCTTGTAGGTTCAGCTAAAAGAGGAATTCCTGATAAGCTCAATGCTCCTCATTGTTTGACTTTGAGTATGCAGGTTTCAACTTCGTTCTGTTTTCAACACCGGTGTAATGTTTGGCCATGCCCATAATGCGCATCTTGAGCAAATTGAGTTCTTTGTTCAGTATTTAGTGCACAAAATAATTTCCAAGTATAAATGCAGCCAATTTAAACACTCCAGTCATATTACCTCATTTTTTTCATGCTACGAAACTGAAAAGGAAAGTTGAATCACCAAAGTTGATTTAGGCAGGGTCTAGTGAAATGGTTTTATCTTTTGGTTTAATCTTTAATTCATACATCTCTCACAGACAGCAGTGTCTGTATCTTCTTTGACCCCAGTGTGTCAATACTAGATGAAATTTCACTCAGCACCTGCTGAGAGACAAGAAATGGGCTCCAGGTGGCTGAAAGAAACTCAATTAAAATGAGACAAACAGGAAGGCATTACTGCAGAGAAGGGGTGAAAATGGAAAAGAGCGGTAAACATGTGCCGTCACCTGGTTAGTATTAACACCTAGGTGCATGTGGCGGCCTTGACAGCTTGTTTTTTAGTGCTTTTGTATTTTATTTCATTTTCTTTATTTATTTTTTAAATGCTGTGCTGAGCATTAAAGGGATAAGGTACCCAAAAATGAAAATTATGTCATTTAATTACTCACTCCAAACCTGTAAGACCTTCGTTCATCTTCAGAACATAAATTCACATAGTTTTTTATTAAATCCGAGAGCTTTCTGACCCTAGACAGCAACACAGCTACTATATTCAAGGCCCATAAAGGTAGAAAGAATGAGTACTTTTTGTGCGCAAAGAAAAAAATAACAACTTTATTCAACAGTTCCTTATGTTTGAATTTTTGTCTTGATTTAAACATTTTGTCCAAATTGGTCCAAATGGGTCTTATTAATCCACTTTTGTTCTTTCATATGTATATCTGTAAGTAGGAAGACACATAAGAAGCACACATTCTCCTCATTATTTAACATTAGCTATATAGGGAACAAACAAGATGCAGTAGCCAGAGGGGTTTGTTTGACTATCTTTTCTTGATGGCGTAAAAATTTCAGCATGTTGCTTTGAAGGATGATACATGTATTAATGAAACTATAAATTAAACCTTTTCCCAATAGCCTTAAGTCTACTCTTTAACAATATTGTGTTTGTCCCTCTGAATTTGTATACTGTACATGAGTGGGGATGAAAAATGAGAACGCGCTGCTCTTCATGCTGTCCCTGCGGGGACGCTTGTTTACTTGTGTAAGAGTGTTTGCTCACAGTTGTTTGTACCGACACCCACATCCATACATCTCTAAGCAGGCTAATGCCCCTCTGAATAGTGAAAGAGTGCTGCATACATCACAAAGTTAACACAGAGCTTAGAAGCTATAGAGAAACCCATTTACATGAGAACTCAATTCTATCCAGATGCACTTCAAAGGCTTTGCTGTTCCCTTTCCGATTTCCACACTGTTGATAAGCGCTTGGCTCATTTGAAAGTTCCAATCTTGCATTTCATTTGTCGAAATGTTAATGCCATTTGAGCTCGTTCTCTGCAAGGGCATATACACCAATAAAAAAGGGTGAAGTTATTGATATTTGCAGAGGACTGGCTGCATGATTTCTATTTAAATGTGGTCTTGGATTGAATTTAATTAATAGAAGTATCCTTGGGTGTCCTGGAAGGGTGGAAAAATAATTGCTCGGTATTGATATTTCTTCCTATAATGATCTGTATCTTTCCTCTCTGCTTTACAGTATGAATTTAAAGTGAAGAATATCAAAAAGAAGAAAGTCAACATCATTGTGTCCGTGGATGGGGTCAAAGTAGCGCTGCGGAAAAAGAAAAAGGTAAACTTCTAGTTTCTAGTTTAAAGGTAGTTATAATATTTATTTATTAATTTATTTATAGTTTTTATTTATTCAATTTTATTCATTTATATTTAATTAATATTATTTAGTCATTTGTTTATTTTATTTATTTAATATTTATTTATTGTTCTCCCATGTTGGTTAAAATGTTACCATTTAACAACAAAAATAATTCAGTTATTACAGACAAATATTTTTTCTATATGAAATATATTGTTTGCAATACTTGTAACTGAATGCTACATCAAATTGTATGCAATAAAATCCTTTTTTTAATGCACAAAAGATTATGCACACAAAATGCACAACACTTTAAAAATGCTAGGTTAAATTCAACGTAGCACTGGATGAAATATGGACAAACCCAGCGATTGTTATGTGGTTTTATTGAACTCAGTTAGTTAAACATATAACCCAACCGCTTGGTCAAAACAACCCAATCGCTGCACTCTAAATAAATGTTGGGTTAAAAACAACCCAGCGCTCTGTGAAATATGAACAAACCCAGTGATTGGGTTGTTTTGACCCAGGGATTGGGTAATATGTTTAACCCAACCTTCTGGGTAGTTTTATTCCACTCAGCTAGTTAAACGTATAACCCAACCGCTTGGTCAAAATAACCCAATCGCTGCACTCTTTTAAAAAAAAAAATGTTTCACAGAGCGCTGGGTTGTTTTTAACCCAACATTTATTTAGAGTGCAGCGATTGGGCTGTTTTGACCAAGCGGTTGGGTTATATTTTTAACTAACTGAGTATATGTTTAATTAACTAAGTTAAATTAAAACCAAATTAAGTCGTTAAATTGAGTTAAAACCACATAACATAACCGCTTGGTCACCCTAGTGCTGGGTGAAATACGGACAAACTCAGCGATTGGGTTGTTTTGACCAAACAGTTGGGTTAAATGTTTAACCCAGACTTCTGGGTAGTTTTGTATTTAACTCATCTATTGCTTAAAAATTAAACAAAAGTTTGTCCATATTTCACCCAGCACTGGGTTTACCCCAGCATTTTTTTATATCAATATTTTCTTGTGTTTGAGACTCTAGAGTACCACTGTAATCTATAATTGGCTTTTATGAATGAAAATACTGTGCCATAAGTTGTGTTTTTGTGCTGTACTAGAAATTGATTCATTGTAAGTGCTAACTTCCAATATGAACATATTACATAACATATCTAGCGGCAAGTTGATTCAGTGCCAGTCTGCCATGGGTGGATTGCTTAGATTCTAGCTCCTTTTTAGTAACGATAACTGCAGGTCATAACTTAGATGGGGGTGATGGTAGAAATCACGTACAGGCTTCAAATAGCTTTAAGTTCAGATGAGAATACCACTTGTTTCACAGCGCAACTCTGCTGTGTCTACCCTTTGGCAAGACACTTTGCCTTAAGGAGGTTTCCAGGATAGTTTTGTCCTTTAGCAAGATGCTTAGCTCAAAGTTAATGGGTACAGTCAGTCTCTGCAATTTCTGCATCTTAAGTTGCCTCATGCTGTTCATTTAAACATAAATTATTGATTTTAAACAGGTGCTTTATCTCATGGTCTAATTTGGTGCTGGAACTTAAATGAGAAAACTGATAGAGCAAGCTTCTGCCACGGATACATTATCATACATTAAAGTCTTGTGGTGTACTGAAATGATCACTTTCATTTCCTGCAGAAAAAAGAATGGACCTGGGATGAAAGCAAGATGATGGTGATGCAAGACCCAATATACAGGTGCGGAGCTTCATAAAATATGTCTTTTATTTGAACTGCATTCAGCACTTGACCAATGTAGCTGTCAATCCTGGTAGTAAATGAGTAATGCTGTGAGTCAGCTCTCAATGGGAGGCTTTGAGTGGGAAAGGAGAATTAAATGATCGTGTCATGTTTGCCCCTAAAATGGGTACCTAAATATATCACCTTCACACTCACAATGGCAATTGCAGTCTGTGTTTAAGATTGACAGCCGTTTTAGTTGCAAGCTGGAGTCTCAGATGGTCTATAAAACAGCCTGTTATGATCAAATTATGTCTGAATGGATGGGTAACTGAAGTCAGTCTCCTACTCTAACTTGAAAGTAATGACCATAATTATAGAAGTAATGGGTATTTTCATTCTTTTAGAGTTGATGTTTTTCCCTCTTTTTTACATTTTTGGTTTACATACAGATTTATGTTTATGCAATAGGCGTCGACCAATATGTGTGTTTTTGTTTTTTTGTTTTTTTTAGGGCTGATGCCAATACTGATTATTACAGATCAAGTAGACTGATAACTGATATTTGAACCAAAATAAATGTCTGGTGTAAGAATGAAGATTAATGACAAAATTAAGAATAACAAGGGTTCTGATTAAAAACTTTCCTTAAATGCTTTTAAATTAATTTGTCGGCAAATCAGTTTTGAAAATGACAGATACCAATAACCATAAAAATGCTTAATACAGGCACCGGTAATTGGTCAACCCCTACTATAAAATAACTATTTGTAAAATAAAGATTTCAACTTCGTTTTCTTGATTAACACCCCAAAACCATATTTTGCTACTGTTTCAAGTTATAAATATTTAAATATGGCAATGTGTAATTCCTTAATCTTTTAAAAATATATCTCTAAAATATCTGTTTGTAAAATAAAGATCTTGTATTTTACACCATAATTGTACAGTAACAAGTTTTGAGTATTTAAATATGGTCATCTGTAATTCCTTAATTACTTTAAAATCTGGGTATAAAATATGTATATCTAAAATATCTATTTGTAAAATAAAGATCTGAACTTCAATTTCTTGACTTGCATGCCAAAGCATATTTTGCTGTTGCTTCAAGATATAAATATTTAAACTAGGGCTGTCAAACAAATAATCACGATTAATCGCATACAAAAGAAAAGTTTGAGTTTGCCTAATATGTGTGTGTA
Source organism: Labeo catla (assembly GCA_012976165.1). Lineage (NCBI taxonomy): Eukaryota > Metazoa > Chordata > Actinopteri > Cypriniformes > Cyprinidae > Labeo > Labeo catla. The sequence continues at coordinate 634,180 of VONZ01000001.1, forward strand.
ATTATTATGTATGTATTAATAAAAGCACATTAATTTATATATTTAAGAAACATTTACAAGTATATGTATTTATTATCATTTTTATATAATTTATACTATATATATATATATATATATATATATATATATATATAAATAAAAATATTTAGTACATAAATAACATATTTCTCTTAAATATATATACATTAATTTGTGTGTATTTATAAATACATAATAAATACACACAGTACACACACATATATTAGGCAAACTCAAACTTTTATTTTGTATGCGATTAATCGTTTGACAGCCCTAATTTAAACGTGGCAATATGTAATTCCTTAATATTAAAAAAGATAAATAAAATATTTATTTGTAAAATAAAGATCCTGCATATTACACCATAATTGCACAGTATCAAGTTATGAATATTTAAATGTGTTAAAAAAAAGTGTAAATATTAAATATGTAAATATGGTCATGCGTAATTCCTTAATTACTTTTAAAAACGTCAATAAAATAGCTGTATCAAAGAAATCTATTTGTAAAATAAAGATCTCAACTTCATTTTCTTGATTAGCACTCCAAACAAGTCAGAAAACCATATTTTGCTGTTTCAAGTTATAAATATTTAAACATGGCAATGCTGGATTATTTCATCTTTTAAAATATATCTTTAAACGATCTATATCTAAAATATAAATTTGTGAAATAAAGATCCTGCATTTTACACCATAATTGCACAGTGCTAGGTTTTGAATATTTAAATATGGTCATGCGTAATTCCTTAATTTCTTTAAAGTATGTCTATAAAATATGTATATCTAAAAATCTATTTATAAATTAAAGATCTCCACTCCAGTTTCTTGATTAGCACCCCAAACAAGGCAGAAAACCATATTTGCTACTGATTCAAGTTATAAATATTTAAACATGGCACTGTGTAATTTGATTTAATTTCATAACCTGAGAGAGCTGGCATCCTTAAAGGCGTAGGTCACCCTCATGTCTTTCCAAACCCATAAGACTTTGGTTAATCTTCAGAACACAAATTACAGTATTTTAATGAGACCTGAGAGACTTCCATCCCTCTATTGAAAGTCCGGGTAACCAAAACTTTAAAAATCCGAAAAGGTTATAAAGGCACCATAAAACAAATCTATATGAATCAAGGAGGTTGAATCCAAGCCTTGTGAAGAGATGCGATTTCATATTATGCACTTTATAAAATGAACAGATTTAATTTAGGCTTCTATTTACATCTATATAAATGACATTTTTAACTCTGAACACAGACCGTAAGAAAACAACCCACAAAGCAAACTCTCCCACTAAAGTTTATTGTGACCACTCACAGTCAATTTAGATACAAAAATGTGCTTTCATAACTCAGCTCTATATGAACAATTAATTTAGCACTCCAAACTGTAGAGAGAACCACATTTTGCTGCTGTGTGAATGTAGCCAATGATTTCGCTGTTGCTGATGTTTTGCTTTCAGGCTCTAATTCTCCACTGAACTCAAAGTAGTTTGCAGCAACCTGTGTCACACTGAACAGTTGAGTCCTTTTTAAATCTATGATTATCTTCGGTATTTCTCCACATTATGAGGCTTGCAGTGACTGGCTCTGAAATGTCACACATGCTTAACCACTGTTAATGTGTTACATTTCATATAATAATAAAAGAAGTCAAACAGACACCCAAATGACAAGCCGATCGACATACACCATCTGACTTAGAATTGTAAAGAGGCTTCAGTTACTGACCAGAACAATTTAATAAATGAAGCTGAGAGATTTAATTGCACTCCATTTCATTTATGTAATTAGACAGTTGGAAGCTCAATTAACACTGGGATTAATCTTTTGATTATGCAAATTAGGACATCCAGTGTTTTGCAGATTGGAAAAATCAATGTGCATTGCACAATCTACTCATTGTATCGCAGCGTATTGAGTGCATCCTTATAGTAATGTATTCTGCAGTCTCTCAAGGAGAATTTAAGTAAATTTTGCAGGGCAGATCAGTGTGCGCGCTGTTTGCCGACTGTGTCTGTCAAAACCCCGATAATGAGATGTTGTGGTTAGAGTTCAGATCTTTGGATTAGTCCAAAGAAAGCAGCGGTCTCAACCCTTGTGGGGACTGTCATGCAGCTGGGACAGCAGACAAGGTCATTTTTACCTTACAGCCATTTCACACACAGCCACTGAGTGTGTTCCTCTAAGCTTAGCTGTGGAGGATGCAGGACCCAATTTACCAGTCGCTGACAGACTTAATGAAAAATGAGAGGACTGCCGCACTATGTCATCAGTATTAATCTTCTCTTGCACTTACGCCCTGGTACTAAACATCAGGCTGATTCAAATCTAGCAGGGAACAGCTGCATTGTCACTAAAACTATAGCCAATGCTAACCACAGGATCGTCTTCTGAGACTTGAAGTGAAAAGATGACAAGGAGCACGTTATAAAGCTCTGAGCGGCTTCAAATGTGGCTGGTTCATAGCACATGACCTGACGGCTGAGATGCAGTCTTTTTCTTGTATCCACAATACTGCAACCACCTGGAATTCGAGTATTTTATCTAGGATTTAGTTGATCCCTCAGACTCAAGGGCATTCAGTGAAATGCGGTCAGGTTGGCGTGTCTGTAAAAAGTATAAAGCAGCCGATTTAGACTTGTTCTTTCGTGAGTCTGTTCTTGGGTTACAAGCAATTTAAAATGTTATTTTTATGCATGAAGTAAAAAAAAAAAGAAATTTAGCTTTTTTTTTTTTTGAGGGGTTAAGCCCCCGATATATTTCAAACGAAGTTCGTTGTCGTTCGTTTGGGGGGCAAAAAGAAGTTTGAAAAGGCTGAGCGACGGTATACTGTATTCGAACATTCCGACACTCCGGCGCTGCTGGAGGTGGGGTGTAGATTAATGTAAATATGTGCCGTGCCGAGTCTGAAAACTTTGCATGATGTAAAAAAATAAAAAATAAAAAAAATATTGGAGTTTCCTTATTTTATTATTGTTCATTTATTTTATTAAATGGTAAATTAATGCACCTTTTTATATTTTATAGCGTTGTGGTTTATTTTTGATTAAAACAAAGGTTTATTATTGAATTTTCTTTTGGCCTTTCATTTATTGTATTCCTTGAGAGTAAAAACCTTTTGTATATTTAAGCAATTTAATAAATGCAAGAAATATGTTGTATAAACACAATATCACACTAGCCGTGTGAAATGGCTGTATATCGGCACGCTTTGCCTACGGTCCGTTACTGCTCCTTATGTGATATTGCTCATACAAAATGAATACTTTAAGAATGTATTAAATTGATCAAAACTGACAAAAAAATGACATAAAATGTTGCAAAAACTGAGAAATCATGATATGCAAATTATGATTTTTGAAGCATCATGTGACAAGCAGTTATTTAAAGTTGTAATAATATTTCACAAGGTTTTTTGTGTTTTTTTATTTAATAAATTAAGTGAGTATAAGAGAATTGAAATTTTGTTAACTCTATTTTAGTCATTTGAATTGGACAAAAAGTGGGAATTGTAGGGGAAAAAAAAGTACTATTAATGCAGTATTTCCCACAAAATAAAAGTTCTAGCTTTTAATATAATATGTTGTTTATTTTTGATTTATACAATTTATTTTTACACTTTTTTTTTTTTTCTTTCCCCTATGCATTTGGTGGATGTTTTTATCCAAAGTGACTTTATAATGCTAATGCATTCCATGGGAATAAAACCCATGATTCAACATGCTTGTTTTGTATCAGACTCTTGTCACAGTAATTCAGTATTCAACCATATGCAGTAGTCCTAAGTTCATGCATTTCCTAGCTCTTAACATTTTCCCTGTAACATCAGGTTCAAATGCACACTTTTGCTGCTCATAGAGTTTGGTGATCAAACCTAGCCATAAGTACACTTAAGTACCGACGTCTGCTTACTGAGCAGATGTTAAAAATCAGTCTGGAATATGAAGGCATGCAATAATTTTGTTCATCAACACTTCATCTTTCCTGGACCACAGCACTGGGATCGGTCCAATACAATAGCCAACATCTACATCAGCACTGCTGCAAAAGCCCCAGAAGGCTTCATCTCCCAGGCAACGTGAGCATGGGGTTCCCATTAGAATATGAAAAGCTTTCTCCGTCATCCTTGCTCAAGGGTATGCGTGTGAGCACGTGTGCGTTTGTTTGTTTGTTTGTTTGTTTGTGTGTTGAGGACACACAAACCATTAGTGGTGTTTTTAAATACACCCCCATTAGTGCCAGAGTCTACACACAAGCAGGCAGTAATACATGACTCCATGATTAAAACTCGATCATGATGGATACCTCACATGCTGGCATCTTCATGTTTTTGCAAGGTTTCCAGATTTGGCAGGCTTGCGTTACTCTCAAATGCATCTCTCTCTTAGCGCAGATTGCTTGTAGTTTATGTTTTTGTTTAGAAATATGGTTTTAGGAGACGTTTGGCAAGATATATGTGATCGCTTGTCCAGATCCAAACATTCCCTTCGCCAATATCATCGGTGAAATACTTCACACAGTTCCCGCAAGAGGTGGAATGCATTACAGTATGTACTCGCCGAAAAGCACATAATCTCAAGATAATAAATAATGAGTGGCTGGGTTTTGTACCTACAGGCTCTGATCAATGTGTTTATGAGTCTACCCCCTTGAAATGCTCACTGAATCCATATAGTGTGTGTGGCTGATTGCTGGTTGAAAGAATAGACCAGCATATGAATCAGGTCACCTGTCTTAGTTATAAATGAGGCTTGAATCTGGCTGATCAGAACAACAAGGACTACGTTCAATGTTTGTACAGCAAACAATGAAGGCTGCATGGACAGCTGAATGCCCAGTGGCAGGTTTTAATACTTCCTGGAGTATTAAAGAACTTGCTGTACTGCTTAATAACAGGATTTTATGTGATGTCAAGGTTTTTGTCCAGTATGCACTCCTTGGGAGTCTTTGTCATCGGATGGAAATTTCGTAACTTTCTCTATGTACGATTTAACCAACCCTCAATGTAATTCAGGTCCCAACACAATAAACGTAAAATCATTCTTCGCCTTTATACTGCCTGTCTAGTTGAAATGTGCAGTTATGTTTGTGTAAAATGTTCTTTTAATTAAAAAAATGTCACTACATTCATTCAAAGGTTTATAGTTGGTAAGGAGTTTTTTTTTTTCTCTGGGTAATGTTTTTGAAGAAGTTCCATATTCTCACCAAGGCAACATTTATTTGATTAAAGGATTAGTTCACTTCCAGAATAAAAATATCCTGATAATTTACTCAACCCCATGTCATCCAAGATGTTCATGTCTTCTTTCTTCAGTTGAAAAGAAATTAAGGTTTTTAAGGAAAACATTACATGTTTTTTTCCATATAGTGAACTTCAGTTGGGAACAGCACGTCCAAAATGCAGTTTCAATGCAGTTTCAAAGGACTCCACACAATCCCATTTGAAGAATAAGGGTCTTATCTAGCAAAACGATTGGTCATTAAAATGTATAATTGTGTGTTTTTTTTTTTGTTTGTTTTTTTTTTTTTCCTTCAAACCACAAATGCTCATCTTGCACTAGCTCGACTACACTTTACGTAGTCACATTGGAAAAGTCACGCGTGATGACGGTGGAAGTACCAGCCCCGTGTTTACAAAGCAAACATGCAAAGAAAGTCAAACGTCATTTACCAAAAAAGGCAAAACATGATTTTGGAGTAATGCATGAAGTCGTAGACGTGCATGCGGAGCTACTGCAAGATGAGCATTTGTGGTTTAAAGGTATATACATTTTTGTTTAAAAAAAAAAAGACCAATCGTTTCAATAGATAAGACCCTTATTCCTCAGTTGGCATTGTGTAGAGCCCTTCAAAGCTGCATTGAAACTGCAGTTTGGACCTTCAACCCGCTGATCCCCATTAAAGCAGTGTTGGGCGTAACGCATTACAAGTAACGCGACTTATGTAATAATGTTTTTTTTTTGTACTTTTGTGTTTGTAATGTTTTGTACTTTTTTCAAGTAACTAGTAAAGTAATGCATTACTTTTGAATTTCTAAGAAAATATCTGAGTTACTTTTTCAAATAAGTAACGCAAAAGTAACGTAACACATTACTTTCCATAAAACGTAACTAAGTAACATAATTAGTTACTTTTTCAGGGAGTAACGCAAAATTGTAATGCATTTCTTTTAAAAGTAACTTTTCCCAACACTGCATTAAAGTCCAATATATGGAAAAAAATTCTGGAATGTTTTCCTCAGAAACCTTAATTACTTTTCGCCTGAAGAAATAAAGACATGAACATCTTGGATGACATGGAGGTGAGTAAATTATCAAGAAATTTTAATTCAGGAGTGAACTAATGCTTTAACAATATGTGAGTACATGTTCTTGTGAATGACCTAACCACCCAAGTTGTGATCATTAAAAAAAAATAATCTCTGATTTATGTTGTAGAATTTGGGAATAATCCAGTTTTTCTAGCACATACTTTGATAAACAGCCCTATGGAACAACCTTCATGATCCTAAAACAAGCACTTTGGCCACAAGTCTTCCCTCTATATTCGCCTTGTGCTTTAAGGAAGCAGTTTCAGAATTTAGACAACCAAATGTCTTATTCCTCACATTCTCCCACTGTCGCATTGGCTAAAATGGACCCTGAAAATTCAAAAAAAGCTCATTCTAAATGCCATCTCATGCCTTCATAATACCTGTTTTATTAGCTCCTCATTCTCTTGCAGTGGGTGTTGGAGAAAAAAAAATCTTATCATATAAGCCATAACTCTACTGCTTGAGTGCTTTTTGTTACAAAGAGACTTTTCATTTTATTCCTTTAATGAGTGTTGCTGTGGTGATGCAGTTTTACTTTATTATTTGTTTAATTTAATATCCCCCACACATTAACCTGATTAAGCAGTACTTTAGTGTTTTAGCTCTGTTCCAAGTTCGCCGTTCGTTCATCCGTTATGGATCATCTGATGACGAGTGATCAGACAGACAGTTGTTTACACCTGGTACTGACACGCATCTCAAATGTGATCGCTTGTGATCGGGTTTCGAAGGAAGGGCCCTGAGGGCAGCCGTTGACTGACAGATGATCATGTCTGAGATTCTTCAGGATGGCTTTGCTTCACGCTGCAAGATCTATGTGATATTTGATGCATGCATTTCTGGTTACATGTATACAGTTGAAGTCAAAAGTTTACATACACCTTGCAGAATCTGCATTATTTTACCAAATAAGAGGGATCATACAAAATGCATGTTATTTTTTTTTATGTAGTACTGACCTTAATAAGATATTTACAGATATTTAGAGTCCACAAGAGAAAATAATAGTTTGATTCTTGAGTATCTTAATACTATGCTGTTACCTGAACGATTCAAAGCTGTGTTTTTTGTTTTGTAATAACAGTTAAACTGCCCACTGTTCTTTAGAAAAGTCCTTTAGGTCCCACAAATTATTTGGTTCATCAGCATTTTTGTGTATTTTACCCCTTTCCAACAATGACTATATGATTTTGAGATCCATCTTTTCATACCAAGGACAACTGAGGGACTCACATGCAACTATTACAGAAGGTTCAGATGCTCACTGATGCTTCAGAAGAAAACGCAATGCATTACGAGCCGGGGGTGTAAACTTTTGAACAGAATGAGGATGTGTACTTTTTTTTTTTTTTTTTTTTTTTTTTTTTTCTTATTTTGCCTAGTACTACCTTTCAGAAGCCACAGAAGATACTTACATCTTCCCTAGGAGACAAAATTTGTTAAATTTCCCCTGAACTTCAAACTTCAAAAGTTTTCACCCCCACTCTTAATGCATCGTTTTTCCTTCTGGAGCATCAGTGAGAGTTTGAACCTTCTGTAATAGTTGCATACGAGTCCCTCAGTTGTCCTCAGTGTGAAAAGATGGATCTCAAAATTATACAGTCATTGTTGGAAAGGGTTCAAATACACAAAAATGCTGAAAAACCAAAGAATCTGTTGGACCTGAAGGATTAAACAGTGGGCAGTTTAACTGTTCAGGACAAACAAGGGACTCATGAACAACTATCACTAAGTACTATGTAAACATCTTATGTGAAATATCTTATTCAGGTCAGTACTAAATAAAAAATAACATGCATTTTGTATGATCGCTCTTATTTTGGTAAAATAATTAACTTTTTGCAGATTATGCAAGGTGTATGTAAACTTTTGACTTCAACTGTATATGGTTTCAGTTACTGGACCGAATTTACATCTGTATATAGTTCTAGTCCACTTGTGATCAGATTACAACAAAATGCATGTTAATACCAGGTGTAAACAGGGAAATCTGACTGTCAAATTCTAGGAAATCTGACTTTACCATAAAGTCAGATTTACCTAATAGTAAAGTAGGGAAAGGGTGTGAAGACCAGGTTATGGATGGTGGCAGTTTGATTTTAGTGTAAATGTAGTAATTAGACAGTCACTTCTGTGTGCGCTAGTGCATTTTATGTTATTTCCTGTTCAGTGCACATGGCATTGCTGTCAAATGTTGTTCTAAGCACACCCTGATAACAGTATTATTATCCAAATTGTTTCCTACATTCTATGACCAATGAAAGCTTTGATCACAATAAAGTTAGTCAATGCAACTACAGCTTCAGTTCAAAGACAGACAATTTCTTTTGTTTTTCCCTGTTTAATTGCATTTTTCTACTTTGCTGAAATGGCAGCTTGTGCATTTTTAGTTTGATGTTATTATGCAAAACAGATTTCTGGTGTTTTCCAGTTCTTAATTAGCAGCTACCATTCAAAAGCTTGGGGTCAGTAAGATATTTATTTATTTTCTTGAAAGAAATTAAAGGGATTGTTTATCCAAAAATGAAAATTCTGCCATTAATTACTCACCCTCATGTTGTTCTACACCTGTAAGACCTTCGTTCTTCTTTGGAACACAAATTAAGATATTTTAGATGAATTCCAAGAGCTTTCTGACCTTGCATAGACGGCAACGCAACCAACACATTCAACGTCCAGAAAGGCAGTAAGGACATTGTTAAAATAGTCCAATGTGACGTCAGTGGTTCAACCGTGATGTTATGAAGCTACAAGAGGTTCCAGATTGGATGAGCCATATCTGAAGTTGTTGTACTAAAAATGATGTATGCAAATCAATGGCTGTACATCCTAAATTGAATTCTGTATTAATGTGCCAGTTTGCTATATTGCTTGGCAGCTATACAGTTTAGCTAATGAGCTGAATTACTTGGCAGAAGTTTTGTTTATTTTGATTCATTTTATTAATTTACTTATTCACTGAACATTGGTTTGTTATATGAACTTTGAGGCAGTCAAGGCCGTGTGCTACAGTAATTCTACAGTGATGTTGTGCCACTAACCGTGGTGATTGTACTGTTTTTTTAAGTCTGTCATTTTAACAGGTGTCTAGACTGACATCCAGTTTCCTGTTTTGCTAGTAATAAGTACAGATGTGAATGTGTACTCACAGTACGTGTACACATTTACAAAGTACTACTGTATGTGTCTGCATGCTGGGAGGAACTGTGTGAAGCTTTGCGTTTGAATTCTGTACAGCCATGCATAACCCAGCATGAGATGTTGAAGAGTCAGCAATGTAGCATTTCCCAAAAGCTTTCTTTTATGTAGTTCACTTTCCCCAGATTTTTTTTTTCTATATCCTGCTACCCTTTATCAGTTAAGTGTGCAGGAAAGATTGTAAGCCCTTCTGGGAAATCTTTTTCCATACTGACACAAGGGTGTCGTTGTCTGTGTCTTATTAAAGTTCTGACTTGTTCCCATCTAGAAGTTGATCATTTAATCATTTCCTTCAGTGATTCCTGCCTCTTCTCAAACTTTTACTAACTAGAAAAGTGTAGACATTTTTCCCCCAAGTAACTTTCTGTAAGTAGGTCTTTCTTATACTTCTAATTATTTTTTCATATGTAGGAATAAATATTTGATTGCCGCAATGATGTGCATTCAAGTTTATCAAAGCTTTGAGTGGATTGCAGTTTTAGGAGTTTAATAAAAGACATGAATGTCAGATGAGTTTGGTTAGTGGGTGTTTTTCACGTAAAGTCTAAGACCACATTGCAAAGCTGTTTTTGATAAACTTTTGTTTGTTTGCTTGCTTATTTGTTTGCAAATATATTTTATTAATTTATGATCTAATTAAAGTTGTTGTAAAATAATACAGAAGTAAATAGTTAAAATTCTGCACTTTAACTTTATTTAAACCAGAAAATAAACTGTTTTGTGTTATTCTATTTATCAAAAAAGTCATTAGCAAAGTAGCTGTTTTTGAACTCTGTTTTAGGTTTTTCTAACACTTTAAAAAAGTGTTTTAAAAGCTATTTTTAAAAATAAACTGTTTTAAGGTTTTTGAACTTTTATTTGTTGAGATTTTGAAAAGGTTGATTTATTATTTTTATAGCTTCTCAAGACTTGTATCACAATGACTACGTCAGTTTATGCAATTAAGTTTCTTTAACTTTGAACAGTGTTTTTTCCCCATTATACACAGATTATAAAGATTTTATTTTATTTTTTAATTTAATTTTATTTTATTCGAGGATGAAAAAAAAATCTTGCTCAGAGCTTCCCACCCCCACTGCACCATTATACATTATATTATGCACACTCTTAGTGTATTCTATCCCTTATTATTATTATTATTATTATTATATGCATATATACACACATTATATGTTCATATTTTTTTGTTCAAAACCTTTTATTAATATTTTTTATATTATTTTAATATAACAATTTTTAAAAGAAAAGAATGAAAAAAAAATTATAATTATAATTAATGATGAATTTGTTTTATCTTTTTATGTTCCTTAATATAACAACAATTTCAAAAAGAAAAAGGATGAAAATCAAAACAATAAAACATTTTTTTATTTAAATTATTTTTTGTTCAAAGCCTTTGTTAATATTTTATATATTATTTTAATATAACAATTTTAAAAAGAAAAAGGATGAAAAAAATTACTGTTATTATTATATACATATCACATTATATACGTAATACTATTATTATTATTATTATATACATATCTATGCACATTCACAGATAAATAAATAAGTTCATATTTTATTTTATATATTTTTTTGTTCAGTCTTTTTATTAATATGTTCCATAATATAATAATTTAAAAATGAACAAGGATGGAAAACTAAAAATAATAACATTTCTTGCTCCAACAGAGCTCCCCACTTCCACTGCATCATTATTATATATTATATGATGCACTCTTAATCTATTTTATACCATATTATTGTGGTGGTGTTGTTGTTGTTGTTATTAGTGTTATTATTATTATTATTATTATTGTTGTTGTTGTTGTTGTGGTTGTGGTTGTGGTTGTTGTTATTATTGTTGTTGTTATTATTATATACATATATTATTATTCATTAGTAAGCTTGTTATTTACAAACTGCTTGAGTGTAAGAGTGGTAATAGCTGCAAAAATATTGATCTAATTATGCATATAAAAGCATGAATTAAATAAAAACCACAAGGATAATGTTGTTTGTTGTCTCTCTAAAACATAGAGAATGACAATTAGAAGGATACAGTAGGTTTGAATTGCAAATGTCTCTTGTGGAATGACCTTGATGCTCTTCAGAACTCTGAACTTATTCATCAGACATTTTCATCAGCAGAGTAGACGAGGGAATGCCAGAAGAAAAACTGCTGACACATAGGCTGATTAGAATTGATACTGGATGGCATAGTTTTAGCAATGCAGTCTTTCTTATACCACTTCTGCAAGTAATACGGCTTTAGGTCTGCGTCATATTGAGTAATGTTATTGCTAACAAACTTTAAGTTTCATTGAAAGTCGTAGACCATTCATTCCATATTGTTTTATTTTGGCCTACTTATTTCAATGTACCTTTTGGAAAGGTCGTGCAAGCTAATCGTGTTTGAGAGAAGGTCTGAACGGGTGTCATTATTGTATGTGTTCCTTGAGGAAAGTCACAGATGAATGCTATCAATTTATGTGCCAGACGGATACGTAATTTCCTTCGCTCTGTACCCGCTTTCCCATTTGCGTAAACCTCATCGCACATCACATTTAGCTTGTAGCACTGCATCCGATATTCCATGAATACATAAAAGGTCCAGCACATTGGTCTTCTAAATGAGCCTCTGGAGGCCATGCGAGCTGTGAGGTGTGTGGCTAATGAAATGTGCCGAGCACGTCCTCTGTTTGTGTGTGATTACTGTCGGAATGCTCTGAATGGCTGTTGATAAAGCAGAAGCGGAGGCAGATTCGCCCTCGGCAAGGCTTATTGCGTAGACAGAGGGTTGTCTGTTTTTCTTTATTTAGTGTTAAACTCAATTACAAGAGGCTTGGAAAGTCACAAACTACAACTTTTTAGTGGAGACCGTCCATGAGAACCCATCATACACCTCCAGAACATTACTATTTGAGACTTTGCTGGTTTAAGCCGGACCTAAAGGGATGCACATAAAACCTCCAAATATCCCACACAGTTTGATGCTTAGCCAAGCTTGAAGAAGTTTAACTGAGCAGCTCGTACAGTACATGGGGTCGACGGCATCATCTTCACTTCGGTGAATTCAGTAATGTGAGCGTTGAAGTTTGGAAAGGCACCTTAAGCACAACTTCGAAGCTTGAGGCTCTCATTTTATTTTCATAGCTAGTTTTTTTTTGATAGATTGGAGCATATTTTGATGGACTGTGAAGTATTGAACTCCTCTAGGGCTTTTTACTTTATTTTTTATAAAAAAAAAAGATTTTTAGTAAGGTGAGACCAGTTTTATTTTACCTCTTTTTTTATCATACAAACATTAAAAACCTTTTTATAACAGTTTTTATTTATTTATTTGTTGTTTTATAGGTTATTTACTACTACTATTTTTCACTTGTTTTCTCGCCATGAATATAGTATGGTGATTTTATTGAATCATGAATATATGGTGATTTATTATCAACAGTCTTGATAATCATTTAGTAGGTATGAGTTAGGTAAATTTTGATTTAGCTTATAACAAATATTTTTTTTTTCTTTCTCATTTAATTTAAACCAGAGTATAATATAAATTATTTATTACTTATTTATTAATTAATTAATTTATTCATTCATTAATTTTATTTATTTTAAAATTAAAATAAAAATTATCATGGATAATTTTAAAATTATCAATTACCTTAAAATAACCCTAACTTTAAGTCATGACTTAAAATTATATATAAATTTCTTAAAAATATAACCGTTTTAACCAGAAAATAAAGTTGTAATGCTTTTGTAAGCATTTGTTTTTATTTTTTTAATGATCCAATTATAGCAGGGTTGTGAAATGATACAGAAATATTTAAGATTCTTTATGTAGTTGGTTTTTTTTAAGCAGAACATAAACGTTTTAAACTTTTTGTTTTTGTTTATTTTTATATGATCTAATTATAGATTGTGACTTGAAATAATACAGAAATATTTGAGTCTTCATGTTTTTTGTCTTTCTTTTTTTAAACTTTCCATTTTTATTTTATTTTATTTTATTTTATTTTCCAGTTATAGCAAAGTTGTGACTTGAAATGATAAAGAAATATTTCAGATTCTTCATATAGATGGTTTTTTCCAAGCAGAACATAAACCATTTAAAACTTTTTGTTTTCTTTACTTTTTATATGATCCAATTATCACAGAATTGTGACTGAAATGAAACAGAAATATTTATAATTTTTCATGTTTTTTTCTTCCATTTTATTTTTTAAAGCAGAACATGATTTTAAACTTTCCAGTTTATTTTATTTTATTTTATATATTCTCCAGTTATAGCAAAGTTGTCACTAGAAATGATACAGAAATATTTAAGATTCTTAATAGAGCTGTTTTTTTTCCAAGCAGAACAAACAGTTTTAAACTTTTTCATTTATTTTTAAATAATCCAATTATAATGGAGTTCAGACTTGAAATATATATTTTTTTCTTTTTTTTTTTAAAGCAGAACATAATTCTAAACTTTAAAAATTATTATTATTATTATTATTATTATTATTATTATTATTTATTTTTAAAAAAAAATTTTTTTTTTTATTTATTTATTATGTTCCACTTAAAGCAGAGTTTTGACTTGAGATGATACAGAAATATTTAAGATTCTACACTTCTACTAAATCACTAATCAAATAAGCAAATTTGTTTAACTGACCATGTGAATTGTAAACATCATTGGAACATTTCTTAAATCATGTTCATCTTTTTTTTTTTCTTTTTTCTTTTTATTTAACCCAAATTGTGTTAGTGATAATTATTTTTTTATTTGTATTGCAATTAAAAGCATTTTTAGTGATCTTAGATTTTTTTTCAGCTCCTCAGTATTTATTTACATGATCCAAACTCCAGTTTGTCCCAGCTGTTGGAGTCCCTTTTTATTGTGTTTTATGCATTTCTCTTTTTTTCTCCCTTGTTTTTACTGTGAGATGCTTGAAGTGTGTGACACCATTTGTCTTAGGAAGGAGACAGTTGTGTGTGCTTGCAGATTTCCAAGAGGAGATAGAGGTCTCATTAGACATGTCAGTGGGAGCTCAGAGGAATGGATGGATGGCTCTTAATTATTGACCCGCTTGGCAGCTTACGACACAGAGATTGAGATTCCTCTCGCCTTCCTCTGTCTTTACTGGCCCGTCACTACATACCAGACACATCCATTCAGAGTCTGTCAGAGCTGCTGAAGAGAAATACAAAAGTGATTACTGTACAAACTCATATATTCTGACACAGATCTCCTGGTCTTTTTTAAATAAAGTGTTTAGGGCATCCCAACAGTGTTTTAATCTTCTTGCCATTAACAATTGGTCTTAGTTTGACTGATTAATGTAGCTTTGTTGTATTTAATCAGTTAAGATACAGACAAAAGTGTATGCTGACACTTTTTTTTGGTAATCAAAGGAATAAAAGGTTTTATTTTATTATTAAAAAAATAAAATCTTCTTGTTCAGAGCTTCCCACCGCAGCTGCACCATTGGTAATGAAAGGAATAAATTTATTTTATTTTATTTTATTTTTGTTTTGTTTTTGTTTTTTATTTGAGGATGAAAAAAATAAATAAATAAAATCATCTTGTTCAGAGCTTCCCACCCCCACTGCACCATTATTAAACATTATATTATTATTATTATTATTATTATTATTATATGCATATACACAGATATATATATATATATATATATATATATATATTTATTTTATTTTTTATTTATTTTTTTTTTTTCATTATATAGTTCATATTCTATTTACTTTTTTTGTTCAAAGCTTTTCAATGAATATTTAGTATATTTATTTTTTTTATATATATACAGTGTATGTATGTATGTATATATGTATGTATGTATATATGTATATATATATATATATATATATATATATATTAATTAATATATTTTTTTTAATCAGAAAATACTTAAATGTGTAAACTCTTCTTTTTTTTGTCAGCAATAACAGATGCTGAATAAACTGACAATAATTAAAGTATTATAATTCAAAATTACAGTATATTGTATATAAGTATATTGAGAGAAATAGAACATGCCAGTATATTAACACATTAATAAAGTCTTTGTTTGTTCCAATATAGTTTTTCACATCTCTTTGTCAGTTTGCAGATTGTTGTTAGCTGTTGTTTAAATTTGAAATAATTTTTGTCTGTTGTAATTATGCCGTTTACATGCAGTTATGAAATACTGACTAAACGTAGCACATTTTTGTTAAAGGACGAGCTTAAAAATGAACACTTCTATATGATTTGGCCTATTATAAGCATGCTATATAAATAACTAAAATCTTTTGCTTCCTTAAAATTGAGAAGAAAGTTAAAAATATCTGAGAGTAATTGCACAAATTACTGCTGTTTTTTTTTTTTTTGTTTGTTTGGTTTTTTTTTGCCAGTCATCTTAAAGAAAGAAAAATCTTAGATTAAAGTTAAAGTTTAGGAAGAACTTGTCTGTGACTGGACTGAATGTTTATGTTCACAACAAACTCAAACTCAGGTCTCCCGTTGTGTTGGAGTACATGCATTTCACGTCTCTGACCTGTCTTGATGTTTTATCGTGGCCATCTGCTCACCCTATTCTCCCCTAGTTTCACTCTCATAGTTTCCTTGCGCAGTTTTGTTGGATGCAGAAGAACTGTGAGTAAATGTCAGCCAATAGATTTTCATTTCTTATCATTCTTTGTAGCTGCATTAATGATTGCAATAGTCTGAATATGGAAATCATGAAATACAAGGCCTTCTCTTTTTTTCATGTTACAGTTGTAGTGATAGCAGAGACAGAACAGGAAATGTTCACAAGAATTGAAGAGAACGGAATCAGGAAATGACGCAAGTCGAACCCGACCTCCCGTCGCCTCCATGGGATTGTGTCAGAGCTTGTGCTAACTGCTAAACTACCCCCGCAAAATTAAACATTTTCAGGTCAGCTAGTGTGTTTAGAGCAGTGTGCTGGAAAGGCTTACACTGTTGTTATGCTTTCCTAATGAAAAGTTTAAATAGCTGTATCAG
The DNA here is from genome assembly GCA_012976165.1 of Labeo catla. Taxonomy (NCBI): domain Eukaryota; kingdom Metazoa; phylum Chordata; class Actinopteri; order Cypriniformes; family Cyprinidae; genus Labeo; species Labeo catla. The sequence goes on from VONZ01000001.1 coordinate 650,713, forward strand.
CGCAAGACCTCTTTCCCCCCTTCGCTGAGAGGAGCGTCTCTCTCCCTTTCATTGTTTTACTTTCTCGCATGTTTTCTGTACAACAGCCAAGTCAGGAAATTCAGCCTAGGCTTAAATTTCTTTCATCTGTTTGGTGACACATGGTAAAAAGCAGAGTTAGAAAGTAAAAGAATGTGTGATGGTTTTTGCTAGTAGTGAATTGGAGAATTACTATAGTGTGTTAATGATCAATTGTGTGTTTAAATATTGTGTTTGTTAGTTCTTAAGTTTACTAAAAAGTCCTCAGCTTTTGAAAATGTAATATGTCAGCAGTATGCTGATGTTCAACATAAGCCCTCATTTTGCTTTCAGCTTCTTCCGTTTTTACATTTCTTGCCCTGTCACTGCCGTTTTATCTTCTCATTCATCTTTTTCATCTACAAATGTATTACAGAGGTCTGTTATGTGATCCAAGCCTGAAGGGACCCAACAGTGCAGGATTCAGCTTAGATTTGTCTCTTTGAACAAAAAAACAGTAAAAACAGTAATATGGTGAAATATTCAAATTTAAAATAACTCAGTTTGTTGTGTCAACTTAAAATAATTTGCTATCCCCACTGCATTAAAATTTTAGGTTCAATCAACTCAGTTCAAAAAGTTCAGCAGCGGCAGCCAAACAGGCTAATAACCCAGCTGCTGTGATGTCTATTAATCAAAAAACAAAAGGAAAAAAGAGGAAATCAATTACTTTTGTAGCTTTGGGGATTCATATTTAATTTAGTATTTAGTGTTTGATAACTTTCAGTTTCTGTATGTGTCCTACTTGCTGCTTGCTGAAGGGCACAGGTAAACAATGGTAAACCCATTATTTACCTGTGAAGATTGTTTTAAGTTCACTTAAAGTAAAAGTCTAATAAATAGCCGCTTTTCCACTATCGGGCCAAACCGTTTGCTTTGCTTTACCGTTCCATTCCGTGCCGATCCGGGGCACTCAGCACGGATATGGTTTCATTTTCCACTGTGGTGCTGATAACGGAACTCTTTGGAATGTAACTACAAATGCGTCAGTCGTTGGCTTGGTAACGCAGCTGTAATGTAAACAGCCATATCAATGATCAGATATTTCTGTTTTTGGGACTACTTTTTTTAAATCTGATATTTACTTCATTAAATAACAGAAAAAAAGGACACGACTCTTGGCGCAAAAAAATAAAATAAACAGAAGGTGACGACAGGTATCACGTTATCAACAAATGCTGCGGGGATGGACACAGAAGGTAAAACCTTTCTAAAAAATACCACATTTATTGACCGTATTAATGCATGGGCTATGAACGCAGCGTAGCTGTTTACTTGGCTGTTTGATCAAATGGCACGCTTCCGCTTAGCACACACACTCTAACCGTTCTCGGCCCGGAATTCTCAGCACGGTTGTCTAACCGAGAATGGTTTGTAATCATGCTGTGCCGTACCAGGCTCGGGTGGAAACAACTGGAACTGTACCTGACCGTTCTAAGAACCGTTCGGCCCGAAAGTGGAAAAGTGGCTAATGTTAAATCAATAGCTCTTCATTTTACTGTGATGTTGAATGTTAAAGGTTAAATATTAGGAAAAAAAGAACAATTTCCTAGAGATAGGAAAGGAAAAGGAAAGGACGTGACGTGTGGCCAAGTATGGTGACCCATACTCAGAATTTGTGCTCTGCATTTAACCCATGCACACACACAGTAGTGAACACACACCCGGAGCAGTGGTGCCCGGGAGCAGTTGGGGGTTCGGTGCCTTGCTCAAGGGACTCACCTCAGTCAAGATATTGAGGGTGGAGAGTGCGCTGGTTATTCACTTCAATCCCTGCCGGACCTGGGACTCGAACCTGCAGCCTTTCAGTTACAAGCCCGACTCCCCAACCATTATAGGCCGCAGCTGCCCCAGATATCATTGGTGTCGGTGATACTCACCATCAATCATGTATTTTTTTTTTTTAATACCTATCTCTATGTTGTTTCTACATTACTTTGTAGATTGAATGTGAAATTATTGCAATTCATAAGTATGCGATTTTAATTTTTTTTTTTTTTTTAATCAGTTGACAGCACTAATTTTAAACACTAATTTATTCCTGGTAAATGGTAAATATGAAAGAAGGATCAATTTGAGAAATTTCGTAACATCGTAACTCTCTCTCATTATAACTTTATTGTTTGATCAATTTAATGCATCCTTGCTGATTAAAAGTATCTGATCATAAACATTTGAATAACTCATTTTGCACATTTTCTAATATCTCATGTACATGCGAATATCACACACACGTGTATCATTTATGTGTGTGCGTGTATGTATGTATGTATGTATGTATATATATGTGTATATGTGTATATATATATATATATATATATATATATATATATATATATATATATATATATATATATATATATATATATATATATATATATACACACTACCATTCAAAAGTTTGGGGTCAGTACATTTTTATTGTTTCTTTCTTTTTTTTTTAAGAAATTAATACTTTTATTCACCAAGGATGTATTAAGTTAATAATTAAAAGTTTATTAAAAGTTAATAATAAATAATTTACATTGTTATAAAATATTTATATTTTGAATAAACACTGTACTTTTTTAACTTGTTATTCATGAAAGAATACTGAAAAAAACAAAATCACAGGTTCCAAAAAATATTTGGCAGCACAACTGTTGATATTATCCAACATTGATCATTCTAATAATAAATCCGCATATTAGAATGATTTCTGAATGATCATGTGACACTTAAGACTGGAGTAACAGCTGATAAAAATTCAGCTTTTCATCAAAGGAATAAATTCTATTTTAAAGTATGTTAAAATAAAAAACATTATTTTATATTGTAAAAACATTTTGCAATATTACTGTTTTTTTCCTATATTTTTAATCAAATAAATGCAGCCTTGATGAGCATAAGAGACTTCTTTAAAGACTATTACAAGTCTTACTGACCCCAAACTTTTGAACGGTAGTGTATATATAATTTTTTTTAAATATATATATTTATATTTATGTTTATATTTATGTTTATATATATAGAGAGAGAGATATAGATTTTTAAAGTCTGTAAGACAAGTAGCCTATATGCCTGTACACATTTTTTGTTTGTTTTGCTCAAGTTTACAGAGACCGAGACATCCTAATTACTTTCATTATTTTACAGAAGCACAGTGTTTTGTTGTTATTGTGAGTGTACACAAATAAACGTAGAGTCTTTACGGATTTTAAAGATGTATTACTCTTATTTGTATTACCAAAAATGACAGAGTATTTTAAGAGCAAAGGATTGCCCCAGCAATGCAGTGAGTGCGCTACTGTTCAGCTTCCACTCCGCACAGACACTTGAATAGCACGCATTTTTCTAGGTTAACATTACATTGAGCGGCCGTGTAAAGTTATATATGATAAGTCATATTTGAGTTCGATGAATGATATGCAAGCGTTCAGATGTCCTGCCCGATGTACTGTATTACCACATAGACCAGGCCTTAATGATTTGTCCATCACTGATTGCATGACTTCGCCATATCCTGTGTTTTTGTTTTTGTTTTTTGCGACTAAGCAACCAATTAAAATTTTGGTCGACCAAGCTTTTTTTTCGTCGACTAACGGTTAGTGGACTATTAGGGGGCAGTCTATTAACAGCTCTTCAAACATAAGAGCGTCTGTGTGTCGGTACAGTGTTGTAAACGTTTGTGGTGTAGATTGGATTTTTAAACCAATTTTAATGCTGGAATGTCTCATGCAGACAAAAAATACAGTTAGACTAATTTATTTCAGAAGGATTTATGACCTATAATTAAATATATATTCATACCACGTAGTAGAGAAATGAATCATTCAAGATGCTGTTAGGTGCTGCTTGTTGAACCATAACTGTTCTAATCTACTACAATCATACCAAAGTGAGCAATTTTATATTCATGAGCTCATTTTGTGCAATCATAGGAATTAGGCAGTAGACCCAACATGCACTTTGTATTTGCAAGAACATGGTGACATTTCATGTAGAGATGCTGTAATAGCAGTTGTGTACCTTCACATATTAACTCTGAGGAAATTAATCAATTTGGATACCATGTAATTCAGGCTTTTTAAAGTCACAGTACAAAGTGAGTTCGGTCAGAGTATGGCCAAAGGACACCCAGCATGTTGTTGTGAAAATGAAAAGAAGCCCATGATGCGTTCCTTTGTGCTTTCATTTCTGCATGAAAATGCAAACATTGTAAAGGTAATCAGAGTCAATAAGCAGGAGAAAGTGCTTAGAAGTGTTTGTTCTTTGCAAAGCCTTTTAGCAACACAGTTGTTCCTTATGTAACCACTGCTGATGATAACAGTATAAATGTGCGGTCTAAAATCCTGTTTGGCTGTGTGTCCTCAGCAAATGCAGAATTGCATGAAAGCCTAATCACAACACATTAATCATCTTTTGTGAAATTTGCTGCTTGAACTTGACAACATGCCCATGCAATCCCCTGACTCATCGAATGAGGCAGCTGACATGTCAGGACAATATTTATTATTATCTGGCAGGCATGAGACCAGTAAAGAATAGGGGTCTATTGGCCCTTTTGAATTTAGGCATTTTAAAACATTGAGTTTATTAAACAATGAATAAAAAAAGCAGTCACATCCTAAACCATTTCCATGAAAGATGACACTTGAGTTTGACTGTAATTTGTGCCTAGTTAAGTGATTTACAATGATTTTTGCTATCTAACAGCCTGCTAAACCCAGAGCAGCAACCCCAGGAGGCATTTGACAGCTTCTGTGAGTGCGTTTGATTGCAAGCTGAAGAGACTGAATCATGTGTGTATGGGGACTCTCTAAGGATGATGGGATCGGGGCCGTGTCAGCTCTGAAGGTGTGAGAATGCCTGCTGTTGCCCCCCTTCTGAAGAGCAATGGTGACATTTGTGCGTCTTTATTGTCACCCAGAGCATAAACTTGGCACCAGGAGCAGGGAGGACTGGCCTGCTGTTATTAACAGAGATATAATAAGAGGCATCAATAATTCAGGGCTCTGATTTGCTGTAAAGTGCATAGGAATTCATGGCTCGCCTATACAGTCCTCATGACTGCACTTGCCTGTGTAGAAATGTATTGAGAAATGCACTAGAGGGTTTGGAAGTGATGTAGGTATAGGGCAGATTTGTTACTTTAATGCATGCCAAATGGAGCAAAATTTTGAAGAATTGGTCCTGTTTTTGTTTTATGCCTTTATTTTACATTTATTGTACAAAACTCAAAATGTTGGAGTGTTGTAGGTGGTTGTTAGGGCATTCAGTGGTTCTCCACCAGTGGCCAGGATCCACTGATGGCTTACAGTAATTTAAAACAAGACAGAACAATTTCTTATGGCTTTTTATGTTTAAGATTTTTCATGTTGTTGTTGTTTTTTTTCAAGAATTATTTTCTGCTCATCAAGGCTGCATTTACTTGCTCCAAAATACAGAAAAACTGTAATATTATGAAATATTATTATTAGTTTAAAATAATAATAGGCTTTCTATTTTTATATATTTTAAAATATAATTTATTACTGTGATGCAAACATTCTATATGCTGATTTATTACTTTTATTACAGTTGTGCTGCTTAATATTTTTTGGTGATACCCTTTTCAGGATTCTTTGATGAATAAAAAGTAAAAAAAAAAAAAAAAGCATTTATTCAAAACAGAAATCTTTTCTAACAATGTAAGTCTTTGCTATCACTTTTTTATCAATTTAACACATTCTTGTTGAATAACATTTTTTTTTACTCACCACAGACTTTTAAATGGTAGTTTATATTGTTAGAAAATTCTGTTTTAAATAAATGCTTTCTGTAAAAGAATCCTGAAAAAAACATCACTAGTTCCAACAAAATATTAAACAGCACAACTGTTTTCAACATTGATCAGCATATAGAATGATTTCTGAAGGATCATGTGACACTGAAGACTGGAGTAATGCTGCTAAAAATTCAGCTTTGAATCACAGGAATAAATTACATTTTAAAATACATTCATATAGAAAACAATTATTTTACATTTGAAATAATATTTCACATTATTACTGTTTTTTTTCTGGATTTCGATCAAATAAATACAGCCTTGATAAGCATAAGAATGTTCTTTTAAAAAAATAAATAAATAAAATCTTACTGATCCCAAACTTTTGAACAGCAGTGTATATATGAGGGAATTCTACGTGTAAATAATTTAATTTATTTATTTTTTTGTAGTTATGTCTGAAATATTTTGTTGGGTAGAAACTGTGAGTGAATAAAATAATAATAATTGGTCATAAATAAAAATTACATAATTTGTTTTGTTGTTGTTTTGTCGTCCAACAATTAAAAAGGTATCATTCATGTCTATAACAAACGGTGCAGGACAAGTTATGTGACAGAGTTAATACTTAGCGTTACTGAAAGTATGAGTAATAATAAAAGAGTTACCTGCTATAGTGAGAAGAGAAATTACAAGAAATATACAAACGTGCCATGTCCTGCATATCACTCTTTGTAGGGACCTTGAAAAACACAGTTTTAGCTAAGCCAAAAGCTAAAAGTCATCACTATTGATTTTTCCATTAAATCAAGATTAATGCTTTGAGATCTTAATGTTAATGTGTCATCACTTTAGCCTATTCTGCCTGTGTTATGTGAGTGTTGTCTAGAATCTAGAAATAGCATTACTTAGTCATTGGCTTCTTATATATCTCAGAAATAAGCAATGCAGCACTTCTAGTAAATATGCTGATTATATCTGTAATCAGACCTTTCTCAAGCAGAGAAACTAGTTAAATAAGGCTACGTAATGGTTGTGGAGTAAAATCACTCTCTTTCTATGATGATGAGTGAAGTGGTGTGCGTTACATATACTCAGCAGATATTTCAGGTCCTCATTTTGCTTTCAGACTTGATGAATTAAAGTGGCGGGAGAAAAAAGCTCTTAAACAGCTTGTGTCATCTGTGCAAATCGCTGATGCGGCATGTCTCCCTGAAGTGTCAACAGCAACGAGTGGGGTTTCTCTTCACTCTTCTGTCCAGCTAATATAGCTGAGATGGTCATCGTTTAGGTATACGGTTTATTCAATTCCTTCAGTATCACTGCAGTCTTGTTTTGGCTAGCTCTGGCGTGTAACATGCTGATATTCTCAGTAGTGTGAATGTTGGATCCATTTCAAGTCTGCACTGGTCCAAAATAAAGACGATAGTGATCGTAAATAAACATTTCCCAAGCTAATACAACAACAGCTCAGGAATTCGTGAGCTTTAGAAACAGATTTCCTCACAATCAGGCCTTTATCACAAAAGGTCAACCTGCTTTTACTCTTCAGTGGTAAGATCAATACAGTATTTGATTTCTAATATCTCAGATGATTAGAGGTGTGTGTGATGTATATCACGACTAATATATTCACAGATAATTGGGGAAAGTATATTGAATGCAGTGATGATGATGAAATTACAACCGATAATTATCAATGATTTATACATTTGCCTTAAAGAAGTCCACTTCCAAAACAAAGATTCACATATAATGTACTCACCCCCTTGTCATCCAAGCTGTTCATGTCTTCCTTTCTTCAGTCGTAAAGAAATTGTGTTTTTTGAGAAAAACATTTCAGAATTTTTCTCCATATAATGGACTGATATGGTGCCCTGACTTTGAACTTCCAAAATGCAGTTTAAATGCTGCTTCAAACGATCCCAAATGCGGTTGTAAATGATCCCAACCGAGGAAGAAGGGTCTTATCTAGCGAAACGATTTATTTTCATAAAAATAATACAATTTATATGCTTTTTAATGTCAAACGCTCGCCTTACTCTGCCTGAACTTTTAGTTCCAGTTCATGACAGTTAGGGTATGTCAAAAAACTCCCATCTCATGTTCTCCCTCAACTTCAAAATCGTCCTATATCGCTGTTTTGACTTTTTTTTAAGGGTGTTTGATTTTCTTTGCATGTTCACTTTGCAAAGACTGGGTCGGAACTTCTGCAGCAATGTAGGATGATTTTGAAATGATTTTTGAAGTTGAGCGAGAAAATACGATCTGAGTTTTTGGGATTGTTTGAAGCTGCATTTAAATGCATTTTGAAAGTTCAAACTGGGGGCATCATATCAGTCCATTATATGGAGAAAAATCCTGAAATGTTTTCCTCAAAAAACATCATTTCTTTACAACTGAAGAAAGAAAGACACAAACATCTTAGATGACAAGGGGGTGAGTATATTACCTTGAAATTGTTGTTCTGGAAATGGACTTTTCCTTTAAAGCTAATTAACTATTACCTAAATACAAGGTAAAAATCATAATTTATATAACCCATTTAGGTAACTAAGACAAGGTATTTATGAAATGGTATCTATTAAAGGGATAGTTCACCCAAAAAAGAAAATTCTGTTATTAATTACTCACCCTCATGTCGTTTCGTACATGTAAGACCTTAGCTCATCTTCAGAAAACAAATTAAGCTGTGCCGTGGTACTTGCATAAACGTGGCGAAGACTGACATAGAAGAAAAGAAATTGTTAAATAGTCATTTTTTTGTTTTCTTTGTGCATATTCTCGTAGCTTCATAACATTACGGTTGAACCACTAATGTCACATGGACTATTTTAATGATGTCCTTACTACTTTTCTGAGCCTTGAATGTGGTAGTTGCATTGCTGTCTATGCAGGGTCCGAAAGCTCTGGGATTTCATCGAAAATATCTTAATTTGCGTTCTGAAGATGAATGAAGGTCTTACGGGTTTGTAACGACATGACAGAATTTTTATTTTTTTGGTGAACTATCTCTTTAAGAACTGCAGTGTATATACAGAAGGGTGCACACTGTTTTCAAATGCAACATCTGTGTAGCTGCTTTACAGATATTGTACAAAACAAGCCACATGGCTTTCCAATCTGTGTGATGATTTTGCAGCTTCACATAAGTCACATTCCCAGCTCTAATTGTTCGGGTAGTTATGACTGCATAAATGATTCTTTGCAATTAGAGAGAATGAAGAGTCTCTGGGGACTGTTATGTTTCTTTCATATCCGTAGTGTGGTGATTTGAATGCCGATTTAGGCATTTCTGCTTCTTGCTGCCAGTTACTCACTCTCTGACAAACCCACAGAAACACAAAGATTTTTTTTTTATTTTTTTTTTCTTTGTCAAGGTTTAGTGAATTGCAAAATGCAAAGTACCCCCGCCAAACCGGTGCTTTTTCTTGGTGAATGTGTCATGTTGTCTAGCAATCTAGCTGTTTGTCTATCATTTCTTTGGCATTTTTACATTTTAAGGTTCTTTGTGAATGTACGTGAAAGAAGTTGCAATTGACACATGCATTTTATCCATCTGTGATAAGACTTTTCTGCTCAAGATTTTCCTCAGTGCCTTGTGACAGCTGCATTGTCATTGTGTGAAGCTCTGAAGAAAATCCTCTACTCTGTTGTGAAGGAAATTGATCTGGATTTGCATGGTGTCAATTATTTATCTTTTGGTTTATGTAGGGCTTTACACTCTGATTTGCACCGCTACTTGTTCCTTGCTACAAGTCCTGTTTGCTTTGGGGTAAATGCACACACAGCACGTCATAATAGAATTGAATGTGCTTCACTGACTCAAGCGCTTGCTCTTCAAGCAGTATTTTTGTTTAGATGCCCAACACAAATACACAGCCAGAGGTCATTTCTAAACATCCTTTCCACACAATATTAATGGATTCCTGATAAAAGGGTGCACTGTAATGGATTGGACCAAAATATAACAAGGAAATGCAGGAATAAAAGCTTTTAAGTGTACCGGAAATGTTCTTGTAAATACTTTTCTCCTTTTTACTTCAACTGAATTGACTGTCCTTGCCAGTAATGCACAAATTTTTTTTTTATTATTATTTTTTTTTTAAACAGGATATTCTACGTATCGCATGACTCCCAAGATCTGAAGATCTTCAGTTACATAGCAAGAGATGGACAGAGCAACGTGTTTCGATGTAACGTCTTCAAATCAAAGAAAAAGGTAGGCATCTCTTGAGGTTGTCTTCTAGTCAGGACATTGAGTGCTGATGATTTTCCTTAGACAATACAATCCCGTCATTGAAGCTCCAAGCGAATGAAGTCTACTGACAGTTCCTTGCCTCTTCAGCACACTTCTTTCATTTTACTTCAGGGCATATAGTTGAAAAAACCCATCAGAAAAAAGAGGGAACAGCAGCCCTTGGCCATGAAACTGAAGTGCGCTTTTCAGAATGGCTATATTTTTCTTCTCAGTCGGTCTAGCATGCAGAGCAGTACAATGATTCAGCAGCAGCGGATGTAGATATACTGACAGGACTTGCTTTTAGTTCTTAAAGCTGTCGAATTCTGATCCCTTTCATGCGTCTGCACCGGATTTGAATCGGAGGCAATTTTGAAAGCTAAACTGTTTAAAGACGCCCACCACCTCTAAGAAGGATTTGACATCTGAATCTGTTTTTCTCTGCTTGGCTGGTTTAAATATTTATTTTTAGTATTGGCAATTAATCTACAATGTCATGAGAATCAAAATAAGACTTTTCAGAGGGAAAATAAGTATTTTTCTCTCCAGAACTGGTGCCTACACTGTCTATAAATATAGAGGAATTCATGCTAGGCAATAGTTGTCACTATGACACATCACATCACATTATCACAGGAGTTTGTATACACAAGGATCTCCGAGTGCTAAGGGCTGGAGAACAGACTGTACAAGAGGTGTATGTGAAAATATAAGATGTCAGGCATAGGCATATGTGTGTACTGTTTTGGACAAATATACAGTATGACTGCATTAAGTCACCACATCATCTGCGGTTTTTGTTGGATTTTTTCCCCTCTCAATCACTGTAAAAATATCCTATTAAATTTACAGTGAAAAAGGCATCTCCTCCAGGTGGATGCACAAGGTCACTTCCACAAAGACAAATTATCATCAGGGTATTATGCGTGACCATAAACAGTTTATTCTAAATTTTATTTTCATCAGTAATGTAAATAAATGTGTTTTGCATTTCATTTTTTGGTATCACTTTACAATAAGGTTCCATTTGTTAACTATGTTTAACGCATTGACTAATACAGAGCGATATATTGTTACAGTAAAAATACAACTGTTTATTTTTAGCTCATTTTAACTCAGGTCCAGTAAATAACATTAATAGATACAACTTTTGATTTTAATGTAGTGAATGTTGGAATTGCCATGAACTAAGATAATAAATGTTTTAGTTTTTTCATTTGTAATTTTCATTGTTAACTAATGCAGTTAACTAATATTACCAAATGGAACCTTATTGTAAAGTGTTATGGCTTTTTCTATCATTAGGTTAATGTTTATTGCCTTTATGGATGCCATATATATGAAGTACATCTCCCCTGTGTGTACCCATTTTAAAGGAGAAGTCCACTTCCAGAACAACAATTCACACATAATTTACTCACCCCGTTGTCATCCAAGATGTTCATGTCTTTCTGTCTTCGGTCGTGAAGAAATTATGGTTTTTGAGGAAAACATTTCAGGATTTTTCTCCATATAATGTACTTCATTGGTGCCTCGATTTTGAACTTCCAAAATGTATTTTAAATGTAGCTTCAAATGACTCTAAATGATCCCAGCCAAGGAAAAAGGGTCTTATCTAGCGAAATGATCAGTCTTTTTTTTTTTTGGAAAATAAAATATTTTATACTTTTTAAGCACAAAAGCTCGTGTAGCACAGGCTCTGGGATGCAACGCTGCACACTATTGAATCACGTCGAAAGGTCATGCGTAATGTAGGCAAAACTACAGACCCAGTGTTTACAACTCAGTACACAGACAATGAACTTACACGTGATTCGTAGTAGTGATGGGAAGTTCGGATCATTTTACCGACTCGGACCTTCGGAGACTCGAGAGTCTCATTCAGCAAAATGAACGAATCTTTTTTCGAGTCATTTCGTTCTTTTTAGCAAAATATAATTAAAATTTTACTTGTTTCTTCCCTAACACATCTACTGCTTACACAAACGTTGATCACACTACAAACAATACAGACAAAAACTATAAACTACAATACAGACAAAACTATAATGCTATAAGAAACAGAAAAGATGAATTCATTGTTTACCTGGGTCTTTAGTCTATGATTAGCTCACCTCACCTCTTATCTGACAAGTTTTCGGGTTTGAGTTGTTCGTTCGTCACGTGACAGCCCCATAAGTTGAACGAACGACTGGACGAATCACTTCCCGAGACGACTCGTTCTTCCCGAGTCACGTTAAAGATTCGTTCAAAATGAAAGAATCGTTCAAGAACTACCCATCACTAATTTGTAGCATTATGGACGCGCATCCCAGAGCCTGTGCTACACAAGCTTTTGTGCTTAAAAAGTATACAAATTTTTATTTTTCAGAGAAATAAATAAATAAATCACGGATCCTTTCGCTAGGTAAGACCCTTCTTCCTTGGCTGGGATCGTTTAGAGCCCTTTGAAGCTGCATTTAAACTGCATTTTGGAAGTTCAAAATCGGAGCATCAATGAAGTCCATTATGGAGAAAAATCCTGAAATGCCTTCTTCAAAAACCATAATTTCTTTACGACTGAAGACAGAAAGACTTGAACATCTTGGATGACAAGGTGGTGAGTAAATTATTTGTGAATTGTTGTTCTGGAAGTGGAGTTCTCCTTTAAGCTTTCAAAAACATTAGTTCATCCATAACTGTTATTTTTATTGTTAGTATCTTTGAAAATATCCTAAATTTATTCAGATTACTTCTCTGCACTATTTGGCATGATTTCCAGTGTTTTGTAATTATTAATATAATGATAATTAGTTTTTATATTTCCATCATAATATACAAACAAACTTTGTTCAATGATTTCCTTTTAATGAAATATCATGTGGTGTGACCATCAAGAAACTACCATTTTGGGACTTTTAGGTTGAAATTCATTCAAAGATAGAACTTTGCCAAGGACCCATAGAAGCATCAAGCAGGTTTATAACTCTCTTTCTAATTTGGGAAAAAAAAGAACCTTTTTAACAGCTGGTATCTATTTACCACATTTGGATATCATGTGGTATGACCTCAAAAAAACAAAACAAAAAACAAAAAAACAATAAATATTAAGGTTATTTCTTTTTATTATCAATTTCATAGTGACCTTTTGTGGGAAGCTAGCTTTCTGTGCTTGTAAATTTTGACTGAATTTGACAACATCATGTGGTGCGACCACTGCAGAGTGTTTTCCATTATAGATATATGTCTCAGATTGGCAGTTTTTGTGCTTTTATATTCAGCTGATGGTTTATATATGTAAAATACTTTATTTTAGTATCATTTGGAATAGATTTTATTGCAATTTGGGTCATTTCAGGCGGTGCCTTGTACCTGATTTACACTTCATAGAATTTGTAACGTTAAGACCTAACTGCAAATTAACATAATTTTTTCCAATGAAAGTAGTCTGTGTATTGTTTGTTTAGTAAGTCTGAGCTGGTCTTTCACATGAAAGGCTGCAAGTAAAATAACAGACACTAATCTGAATACAAATTTCCACTCATCTATAACCTAACTTTGTTTCGTTTCATGCCTCATTCTTTTATGGATATGAGCTTGCAAATAGTGTACAAAATGAGCACACTGTAATGAGATTGCCACGGTAGTAAAAACAATGTAGCACAGAAAACAGTTGTTATGAAAGCCTGACACATGGACTCTATATTACCCGTGTTTCTCTCATCCTAAAGAATGTGACACATCAATAGTTATAGATTGTACAGCAGAAGTTTGGCCGTGGTGAAAGGGAATCAAGAATAAAAGTATTCTTTTATTTAACAAAGATTCTTTAGAAAGAAGTAGCTCATTGGAGTTGAAAGCTCTGTCTGGCCCATTTCGCCCCGGCATCGCTGTTCATTACAGGCCGAGCCATTCAGAGCTGCTTTGGGTAATTGTACATCAACTGCTCAAGTGTTCTTTCAAATAAACAGGGAATAGATCTGCACTGATAATTTCACCTTTACTGCGTACAGACTCAATCGTGTTAGCTGAAATAATGTTTTTGTTCTATTTTTCATCATCATCTATCAAAATACTGATGACAGATCTTCAGCATTTTGTGGAATAGGTAGTTTTTGTACAGTAGTCTTACGGAGTCTGCAGACCGATGGTTGTATCCAGTGTTTAAATGTTACTTGAATAAAATTGTAACACTTAGTGGATTGTCACAACTAATTCCATGGAAAACTGAAAGTTAATTGAAAAAATTCCATCCGTTCCTTGTGCCTTTTGATTGTCTGCTTGCGTGGTTGGCAGATTTCCTGTTTTCCACATTTGGTGGCTCACAGCATACCATCTGAAATTAAGTGTGGGAAGGGGAAAGCTTTCATGATTAATCAAATAAACAGGTATGAGTCATATCAAAGCATTTCTCTCTTGTTTGAGTCCCTTTGTTTTTGTTCCTTGACTGAATTGAGACTTCAGAGCTGGCATCTTTTTACCCTGTTGATGACCTCAGATGTCAGACTTTGACTTGATAAAAATATAAACATTGTAAACCAGCGAAAAAGATGTGAAGTAGACAATCCAATCATTTTCATTTCTAATAAAAGTCTTTGTATTATTAATTCATTATTATAAATATTAGCATTTCTTAGTTTTGACTTATAGAAACTCTCTCATCTTTTCTTTGTAGAGCCAAGCCATGCGGATAGTGCGGACGGTGGGTCAGGCTTTTGAGGTCTGTCATAAACTTAGCCTGCAGCACACCCAGCAAAACGCAGATGGTCAGGAAGATGGTGATGCTGACAAGACATGCGCAGATTTGGGCGTACCAGGTACTGCTATGAACTGTATTCTTTCTGTCTTCTTTGTCATACTTGAAGTCAGTGCAGTCATCTTTTATTCTTCAAACCCACTTTAATTGATTGTCTGTTTGTGCCCCTTGAACTTGGTGTGATGGGATTACAGATAAGTGATGTTGCTGCTGATCTCTGACACACTTTGATTTAGCAAAGGGAAAATCCATGCAGTTGTTCGAGGTATTTTGGTGCAATCCAGTGCAGTGTGTCCAGCAAGTCAGGCTTTGATAGGCAGCATGGAACAGCACCTATGATTGCTTGTGTCTGACGGGCAGATCTCATGGTGCATAGGCCAGGGGTTCAGGCTGATCATCCTCCCACAGCTCCCTCTGGACAGGTTTTCTTTTCAAATGCAAATGAGCTCTCATTCACCCACGCGCTGCATCTAATCCGCATAGGATTCCCCAGCTCCAATATACTGCATTGTCACGAGGATGGGACTCACTATGTTTAATAGCTCCACTGCTGTCAAGGGTTAGGACACGGAGAACTTAATAACCCCTTTCCATAGGAAAACAGCGAACCTCTCTTAGAGCTGCCACTTCAGAGCCAAACAACGCATAATTGCTTAAAGGGATCGTTCATCCAAAAATGAAAATTCTGTCATTGATTACTCACCCTCATGTTGTTTCAAACCCGTAAGACTTTTGTTCATCTTCGGAACACAACTAGGATATTTTTGGTGAAATCCCAGAGCTTTCTGACCCTGGATAGCATGTTCAAGGCCCAGAAATTCACTAAGGATTAGGGCTGCACGATTAATCAAATGCGTTTATGAGGCGCGCTTAGTAAAGCCGGTACTTTGATTAGTAGTAAAGCTCCATCACGTGCATTCAGCTGGAGTGGCAATTAATACACAGAGCCGTAAATCACTGACAAGCTACGCCAAATCGCGCTCATAATCGAATGCGATTCATCTACGATTATGAGCGCGATTTGGCGTAGCTTGTCAGTGATTTACGGCTCTGTGTATTAATTGCCGCTCCAGCTGAACGCACCTGATTGGAGCTTTACTACTAATCAAAGTACCGGCTTTACTGACTAAGCGCGCCTCATAAACGCATTCGATTAATCGTGCAGCCCTACTAAGGATACCCTTAAAATAGTCCATCAGTGGTTCAACTTTAATTTAATGAAGCTACAAGAATACGTTTTCCATCATTTCTGTGTCAGTCTTCGCACCTTCACGAGACTACCATGACTCTTGGGAATTTGCGTCGAAGACTGACATGGAAGAGAAGAAATTGTTAATAAAGTTATTTGTTTTCTTTGCGCACAAAGTATTCTCGTAGTTTCTTAAAATTACAATTGAACCACTGATGTTATATGGACTATTTTAATGTTTTCTTTACGACCTTTCTGGGCCTTGAACATGGTAGTGGCTAGGGATGGGACAATACATTGATTCGTGGATCGATTCTGAGATCTTCCGAATGCATCTCCATTCTCTTTAGATTTTAACAGCAGATGATGCTCTTATCTAGTTTTTATCCGCCCACTCAAATGCTCATGAAGAAGAGTGCTGAAGAGAACTTGTGCGTTCGGCTGAGTCATGTAATTTCACCTCAGCTCGGCTTTTATGACACAAGATTATTGTAACCACAGCCTTTGTAATACGCTTCAACCTTTTCAAATTGTATAAATTATTATTTTAGGTTCAAGTGTGTGTAAGCATTTTGCAAGAAGCAGAGCACGGCTGTTTCTAAAGCATGCAGCGGCATCTGCTGTTCAAAACTAAGCTCAGAATCGATTTGAGAAAGAATCGCAAAAATCTTGAATCGATGCTGAATCATTTCTTGATTCGCGCTGCAACAATTTATCGTCCCATCCCTAGTAGTGGCAGGGTCAGAAAGCTCTCAGATTTCAGCAAAAATATTTAATTTTTGTTCCGAAGATGAACAAAAGTCTTACGGGTTTGAAACGACATGAGTGTGAGTAATTAATAACAGAATTTTCATTTTTCGGTGAACTATCCCTTTAAATTACTACAAAACTTTCCAACAAATAACGTTTTCTGCATCATAGCTAATGTTTGTGATGTTTTAAAATCATATTTTAACATCCTATCTAAGTTGCTTGAGTGTATTTATGTCAGAAAGAGGTTTTTGATGCAGCCAAGTTAGAAAAAATTAAATTCAAAGTAAACGATTATTATCAATTTTGATTTTATTATAGTTGTGTGATGGAAAAATAAAGTAGTTGGAGTGTCAAACATAATTTTGCATCTTTGTGTCACAGCAAGTAACCAAATGACCAAATTTTTGTGACTTCAAATTTGGTAATTAAAGTACATTTTATTATTTACATTTTATCAATTAGGGCTGTCAAATGGTGAAACGCAATTAATTGCATACAAAATAAAAGTTTGCCTAATATGTGTGTGTACTGTGTGTTATTATTATGTATATGTAAATACACACAAATTAATGTATATATTTAAGAGAAATGTGTTATGTACAAAATATTTTTATTTATATATAATATAAATTATATAAAATTATAATAAATACATATACTTGTAGATATTTCTTAAATATATACATGAATGTGTTTGTATTTATATATACATAACACACAAGTACACACATATTAGGAAAACTCAAACTCTTATTTTGTATGCGACTAATTGTGATTAATATAAATTCACATGAATATTCACATAATTAATAAGATTAATCTGTAACATGATTTCACATTTATATTCGACAAAATAAAAAAAATAAAATGTCTAGGCCCATGTACAATATACTATGTGTGAATTTATTTATTTATTTTTTTTTTTTTTTTTTTTTTTGCATCTTGCCAGATACAAACAATTTTTTTTCAGCTCCATAATTGCCTTTAAGCCAGTGGAAATGACAGTGAAGATCTGTGAAGGACTGTGTACCATTACTGTACACGAGTTTGAGTGCAGAGTAAATGCCTCTGACCTCAGTTCTATTTCCTTTTTTAACTCTCATGTTATGTTCAGTAACACAATATGGAGTTTATGATCTGGGTTAAACTGTCAACCTAAAATAGCTATAATCCCTTCAAATTGTATTTTAATTGAATGACAGTGAAGTTATTGATTGATTTATGTATTTGTCTGATTAGTTTATATATATATATATATATATATATATATATATATATATATATAAAATTGTAATCTTATATTTATCTTTATTTTAATGTTTTATTTATTTTGCAATTTAGAATTTATTACAGTAAAATGAATTTTAAAAAATACAAATATTCCATTTAGTCCCTCACTTAATGCAATAAATCTAGTGCATGATATATGATTACAATACAAGAATGTTGTTCAGAATAGTTTTACATGTAGTATAGCATGTCGCACCACAGGACACGGCTGTCACTGCTTGCCAATGTCATGTCAACTGTCTATTTCCAGAAATACAGACCTGCTGTACAGACCGAGTGAAGGTGTGGTCAAAACATACATGGGGCCCCATATCAGTAACACCACCGTCCCACAGGGGATCCAGAGTTTACACAGACAACATCTGTGTTTGGTCAGAATAAATCTATTTGTGTACATAGCTTTATGAATAAAAGAAAAAAAACATTAGTTCGTGTAAACTCAGCAGCTCCCAAGTTCCAACAACAAAACCTAAAAAAAAAAAAGCTTGCATTGGCTTTTTTCCATCAAATGTTTCCCTTAAACCCTATATCATGCTTTCCATCTCAGTAATAAATATTTAGCAAGATGATTTGTTTCTCTCCAAAGGGCGGGAGCTCACAGGGGCCGAAAAGCCGGCTGCAGATGAGACAGACATTGATGCAGAGGAGCTTCCCCTCCCCGACAGCACAATGGACGAGTTCAGTCGCGGAGTCACTGACCTGGATGCGGCCAAGAAAGAGGAAGATGTCAGCAAGGACAAAAAGGTATCCAGCTGCAGCTCGCTCGCCCACTTAATTATTCAATCCATATCAATAATTAACCACAATCTTCTATAATGTCGCGTTCTCAAAATGGTTTGCTAAATCGCTGTATGTCAGCTTTTACACACACATCCTCTGTGCTGTATCTTCCAATTAGCTTGAGTAATCGAGGGAAGGTTATTCAGCGCGTGTTTATTGTTTTTTGCAGATTAGGTTTGTTTTATGCTCACGGCTGTGATCAGCGTGGGGTCCAGATGTAGCTATAAGCCCATTAGCATAATCTTATAGTGTGAAAGCCGCTGTGCTGCAAAGGATTATGTAATGATACTGTGACCCTGACTAGCTGAGACATTCCTCAAGAGAATCATTATGGTAATGACAGTTGAGTGTTGAGGAAAGTAAAGTCATATTGGTTGCATTGCTTCGTATTCATCTCTAGTTTTCACCATCTGGATCATCCAAATGACAAGCATTTTAATAGAATTGAACTGAGGATTTGAGTCAGCCTAAAAATAGCATTATGAGTATTCATTGCGTTGAATGCAGGCTTTCTGTTGTCCATACAGCTAATTTGTTCTACCTCGCTGATGCGTGTTTATCTTTCCGCTCAGGCATAATTTTGTGGGTTTGTTGCATCAGTGTCTGGGGCGATGAGGCTGGAATCATGTCTGAGACAGATAAGACACTCCTCTCCTCAGGAAATTACAATGTCAGAAATGTTTGGGTTGTCTCAGATGATTGTTTCATGATTTATAAGCCAGTCAGAAACTTTTACTCTGTGCCAGAGAAAGCTCCCATGCCAGCCTCGGAGGTACCTTGTTCTTATTTCATTCGGTTTCAAAGTTTCTGACCCAAATGGAAATTTTACAGTCCAGTATAACTCAAATGAGGTGTGGTGATAGTCTAACAATAGATGTGTCATTTATTTTAGTTCTTTATTTAAATTTTTTAGCATTATTGGTTGATTTTAGATTAGTTTTTTTTTTTAAGATATCCTAACAGGAGTAGAAGGGCCGTTTTTAAGCATATTTCATAAAATGAATTGTATTCTGAACCACAGTATAAAAAACTTAAATGAGATTTTGATCAAAATTTGAGGATGCTCACAGATATCTCCAAGTTGCTGGTGTTAATCTTGTACCTGGTGCTGATTACCTTATTTATATGACAGTCCCTATTTAACTGGCAGCATTCATCCAATTTTCACTGAGATTGCAAGATGGCGGGCTGCTCAAGGGTGACTGAAACACTACAACAGGAGGGTGTCCCGATGAAGGTCAAAGGGATGACCATTTCAGCCATTCCAAGAGAAGCTGGTCATTCCAAATCTGTGATTTCCCAAATATTGCAGGTTTACAATGACGCTAATTCATTCAAGTCCCCCCAAAATGTTTGTCCACATAAGACAAATGCATGAGAAGACAGGATAATGCGGAGACTCTCAATGGAGAATTGGTTCAGCACTGCAGCTGGAATTGCTTGCCAGTTCAGTGCTGAACAGGGTAAGAATCTGTCTTGGCATGTGTAAGAGAAGACTGAAAGCACACTCTGCAGTGACCAAACCTCTCATTAGCAGAAAGAATCAAATGGCTAGGCTCACCTTTGCTGAGGAGAATGTTGTGTGGAGAGAGGAGAACTGGTTCAAAGTTCACTTTAGTGATGAGAGTGAGTTTAATTTATTTGGATCTCATGGGAAACATTTTGTTAGGTGTCAAACTGAGGAAAGACTGAAGCCCAAGTGAATCGATTGATTGTATTTTGAAGTGTTTTAGGCAAAATAGTAATAATGTAAAATGTATTATAATATAGATTTAAAATATTGGCTGTTTATCGTTTACTGGCCATAATATGTAAAAAGTTATTTGCCAGAATTTTACAACTATTTCCATCCAGCTTGAATTTACTGGAGTCAGGCAAATGAGAAATAACATTACAATGCTGAGAAATAACATTGCAGTTCTGAGAAATAAACTCACAATTCTGAGAAACGACATTACAATTCTAAGAAATAAACTCGAAATTTTGAGAAATAAACTTGAAATTCTGAGAAATAAACTTGAAATTCTGAGAAATAAACTTGAAATTCTGAGAAATAAACTTGAAATTCTGAGAAATAAAGTTACAATTCTGAGAAATAAACTCACAATTCTGAGAAATAAACTCACAATTCTGAGAAATGACATTACAGGTCTGAGAAGTAACATCACAATTCTGAGAAATAAACTCACAATTCTGAGAAATAAACTCACAATTCTGAGAAATAACGTCATAATTCTGAGAAATAAACTTGCAATTCTGAGAAATAACATCAATTCTGAGAAATAATATTGCGATTCTGAGAAATAAACTCCAAATTTTGAGAAATGAACTTGAAATAAACTTGAAATTCTGAGAAATAACATTACAATTCAGAGAAATAAACTTGCAATTCTGAGAAATAACATCACAATTCTGAGAAATAGTCACAATTCTGACCTTTTTTCAGAATTGGGAGTTTATATCTCGCAATTGTGACTGTTTTATATAAACGAGTTATATAAACATCCAATCGCGAATTGTTAAGTCAGAATTGTGAGATATAAACTTGCGATTCTGAGAACATCCATTTTTTTTTTTTCCTCAAAATTGTAGGAAAAAAGTCTGAATTGTGAGAAACTTGTATTTGCGAGAAAGTCAGAATTGCATGTTTATATCTTGCGATTCTGACTTTATAACTTGCAATTGCGAGTTTATATCTCACAGTTCTGAGAAAAAAGTCAGAATTGTGAGTTTTTATCATGCAATGCTGAGAAAGAAGTCAGAATTGTGAGAGTCACAATGACGTTTTATTATTATTATTATTATTATTCTGTGGCAGAAACGGGCTTCCATAGATATGTGTGGTATGACACCCATTGATATTTGACATTTTCTATTGGCAACTGTTACTACTAACATGGTTACAGACATTATTCAAGTCACTGATTTTGGCTGCTTGATCATACAGGAAGTATTTTATCCACCTCTGACTGCTGTTGTGTAAATGGGACTTACCAGTAAATACAGTTGTCAGTTCCAAACGCCAACAGTGTGAATGGAATCGAATCAAAGGATGTTTGATCTTGAAGAATAGTTCTTGTTTCTGGATTTTAAAGAAATCATATGTGTACATTTGGCACTTTTGAAAGCAGATTTAAATTTAGAATTTCAGTGAATGTCTTCATGAATAAAACCTACTCCTACATAAGCAGATCATTTTACATTCTTGTATACTGCAGAACAGCGATACTTATGCCATCCTTAAGGACTTGTGGAGCGGAAATGGACTGATTGTGTAGGAGTTCATGCAGTTTTTAGGACTGGTACAAGTCTCTGAGCTGTTTGGTAAGCCTGGAGTCAGTTGTAAGTGTGAAGCAGAGAGCTTCTGCCTGTCGCTCTCTCAACTTCATGTGCCTGTTGAGTTTCCTGATATGAACATCAGCTTATTGGAGTTAATTATTAGATTATACATTTCTTTGCAATCAATTTGTAGAATTGATTAGTAAGTCAAATATGAGAAAATGTTTGTAATGGCATGTTGAAAGGCTCTTGGTCTATTATTGAGGTCATGCGCCCTAAGCCTAAGTCAATGGATATTAGTTAGTGAGCAGAATACTGATTTATTTGTCCACTCCAAAATGAAATACACGTACAGATTTTATTTTGGCTGGTGTTTTCACTTACGAATGTGACCTTAGTGGTTATAAATGCATACTTAATTTATATTCTGAACATGACCTTGTTACTTTATTATAATTGCTAATCAAAATTGGAAGAAGGCAGGGAAGTAACACTCTAAATGGTCTGGTGTGCTACTCCATTTTCATTTAAATCAACTGAAATGAATTGAATTGAAAATGTTCAAGAGAGGCGTTTGGGGATTTATTTTTATTTTATTTTTTACAATATTATATATTTGTATTATTTTAATTATTTTTATTTTTATTTTATTAATATTATTATATAGTTTAATTATTATAATTGTTTATTTTAAAACCATTTTGAAAATCTGTTTTTTTTTCTCTTTAATATAATAATTAAAGAGCTTTAAATTTCATATATTATACCCATTAAATATGGGATGGTTGGCTTTACATCAGTTCAAAATAACATTTCCAAAGGGAAATTCTAGTGTATGTGTGTGCTTGCTTGTTTAATATGCAAAGTAGAACAAATTACCATGTTTATTGTATTTCCTATCCTGCAGGCAGTTAATTAGAGCAGCAAATCTCAGTTTCACCCCACCATATTGTTTGTAGGAAATTGGCAGATGCTTTCTAATAAAATAAGAAGTTTGGAGTTTCTGTAACTGTTTGAATAACATTCCTCTCTGAGCTTTGATAATGAATGGGCCAAGGACTCACTGGATGCACAAGTGGTTGCATCCTATTTTATAAGACACCGCAGTGTGCTTTGGAGGATTTCTGCACAAAACGGTCACTGAATAACTAATGCAAGCAATTAGTCCTCTTCAGAAATTCTGAACTTTACATAATGTCAGAGCACAGCACCACAGTCTGGAAACTCTGTGGCAGCCTTACAGCTGTGGGAATTTCATAGCAGAGGCTGAAATATAGAAATGGGGCTTCTGTGTAGCTCTGATCATATCAGACAGTCTCTGCCAGGCAAACAGCCAGGTTTCTACCAGTATTGAGTTTCCTTTAGTTACAGGGCACATATATCTCCTGGATGAAGGTAGAATAACTCTAAAACCAGCCAGACCCCCGAGGAGCTGGACATCGTAGACTGAAAGTGCGAAAACTGTGTAAATATAGCCCTGTTTCTTCATTTTGGAGAAGTAGTGTCCATTTAAATTAAACTCTTCATGTCAGAAGTGTTTGGAGCTGGGATTTTGGAAGATGGTGGAATGGAGGCTTGCTCTCAAGAGCCCTCAGGCCCTGAAATGCTAGATGGTACCCGAAAACCAAAATGTGTTTCAAAGTAATGTCAGTTTCTTTGGATAATTCATGATGAACCGAGTTCAGCCCATGTCTCCATGTAAGAGGCAGCTTTACTTTTGCCCTTGTGCTCAATTTCAGAAAGTCCTCCCCAATGTATTGCTTTTTGCACCAGACTGGTGGTTAGACACTTTAGAGCAGTCAGAGGGATGTTTGTTGTGCTGTTTCAAGTCCGTGCTAGATGGGACTAGAGATTTGAGGTTTTGATTTCGATCCACCTTCACCATTCCAGTTTTTGTTTGTTTGTTTTTCATGTTGTTGTTTTTTTTTTTTGGTTTGTTTGTTGTGCATTTTGAGTTTTGTGCTAGATGGGCTAGCAATATTTGTGGTTTATATTTCAGCCCCCATTCACCATTCCAGTTTTTCTGTGTTTGTTTGTTTGTTTTTGTTTGCTTTTTGTTTGTTTTTGTGCATTTTGTTCAAGTTGGGGATGGGACTGTCAAGATTTGTAGTTTTTATTTCAGGCCCCCTTCACCAATACAGTTTTTGTTTGCTTTTTGTTTGGTGTTTTTGATGCATTTTGTTTGAATTTTTTGTTTGTTTGTGTTGTGTCATTTAGTTTGGTGGGGTTTTTTTTGGAGATAAGGCTATCGAGATTTGTGGTTATGTTTTCAGTCCCTTCACCATTCTAGTTTTTGTTTGTTAGTTTTTTTTTTTTGTTTTTTTTTTTATGTGTTTGTGCATTTTGAGTTTTGTGCTAGATAGGCTAGCAATATTTGTGGTTTATATTTCAGCCCCCATGTTTGTTTGTTTGTTTTGTTTGTGTTTCTGTTTTTGTGCGTTTTGTTCAAATTCTAGTTTTTGTTTGCTTTTTGTATTTTTGCGTGCGTGTGTGTGTGTGTGTGTGTGTGTGTGTTGTTTGAGGGTTTTTTGTTTGTTTGTTTGTTTGTTTGTTTGTTTGTTTTTTGGGATGGGGCTATCGAGATTTGTGGTCCTTATTTCAGCCCCCCTTCACCATTCCAGTTTTTGTTTTGGTTTGTTTGCTTTTTGTTTGCTGTGTTTCTTTTGCTTTGAGTTTTTTTGTTTTTCTTTTTATATCTGTGATAGATAGTACTAGAGATTAGTACGAGATTTGTGGTTCTTATTTCTGCTCCCCTTCTCCATTCCAGTTTTTGATGGTTTGTTTCATGTTTTTTTGTGTTTTGTCTTGTTTGTTTTGATTTGTTTGGTGTCTTTTTTTGTGCATCCAGAGTTTAGTTTTTTGTTTGTATTTTATCATATCTGTGCCAGATGGGAATATAGAAATTTGTGGTTCTTGTTGTTTTTGTGTTTTGTTTTTTGGTTTGTTTTTACAAATAAGTAACTTTTTCTGAGTTTTTTGATCACTGTGTTGTTTAGTTGGGCAACAGAAACCCAATGTCCTTGTTGCACACAATAACAGAGCATGTTGTTAGCAATGCTAAGGTCATGGGTTTGATTCCCTGGTAACATATCTATTGGAAAATGTTTATTTTGAATGCACTCAGAGCTAAACATGTATATAGATTTTCATATATCTTATTTATAATGTTTGTATTATTTCACAGCTACCAGTATTCCTCTTCCATCATATTCAATTTGAACAGCAAGCTCACAGTTCTTAGGCATTGCTTTCTTTCGCCGTGGTGCTGTAGGTTGTAGATTGGCCTTACTTTGCCTTAATTAGCATCCTTTCCCTTTGTTTTCCCTCTAAATACATTTTTTCGTTGCAGCTGAGAGGAGACATAAAAGAACAGACTTAGAAAAAGAAAAGCTTTCTGCTTCAAGAGCCTCTGCAGCCAGTTTAGTTTTAGCACCTTGAGAAGAGATGCACAGATAGAAAGAAAATAAACACTTTTCTTACTGTTGATTTAGTATTCATACAGAAAACAGCCTTTGCACTGTCTGTACCATCACTGTTGGGAACCAGACAGCTATTGAATCAATACCCTGCTAGGTAACAATGGACGTCTAAAAATGGCAAACTACAAATGAAATTCAACTGAGTAACTTCGACCATGCTCAGACGTGTAGTCTAAATGCTGATAAAGCTTTGGCATTTCACTCTCAATGATCTTTCAGACATTATAACAAAGCCCTTTTGTCTTTCTGATTCATTCAGTCATAAATTTAGGTCGCGTTTCGAAAGGATGCACGATTATTCAATGCATGATTGGTTCATTCACTTCTATCCATATGCTAATGTGTTACAGTGGCATTTAACATTAGTTTGAAAGCGTGGAAGACAATAAAAGCCAACAGCTTTATGGTGGCACTTAATCATCTTTACTGTTAGTTAGCTCTTTAACAGCTTGGACCTCTTTTGATTCACCTTCAGACTGTGTCTGACAACCATCCTAGCTCATGATATTTAATGCCATTCTACAGTATATTTTTCAAGGTGCTGAATGAACCACCACAGTGGAAAAGGGATCCTTTATAAACTTGCTGTAAAACATCGTTATTTGAGATTGTTTGATGTTTCAGGTCATTGTACTATCCTCTTTAAATCCTGACATATCAATGGAGGAAATCCATGTGGACTGTTTTAATAGACACAGTAGTTTTGTCTGATCTTTTTGAAGCTGTATTATCGTCTAGGGTGTGCCGGTACCCTCAGGCAACTTTTAGTGTTATAACCATAACAATGCACACCGTTTTCTCTTGTGATTTTTCAGACGTTATTGTCTTGACTCTGTCATGTTAGTGAGAAAGGCAACGGTGCTCACTTACATCCTTAGTGTCTTTTCTGTTAAAATTCTTCAGCATTGTATTCCACACCCCAATGTCATGTTCCTGTCCTCAGGGCTACTAAACTTTGAAAAGCTCAAGGGCCACAAAGCCTCAAGATCTCTTTTGATTAAAGAGCTCTTGATTTTTCTTATTAATGAGGCCAGTAGTCTACTGTAGTTTTGTATCACGTTTGAAGCACTTCTTTGACATGCTCTTTACTCTTCAGGGTGTAGTTTGTTGTATTTATTAGTTAAAGTATTTTTTGTTCTTCATGTTTAGTAGCACTGACTCAGGTTGTTAAAGGGATAGTTCACCCAAAAATGAAAATTTACCAAATCTACCAAATCTTTGAGAGTTAAAAAAACATACACAAACAAAACCAAATTAAACCCTGTGACTCGTTACGATACACTGATGTCCTAAGACATGAAACGATCAGTTTGTGTGAGAAACTGAACAGTATTTATATCATTTTTTTTTACCTCTGATTCACCGCTATGTCCTACTGTCCTGAGTGCTTGCACAGCATCTGGAGCGTGACGTGTATGCGCTCCAACTCCAGTGCAAAGCTAAAATTGGCCTTATGTTAGTGTAATTTATTAACATGCACATCATAACACCATCTTTTTAGGCAAGCACATATGGACCCAATTCTCAGAATTGTGAGATATAAACTCACAATTGCAATTAATAAAGTCCAATTCTGAGGGAAAAAAAGAGTTTTGTGAGTGTATATCTTAAAAATCTGACTATATAAATTGCAATTGTGAGTTTATCATGAAATTCTGAGAGAAAAAGTCAGAACTGCAAGATGTAAACTGCCAATTGTGAGGAAAAAAAAAATCATAATTGTAAAATTAAAAGCCGAAATTAATTCTTTTTTTTTTTCTTTTTTTTTTTTAAATGCTTTCATTTCTATGGTTATTCAAACTGTGAATAAATTATATACAAAAAGCGAGCAAAGAATGACTAAATTCAGTCTAGCATGAGTTTAAGCACTCAAAAACACCCTCGTTATAATCAGTAAAGCTGATGTTGATCCAAACTACTGTCCCACAGCCAAAAAACACATTAAAAAAGCATTTAAGTATTCAAATATTAGATGTTTACTAAGATCCTTTTATTATCTATTGAAACCCACAATAATATTTAAAATAGTAGTTAGCTTAATACAAACAAATCTCATAAATTACACTTGAAATACTGTTAAAAATGTAATTGTTATTGATTTACCTCTGAAAAGTGTTATATATATATATATATATATATATATATATATATATATATATATATTGACAATGTAGATGTAAGCAAAATCCTAATAGGTCAATATAACCCTTCAAATTGATTTATATATTACTGTGTTTCGGTAGTTACAAATTTGGGGAGAGGACAAATATTCTGAAACTTTCTGAAAATACAATATGAGAAATGACTGCACAGTTACTAGAAATGTGTACCTTGGGTATTATACAATTTGCATACATAATTTTTTTTTTTTTTTCTTTTTTTTTTTCTTTTTTTTTTTCCAAGACATTTCCAACTCTGGACCAATTCTGTAGAATAACCCATATATAAATAAAATGTTTTTGCGTTTACTATGAAAGTAGTACATTTTGCAACCAAATGTCAACATTTTTACATTTCATAATGTGCTTCTCAATGCAGTCACTAAACGTTTCTTGTCTGAGAAACCCAGAAACAAGAAAGCAAATTTGTGTAACGGGGCAATAATTCCCTCTTTACTCTCTAACGCCGTCAAGGACATCTCAGAAAAAAAAATAGTCAATAAACAGGAGGCAGCAATCTGCCTAGCAGAAAGCCCTGAGCAGAAACGCAATGAGGGCATTTGTGTGGCCGCTAGCAAATCTCACTCAGCCCAGCTGTGAGCTGAACATTGCTCTTTTACCCTCGTTTACCCTCAAGGGCTCAGTGCTCTCTCTA
Source organism: Labeo catla (assembly GCA_012976165.1). Classification (NCBI taxonomy): domain Eukaryota; kingdom Metazoa; phylum Chordata; class Actinopteri; order Cypriniformes; family Cyprinidae; genus Labeo; species Labeo catla. Next base: position 679,075 of record VONZ01000001.1, read on the forward strand.
GGGCACAACCGTCACTTCTCATATTCAGAAAGCTCGACATATTGCACAGGTTCAGGAGAGGCAATGTGTCTAGTCTAGACATGAGTTATAGCATTTTGCTCCCAAGCTTGTTGTATTTCACGTGCTGCTGAGTGTGTTTCGATGTGTGTCGTTCTGTGTCTGACTGGAATATCAAACAATGTTTAAAAAAAAACCACCTTATTTACATTCAGGTCTTTACGTTTGTTTCTTGTATAATGAATATCCAGCACTGCAAGACTCCTGGATTGTTTCGCCAATTATCAAAAAGACCAGAATAGTAATCATGTGCTAGAAAAAGGCTTATGTTGTAATGCTCAGCATATTTTCTTTTTCATGTGCAGACATTCTCAGGCAAAGGTGGATTAGTTTGTTGTTAGATGTAATCCACTTTTAAATGCATTGCTTTCAAGTACAGAACATCCATCCTGGACTATCAGAGACCTCAGCACATTTTCATCTTCGCTTTACGGGCTAGATAAGAAGTTTTTTGATGTTTAGAAGGATACATGTAGGAATCAATGTTTTTTTTTTTTCCCCAAGAAGTTTCTGCCCAGGATAACAGTCAGCTTATCTGCTTTGTAAAGTTGATATATACTTTGAGACTCTGCAAACTTTCCGGTGATGTCTTCTGACTAGTAGGTGTCTTAATAATCTCAGCCTCACAGTACGTTCACTGACTGTCTGATGGGTATTGTACACAAAAATAGTAAGAGCTGGCTCAAAAGCAGCTGTTCCAATTTGAATGGCTCACTTCCTGACAATTTTATGTCTGGAAGCAGAACTTTTGAGTATAGTATAAAACACTGTTTTATACTACTTTTCAAAAGTTTAATTAAAATAAGGGTGTGTTCATACTTGTCATGTTTGGTTCAATTAAAACGACCTCTGGTGCGATTGCTCTGTTAGCGCAGTCCATCTGAGTAAGTGTGAATGGTGCCATCCGAATCCTGGTGCGCACCAAACAAGAGACTACATCCAAGATGTTCATGTCATTCTGTCTTCAGTTGAAAAGAAATTAAAGGTTTTTGAGGAAAACATTCCAGGATTTTTCTCCATATAGTGGACTTCACTGATGGCCAACAGGCGGAAGGTCCAAATTGCAGTTTCAATGCAGCTTGAAAGGGCTCTACACAATCCCATCCGAGAAATAAGGGTGTTATCGAGCGAAACGATCCATCATGCTTTTTAACCACAAATGCTTGTCTTTCATTAACGCTGCAATGTGCATGTGCATCTTTACGCATTGTGTAATCACATTGGAAAGGTCATGTGTGGTTAGTTGTTTGTCTGTGTACTTCGGTTCAAAAAGGTAGGGTAGGGCGAAAAACTCCATCTCATTCTCTCCTCCAACTTCAAAATCGTCCAACACCCTTGTTTTACCTTTTTTTTGTAAAGGGCATTTGACTTTCTTTCCACGTTCACTTTGTAAACACTGAGTTGATACTTCCGACTACATAATGCGTAAGGTTCAGCTAGTGCAAGATGAGCATTTGTGGTTAAAAAGTGTATCATTTTCATTTTTATTTAGGAAATTACCAATCGTTTTGCTAGATAAGGCCCTTATTCCACAGGTGGAATTGTGTAGAGTCTTTTGAAGCTGCATTGAAACCACAATTTGGGCCTTCAACCCATTCCTATTGAAGTCCACCATATAGAGAAAAATCCTGGAATGTTTTCCTCAAAAACCTTAATTACTTTTCAACTGAAGAAAGATTGACATGAACATCTTGGATGACATTATCAGGAATATCAGTGAACTAGTCCTTTAAGCAACACAATTGTTTTCATCATTGATAATAAGAAATATTTGTTCACTGAATCAGCACATTTGAATGATTTCTGAAGGATCATGAGAAACTGAGAACTAGAGAAATGGCTGCTAAACAATTTAAGTTTTCATTACAGAAATAAATGATATTTTATTATAGAAAACAGTTATTTTAAATTGTAGTCATGTTTTACATCATTATGGCTTTAATGTGTTTTTGATCAAATGCATTCAGCTTTGGTGAACATGAGACTTCTTTCAGAAACAAACAAACAAACAAAATCTTAACAACCCCAAACTTGAACAGTAGTGTATCTGTGGAAAACAGTCTATACTTTTTCTATGTGGATGGACAGAAATGTCTAGGTTGGAAGTTTGCTTGTGCAGAGGAAGGTGTAAAGCGGAAAACACTTTATACTGGTTGTCAAAAGTCTGGCAATGCAACACAAAACTCATAGAATCGAAACATGAGTTTCTTACAGTTACACTCTGTAAGAACTTTCAGCTGAAAAACATTTAGCAGCTACCGTAATAATGGATTAACATTGCCGTAAAGCAAAGAAAATAAGAGCATAAACTTCCTTTTGTTGTTCTCCACCTTAAAAGAGAACTCCACTTTCAGAACAACAGTTTACAAAAAATTTACTCACCCCCTTGTCATCCAAGATGTTCATGTCTTTCTTTCTTCAGTCATGAAGAAATTATGGTTTTTGAGGAAAGCATTTCAGGATTTTTTTCCATATAATGGAGTTCATTGGTGCACTGATTTTGATCTTCCAAAATGCAGTTTAAATGCAGCTGCAAAGGGCTCTAAATGATCCCAGCCGAGGAAGAAGGGTCTTACCAAGCGAAATGATGTCTCATTTTTTTGGAAAATAAAAATTTGTTCATTTTTTTTAAGCACAAAAGCTGGTGTAGCACAGGCTCTGGGATGCGCGTCCACGGCAGAACTACAGACCCAGTGTTTACAAAGCGAACACACAAAGCCTAAGGAAGTGCAAGTAAGTCAAACGCTGTTTACAAACAAAAAGGTACAATGATGTCGGACGATTCTGAAGTTGTAGGAGAAAATGAGATGGAGTTTTTCACCATACTCTACCTTTTTAAACCGAGTACACAGACGATGAACTTAGATGTGATTCGTAGTGTCATGGACGCTCATCCCAGAGCCTGTGCTACACAAGTTTTTTTGCTTAAATGTATACAAATTTTATTTTTTTGGAAAAAAAAAAAAAAAAAAATGACCGATCGTTTCATTAGATAAGACCCTCCTTCCTCGGCTGGGATCGTTTAGAGCCCTTTGAAGCTGCATTTAAACTATGTTTTGGAAGTTTAAAATCGGGGCACCATTATATGAAGAAAACTCCTGAAACACTTTCCTCAAGAAACACAATTTCTTCACGACTGAAGACAGAAAGACATGAACATCTTGGATGGCAAGGGGGTGAGTAAATTATTTGTAAGTTGTTGTTCTTGAATTGGACTTCTCCTTTAAGGTCTGAAAAATTCTGAACTGAAGACAGCTGTTGTAGAAAAGTCCAAGGCCTCTGCTGTGGCATTTCAGAAAATGTGGAGATGTAAGCTGTAGCACCTGTATAATTATAAGATTATTTAATAACCATCCTCCACCAGTGGCCTTACTCCACAGGCATGCGATAATCTAATGAAATATAATGAGGTAATTTGTACTGTAATACCAGTGTACGCCATAGATTGCTGTATTATTTAGTCACATATATTCACACTGCTTCTTAGGCATTCGATTTCTTTACGTTTTTCTTTGTGATTTCATTTTTTCCCGTTTTGATGTTATACTTTGACGTTAGAGATGAGCACAACTGATTGTTTTCATTCTGTTGCATCGAAAGTCTTCACACAGAATCTTCTGGGAAACATCAGCCTCTAACCACCACATGAGAACTGCCAACTAGAGAAACAAGGGAACATGTGCGGCGGTTATACCGCTTCACAAAGCATCCCATGTGAAACGGCCTTTAGGGAGTTGAGTTTCTGCAGCATGACAGACGTTTCCATATTCCTCCTCATTGACCTTTTTCTTCCACTGTAGGCCTATATTTAACCCAGACCAAAACTTCAGGTGTTTATGGATCCTGGTGATGATCACTAAAACAGCACTACAAGCTTTTAGTAGCTGTTGTTGATTACACATCCATCACATAATCACAGATGAAACTAATTAGGTTTTTCTACAGCGGTTAATTGAAAGCACTCAAATGAACGCTGTTTCCCTTGATACTTTTTAACAGATGTGTTTTCTTCAACCATTTACCAAAGACTGCTCTGCATTGTATTTTTTGTTACACAGTACAGATTTGAGAACAGATGATAGTGTAATTATTCCCCATGGAGTGATGGAAATATTCCAATAACCATCATGGATAAAACTGTATTTGCATTTCCACAAGGAAGTGCTGGTGCTTGCTAAGCAGCAAAAGCTTAAGCTCTGCATAAATGAAATATCAAATTAGAACAGTCATAAACTTCATTGCTGTCATATTCGCTCGTGTCTTGTTTTCTGACAGCTGTGCACAAAAATCCAACCCGCAACATGGTTTCTGTGCCAACTTTGCAATGTAAACAGCTTTAGATGATTAATACATGTAGAAGACAGATCTCAGTTCAGTATGGAAATGAATGCAATAAAGACAAGTTGTAAATATTATATCTTTGCTTTTGGTTAGATTATGAATGGCAAACGTAATGCTGTATGCACATTTGCTTAATGCCAACCCAATTATTATATTGTAAAGAAATCTTTTTTTTTTTAGATAATTTGCCTCGTTTTAAGTAAAACGCCAGAAAAAATGGCTACTGTAAATGTAGATTTTTGTTTTTAATCTACATTTATTCTTTAATCTGTAATTCTATTGTCGGTTTTATCTCATGTCTCTCAGCTCATGAAAAGCCCTTTTAGTTTGTCTCGCACATCAGGGATCTGTTTCTGCAGCATTTGTTGAGCTGTACAATTTGAAGTCTGTAAAATATATTCATCAATGAATCATTTATTAAGAATGTGCTAATTCATTAAGAAAATATTCATTAAGCCCGTCCAAACTTCTTTCTGTGCTCGTTTTTCAGACACTTACAGTGTGCTCAGTCCAGACACTCTGTTCATAACAAATGATTTGATCCATGATTTATGCTCCGTGATGTGACGACTTCAAACTTGCACGGCACAAAAGTAGCAAATATTTTATCAGCAGCAGAGTCATGCTTATCTTCAATTTTTCAGTTTATATCATAAGATGAGCAGTAATATAATTCACAGGACGTTTTCCCCAGACACGCTATGCAGATTTTTCAAGCTATGAATTCAGCGGATGTCACCGGTCTCTGCGGCTGAGGTGGATTCAGTGTGCGGCGTCTGTGAGAGCAGGTGTTGTTTACAACATGCCATTCTGCAGCGCTGCCCAAATAAACAGCTGTCAGTAGACACACAGAAGGAAATCCTCATCAGCCGACCTGAACCACCGCTCAGCCAATATGTGAGAAATGAAAAACATGAGAAGGCGAGGTGAACATCTTTTCCAATATACTGCCCGCAATCTTATTTGACATCAATCTTAAGTAAAAGCCCCTTTCATGGATGCATGGTTTTCTGGGAATATATTAAAGTCTATTTTGCCATTTGATCATGAATTGTTTAAAGGTAAAATGTGCTTTCTCTGCCACTAGTGTCATCCTGTCTGGAAATAATAGACCTCATTCACTAATATATTTTCGAGTGTAATTTATCCTTTGATGGCAAAGCAGAATTTTCAGCATTACTTCACTCTTTAGTGTCATGATCCTTCAGAATTCAGTATTTTTTGAATGGAAAGTTAACGGAAAGAATTTGTTTAAAAAAACAATGAAAAAGTGTACTTTCACCTTTCATTAATGTGTCCTTGCTATGGAACCCTTTTCCGCCACTGAATAAAAAAAAAAAAAAGTAATTGCAACTTTTTTTCTCTCTTTTTTTTTTTTTCTTTTTTTGTTTTGTTTTTTTTACCTTTTTTTCTCAGAATTACATAATGCAAAATCACAAACTCTTCTGACTTTTTTTCTTAGAATTGCGAGATATAAACTCACAATTGCAAGTTATAAAGTCTAGTTTTGAGGGGGAGGAAAGACTGGTATGTTCTCTGAATTGTGATTTTATGTCGTACAATTCTGACTTAACTCGCAATTGCATGTTATAAAGGCAGAATTGCGAGATAAAAACTCGGATTTCTGAGACAAAAAAAAGTCACAATTGTGAGATACAGTATAGACTTAAAAACTCAGGATAAAAACTCGGATTTCTGAGAGAAAAAAACTATTTCTTAAAATTGCAACTTTGTTTCTCAGATTTTAAATTGTGAGTTTGTCACAATTCTGAGAAATGAAGTAAGATGAAGTTACGAGATTTAAACTCGCAATTGTAAGAAAGTTAGAATTTTAAAGAAAAAAAATTGCAAATACCTTTTACATTTTTTTTATTCAGTGCCGGAAATGGGCTTTCCTACCTTGCTGAATAAATTTGTCTTAAAAAAAAAAAAAAAGATGACCCAAAACTTTTAATCTGTAGTGCGTTTTTTTTTAATGGCTTAAAAAATTGCTTGAAAACTACAAATATTATCTTATAAATGGAATCAATTTTATGGTGAATTATGAAAAATCATGATTACTTTTCAAAATGTGCACAGTTAGTCAATAACGTAAATTGCTTTTTCACCCCATCTTCCCTTTCTGACCTGCTCTGTTTTCCATTGTTTGTACGATCAGCTAGTCCTGCCTAAAACTGTCAATCATGTGTTGTCAGACCACTCCAAAAGCAGAGCTTTGAAGTACAACCAAATCATCTTCTGAACAGGCTTCTTGTCACATCAAACTGGGATAAGAGAACATTTTAACTTCGGGGGGAAAAGAGAGAGAGAAAAAAATGACACTTGAAATACATGCTTTAGGGGGTCCATATCAGTTTTATGTCAAGTAGATGCTCATGTTCGATTTTTCAGACGACTGAGGTCTGGTTTGGTGTGTCTAGCCATCCGTTTAGTGATTCAGCACGAGGCAATGCCTGAATATTTCAAAGGGCCCTTTGCAGCACATCAATCTCAGCCAAAATCAGTCTTATCTCTGGCCGCTGCTGCTGCGGCTTTCATACACAGTCCCTCATTCTGTACGTGGGAGGTCAATATCTGACAGCTGGCATTACCATATTTTCATCCCGACCGGGGTATAAATAAGTTGGCCGTGTAGGGTAAAACTAACAATTTGTCACAGTTGACTGCCTCCCACCCCTCTGAGCTCTGTTTGTTTGCACAGCTACACCGACTGCAAGTGCAACTGTAATTAATATCCGAGCCTCAGTAGGGGCTGGCAAAGAGACATCTTTGACCACAGAGCTGGTCGGAAAGGTGCATTGTTTTCTAATAGCGAGCATGCAGAACAGGAGCTGAAATGGAGTTGGTTCCACACTAATTACTGCCTAACTAGTTTGTATTGTTATTTTGGTCATTGTCTGAGGCCCTTGTCAGTTCTCTATTGTGTTTTTAATGCCTTTTCAATTTATTCTGCTTACTTCATGTTGTTCCTTATCCTCACAAAAAGCTATTGTATGGCTTCAGAAGACTTTTTTTTGATACTCTCGATCGTGAACATGTAGATTAATTACCGATCTTGACTAAACAACTGTTCTCTCTTTTTCCCCAGCCCTCTGAAGAGCCCAACATTCTCCTGGCTTCCCCTAAGTTGCTGCTTCCTTCAGGCAGTCAGCTGCCGGCCAGCACTCCCCTGTCTGTGCACCACCAGCTCCAGCTGCTCCAGCAGCAGCTCACCCAGCAGCAGCAGCAGACACAGGTGGCCATTGCCCAGGTGAGATGGAGTAAATGCAACACTGCACTTTATATGGACATTTAATAGACTTGTAGAGTTGGTGGGATTTAGGCTATTTTCTGGTGGTTGTTGTTGATGTTGTTGTGTAAAGGGGTAGCTCACCCAAAAATGAAAATTCTGTCATTACTCATCTTCAAAAATATTCTAATTTGTGTTGCAAAGATGACCAAAGGTCTTATAGGTTTGGAACAACATAAGGGTGAGTAATTAATGGCAGAATTTATTTTTTGGTGAACTATCCCTTTAAAAATGTACACAGCAACAACAACCACAACCAGAAAAAAAATCGCCTAAATCCCACCACTTCTACAACAATTTATTTTAACTAAATTTTCACATCAAAAGTTTAAGGTCAGTAAGATTTTTTTTTCTCATGAAGACTGCTTTTATTTGTTTAAAAATTGTAATATTGTGAAATATTACCACAAAATTAAAACAGCTTTTTTATTTTAATACATTGTAAAATGTAATTTATTTCTGCAACAGCAAACTGTCATTACTCATTCAAATATGCTGATTTGGTGCTCAAGAAACATTTCTTTTTATTGATGTTGAAAACAGTGATTAAATATTTTTGAAGGCATTGTACTTTTTCAAAATTGTTTTATTGATAAAAGTTCAAAAGAACAGCATTTTTTTAAATAGGTCTTTTGTAACATTTCAAGTCTTTACTATCACTTTTGATCAATTCATCCTTGCTGTACAGTTGAGGTCAAAAGTTTACATACACCTTGCAGAATCTGCAAAATGTTAATTATTTACCAAAATAAGAGGGATCATACAAAATGCATGTTGTTTTTTTATTTAGTACTGACCGAAGTAAGATATTGCACATAAAAGACATAGATAAAAGATTTCATATAGTCCACAAGAGAAAATAGTAGTTAAATTGATAAAATTCTCTGTTCAAAAATGTACATACGCTTGTTTCTTAATACTGTGCTGTTACCTGAATGATCCACAGCTGTGTTTTTTTTGGGGGGGGGGGTTTAGTGACAGTGAGTCCCTTGTTTGTCCTTAACAGTTAAACTTTTCTCATGCTCGATCGATCTCAAGTTGAACCTTACCCACGAATCCCAGCATTAGAACTGCTTGTGAATGGCTTGGAGTGCGCAAAGCAGCTGTAGTTTTGTGTATCTAAAGCATTTTCATTCTTTCCAGCACCAGACTGGTTTATTTATTCAGCCTTTGAGAGCCTGTAGTTTGCTTGTTTTAACCATAGTTCTACACCAAGTGTTTGGCAAGAAGAGAAATCCATTGTTTTTTATAAGCACGATGCTCAAGCAGAGGGTACACTCTCTTTCCATTTCAAGAAAGTGCTTTTTTTGTTTTGTTTTGTTTTTTTTGTGTATGTGAAAGACACTTGGTGCTCTTCACAGGTCTGAGAATGGTGTTACAGGGGGTGGAATTTTGTTCCACGCTCCTTTGACCCACATCTTTGTGTCTGCATGTCGCTTTGAGGTGTGTTGAGGATAGTCGGGGATGTCCATCCTGTCAGAACTCCGATAAGCAAAGGCAGCCGGTTGAAAACAGGCCCTGATTTGCAACGGTACGCTCAAAGAGAAACAAGCTGTGGCTTTGCTCTGCCTGCTGTGATGTCTTCAGTGACTGAAGAAGAAGAGACGCTTTGAAGCGCGCTATCAAAGCCGCACACGCAAGTCAATCGTCACTTATTAATTTATTTCTCCATTTGTTTTGCAGTGGCTCTCATCCTTAGGGAAAATGATCGGCAGATGAAACGATATTTGCTTTTCTGAAGTCAGGATTAGCAGTGGAGTGGGTTATTTGTGGAGGGAAGTTTTTGTGTGTTTTGTGTTTCTTTTAATCATATGCTGGTGGAAGATTCTCCTTTAGACAGTTCGGTACGCATTTGGCTCCTGCCATGTCCTGAAAACAATGTCCACATCAGAAAATCACTTTTACATGCTTGTACATTGCAGATGCTGATGAGAGCAATTCAGGCTAAATGTATTGTGAATCTGAGTTCCAGTACTGCATGCAGAGTCAAATGTGGTTGCTCTCAAATGAAAGTCTTATTATGGTTGCTGGAGTGTTTTTTTTCTGTTTAGTAAAAAATAAGGCATATACAAAAAGCTTATAGAAAATAGCCTCTCTGAGTGCTTCGTATTTCAGCATGGCTTGATTTCCATTTTTCTTCCATGTCCTCTTGCAGCTTTCAGTGGGGTGTTTAAATGAAAATCAGCGCTGAAATATTTGATGTAATTTCTTCATGATGTGAGGGCAGCAACAATGGAATAAACAGCCCTATAAAAATCTTGTAATGACTGCTGTGCAGTGGAAAGGGGGAAAAAAAGATTACATATGTGCTTTGAAATAACTACGGTCATGAAAGTTTCCACTTTAAATATGCGTGATTAAATAGATTTTTAGAACATGAATCACACAAATTACCTTTTTTAAAACTCTCTAGGTTATGTCAGTGAAAGTGAATCATTTGGTGACATCCTAGTGTCATTAAATCTGTTCTTTTGAGAAAGCATGGAAAAGGGTTTAGAAAACACTGTAAATGTGAGATTTAAGGGTGTTACAAACGACTAGTGTATGCAAATTGAGCGTTGATCATTCTTTAGCCGTGTATTTGAATTCAGAATGCCAGAAGTATTGCAAGGATCAAGGATTGCAATAAGAATTTGGGGTTTAAAAGATAACTACCATTTGACATTTTAAGGGGTCATTAAGGGTTTTGCACAAAAAAACATTAATATGTGAAAAAATTATTATTTTTCAACCCTCATTCTGACCCTCTGCCTAAAACAACCTGTTTTAAGGGCCGGTCCTTTAAGACTTGTCAGTAATCCACCACTGTTCTGATTGGCTAACACTTGAAACACTATGAACGCCCCCTCGCTATTGCATGATTAAAAGAAGGGTCATTTCCAGACAAAGCCTTATGAAATCATTTACTTACCATTTGTGATGAAGCTGCAGTTCAATGCAGTACCGCTTCATCTTTCAACAAAAGTTTCTTTGTTTACGAACAAAACACTCGGGACATTCCTCTGACATGATCCGGGATGCAGGTGCTACTCTGATGACGAAATTTGCATCACACACTGTGCACTGTGCCCTTGTGTGCGTGTAAAACGTGCAATAAAGTTAAGGTCAAAAGTTTACATACACCTTGCAGAAGCTAGGAAATGTTGATTATTTTACCAAAATAAGAGGGATCATACAAAATGCATGTTATTTTTTAATTTAGTACTGACATTTTTATTTATTACTTAGTACTTTATTTAGTACTGAATAAGATATTTCACATAAAAGACGTTTACATATAGTCCACATGAGAGAATAATAGTTCAATTCATAAAAATGACCCTGTTCAAAAGTTTATATCCCCTTGATTTTTAATGCTGTGTCGTTACCTGAATGATCCACAGCTGTGTTGTTTTGCTTAGGGATAGTTGTTCATGAGTGCCTTATTTGTCCTGAACAGTTGAACTGCCCACTATTCTTTGTCTAACAAATTCTTTGTGTTTCTTTTTTTTTTCTTTAGCATTTTTGTGTATTTGAACCTTTTCCAACAATGACTGTATGATTTTGAGATCCGTCTTTTCACACCAAGGACAACTGAGAGACTCATATTCAACTATTACAGATGGTTTAAACATTCACTAATGCTTCAGAAGGAAAATAAATAATGCAGTAAGTGCCGGGGTGAAAACTTTTGAACAGAATGAAGATGTGTACATTTTTCTTGTTTTGCCTGCCCTTCAAAAGCTACAGAAGATATTTAGATGTTTTCCAAAAGACAAAATAAGTTGCATTTATCCTGACCTGGCTCTTCTGTAATAGTTGCATAGCCCCTCAGTTGTTCTCAGTGTGAAAAGATGGATCTCAAAATCATACAGTCATTGCTGGAAAGGGTTCAAATAAAAACAACAGGCAGTTTAACTGTTCAGGACAAACAAAGGACTCAGAAACAAGTATCACTAAAAAAAACCTTTGCAGATTCTGCAAGGGGTATATAAACTTTTGACCTCAACTGTATACTTTGGGTTTACGTTGTTGAAATTCATGTCCTTGGCATTGAAGGAAAATATTTCTCACAGTATACGCTAATATTATTGCCAGAAATTAATGTTGATTGTTCCCATCATATAGTCAGAGATATTACTGTTATCACTCTTTTCATTTTCCAGCCATAATTGGACAGTGAACTTAATTGCTTTTAATTAGTAGAATTTAAAATGAAACAGAACAACTGATTACAGCGGCAATGCATCGATTAAGCAATAATTCATTGCTGCTTTTGTTGTTGACTTTGTTGACAATGAAAATAGATACTGCTTTGTCATCGAGGAAAATGATGATCATCAGAACATTTGGACTCCAACATTTACCCTGACTTGCCTCTTTGATAATTGTACCCCACTCAGATTGAGATATAAAACTGTGACAGCATGAAATATGAGTCTTGTATACATTTACATCCTATATCCTCTTGAAAACAACATCTTTTGTCATGGCAGGCAGCTTGTTTCCCAAAGACAATCACTCTTTGTCAGAAAACATATACGCACACATACATACAAGCACGTACACTCAAGAACTGATGGCAAGAGCTTCAACCTGAGCTACGCTTTCAGTCCACATTTACAGTATGGTAATTTTTCCCTCAATCTTTTGCGCTACTCCCTGCTGGCCTGATCTTGACGGCTCATTGGTTTTGTCTAGAGAATGTATTGTTCTTAAGGGCAGGCAGCACGAGCAGGCACGCTGTTTAAGCTGGGTCATAAATCACCACGGACCCCTTGGAGGGCAGCCGCGGTGGCTTTAGGAGCAGACAGACAGTCAGGATAAGCCACTGGCGGAAATGGATTCGCCCGTCTATCGCTGAGTAGAATCTTAGGACTTATGAAGGACACTCAAGTACATCATAATCGTTTTGGGAACCTTTATAGCTGGCAGTTTGTCATTAGCCGGACAAAGCAAGCAGTAATTCATAACAAAATGTGTGGCGGAGTGCCTTACGTGTCTTTTTCTGGTACTTCTGAAACCGAGGTTTGTTAGACTCCAGATAATTTCTTTATTAATTTCTTTCACAGACATAACTGACTGTTTTTGTAACTCGTGTGTTTTTAATATAAACTTGTGTGCATTTGACAGTTTAAGCGCAATAAGACATGAAAGAGAACTTAGCTTAGTACTCACATGCTGTGTGACTGCTTTCTGTGCGTGTGCTTCGGTTGTGCGCTCAGAAAACCGTATACATCAGAAGTTTAAACTAATATGGTTTAAAACTCATGATTTCAATGCAGTAGACATGATTAAAACCAAACCACAGCTCCACTCTGTAAAAGGGGGCGCACAAAAAAGAGACATGCATTTAAAGAGACATGCAAGAAAACAGTGTGTGTCTTTTTCCACTCAAAATAGGTGGACCTGAGACTTATCGTACATCTTGTAAAAATGAGCATAGTAGGTCTCTTTTAACCAAAGCTGTGTAAACTGAACACTCAATGCTAATATTTGTCCGTAATATTTAATGGCTTATTCATTTATTATTTTTAAAATATTTATAAGTAATGTTTTTGCTCTGATTTAAATATATATTATAGAACTGAATATTAAAATATTGAAATATTCGTTGTTGTTTTTAACCAATGTAAAAGGCTTTTGTCCTTCCACTGTTGTTCTTCATATCACTTCATTAATACTCTTAAAATGCTGATGTCAGCAACAACAAAAAATTAAAAAAGATTTTCATGGTGTTAAAGAAGCTTTTTAGGATTAAAGCGCTCTTTAATTTTGCTTGAATGGCAGCTGCCTACACAGTAAATGAGGTGACCTTCATAGTAACACTTTACAAAGTTTGCCATCAATTTTTCATATTCAGGATAAATGCATTCAAAATATATTAATTAGAAATGCATACCAAATTGCATGATTCTTATACATAAAGAGGTTTTAAAGATGTTTGACCTTAAATATATATAAATAAATTTAAGTAGGGCTTTTAAAAAAATATATATTTCATTTCCTTGAACTGTTGAAGCCCACACAGGACCTGTGTATTCAGACATATTCTTGGGAAGCTGAACAAAGGCAAATTCTAAAATTAATAATGAAATGATGGCTTAAATGTTTAATAAATGAAAAACTGAACCTTTTTACTTTTTTTAATTTTTAAATGTTAGTGCTAAACAGTAGAAAAGTAAATTGAGACATATGAGCATATAATTGAGCATATAAACTCTTGGAGGTCTCTGTGATTTTTGTTGTAGTATATTTTGCTGTACTTAAGCATACATGCTTTGTTTGTTCCTCAGGTTCATCTGCTGAAGGATCAGCTCTCTGCAGAAGCTGCTGCGAGGATTGAAGCCCAGGCTCGAGTTCATCAGCTCCTGCTGCAGAATAAAGACCTACTGCAGCATATTTCTCTCTTGGTCAAACAGGTTCAGGAGCTAGAGCTCAAGCTGGCTGGGAATGGCTCTAGTGAGTATGATTTCCTGTGTTCAGCAGTGCTAGGGAGTAACTTTAAACACATGCATTGTTTTTGTAGCGGTTGTATTGTATCACCTTAGATGATGGAAGAATAAGCACAAGTACTGGAGTTCCATGTTTCACTAAAGCATCTTTTGTTGACCTGCATCTATTGAAACGTCTACATTACATTGTTTTTTTGCTATTAGATTCTAACCTTCACTTTAGAGTACAATATGGTGTCATTATTAAAGAAGATGTGAGAAGAGATTTGACAGTCATTTACAGCTATTTTTTACAAGGTGACTTAAGTGTGACAGTTGGGACAGTCAAGGATGAGCTATTTATCATGCAGGCTAATGTGAAAGACTGCACATCTTCTGGTGCTGCTGGTTTATATGAAAGTGTGCTTTAAAATAAGCCTGAAATTAACCCCTGAGGAGTGCCATGATGGCAGAGAAGTTAAAAGGCAAAGTGAAATTGTATGTGATGGAAAGAGGTGGAACAGATGGGAGAGTCTGAGTGAAAATACGAGTGAAAGAAAGCTGCTGAAACACATCAGATCTATTCAGAGAGGGCAGGTGAGGATGTGTTGCAGGGGTAGGAGCATTGTTATTAACCTGCTGGAGCAGAAGAAAAGAGGGGAAAGTGGAGCAGAACTGACATTGTGAAGCGTTATATAATATGAAGGAAGGCAGATGACAACCACAGAGAAAAGAGAGTGGAAAGACCTAACTCCAGTTTTGGGGAAGGTACTTTGAAACAGTAGTTTGAACAAGTATAAGTGAATCTAAAACCTGTAAGACCTTTGTTCATCTTTAGAGCACAAATTAAGATTTTTTTTGATGAAATCCGAGAGCTCTCTGACTCTGTATAGACAGCAACGCAACTGACACGTTAAAGGCCCAGAAAGGTAGTAAGGACATTGTTGAAATGTCCATGTGACATCAGTGGTTCAACCTTAATTGTGTGTAAAATAAAATCCCAATCTCTTCCTCTCTCTCAACAGTGGGATCCCAAGACAGTCTCCTGGAAATCACCTTCCGTGCCAACGTGCCCCCAGTCCTGTGCGACCCCACCACTCCCAGACCAGAGGACGCCATCCTTCCTCCACTCAACGATGGGACACAGCTATCCCTGCCACTGGGCAGTCCAATAGGTAGGGACCAGTGCTTGATCAAGTTTGAGTGTTTCCGCTTTCTTCCGGGACCACCCCAACAGGAGGAGAGTCCCGACACGCCATCCCAAGGCGTCTCGCCCTCATCACGGGACGAGCTTCTGGGTAGCCTCGAGCTGCTAAAATTCCGCGAGTCGGGAATCGCATCCGAGTACGAGTCAAACACAGACGAGAGTGATGAAAGCTGGGGACAGCAGGACGAGAGCAGTCTGCGTCTGCTTAATGTGCTCAACAAACACGGCCCCTCTGACTGCTTGGAGGACGAAATTGCTGTTTAATGTGATTTTGCGCACTTAGAAAAACACTGCTTGATGCTTTGCTTAGAAGGTTCAAGTCAATCAATGTCAATACTGTCAAACCGTCCACCGCTGTTTGTACTGCTGATAAATCTGGGAGACCAAGGTGACATTTACCGTTTGGTGGCCGTTTTGTTTGTTACGTTTTATGTCATATATTGAAAAACAAACAGTCCCGCAGCATAGTAAATACTCTTGTCTCCATTTTAAAGTTTAGGGACACACATCAAATATCAGAATCTTGTACCTCTAATGGAGCGTTCACACACTCAGCCAAGTTGCCAAGTGGTTAATTTGTTGGTCATAATGGCCATCCCTATCCTACAAAACTGGAGTGTTTGGAAAATTTTACTCCATAACTTCTGATCACAAATTAGATTTTTTGCAGGTAATAATATAAAATGCACTTTGATTTGGCAAGGAATCAAGCTGCCACTAAAAACTGAGCAAAGCCTCTGTATATAAACTGGGAGCAGTGCATATTATAAATGTTGTTATATATAGTGTGCTTAATAATATATACATATACATATACTTAGAAGACATGTTAGGGTTCGTGATATATTGTTCCAACAAAACAGTATATGTTTAATACATTTCAATTTTGCCATCTTACCATGAATTATATTAGTGATCATTGAAAAAGTACATCTTTTATATTTATTCAGAGGGGGTGTACTCATTTATATATTTATATATATATATATATGTGTGTGTGTATCTATGTATATATATATATATATATGCATTCTTTGTATTCTAAATATATAAATGTAAATTGTGTATATATAGTAGTAAATTAGAATATATTTTAAGAAATCAGAATTTTTAAATGCAAATCAGAATATATAGTTGTTAGTCTGAATATATAGAAGGAAATCAGAAAATATATTTATAAATCCAAATATATAAATGTAATTCAAATATAAAGATACAAATGTAAAGTGTAACTCAAAATGTATAGTTGTAAGTCTGAATATATAGACGTAAATCAGAATGTTTATAAATCAGAATATATAATTGTCAATCAGAATACAGATAAAACTCTGAATATATATATATATATATATATACTGTAAATGTAACTCTGAATAAATGTAAAGTCTGAATAGATAGAAGTAAATCGCAATATATGTCAGAATATATACATGTAAATCAGAATATAAAGATAGAAATCTGAATATGTAAATAACTCAGAATACTTCGTTGTAATTTGAATATAAAAAAAAAATCTTTACTTAAATCAGGAATAAATAGAAGTAAATCTGAATATATAGTTATAAGTCTAAATATAAAAGTGTAAATTGAATATATAGTTATTATTCAGAATATATAATGCAAATGTATATTCTGATTTACTTCTATATATTCAGATTTATAAAAATATATTCTGATTTACTTCTATATTCACAATTTACATTTATATATTCAGACTTCATTTCCTGTTTGGTGCTTCGCACGCACGCACGCACGCACACACACATACATACATATATACATATATACATACACACACACACATATATATATATATATATATATAAAATTCTTTTAACATTGAAATGTTACATATAAATCATCTATATATGTATATATATGTATACTATGTATATTTTAAATAATTTAGTATTTAAATGCTTTATATATGAATTATTGATAACAAATGAAACATTATTGTACAGTCTTAATATTTTATATCCTTGAATGAGGGCAGCGACAGATAGAAAAAATACAAAGTGAAATCACAGAAGACAGATCATGTTACACCAGCATCCTCACTCCTTTTGGTAGCTGCCACATCGCATCAACACTCATTTCAATTGGCTCTGTCGTTGCGAACCGCTGTATGTGTTGACGCTCTTTTAGAGTCTACAAGCAACTGATGGTCATTCTCAAACAAGTGATTGTTTTTAACTGCAAGAGATACAGTACATCTATATGAAGTGATACGTAGAACAAATTTTATAAATTTGCCTGTGATATTGTATCTATGACATCAGTTGTACAGTCGAAGGTTTTTTTTCTGGGCGGTATTAGTCTTGTTTGCACTGATCCGCTCAGACACTTAGATCACCTTTCATCAGAAGTGCTCAGAATGAAGACAATTACCCAGCTACATCTGTTTTAGCATGCACGACAGAACAGACTCTTAATTGAATGACTGTGGACTGAGGACGCTAAGCTAATTATACCCTAAGGGTAACGAGGCGTCTAAACCGGTCAGATCTTTACCAACAGGAACCCCAATTAGAGTGTCAGAGTTTTCACAACCCACATCCTTTATTCATTATTTTCATATTCAGAAGAGCTTGTTGTGTCTGACTGCTTCACATATTAACTTTTGTACACATTTTGCTTTCTTGCCTTTCGTTTTTTCTGTGCTTCTGAAAAGTGATCTTTCGGTGTCTTACCTGTATCTCTCTGATAAACTACTCTGACTCTTTAACCTCTCTGTTTATATTTTCCAGTTTTTCCCTCTAACTCTCTCCGTTTCTCTCTTTGTGCCCAGTGTCATTTAGAGGCAGACAAGTGCATACAATTAGACTGGTAATAATAGAGTGGTAAGCAAGTCTTCCCACACATAAAGGACATTGAAAGCACTTTCTGTTGTTTAGTCTTAAACGTCTGTATTGTTCTCTATTTATGCACTAATATCATTTACTTTCCACCAAGAAAATGAAATTTAGAAAATTCACCATCTTTAAATCTCCTTCAGGCTAGTAAAATATCTTCCCACAGATTCTTCGCTGACTCTAATGAGGGATTCATGATCAGTCGTGTTATCTCGCAGCAGGTCTGGAGGCCAAGACCCAGCTGTGAGCTGTGGTCTAAATTCACCACAGGGAAACATGTCATTGTCTGAACACAAGACCAGTATTTTTATTTTTTCTGATTTCTCCTCTTTCAAAGACACAGTATGTTTATATACTGTAAGTGGTGTTTGCTAAGGCGCATACTGTTACTGTTGTACGTAAGTTAGGGGTTTTGATGTCAGGTTTTATTTCAGGCTTGATTAATACCTCAAACCATGCAGCTTTTTGAGGAAAGGTTTGCTGTTACTTCTTCTGTTTCCATCCAAAGTTGCGCATTTAACTAGGAATATCACGTAAAACATTTCCGAATAAGCATCGTTTCCATCCAACTAGTCAAGGAGAACAAAATCTTCACTTCCTGATAAACTGGCACTAAATATCACTAAGAAATGTTGGAGATGCCACTGAATATAATCATTCTCATATATAATAAATTACTTCTGACTCAGAGTGAGCAGACGAAACACATTAAATGCGGTCATTGCTTTCGGAGGTGAATGCCTGCTTTTTGGGAATGTAGTCACGTTCTGGGAGACCGTTCTGGGAGGCAATTATACAGAAATACTTTGACGAAAGACTTTAAGACTGACCATAACATTTCAGATGCTGTGCAACAAGATTGGTCTGCTGGATAGTCCAGTTATAGCGCAAAGTCACATTAATTTTTTGATGAGCATGGAGGAATGGAGGAACCATTTTTTGCCAAGTCAAAAACCATCTCAAGTGAGCATATTTCACATTTTTTGTGAATTATTACTTTTTACAAAATTTGCCATTTCCCTCACTCATTTCTGATGCATATACTTCAAAATGCACATAAAAAGAGGGTGATGGAAACATAACTAATCACATGATTTTTTTTTTTTTTTTATGACAAAATGGGTAAAAAAAAAAAAAAAGTCCCATAGAACTACATATCTTTGTTGTAGTTTTAAAAAAAAATACAATTTTGGTACAACAGGAAAAAAACAAATCTACTATGCTAAGTTTCTTCATTTATTTTGAACAGACTATAGTACAAATGACAATTTTTTTTTTCCACCTAGATGTAAAAATACTAAATATTATATCAAATTATAATGTTTTATATATATATATATATATATATATATAATCCGTAGTGCAGTGCGACGTAGCCTATATGCTGAGTTTCAGTTCATTTTTGTGACAGAAAGGAAACTCAAATGCAGAAAGGGAAGTCCTGTTTGTTTTCTTTATTTTACAAAAGACCTTTTGCAGTGATGCATTATTAATAAGACGGTAAATTACAGTGTTGTAAGTTGATTTTGCTGGTATAATGAAACAGTTTAAGTAATCGCGCCAGCGCACACACACAAAACAAGTTCCAGGCTTCCAGCATTGCTATCTTGACAGCGCAGTTGGTAACGTCATTTTGTCACTGTTGGAACGCGACTGAAGTACAAAGCCTATAATTTACATAATAAATAATAGTTTAGCATTTGTATACATCGCAAATATGGAAATACTATGGAATATTTGGATTTGTCAATATTGGATTTTTCAATATGAAAAATTTTATTTAACCTCATAATGTTTCTTTTTTTTTTATGGCTTTTTTTTTTTGCCTTTATTATGATAGGATAGTGTAGAAGACTCTATTCAAACTCGGGATGCCCATAGCACATCGCTATATGTCGACGAACTTGCCCTTAAGGCTATCGGTGCCAACAACCACATCATTTTTAACCAAAGTGTCATAAAATCTAATGGTGAAACAGCAGACTACTTTTTGGTGACATATGCTGGACTTCGAATATATAGTCTGCTTAAACTGCCCCTTTCTTCAGTCAAATGTGCGTTCAACCATTTAATTCAGTCCACATTCTCAATTTTTTTTTTTACTAGTTTGTTTACTTGAAAGTATGTCACAGATGGAAGAAAAAAATATGTTGCTGCTTCTGTTTGACTTTAAAGTGTAAGGACACATATATAAGCTTGACGGTGATCTATTTTGATTAGAAAAATAATTTGATTTGAACCATCCTAGCAACTGCATAGCAACAACATGAAAACCAATCAAAACTAGCAATTTGGCAGTGAATTCAACTAAAATGTCTTTTATATGATACTGATGCCTGGAAAGCAGAGCTAATTATTTAAAATAGTCATCATTGATCTCGTCCTTGAAAACTGGCCAATGTTAGTTTTTGAAAAAAACATTTTTAATAATTATTCCACACAGAACAACCTTTGGTGTCACAAATAATAAACCACCAATTGTTACTGCTGTAGGTTACTGCAGGTTTTCAAAGTATATGACTCATTTCAAAGCCATTTAAAATGAGTCGTGTCGTTGCGGTGTCACTGCGTGACTGTGCTCATTCAGCGTGAGAGTCATTTTTAGTGAAAGTTGAATCAAGTGAATGCAGATCAAGGAGTTATTTGAACTGAATGGCTACACAAACTGGCAGCTTTCTCTTAGTGTACACTTAAGTTACACATATATCCATCTGGAATACAGTTGATTGACTTTCCTAGTTAAACTGCGGTTCAGTCGTTCTGCGATTCCAAGAATCGCTGGCTCGCAAATGGAACCACTTCAGATGCCATATGCATGCACAGCTGCTTCAAGAAATAGAAATAACCACTAAAACGTGTAACGCTCACAAAACCAGCAAGTGCAGAGAACACCATCTGAATCGCTGTGTAATTTAAAGGATGTTCTGGAGCGTCCCTGTCTCATCTTTGCTCGCTTGGGGAAACGAGCGGCTGTCGGATTGATCCTTCTCCCTGCGGCGTAATTGAAATTGCATAACAATATCACATCTCATTTTAGTACAGCTGCCGCTTCTGAGAGAAGCTGTTGGAAACTTGTGCGCCTCTGAATTAGAAGCTCATGCCCGGGCCCACCTGCTCGCTCTAGAGGCTTTTGAGAACATTCTTTCTCCTGAAGTTGCCAAGGTACTTTTGTTTGAAGTGTTTAGCTCCATCTTTTGTAGAGACCCTAAACCTTTATTTACGGTGGTCCAGTAGAGCACAACCCAACGAAATCTCCACAACACAACGGAAACAAGCCGTAACACAATGAAATTAGCACAACAAATTGGAAACCAGCCGTAACACAACAGAAATAAGTTGCAACACAATGCAAACAAGCCACAATACAACTGAAACAAGCCGCACCACAACAAAATTAGCACAACACGATGTAAACAAACCACAACACAACAAAATTAGCACAACACAATGGAAACACGCCTCAACACAACAAAATTAGCACAACGCGATGAAAACAAGCTGCAACACAGTGGAAATTAGCACAACACGACAGAAACAAGCCGCGAACACAACAAATTAGCAACAACAGAAACAAGCGTTTCACAACACAAATCAAAATTAGCATAACACGGCGAAAGTTCGTGTCGCGAACACAAAATTAGCACAACACAAATGAAACAAGCCACAACACAACCAAAATTAGCACAAGACAAATTTCGGAAACAAACTGTGAAACAACAAAATTAGCATCAATACAACTAAAACAAGCCAAACACAACAGAGAAACAACATAATACCACAAATGGAAATTTGCAAAACAAGCAGGATGTTCCAGCCAAAACACAACCGGCACTATACAGCACAACAGAAACAACAAGCTTCAAACACAAATTGAAATTGAAGCTAACACAACACAGCAAAAACAAGCCAATTTTACTATCAAATCCAACAACACGACAGAAACAAGCCGTAACACAACCTAAAGTAGCACAACACAATGGAAACAACATTGCAGAAAGCAAAAATTAGCAATAACAATAACAGAAACAAGCTGCCATTAACGTGATCAAAATTCAGTTAACAACAGAAAACAAGCTGCAACACAAAAGCTATTAGCAATTGTGCCAACACAGTAAAATGTTTCACTAATACAACTAAAATTAATACCATTGTAACAGGAAAAAAGGTGCGTTACCAAATCTCAGCGCAGTAATAAATACCTATTATTGCGAAACAAGCCGCAACACAAATCTAAAGTAGCACAACACAATGAAACAAGCCACAACACAGCAAAATTAGCACAACACAACAGAAACAAGCTGCGACAAGTATCAAAATTAGCACAACAGAAACAAGCTGCAACACAGTTATTAGCAATTAGCACAACACAGTAAAAACAGCCACGACACAACTAAATTAGCACAACACAACAGAAAAAAGGTGCCACACAAATTGAAAGTAGCACAACACAACAGAAACAAGCTGCAACACAAATTGAAATTAGCACAACACAACAGAACTCTTACTTCCATCAACATAACCAAAGTGACCACCTGCTTGCACAGGGAGAATATTTTCAGGCACTGCGCAATATCATTACTCCTGCTGCACCCATGGTACGGCAGCAAAGTTCCTTGATTATTACGCTGGAATAAGAGTATAGTCCTAGCCATATCGACCTAGAAAATTGCAACTTTTAATTTTCCGTCGGACTTGGTACACAACGTAACTACAGAAGTTTTAAATAGGAAAAATATCGAAACTCTGGTCATTTTTGAGCGAGATGCTAACGGTCTAATCTGATTCAATGACCTATGCTAAGCTATGCTTAAAGTGCTACCACCAGACCCGGAGATCAGCTGAATGGATTCAAAAACAGTAAAACTCAACTGTTTAACTCTAGGGGAGTTAGAAAATGAGCCTATTTTCAAAAAAAAAAAAAAAAGTGGAGTGTTCCTTTAACAGAGCAAAATTAGCATAACACAATGAAAACAAGTCACAACACAACAAAAGCAAGCCAAAACACAAATCAAAATTAGTACAACACAACAGAAACAAGCCACAACACAACGACATTAGCACAGTGTGACAGAAACAAGCCGCAACACAAATCAAAAATGGCACAACACAATGGAAACAAGCCACAATACAATAAATTAGTACAACGTCACAGACAAGCTGCAACACAAATCGAAATTAGCACAACACAACGGAAACAAGCCACAACACAAATCGAAACTGGCACAACAATGTTAACAAGCCACAGCACAACAAAAGTAGTACAACACGACAGAAACAAACTGCAACACAAATTGAAATTAGCACAACACAAATCAAAATTAGCTTGACACAACGGAATCATACTGCAACAGTCAAATTAGCACAATACAACACATAAGACTCCACATGTTGTGGAGATTTCGTTGTGCAGTGCACTACTGGGCCACCATATTTATTCTATTTCCTGTCAGGATTAAAAAATTAGACATTACGACCTACAAGAATACTCAAGGAGATCCAGGTCATGGTTGCTGCACCTGGCTTGATAAAAATCCTTCATGTTATAAAGTGAACCCCAATACAGTTCAATTGATTTAAACTCCTTTATGCCCCACAAGGGTGACACACCATGAAATTAAAAACTGCCCTTAAAAAAATCTAAATTAATTATCTTTATTTTACAGAATGTGCTGTAATGCACCGTTAGTCTAATCAGGTTCTAATGATTTCTTCAAAGGCACATGGCTGTCGATCAAGTATAAAAGCTGACATTATCTGGCATCACTTGCACAAATCCCTTTCTTTCATCAGTAGTTGCATTGCATGCATGTTGCTGCTTGACACTGATGTGGTGGAAGCTTTGATTAATTATTGATCTGAGATTTGAAGTTGAATGAAAATGGGGGCATTGTCTCCTGTTATGTTCACTCTCCAGTAGCAGAACATTGCTATAATAACATCTCTGCATCTATTTTTTATGTGTTCAGTGCTGCTGTTTGGTCTCACCTTAATTGTAAGACTGTTCTGACATAGTATGAGATATATCGTCTTTCAAAAATCCATTTTTTTTGTCAATGCATTTTTTTAAACTGCTGGTGTTGGTTCCAGCCCGCTGCCTAACATACAAATAGCTATTGACCGGGAAAGTTTCCATGCCATCTACGGTTTTGGGTGGTGTTGTTTTTGTTGGTATTTTGGGGATTTTTATTCATTTATTTCCTTTTCGCCATTATATGTGCTACAGTGTATCTACAGTACCAAGGAGACTAGTCAGACAGCAGTGCTGTTCAACAGAGATAAAGCTAATGGATAGTCCTAACAAGGCAGTTTACTTGTGAAGTTCTCTGCCCTTTTCATTTAAGAGGCCTGAGATTGATGCTTTTATTCTGGGCTGCTGTGCCACTGTGGTGCTCCACCTCATTTGTGTTAATGATGGAGTTTATAAGAGGGAGTCAGATGGTGCAAGTGCATTTCGAGTTGCTCCACCTTGACCCTCTCACTACTCTTTTCCCCGTCCCCCTGCCCTTGTATTTAAAGATTCATGCTAGAAAGAGGGCTCAAATTAAATATTGATGTTTGACCCATCTTCTGCTGACCTGAACATCTAGGTCAGCCAGCTTGGAGATAATGGGTTAAATTGCTTTATTTATTCATTGTTATTCTCCAATTTTTCCAAGTAGAGATGATAGTCTTTTGGCTAGGGGTATTAATCCATTTGCTCTATTTGTTCATCGTTTATTTTTGATTCTTGTGCTAAATGATGTAGTGCATCATGAAATCCAAAAAAAATCACTACAAAAAGTGACCAGATTTTATGAGATTTATAAATAATGGGGTCTTGAGAGAAGAGAAGTCTTAAATGCAACAGGATTTTATGATCATGGAAAATCTAGAAATATGTATTCATATATATTTCTTCATTTATTTATGCATCAAACAGAATGCCTTTTCTGAAACTTATATAAATATAAAGTGTTTTACTGTATTATATAATTGAGAAATTTAGAAAATATAATTTTAAATTTCAAACTTGGGTACTTTTTAAATATTTTATATACTTTTTAACAATATATTATTTATATTATATTATAAACAAAAATGTTGTTATTATTATTATTTATTATTATTATTATTATTATTATTATTATTATTATATTGTATTTCCTTTTTTAATTATTTTTTTATCATCTATTTCAAATTTGTAACTTGTAAAAAATATATTTTGTATTATATATTTCTACATATTTTATTTTTTAAAAATTCAGAGAATTAAAATACAAGTACATAATAAATATATTTTATTATAATCTCTAGAATAATTATAATTACTAGAATTGTATTATATATGATATTATATTTATTTATTTTTGTATTCCTATTTAAAAATGATCATTATCTCAAATAGGGTACCTTTTCAATAAGATATCTGTTCTAAGACTTTGTACAAATCTGTATTATTTTATTATAATTTCTAAAACATTTTCTAAAAAACTTTAGAAATTATAATAAAATATTTTTTTCATATTTGGTATATTTAAAAGGTATAAGTTAAATCAGTCAATTTTTAGATAATATTAAACACTAAAATATTTAATTAGTTTAAAAATTGTAAGTTCATGCAGTAAATTTATTTTTTTAATGTCTTTATGCAATAAAACAGCTGGAAATATCATGGAAATTCATTTGGTCAAAAAGAGTGGCAATCCTGTACTATGTGGTGCATGCATGTGTCTGCTGGACAGCGTTTAGTCCAGAGGTTTCCTGCTGGGACACATCAGGAGCTCATAAACCAGCCCAGAATAGCAGCGTGTCAGATACCCTCCTAGCATTTGCTACTGTGGCGAAGCCTCAGTGAGGTATTTTAAACTGCAGCCTCGAGCTACACGATAATGTCCAGCCCTGTGGAGAAGGATCAAAACCAATGATCACTGCGTCACGCTCAAAATTGGAAGCTGATGATTTGCTATACATCCTCCTCCTTCCTCTCTTCCTCACTTAAAATCTAGTCTCACAGAATCATACTTGTAATTTTCAGCATAAAGCCTGGTCCGGTTTCCACTTGTTCTGGCCAAAAACTACCCACTTAGACAGGATGAGACTGTCTGAATAACACATAACCCAACTAACCACAGTCTGCTTTGTTTTTAGTTACGTAAATCTGAAATGAATTTGTAATTGTTAGAATGGTCAATGAGCAGCGCACTCCAGTTAAAACTGATTGGGCAGAACAAACTATAAGCCATAGAGACTTAAAACTTGGAGAGATGGTCGCGTTGCAGCGATCAAAGGTACAAAATTTCTAAACCATTAGTCACAGGCTTAAATTCCTTATATTGTTGGAATCCTTGGTGACATTTGTGACCCTGGACCACACAACCAGTCTTAAGTAGCACGAGTATATTTGTAGCAATAGCCAAAAATACATTGTATGGGTCAAAATTATCGATTTTTCTTTTATGCCAAAAATCATTAGGATATTAAGTAAAGATCATGTTCCATGAAGATATTTTGTAAATTTCCTACAGCAAATATATCAAAACGTAATTTTTAATTAGTAATATACATTGCTAAGAACATCATTTGGACAAATTTAAAGGTGATTTTTCTCAATAAATATATATATATATATATTTTTTTTTGCACCCTCAGATTCCAGATTTTTAAATAGTTGCATCTCAGGCAAATATTGTCCTATCCTAACACATCATACATCAATGGAAAGCTTATTTATTCAGATTTTTGGTATGTATAACGTTCAATTTCGAAAAATGGACTCTTATGACTGGTTTTGTGATCCAAGGTCGCATTTTTGGCTATTTTTTTTTTTTGAAAAACCTACTGTTGTGAACTAGTCGTAGGTTTTTCACCTGATTGGAACCGAATGAGTGCAGCAAGGGACATAAAAACGACCCATTAGTCAGACCGACTCAAAAATTGGTATGCCGTGTCTTTGTCCAAAAAGTGCCACAAGTGTCTACAAGGAAAGAAATCAGCCACTAGTTGGTGCTAATGAGTTTATTTCATACTTTTGATACAGTGATGGGATGCCTTTATTAAAACGCCTAGAGCTCTTGAATGGAAAGAGATATTTTTGCTAAACTCAGAACACGTATGTAAGAGCTCAATCTGAGGTAAAGTAAAAAAGAAAAGCGGTGGAGTTTGGCCACTTGGTGGCGCTTTAACAGGGGGAAAAAAAACTTAAAAACGGTTATGACTTCGCACCCGTTAATCCGATTGACTAAAAAATTGGTTTTCCGTGTCTTTGTCTAAAGTGTCAAGTTTCTTCGAGGACATTTGTGTATCTAAAAAAAAAAAAAATTCATCAGCCAATGAAATCTGAGCACCTGTTAGACAAGGTGAAACTCGGTGGGCATGTTTGACTGATGGCCCTAGAGGTGTGCAAGAATTTTGAAAGAATTCGTCAACTAGGTGACGCTAACGCTATAATGGGGTTGTTTAGAAAAGGGGTGTGACCAAATATACTCAAAAGCCTATAAATCCTAAACAAAAAAACTCAAAACTTTTAAAAACTAGGTGAGATCGGACCATAGTTGGCACTATAACAGTTAAAAAAGGCTTTATAAACACTGTTTCTTTTTGACCTGGATTTGTCAAAAATGCTTTTGTAAATCATTGATTTAGGTGGTTACAGGCTTGCTAAGTAATATGTAATGTCTGTTTTTTATAGCGTTTGAACTCCGATAATCGCTGTATTTAAACATGATTTTGTTAAAGTTAATTTGCAGTCAGACGGTCTAATTGAGTAGTGTTTGTTTTGTTTTTTTAAATTTTGTGTGTGATATGTTTCAGGTGGTCAGTGAAGAAAGTGTGGGTGGGCCGTGGGTGGCCTGTCTGAGGCTGATACTACTCACAAATATAGTAGAACTGGTCTTAGTATCATTAGCAAATGAAAATAACATGTCAGCCAGTGAAGTGCACAGTAGTTTGGGCATCAATTATCTTTTTCAGATGGCAGATGTGGCTCAATTAGTGTGCTACCGCAGATCAATATATGTAATGATACAATCACATGAAACCACAGACGAGTAGCTACTTTTCATCTGCTCATTTCTCTTCAACGCTCATTATAACAGCATGTTGTGCTACTGTAGTTAGCAAAGTTAATTCAGTCTGATGACGCACGTTTTGAAGATCAATCCTATGAATGATTTAAGCTGCTCTTGTTACCCAATGGCGTGCCTGGAAAAAGAAAGGCAGACCCATCAGAAATGGTAAGTTGTGGGTTTTTTGTTGTCGTTTTTTTCTCCCTGATTACCATGACAACAACATGCTGTTTTTGGCACACAAATTTCCCTCATTCATCTGTTTGCCTTGCCTGCAGAGCCAAGACATTGTCAGCATCAGAATAACTTCTTTTTGTCAAATATTTGTGTGGAAAAGCCTCTCTAGTCTCGTATGTATGTAGCCCATGTTTGTCGTCGGTGAGAGACTGTCACCAGCTAATGAGAATTCTTACTCCTCCATGAGCAAGTGTTGAAACTATTTGAGTTTAACAAGCTGGAAATAACTATGCCACATCAAATGCCTTCAAGAGTTTCTTAAAATC
Organism: Labeo catla; assembly: GCA_012976165.1. Taxonomy (NCBI): domain Eukaryota; kingdom Metazoa; phylum Chordata; class Actinopteri; order Cypriniformes; family Cyprinidae; genus Labeo; species Labeo catla. The sequence continues at coordinate 707,783 of VONZ01000001.1, forward strand.
ACATTTGATTAGAGCCAGACTAATATACAGCTTTTATTGTAAACAGCTTTGAATGGCCTAAATTGAAGCTGAAGTTGAAGTTGAAATAGAACAGCGTGTCAGGGCCGCTTTTGTTGGCAAATTGCAAATCTTTCCATCTTTATCACTGTCTGTCTCCCTCTCTTCAGTCACCTTTTAAAAGGTAAAAGGTTTTTTTTTTCCCCACTTTGTGATGTTCATTGTCCTATAAATACTATTCCGGTTGCATGTATGAGCGTTAATCTACATTTTTGTTAGATGCAAACAATAAATTATGCTCTCTTTGTCACTCAAATGCTAACCATGAAATAATGGTTCTGAGGTAAGAAACATGACTTCTTGTGACCTGCCAAATGCATTTTATTTTATTTTATTTCATTTTATTATTATATTGATGGCCATTCTGCCTATGTTTGTGTCCTGCAAAATGCTTTTATTTCATTTTTGTTTATTTATTTATTTATTTATTGATGGCCATTCTGCCTATGCTCAGGTCTTGTCAAATGTTTTTTTTTTATGGCCATTCTATGTTTGTGTCCTGCCAAATTATTTTCATTTCATTTTATTTTATTTTATTTTATTTATTTTTGATGGCCATTCTGCCTATGTTTGTGTCCTGCCAAATGCTTTTATTTTATTTTATTTTTTTTTATGGCTATTCTGCCTATGTTTGTGTCCTGCCAAATTATTTTCATTTTATTTTATTTCATTTTATTTATTTTTTTTTTTTTGAATGGCCATTCTGCCTATGTTTGTGTCTTGCCAAATGCTTTTATTTTGTTTTATTTTCTTTTTTTTTTTTTCTATGGCCATTTTGCCTATGTGTCCTGCCAAATTTAATTTAATTTAATTTAATTTATTTTATTTTATTTTATTTTATTTTATTTTATTTTATTTTATTTTATTGATGGTCATCATCAGTTTTGTGTGTGTGTGTGTATGTGTGTGTGTTTTGTTGTTGTTTTTTTGCATGAACTTTTTTAACGTTTTATGTATAAAATGCTTAATTTCTACTGCATGAAATTAGAGATGCACAATATCTGTCATATTGTTTATCTGTACTTTTTAAATGTTGTCTGTTGATATTTGATACATACATTTTTTTTTTTTTTGGCCATCATCTGAATCACACTGTGAATGTACTTTTTAATGTGTAATCATGTATTTTAGAAGATTGTGATGCTTAAATTCAGTTGTGGCATTTAGAATGATATTATATATTTATTCTATTTGTTAACTATATTTAATGCATTAGCTAACATTAACTAACAATGAGCAATATATTTGTTACAGTATTTATTAATCTTTGTTAACATTAATTTATACAAATACAGCTGTTCGTTGTTAGTCCATGACATTAATAATTACATTAATAGATACAACTTTTCATTTTAATAATATATGAATACATTTTAGAATCAATATTAACTAAGATTAATAAATACTTTAGAAGTATTTTTCATTGTTAGTTTATCTAATGTAGTTAACTAATGTTAACAAATAAGACTTTAATGTAAAGTGTTACCAATTTATTTTTTCAAAATAATATTGAAATTTAATATTGATTATTTCAGTTATCTGCCAAAACATGAAAATGCATCCCAACATTTAAAATGCTAGATCTTAGAAAGCATAAAACATAATATTGAGTTTACATTGAACTACTTGGTTGTATAAAAACTGCTCTGTAGCGTTGAACTTTTAATTTTATACAGTCATGCATTTTAAGTCTGTACAAAAGCTACTGAAGTCACAGCTCACCTTTAAATGTTAATGTGGTATGAATGTTTTTATTTAAATTTCCCCAGTGCCACACTTTGTCTGAAAGCTTTTTGTTATTTTATTCCTCAGTGGACCAAAGCATGTTTGAGAACTGCAACGCTGCGGAACAGCCGAAGCTGAACTTTCGTCAGGCGGCCAGCACCCTCAGTCCAGCAGCCTCCATCGACACATCTGCAGGATCAAAGACCGGAGGCAGCCAGCACCTAAAAAACGCCCTGAACTTGGGTAAAGCCATGGGGGCGAAGGTGAACGACCTTCTCCGCCGAAAAGATCCCAGCACCCTCGGGGACATCGGAGTCACAGAAGTGAATAAGAACGTGGAGCCGGTGTGGTCCAGCCTGGCTGAGATGGGCCACACTACAGCAAGAAACAGGTAAAGATTTCACTCTCACTGCTGCAAACACCAGTGACCTCAATACGGTCATTATATTCAATTGACTTCACACTTAGAATAAAATTGCTAGGAAGTTTTCAGCTGTGGTACTTGCTCTTGACATTTAAGGCCCGTAGTGCTTCCACAGAGACAGATTCAGGGCTGGACTGCATCATGTCCCAATCCGATACCCCCTCTTCAATGTCCTGTCTAATAAATGTCAAATAAACAAGGAAGCAAACATAATATTCCTCTAAACGTGGGGTGATTTTTGATCTGGTTCCAGTACATTTTCATCCACTAGTGCTGAATGAATGTGTTACATCACAAAAACAAATGGAAAAAATGGAAGCCCGTTTCCGCCACTAAATAAAATAAATTAAAAAAAAATGTTATTGCGACTTTTTATCTCACAATTCTGACTTTTTTTAAATTTGCGTGATAAAACGTACAATTGTGAGAAATTAAGTCAGAACTCCGAGATAATTCATAGTTCTGACTTTTTTCTTGCAAATGCGATTTTATATCTCGCAATTCTGACTTTTTTCTCGCAATTGACTTTTTTCTTATAAATGCTAGTCTGTCGCAATTCTGACTTTTCTCACAAATTCAGATTTATATCTCATAATTATGACTTTTTTCTCGCAATTCTGATTTTTTTTTTCTCACAAATTCGAGTTTTTATCTCACAATTCTGACTTTTTCTTGCAAATTCAAGTTTATATCTTGCAATTCTGACTTTTTTTCTCACAAATGCAAATGTATTTCTTGCAATTCTGACTTTTTCACGCAATTTTGACTTTTCTTGCAAATGCCAGTTAATCGCAATTCTGACTTTTTCTCACAAATTTGAGTTTATATCTCGCAATTCTGACTTTTTCTTGCAAATTCCAGTTTATATCTTGCAATTCTAACTTTTTTCTCGCAAATTTGACTTTTTTTCTTATAAATGCAAATTAGTTTATAATAGTTTATATCTCACAATTGTGACTTTCTCACAAATTCAACTTTTTCTCTCAAATGCGAGTTTATATCTTGCAATTCTAACTTTTTTCTTGCAATTCTGAGCTGTGCAATATTAACTCACAATTGCGAGTTATAAAGTCCAATTTTGAGGGTGAAAAAAACTGATATGTTTTTAGAATTGCAAGATTTCACAATTCTGAATTTATAACTCGCAATTGCAAGTTTATGTCATGCTTTTCTTAGAAAAAAGGCAGAATTGTGAAATGTAAACTCACAATTTTGAGAAAAAAAGTCTGAATTGTGAGTTAATATTTCACAATTCTGACTCAAATAAATGCTGATCTGTAGAATTTTCTATTCATCACCTTAAAATGTATTACTATTTCCACAAAAATATTAGGCATTACAACTGTTTTCATTTATAATAAGAAGAAATGTTTCCTGAGCACCAAATCATCATATCTGATATGAAGTATTATGTGACACTGCATGAATGGCTTCTAAAAATGGCTTTGCCATCACAGTAATAAATAACATTTTAAAATATTTTATACATATTTCAGAATATTACTGTTTTTACTGTATTTTTTGATCAAATAAATGCAGCCTTTGCTGAACATAAAGAGACTTTTTTAATAACATGACAAAATGATAAAAAACAGTATATTCCTGTTTTTATGTTATTATTTCTAATGTTACCAACACGTATGTCAGTAGTGTACCATACGTGTGTTGATCTATTCATTCAGTCCTTGCAAGCCATCATTCATCATGGCAGATTCATATTTCTCTATGGCAGCTCATATCTCTTTCAGCAGTGAATGTAAAAACAGGAGAAAAGTCTTTGAGCCCTGTTATTATATGTGAACACCATGCTTTACAGCAGAGATTTGACTGACGTCTCTTTGAGAGGGTGAAAAAAAAAAAAGGCTTTTCATGCGGCCATACACAGCCACTGCATCTGCCGTCATTATCAGCAGCCTTCAAGGGAATGGACATGTCTGTTTGTGTGAGTCCATGTGCATGTGTTGCATCAGGAAAACTTTGACTTGTGTCGAGGGTTTGGTTTGGTTTAATTGGCTGGAATCTCACCAGTTGTGTAACATCTAGAATACATTTTCCTTCCAGCATTTTATAATGCCTGCTCACAAATTTTGTGGAAATAATGCCTTAATGTTCATAAATAGTAGAGCTTGCTAAGACAGTCATTGAAAGACATTACTATAATACTCATACTTGGAATTAGCACTACAAATGCTAAACTTAAGTAGACAAGAATGATAAATAAAATTGTGCTGCTTGATGAGAAGAGGTGTTTTTTTGTTTTTTATTTTTTGGCCTGGTGGCATGATGGATGAAAAAGACCTATAGACTTTATGGCTTTCATTAGCATTCATATCTTCAACAAGTACAAATTCCACTGTCATAAAATTGATAAATGATGCATTTACAAGAAACTCCTTATAATCTCTAGTAAGGCTATTACTGCACAGATATGGTGCATTAATGAGGAAGTTGTGCTGTTATCATGGGATATTTGTGACCCTGGCCCACAAAACCAGTCTTAAGTAGCATGGGTATATTTGTAGCAATAGCCAAAAATACATTGTATGGATCAAAATTATCAATTTTCCTTTTATGATATTAAGTAAAGATCATGTTCCATGAAGATATTTTGTGTATTTCCAACCGTAAATATATCAAAACTTAATTTTTGATTAGTAATATGCATTGCTAAGAACTTCATTTGGACTGTAAAGGCAATTTTCTCAATATTTTGATTTTTTTTTTTTTTGTTTTTTTTGCACCCTCAGATTACAGATTTTTAAATAGTTGTATCTTAGCCAAATATTGTCCTAACAAACCATATATCAATGGAAAGCCTATTTATTCAACTTTCAGATAATGTATAAATCTCAATTTTAAAAAAAATGTACCCTTATGACTGGTTTTGTGGTCCAGGGTCACATTTATGGAAGTTTATTAGAAGAATGTGTCACTAAATGACTGTGACACCACTGACCTTTTTCAACATGTTCTAATATATTTACATATATTTTACACTTCTGTTCAGAAGTCTGGGTTTTGAAAGAAGTCTCCTATTCTCACTGAGGCTGTATTTATTTGATCAAAAATACAGTAAAAACAGTAATATTGTGAAATATTTTTACAATTTAAAATAACTTTTCTATTTTAAGGTACTTTAAAATGTAATTTCCTGTGATGGCAAAGCTGAAGAGTCTTCTGTGTCACATGATCCTTCAGAAATCATTCTAATATGCTTATTTTGAAATGCTTTTTTAATTTAAATCAATTTAAAATAACTTTTATTATATTAAAAAAACATAGTTTATTCCTGTGATGGCAAATTGTGAATTTTCAGCAGCCATTACGTCAGTCTTCTATGTCACATGATTCTTTAGAAATCAGTCAAACATACTGATTTGGTCAAGAAATATTTCTTATTATTATCAGTTTAAAAAAATGTTACGTCGTGAAATTCTTTACTGTCAGCTAATTGATCAGTTAAATGCATCCTTGCTAATTAAAAATATACCTTTCTTTAAAAAAATAAATAAATAAATAAATTACCCATGGAAGTGTTTACTTATATGGAGCATTTAAAGTACTGCTGCTTTTATTTTTTAATTTATTTAAAAATATATACAATTAATTAAATACATTTAACTTTTTCTACGATTTTCTACCTTTTTTAAAAAAATGTCATAAAACATTTTATATGGAGAATAACGTCACAAAAGTATTCTAAGTGAACTACAACCTTCACAGTCCAAGTTTAAAAGTCAAATCAACTTTCTTCCATTGGAAATATGGCAAAGCTAATGAGTTGTCCAGCTGTTCTTTCCTCCTCCTTTTTATCCTGACCAAAAATGATCCTCTGAATTCAACAGAAAGCCCGTTCTGCTGTTTACTTTCCCCCCTTTCCCTGTAGACTTGATCTGAGCTTTAAAATTTACTTTTAATAAGATTTATTCAAATGAAGCGTATTCTTGTATTACCGAGGGAAATATCTGGAATATCACAATGAGTTGATGGTAGTCTTTGAAATCTTAAAGTATCATTTTGGACCATCGTGTGCGAGAATAAAATTCATTCTGTCTTGCATGATCACATTGTGATTATTTGTTTTCTCTTTATCTCACACAGTCACATCTCCTTGGATTCCTTCCCCCGGCTAGATCCCCCACCTCCCACCGGCAAAAAGCGTCTTCCACGTGCCCTGAAGACCACCCAGGACATGATGATATCCTCTGACCCCGTGGTAGCCTCCCCAGAATCCTCCTTCGTCTCCTCGCCCGAAAAGATCTCCAAAGATAAAGCTGAGCTTCAGCCCGAACCGAGCCCTGAAGAGCCCAGCTTTGAGAAACCTTCAGAATCCGGCAACCGTGTCGACAGCCAGACGGAGAAGACGCCCGGTTTAGAACTAAAAAACGAGCCCACAGCTGTGGTGACGGATGAGAAGAATTCAGAGGATGTCGATCAGTCACAGCTGCTGCTCTCCGTTCCAGATCTCATTCACAAAGACAATCTGGACCCAAAGAAACTGGCTGCCTCAGAAAGTAGAATGGCTTCCACTCCTTGTCCAGGGAAAGGGGGCTGCCGCATCAGCGTCACAGAGGGGGAATTGTTGGGGAACGGCACAGTGGATTACCGGATTTCCCTCAACTTGGAAAACGAAGAATCTCACCCTGACCTGCTGTCATTTGAATAACAGGCTGGAGATCCTTAAGATCTTTGATTCTCCAAGCAATGACGAAACTCGTTTAAACTGCTTTTATTTTGCATTTCATATTTTGCCTTTATAGCAAAGTACCACTGATTGTACTTAGTTATTTCGTAGATATAATTATTGAAATGATGAAATCACTATTGTTTTATAATCATAGCACCATAATTAATTCAAAAGATTGTATTTTAAAATATTTGTGGACCTGTATTCAAAAAAAAACATGATGAATCAATTCATGAATTAGAAACCAAAGTCAATACTACACTGCAAAAAAGTTTTTAATTAGTATTTCTTGACTTTTTTCCAGTTTAATATTCCACTAGAACTTAAAAAGACAACACTGCATAAGATATTAAGATTTGTTCTTACATCCTAAATATTAGTGAATTTTGTATTTCTTACTGCACTAGAAGATTTTCACTTGTTTTAACTATAAACAAAACTAATGTTACAAAAAATTTCGGTTTCATATAAATGCTGTACTTATGAATTTCAAATCAAATAATCCTTAAACAAATGTAATCAAAATCAGCATATTAGAATGATTTCTGAAGGATCTTGCGACGCTTAAGATTGAAGTAATGGCTGCTGAAAATTCAGCTGTGCCATCAAAGGAATAAATTACATTTTAATATATATTTAAAAAGAATAAAAAAGCTATTTTAAACTAATATTTCACAGTTGTACTGTTTTTACTGTATTTGGTCAGTTAAATGCAGCCTTTGTGAAAGAGAGACTTCTTTTAAAAAACAAAAAATCTTACCAGCCCCAACCTTATATAATTGAAAATGAGTCTTTATGTAGTGTTGTAGATTTTATTTATCTTGTTTAAAGGGTTTTTAGACCATTTTACTGGAAAAATACACAAAAATACTAATTATGAATATACAGTTAAGGTCAAAAGTCTACATACATCTTGCAGAATCTGCAAAAGGTTAATTGTTTTGCCAAAATAAGAGGAATCATACAAAATGCATGTTTTTTTTAAATTTAGTACTGACCTGAATAAGAAAGATGTTTACATATACTCCACAACAGAAAATAAGAGTTAAATTTATAAAATGACTCAGTAGTTACACACACAGCACATACACTTGATTCTTAATACTGTGTTGTTACCTGAACAATCCACAGCTGTGTTTTTTGTTTAGTGATGGTTGCTCATGAGTCCCTTGCTTGTCCTGAACAGTTAAACTGCCCGCTGTTCTTCAGAAAAATCCTTCAGGTCGCAAAAATTTAGTTTTTCAGCATTTTTGAGTGTTTGAACCCTTTCCAACAATGACTGTATGATTTTGAGATCCATCTTTTCACACTGAGGACAACTGAGGGACTCATATGCAACTATTACCGAAGGTTTAAACACTCACTGATGCTTCAGAAGGAAAAACAATACATTAAGAGCCGGGGGGTGAAAACTTTTGAACAGAATGAAGATGTGTACATTTTTCTTATTTTGCCTAAATATCGCATTTTTTTTTTCATTTAGTATTGCCTTTGGAAAGCTACAGAAGATACTTACATGTATCCCAGAAGACAAAATAAGTTACATTTACCCTCATCTTCAAATTCAAAAAGTTTTCACCCCCGGCTCTTAATGCATCATTTTTCCTTCTGGAGCATCATTGAGTGTTTGAACCTTCTGTAGTAGTTGCATATGAGTTTCTCAGTTGTCATCAATGTGAAAGATGGATCTCAAAATCATACAGTCATTGTTGGAAAGGGTTCAAATAAACAAAAAATGCTGAAAAAACAAATAATTTGTGTGACCTGAAGGATTTTTCTGAAGAACAACAGGCAGCTTTACTGACTCATGAACTATCACTAACAAAACAAAAAATTCAGGTAGCAACACAGCGTTAAGAATCAAGTGTATGAAAACTTTTGAACAGGGTCATTTTTATAAATTCAACTATTATTTTCTTTTGTAGACAATATGTAAACATCTTTTATATGAAATATCTTATTCAGGTAAGTATTAAATAAAAAGTAACAAGCATTTTGTATGATCCCTCTTATTTTGATCAAATAATTAACATTTTACAGATTATGCAAAGTGTATGTAAACTTTTGACATCAACTGTAATTTTTGCAGTGTTACCGTTATACCTCCAAAGCTGTCTTTGCAGTTTCATAAGTGGGCAGCATTTCATGTCTTATGTGTTTTTTGTTTGTTCCATATCAATTTTACATCTGTCGCTTTCAAGTTTTCTCTGAACTAATTTCTTTCTAGTTTCCACATCTCTGAGCTTGTGCTCAATGTCATAATCAGTGACTGTATGAGCGAGCGCACATGGCCTTGAGTCAGTCTATAAAGCGTTATGGACCTAACGCCAGCAGTATGTACTGCTTCCATGTTGTTTTTGACACTATGCGACCTCTAGATCAACTTTCTCAGTCTCATGGAGAAAGTCTAGGATCCTACCTATGTAAGCCGTGTCATAGCAATAATAGTCAAGGTGATGATGGCTGGAGGAATGTCAGTAATGAGCCTCAGTCAACATGAAGGTATGCAGAAGGGTTCCGAAATTCCCTGGAATGCCATAACTCAACACTAATCTCGATTCTCATCCTCATGTTTGTGTAGACAGCCCGACTCCCATGACATTCTCTCAAGCCTGTTCTTTATCCCACACAGTGGTTCCTCCAGAGAGATTTGGGGCTACACTGATGCTAACAATGCCGCTATTTACGCTCCCGTTATTTATAGAGATATAGTGACATTCTGCGTAGATGTACTGAGATGTTGATTGTAACTCAAATCTGGGATGAAATAGCTAATATGGATTATAAAAGATGACTTAGAAGTTGTATGTATTGGCATTATAGCATTATCTAAGCGCTTTATGAATGTTTTTTTTCATACCATGTTTTGGTAACACTACCATTTGTGCAATGATGCATAAGAACTCATAATAGTGTAAACACTAAAATGAGAATTGAGAGTAAAGCAGATACATTTGCTGTTGATAAATCAATATGGACCACATACTGTGTTACTCGACCGTCAGATATGAAGTCAAAGTATTTTATGATACCTGTGTATATGGTGAAATAACCGCTGAATGAATGACAAAAAAGCATATTTATCTTATAGTTTAGCTTTTTTAGACATTGTTTAGAGTTGAGAAGATTCTTGGTGGAAACTTAAAGGAATAGTTCACCCAAAAATGAAAGTTGGATGAAAATCCATGCACTCACCCTCAAGCCATCCAAAATGTAAATGAGTTTTCTTCATAGAAACAGGTTTGACAAATGGGTGCTTAAAAATGTCTTTAGAAGTAGTTTGGACTGTTTTTGCTTTTAAACAGTGCTTGATCTGTACATATTTCTCCCTGATTTAGGCCAGATAGCAATATTATGGATTGAGAACTCTAAATGTTAACTGATGGACTGGAACTTGTGGATTACTTGTGAATTATTGTGATGTTTTTATCAGCTGTTTGAACTCTCACTCTGACGGCACCCATTCACTGCAGAGGTGAGCAAGTGATGTAATGCTAAATTTTTCCAAATCTGCTAAAGAAACAAACTTATCTACATCTTGAATCCTCAGCAAATGTACATTTTTGGGTGACTCTTCGTTTAACCTGATGGGAATGTTTTTTTCAGTTTTTTTTTCTGTGTAATGATTCATGTATTTTAATTTCAATCAAAGTGGTCCCATCATTGTCTGTTTGAATGAAGAAAAAAGAATGTTGAAGGAAAAACGCATGTAAATGAAGGTTTTATGAGTGCACTGAATTGTATTTCAAGAAGCTGGGTATATTAAAGTGATTTCTCATTATGCTAACTGTCTATTCATGATGAAGTTTGGGTCTGGGTGCCTTTATTTTCAGTAAATGGATTTTATGCAACTTATTTTTCATTCAGGGCAGTTTATGGAGCAGAATTTACAGGGTCTGCGCCACTGGAATTAAATGGCCTGCTTTATGGCATAACAACAGTAAAGCAGGACTTGATTGCTTCGAGTCCTGTGTGGTTTACCAGAACTGTTTCTTAACCATGAGGTTACCGTCACTCCAAATCCAGACTAAACTGTCTGGATATTTCATTCCACTGTCCAACTTAAGAAATATTTCATAGATTGATGCACATGGACAATATAACATGAATTTAAAGCTGCTTTAATCATTTTACTACTTTTTATTAGCTGCAAGGTTATTAAATTTTTATTTTTATTTTTATTTTTTTGCCTAGTTTGTCCACTTCCTCAACTTAGAAATAATGCATGGTTATATTTTCAAATGCTTTATTGTTTGAAATTACTTAGTTTCATTCCAAAATCTTTTTATCTGTCACAAGACTGTATTCTGGTGCTCTGTATAGTTTTATCTTTAATTCAACTTTTGCTGAACTCAAAAATGACTGTTAACAAGACGCAAGGTGTTAGAAGTAAATTCTTCAGTGAATTTGGGGCAGTGGGTGGGATCTTCATCCTCTATCCTGTTCTGTGACAGTCTCAGTGTTTATTGTAGTCTTATCCTGTTTTACAGTTTCCTTTCCTAAAATATAACCTTGTGTCCTATTTTATCACCAGCCAGACATTGTGTTTAGACTGACTACTTTAAGCGTGAAGGTAGCTTTTAATCTGAATAAAAGATTTTGTCATATGGGTGGAATAATGGACAACAGTGGAGTAATGAGATCAGTTTTTTTTTTAGAGTTTAATTATTTTCCTCTCAGTATATGTTATATATGGGGTTGGTGTGGAATTGAACTCATGGTCATTGTTACAGCAGCCCACTTTGCTCTAAACATTTCTCACCTGTTCCTGTGCAATTCAGTCTGTTCATCATTGCAATTGTTGTACTTGTACTTGTGATTAAGTACATTATGAAATAAAATGTGATTCGGGCAAATGACATTCTGTTGCATTTGATCTATTTGGACTTGCATTGTGTACTAGTAGACATTTCATCAGAAGTTTCTACTACTAGATATGTTTGTAGTGTATTTTTAATTTATACAGTTGAAGTCAAACGTTTACATCTTGCAGAATGTTTTTTTACCAAAATAAGAGGGATCATACAAAATGCATGTTGTTTATTTAGTTCTGACATGAATAAGAGATTTCACATAAAAGACATTCACGTACAGTCCGTTTGAGGAACATAATAGTTGTTCTAAAGTTTACATACTCTTGATTCTTAATACTGTGTTGTTACCTAAATGATCCACAGCTGTGTTTTTTTTTTTTTTTTTTAGTGATGGTTATTCATGAGTCCCTTGTTTGTCCTGAACAGTTAAACTGCCTGCTGTTCTTCAGAAAAATCCTTCAGGTCGCACAATTTTTTTGGTTTTTCAGCATTTTTGTGTTTCTGAACCCTTTCCAACAATGACTGTATGATTTTGAGATCCATCTTTTCACACTGAGGACAACTGAGGGACTCATATGCAGCTATTACAGAATACTTTTTTTATTTAGTAGTGGCATTCAGAAGCTACAGAAGATACTTGCATGTTCCCCAGAAGACAAAATAAGTTCAATTTACCCTGATCTTCATATTCAAAAATTTTCACCCCCTGGCTCTTATTGCATCATTTTTTCCTTCTGAAGCATCGGTGAGCGTTTGAACCTTCTGTAGCCAAAGAATTTGTGGGACCTAAAGGATTTTTCTGAAGAACAGCAGGCAGTTTAACTGTTTAGGACAAACAAAGGACTCATGAACAACTATCAATAAACATAATAGCAATCAATAATAGCAGTACTAACAATCAAGTGTATGTAAACTTTTGAACAGGGTCATTTTTATCAATTGAACTATTATTTTCTTATGTGGACTATATGTTAACATATTTTATGTGAAACATCTTATTCAGTTGGTGCCGATAGCCTTGTGGGCAGCGTGCCGACATACAGTGCCTTTGCGCTACGGCCGTCCTGTGTTCGAATCCCAACTCGTGGACCTTTCCCGATCCCGCCCCCACCTCTCTCTCTCCCATTTTGCTTCCTGTCATATATGATCTGTCCTATACAATAAAGGCAAAAAAGAATCCCAAAAATATTTGGTAAAATAACATTTAGCAGATTCTGCAAGGTGTATGTAAACTTTTGACCTCAACTGTATATCTCAATTCAGAATTGTGAGATACAAAACTCACAGTTGTGAGGGAAAAAAAGTCAGAACTGCAAGTTTATATCATGTATCTGAGGAGAAAAACAAAGTCATAATTGCAAGAAACTCGCATTACTGATTTCATTGTGTTTTAGACCAAATAAATATAACCCTGGTCATACCAGCCCCAAAATTTCAAATGGTTATGTAAAGTCATTTTGAAGAAACTCTCACTTCAAAGAATTGCTGATATAAGGAGTTAAGATCAAATGAGACATTTCTCAGACTGGACGTCTCTGCTGCTACCAGACGTCTTGAACGAGGGAGGATCTTTTAATTTACTGCTGGATTTCCTGCAGGATGTGAAGAATGCATTGTCAGAATTCATTTGTTGTCCTTGTACGTCCCTCTGCAGAGTTTGAAGTATTTGTGTGTTTTTTTTCTTTTCTTTTCTTGTCTCTTTTTTAGTCCTATTTACCTTTTCTTGTATCCCAAAACATCCTGCCCTTATACAATGTTTAGAAGTTAGGCTTAAAGGAGAAGTCCGCTTCCAGAACAAAAATTTACAGATAATTTACTCACCCCTTTGTCATCCAAGATGTTCATGCCTTTCTTCAGTCGTAAAGAAATTATGTTTTTTGAGGCAAACATTTAAGGATCTTTCTCCATATAAGGGACTTCAATGGTGCCTGTGAGTTTCAACTTCCAAAATGTAGTTTAAATGAAGCTTCAAAAGGGTTCTAAACGATCCCAGCCAAGGAAGAAGGGTCTTATCTAGCAAAACGATCGATTATTTTCTAAAAAAAAAAAAAAAAAATCGTTTTTAACCTCAAATGCTTGTCTTGTCTAGCTCTGCGTGAACTCTGTGCATTCCGGTTCAATGCAGTTAGGGTATGTCGAAAAACTCCCATCTTATTTTCTCCTCCAACTTCAAAATCATCCTATATCTCTGCAGAAGTACCGACCCAGTGTTTACAAAGTGAACACGCAAGCAGGGTCAAACACCCTTTACAAAAAAAGGTAAAACAGCTATTTTTGTTGTTATTTTGCATATTTTATTCACTGAGAAAATCTTTGTTTTTTTATGTTGCTATAAGTGAGGAAAAATACACAGAGATGTAACTTGAAGTTTTGCAAGGTGAGAGAAAGTTTTCCAACGGCAAAACTCATTATGACAACAACACAGATCAGGAACTATTGCGTCACCCACCTGGAGCTTCTGGCAGTTCTGCAGGCATTGTTCCACTTCCATCCTCACATCCAAATCAAGTGCTTCCTGTTGCACACAGACAACATGTGCTTTTGGCAATACAGACACAGTCTCTATTTGATGTCATCTAACAAAAATATGAGATTCGTGATGATAAACCACATGAGCTTACATAATATGTAGCTTGCTATTTACAGGTCAGCAGCAGTAGAAACAGCAAAAACAAGCACAGGAGGTCTGAAAAAAAGTGTTAGAAAAATCTACTAAAACAATGGTCAGCAGTCTGTATGCTAATGTGATAATTCTTAATTTGCATGACAATGAACATCAAAACACAACCTCATGTAGGCCTGGTTTGATAAGCATTACTACCTAATTGCAATAGATGGATGATTTATTCTTATTAGCGCTGAATGTAAATTCCAAAATAAATCTGTGACCCACAATAATTTATACAGTTGAATGCATACATGCATGAATAAATCAATGAATCAATGAATATTCTTAACAAAGGGCAGTGCATTTGCACGAGGTTAACCTCTGTGCCTCATCTTCTCCTGTCATGTATTGTTTTATATTTATAACGTTAATGCACTTGTCAGATTTCTACCATCTTATGCAAACAAACAACTATCTGAGAATGACAAAATGCAGTGTGCTATCTTTGTTGTTCTCCTTGTCCCTCTTCTCTTTGGGTGATATTATTGGCAAGCACGACATTAGCATTTGAAGGCCATTTTTCTAATGTCTCTCACTCATTGCAGGATTTTTCCACCTCATAAATACACTTTTCAAAATATCTTTCTATTCGAGATGCAGAAAAGCTCAAGACTTGATTATTGTAATGCCTTTTTGGCTGAATGCCCCAGTCTTTCCATAAATAAGCTGTGGCTTGTTCAAAATGCAGCAGCCGAGATCAACCAAATCTAGAAAATATGATCATAGCAGTCCAATATTCACACATAAACTCAGATCACCCTCTTAGTTTAGTCTACACTGAATACTTACGTGTTTAGTCATAAAGTAAGATTCCCATAGTCTGCTTTTAAACTGCTGAACTAGCTCCCTATCGGGGAGCTATTTGTTTCTATTATTTTTAGACATCCTTTCCTTGTTAGAAGTATTAAAGGAATAGTTCACCCAAAAATGAAAAATTTACTCACCCTCAGGCCGTTCAAATTGTAGATGAGTTTGCTTCTTCATCAAAACATATTTGAAGAAAAAAAAAAGATATTTCTGCAGAAGAAAAGAAAATGCTTAGAGGTTTGGAACAACATAAGAGTGAGTACATAATGAAGGATTTTTTGTTTTTGGGTTAACTGTCACTTGAAGTCTTTGACTAGTTTGAGACAAAAAAGGATTCAAATCTTATTCATTTCACTCCAAAAACACAGGTAGAATGTCATAACCCTAAAAAAACAACTCTATATAATGCGTGCCCTTAAACAAGAACAATAATCATGTAATTTTCTCCCTAGTCTCCAGCATCCCTGTCTTTGTCCAAACAAACTCCTCTGTCAAAGCAAACTGTAGAGTAGGGAAATATGAAGACTGAAAAAATCCTACAAGAACGCAAAGTTCAGAGCCCCTTGCTAACACAAAATCTTTTTACTATCAACCTATTTTATTATTTAAACTTTACATGTAATACCGTAAGTGTTTTGGTTTTGTTGTTCTTGTTAAAATTTAATTTTTCCCAAGATACGTAATTTGAACATATCTAATCAAACTCTTTTACACTTTTCCTTCGAATCAATATTAATGCGCCTATCAGCATCTTACTGCTAAAATCTGTCATACACTGAACTGAAAGAATATTTGGTATATTCATTCTATTTATACCTGATGAAACATGTATGTGCTAAAGCATCATGCTGAAGTTAAATGGAACTTAATTATGTAGACCCTAAATGAAACAACATTATGTTTTGCATTTGCACTATACTTTTGAAAACAATTAGGACCAGGTTTATTTTGAAACATTTAAATGTAATGTCATAAATAATAATAATAAACAAAAGACATTAGCTTGAACAGCTAGCCTATACAGGTGCCCAAAAAACACTAATATTCATTAAATAATATTAATTGTTTAATATTAATAAAATAATCTGTGCAAGTACATGTGGAAAAGAGCATATAAAATGATAAAATAGAAGAAAATTAAATCTGTGCAAGTACACGGGAAAAGAGCATATAAAATAATAAAATAAAATAAAAAAATCTGTGCAAGTACATGGGAAAAAGAGCATATAAAATAATAATATAAAAAATAAAAAATAAAATCTGTGCAAGTACATGGGGAAAAGAGCATATAAAATAAAAAATAAAATAAAATAAAATATCTGTGCAGGGTCTGTGAGACGCTAGGATATGTTCATCTGATATTTTAGTATGTTAGCACTTACACCAAAGATAAAACATGTTTCGAGTACTTTCTTCCTGATCTAACGGTTGGTGAATTAAGAGGATTTCCTTGTTATAGCAGTAAGGACAGGATTTGAGTAATACGGCATTTGTTCTCAGATTGCTGGCAATGTTTGAACTCCTGAGCAGAAAAACAGCTCATATCAACTTCCCCTAGAAGAAATAAAAAAATAATAATTTGGCTTCTTAGGTATTATAATTCCATATTTGCTCCAACGATTCATATCAACCTCTGGGAACAGTGGGTGTTATGCATTTAATGCTAAAAAAATAAGGTTAGTTAATAAAAATGCAGTTGTTCATTGTTTGTTAATGTTAGCTCTCAGTGCATTAACTAATGTTAACAAACACAACTTGTGATTTGAATAATCCATTAGTAAACACTGAAATTAGGATTAACTAAGATTAATAAATGCTGTAGAAGCATTGTTCATTCTTAATTCATGTCAACTAATGTATAATGTTAACTAATGAACCTAATTGTAAAGTATTTCATTTTAAAGATTAAAAGACCCTTCCATTATGAATGTTTATCTATTTCCATTATCAACCCAATCTCTTTTATGCATCAAAGGCATATTAAGAACATAATAATCATACAGTATGTTGATTATACAGTATCATTTACATGTTAAAAAAAAAATATTTTCAATAATTTTTTTCTAGAAAGTGCACAACACCTCCAATGTATTTGTTGTTCCCTAGTTCATTTCCCCAGATGCCCTTGAGAGTCTTCAGCCTGCATGACTCTTTATTCAATAATAATACTCAGCTAGAAGTCCAGTTTGAACCAGGAAGGTTATGCTGTGAAAAGTGGAAAAATAATCATGTCAGTGGTAGGGTGCTAAATAAAGATGACATGCTGTGTATTCACAAATCTGTCTCCTGTTTACATTCCAGCTCCCGTTCATCTATCTGCCAAGAGAAGACCCAGAATGCTGTTTGTGTAAAGAGTCTCTGCAGCCACAATAGTGAAGAACAGAGTTTGGTTTGTTATTGTGTTACTATGGCGACAGAAGGTCACCGCTGTGCCTTTGTGCAGTCATACTGAGTTAAAGCCCAGGCATACGTAGGATTTTTGATATGCAAAAATTACCACTTGCCTAAAAAAAAAAAACGATGTGAAAATAACTGGAATGTTTATGTCGAAAATCGTCCGATAAAGAATAAAGGAATAGTTCGCCCAAAAATTAAAATTCTCTCACCTTCATGTTGTTCCAAACCCGTAAGACCTTCGTTCATCTTCACAAATTTAAGATATTTTTAATGAAATTGGAGAGCTTTCTGACCCTGCATAGACATTACCACGTTCAATGCCCATAGTAAGGACATCGATAAAAGGAAAGGAAAGGAAAGGAAAGGAAAGGGAAATAAAATAGTCCATGTGACATGGTTCAACCGTGATGTTATAAAGCTACAAGAATACTTTTTGTGCCCAAAGAATACAAAAATAACGACTTTATTGAACAATATTATCTTACGCGTCAGTCTCCAGCGCGCGTTCACGAGAGTACCACAACAACGCATGCGTCAAATCAAAAATGTCTTATTTTGTTCTCCGAGGATGAATGGAAGTCTTACGGGTTTGGAAAGACTTGAGGGTAAGTAAATAACGACAGAACTTTCATTTTTGGGTGAACGATCCCTATAAGCTTTAACAACCATGCCTAAACTCTCATGGAGCACAAAAGGAGAAATACTGAATTGTACTGGTAATGTTTTTCAATACAACTGAATGGGGAATGAAGCTTTCAAGCTTCAAAAAGAACTCAAAATCACCAAAGTATCATAAAGTGGTCGACAGGTGCATCTCAATAAACTGGAATGTTGTGGAAAAGTTCATTTATTTCAGTAATTCAACTCAAATTGTGGAACTTGTGTATTAAATAAATTCAATGCACACAGACTGAAGTAGTTTAAGTCTTTGGTTCTTTTAATTGTGATGATTTTGGCTCACATTTAACAAAAACCCACCAATTCACTATCTCAACAAATTAGAATATGGTGACATGCCAATCAGCTAATCAATTCAAAACACCTGCAAAGGTTTCCTGAGCCTTCAAAATGGTCTCTCAGTTTGGTTCACTAGGCTACACAATCATGGGGAAGACTGCTGATCTGACAGCTGTCCAGAAGACAATCATTGACATCCTTCACAAGGAGGGTAAGCCACAAACATTTATTGCCAAAGAAGCTGGCTGTTCACAAAGTGCTGTATCCAAGCATGTTAACAGAAAGTTGAGTGGAAGGAAAAAGTGTGGAAGAAAAGGATGCACAACCAACTGAGAGAACTGCAGCCTTGAGGGGCTTGTCAAGCAAAATCGATTCAAGGTGAACTTCACAAGGAATGGACTGAGGCTGGGGTCAAATCATTTAGAGCCACCACACACAGATGTGTCGAGGAATTTGGCTATAGCTGTTGTATTCCTCTTGTTAAGCCATTCCTGAACCACAGACAATGTCAAAGGAGAGGAAGAAATGGACTGTTGCCCAGTGGTCCAAAGTCCTCTTTTCAGATGAGAGCAAGTTTTGTATTTCATTTGGAAACCAAGGTCCTAGAGTCTGGAGGAAGGGTGGAGAAGCTCATAGCCCAAGTTGATTGAAGTCCAGTGTTAAGTTTCCACAGTCTGTGATGATTTGGGATTCAATGTCATCTGCTGGTGTTGGTACACTGTGTTTTTTGGAAACCAAAGTCACTGCACCCGTTTACCCAGAAATTTTAGAACACTTCATGCTTCCTTCTGCTGACCAGCTTTTTAAAGATGCTAATTTCATTTTCCAGCAGGATTTGGCACCTGCCCACTCTGCCAAAAGCACCAAAAGTTGGTTAAATGACCATGGTGTTGGTGTGCTTGACTGGCCAGCAAAAACCTTAATTTATTTTTGACTGAAGAAAAAAGACATGAACATCTTGGATGACATGGGGCTGAGTAAATTATCAAGAAATTTTTTTTCTGAAATTGAACTTATCCTTTAAGAAAAAAGACTGTTCTAGCTGCTCTTTTTCATCCAATTACAATGAACAAAAACAAAGCTTTCAAACTTCAAAAAGGACACAAAAGCTCCATGAAATATCATAAAGTGGTCTGTTTGACTTGTGCACTGCATTCAAAATCTTCTAAAGCCATATAAAGCTTAGTGTAAGAAACAGGCTGAAATTCAACTAACTGAAGCAATTAATTAAATTCAACTAATTGAATCAATAATCAAATTGCAGTAGTTACCAGCTCACTGAAGTGGAACATCAGTTAATAATGACTTAAATTTATGTTTCTCACACAAAAATATCATATCGCTTTGAGTCATATGGACCACTCATTGTAATTGTATATAAAAATGACCAGTGCAGTACTTCAGAATGTTTGTGTTTGTGCTCCATTGCAGAAAGAATGTCATTTGGGAATAACCTGAGGCTCAGACAGAATGACAGAATAGACCTATTGATTGTTGGGTACGGTGTCCCTTTAAACATAAACGCACAGTCCAGAGTACTTACTATATCTTCTTTCCAGAAATAGGGAACAACGTCAAGATTGGGAACTGACGGACAGTTAGATAAATGTGCCTGAGATCTGGAGACAGCGGCGTTGATAACAATCAGCCATCACTGAATGCAGTGTACTAAAATGCATAAGACTCCTAGCCGTGTGGATATGGCCATCTTTCCCCGTGGCCTGTAATCACACCAATCATTGATGTTTGGGTCTCACACAGATTGCCATCAGTGATATCCTGACCTCCGAGTGCTAGAAGAGAACACAATGAGACTGTATGAGTCAGCTTCAACCACTGAGTTATCATTTATCTGTCTTATTGATCGCCACCGTACAGCACACGTGTGTGTATGTTTGTTTCAGATAAGGTGCAATGTTTAGTAAAGAGCTTTTCCCCCAGTGAGTTTCTGTTTTATCTCAGGGGGAATATAGCATTCATCTTGGTTTATGGTCAGGCTATGTCTGAGTGACAAGGTGAGAGAGTTGAAGGAAGAGAGAGGGTGTCTGTTCTATTTTTAACGTGTTTGAACCAGCACAATGAAAATAGCTGGCATTAAGGAATGGGCAGTACAGCGGCAAAGTAAACACGCTTTTCTGGCCGTCTCAGACCTGTGCTTTGCAGTCCCCGCAGCTTATGATTCCATCCACTGTAACCGAAGGCAATGTTTTACATTTTTGCTGTTCAGTCAAGTGTGATGAGGCATGAAGCAGCACTATTTCATTCAGGTCTAGGTCCAGTTCTAAGTTGTAAGAACGGATCTCTCAGGGATGGCCCTAACAAAAAAGCACTGTGCAGTTTGTTCTGTTTTCTTTAAATGTATAATTACACTGCACACTTTCTGCTTTTCTCTGTATTTGTAATTGAAAGTAAAAATGCTTATAGCTAGTACTGGGGCTGATGAATGCTTAAACGAACGTTCTAAGGTGTGCAATTATTTTCAGGGAAACGCACGGCTAAAGTAGTTCCAGGCAGGTCTTGACCGCATTACATGTCCGTATCACTTCGCCAAATGATTTCAGTTATTTCAAAGGTCCTTACAGCTTACAGCAGCAACAGAACCAAAACTCACAACGACACTGATCAAGCAAATACATATATTAAAAAACAAGATTAAAAAAACGATAAATTATTTCCATGTTTCTGACACAAAACTACATTTTATTATGTACGGAAAGCACATACTCTCTTTCTCCCGCTCTCTCTCCCTTACAAACACACACACACACACACACAGTACAGACACACAGTTGCGCAGAAACGCGTTGTCAGCGTTGCTCTGACGATTTTTATCAGTAGAATAGCTTAGCAACGTAAAAGCTTCACATTTCTTACACGCTTGGTAACGGCGCTATTCTTAAATGAGATGAACTTATTTTTCTCTTTTAGTAGAGACGCTGCTGACGAATACTGTTGAGAGACGCACAGACTCAGGTAAGTTAATTAACACGCTTAATCGCTCTCTCTCTAATAACTTAATTAAGTCTGCCAACATCGGCTCAAGCCTCAGTTACTAGGTCTAAAATGACGTTTTGGAATTAGTAACGGAGGCGTGAGATGAGATGCATAAGAAATGAATCCCACACATAAAGGCGTTTTAAAGAAGTCCACTTCCAAAACAAAGATTCACATAATGTACTCACCCCCTTGTCACCCAAGATGTTCATGTCTTTCTTCAGTCGTAAAGAAATTATGTTTTTTGAGGAAAACATTTCAGGAATTATCTCCATACAGACTTCAATGGTGCCCACAAGTGTGAAAGTCCAAAATACAGTTTAAATACGGCTTCAAACGATCCCAAATGCGGTTGTAAACAATCCCAGCCGAAGAAGAAGGGTCTTATCTAGCGAAACAATTGGTTATTTTCATTTTAAAAAAAAAACACAATTTAAATACTTTTTAATCTCAAACGCTCATCTTGCCTTTCTCTCCCTGAACTCTGTGTGTTCTGGCTCAAGACAGTTAGGGTATGTCGAAAAACAATCATATTTTCTCCCTCAACTTCAAAAATCATCCTACATCACTGCAGAAGTACCGACCCAGTCTTTGCAAAGAAGATCAAACACCCTTAACAAAAAAGGTAAAACAGCGATATAGGACGATTTTGAAGTTGAGGGAGAACATGAGATGGAAGTTTTTCGACATAACCTAACTGTCATGAACCGGTACAAAAACAGTCCAGGTAGAGTAAGACAAGACGAGCATTTGGCATTAAGAAGTATATAAATTGTATTATTTTTATTAAAATAACCGATCGTTACGCTAGATAAGACCCTTCTTTCTCGGCTGGGATCGTACAGCCGTATTTGGGATCGTTTGAAGCCACATTTAAACTGCCCTTTGGAAGAAAAATGCTGAAATGTTTTCCTCAAAAACCATAATTTCTTTACAACTGAAGAAAGAAAGACATGAACATCTTGGATAACAAGGGGGTGAGAACATTATATGTGAATCTTTGTTTTGGAAGTGGACTTCTCCTTTAAGGACAAAAACCTCACGAATGTATGTAAATACAACATCTGAACAATATTTGATGTGGTAACTCTATAAGCGGAATAATTGACTTCAGTCTGTTAAATCATTAGAAAATAATGCATACCCGAGGTGCAGTGAGATAAAAATGATATCACCATCTCGGATGTGCATTGTGTTCTAATAATGGTGTAACGAGATAAAAACGCCATTACTACCTCAGGTGTGCATTATTTCTAATAATTCAACAGCCCTTCGTCAATTATTCCTTACATATAGGTGTTTACTTTCTCAGAAGAAAATGCAAAAGTACACAAATCCACCATAATGTATCATAAACGTGATCCATACATTTAAATAAATATACAAAATTATATACAATACTGTATATGTATTTTTATAATATTCTCTAAGGGTCACACTTTAGTTTAGGGACTGTTTCTCACTATTAACTAACTATTAATTATGACTTTCATCTCAGTAAAACCAAATTTGCTGTGTATTAATAGTTAGAAAGGTAGTTGTTAAGTTAATAGATAACAACTACTAATAGACAGATAATGCACTCACACTGTAAGACCCTTCTTCCTTGGCTGGGATAGTTTAGAGCCCTTTGAATTTGCATTTAAACTGCATTTTGGATGTTCACACTCGCGGGCATCATTGAGGTCCATTGTATGGAAGATAATATAAGATAATATAAGATAAGATAATTCCTGAAATGTTTTCCTCAAAAAACATAATTTCTACGACTGAAGAAAGGAAGGCATGAACATCTTGAATGACAACGGGGTGAGTACATTATCTGTAAAATTTTGTTCTGGAAGTGAACTTATCCTAAGGGATCTAAAATATGGTCATGCAGAATATCACATTAATGTATGCTTTAAAAGTACTAATAAACAGCCAATATGCTAGTAATATGCATGCTAACAACTAGTGAATAGGCAACAAATGAATAGTGAGAACTGGTCCCTAAACTAAAGTATAATATAATATAATATAATAACATGATCTTTACTTAATATCTTAATGATTTTTGGCATAAAAGAAAAATCTATAATTTTGACCCATACAGTGTATTGCTGCTACAAATATACCCGTGCTACTTCTGACTGGTTTTGTGGCCCAGGGTCACATATACTAAATGTTACACATTATATGTATTTTAACAATAAAATAAAAAGTAGTTCATATGACTCATACATTTATATCTAGAAAATGAGACATTATGATATATTATATATTAGATCTATTATATATTAGATCTACGCAAAACCAGTTTCTAAAATGACTCCGGTCTTTCCAAGTCAACAAAAGAAGCTTACTTACTTAAAAAAAAAATAGTTCACCTCTTCTCAAAAAGCTGCATATCTGTGGCAGAAATGGTGCGATGTGAGTGTGCTGAAAATTCTACATAGGGTTAGGGGTTTATTGAAATCCCTAACTATAAGTAAGAACTGTAGGAATATTGATGCATGCCTTAACAAACAGCACTAAAAATGTATAGGCTTGGACTCTCAAGACTGCGAAATGTTGCTCCATGGTATGATTTTTAAATTGGATAGTCCTCCTCTCAAAATGATACACAATCCGATACAGCCAAGTGTTGTACAGCTTCAATTCCTGAGGAGAAAAAAAAATGCATGTTGAGGTAAGCACGTTTTCTCAAGGAACTTGAACTCGAACTCAAGGAAACATGCTAATTGTGCAATAAGCCACATGTGCACATTCTCAGTATGGCGATAAACACTTGGGTATCCAGAAGGCAGTGATCCTGAACCATAACATCCCCTGTATTCCTCTGTCATTCTGCCATACATATGCTGAAACAAGAATGTGCAGCCATGCATGGGTATTTTGCAAACTGACGTGGCAAAGGCTGCACACAAGTTAACATTCACTTTCTACACCACATATCTGTCACTTTGCCTGAATGTGAACAAGCCCTTTTATCCCAGAGAATCCTGCACTAATTAATACCCCCCTCATTAAAACCGCTTCTCTTTTGTAATTCATTGAGTTGACAATGTTGGGAAACTGCCTACCTCCACGAGACCCCCATACAAGGCCTCTTTTATTAGACTGCAGTAAATTGCTGAACCTTTAAACTGGCAGGGATGTGGAGCTATGGAGAACCACAGGAAACTTATGATACAGACATGCCATGGGGGTGTTAGGAATGTAGCCGCCATGAGGGGATATTTACTGTCCGAAATCCTAAATGAGAAAGACAACAATTCATAAATAAGTTGCAACTTTTGTATTGTTTTCTTAGTTTTAGCTTTTTTTAGTTTGTTTTTCTAATGTATATTCTTCTGATATTGTAAAAAAATAAAATAAAATAAAAAAAAGAACAGGTGCATTTGTTGCCGTAAAGCAATCTGCCCTTTTCACAGAATTTCATTCGTACTAACCAAACTTACTCCCAGGACTGTGAACGCCCGTTTTCACCACTGAATAAAAAATAAAGTTTACATTTCACAGTTCTGACTTTTTTCTCAGGATTGTGAGATATAAACTTGGAATTGCAAGTTATGAAGTCAGAATAGCAGGATATAAACTCGGAATTGAGTTAAATAAAGTCAGAATTGTGAGAGAAAAATTTGCAATACTGACTTTTTGCCTCGCAAATGCAAGTTTGTATCACACAATTATTACTTTTTTCTCATAATTGTGAGTTTATATCTTGCAATTCTGACTTTTTTTTCCTCAGAATTGTGAGATATAAAAATTGCAATTGAGAGGTTTAAAGTCAGAACAGTGTTAAGTCAGAATTGCAAGATATAAACTCGGAATTGCAAGAAATAAAGTCAGAATTGTGAGATAAAAACTCGTAACTCTGACCTTTTTACATCGCAAATGCGATTTTGTATCTTGCATTTATGACTTTTTCTCACAGTTGCAAGTTACCTCGCAATTCTGACTTTTTTTTCCCCTTAGAATTGAGAAATATAAAATTGCAATTGCAAGTTATTAAGTTATAATAGTGGGATATAAACTCGGAATTACGAGAAATAACGTCAGAATTGTGAGACAAAAACTCACAAATTCTGACTTTTTTTTTTCTCACAAATGCACATTTGTATCTCACAATTATGACTTTTTTCTTGAAATTGCGAGTTTATGTCTTGCAATTATGACTTTTTTCTCACAATTGTGAGCTTATATCTCAAAGTTATGACTGTTTTTTAACTCAGAATTGTGAGATATAAAATTGTAATTGTGAGTTTTAATAACGTCATATTAAGTGAGATATAAACTCCCAATTCAGATTTTTATTCTCAGGATTGTGAGATATAAACTCGGAATTGCGAGATATAAAATTGCTAATTATCAAGTCAGAAAAGCAGGATATAAACTCAGAATTGCAAAAAATAGTAATAATTGTGAGATAGAAACTCACTTTTCCTCGCAAATGCACATTTGTATTACGCAATTATGACTTTTTTTCCTCGCAATTCCGTTTATATCACGCAGTTGTGACTTTTCCTCAGAATTGTGAGAAATTAAATTGTAATTGCAAATTATAAAGTCCAGATCTGAGGGTAAAAATATGTTCTCTTAGTAACTCGCATTTGCTTGTTATAAAGTCAGAACTGCAAGATATAAACTTGCAATTCTGAGGAAGAAAAAAGGTCACAATTATCTTTTTTATTTTTTACTGAATGCCAGAAACAGGCTTTCATACAGAACAGATGCTTGGTGGGAGTATGGGAAAGAAACAGAAGCCATTTAAGTCACCATTAGAAAGATTTAGATTCTGATACCTCAAAGTTAAAAACATCTTACATAGAATTGCTTTAAATGTGGGAAATAATATTTATACTAAAAATAATAACAATAATATTTCATAAAGGGTGAGGAACATGTGGAGCTTTTGGTGGAGGTCTTATCGGAAAGTTATTTTACCCTACTAAATTATTCTTACATGTTTTTACAGCTTGCATTTAGTAGCAAATTTGCATGAGTAATTCAGTAATGATATCCATTTTCACAATAACCGTACACATTGTTAAGGCAGTAACATTTTGAAAGGTAGTGCTGTCATCTAGTGGTCAGTAGCCTGGGTGTATGTTGGTTCCTAAATCACTCAGATTATAGGAGACTTTGAATTCTCATTTCAGTTTGAATAAAAACTATTCTGTCATGAAGCAGCCATTAGGGAATAAAAAGGCTCTGCTTCAGAAGTTGAAGCATGTAATCAGAAAAAAAAACCATGAAATACACAAGGTCATGATAACAGACATTAACATTTTATTGTGAGAAACATGAACATTATTCATTCCATCCAGAGCTCTTAAGTCACAGTCTCCCATGATCCCTAGTGGACGATCATCTGCTCAATTTACATTTTACAAATGACATCGACAACATCTTTTTACTCTAACTAACACAGAAAACACTCATCCTCGCACTCAATGTCAGATCATTTTTAAACTTTGTAGCATCTTCAAATTCAAGTGTAGGTTTGGTTTCCCTGCCACATATTATGTGGACTTTAAGGCAGAGCTTCACAAAGAATTATCTTTCGCCCAATCACATCTCAGCCACAGGGATAAGACACAAACAAAGAAGGTTAAACAAGAACACATGATTGTCCAAATATGGAGCAAAATAATAGTAATGCCGGCCGCCGGCACCACACCTCCAATTCATAATTCAATTATTTACTTTAACTATTAAATATACTCATTTTAATCTCGTCAAATTCAAAATTTGATAAGAGATTAAAACAGATTTGCATAACCCAAAGAATATCTTTCATGTACAGGACCTGTTAGACCGTAAAACATTTTCAATCCTTTGGAGGGAATTTTCACTGTTGAAAATCCATATTGTAGGCAACAATGAAATCATTGGCAAAGATTTAATATGAAAAGCACAAAAACATGTTTTAAAAGGAAGCATCATACATGGAATCTGCGTACAAAACATTGAGAGATATTTAATCAGAATTCACATCATTATCCTTACTGCTTTAAAACTATAAACCCTGCACTTCAACCATTAAAGCACTTGCGTACCACAAATGTACTGTAAACACTTTTGATCATGTTTCTATACGCATTACATATTTTTTTTTTTTTTTTTTAAGTCAGCATGTTACCACGACTTCACTGCAAACAGTAGATCACACATGAAATCAATTCTGCTGTCTGTTTACTCAGCTTTCAGATTAACAAAATGATTTGAGCAATCATCTAAACTTCTGATTCTTCAACCCACTGCAGAAAACAAAGAGACTTTCTTGATTGTTTTTCACCTTAGCAAAGCCACATATTCAGTTTCTGACCTTAACCCTTATAGTTTATTATCTATATTCATGTCAACTTACCACCTTACTGCCTTATAAGTTCACAGTTCCCTATTAAATGACTGTACTCTCAGGTGAGTTCTTGCCCTTTTCCTTCAAAGGTCACATGCATGCTGGCTTGCGAGGAGATATGTGTGGTATGTATGACTGTACTTTCTTTATTGCAGTATTGAAAACAAGCCAATGGATTTTTAAAGAGGAAATTCTGATTATATGAAGGTAGAAGACAAAGACGTTCGAATGCATTTTCTCTATTCCTGATTAGTCTACTATGTCTGCTCTAGTCAGCAGCTCAACATCTTTCTCACCGTTCAAGCTGCCATTTAGTTCTCCAACCTTTCTGGAGTTATTAAGGCCCAAAGAGCATTTCGCTCCCATGTCGATCTGTGGTTACACCCTGCAGTGTTTTCTCTTGGGAGGTTCATTATTCACTACACAAACACAAAGGCCAGTCAAACTCCAGCACTGTGCTTTACTGTTCATATGATCTCTGTTATCCAACTGGAACGCATTTTAATGTTTCTGGACACATCTAAAGGCATTTCAATGCAATTCAAGATAAACATATATATATGGCTTCCCTGCAGCCTTGGGTGTTTCTCCAGGGTTGCTGGTGGGAAGGCTTTGAAACAATTTTGGCACTTTTCTCACAGTCTAGCATTTACTGACTGTGACATTATTACAGCATACAAAAAAAAAATTAAGGCAGCATGAAATGATCCCTGACAGACACCCATCTCAGGTTCTATGCAGTAGTTAATAATGAAAAGAAATCTTTGTGCTTTTCCAAAGTGTTAGAAGGGGCCTCGGGGCTCTATTTGAGCAGCTTTGATGATATTGCTTGAGCACAAAGTAATGGATAAATTAGAATTTTATTGTGGATTTATATTAATAAAGAGTTTAATTAAAGCATGGATGGCAGTACAAATGCACTTAAATTGACTATTGCTATTGTCATATTTAAATGAACTAAAATTCACTAATATTCACTGCATCTGAATCATTTCATCATCCAAGACCTCACATCAACTGGATTGTCAAGCTGGAATCTTCCAATTGGTTAAAAAGATGTTCTGATGCATATGAGCCATTTTCCTTAACTCACATTAGACCTACACTATTCACATAACAAAAAAAAAAATTTCTATGTAGTTTCATAAACTACATAGCTTGATAATATAAATTTTGTAATTAAAGGAATCATTCGCCCAAAAATGAAAATTCTGTCATTTATTACTCACCCTCACGTTGTTCCAAACCCGTAAGACCTTTGTTCATTTTCAGAACACAAATTAAGATATTTTTGATAAAATCAGAGAGCTTTCTGAGCTTTTTGTGCACAAAAAGTATTCTCATAGCTTTACACTGTGGTTAAACCACTTACATCACATGGACTATTTTATCAATGTCCTTACTACCTTTCTTGGCCTTGAACGTGGTCCCTGTCTATGCAGGGTCAGAAAGCTCTTGAATTTCATAAAAATATCTTAATTTGTCTTCTGAAGATGAATGAAGGTCTTACAAGTAATTCATGACAGAATTTTCATTTTTGGGAGAACTATTCCTATAATATTAGAAATTCTTGTTTCAGAGTATATGTATTAGGTTATTATCCAACATTGTAAAAGCCAATTATTTGTTCACTATAGGCATTCTCTGGCTCAAACAGGAAGTGGAATAAAGCAAGGCAATGAAATGGTTTACTTACTATAAATCAGTGGCCTAGGCTACTTCATTCATTCCTTCATTCACTCATCTGAGCTCATACAGTTTCTCTCTTTGTATTTAGAAAGTTTCTCCAAACATGTAACAACTACAATTAGTAGCACAATCCAACGCCCAGTGCAGTTCAACATAGACAAGCTCAAATATTTCATCAACTGAATCTTTCCATCCCAGAGTCACATTTACTAAAGGCAGCAATTTAGAATCATATGGGCATGATAGTCCAGGATCTTATGCTCACCATCTCCATAATTCTCTCAAATGTCATCATTAATGTGCAAGAGTGAGAGAGACATGAGTGTATAAAATCTAGATCAATCACACTTTCTTTCCAATGCTCAGCGCAAGAATTTAAATAAATTACCCAGATCTGGAATGACACACACTCTCAATGCAAGAACATGCAAATCAGCTCAACCAAAGTGCCCTTTACCTACAATAACACTCCTATCAAAAAGAAAACAAAAAAACAAAATGAGACTAAAATAACAACTATTGGCCACAATGCCATCTAATGCACAAAAAAGGATATTTTAAGTTTACCTTATCTACATCTAGAAGATCAGCCTGATCTTTCCTCACATTGTCTTGTACACTTACAATATTAAAGCTCACTGCCCTGGAAGTGAATATCATGTTTCTAGACTGCAGGATAGAGAAAATTATGGCATTGACTGGACGGTAGAAAGAAAAACACTCAACCTGATGTTCACGAAACTAATGAGAACACTCTTACAAACAACTGCTCATGTGTCAGAAAGCTCTGTAGTACTATTAAAGACTCAACATCATGCAATCACAGACAAACTGACTGGAAAACACAATGATAGCAGGAACACTATACCTATCACAACTGGAAAAGCTTTTAAATAATGTTAGGACTTCAAAATCACTCACCATTATTGTACAGATAGTAAAATCCATTAATATGGCTGATACAACTGACTTCAACGTATCTATAGAAAGCATTTCAGCTTTAACAAGAGGTAAAAGCCTTTCTGAAACGTAGTTGTGTTACTGTATCTTTAATAGTAAAGCAAGTGAGTCTCACAATAACAGCATTATTTATCAATGCGTCAGGGCAGTCCAGCTTAATGAAGGTATGGAGTAGATTATTTGCTCCTGAATCTTCACATGTGTGTGCTATGAAGGTATGAGTTACGTTGCTTTGCACAACATACCACACGTTTTAACACTTGAGTATTTTCCGAAGAAGTCCACTTGACATGCTTTTGATGAGTTTTTAGACAATTTATACTTAAACTAATATTATACTTCGGAATTGAAGTTCAAAATTCTAAAACGACAATATATTGTTCAATAAACATTTGGTTTTGGATGAGACAGATTGTGGCTTTTATGTTAGACATGGAGTCTCATTCCAGTCAGCCCTGAATAAGCAAAAAAAAAAGTCACTTAAGAATGATCTGTAGCACAAGGCTACCCACTCTGTCATATTTGTGCTCTCTCTGCAGATTTCCATCTTCGGTTTAAAAGCAGTTAAACAGCTTTCATGGTCAACTTGAACATAAACGTTAACCACGCCACAGTGCATGCAGGCCAGTGTATTTTGCCAGTAGTTTATAAATATGTGCATAATTACTGGAAATACCTACATACCTTTACTAAAACTATCAACGGAAAAGAACGGAAGAAAACAGGCCACATAAACTACACATGTTTGGAATCGTAGACATTCAAAGAGCATGTAAACCTAGTCTCTGAAGTGATGTGTTGTTTAGAAGGCAGTGTAAACCAAAGCAGTGCAATTTCACTGCAACAAAAAAATGAAATAATCAAAATGACAAAGAATGGAAGCGTATGTATTGAATCTCTGGCAACCAGCTATCACACGGTACATATAATTGTCTTATTATGGTGTGATCGTTTAGTAAAAAAGGAAGTAGGAAGCAGGCACTAAAACGTTTCTCCTTAAGGTAAATTGCATGTGTGCCTATATTCACAACAATGTTGTTCTTAGTGACACAAGTGAATATTAAAGGTAGCACTATAGATTAATACACAGATCAAGAGTTTAAAACCAGCCGCATGATTGTAATTTACATGTTTTGTATGGAGGCGTGTGTGCAGCCTTACTGCACAGTTTGGTATAAGTAACCTCTCTTATAGGCACTCAGTGGATAAAACGTAGTGACCACGAACTTGCCATCAAACGTTCGGCCTGTTAGCAGTCTCTGGGCTTCTTTGGAGTCTCCAGCATTTGCATACTCCACAAACACCTGCCAAGACGATACGAATGATGAATCTACAGAACTGGACAAAGTACATAGCACATTACGCTCTGAATTATTGTCCTTCTATCCACTAGGAGGTGGAAATGACTCATTCTGTGTTATTTTGCTGCTTCTGAACCTACTTAAAGGGATAGTTCACTCAAAAATGAAAATTCTGACATTAACCCTTATTTCGTTCCAAACCCGTAAGACTTTTGCTCATCTTCAGAACACAATTTTTCTTTATGAACTCTGAGAGCTTTTGAACGCAACTACCATGTTCAAGGCCCAATAAGGTAGTAAGGACATTGTTAAAATAGTCCATGTTACATCAGTGGTTCAACCGTAATCTTATGAAGCTAGGAGAATAGTTTTTGTGCACAAAGAAAATAAAAACAACAACTTTATTTAATAATTTCTTCTCTTCCATGTCAGTCTGATGTCACATGGACTATTTTAACAATGTCCTTACTACCTTTCTGGGCCTTGAACCTTGTCTATGGAAGGTCAGAAAGCAAAAATAACTTAATGTGTGTTCCAAAGATGAATGAAGGTCTTACAGGTTTGGGATGACATGAAGGTGAGAAATTAATGACAGAACTGTTACCAAATTAACATCAGGCTCACTAAGTGAACTGCAAGATATCATTCCTCCAATGTGAAACTTAAAATTTCCACACTTTCAGAACAATACATTTACATTGCTTTGAGCTCTTTGTGGTTACTGGATAAGGATACTTTTATATACATTTTACAGAGATAAACACAATAACACACTTTCTATACAATTCAGTTTTATTCATCCTTTATTTTACAAGGATAGTACCTTTGAGATATGAAGTCTCTTTTTCCAATTATTAGGTGAAGAGAATATCTAGAGTAATTCACATCCACTATTGAAATTGCATTTTCCTCACCTGTCCCTTGCCGGGGTTTTCTTTTGGGATCAATAAGGATACGACCGTGCCATACTTCTGACATTCTTCTTTCATGTCCTCTATTATATCTAAGAAAACCAGGAAATAAATGTGATTTGAGATCTACTAAATAAATAAACCACATACAGTTGAGGTCAAAAGTTTACATACACCTTGCAGAATCCACAAAATATTAATTATTTTACCAAAATAAGAGCTGAATATGTTTCATATAAATGACGTTTACAGATATACCACAACAGAAAATAATAGTTGAATTTGTAAAAATGACTCTGTTCAAAAGTTTACATACACTTGATTCTTAATACTAAGTTGTTACCTGAATGATCCACAGCTGTGTTTTTTTTTTTTTCCAGTGATAGTTGTTCATGAATCCTCTGTTTGTCCCGAACTGCCTGCTGTTCTTCAGAAAAATCCTTCAGGTCCCACAAAGTCTTTGGTTTTTCAGCATTTTTGTGTATTTGAACCCTTTACTAACAATGACTGTATGATTTTGAGATCCATCTTTTCACACTGAAGACAACTGAGGGACTCATATGCAACTATTACAGAAGCTTCAAACGCTCACTGATGCTCCAAAAGGAAAAACGCATTAAAAGCCAGGGGTGTAAACTTTTGAACTGAATGAAGATGTGTACATTTTTCTTATTTTGCCCAAATGTCATACTTTTCCCCCATTTAGCACTACACTTCAGAAGCTACAGAAGATACTTACAAGTTTCCCAGAAGACAAAATAAGTTACATTTACCCTGACCTTCAAATTTAAAATGTTTTCACCCCCGTTGTTAATGCATTGTGTTTCCTTCTGTTGCATGTAAGTCCCTCAGTGTGAAAAGAATCAAAATCATACAGTCTTCAAATACACAAAAATGCTGAAAAACCAAAGAATTGGTGGAACGAAGGATTTTTCTAAAGAACAGTGGACAGTTTAACTGTTCAGGCCAACAAATATCTTGAAATATCTTATACAGATCAGTACTAAATAAAAAAATAACATGCATTTTGTATGCCTCTTATTTTGGTAAAACAATTAACATTTTGCAGAATCTGCAAGGTATATGTAAACTTCTGACCAACTGTATTACTATAAAGAACATGTGAAGACAAAGATTCACCTTCATACTCATCCTCATTATACAGGTGGCTGTCATCTATTACGTTTAGTAGTCTCAAAACAGGTGTAGGCAAAAGAACCAAATCTTCAATATGAGGTGCTGAAACCCAAAGCAATTCCTCACTCACACAGTCTTACACCGCACTGGTCAATATAAACAATGTTATAGAGGCGAAGTAATACAAACCAAAGGGAATGCTGAAGAAAGGGCTGATTAATGCTGCCTCAGCTGTGCTTCTCAGTTTAGGGTCATTGTGAAGCATACTGGGAATGGAAAAACATATATTGCTTATCTTAGTCATGTCTTAAGAACACACTAGTACACCACTTAGATTGCTTCTTACTGTACCTTTTGATCAGATCCCTTAAATGAAAAACAGGGATAGCCGGGTAAACCAAAGCATTGCTTGAAAAGATATGGTCTACTATTGCAGAACTGTTATCCTGTTGAAACACAGCACAACGCCATTTTAGCAAGTGTAACGGGTCAAAATGACATGAGGAACAGTTTACTCAGAGAAAATTTCGACGCAAATGGTTATTACACTAAATAACATTTCAAGAGTACAGCTTCACAGCTGCTTGAGTATCAGCTGACCTTCCATTCCTGAGACTTCACAGTTTCTTTCAGTTTGATTCCTGAGAACATCTCCAGAAGAATGATTCCCAGACTCCACAGGTCCACAGCAGTTGTGCAGCCAGAGTCGCTCTCCAGACCTGCCTGGGCCAGTGAGTTCTGCAGCTCTGCTTCAGGTGCCCGGTATCCATCTGTCTGGATGTACTTCACATCCTATAAAAAAAAAAGGCAAGAACACTTAAGCTCACTGCCAACCTATATCTAAATACTGAGGCACATTAACGCTACACTACCATTTTAAAAGTTTGAGGTCAGCATAATATAATGACCTATATGTCATTCATATATAATCAGCATATTATAATGGTTTTCAGCAGCAAGTGATGGCTGCAAAAAATCAGATTTGACATCTTGATCAAATAAATAAACACTTGGTGAACAAAAGTGACTGTTTTCAAAAAAAATTATACAGACCCCAAATTTTTGAACGGTAGTGTATGTTTGTGCGTGTGAATAAATTTATACAGAAAATGATGAGAGTGTCTCAGGCAAACCATATCAACTTCTCACCTGGTGTCCCTCTTTAAAGCTAAGGCCGAAGTCAATGAGCTTAAAGCACTCGTCATCAGCGCTCCAGAGAATGTTGCGGGGCTTGAGGTCAGCATGTACGTAACCTTCTCTGTGCAGAAAGCTAAGGGCCTCCAAAACATCACGGGCACAGTGCTGAATCAACCACATGGAATGCCCCTGATTACTCACCCTCACCAGCAATTCTGACACACTCACATCCAATAGCTCCAACAACAGGCAATGAGTGGCCACACCAAATGGGTTGTGGTTGGTGAACATTCCATACAGCGTCACTAGAGCAGAAAATACCAACGTTAGAATGCTGGAATAGTATTTGGATCTCCAGGTGCCGGTTGTTTAAAAAATTTAATCTGGATCAGACTGATCTGGATTTGGAAATCCCATGTTTTGCTATTCAGGATCAGGTAACCCATCTTACTTTGGTGCTGGGTTTTCAAAGCAAAATTGAACTGGATCACCCTGATCCAGATACACACTTTTTCAGTGTGTATTTAATAATAAAAAAAAAAAGAGACTGGGGAAAAAAAAAAAAAAAATTAAAATGCATTGCATTTACACAAATAACCACTTCAAACTGGTCCAGTGTAAACTGGATTGTGCCAGTGTAGTTAAAAATAATTCAATTAAATTAAATTTAATATTTTTGTTTGATATTGACAACTGTTTGGGGATATATTACATGTTAAAATGTTGTATTTTTTGGACCAGTTTTAAAATTTATTACATTTTTATTCCTGAAATCCACACTTCTGCTGGGATCAGAATAATCTTTTTCTTTCTTTTTTTTTTTTAAATCAAAAGTATCCAAATCCTACTAAAATGTTTTGAACAACACAAAACATTTTTGCGATGTAATTCAAATTCAGAACGCTTTTTTCCTTTTGAACGACTCATTTTCAAGTTTGATCCAACCTGATGGCCAAAATCTGATCAGATTACTTTTGAACAACCAGCCCCAGGAAAATAAACTTTAAAGGGATAGTTAAATTTTGTCATCATTTACTCACCCTCATGTTCTTTCAAACCTGTATGAGTTTCTTTCTTATTTTGAACATAAAAGAAGATCATTTGAAAAATGCTGGTAATCAAACACGTGATGTTCCCCACCGACTACCATAGTATTTCTTTCCCTACTATAGAAGTCAATGGGGACCCACAACTGTTTGGATTGTCAAAATTCTTCAGAATATCTTCTTTTGTGTTTAACATTAAAAAGAAACTTATACAGGTTTAGAACGACATGAGGGTAAATAGATGATTAAAAAAATAATTTTTGGGTGTCCAATTTCTTTAAGATTTACAGCTATAAACTTTATCTAGATTACAGCTTATTAATTATTATTATTAACTAATTTCTGTCATGGTGTAGAAAGGCCCCAAATAATGTTACTTAACTTTCTGAAAGCTGTTTTTGTGTAATGAAGGGGAATCATGCAATAGTTTACTTAACATTCAATTCAACAGAATTCAATTTTAACTTCTGCATGATTTTAATACCAATAAAATGGCATACAGAGCTGTTTAAATCAGTGGTTCTCAACATTTTTTGACTCCAAGGTCCGCTTTTTTTCAAGAAAATATTTTAAGGCACCCATATTTAAGCTTGTATGTATTTTTAATGATGTAAATAAAAAAAGCTCAAAGATATTATATGTCCATTTTATGTTGTACATTTCTATTTTTATAGCTAAGAGTATGCTAATATAACCAGATCATTTTAAAACTTATTGGAGCCCCCAGGAAAGTTCGCATAGTGGTCCCCAGCCCCCTTGGTTGCGAACCACTGGTTTAAATCTATGTTTTTAACTTGTCTTGCTCCCTGTATGGCTTACCGATATTTTTATGTCCCTGAATCTTCTCCAGCACAGAGCTTTCCTTGAGGTACCCGTAATCTCCACCCTGCGCGTCCACCTGAAACTCCTTCACTGCGGAACTCGCTCGGCCGGAGCTCACCCGGTACACCGAAGCCGAGACCCCCTGACCCAAACGAGCCTGCACGTTCCAGATCTTTCCGTAAATCTCAAATACCACCGGGCTTGTCTTCTGATCCACGGCGTCTGGCGTCACCGCCATCGCCGGTGTGCTGACATTTGGACTGGACATTTTTGCATTGGAGCCAGAACTACAAGCCATGAGTAATATCAGTAATAATCGGAGTTAAATTCTTTCAGGTTTACAATAAGTAGTGTTTGCAACATTAGGTGCCCTTTGCAGAAACTTTTTTTTTTGCTAAACTTATCTTTGCATAGTGCTATTCTGTAAGCCAAAGTTTACGGCTAACTACCAACTGCTGACGAACATGGATTCAAATGCCATATTTTAACGCAAACGCACAAATTGGTGCTAAGTGCCGCACCATAGTCGGATCTTAAAGATCCGGAAAGCCAGAGTGGCGCTTCAGAGATACAGCGGATCCATAAAACCCAGTTTTGGACCGAGCAGACAAATTCTTGCCACTGTTTTGGTGGCCATGATACCGGAAATGACGACATTGTTATTCAAACTCGCGTTTTTCAGAATCAGAAATCAGAATCAGAACAGCTTTATTGCCAAGTATACTTACGCATACAAGGAATTTGTTTTGGTGTCACAGGCTTCCAGTGCACAGAGACGACAACAACAACACAGAGAAAGTAATATAAGTTGAGAATAAAAAAATACACATATGTAAATATAAATAGACAAAAATTGCAATATAAGATTTAAGAAAATAAATAAATTGTATATACAGTTTTTATTGTAAAATCAATTTTATATATGTATATGTATATATATATATATATATATGTGTGTGTGTGTGTGTGTGTGTGTGTAATTGATTAAAGATTACACCATAATTTATATACATATATATATATATATATATATATATATATATAAATTATTTTAAATGTGTTAATTAAAATGTAAGTAAATTACTTTCTACGATGTTCAAATGAATCAGTATTAATTAATTAAATATTACTTGATTAAATAATAATTTAGTTTTGCTACATTTGGCTCGCCAGAAGTCGCCTTCAGAATGAAATCCCCAACAAGAAAAACGTAGGTTCATTCACCCCAGGTACTGTGCAAATTTTTAAATAGACTAAATAAATAAATACCGAAACAAAAATGTATTTTTTCCATTGCGGTTTTATTTCTTGTTAAGCAAGTCCTACTTGTTTCACTGTTGGCTACGACTATGTGAATGACAGCTCACTTGTCTATTCACGGACTGCATAGACATTCTAAGAACCGCCCATTGGACCGGGGGGTGTGGCTTGCCGGAATACGGGTGTGAAAAAGTAGTGCGTTTCATTGGACTGGGTTGGTGGGTGTCTGTACGTGTCCTGCCACGTCAGTCTCTGACGGAAGTCAGAGGAGTATCCCGGGCAGGGAAGGAGGCGTTCTACGGAGATGTAGCCGTGTCTTCAGTCCTACTGAAGTAAGAGGAAAGTAATAAGAGGTCAGCGGTTGTTCGAAAGGTAAGAATGTTACGACGTTGTTAAATTCACCATCAGAAAACATTTCGCAAGGTTTGGCTGAGCAGAGAGCTGTACTGTTGTCAAGGATGAGGTGCAGGCGGCAGTGCCACGCAACTCTTATCAAAGACAGTTTTATCTGTCTATCGACTTGAGTCTGAGGGCAAATGTGGGCTAGATATGGGTCATTCTTACGGGGTTTTACATGTAAAGACTGTATGTTTCATTTTATAAATGGCTATGACAAATACTGATACCTAGTTGTCAATAAACCAGGTGTTTTCATTCATTGAGGTTGAACAAGTAGGCACAAGATGTATTGTGTAAGACAGTTGGGATTTATGGAGCAGGTGCGGTCTTTAATGAGGAATTAGGGGAAGCATCGGACTTTTGTCAAACTTGATTACTTCCAGTAGGTATTCAGATAACCAGAAATGATCTATGTTGCGTTCCAGCCAATCAGAAGTGATGTTGATCTTTGAGCAGAGGTAAAGATCACACCTGACCTTAGACTTAGCCTACCTCAAGTTTATTTGACTAAGCACGTACACAGAGTAGTTATCAATTTATGGGTGGGATAAGATGGGTAGATCTGCCAGAAGTTCTTGAGACTCATAGATAAACAGTGTCACTTCTCTGTTCATCACTGACTGATCCAGATCTAAAGGAAAGACCATGGACACCAGCAAACTGGCTGAGAGACTTGCTGAAGCCGGGCAGTCTCACCTTCTCCAGTTTTGGAGCCAGCTGAGCCCTGAGGAACAAGCTGAGATGATTGTCGATTTGGAGAGCATGAACTTCATGGAGATCAATAACTTCTATAAAAATGCCATGAAGACGTCTGGGCAGACCTCGCAGGAGAAGGTGGATACCAGGATGGAGCCGGTGCCCAGAGACGTTTTGGGAAGCATAACACGCGATCGTGAATGTCTTAAAGGATGGGAAGAAGAGGGTGAGTTCGAATACTTTAATGATTAACAGCTCTCCATCTTACGTATTGTTTTTTCTGGTTCATTTCTCGTTTAACTAATCTCTCAACCTGGCCAAGCTGAAGTTTAGCTGGTCAGCCAGTTAATTTCCCAGTCTGACCAATTTAAATACAAGACATTTTAAACAACTGTAAAAGCATAATAACTTACATTTCATTTAATAATAAAACCCAAATGTGTTAGTAAGTCTTTGAGCAGAAAAAAATGTTGCTAAGAAATATTGCACAACAAAACACAATGAGTGATGCAATGTCTTCTCCACCCAAATGGACCCCAGAGAACCATCCTTGTAAACGAGAATGCATGACCCCCAAGAGATAAGTAATCAGCAACTTAGGATTTCTTTCCAGAGTCTGTCTAAAATCCATGTTGTTATAGAAATAAAAATAGGTTTTAAATTTGAATAAACATTGTTTTGTCCCAGTATTGAGACTGATGCTTCAAAACGAATTGAAAACATCTGGTTCTGGTTAGATTTGATGCAATTGCTTTGCTGAAGTCATGCTGAGCTCATTCAGCATCACATCATCTTGAATCAGACCACATTACTTTAGTGTGTCAACTCATTTTTAAAATTTCAGGGTTTTTTTTTAGGGCTGTCAAACGATTAATCGCAATTAATTGCATACAAATTAAATGTTTGAGGTTGCCTAATATATGTGTGTGTACTGTGTGTAATTATTATGTATATATAAATATACACAAATTAATGTATATATTTTAGAGAAATATGTTATGTACAAAATATTTGTATTTATATATAATATAAATGATATAAAAATGTTAATATTTATATATACATAATTACACCCAGTATACACACATGTATTAGGCAAACTCAAACTTTTATTTTGTATGCAATTAATCATTTGACATCTCTTTTTTTTAAATCCATAAAAGGCATATTTTAGCATATTCCAGGCTGTGGGTGGGTGATGTAACATCAAGCATAACAGTCATTTATGTTAGATAAACCAGGCATCATAAAAGTTTATGACAATCACCCTTGTTATCTGCAAATAATTAACACAAACTGTTTTCTTAGAATCCAGACATTTTATACCTACAGCATCCGTCACTTTATTTTATCCATTGCTAAGTGAGTTTAGTTTGTACGTGAATGTAGCATATTTCACTTTAACGACTCATTTTATTGGAGCAGTGAGCAGCATATTTGTTTAGTGTTTAAATTGTATGACATAGTATTAACACCTGTTTGATAAAGTGACCAAATCTCCCATCGTTCCACACAGGCCTGCGCTGTATATCGGAGAACAAAGTGGCAGTTCTTCTATTGGCTGGGGGTCAAGGGACACGGCTGGGTGTATCATTTCCAAAAGGCATGTATGACGTGGGCCTCCCTTCCCACAAAACCCTCTTTCAGATCCAGGCAGAACGTATCAGAAGACTTGAACAGCTCGCTGAAAAACAATACTCAAGGAAGTGCTGTATTCCATGGTAAGATGATAATTAAACATAATTCAAGTGTGACCTGTTTCGGTGCATTTTATGCCACTGACAACCATTTCCAAAATTCCAAAGGAAGTAGTTCGAGTCAATGATTGTTGAACCTAATTACTTGGATTAGTAGACTTGTTTCAACCTTAAGGAAGTTTCTCCCCACTTACCGTAATGCAAGTGTCCTCCCTGCTGTGAATGTCATTGCATGGTTTAGTCAGTGTGAAATTGGGTTGACATAACCAGCATGTCACCTGAGGAACTAGGTCAGACCTCAGGAGAAAAAGAATTTTAGAGCCAATCCCTACCCAGCAGAATTGACCTTTGACACATGACGCATGATGCCCTAATCATCAGCTCTAATCATAACTCATTATTTAAGGACAGATGATAACGCAACGTCACTGGATGATCGCCATAGTCATATAACAATATATTTCAAAGAACATCATAATACAACCATCGTTTTAGCATCCAAAATTTACAATGTCCAAAAAAAACCATGCTAATACCATTATACTTGTTTTTTTGTTTTTTTTCTTTTTTTTTTTTTGCCATAGGTATGTTTTTTTTTTTTTTTAGAAGAAATAAATTCATTAAATTGAACAAAAGTAACAGTAAACACTAATTCATGTAAAAAATTCATGAAAGCATCCTGAAAAATGAAGTATCATTCTTTTCACGATAGTATTAAGCAGCATAACTGTTTTCAACAGTGATAATATTAAGATGATCTATTCTCAAGCATCAAATCAGCAAATTAGAATGATTTCTGATCATGTGACACTAAAGACTAAAGTAATGGCTGCTGAAAAATCAGCTTTGCCATCACGGGAATAAATAACATTTTAAATCTATTCAAATAGATCAAATAAATGCAGCCTTGGTGAGCATATAAGACTCCTTTCAAAACTTTTGACTTTTGAACAGTAGTGTACTTACATTTTAAGCTATGATGCTGTCAAGAGATTGGTCTTGCAATGACATGATTGATGGTTTGATTCATCAGGTACATTATGACAAGTGGCAGAACAATGGACATGACCAAAAAGTTCTTCACAGATCACAAATACTTCGGCCTGAAGGAAGAGAATGTGTCTTTCTTTCAGCAAGGCATGCTTCCCGCTTTGGACTTCAATGGGAAAATTATTCTAGAGGGCAAAGGCAAACTGTCCATGGCACCAGGTAAGTTTTTAAAGCAAGGTTAGTATCTCTAGTTGTAAAAACAACTTTAAACACTTCACATAGGAGTTATGACTTTAAATAAAGTTACTTTGCAAAGTGTAATCTGTTACTGGTTCCAGACTACTTTTTGATTACTTTTAGATTACTTTTGACTAGGGCTGTGCAAAAAATCGAATGCGATTATCATTCGCATCTCATCAGTAATGCCGGTTCTGTGATTAGTCATAAATCTCCATCGCGTGCTGTCAGATGGAGTGGCATTTACTACGCAGAGCCGTAGTTCACTGACAAGCTACGCAATATCGCGTTCATCATCAGATATGTGATGCCTCCGATAATGAACGCAATATTGCGTAGCTTGTCTGTGAACTACAGCTCTGT
This sequence comes from Labeo catla, assembly GCA_012976165.1. Classification (NCBI taxonomy): domain Eukaryota; kingdom Metazoa; phylum Chordata; class Actinopteri; order Cypriniformes; family Cyprinidae; genus Labeo; species Labeo catla. The sequence goes on from VONZ01000001.1 coordinate 750,304, forward strand.
GTAGTAAATGCCACTCCATCTGACAGCACGTGATGGAGATTTACAGCTAATCACAGAACCAGTGTTGTGACAATTTGTGCTACCCTGTCAGATTTTGCTGCCTCCCATTAAAACAGATGGTAGCATTATTCCACAGCGAAAAATGCTACCTATCAGATTTTGCTTCCAGCATGATATTAATGTTGTGTGAGGGTTTATTACAGTTTTTCTCAAGTGCTTAAACACATTTCTTAAAAATTATGCCTTGCTTTTGCGAAACTCTAAACACAAATCTGTAATTTCTAACTCAATTCCCCAAACTTACTATATTCAGGTCAAAATGAAGCTCTCCACTCAAAACGACTCAATCTTGCTGAAAAAAACAAACTTTGCTCTCAGACATGACACACAAACCCTCAAAAACACACACACTACAACACAGTTTTACACACTGATGAGATCAATTCAAAACAATACTACGAAAACTGGTAAAACTTGGAAAAAAAAATTCACATGATGAACACAACAAATGTATGCATTTGCAAGTGTTTTAATCCTTAATTTATTGTACTGTAGAGTACAACACAAAACAGCAAACAACAACAAAAATAATTACTCTGCCCTAGCATCCTGTCTTTGGTCTGGGACAGGTCAAAGAACCTCCTCAACATCACAAGTAAATTGGCCCTGGACAGGCAGTGGGGGTAAAATCCTCTTGCATGCCTGACCCAACCCTGGCATGCATCAACTAAAATATATAAGACTGCTTGTTTTCTTGCCCTTGCCCTTCCTATTTCTCTTCCACGTTGTTGTCGTCGTTCCTCCTCCTTCTTCTCCTCCTCTTCCTCTTTCACCTCCTACTCTTCATCTTCGAAATTACATATTACTGTACCCGCATACTGATATTGATTGAAAAAGACCGGATAGGATTTACACTTTTACTAGTGGTCTGACGAAAAAAAAAAAAAAAATATATATATATATATATATATATGTGTATATATATATATCTCAACATAAAAAAATAAAATATAAATACATTACAAAGTCATTGTGAAATAGAAAAGAAAAAGGAAATATGGGCAAAGGCGGAAATATAAATTAGAAAGTGCACTGTCAGAATTTGTCTGATTTGTCTTGTGTTGTCCTCTGTCTATATATGCTTTCCAATTGAAGGTTCATGAGATGTTGAGATGTACCTTTGAGCTATTTCAGAGAACTGCTTTATCATTGGTTAATCTGTAGACTCTACATTAGTGAAAGCCAATATTCACTTGAACAATTCATGGCAAATTTACAAAAAGTCTAATAGAAATGTGTAGAATATGTTTAACAGTTTATGACAACTAGATCAAAAATTTAGCATTTACTGCAAAGACATATATGATGAGCTAATGACTTGATGTTTTGAGGGGTAAGACTATAGCACGGAGAACTATATACATGTAATACATTTTGAACAACATGACAATAGGAACTGATAATGTAAGAAAGCCGCAGACAAATCAGTTGCATAATCAGTTGCATGAATGTACCAAAGCAAATGCAACTTGTTAAAAAAAAATTAGAAACATTTCATGATGTGCACAAGTGACTAGATGTGGAGGTTGAACAAGTAGTTTTGAGAATTTCATTTCTGATCTGAGAAAAGCAACAAACTGTAAACTGACTTTGGCCCTTTTATCTCCATCGAAGCTTCTGATTGGTGTGTGATAAATTTTGACTCCTAATGTTTCCACTTGAGTATTCGTGTGCTAATTGAGCTCAAACTTTGCAGACTTGAGTGAACAATATTGAATGCTAGTGCTTTCTAAATGACCACATGGTGTAAGCACTGAGAAATGTAGGGATTTGTGTGCAGTAACAGTTCACCAAATCTGACTCGTGTGCAGGGGAATAGTGTTCATAGTTCAGGGAAATAGGTGTGCTGTTTGAAAAATGACATTATGGTTTTGAAATTTTAGTTCAAAAGATTGGTTATAGTGTTTTAGCAATCAAGAAAAACTATAACTTGTACACCTACCCCAACCCTAAACCTAACCTTACAGTATGAAAAATACAGTGTTGGTAGCATAATCTGATAGGTAGCATTATTTGTTAAAACACCAGCATTACTGACGAGATGCACATGATAGTTTTTTTTATAATTTGAATTAAATTAATAATGATTATTGACTATTATGTGAATATGTAATCACATAATCAATAAAAAAGTAACTGTAGTCTGATTACAAGTATTGTAAAATGTTATATAATCTAATAAGTACTTAATTTTTGGAATCTGATTATGTAATCCAGATTACATGTAATCGGTTACTACCCAGCGTTGATAATGTACATAATGTTGCAGAACAAAACATCAAAGCCTATTCAAGTAATCTTAACCACAGAACTTTTTTAATTAAAAAAAAAAAACACTTTTCTAAAAGCTCATTAGAAATTTCCCAACAAATCCTGTTAATTAGCCTTACATTTAGCCTACATCATGACTGAACATCTTGCTATGATTCATAATTAGAAATACTCTAGTAGTGAGTATTCAGAACGTGTATGTTGACTGTAAATCTTTATATTCAGATGGAAATGGGGGCCTGTACAGAGCTCTTGGGACACAGAACATTGTGAAAGACATGGAGACAAGAGGAATCTCCTACATCCATGTCTACTGCGTAGACAACATTCTTGTGAAAGTTGCCGACCCTGCTTTCATAGGCTTCTGTACACTGAAAGGAGCCGATTGTGGTGCAAAGGTCAGTCCTTAACCTACCCAGACCTCCCCTTGCAGGTATTTCCTCTTCTTTAAATAATGCAAAAAGCTTTATGCAGATACAGTGCTATTACAAACAAGTTGTCACATATTTAAAACAAAGCCTATTTTGTTAGACCACTAGATGGAGCACCTGCTCAGAAAAAAAAAACAGTATATACAGGAATTTACACTATTCAAACATGTTTGGAGTCTGCTTTTTTAAAAATAATTTAAAAAAAATTTATTCAGCAAGGACACATTAAAATGATCAAAAGTGACAGTAACAACATAATGTTACAAAAGATTTTTATGTCAAATAAATGCTGTTCTTTTAAACTTTCTATTCATATGTCACGGTTTCCACAAAAACTCAGCTGGTTTAACTGTTTTTAACACTGATAATAATAAGAAATGTTTCTGAATAAATAATATTTGTTAGGATAGGACAATATTTGTCTGAGATACAACTATTTGAAAATCTGGAACCTGAGGGTGCAAAAAATCTAAATATTGAGATAATCACCTTCAAAGTTGTCCAAATGAAGTTCTTAGCAATGCATAATGCAATGTTTTGATATGTTTAAGGTAGGAAATGTACAAAATATCATTATGGAACAAGATCTTTCCTAATATCCTAATGAGTTTTGGCATAAAAGAAAAATAGATCATTTTGACCCATACAATGTAATTTTGGCTATTGCTACAAATATACTCATGCTGCTTAAGACTTTTAAGGTTTTGTGGTCCAGGATCATATATTAAAATGATTTCTGAAGGATCATGTGACACTGGAGTAATGGCTGCTAAAAATCAGGATTTTGCTGTTACAGGAATAATTTACATTTTAAAATATATTAAAATGGTTGTGAATTGTAATAATAGTTAACAATATTACTGGTTTTACTGTATTTTTTAACAAATAAATAAATAATAATAAAAAAACTTACAGGCCACAAACTTTTGTTACTTTTTGATAATTGTTCAAATTGTTGTTTAATGATGTTTACGGTAGGAATGTTTTAATTGGGCCCTGCTCTTAGCCGTGCATCCTACAGCAATTAATTGTGGTTCCTTAGAGTGTAATTTCAGGTATCTTGTTCACATGTGCGTTGCAGTCTGCGTATACAACAGCAAGAAAGGGAAAAATACTTTTACAAGGAACAGTGGTTATTCTGGACATTTTAAAAGGTCTCTAGTCAGGAGCTAAATTGCCTTTAAAACTCTTATATAACCAGCCTCGTGATGCAGGATACCAATTAATTTAGCCATTATTCTCAGTGTAGCCTCACAGTTTGTGACGTATTATGTGGTTATTATGATGCAATGGAAACCAGATTGCTAGGTCGAAACTGCTATCATGCATTCCTGTTCACATTATCAGTAATGAAGATGTTAGTAACAATGCACATGTCTAATGCAAAATGCTAAATATGTATCTGTGATCTATTATCATGAAATGTTTCACAGTAGGTGTGTTTCACTTTACACAAGTGTGAAACTCTTGAAAACATGTTTTTCTTGTTTGACCAGTTAGTGATGTAATGACTGTAGTATTTAATGGAATCTGGAAGTGTTTGTTTTGTTATGCCTACACAAATATTTCTGAGTTACCTTATTTTTGACAAGTTTTCTGCCCTTTTTTTAATTCTTTCTGTCTGTTCTTTCTAAATGGGATTTTTCTTTAGTAGTTGTTATTTGGAAGTGTGAATGAAATGTCTTAAAAGCGTCCTTTGAGTTTTAAACTGAATCATTAGCGTACAATATGTGATTCATAAAAGTATTTGCACGTGATATTTGGTTCAGACATAAATACTCAACAGCTGGTTTTGAGCTTTCTGAAGCTGCTAGCAATTAAACAGTTCCTGCGTGACAGGGGGACGATGGTAAGAAAATTGGGACCCACCCACCCTTCATAATTTCTGAAGCATGCACTTAAAGTGGCTTTAGCTCGAAGCCTCCCCCCAGCGCTAACCCGTCATCAGCTGAGAAGTTTGTAATTTGTTACTTAGATGAATGGAAAGGGTTTTCTGCTTTTGCCTCTGCTGTAATTCAGCACAGACCTCAGGCAAACACGGCACACAGGAGTGTGCGGCCCATTTAACCACGGCAGCTAGATATTAGTATTGATAGATTTGTCTTTTCAACCTAAATTCCTTTAACATATGGTTTTAGTCTTGGGCTTAGTACTTGACTTGGTATGACAAATTGTTATCAGTCGACATATGATACAATCTTTATGACAGCTGATAAACGCAACCTAAATTAAATTTATATATATATATTTATATATATATATATATATATATATATATATATATATATAATTTTTTTTTTGTGATAGTTGTTCATGAGTCCCTTGCTTGTCCTGAACAGTTAAACTGCCCTCTGTTCTTCAGAAAAATCCTTCAAGAAGTCCCACAATTTTTTTTTTTCCTCATTTTTGTGTATTTGAAACCTTTCCAACAATGACTGTATGATTTTGAGATCCATCTTTTCACAATGAGGACAACTTAGGGACTCGTATGTAACTATTACAGGAGGTTCAAACACTCACTGATGCACCAAATGGAAACATGGTGCATTAAGAGCCAGGGAGTGAAAACTTTTTGAATTTGAAGATCAGGGTAAATTTAACTTATTTAGTCTTCTGGGAAACATGACAGTGTTTTTTGTGGCTTTTGAAGGGTAGTACTAAATAATAAAAAAAAATGATATTTTGGCAAAATAGGAGAAATGTACACATCATCATTCTGTTCAAAAGTTTTCACCCCTGGCTCTTAATGCATCGTTTTTCCTTTGGATGCATCAGTGAATGTTTGAACCTTCTTGAACATTTTGCAGATTCTGCAAGATGTATGTAAACTTTTGACCCCAACTGTAAATAGAAATTATAATAAAAAATATTTTAAAAAAGGGAGGGGCCTGCAGGTATTGTGTGTGCAAGAACATATTGATACTAACAAAATTGATACATTGATACTAACAAAAATTAAATGCATTAATCTTGTGCTGTTTCCAGACATTCATCTGTTGATTCTGATTGGCAGGTTGTGGAGAAGACCAATCCAACAGAAGCAGTGGGCGTGGTCTGCAAGGTGAATGGGCGTTATCAAGTAGTGGAGTACAGCGAGATTACCTTGGCAACGGCAGAGAAGCGAAGCGCCGACGGACGACTTATGTTCAGTTCCGCCAACATAGCCAATCACTTCTTCACCCTCACATTCCTCAAAGAGATTGTTAGGTTAGTCGACCTTCAGAGAGTGCTTTATGTATTGTGTGAATTATCTATTAATGTCACAGTAATTTTTAATTAAATACTTGTCATTTATTTTTTGCAAAGTGTGTAGGTTAATTATCTATGAATTACAGCTTTAGGAGCTATTTGATGATTTTTTTTTTTTTGTCGCTAGGCAATGATCTCTGTAACATATTAAACAGTACAGCTATTTCTATGAGCTATTTCCAATGAGGTTTGCCATCTTGTAAATACTAGACAGGATGGAGCTGACTTTAATGTGCGCTGAGAATGAGGTAAAGTCAGAAGAGAAACATCTGCAGTTTTTGAGTGTCTGGTATTTTAAACACAGATGACTTTGCCAGACGTGTTCTCTTATTGTCATTTTTATGAAATTTTAACTGAAAGAACATGCTTCATTTTTCTGTATGTTACTGTCTGCCTGTCCATCCCTCTGTCTTTATACTTCTATATCTTCCTTTTAGGACTCACGAGCCGCAGTTGCAACACCATGTGGCACAGAAGAAAATTCCCTTCGTGAACACACAAGGACAGCTAATCAAACCCGACAAACCCAATGGGATTAAGATGGAAAAATTTGTCTTCGACATATTCCAGTTTGCCAAGTTAGTGTCAGGGCCTTTTTCCCATTCCTGTTTTTAGTATGTGTGCTATTGGAAGGAAGTGTCCTCATTTACACCTGTTTTATAGATGCTTTAGTTGTTTTACAGGTTTTATACAGTATGCACACAGTGTAGACAGTGCAGTGTACTCATGTCATTAAAAAATTCTTTGAAAAATGAAAAAAGTATTGAAAGGTCAAAGCTTTTAAAGGGATAGTTCACCAAAAAATGAAAATGACCCCATGATTTACGCACCCTCAAGCCATCCTAGGTGTATATGACTTTCTTCTTTCAGACAAATACAATCAGAGTTGTATTAAAAAATGTGCTGGCTCTTTCAAGCTTTATAATGGCAGTGAATGGGTGTTGAGATTTTGAAGTCCAATAAAGTGCATCCACACATCCCTGGGGAGTTAAAAAAAGGCCTTCTAAAGTGAATCGATGCATTTCTGTAGGAAAAATATCCATATTTAAGACTTCGTATAGATCATAATCTAGCTTCTGCTAACAGTCATGCGAGCTTTCATGAGAGAGTGGCGTTTCAGCGGATGATGTACGTCGTAGCCATTTTGTTTACAGCAAAGGAAAACCAGTATCCTTTTGGCTTATATCAAAATCCTTCAACATTTTTCTTTATAAATCCTCTTAAGCAAGTCTAATTCATGGTTGTTTTTGGTTTTGCTCTCTCCTCTGCGCTTCCACGTTAGTCTCTGTGTTCAAAACCGTGTTCGCCCTCTTCCTATGTCATCTGCTGGAACGCTACTCTCTCATGAAAGTGAATACGACAGTTAGCGAAAGCTAGACATTACAGTTTATAAAGTTTTAAATATGGATATTTTTCTTATACAAATATCGATTTGGTTCACAAGGCCTTTATTAATGCCCCGGGAGCAGTGTGGAGTACTTTTATGATGGATGGATGCACTTTATTGGACTTCAAAATCTCAACACCCATTCACTGCCACTGTAAAGCTTGGAAGAGCCAGAACATTTTTTAATATAACTGATTGTATTCATCTGAAAGAAGAAAGTCATGTACACCTAGGATGGCTTGAGGGTGAGTAAATCATGGGGTAATTTTCATTTTTGGGTAAACTATCCCTTTAAATGACACCCATGCTTTGGCACACACTTTTATTAGATGTAATTCTTGTGCTTTAAATAAAGATCTAGAGAGCCTCCAAAGTCTCTTAAAGAATATAATTAAGGCTAATCATATACAGAACAAGAATATAATTCATAGGTTCTTTTCTGCGTGCTGAAGAGGTTCAAATGATATCTAGTGAACTGGCTTAAAATTATTGTCAAATATCAAACACTTCCAGCTTTTATATTATATATTATACTCAGCTTTTTTGCTTTTGTTTGAAAATTTCTTTCGATTATTGCTTCATGCATATTCAGTTAGTTATAACTTATTGAAACTTTTTTTGTGAATGGCAGAACATTTGTGGTATATGAGGTTTTGAGAGAAGATGAGTTTTCTCCGCTGAAAAATGCAGACAGTCAGGATGGGAAGGACAACCCCACTACGGCCCGTCAGGCCCTCATGTCCCTGCATCACCGCTGGATCTTAAACGCAGGAGGACATTTCGTTGATGAGAATGGAACACCTATACCTGCTATACCCAGGTGAGACATACACTCAAGGATGAAAATTTTGTTATTATTTACTCACCATGTTACTTTCCCAAAATTGTGTGCTCCTGTTTTTTTTATGAAACACAAAATGAGAATTTCTTAAGAATTGTCACACAGCTCTTTATTTTATGTTTTTTTTTTTTTTTTTAAATAAATCTAGTATTTATGCATGTATTTATTTGTATTTAGTCATTGTATGGAAAAAAAGCTCTGTGAAAAGTCATTTTGTGTTCTACTGCAAAAATAATAACATACGGTTTTAGAACAATTTTCAGCTAAAATATCACTTGAAACCCACAGTTTCACACATTTCCTTCCCACCTGTGTTCAGTTTCACTCCCATTTACCTTCAGTGATAGTGTAACCACACAATATTTCCTGTGTAACATTTCTAGAGTTGGACCAGCAGGGACAGTCGCACCTGAACTCAGCCAGAAGTAACTATTCTCACTGCCATATGTAGTGCATGGTGATGGGGCTTTGCTCTTAGTAGATTCCGTATAGGTGTTAGAGCTCAATGGGCGAAGGTGTGCAATCCCAGATGGCCGTGGTAAAGGCTGGCATCTTTTAACCGGCTCTGACCCAAACAGCAGCTACTAACGGGCAGAATAATATGCATGTTTGGAAATGGGAAATGGGCATCAGGCATGCTGAATGGAACAAGGCTGCTCATCATTATAACACATAATCTGGTTAGAGTGCTTATAATCAAAGTCAAAATGCCAGAATTTTGTATTATGAATATTTAAATGTATTCAAAATGTTTGCATTTTCTAGAAATTGATTGTGGTGATCGAAATTGTATCTAATGGGTGAATAATTTGTAGTGGATTTTTTTTTTTTTTTTTGTAAGTTTAAACTTTAAGTTTTGTTTTTAATAAGATCATTAATGTCATATATGACATGATAAATGCTTAATCAGGAAGTGCAAAACCTTAAAATTTCTAACTCATTGTGGTGCTCTGCCTATCATAGCCTGAAGGATGGAACAGATCTGCCAATCAAATGTGAGATCTCTCCTCTTGTGTCTTATGGTGGTGAGGTAAGAGTTGTAAAGACCTATTTTAGTCTTAATATCAATCTCTTTTTTTTCTAATATGTGGCCCTGGACCATAAAACCAGTCATAAGTAGCTTGGGTGTATTTGTAGCAATAGCCAATGATACATTGTATGGGTCATTTTTTTTTTTTTTATGCCAGAAATCATTAGGATATTAACATCATGTTCCATGAAGATATTTTGTAAATTTCCTACCTTAAATATTTTTGATTAGTAATATGCATTGGTAAGAACTTAATTTGGACAACTTTAAAGGTGATTTTCTCAATATTTCAGCTTTCATATGATGTATAAATCTCAATTTCCAAAAACTGACCCTAGTTATGACTGGTTTTGTGGTCCAGGGTCACATAGGTGCAAGGAAAAAAACATTTGCTAGTTCCTGTTTGAAAAAACTAATAGCCTGTCTTGTTTCCAAGGGCTTGGAGCATCTTGTGAATGGAAAAGCTTTCCAGCCCACTCTGGTCATCGATGAGAACGGCGTCCACGAGCTTGTGAAGAACGGCCTGTGAACCTCAAACGAGCTGCTGCACTTAAAACCAAATTGAAGACTCTTTATCTTTTTATCATCTTCATCTCACTTCCTGCCAGGGTGGAGGAAACCGTGAAAATCTTGTGCAATAAAATGAAGGAATGGTATCAGAAGGCTAATCACAATCAAGTCATTTTATAATCAAACTATTTATTTTGCGAAGACTTATTTTTATATCAACGTGCAGTGCTCTTTTTTTCTACAATTGGAACTTATGAATTTAGGTGTTTAATTTATAAATGGATGTATCAAATGATATGCAGTAATGTAGATTGCATGATTGGACACTGCTAAGATTTTAGGCATTCCTGCTTAATCTGTTCCTCTGTCTGAAAATGTAGGTACATGTAAAACAAAATTTGGTCTTCTCTATGGGTGTCTGTTTTTGACAAAATGTGAGTTAGAATGTGATGTTGCATCAGACTTTCCAGCAGTGTTTATTGGAGAACTTCTGATTGGTTGCCACTTACAGTACAGTGCTTTAGAAAGCACCATTAGCTTTTGTCTGCACCGTCTGTGTTAGTTTGTTTGTGCACATCCATGTATAAAATAATTTGTCATGAAGAAGGATTCATTTGTTGGTTTACCTTAATTTCTGTATACTTCAAATAACCATTTATAGGAGTTTCTTGTCTTACATTTGCACAAGATGCATGCAAATTGGAAAATTACATTACATACACTGCCCTCCAAAAGTTTGGAAATGCCCTAGAAAAGTGGGGTTTTGGACAATATTGGCATGAATCCTTTTTTAATTTGTGATCATTTTGCACTGATAAGGGACAGCACAAAGTATGAAAACGTATTTTATTGCATAAACAGTTTATAGATAGAAAAAAACAAAATTTTCAATTCATCAAAATATCCACCATTAGCAGCTATTACAGCTCTGCATAATCTTGGCCTAAATTCATTGTATTCTAAACTTAATTGCCAATCAATCGTTGAAGCTATTAAGGTGTGCGTGTGCTGACCCAAAAATCTTTTAAAAACCTGGGCCAAGTTTAAACCAGTAACCAGGCATCACTGGCAAAGACTTTGACATGTATATATTGCCGTTATTATGTAATCAAAATGAAAATTATTATTGCTGGTCTTCAATGATAATGTCAAGTTACTTTAATGTATTTGCACCAAAAATATGATAAGGATTTATGCTGATATCGTCCAAAACCACACTTTGCCAGGGATGTTTCCAAACTTTTGGAAGGCAGTGTATAATTTGACTTTTGAGATAATTGCGGCAATTTTCACATTCATGTTAAAGCAGAGACAAATGCTTCCTGCTTTCAAGCATGTGATTAGTGTAAACAGACATATTCCAAAATCAGTTTTTAAGCATAGTATTTTTTTTTTCTTCCTGTTTGGGTACATTGAAAACATTTTCTCAGAATTCTTGGATTTGCGCAGCCTTCAATTGGCAATGAAAGTATCAGTTCCTGCCACTTAATTTGGTTCTCCAGGAATTCTGAGATGTTTTCATTGTACCCTAATACAAAAAAAATGAATCGAGAAATGTTTTTAGACATCTTGAACTGTATCTGTTTACACTAACCGCATAGTTGAATCTGGACAGTGTTTGTCTCATTGCTATAGTGAAAAATGAATAGAAGTATGCCTTGACCTAGGTCCATCAATCTCAATCCCTTTATAAATGTTCCACAAACCCAGAAATTACAGCATAATTTCTTAAAAAATGAATGTGTTGGAATCATGAGGCCTTGCACAAATGTTGATTGTTTGAGATCAAATATAGACAATCCACATCCCGTATGCATCCTGTCACTTTTGTGCACTTGAGGAAGGTAAATAGCCTACTGTAAACCCAGGCAGATGATTATTTAATCATTCTTTAAGCTTTAATTTTGATAAACTCTTTGATTTTTAGTCGTAATCAAATTAGGCAGTGTACAGATTTGTGTTTCTTCAGATTAGAGGAGAAGTTTTGCTTACTTCTTCTCCTATAACAATAGTTCTGTATCGGTTTCCATCTATAAATTATAATTGAATATCCCGACTCTAGCCAAAGCTAATGGTGAAAAAAAAATCAGTGAAAAAAAGTTGGGACTGCTTTTCTCATTATCTTGCAGAATGATTTTCCTCTATAGAGACGGAGGAGGGATTTAAAGGAGAAAGCGAACTACATTCACCAAAAAATACCTAACAATCACTCATTTAATGAGAATTGTTGGGTATCTTAAATCCCTCTTTATATTGATGAACCGTTCCAGAGTTATAACAAGATCTAGCTGTGATATCGGCCTCCGTCACCCATACTTTTCCAAGAATTAATTAATACTTTTTATAAGCAGGACACAAGACGATAAATGCAAATAAACGTGCATTGGGAGAGGAAAAAAAAAATTCACTGCGCCTTCAATAAATTTTAAATAACTACTAGCAGTGAGAGCCAACTTATGCCAAAGGAAAATAACTATGCTCATATGCGCATAAAATCTTCAGAGCATTCTGAAAGACGTTTTAAACTTAATACTTGCTGTCCTGAATTTTGCGTTTCCAAATGGTGTTAGACTATAAAAAAAAAAGAAAAAAGAATACTCAAGAAAATCTTCTCTGATTGGCCACAGGAGTCTGACTTAATTGAAACCTTCTGTACGGCACGAAGAATTCTGGGACTTTGGCTTTTTCCCAAGAATCCTCAGAATGTTAGTTTTTTAGCCTCTCTCTTAGCTCTCTCTCCCTCTCTCTCTCTCTTCTCTCTTGCTCTCTTTTTTCCCTCATCCAGCGGTGTCTTACATCAGCTTACTGTGCCTGAATGTGAGACCCGAAAAAGAGGTTCGGAGAGAAAGAAAAAACCTTGTTTTTATCCTCCTCGTTACACATACATTACTTGGAATTAAGAAAACCTTGGACAAATGGTTTGAAAACAGCAACCCAAGCAGTAAGTTTGCACCCTGTCTGTTTACTTCGTTTTCTTTTATTTTATTAAAGAAAGTTCGATAATTTCCTCTACTGGATTTAAGAAAGCAAGTATATAATTGATTACCATGGTTTTAATATGATTTAACGTATATTAGTGCTTTTCCGTTGTCTTTGTGTTAAAACTTGCATGGGACTGCCACTGTTTGCATGGCAGACTAAAATAGCGGATAGCAGATCGACTTGATCCAATGAACTTTTGCAAACCAGCTGTTCTGAATTGACTTTTAACAAGATAGCCATCGTGTGTTCAAGCTCGTTAAATTTCACTAAAGTGTACTCAAAATACTTGATTTTACTTGGAAATTATGCATTATTGTGTTTCTACTGTTATCCCTCAGGACTGTTTTCCTCTTAATTCCTTTCTCTTTCTGTTCAGCTTTGTAAAAATATAAATGTGCGCCTTTTATAGTTGAGAAAACAATAAGAATACAATATTTGCATTATAAAACATCTCTATATGTTGACATGAGGATGATATTTCCTATTAATTCATTATTAATTAAGTTTGAACACACACACACACAAATGAAAGTACAGTGTCTTACATTTCTGTACAAAGTATATGGACAATTGAGCCTCACTTAAGAGTGCGTATCAAAATATTACAAATATAAATTATATATAAGCAAAACAGTTCACAGAATTTTAAATAGTTTTAAATTGCGTATAAAACATACGATTTTAAATTATGATTCAAAGTATTTTAACTTTTTGTTTTTTAAACTTAGTACAATCATCATAAATTATGAATTTACACCTGTTGTTACTTGCTAGGACCACCTGTGTGAACAAGAAGTTAACCGACTTCATACGTCCTTTAAAAATCACCTTGGAACAGATTGGTTTATGAGAAAATCTCATTTGTTCATCACTCGTTTTTAAATGTGATTGTAAAGTGTCGAAATACTTTTCGGGCCACTGTATATTCTCCCACTGTTCAACTTAACCTGGTGTGTGTAGGATATTTATGGGTCATGACCTCACTGCCGGTATTACACAGTGATTGCCTTTCCAAGACATCAACATATGATTCATCTGAACTGCGTATGGTCAGTTTATATACAACCTTAAGCATTTAAGTTATTTTTAGTTAATTTTAGCCAAAGCTGTTTTTTATTTTTAATGTTTTGTTCTGCAAAAGGCTGATCGTTGTGTATCAGGAAACTGAATACAATGAACATTCAAAGTAATATTGCTTTAAAATATTTGTTTAATATTTATTTACAGTATATAATTTAACTACTTGTCAAATGCAGTAAAGGTCTTTCCAAGTTTTCCGAGCCTTTATCACCGATGACTAATTTATGTGTAATATATGTGTAGTTTAGCTTTGTTCCTGCAGATTTTTGGGTGCAAGCAGAGTAAGGAGTATTAGAAATCCTGTATGACAATATCTTCAATTTCTTTCAAACCGCTTAGTGGAAAAAGAGATGTTGTAGAGACCACTGGTACATATTGTATAACATATTAAACATACTGAATACATTTGGCCTATAGTACTAATACGTGTAGTGCCATATTAATGCATTTACATATTTTTGTGATGCTTACATTGGGAAGCTATTAATAATAATTATTGCGTTTAACCATTCTTTTTAACTTTTAAGATTTGGTTGCAGGTCATTTAATATTCTATTTTTTACAGAAAAGATTGAAAAAGACTTCAAATTTCTCACTTTCACATTAATGTAAGATTTTGTATAGGTAACAGAATATGTTTGTGTCCATATATCTTTACATACCTTTCTTGGTCTTACTGCTTAACCCTCCCTAGTGAAAAACAAATATACTAAAATGTATTTAAAATACATTTATTTCATGCTGAGTATACTACAAATACATTTACATAGTGTGTACTTAATAAAAATACCCTGCAATTGTACTTTTACTATAGTAAAACTATTTATTAAAGCCTGCTAAATTGGAACAATTAATTTTGTACTTAATTCCGCACTTTTTGTGCGGAAGTAGTGCCAAAGTCCAACTAAAAGGTATAAGGAAGTATATTTGAGTGTGCTAAAGTGGAACTATTGCAAGTATACTTTAGGTACACTTTAAATATTTTGCATTTAAAGACCGATATTATTGAAAGATGATACAATCCTCATTAATAGTGGCTTAATATTAAGAAATATACATTGTGCACAAGTAGTACTCTAAACAAATTTTAATTACAGTCTCAAGCGATATGTCAGTAAATATGAACTATACTTAGTATAAAATTAATGTATTTTAAATCTATTACTTATAGGGAAAATTAAGCTGGATACACGAAGGGAAAAAATGAAAATGATATGTGAATATATGAGATATATATGAGCAGATGATGCCTGTAATCATGCAGTTGATTTCTGTAATAGCATGGCAGACTGGTATTATCGTGTAATATACACATAGCTCTCTTAATCATAAAATATGTATATTTAAAATGCATATTTTTAATGTTGAAATATGTTTTGGTTTTATTGACGTTTCAGGAGGAAAGCACCCACTGCTTGCTTTGAGTATGATTCATGCAACACTTCGTAAACTGACTGTTGCTTTTTAAAAAGGAAATGGAAAAGGTTTTTTCCACTGGCAAAGTTGTTAGGTGTAATTTAAGTGAGAAAGCTCAGGAGAGAGTTTATGTTACATTCCAGTGTGTTTTGTGCAGGTGCACAGATGAAGTTGACCAGAACTATGACCCACTGGATCATATAGCTTTACACCATAAACAGCTTTTTTAATTGCTGACTTTTGCATTCATCAATTAATAATTTTAAATTGCAAATGATTATGCGAAGCCTTAAAGCTCTGTTGTCTTTTTAACATTTTACAAGATTAAAGGCAAGGCAAGATTTTAAGTTTTTCAACTTGCTACTGTTTGTGGTCCTTTTTTTTTTGCTTTGTTTTCATTGCTATGCAATTATAGTAACTGTAGAGTATACAACACCGTTCTTTAAAAAGACAGAATGGTGTTTTTCAAAAGTAGAAAACATTTACTCATCACAAAACCTCATGATTCTGTAACATGTGTCGTTGCACTTGCATCTGTTTTTGCTATCACCTGGCTCTGATTTTGCTGGAACTGCCATTTGATTTGGATTTATGCATTTCCATGAAAGTAAAATATCTGCAATGCTATGACCATTGCTTTAGGGAGGAATGAAAGAGGTTTCAAATGAAAAACACATGTTCTCTTCATACCTAAATTTACAGGCGTGTGAATATCAGCCTGGCAAATAAGATCCATTCACTCCAGTGGTACGTAGTATGCCAAATAAAATGCCCTATTGTAGTTGTGCTCATTTCAGATCTGAATTACAGTAAGCTTGCACTATTGCTCTGAATTGTATCAAGCTCTCTTTTATTAAGCTAAATGTCTGGAGGAAGTCAGTGTCATCTAATCCTTAAATTAGCGCAGATGCTTAAGCTGAAATACATGATTGTGAAGATTGCCATTGCCGTCATTATTGAAGTCTATGATAAAACTTGAACAGTTACTGTAATTGCAGTGAGCAGTGAAGGGAGGCTCTAAAGCATAACCAAAAGCACATATAGTTGTCTTGAAAGGTGCCGTTTGAAGAGCCCTTCACTGTCATTTGCTGGTTATTTGGTTGGTTAAGTGACGATCCCAGATCTTGGAAAGCTCTCACTTACAGGGCCACAAATTGAAACCAGATTTTCACACTGATGTGCAATGAGATTTAATTGAGGCCTGTAGATAATGTATAACCTATCGGTCGTCCAATCTATATGAAGCTGTTATTATCTTATCTGCCGTATTCGATAATGAGAGACTAGTTAGAGTTAGGATTTGTTTTTTACGTTCATAACAAAGTTCATAGGGAAACTATTAACTTAGTTAAAACCTGCATGAACAGTTTTATTAATCTCTAAATTTAGTTTAAAAAAAACATAGGATAAGTTGAATATAATATTTAATATCGTATTCTGTATTATATAATTATTTTAGTGATTTAAAAATAGTATAGTATAGCTTAAAAAGAATGTAACATCAATTTAATTTAACAGAATATTATATTATAATATTATCTATATATATATTATTTTAATGACTTTACAAAACTTTTCTTAAGGCCTCAAATATCATCACACATCAGTGTTAAAGTTTAACACAGATATGACCTCTATTCTCCAATCTGAAGTTGTCATTTAGTTTATCTGCTATATTGTTTAGCAGATACTGGTTAGTTACAATTTGTTTTTATCTAGAAAAAAAGTTTGGAGACTATTAATTTAGTTAAAATTACGCAAAATATTTTAAATTATTGTTAAAATCACTCATTTTTGTTAAAAACTAAAAGTATAGGTTACCTTCAAAATATAATATAATATAATGTAACAATATAAAATAATATATAATTACTTTAAGACCTTGCATATTAATTTATCTGGAGACAAATTATTTTGTTAAAATGACATAAAATTATATTTTAAATTATTGTTACAGTCACAAATTTTTGTTAAAAATATAGGTTACCTTCAAAATCTAATGTAATATTCTGTAATATAACAATATAAAAAAATACGTAATTATTTTAATGACTTTAGACCTGATATTGACACTATGTTATGATATTTAATCAAGACCTTGCATATTAGCTTATCTGGAGACTATTCATTTAGTTAAAATGACATAAAATTTACGTTTTATATTATTGTTAAAAATATTGTGCACAAAGTTTTGTTTAAACATATAGGTTACCTTCGAAATGTAATATAATATAATATAATAATAAATATAATATAATATAATAATATCATATAAAATGATATATAATTATTTTAAGATTAGTTTATCTGGAGACTCATAATTTAATTTAATAATTTAATCATTTAATAAATTATATTTTAAATTATTGTTAAAACCACACATTTTTTGTTAAAAATTTAGGTTACCTTCAAAATATAATATAATATTGTATAATATCATATAATATTCTGTAATATAACAATATAAAACAATATATAATTATTTTAATGACTTTAGACCTGATATTGACACTGATGTGTTATGATATTTAATCAGTTGCATATTAGCTTATCTGGAGACTATTAATTTAGCTCAAAACACATAAAATTATATTTTATATTATTACTAAAAATATGTGCACAAATTTTTGTTTAAAAATATAGGTTACCTTCAAAATATAATATAATATAATATAATATAACAATATAAAATAATATATTATTTTATGTTATGATATTTAATTAGGACCTTTAGATATGACCTATCTTCCAGTCTAAAGTTGTCATTTAGCTTCCCTGTTATATTTCATAATGAAAGACTGGTTAAATTTAAAGTTAGTGTTTGTCTAAAACAAAGTTTATATGAAGACTATATTATTTAGTTAAATCTACAGTACATAAACTTTCATTGTGAAATTTAGTATAACTTCAATATAATATAATACGCTGTGATATAAAAATCTATTTTAATGATCTTTGTAATTAAAAAAAAACCTCTGACCTCTGTTTTGAACATTAATACCTTTCCTGGCTCAAGCATCCTCAGTGTGGCACAGGAAAAAGTTAAGAAAGATAAAAGCTTTGCATATAAAGTGCGTTTCACTCTTTATTGCTGTGGTTTTCACAGCACATTAAGAAAACACTTAGTTGTAAAATCCAGCATTCATCCCAAATGTTAATTTTACTGTAAAAATGGACTTTTGCACACATACCTACAGTAGCTGTGAGCCCCACTTTGCATTTAAATTCAAAGAGCACACTGTGTCCTCATTGCAAAATCACTGACACTATTTTTGACTTTCATTTCCTTTTTCCTGATATGGGCCTCACGCTGTTTATGAGGTAACCAGGCTCTGTGCGAGGCCGCGTTTTTACTTTCAAAGCGATCTTTATCTATTACGTGTGAATCATGTTGACTAAAGCACCTAGAAGACATAGTGCAATGTGTAATTGACTCATTTTGCCAAGTTGCACTGAAGAGCCAGTATTGTGGTTTGGAATCAGCTAAATCTTACTATATTTACACTTAGAGGTCTCACAAGGGCCATGGCCTTCATGTGCACTTTTGGCTCACTGTACTGTAAGGTGTTGTGTTTAATAAGTTGCTTCAGTTCACTAATGGTTTATCTTTAAATACCGTTATCAAATGGTGTTTTAGTGTGAGTGTGTGTTCCACTCATCCTAAAAGTGACTACTTATACGTTAATCCCTGAAGCGTATGAAGCCTGGCAGATGATTTATAAAACTGCAGCATGAGCTTTCTTTTATAATTCCTTAGTGTTGCTGGTAAAATGATTTTAAACATTCCAAAGTACTTGGGTGACACAAATGACTTTCAACAGTTGCTAAATATAATGTGCCAGTCTTGACTGAAAGTCTGAATTGTCTGAACATTTAAAAACCATCTATATTCTGAACTGGTCACCTACTTTGTTTTCTAAAGTTATACGATTAGGTCACGACAGCTTCATAATGTACACTTGGTTTTAGAGACAAATCTGTTATTACTTCCCCCATTGTGCCATGTCCTCTTCAATTATTCTCATCTGCCTCTTTGCAGAATCACTTAGTGTGACTCGTGACATTTGAGGAATGGCCTCATAGGGCCGGTACCAATTTTAAACAGCAGGCCCTTTAATCATATATTATGCTGTAAATGTGTGGAACACGTATGAAGGCTTCAGAGGCAAGCGTCCAGTAGTTCCATATGATGACTGTAGGCTCACTGTGACCGAGATCATCTGCTCTGTTCACACTCTGTCTGAAGTATGTTTTAGCATGAAGGTCATAAACTGAGGAGGGACCTAAACTACCGTATGTTTCTGTGTAAAGCGGGAACACTTGAGGGACCTTTTGAAACACCTTGGAAAGTAATAAACTCCCGGCATACACTGGTTGAGAAAATGATTGTTGGATTTTTTGTACATAGGCCAAAAGTTTGGAATAATTACGATTTTTTTAATATGCCCACCAAGGCTTTCATAATAAATACCGTAAAAGAAGTAATATTATTATGATTTAAAAAACTGTTTTCTATTTTAATATAGTTAAAAATGTAATGTATTCCTGTGATGCAAAGCTGAATTTTTAGGAGCCATTACTGAAGTCTTCAGTATCACACAATCCTTTAGAAACTATTCCTGTATGCTTTGGTGCTCAGTAAACATTTCTGATTATTATCAGTGTTTAAAATAAGTTGATATTTTTTATTTAGCTGCTTAATATTTTTGTGGAAATCATGATACACTACCATTTAAAATTTTGTAGGTGAAAATTATAAACAAACAAATAAATAAATAAATGCTTATATTCAGCAAAAATGCATTAAATTGACTGAAAGTGACATTTATAATATTACAAATAATTTCTATTTCAAATAAATGCCGTTATTTTTAACTGTTCATCCAAAAATCCTGAAAAAAATGTTGGTTTCCACAAAAATATTAAGCTTTCAGCAACTTAGCATGATGTTTTTGTTATTTTCAGATATTAAAAAAAAACAAAAAAACAGCCTTTTTAAATTGTAATAATATTCCCCAATATTGCTGTTTTTACAGCGTTTAGGATCAAATAAATGCACCCTTGGTGAACGTAACAGACCTCTTTTAAAACTTTTTAAAATATTAATTATTCATAATTTTTAACCGGTAATTTTTCAAAACTTTTTTTTATACAAATGACACCTTAGCGTCATCCATTATTAATATCTAGCTTTACTAGACTGAACATATTGATTAATTTGCTTACATTTTGCACCAATTATTATTCTTTAAAATGATACATTGTTTCTTGTTTGTTTAATTTCTTTTTTTGTTGTTGTCTGGTTTGTTTGTTTTTTGTTGTTGTTTGTTTGTTTAATTTCTTTTTTGTTGTTGTTTGGTTTGGTTTGTTTTTTGTTGATTGTTTGTTTCATTTGTTTTTTGTTGATGTTGTTGTTTAGATTTCAAGTTTTGTTATTGTTTGATTCATTTATTTTCTGTTTTGTTTTGATATAATGTTTTGTTTTATTGTGGTTTGTTTTCGTTATTTTTATGTAAATAAATTAGTTTTGTTTGTTTCATTTGTTTTGTTTTTTGTTGTCGTTGTTTAGATTTCATTGAAGTTTTGTTTTGATTTTGTGTGATTAATTTGTTTAAAACAATACACAATACAATTGAATAATAAATACATTTATGTTATAATATTGTATTTGCAGTGGCGTGAACTGACATTCTTCTGATATCTCTGAAATGGACTGTTAACGAAGTGTTAAAAGTGTTTGAAACTTGGGAATGTGACTTTGGGAAATTCTGGCAAAATAACACACCAAAGAATCCTCTCCCTACTGCGCCGTAACCCCGGTATGCACTGCAGCGAGTAATTGAGGGTCCTTGTAACCCAGGTCATGACTGCTCGTTCCCCTGTGTGTGGTATCCCCCCTGGTTGGGAGTTCACACAGAGGTTTGCAGAGTCACACGTGTTAACTAAACAGGGCTGTCCCTGGGGAGACAAAGCACATTTATAAGAGCCACCACAAAAAAAGAAGAACTGCGTTAGTTGTTTCTCATTATTGAGTTCTCAATGCCCTGCCCCTCTCTAAACTCCTTCAGCGTTCTTCATTGACTGTTAAAAAAGTTGTTTTGTTTAGTTTTGTTCATTTGTTTGGTGTTTTGTTTTGATCAATTTTTTTTTTGTTTTATTTTTGTTGTTGTTGTGGTTTGTTCCCTTTCAGTCGGTCACTTGCGACGTCACATCCATGATGGACGAATTGGTCTCTCTGGCAAGACTCTCAATTCGTCGGTTAATAATCTGTGTTTCCTCCTTCAGGGAGCGAGGGTTACAGAAGTAACTGAGATGTTTTATTGTTTTTTTTTGTTGTTGTTTTTGTTATGTTTTTTATTTTAATTGTTTTGTTTGTTTCATTTTTTTATTGCTGTTGTTTAGATTTCATTGTTGTTTGATTTATTTGTTTCATTATGTTTTTATTTAATTGAATTTGTTTTGTTTTTTATTTGTTTTTATTGTTCTTGTTTAAATTTAATTGAAGTTTTATTTTGGTTTGATTCATTTGTTTCAGTAATTTACTGTTTTGTTTTGATTTAATTTCTTTGGTGGTATTTTTTGTTTGGTTTTGTTGTGGTTTGTTTATTTGTTATTTTTCGTTAAGTTTTTTATGTAAATTAATTTGTATTCTTTGTTTCATTTGTTTTTCGTTGTTGTTTAGATTTCATTGAAGTTTTGTTTTTGTGTAATTTATTTGTTTCATTTATTTAGTCTTTTGTTTTGATGTAATTTTTTAGTATTGTGTTTTGTTATAGTTTGTTTATTTGTTGTTTTCATTATGTTTTTTATGTAAATTAATTGTTTTGTTCGTTTCATTTGTTTTTTGTTGTTGTTGTTTAGATTTCATTTAAGTTTTGTTTTGTTATTGTTTGATTCATTTGTTTTATTTATTTAGTGTTTTGTTTTGATGTCATTTTATGTGTTTTTTTATTGTGGTTTGTTTATTTGTTGTTTTTGTTATTTTTATGTAAATGAATTAATAATAAATGAATTTGTTTCATTTATTTAGTGTTTTGTTTTGATTTTAATTTTTTGTTTTATTTTTTGTTTTGTTGTGGGGTTTTTTGTTTTTAAATTGTTTTTATTTAATTGAATTTGTTTTGTTGTTTAGATTTAATTGAAGGTTTGTTTTGTTTTGTTTGATTTATTCGTTTCATTTATTTAGTGTTTAGATTTAATATTTTAGTTTTAATTTTTGTTTTGTTATGGTTTGTTTATTTGTTGTTTTCGTTGTTTTTAATTTAAATGAATTTGTTTGTTTGTTTGTTTGTTTAGATTTAACTGAAGTTTTGTTTTATTTTGTTTTGTTTCAAAGCAAAGAGTATAGGCATAATGCAGAACCTGCATATACAAACACGCAGCAAAAATATTGTCATTTTATTTTTTAACAATAATTCAATAATTCTTCCACAGAGCAAAGTGGTTATTCAGTAACAATGGCTTTGAATGCAGCTCACCCAATCATAATTAAGGACCAAAGCTATCTTTTTTATGAAATACAAAGAAATTCATGCCTTCTTAGTGTGGCAGATATGTCCAAATACTTTGGAGACACTCTGTAATATACATGAAAATGCTGGTGGTTGACCAAAGTCATGTTGAACTTTATTATCATATCCTTAGGGTAATCCTCTGATTTGTGTGCCTTATTACCGTAGTGAATGTTCAAAGGGTGTGTTGTATGGTAAGCCTATGAGGCCTTTGACGGTCTTTTAAAACCTCTTTGAAATGCTCATTGAGGCAGAAGAGGCAGAAATCTGCTTGGTGATCACACATGTTCGTATATAGGGCACTCCTACTTCAATCCTGTGAGGAGAGTTTTGTTTGGCTGATGATGAAGACTTTTCTTGGCTTCCTAAGACATCCAGCAGAGATCCAAAGTCACTTTTGTCCCAACCTTAAAGACTTTGATAAATGTGCATGCTGCTGTTTTAATTGTAAAATGCATGTTTTGTTTAAAATAATTTCTAGTGACTCAAAGATTGGTTACTGAAGTTACTGAAAATGATGTTTTGCCAGTTTACAAGTTTAGTAAAACCATAAACAACTTTTAACCATAAACAACCATAAACAACCAACTTTTATATATAGTTTATATATGATTTTTATATGCAGCTATTTAGTATATAGATTGTCTAATAATCTAGTTAACTAATAAACCTGGCACAGTGTATTTTGTACGTCGCTTTGGATAAAAGCTTTTGCTATGTGCATAAATGTAAGTGTAATTTTTGCATCTTATTTGAAACAAGAAACTCATCTTGCCATTCTTTGTAATAACTTGAAAAATAACTTTGAAAAGAAAGTTAAATGAGTTTTAAATTAATTGAGGGTGTTCATATGATTATATTTTTGTATCAATTATTCCTTTATTTTTTTATGTTACATAACCAATCATGAGTCATGCGTTGAGACATTTTCAAAGAGCCAGGACAGTCCTGCACAGTCAAAAGCAGTGAGTAATCCTGCGCTTGTTTACAATCCAGCATGTATGTTTCATTTTCTCCATTATAATTAAAGCAAATTTACTTTTAGTCTGCAGCATCTGTCTTTGTAACACTAAGTATAGTTCACTGAATGAAATTGAGTTTTGTGCAATATATTCTGGCATTACAAACCCTTAATTATGTGTCATAAGCAATTCTGTTGTTCACTGCTACTTGAGAACATACATGTTGTGTAGTAATAATAATATAGTAAGCCAGTAATATTTCATAGTATGATCAGTAAAGGTGGGAGTGATATTTTGACCAAACTGGTCATTCGTACTGGCACTAACACACTCTCTGAGGTAACGTCTGACCAACAGTCAGACACTCCACATCCCCTGGTCAGTTTATTTATTTATTTTTTTTTTTTAATGTTAAGACCAAAAACATACTCTATGCAAGTAGACAAACGCGGACATGAATGCTCAGCCAATACATTGCAAAAGCGCATCTCATTCAAATATTACCCTTAAAAATACGTATTAAAAGCTATTGTGTTCTGCGCGGTACAAAAGCACAAGTTACATTCAAATATCCACATCATTTAATCAAATGCTATCATTTAATGCTAAAAATGTCGCACATATGGTGATGAATTGCTGATTTCTGACAGAAATTATGCATGAACATATAATTAGTGTTTGCATTCACATTCTTTTGTGTTTTACTGTTAAATCAATATACGTCTTAAAAGAGAAGTCCACTTCCAGAACAAAAATTTACAGATGATGTACTCACCCCCTTGTCATCCAAGATGTTCATATCTTTTTTTCTTCAGCCGTAAAGAAATTATGTTTTTTGAGTTAAACATTTCAGGATTTTTCTCCATATAATAGACTGATATGGTGCCCTGATTTTGAACTTCCAAAATGCAGTTTAAATGCGGCTTCAAACAATCCTAAATGCGGTTGTAAACAATCCCAGCCGAGGAAGAAGGGTCTTATCTAGCGAAACGATCGGTTATTTTCATTAAAAAATACCATTTAAATACTTTTTAATCTCAAACGTTCATCTTGTCTTGCTCTCCCTGAACTCTGTGTATTCTGGCTCAAGACAGTTAGGGTATGTTGAAAAACTCAGATCGTATTTTCTCCCTCAACTACAAAAATCATTTCAAAATCATCCTACATTGCTGCAGAAGTACCGACCCAGTCTTTGCAAAGTGAACATGCAAAGAAGATCAAACACCCTTAACAAAAAAGGTAAAATAGCGATTTTGAAGTTGAGGGAGAACATGAGATGGGAGTTTTTCAACATACCCTAACTGTCATGAACCGGAAAACAAAAACAGTTCAGGCAGAGTAAGACAAGACGAGCGTTTGACATTGGCTGGGATTGTTTACAACCGCATTTGGGATCGTTTGAAGCCGCATTTAAACTGCATTTTGGACGTTCAAAATGGGGGGACCATATCAGTCCATTACATGAAGAAGAATCCTGAAATGTTTCCCTCAAAATACATAATTTCTTCATAGCTGAAGAAAGAAAGACATGAACATCTTGGATGACAAGGGTGAGTACATTATCTGTCAATTTTTGTACTAAAAGTGGAGTTCTCCTTTAATGGTGTTGCTGTGTTTTGTTACAGTTTTACATAAGAGTATGTTTTGCTATGGTAGCCACTGAATAAAAAATAAAAAAAGGTTATTGTGATGTTTCAGTGAAATGAAGTCAGAATTCCGGAAATTCTGACAATTTTTCTCGCAAAAACGAGTTTGTATCTCGCAATTCTGACTTTTTTGCAATTGTGACATTTTTTTTCTCAGAATTGTGAGATATAATTGCGAGTTATAAATTATTATTTAATATTTTCAACTTGTTTTCTTTCATTTAGGACTGGTTTTGTGTTTCTATTTGCATCTGATTAATCGTAGGCCTCATTTATCCGAAAGTAGGTACCTCATTTTTTGAGTGAAAAAAGCATTTCTTATGAATAATTTTCACAATATGAGATTTAAAATTATAAAAATATGAGATGAGAAAAATGAGATTAAAAAAATTTGCACTGTTTATCACACTAGTGTGCTTTAATGTTTAATCAGGATTATAAAGGTACAAATAAAAGCATTTTAAAGCAAACTTCCTGATTAAACATTAAAGCACACTAGTGTGATAAACAGTGCAACGTTTTTTTTTTATCTCATATTGTGAAAATTATGCATATAATTTTGTTTTTTTTCCACTCAAAAAATTAGATGCCTACTTTCAGATCAATGAGGCCTATGATTAATCGGATGCAAATAAAACCCAAAACCAGTCCTAAATGAAAGAAAACAAGTTAACAAAAAGAATTAATCCAATATTTGGTGATAATATAGCATAATGAGAGATTTATAAACAATTGTTTGGAATCCGGTAATTTTTGCATAAATAATGCTTTAAAAGAATATACACAAGTGCAACTGAATATAATGTTTTCAGAAATTATTGCAATTATATGAAAATGTGTTATATTTTAAATTAAATGCACTTTGCTATTTTGGCCCTCTTAAGTAGGACTTAAGTAAATCTTTATATGTAATTTCATAATTAATTTCTTTTGTCATATGAAATATGGTTAAATTATACTGTGGAATATACTGACAAGCATTTAGGGTAAACTAAATACTTAAATATAATTTTTATAGAAACTTGTATGCCAGGTATTTAAATATATTTGTAATTATGAAGTTGCGATTAAAAAAATAGTATATTTAAAAATATATTAACTGTAATTACATAAATTGCATAGCACTACAGTTAAAATTCTAATCAAGTTTTGTAAAGCATGACAAAAAATTAATAAAACTGATTTAAAAAGTACTTTAAATTATAGTGTATTTAATAGTGTATTTAAATATGTTAATAAATATTCTCAAATGTCACAATGCAGCTTCTCAGGGAATTTTTACTAGACAACGATGCAAATTAAAAATAGTTTGATTTTTTTCTAACCTTTTTATAGCATACTTTAAATTAAAGCATCTGCGTAATGTATCAGTGTAAATATGAATGTTAAGATGTGCTGGCTAGTTTTATTGTGTCTGTGTTTGCTCAAAATTTTATATACAAAGCAGACTTTCATAAAAGGCTCTGTTGCTGGTCAGTAGTTGAATAAACCCAGAAAGCATGTATTTTCTCTTTGAACTCCGAGACTTTGTAAAGTTTTTCAACTCTAGCCACAATGCCTTATGAAGTTTTCCCAACAGTTGTTGGTGTTCTCACATCACTATAACGAATATATGGAAATTCCATTATGCTCTGCAGGCAATTATTGCATCTTTACTGACCAAATTAAAACCATGGTCTCAAAATAACAACAACAACCTGTTTTCCCATTACAAGTGTGTCATGGCTCAGTGCCCTTTTCATAATGAGAGCATAAAAACTGAATAAAAGGATGATTCTCATGCTAACAGAAGTGCAGAATATGAAATGCATGAGATTATTAGCTTTTCAGACACTCGTTTTTAAGGTGTGGGTGGTGTTTGGGCTGCGTGAGCATGTGATGGAAAGCACTTTTTTTGTTGTTCCAAACTTGAGTGCTTTACTTTCCATGTGGAACACAAAGAAGGCATTTTGAAGAATGCTTTTGATCATACAATGAAAGTTAATGGGGTCCAAAACACCACTGTGCCTCACTGGCTTTCACTGTGAGTAAAAACAAACAAACAAATGCCATAAATTCAGATGTGAAGGTGAACTCTTCATTTAGGCCTGGGCTGAAACTTGCTCCTGGATTTTTGGGGTAGTTGATTCTTCTTTAAGTTTTATTAAAGAGAAATCATGTTAGAGCAGTTCCTGGATGTCTGTGGTGAAATGAAGTCATGCTTTTTTTTTAAACCATGTGTCTCATTCTCCAGGAATGAACGTCCCGTCTCCGCCTGAGATGAAGCAGCTTTGGAAGATGCTTTTTCCGCTTCTTATCCTCCTTTACCTATTGGGAGCAGTCAAGTCTCAAGTAAATCCAGGTAGATATTTATCAGTTTTTTTTTTTCACTGTATAAAAATGAGATAGAAAGAGATTTAAATTTAGTCATTTAGCTGATCATTTTATCCAAAGCAACTGCATTGTGCGGTTTAGTGGCTTACGCAACAGCACAATAACGGTAGCTCATGGATTTTTAGGAAGTTTGTAGGAACTTGAGCCCAAATGTTTAACTACAAGTCTACAATATGAACTGAACAGCTACAGTGTGGACATTGGTGACATAAATTTGCCGAAAAACTGTGTTTGAAAATTTATGAGACAAGTCACTATGGAAATCAGTTGTTGTGGTGTCACTAACAGCATGTGGTCACGATCTCCAATTTTACTGTGCATGAATTTAAGTTTTTCTAAAGGTCTGCATTGTTATTTTTTGACGAGCTTTGAAACTGGCAGCCTTGTTGTTGTGATCAATCTAAGTTTGAGGTCTGCATAGGGTCTGGAAGATGCCCAGATTCCATTCTGGTTCTCATGGCTTCTTCTCTTTTATCTGTGTCTTTCAACTTGAGCTTTTTCTCTCTAGCACGGGTGGTTTGTGGGGAGGAAAGTGTGATGTCAGTGTGAGGTTCAATTATATTTTACAAGGAAACCAGAAGCCAGCTCATGGTGAGCAGCCGTACAGTAGAGACTAAAGCATAAGTCTGGAAAGCAGCTAATACCACCATGGCTAGAGGCAGTTTCTTCTGGGATCCCCCAGGATGAAAACCACACTGAGCTCTTGTACTATATTGGGCTCTGTTTCTTAAGAAGCAGATGAATTTGATTACCCAAGGTGACATTGCTTCCTGCAACTGATCATGCGTCAGCTCGCCCTGCCGTATTTGAACAACTTAAGACCTTAAGCTGACATTAAAGTTGAAAATGCATTGTTTGTAATATGACAAGGAATGCGTGTTCTTTAATAGTTTCTTTTATAACCATATTGTGCTTTAATGAATCAGAGAGGAGGATACCAGTCCATCCAATTTTTTAATTGTCGCTTTGCTTGGTTGAACTACAAAGTAGTGTTTGGCTTGTTTCAAAGTAAACATGGAATATGTAAAATGCTTTGTTAAAAATCCCTCCGTGTGGTTTATGTGAAGGCAGGCTGAATTGTTTAAAAGTTTTTAGACGGCTTGTGGTACAAGCAGAAATAACAGAATTATACTCAGCTGTTCTGTTGCTGACTGAATGTTCTGGATTGTTACTTTCCGGTCAGAAAGTATCAGAGAGAAGTGGGTGAAGGGATCCTGCCAAGTATTTTTACCCCAAAAACAAAAGAAGGAAGAAATTATGCTTTGCATAAGAAAGTTTAAGCCTGTTTTTATAACTACTATGATTTTGATTTGTGCTATTATTTTCCTGACAATTAAGCAAGAAAAAAATTCTCATATCACGTTAAAAACTGCATCATGTTTAAATGTTTGAAATAAATTATATATTGGGTACTAATACATATAATATTTTTACATTTTTATTTTACATTTTACAATATTTACTTTTTTAAAACACACTTTTTTGAGAAATGAGGTTCATTCATGATGAAGGTTCCTGTACACTGCATATGAAAAATACAGATTTAATAGGACATGGTGATAATAACTGCCATGAAATACATGCCATTTGTTATTACTAATGCTTAATTAATAGTAAAATAATATCACAATTGAAAAATAACTTTAATGGTCCCAAAATAGCCTCGGTTTTATTATTTTAACTAATTATGCATAATACGCATTATATCATTCACTTCATTCTAAAAATACAGATTTATAATGACATGGTGGAAATAATAGTCTCAACAAGCTTGTATAATGTTAAAAAAACTGCATAACATTTAAATAATTTAAGTACATTGTGTATTACGTATTTGTACATAATAATAGATAAATCATCGAGAATATTTTTACTTTTTTTTTAAGTTTACAGTATTTAAAAATATTTAATTTTCTTCTTCTTTTTTAACCAGAATTCTTTTTTTGAGAATTTACACTTTTCATTTGATTCATTCATGATAAAGGTTCCTGTACACTTCATATTGAAAATACATTATTTTACATTGTATTACATTATCATGAAATACCATTCATCTGTTAATGAGAATTTTTTACTTAATTAATATGAAAATGATGTCACAATTAAAAAATAACTGAATGGTCCTAAAATAGGCTTGTTTTATTATTATTTTAATTAATTATATTTTTTATTGTAGCATACATAACATGTTCTTGAGAAATTAGATTTATTCATTCATGAAGGGTTCCTGTGCACATCATTCTGAAAATACAAATTTACAATGACATGGTGGAAATAATTAATAATAAAACAGCATAATATTTAAATCCTTCAAGTAAATTATGTATTAAGTTTTTATACATAAGACATAATAGTAGAGGAATCATCATTAAGAATATTGTTACTTTTTTTTTACATTTTACAACATTTTACAATATTTAATTTTTCTTCTTTTTTTTTTAAACCACACGCGTTATTGAGAAATTACACTTTTCATTAGGTTCGCTCATGATAAAGGTTTCTGGACACTTCATATGAAAAATACAGATTTAATAGGACATGGTGGAAATATAGGTATTACGAAATACTTACCCTTCATCTGTTAATGAGAATTTTGTGCTTAATTAATTTGAAAATAATGTCACAATTAAAAAATAGCTTTAACGGTCCTAAAATAGGTTTGTTTTTATTATTATATTTATATTTATATTTATTATTATATTGTTTTTTATTATTTCATTAGATTTTTTCATTCATGAAGGGTTCATTCTGAAAATACAGATTTATAATGACATGGTGGAAACAATTTTGTGCTTAATTTATATGAAAGTAATGTCACAATTAAAAATAACTTTAACAATCCTAAAATTGTTTTTATTATTTTAATTAATTATGTATTTTTTTATTTTAGCATACATAATATGAAGAGTTCATTTGCAAAAAGCATGTTTTTCATTGTGCACTTCAATTAATCATGCAATTAAACTGCAGGTGATTAAACTAAAAAATCTAGCTAACAAAACTAAAACACAATAAAAACATGATAACATAATTTAAAAAAAAAAAAACATGAGTCTGTTTTTGCAAATAAACTCTTCATATGTTCTTGAGAAATTACAAGTTTGATTAGATTCATTAATTCACAAAGGGTTCCTGTGCACTTCATACTAAAAATATAGATTTATAATGACGTGGAAATCAATGGTCTCAACAAGTTCAGTATTTATTAACTTTTGTGTGTGCTTTTTTCCCTTTGCTTTGCCGTGCTTTATAGTTTGGATCAATACGCTACAATTTGCAAACACTTCCTTAGCAATATATCATGGTTGTCCCATAATTGCTGCTGAATATTATTACTTCTCATCACAGACAGTGTTCAGAATTTTTTTTTTCACAGGCTGGTGGTTAGAAAGGAAAGAACACCATGCTAAAGGAGTGGTGAAATGTAACGGGATAGAGTCCATCACTCAAACCTCATTGAACTGCGTGTGAGCTCTGTGTGAGGATGTGACCTTGCTTTGAGTTTATTATTGAATGTAGCAGGAGCGCAAGCATGATTGTTTACAATGGATTCAACAATCAGACTGGAGTCTGTGGCTTGTACATACCAGACATTTTGACAACAGGAAAGTATATTGAAACAGCTTCTATTTCGTACTTTTTCCCTTTTTTTTTTTTGCTCCAGAGGCTCTGTGTGTTTCTCAGATATTTGTTTCTGCAGCTCATAAGTCACGGCAGCAGCCTTTCTCACGTTTACAGTTTGAGCGTTTTGGTATTCGACTAGTTGACCTTGGTGTTATTAGTGAGAGAAGATAATGATAGTGTTTCAGATAAACTGTATAAACGGTTGCTTTCCACGAAGGTGGTGAATTTCCGTTCTTTCCAGGAGAGAGATGCTGTAACCTCTTTAAATATCAGTTTTGCTCCTTCATATTTCCGCTGGAAAAAAAGCAGCATTTTTTTCCTACTTCTGGAAAAGTGTGTTGCCGAACTCAGTAGCTATGGGATCTCCTCTGCCAACTTTCCTCTGTTTAAAATTCCCAAAGACTGTAGTTATACCATCCTACTCGCTGCTTTTTTCGACTTTGAGTAATAGACTCTTACTTTCTTCTACTGTAAAAAAGAAAGAAAAGAAAAAATGCAAGTGCCCTCTTCTAGCAGTTTACATGTGATTAAAAGTGTGTGTATGTTAGTATACATGTGTGTGTGCATAGTTTTGGACCCTGCAGTTAGACAGCAAACATGGTGGAACAAATGTGCCATTCACGAGGATTAAAGATGGAAAAAACTGGTTGGCAGGAGGGGGAAATAAGCGCCACTCGGACCAATGAATTACTGCACAAGACCAGAGTGGCCCATAAGAGAAAGAGAGGAAAGACCAAAAGCCACAGTTTCTTCACACAACATGAGTATTTTTCCACCTTTCTAAAGTGAGGGATATTTTTAGACTCAGTAACTGAATGTTTACTCGATCTGATAGTGAGGCTGTAGCCAGTCACTCTTAGAGAGCAGAAAAACAGAGTAAATACGCATCTCTTACGGGCTGCATTTCAGATCAGAGCCTGTAAATTTGCTCAAGCACTGGCTCTTTAGTTTCATTTTATTCAACTATTAATTAGTATTTACCACAAAATCAGTTTGTTGACTTCATCATTGAGTGTATATTCATATTCACATATTATGTGGTATACATCAAATATCAGACAGCTTTTTTTTATTGTGGCTTTGTGAGACCATTTGTCAAAACACATAGTTGGCCCAGTGTCTGCAGCCGAATAGTACTGGATGTTTGCAAGACATTTTATCTATGTGACGCTCTCGTGTCAGTTGTCTAACACTGCTTTGCCTGTGTTCACAAAGCTATGAAAACTCTGCTCTGATTTACAAAAGCACATGCATTTTCTCACTTTGTGGCTGAATATTACTATTTAATAGTACTTTGAAAATTATCATTTCTATTGTACATTATACAGATAAGGTCAAAAGTTTACATACACCTTGCAGAATCTACAAAATGTTAATTATTTTACCAAACTAAAAGGGATCATACAAAATGCATGTTATGTTTTATTTAGTACCGACCTGAATAAGATATTTCACATAAAAGATGTTTACATATAGTCCACAAGAGAAAATAATAGTTGAATTTCGCACTCATATGCAACTATTACAGAAGTTTCAAACGCTCACTGATGCTTCAGAAGGAAAAATGATGCATTAAAGGGTTACTCCACACTAAGATGAAAATTTTGTCATTAATCACTATGTCGTTCCAACCCCGTAAAAGATATTTTGGATGAACACCGGGAGGTTTGTGACTGTCCCATTGACTGCCAGGTAAATACCACTGTCAAGACCCAGAAAAGTATGAAAGACATGATCAAAATAAAACATGATCCATCTGCCATTGGTGGTTCAATCTGAATTTTATGAAGCGACGAGAATACTTTTGGACAATTCGTCTCCTTCGCATCAGCGTAGCGGCATTTTGGAGTGTATCCGCTGGACGCAAACTGTATACGCCAGATACACTGTTTTCATTCAAATCAAAGTGTAAATATACGTAGAAAACATATCCGTGTAGTGTGGCTGACACAGAACAGCGTACGCAGTTTGCGTCCAGTGGATATTCTACAAAATGGCGCTACATTGCTGCAGAGGAGACGAATTGTTGAATCATTTTTTTTTTTTCATTTGTGTACAAAAAGTATTCTCGTCGCTTCATAAAATTCTGATTGAACCACTGATGGCAGATGGACTATTTTGACAATGTCTGTCAGGTCTTGACAGTGGTAGTCACCTGGCAGTCAATGGGACAGTCACAAACCTCCCGGTTTTCATCCAAAATACCTTAAATTGCGTACCTTAAAAGCTTTTATAGGTTTTACGGGAAATACATGGGGGTAAGTGATTAATGACAAAATTAATGACAGAATTAAGATGTGTACATTTTTCTAATTTTTCCTAAATATCATATTTTTTTCATTTAGTACTGCCCTTCAGAATCTACAGAAGATGTTTCCCAAAAGACAAAATAAGTTAAATTTACCCTGTTTTTCAAATTCAAAAAGTTTTCACCCCCGCCAGCTCTTAATGCATCATGTTTCCTTCCGAAACATCAGTGAGCGTTTGAACCTTTTGTAATAGTTGCATGTGAGTCCTTCAGTTGTCCTCAGTGTGGATCTCAAAATCACAGAGTCATTGTTAAGATACAGTACAACTCTAGTTAAAAATAATCAAGTTTTGCTATTTCTAATTAGGAGACCTATTATGACCCAGAATGTGTTTGTGCTCAAAGTTTCAGCTCAAAATACCTCACAGATCATTTATTATATCATTTTGAAAATGCCTATTTTGAGTGGAAGCAAAAACATGCTGTTTTCGTGCATGTCTCTTTAAATGTAAATGAGCTTGTGAGTACTAAACGGCAAACGGCATGTGAGTACTAAACTAAGCTCTCTTTCATGTCTTATTGCACTTAAACTGTCAAATACACACGTTAAAAACACACATAAGTTACAAAAACAGTCGGTTATGTCTGTGAAGGTAAACAGCTGAGAAAGAAATGCATGTTTATATTAGATCTGTGTGGCAGCAGCGTAAAATACAGTAAATAAATCAATAAATTCCCTGCTCTCTTGTCTCTGAGGCTGGGACTCTGTCACTTGCGAAAACGAAATGGCGGCGCTGTGGGTGGAAACGTGCAGATTAAGGGGTGGTAATATAATAATAAGATCACCGTTCTACATCATTGGGGGAGCGAAATCTGAGCGGCTTGTTTTTACACATGCTTTCAGAGTAAGGCTTACCAAAACAAAGTTAGTGAGTTGTCTTTTTCCACTTTTTCTGGGTCGGTAGATACATCTGGGACCCGATTATAGACCTTAAACATGGAAAAAGTCAGATTTTCATGATATGTCACCTTTAAATGTAATATATTTACTTATATTACTTACGTATGATATACAACATTTAAAATAGACATTTTAATACATGAAAAGTGCCATTTTTTGTGCCATTTTAACATTTAATATAGCACAAAAAATTGCATCCTTTTATATTACCTGAAAAATCATATGAATATATTGTGAGTATCCAATATGTATCGCCCTGTATAGCTTTTATAAATATGTGTCTATATTTAAGCATGAGTACATATGTGTGTTAAGGAAACAGCCGGAGAGAGAGAGAGTGAGTGATGGGGGAGGAGGATGCCGTTCTGTTACATCTGGAAGAACTTTTTGTTGGGGGATTCAGCTCGTTTTGGATTATATCAGCTTGTCATTGCCAAAACCAAGCCTCTGAGGTTTCCCCCATCTTGACTTTTAAGCAAACATTTGGAGGAGAGACAGAAAAAAAAATGAAAAGAGAGACAAAAAGTCCTTCACCACTATCCTTGCTATTGCTGGCAGGATCACAAAGGCTATTTTGTTGAAATGAAGGGGCCACTTGGAATAGGAGTGTCCTTGTACACTTTTTTTTTTTTTTACATATCCGGATCTTCACACTGACACTCAGAGAAAAAGAGATATTACAAGAGATTAAGAAAGTTTATATAAATATCCTCTTTTGGATAAATTGTACCATTCATCAGCGGGTGGTATGATGGTCTAAAGCTCTACATTCTTATGTTTACACAAGAGTTCTTCAAGACCTACCCCCTCTCACAGGCCAAATCTGACTATAAATCAGTCAGTTTTTAAATGTTTGAAAAGTCTACTAAATTTATTCTTGCCTACCTTCTGACTTAAAGTCTTAAAATGTGGTTTTTCAACCAACCAGCCACTGTTTCCAAGTATTGTAGATTCAAAATGTTTCATTCAATAAGTAAAATGTGAAATACAGTAATAAAAACCAAGCAGACATGTTTTATATGCTGTTTTTATGTAATTAACAAAAATAATATTTATGAATATTTATCCTTTTAATAATTTGTAATGATGAAATATAAAAAGGAAAATCTGTCTCATATAAAATGATCTTATACCATAGCCAAACATTTTGCATTTTTGTGTTGTGTATTTCTTGCATTGACTTGTATGAAAGCCCATTTCCACCACTGAATAAAAATTAAAAAAAGCTAATTTTGACTTTTTAGCTTAGAATTCTGCCTTTTTTACGTTCACATTTACATTTCATACATCTGATCTGATTTTTTTACATCTTGCAATTCTGACTTTTTTTCTCATAATTCTGAGATATAAACTCACAATTGTGAATTATAAAGTCAGAAATGCGAGATAATCTTTTTTCTTAGAATTGTGAGTTTATGTCTCACAATTCTGACTTTATAACATGCAATTGCGAGTTATTGAGTCAGAATTGTGAGATATAAACTAATCTGAGAACATATCAGTCTTTTTTCCCCTCAAAACTGGACTTTATTTCACAATTCTGAGGGGCAAAAAGACAGAATTGCATTAAAAAAAAAAGTCAGAATTGCAAGTTATAAACCCACTAGTGCAGGGAAAAAATGCAAATTGTGAGAAACAAGCTTTCATTTACGAGAAAAACGTCAGAATTTTTATCTCGGTTCTGATTTTTTTTACATCACGCAAATCTGACTCGCAATTGCAAGTTTATATCTCACATTTCTGAGAAAAAGTCAGAATTGTGAAAGAAAAAGTCGCAATAACCTTTTTTTCATTTTTTAATTCAGTGGCAGAAATGAGCTTTCGTGGAGTTATGAATGAATGTGTAATATGAATTGCTATTCATAAAAATCAAGTGCTAAAAAGTGTTTACATTTTACTAACTATGGTGTCTACTGTTGACACAGACAAATAAGGGGAAGCAACTGAAATGCAGAGGAATGGCACTGAAAACACTATGGAAAGTTTTGTGAATTTTAAATATTGCCTGCAAGTTTATAAGTTGTTTAGATTTTAATCTGCAAGATGGATGTGACTTAAACAGTGGGGCTGGGTGATAAATCGATAACGATAATTATCGCGCGATAACGATAACGTCAACAAGTGTTCGATAAATGTTCGATATAATGTTTTTGCAGCAAAGGCGGAACAAAAGAGCGCTAGTCAAAGCGCGCCACTCGGACCGTTTATATGCTCGAATCAAAGTTCAAACGCCGGCACAGCGTTTCCTACAGTTTTTACAGATATTACTGATTTTGATAATGAACATAAATCTACATCTGCATCCTTACTCAAGCTACTATTAAATGTGTATTTTTAAGAGACAAAAAATGCTATTATTAATAATATTATCAGGTAACACAAACCTGTTTCTTAATTCTAAACAATATTACTCACTTAAAACATACAGAGCTAAGAATTTTTTTTTTTTGTATTAGGATATTTATTTTGTTAAGGAAAAATGACTGGAAAAAGTGTGAAGAAAAAAAAAACATGAAGTGATTGTCATGTTCTGACCTTAAAGAATATTTTAAAGCCACAATTAACTGTCTGGTTTTTACAACTTTCACACTGTAGCAAAAATCTCCCTAAAATTTGACATTTATTGTAATAATTATCTATATCGACTGATATGAAAAAAAATGATCATGATACTTTTTTGGCTATATCGCCCAGCCCTACTTAACAGTCAAATTCACTACCAAAAACACAACCTTTTTTTTTTTACAGGTGTGTGTCGGTCCCCGTTAGGAATGTCTAGAGGCCAGATCTTAGATGAAGATATTTCAGCTTCCAGTCAGTGGTCTGAGTCCACAGCTGCAAAATACGGCAGGTATGAGTGCGCACACACACACACACACACACACAGAGTATTTTCCATGAGCTGTAGTGCAGGTTATCTTGGTGGGATCAAACCACATCTGGGGAAATATGGGTGGCCTCACTGAAATGATGTAATTATGCTTCCTCCATATATTACATCTGCATTTTCACTGATTCTAAGTGTTCCCAACACATTCCCCTTCACCAAAATGAATCATTTTAGACTAATTTATAGACCTTAGTGAGGGTAGTGCCATATTTAATTTCTGACAGGGATGAAAACGAGGCTTTGAGAGTTAGAAGTACAGTGTTTTCAATGGGTTGTAAAGATGTTTAACAACATACACTATTAAAAATAAAGGTTCTTTATTGCATCAGTGGTTCCATGAAGAACCTTGAAAATGTATGGAACCTTTATGGAACCTTTCAAATGCAGAAAAATGTTCTTTAGATTTTTAAAATGTTAATCAAAATGGTTCTTTTAAGAACTGTTCACTAAAAGGTTCTTTGGGGAACCAAAAAAAGTTCTTCTATGGCATCACTGCAAAAACACTCTTTTGGAACCTTTATTTTTAAGAGTGTACCGACTGTCCAGCTAATGAAATGTTTGTCCCAAAAAAACAAAAAAAAAACTGTAAACAAAAACTCCATAAAACAGTTATAAGTTGTAAAATAACAGCCTGCAGTCTATCCTGACTAAGGTCTGTGGTGCAGTCCAGAGGCCAAAGATGTTTACGTGTTTTATTCTACTTTTTTTGTGTGTGTGTGTTTTAGGCTGGAATGTGAGGAAGGAGATGGTGCGTGGTGTCCTGAGATAGCAGGAGAACCTGAGAATATGAATGAGTTCCTGCAGATAGACCTTCGTTCTCTGCACTTCATCACTCTGGTGGGCACTCAGGGACGTCACGCGGGAGGCATTGGGAATGAGTTTACCCAGACATACAAGATCAAATACAGCCGTGATGGCAGCCGCTGGATCTCCTGGCGCAACAGGCAGGGCAAAGAGGTACATGCTGCAACACTGGCCTCTGTGCTATCATAGAAAACCCAACTCAACATCTTGCTGCATGCATGTCATCTTATTCAACTGATTATATATTATGGTTAATTACATTTTTTAATCTAAGGAGACATTTACAAGAAGAATATAGAGATTGACTGATACTGCCTTTTTTGTCTGATTTAAGAATGTTAGAATTTTTTTATTAATTCACGTAATCATTTATTAAATAATACTACTAATTGAAATGTTCATTAAATTATTGGGTTTTTTTTGCAAAAACATATTTATATTATTATATTATTTTATATTATATTATATTATATTATATTATAGGTTTTCATAGAAATTAATACTTCTATTTAGCAAGAATACATTCAATTGATCATAAGTGCCAGTAATATCTTCATGTTACAAAAGAATGTTAAATTATTTTATATAAATACTGTTGTAAACAGTAATTTGTCAAAGAAAACTAAAAAAAAAAATCCACAAAAATATGAATCTTTTTTTTACTAATACTATTTTAATAAATTCTATATATATATATATTATATAAATAATATTATATTATATTATCTTTTTAATAGAATGTATTATATTATATTATATTATAGCTTTTTATAAAAATTGATACTTTTATTTAGCAAGAATGCGATCAATTGATCATAAGTGACAGTAATTCTTTCACGTAACAAAAGATTAATGTAAATATTTTTTTTTTCTTGAGCACCAAAGCAACATATTGGAATTATTTCTGAAGAATTACAGGAATTATTTTTATTTAGAAAACAGTTATTATATTATATTATATTATATTGTAGTATATTATAGTATTTTATATTTTAGCTTTTTATAGAAATTCATACTTTTATTTAGAAAGAATGCATTCGATTTATAATATGTGACAGTAATATTTCATGTTACAAAAGATTGGTAAAATATTTTTAATAAATACTGTTCTTGTAAACTTTCTGTTTATCAAATAAATTGTTTAAAACATTTTTTTTACTAATACTATTTTCTTGAGCACCCAAACAGAATATTAGCATTATTTCTGAAGAATTACAGGAATTACATTTTAATTTAGAAAATAGTTGTTGTTATTATATTACATTATATTATATTGCATTATATTATATTATATTATATTGTATTATATTATATTATAATTTTTAAAAATGTTTTTAAAAAGCATGAGAGCCTCTGTACACAGCGAAGTCCAGAAAGAAAAGGTTGACTGGATCTGGTGTGCAGATCTAAATCAAACATTTCTGGGATTAATTGGAACACCAACTGTGCGCCAGGCCTCATCCTCTAACATCTGTGCCTGACCTCATTGACACTTTTGTGTCTGAATGAGAGCAAATCCCAGCAAAGCTTTTCCAAAAGAGTTCCAAAAGTGCAACTGTTAGAGAGAGAACCAACTTTCTATTAATGCACATGATTTTGAAATTAAATGTTAACTGTTCAACAAGCACATGTGAGTTGTTTAGGTATCCACATACAATTTGCAATATCTAAATGTAATTTTTTCGTTGTTGTGAAGGTGATTGAGGGAAACAGGAATGCCTATGACATTGTGCTGAAGGACTTGGAGCCACCCATCATTGCACGTTTCGTCCGCTTCATGCCCGTCATCGATCACTCAATGAATGTTTGTATGCGTGTGGAGCTGTACGGCTGTGAGTGGCTAGGTAAGTCTGACAGCTAATGACATAAAATTGAGTTAAATGCTTTAAATAATTTTTGTTGTGTCAAAAGTTTCTTCTTTGGTGTTCCACGGAAGAAAGAAATTCATACAGGTTCGTTTTTGGATTAACTATCTTTTTATAGACTGTTTTCAGTTCCATGTTAACATATTTTAATGAAACTAGAAGCTTGGGTTGTGCAACATGAGTCATCAGGGGTTTTTTGGATTTTCCAAGAAAAAAATTACTGTAAATTTCACTATTTCGTGGGATTTTTGTGACACCTCTCAAGAATCCCTTTGCCACATGATTGTCACATACGGTTTAAACTGTTCAACTTTTTTTAAAAGTTGTGTAAGATACATTTATTATCTTTTCATCTGAAATGAGCTGTGATTAAACTCTGATCATTTTGACTGTCTGATACAATATTCATCATATTAAATCATAATTAATGGACCTTTATTTACCAATCAATTGAACCTTCACACACAAGTTATATTCATTTATAGTTAATGTATTAAAGGAGAACTCCACTTCCAGAACAACAATTTACAAATAATTTACTCATCCCCTTGTCATTCAAGATGTTCATGTCTTTCTGTCTTCAGTCGTAAAGAAATTATGGTTTTTGAGGAAAGCATTTCAGGATTTTTCTTCATATAATGGACTTCAATTGTGCCCCCGATTTTGAACTTCCAAAATGTAGTTTAAATGCAGCTTCAAAGGGCTCTAAAGTGTAGCACAGGCTCTCAGATGCGCGTTCACGACACTACATACTATTGAGTGCATCCCAGAGCCTGTGCTACATGAGCTTTTGTGCTTAAAAAGTATACAAATTTTTATTTTTCTAAAAAAACGGCCGATCATTTCGCTAGATAAGACCCTTCTTCCTCGGCTAGAATCATTTAGAGCCTACATTTTAGAAGTTCAAAATGACCTTCGATGATCCAATTCAGCCAGGATAAACTAACATTTGTTCCTTTTTTTATTGCTGAAGAGTGTTGAACTTCTGATTTACTTCTTGTTCAGTCTGAGGCTTTTGGTGTAAAAGGGCTTTTACATTTGACAAAAATAGAACTTTTTATATTAAAAACAAACAAGCATGCCCTGCCCAGATTTAAAAAGTAATGCAACACATTACTTTCCATTAAAAGTAACTAATGTAATTAGTTACTTTTTTAGGGAGTAATGCAATATTGTAATGCATTACTTTCAAAAATAACTTTTCCCAACACTGCTGAATTTATAAAAATGACCCTGTTCAAAAATGTACATACACTTGATTCTTAATACTGTGTTGTTACCTGAATGATCCACAGCTGTTTTGTTGTTGTTGTTTTGTTTAGTGATAGTTGTTCATGAGTCCCTTGTTTGTCCTGAACAGTTGAACTGTCCACTGTTCTTCAAAAAAATCCTTCGGGTCCCACAAATTCTTTGGTTTTTCAACATTTTTGTGTATTTGAACTCTTTCCAACAATGACTGTATGATTTTGAGATCCATCTTTTTACACTGAGGACAACTGAGGGACTCATATGCAACTATTGCAGAAGGTTCAAACGCTCACTGATGCTCCATAAGGAAAAACACAGAGCCGTAAAGCACTGACAAGCTACGCCAAAATCGCGTGCAAAATCGAATCGCAATTTTGGCGTAGCTTGTCAGTGCTTTACGGCTCTGTGTATTACTTGCCGCTCCAGCTGAACGCACGTGATGGAGCTTTACTACCAATCAAAGTACCGGCTTCATTGACTAAACGCGCCTCACGACATCGTGCGATTAATCGTTGCAGCCCTATTAAGAGCAGAGGGGTGGGGGTGGGGGGGTGGGATTTGTACATTTTTCTTATTTTGCCTAAATATCATATTGTTTTCATTTAGTACTGCCCTTCAGAAGCTACAGAAGATAGTTACATGTTTCCAGCAAGACAACATAAAGTTAAATTTACTCTGATCATCAAATTCTAAAAGTTTTCACCCCCCGGCTCTTAATGCATCGTGTTTCCTTCTGGAGCATCAGTTAGTGTTTAAACCTTCTGTAATAGTTGCATATGAGTCCCTCAGTTGTCCTCAGTGTGAAAAAATGGATCTCAAAATTATACAGTCATTGTTGGAAAGG
Source organism: Labeo catla (assembly GCA_012976165.1). Taxonomy (NCBI): domain Eukaryota; kingdom Metazoa; phylum Chordata; class Actinopteri; order Cypriniformes; family Cyprinidae; genus Labeo; species Labeo catla. Next base: position 792,537 of record VONZ01000001.1, read on the forward strand.
GTTCAAATACACAAAAATGCTGGAAAACCAAAGAATTTGTGGGGTCTGATGGATTTTTCTGAAGAACAGCAGGCAGTTTAACTGTTCAGAACAAACAAGGGACTCATGAACAACTATCACTAAACAAAAAAAAAACAGCTGTGGATCATTCAGGTAACAACACAGTTTTAAGAATCAAGTGTATGTAACTTTTATTTTCTTTTGTGGGCTATATGTAAACATTTTTATGTAAAATATATTTTATTCAGGTCAGTAGGTCAGCACTAAATAAACATTAACATGCATTTTGTATGATCCCTTGTATGATTTTTAACGATTCTGAAAGGAAGATGTAAACTTTCGACCTCAACTGTATTTTAGAAAAGAAAATTTAAAAGATGAAAAAGAGGAATTAGGGAAAATCAATAAATTATGAATAATTTACGGCATTGTGTAAATAATATGTAATCATGTAATCCATAAAAAAGTAACCATAGTCTGATTGCGAGTATTTTAAAAATGTAATATAATCTAATTACAAGTACTTAATTTTTTGAATCTGATTATGTAATCCAGATTACATGTAATCAGTTAATACCCAGCTCGGTGTATTATTATATTTTTAATCTTTTAATTATTTTATTCATATTTTGCTTACAGGCCTACATTCAGGCCAGGTAAATGACAACGTGTTGTCAAACTACTCAGTGTTTTCCCACAACATTTTCATTTTATTTACTACATTGAATTATATGATCACAAGGAAGACACAGTCTTCACAACCCCCGCAAAGTCTCTCTCTCTGTGACATTAGAAAAATTTTGCAGTGATATGTTATATGCTGTTAAGGAAATTGTTATGCAGATGAGATTTGTATCATTTTATAATGACAACTTTAACGTCCTTCAATGGGATGAATCAGCATTATGTCATAGCAGCACAGAACCTCCTCTAACATTTCCATTAGAGGACACCTGACAAAAAAAAAACAAAAATTGACAGTGTTCTCCTGTGTCTGTTTCTAGATGGCTTGGTTTCATATAATTCTCCACTTGGCCAGCAGATGACTCTCAATGGACAGCATATTTATCTCAATGACTCAGTGTATGATGGTGCCATGAGTTACAGGTCAGTACACTTTTCATAAGCTTGAGAATAAATGAGGAAGATACAGGCTACACCAGTACACCAAACCAAGTTGTTTAGCTTTGACGTAAAATAGTCTTATTTTACATCTACAACATGTTAAATCTATAACTAAATGTCAATATATCTCCACTGATGACTTGATTCAGAATTTGAATGTTTTGAATTGACCTGGTTACCTGATGCCTGGCGCTTGAAAAAATTGATCCCAGATCAGTTGCACAATATAGACAAGCTAACTACAGCCAGTCTGTTTTTGCCTTGTTGCTATGATGACAGGCGCCAAGACGGGAGAGAGTCACAGTGGTTTCACAATGTTCACAGGAGAACTTGACTCACTGCTTCCTGAACAATACCTTCCATGACACAGTGCAAAGCGTGTTTACCTTCTTGACAGAGCTGGCAGGAAACCGCGAAGTAAAAATCCACACATTCATAGTCGTTAAACTATCTCGAGAGACCAGTGTCATTGCTGGAAAAAATTAAGATAATTGCTTTATGTAATGGCTCCATCTAGTGGTGATATGGTATAAACAAAACACCGCTCTGTCAGTGTATTAAATGCATTCTGTGAGAGACTCAATATTAAAAAGTAATTATTAATTAGTATTTATTTACTTTAATTTATAAAATACAACAAAATGTAGCAACATATACACTGCCGTTCAAACGTTTGCGATCAGAAAGGTTTTTAATGTTTTTTAAAGAAGGCTTTTCTGCTCATCAAGTCTGCATTTATTTGATTAAAATACAGAAATAACAAACAGTGTAATTGTGAAATATTATTGCAATTTAAAATAGTGATTTTCTGTTTTAATATACTTTAAAATAGAATTTATTCTTGTGATGCAAAGCCGAATTTTCAGCATCTTTACTCCAGTCTTCAGTGTCACATGATCCTTCAGATGTTGGAAACAGTTGTGCTACTTAATATTTTTTAATTATTTATTTATTTTTTGGAACCTGTGATACTTTTTCAGGATTCTCTGATGAATAAAATATTAAAAAGAACAGCATTTATTTTTTTATTTTTTTTTTCTTTGAAAGAAATTAATTCTTTCATTTAGCCAGGATGTGTTAAATTGTTAAAAAGTGGCAGTAAAGATTTATTGTAATATGAAAATATTACAAGAATATTGTAAGAAAATATTTCTATTTTGAATAAACACTGTTCTTTTTAACTTTTTATTTATCAAAGAATCCTGAAAAAAGTATCACAGTTTCCAAAAAAACATTAAGCAGCACAGCTGTTTCCAATATTGACAATAAATCAGCATATTAGAATGATTTCTGAAGGATCATGTGACACTAAAGACCAGAGTAATGGCTGAACAAAATTCAGCTTTGCATCATAATAATAAATTATAATTTAAAGTAATTAAATTGCAATAATATTTCATAAAATTACTTTTTTCTGTATTTTTGATCAAATAAATGGAACTTTGATGAGCATAAGAGACTTTAAAAATCTTTCTGATCCCAAACTTTTGAACGGCAGTGTATTTATAAAGCGCACATACACTACCATTTACAAGCTTGTGGTCGGTAAGATTTTTTAATGTTTTTGAAATAATTTTTGAAATAATGTTTTTGAAATAATTTTTGAATTATTTTCAAAATAAGTTTCTTATGCTCGCCAAGGCTGCATTTATTTGATCAAAAATGTGGTAAAAACAGTAAATTGTGAAATATTATACAATTTCAAATAACTGTGTCTGCTTTAATATATTATATTTAATGTAATATATTGCAATATATAATATATAATGAAATGTAATTTATTCCTGTGATGGCAAAGCTGAATTGTCAGCAGCCATTAGTCTTCAGGATCACATGATCCTTCAGAAATCATCCAAATATGCTGACTTGGCGTCAAGAATTGATTATGATTTATTTTTATTCAAACAATTCTTGTTTGTTGAAAACGTTTTGCTGCTTAATATTTTTGTGAAAACCATAAAACATTTTTTTTCCAAGATTCTTTGATGAATATAGAAAACAGAATTTATTTAAAACAGATTTTTTGTTTGTAAATTGACCAAACGTGAGTCATTTATTGTCACTTTTGATCAGTTAATGTATCCTTGCTGAATAAAAGTATTAATTTCTTAAAAAGAAACTGGCCCAAAAATATGTATTCTGGCTTTATTTTCCCCCTGTAGTATGACAGAAGGACTTGGACAACTGACGGATGGCATGTGTGGCCTCGATGATTTTACCCACAGTCACGTCTACAATGTATGGCCTGGTTATGACTATGTCGGCTGGACCAATGAGAGCTTTTCCAACGGTTATGTTGAGATCATGTTTGAGTTTGACCGCACCCGCAACTTCACCACCATGAAGGTAGAAATGTCTGTCATGTCCTACACCAATAATTCTCTCCACTTCATTTATGTAAACTTTTTAGGAAAGCCAGTTTACGGGTGTGTTTATTAAAAGTACAGTCTAATTGCTGGAACTGCATGATTAACTGTTGGGTGATTTAAAGGTTTACATAACTCAACTGTCCTTATTTTTTGTACTCAGCAAAATGCTTTGTATTCTCTCTCCCTTTTAATCCCAAATGATTCAGGTGCATTGCAACAACATGTTCTCTCGAAGAGTGAAAACGTTTCAGAAGGTGGTGTGTTACTTTCGCTCAGAGTCAGACTGGGAAGCCACACCCATATCATTCAGCCCGGTAATGGATGACGTCAATCCCAGTGCCCGCTTCGTCACCGTCTCACTCTACAATCACATGGCCAGTGCTATTAAGTGCCAGTATTACTTTTCTGACATCTGGATGATGTTTAGTGAAATCACCTTCCAGTCAGGTTAGTAAATAGCCATGCAAAGACATCAACTCTGTCAAAAATGTTCACAATGTATATAATGACTACTTTAACACACTTATTTCAGATACAGCCATGTACAACACAACCCTGGTTCCCCCCAAAAGTGATCCTCCCATCAGCAATCAGCCAGGTCAGATTTTACCACTGTTCCTGAATCAGTCATATGTTGAGAACCAGTAGTTTCTCACCTTTTTCGAGGTGTGTAATTTCATCAACAGGTTATCTTTCTCTTTATCCCCTTCTTAGGGGATGACCCCACCCACAAAGTAGATGACAGCAACACCCGGATCCTGATTGGCTGCTTGGTCGCCATCATCTTCATCTTAGTGGCCATTATTGTTATTATACTATGGAGACAAGTGTGGCAAAAGATGCTTGAGAAGGTGAGTTAGACTGTTGTGGACAGAATCACATATCATGTAGATTCTTCTGCGTGTATATATATATATATATATACAATTTGTGTCAGGCAGAAGCTTAAATAGCTTTAAAATGTTAAAAAAAATGTAAAATGAAATTAATACAGTTATTTAGCTAAGACTCAAACCAATCAAAAGTGACAGTTCATTCAGACATTCATAATGTTACAAAATATTTATATTTCAACTTTCTTAAAATTCTGGGGGGAAAAAGAATCATGGTTTTCACAAACATATTAAGCGGCACGACTGTTTTTAAAATTAATAATAATAAGAAATGTTTCTTAAGCACAGAGTCAGCACATTAGAATGATTTCTGAAGGATCGTGTGACACTGATGAGCAGGGTTGCCAGGTTTTCACAACAAAACCCACCCAATTGCTACTAAAAACTAGCACAAAACTAGTTTCGTGTTTTGGTAAAAAATCGCGTTCTAAGTGTTTTTGGCGGGTTTCCCCTAGTAAAATTCAAATTTTAGGGGATAAATATCACATTATTGTGATGAAAAAGTTACCCAATTCTGCGGGAAAACTACAGACTTGGCAACAATGCTGACGAGTAGCATAATGCCTTCTAAAAATTCAGCGTTTCCATCACAGAAATAAATGACATTTTACGATATATTAAAATAGCAAATAGTTTGGGATCAGTACGATTTTTAATGTTTTTAAAAAATTCTCTTATGCTCATCAAGGCTGCATATACTTGATCAAAAACACAGAAAAAACTGTAATGTTGTGAAATATTATTACTATTTAAAATAATGGTTTTCTATTATAATATATTTTAAAATATAATTTATTTCTGTGATGCTAAGCTGAATTTATATCAGCCATTACTCCAGTCTTAGGTGTCACATGATCCTTCAGAAATAATTTTAATATGCTTGATATTACTTTATTATCAATGTTGGAAACAGTTGTGCTGCTTAATATTTTTTGAAAACTGTGATTCTTTTTTCAGAATTCTTTGATGAATGCAAACAGTTATTTTTCATTGAAATAATATTTCACAATATTACTGTTTTTCTGGATTTTTGATCAAATAAATGCAGACTTGATGAGGGTAAGAAACATCTTTAAAAATCATCTTACTGATCCCAAACTTTTGAACAGCAGTGTATATTACAATATTGTATTTTTGATCAAAGAAATGCAGCTTTGATGAGCATAAGAGACTTTTTTCTAAAACGTTAAAAACCTTTTTAATTGTCCAATTATGCGTACAGTTATGACTTTATATGATGACTCAGAATGTTCCCACATGAACTTCTTGCATAAAATGTTCATCATCCTGCACCAGACTTTAACATATGAAACAAGGATTATTGTGACAAGCTTTTATTGTAGTCTTACTGAGTAACCCCTAAACAGTGAAATGCTATTTTGCAGTGTTTATATGAATGAAAAAAAAAACAGTTATGTGTAAGTGGATTGTAAATATGATTTCATAGATGTATAACACATCAAACTACTAGTTAATATTTTAGCCTTTTTTTAGTGTTCTTCACTAAACATCCTTCATTCCAGGTATCTCGGAGGATGCTGGACGATGAACTAACTGCTAGTCTGTCAATACAGAGTGAGACCTTCACCTATAACAACAACAACAGCCCCTCTTCAGTGCCCAGCGAGCAAGAGTCTAACTCCACCTATGAGCGCATCTTCCCTCTGGGACCTGACTACCAAGAGCCCTCCCGCTTGGTTCGGAAACTGCCAGAGTTTTCCCAAACCTCAGAGGACACAGGTGAGTTCTAGAAGCGACGTATGCAATATATAACCATATTACATACATATTATGCAATACCATATATACATGTATAATTATGTTTATTTTTCTGCAGCTTCAACAAATACAGCTTCTAAGTCCACTGTCAGTGTACAAGAGGGAGTCCCACATTACGCTGAGGCAGACATCGTCAACCTGCAGGGTGTAACTGGGGGCAACACCTACGCCGTTCCCGCCCTCACCATGGACCTGCTATCAGGGAAAGATGTCGCTGTGGAAGAATTTCCTCGGAAGCTGCTAACCTTTAAAGAAAAGTTGGGAGAAGGGCAGTTTGGAGAGGTCAGTTTTCAAATAACCAATAACTTCTAGTTCTTTTCTTTACTCTACTGTTAAAATTTTTTTGAAAAAAAGTGAAAGTGATGACATATTGTCAAGTATGGTGACCCATACTCAAAATTGGTCCTCTGCATTTAACCCATCACAAGTGCACACACAGAGCAGTGAGAAGTGAACACACACCCGGACTCAGGGAGTAATTGGGGGTTCAGTGCCTTGCACTTCAGTCACGGTACTGAAGGTGGAAAGATCAGTGTTCATTTACAGTCCCCACCTTCAATTCCTGCTGGCACGGGAATTGAACCAGCAACCCTTGGGTTTCAAGCCCAACTCTCTAACCGTCAGGCCATGACCATCACTCCAGTGTCACATGATCTTTAGAAATCCTTCTGAGATGCTAAATTTGATTCTCAAGGAAAATTTATATTTTGGGGGAAGCAATGACAAACAAGGTGCTTAAAGTACTTGAATTTGACTTTTTGAAATTTAAGACCTGGACAACCATTGCAAATATTCCTGAAGAGGTGTTTGAAAAGTGCTTGAATTTTTTAAAAGGCAATGTATCTTTAGTAAGTGTTTAATTTTTTATATATATTTAATATCTTTTTACACAAAATTCACACAGTTCAAAAAACAAAATACTTTTCAGTTAATAAAACTAGTAAAAAAAAAAAGGACTGACAAAGTCATGTCAACATGGCTGAAGACGCGAAAAAAGGAACAAATGAACCGAATTGAGTGCCAGTTGAGTGAGTAATTTACGCTGGATCCACTCCGATTGATTCAAACTTGTGACTTCGATCATTCATTTCAAGCGATTCACTAGCAAAAACAGATCAAATTAACAGAGCCAATCATTTTTGAATTTCAACATTGCTTGTAACGATTTTATTGATGGATGAAACTGAGTTTTTCGAAACTCCGAATCAGTTCGCATATCACGAATCATTTGATACAAATTGGGACTTTGGAGCGGGTTTGCGAATCATTTGATTCAGACTGGAACTTCGGAGTGGGTTCGCGAATCATTTGATTCAGATCGAGACTTAAGAGCGCATATCGCAAATCATTTGTTTCAGATCAGGATTTCAGAGTGGTTTTGTGAATATTTTTCTGATTTTTTTTTTTTTGGTGTTAAACAGTAGAAACATTAAGGCAGTACAGTTACAAATCCCTACGAAAATTAACTGTGGTTTTAATTTGAAACAGAAAACATTGTTTGATAAGTGAGATCTCTCTGAATAAAGTCCTTGAAAATCAAAAAAGTAGTGCTTGAAAAGTCCTTAAAAGTGGATACATTTTTTAGAATTCTTTGACATCTTAAAAGTTCAAAAGATTATATTTGAAATAGTAATCCTCTGTCCTCAACATTCTTCTGTAACACCTTTGATTAATATAATGTGTCCTTGCTGAATAAAAGTATTAATTTCCTTAAAAAATCATTCTGAACATTTGCATAGAGTATGTTCAGTGATTTTAAACAGATATTTAAATCATATCTGAATATGCTAAATTGCTATATTTGTGTGTTGCCAGGTGCATTTGTGTGAAGCAGAAGGCATGCAAGATTTCATGGATGAGGATTTCTCCTTCGACGTCATTGAAAACCAAACAGTGCTTGTAGCTGTTAAAATGCTTCGAGCGGATGCAAATAAAAATGCTAGGTTTGCAAGCCCAAATGTCACAATCATGACTCCCATAAATTAAAGTACAACATTGTCACTGCATCCTAATGAACATCAAATGCATGCTGTTGCTTTAATACTCATGAATATTCATTCTTATTCATACATTCACCTCACAAAATAAAAATACCTCAGCCAAATTGCCATAGCTCCTTTTTCCCATCCTTTACAGGAATGATTTCTTGAAGGAGATAAAGATCATGTCACGATTGAAAGACCCCAACATCGTCAGGCTGCTGGCGGTGTGTATGAGCTCCGACCCTCTGTGTATGATCACAGAGTACATGGAGAACGGAGACCTTAATCAGTTCCTGTCTCGCCATGAGCCAGAGGGCATGATCGCTCTCCTCAGCAATGCTCCCACAGTCAGGTAGATACCAAATGTTTTCAAACATTACAGTGGTGGACTGTGACAATAAATCCCTAAGAAAGATGGACTCATTATTACAAGGGAAGTGTATGGAATTACAGAAATACAGTGAATCAGCAAGCAACTTCTTATTGCTAAACTAAATTTAGCACACCAGGTTATGACTCACATTCTGTTTAAACATTTTCAGTTACAGTAACCTACACCACATGGCCACACAGATCGCTTCAGGCATGAAGTATCTATCATCACTCAACTTTGTGCATCGAGACTTGGCCACCCGCAACTGCCTAGTAGGGAAGAACTACACCATCAAGATTGCAGACTTCGGGATGAGTAGGAACCTGTATAGCGGAGACTACTACCGTATCCAGGGCAGAGCAGTGCTGCCCATCCGCTGGATGTCCTGGGAGAGCATTCTTCTGGTCAGACATACTCACATCACCTAGAAAAACAATGAATCATAATCTTACAATCTTATTTTTTGGCTTCAAATAAATCTAGTAGGTAACTTATTTTTCTGTAGGTAAAGACAGATTCTATGACCATGAAGGTCTAAAACAGGATGATTTTTGTCCTTACAGGGGAAATTCACCACATCCAGTGATGTGTGGGCTTTTGGCGTTACCCTTTGGGAGATGCTTACCTTCTGCAAAGAGCAGCCGTACTCACAGCTGTCAGATGAGCAGGTCATTGAAAACACAGGAGAGTTCTTTCGGGATCAGAGGAGACAGGTACAAATATGTTTATCTGCTTTTGTGGAGAGGTGAATGAGATCTGATTTAACTGATCTTATTTATCTATACATTTATTCATTAAGGTTCTGTATTGACATCTATGGTTCCACTAAAAATCCTTAAAAATCCATAGAACCTTTTTATTACATAAAAAGTTCTTCATAGTTAAAAAAGGTAGTTTGGTTTTATAAAATGCTCTTCACACTGAGAAAAGTTATTTTGTAGTGTTCCTGTAGTGTTCAAAAACTTGGTACAACTTTTGTGTTGTGAGTTTTTTTTTGTGATTTTTCTGTGTGATTTCCCGAAAATCAACACTATGAAAATACAAATGAAAAACATTCTAATAATTACATTTTTAATAGTATTTTTGTGTGTGTGTGTGTGTGTGCACGCGCATGTGCAATTTCCAATGTGTTAGGGGTTCGTTTGACCCATATATTGTTACGATCAAAACGAGCTGTACATACACAAAAAAAAATTCAGATTTTTCTGTTGTCATGATTACAACAGAAATGCATTACATGATGCAAATAACTACAAGTATAAATAGTGTCTATAATTAATGATATTATTCATTCAAAATTAGCCACACATACACAAATTTAAAAACGAAAAAAAAAGTTGTTTCTGTTGTTAAGACTACTTGTGATTATTTGCACACTGATGTATAAATAACTACAAGTATAAATAGTATTAATCATAAATTGTACTATTAGTTCAAAATTAGCTGCACATACACAAAATTTTAGAAAAAGAAAAAAAATTTTGTTGTCGTGACTACTTGTAGTAATTTTTTGCACACTGAGGTGCAAATAACTACAAGTATGAATAGTATATAATTAATTGTACTTTTAATTCAAAACTAGCTGCAAATTCACAAAATTTTAGAAAAAGAAAAAAGATTACGTTTGTTGTCATCACTACTTGTAGTGATTATTTGCACACAGATGTGTAAATAACTACAAGTATAAATAGTATCCATCATTAATTGTACTATTCATTCAAAATTAGCTGAACATACACAAAATTAAAAAAGGAGAATTTTTCTGTTGTCATGACTACTTGTAGTGATTATTTGCACACTGAGGTGCAAATAACTACAAGTATAAATAGTATACATCATTAATTGTAGTTTGTTCAAAATTAGCTGCACACACAAAATTTTAAAAAAGAAAAAAAATGATTTTTCTGTTGTCATGACTACTTGTAATGATTATTTGCACACTGAGGTGCAAATAACTACAAGTATAAATAGTATCTATCATTAATTGTACTGTTAGTTCAAAATTAGCTGTACATACACAAAATGTAAAAAAGAAAAATACATTGATGTTTCAGTTGTCATGACTACTTGTAGTGAATATTTTCACACTGAGGTGCAAATAACTACAAGTATAAATAGTATCTATCATTGCACTATTCATTCAAAATTAACGGCACATATGCAAAATAAAAAAAATAAAAAGATATTTTTCTGTTGTCATGACTACTTGTATTGATTATTTGCACACTGAGACTTGTAAATAACTACAAGTACAAATAGTATCTGTCATTAATTGTACTACTTGTAATATTTATTGCTGTTTTGTACTTACCAAAGTGTTTATTTTATTGCTTCACACTACAAACACCCCCTTGCACAGAACCTTCAAGAACCTTTAAGAGTGTGCCACATCTAATAGTATATTCTTCTTCTCAGATATACCTGCCCCAGCCGCCAATGTGTCCTGACCCTGTCTACAAGCTCATGTTGAGCTGCTGGAACAGGAACACCAAAGAGCGTCCATCCTTCCAGGAGATTCATCATACATTACTGGAATGCAAGCCATAGTGTCCACTTATGTGCCAACCTTGGCATTTCCAGAGACGTTTCAGTGCGCCCACAGGACTCCAGTCAACTACACACCACAACATGCACTTATATGTTCCCGTATATAAGTGAGATGAGAATCTATCATTTTTCTGTAGCGATTTTCACTGTGAGTGTGCAAAGGCAAACTGATAATATATTGTATGAATGAATGAACTACATCCCCTAACTAAGTGCCTTTGGCTGGCATGCAATACCTGGGCAGCACTAGGCCAAAGAAAATGTAGCAATGCATTTAGGCACCTTTAACACAGAAGAATTGAATTTTACACACTGTGTGTATTACTGAATAGAAAGAGGAAATGCCAAAAAAAACCAAGGTATTGGCTACTAATGCATCTTTTATTATTTCCAATTTAATGTTGTTTTCAGTATTTTGAGGCCGAAGACAGCTTGAATGTAAATAAGAATCAATAATTGACATTCAGATTCACCTTTGGTTTTATCTTGATGTCTCTTGACGTTTGTGTATATTTTCATCTCATTTATCGAAAATGCTAAAGTATTTTGTTATTTTACTTATTTTATTTTTACTTTGTAGTAAACTACAAAGACCACATTCAATCAAGTGGACTATCTGGTTATAGTGGTTTAGTGGTTTAATAGTGGTTTATCTGGTTATCACATGTTTGGTTGTCACAGAATTTCAAATCCAAAATCAGCAAAATTCAATTAAAATTGTAGATGTAAAAATATATATTTGTGTTATTCTGCAACTACCTATATATTGTGTTTATATTTAAGCATATTGCATTATGTAAGTGATTTGCTTTTCTTATTGTTATATTGTTTAAAGAATCTTGTTATGGTGATAATGGTTATTATTTAAGTCCATTTCATTTGTGCTCTTTCATTTTTTTTCTTTGCTCAAAACAACTTTTGCATCAAGAAGCAATATTTGCATGAAGTTGGATGAAATCAGATATAATTATATTACTTAATGCTATTTTCACATTTTCATTGCATTTGTCCTATGTTTTCATCTAATCTCAAATTAGGCTGAATGGGGTAGTAAGTACAATTATTATTACGAGCTGATTTTGTTTATCTGTAGAAAATGTTAAAATAAGCTTATTTTAAAGCTGTTTGTCTTTTAAGTCAGAGTATATTCTAGGTGGTGCTGAATTGTCAAAGTGTGGGATAAATACTGGATTTGTATTGAACAGATGCACTATGAAGGTTTACAGTAAGTTGTGATAAGTTTTGGCATGTGAAAAGTGCTGCAAATGGGACGCTCGGAAATCTGTTTTGTAATTAACTTGTATACTTGTAAATTCTCATTACATATGACCATATTTTTGAAAATGTGTGCACCTTTTGGGGTTGGTTAAGATATCTGCCAGTCTATAAGATGTGTTTTGGTTGTGGGTTTGAAAGTCCTTTTTCTTAATGTATAGATTAATTTTGCTATTCTTGACATGACTGATTAAGTTGCATTATAGATATGCTTTAATTCTGCACTGTTTCAATGTTTTATCAGCTGGTTTTCTATCTATTAAATGTTCTTCCATCAAACCATAACTGTATGAAACAGGATTAGCCTTTTCTGAGGCTTTGAGTTTGTTTACAAAAACATTCCACTTTATAAAACATCTTTGTGAGAGGAAATAAACATTTTTCACATTCTCTATTTTAAAAATATCTTATCACAGTGCATGGAAAAACTGGATTTTTTTCTTTTTATTCATAGCAAAAAAATTCTTTAAAGTGATGCTCATTTCTTTCTGATCTAAGCTTTGTGCTGTGTTGTTTTAATTAGCAGTCCTTTTTCCTCTAACAACCTATTGTATATGTTAGGAAACTGTACATAAGATAATAAATTGATGAACCTTTAAACTTGTCTAGGCATTTTATAATTTCACACAAGCAAATTGTGTATTTGTCTGTATACATAAGTGAATTTAACATTTGTGTACAGTTAAAAATGTATCAAAACGTTCATTTTATTAATTCATTAATTCTTTTTAAATCGTTAATTTCGTACATTGGTTGTCTGTCAAATAAATCTGATTTTAAAATTGAGTTTCTAGTCATTGTCTGCTATCGCATTACTTTGTTTTCCGACGATTGGTTAGCCTGGTCTGACTTTTGCTAAATCTGGATTGGTCAGAGTAGATGTCACGTCACAGAAAGGAAACAGCTGATTGGCCGATAGAAGTGTGACCTCCAATCACACCATGGCGGCTGTCTAAACTCCATCCTTACACAGAAAGTACAGTGTCACAGGTAGCATATCATTTATTGTATGAATGTAAAGCTATGATGAAGAAAGTAGTGTTGGTAACCGGGGCAAACAGGTAACGAAATTTTCTAATTGTTTTCTTATAGTTTCAAAGTCAGGTATCACTGTTTTAAACGTCATTCTGTTATCATCGTGGTGACAACTTCTAGGTTATTTTTCGATCATATTTGTGTTTTAAATAATAAAAAGACGTCTTATTATTTAGAAAGAAAGAAATTAAGACTAGTTTGTTTATAAAGTGTATTATTCTGCATGTGCATTCTCAGTAGTTGAAAAAACATGTTGCATAATGTCTCTGCATGTGTATGCTCACTCCATATAACCCTGCTTACATGCATGTGTATTTATTGTGTATTCAGTGGTATTGGTCTTGCCCTGTGTGAGCGTCTACTAAGCCGGGATGCCCAGCTGCAGCTCTGTCTAGCCTGCAGGAACATGCAGAGAGCTGAGGCTGCCCGACAGGCTCTTCTAGTGTCTCACCCTCAAGCTCAAGTTACTCTGCTGCACTTAGATGTGGGCAACATGCGCTCTGTGCTCAGAGCTGCTGAAGAATTCAAGCAGAAGTAAGACATCCCAATTCCTGGTCTGTTTATTAAAATACACTAACATTTTGATGGACTTTTTGCTTTTAATTCATCCACTATATTCTAAGTCTTTTGAAGTCATAGTTTTATGTTAGGAACAACTCAAATATAAGTTGTTGTTTACAATGCATTGCATTGTAATTCTGAAATTTCATTTGTGCATGAAAATTTAGTACACCCCAATTAGTAAGCATGAACAATGTCATCGGAACAGTTTGGGTACTTTTGAATTCCCTTGCATAAATTTACACAAAGTTAAGCAGATTTGGTGTCACTTAGGAGGGCATTTGAAGCCCCACGTTTGAAATATAATGTTAAATCAGAATCAATAAATGTTATGTAATATAACAGTAAACTTTTTAACTTAAACTTGTTTAAATCTTATTTTTTACACAGGTATAACAGATTGGATTATCTGTATCTCAATGCTGGGATCATGCCCAATCCCAGGGTAGATCACAAAGCTTTTTATAAAGGCCTGTTTTCTAGGTACAGTATTTATTTCTATATACACTGCCATCTAAATGTTTGGTTCTCTAAAGATTCTTTTTAAAGAAACAAATCATTTTATTCACAAGGATGGATTCAATTAATTAGAAGTGACAGCTACATTTATAATGTTATTTATTTTAAATAAATGCTAAAATAATCCTATAAAAATTACCTAACACAACTGTTTTCAACCTTAATAATAATAAATGTTTCTTGAGCACAAATCAGCATATTAGAATGATTTCTGAAGGATCATGTGACACTGAAGACCAGAGTAAATTCAGCTTTGCCATCACAGAAATAAATTACATTTTAAAATATACTGAAATAGAAAACATTATTTTTTCAATTGTAATAATATATCACAATATGATGCATGGTGGTCATAAGAAAATACTTAAAGTCCCCCTGTAGTGAAAATCAAATTTTTTATGTTGTTTAGACAAACCATGTGCCAGTCCATTAATCAACACCACTGCTGAGTATTTAATCCTTTAATCCTTAAAACTGTACAAATGCGGTTTGTATGTCACAAACTTAAGTAACCAATCACGTCAAAGGATAGATTCCTATCATTAGCATGCAAAATATACCAATAGGATTATTAGCACAAAACATTTATTAAATATTAAATACAGCATTTAATAGAGCACAACCGCTAGGCGCTAACCGCTAATTTGAAAAGTAACCCGCGGCAACAGCTGTAAAAGTAGCCCGGTGTCAGACGCACCTCTCCCGCATTACCGTCTGAGCTTTACTCGCATATGCTCGCGGACGCGAACTGGAATCACAAATTAGGCTGTATTTGAGTCTTCAAGGCATTATGAGGGCACAACATCAAGTAAGTAACTTTAACAAATGTTACAGTATCTACTGTTGTTGTCTGCTAGTAAAAACATAGTTTTATCAGTCATTATCCGTGTTTCGCCATTATATCGCGTTTACTACAGTGCTGTTAGTGGATCAGGGGGCTCTGGCTGGCGTGACTGCGTAGGGGCGGGGCTAATTTGAATATTCATAGATCTGCGTATAGTAAATGACGCAAGGGGGGTAGAGTTACATTCAAGCTGTTTTACGGGATGATACACTTTTTTTCACAAGAAAAAACATTTGAATGTCATTTTGATGATCAAAGATCAGTTTTAAGGGATACAAATTTTGACTGCAGGGGGACTTTCTGATAAAACAAAAAAAATTTACTGTCCCCAAACTTTTGAACAGTAGTTTATAGTTTTTAAATATATCCTATAAAGCAAGTTTGTGCCCCAACATCACATTCCTCAACTGTAAATCTGATATTACCGTCATATTATTTATTACACTTCAACATAATAAAATACAGTATACAGACTCTGCATACTATGCAAATTTCGTTTATGCATGTAAAACTCGTAACTAGATTAACCAAAAATTGCTTACAATGTAATGCATCCATCATGCATCAACCAGTGATTCAGTATTATACTTTTTTATAGCATGCATTTTTGCTAGTTAGTTATATATATATATAGTGTAGTATAGCAAATACCAGGGTAAGAAATTATTTTTTTCATTAAAAGGCAAATATTTGCCCCCTGGAATTGATTTTTAATGTAATTCAGTGAATTGGCCCTTTTCCTTCATTTTCACACCGCATTTTAGTCACGACAGATGTAATACATTTTTTAATTGAGCTGGGGCATTTTTTTACCTCCTTTTCTTGAATTTATGGGGCATTTTTGTTCATTTTGGTGGTCCACAAGCACTTGTTATTTTCAGACCCTGCTATACACTGATTTGATAATAATCCATTGTTATATGTTTTTCTATCAGTAATGTGGTTCACATGTTTGCCACGGGGGAGGGTCTTCTGACCCAAGAAGATAAGGTCACACCCAATGGTTTGCAGGAGGTGTTTGCCACTAATCTTTTTGGTCATTTCCTTCTGGTAAGTTGATGGATTAGAAAGGAGTGTGTTTCCATGACCACACATAAAAAATATACAAAACTTAATAGAAAATATAGACAAAAGTAGTGTTTTTTCACCATTATTTCATTGGGAGCATGGCTGTGGTAGAACATGTCACATTTTTAAAGTATATCTGTAACATAGTGTCCATGTTGCATTTCCATGATGTAACAAATCATCTTCCTCAAAGTTCTCCCACAACAATATTTCACACATAAATGCCACAGGATTCATTTCACTGATGTCAACAACTTGTTCTCCTGGCAGCTGTCCCGATCAATAATTCATCCGTAAGTCTCTAGTGCTAAAGTTATTTTGAGTCCTCATATTGCAGCCCTGTGCTTCTTTGTAAAGTGTTGCTGTCTGCTAATTGGAGAAGCTCATTCATTTGCACTAAGGCATCTGGTCATCAGTGCTGGAAGACGGGCAGCAGCATTCTTTCCTCGTGCTTCTTTATACAGTCTTGTTTTTGTGGCTCAAGTGGCTCAGGCATTAAAGTTGCAGTAGATATGACACTCCATGTCCTCGAAGGCCAGACAAGATGTATCGATTTTCTGCTGGGACGGCACCGAGAGAGGAGAAACAGGCTTGTATTTCTAGTCAGGTTGCCCTCTGTTTCTCTCAACCCCACATACTAAAATTCTATATATAATTTTATATGTGTGTGTGTGTGTGTGTGTGTGTGTATTTTCCAAAAAAACAAACAACATTTTTTTCTATTTTTTTGGAAAATATACACACACATATACATAAAATTATAATAAAATACAGTATAAAATAATAATATATTATTTTGGAAAAAATTAATGTGTTTTAGCAAGTTTTTAGCTAGTTTTAATTAAATAGATATTACATTGCTATTAAAATTACATTTAAAATTATGTTAATATAACAAAAACAATTACTTTTAAATTGTAATAATATTTCACTTTTTTACTGTTTTTATTAAATAAATGCAGCCTTGGTGAGGATAAGAGACTTCTTTCAAAAACATAAAAAAATCTTATCAACCCCAACATTTTGAATGGTAGTTTTTTTTTTATTAATGAATGGTTCTTCTTCTTTATGTCTCAACTAATGGTGAAAGTTTAGGGCAGGATTTCCAGTGCGGCCAAACAATGGAAGATGAAAACAATGTTTTTGTTATTCTGTTTAGCACTTTAAAGGAGAAGTCCACTTCCAGAACAACAATTTACAGATAATACTCACCCCCTTGTCATCCAAGATGTTCATGTCTTTCTTTCTTAAGTCGTAAAGAAATTATGTTTTTTGAGGAAAAACATTTCAGGATTTTTCTCCATATAATGGACTGCTATGGTGCCCTGAGTTTAAACTCCCCGAAAAATGCAGTTTAAATGCGGCTTCAAACGATTCCAGATTTTTTAAATGAAAATAAATAATTCGCTAGATAAGACCCTTCTTCCTCAGCTGGAATCTTTTACAACTGCATTTGGGATCGTTTGAAGCCGCATTTAAACTGTATTTTGGAAGTTCAAACTCAGGGCACCATAGCAGTCCATTATATGGAGAAAATGAAATGTGTTCCTCAAAAAACACAATTTCTTTACAACTGAAGAAAGAAAGACATGAATATCTTGGATGACAAGGGGGCGAGTACATTATATGTGAATCTTTGTTTTGGAAGTGGACTTCTCTTTTAAGCAGTACAATCCCTGATCTAACTGCATCTTTTGTTTCTGTGACAGGTGAAAGAACTGGAGCCCTTATTGTGTCAGATGGACCACAATTCTCTAGTGATCTGGACATCCTCCAGTAATGCCCGGCGATCCGCTTTTAGTCTAGACGACATACAGCATCAGAAAGGCCATGAGCCCTACAGCTCCTCCAAATATGCATCTGATCTACTTAGCTTAGCCCTAAACCGTCACTACAACAACCAGGTAAGTCCACGGTTCCCCTACTGAAAATGGTTTATTACATGATATGTTTTATACCGCAATTATTTAGTATTATCATAATTGTGCATTAGTAATGAATACTAGTGATCTGTTCACAGGGTTTGTACTCAACAGTGATTTGTCCTGGTCTGGTCATGACTAACCTCACCTATGGCATTCTACCATCATTCTTCTGGACTGTTATCATGCCAATAATGTGGCTTGTAGGTGCTCAGTTTACTTTACCTTTTATATATCAACACAATAACAGGAAAGTCACACAAATTTAACACTGTGTTAATGTACTGTCATATGTCATCAGATAAGGATATTCACCAACACTTTCACCCTCTCACCTTACAATGGAGCAGAGGCTTTGGTAAGTACCATCCCCACCACAAAAATTTATAACTTCATCAAGTTTAAAAGAAAAGTTCGCTTTTGGAATAAAAATGTACTGATAATTTACCCCCATGTCATCTAAGATTTTCATGTCTTTCTTTCTTGAATCGAAAAGAAATTAAGTTTTTTTGAGGGAAACATTTTAGGATTATTCTCCATATAGTGGACTTCAATAGGGATCAGTAGGTTGAAGGTCCAAATTGCAGTTTTATTGCAGCATCAGTGGGCTCTACATGATCCCAGCCAAGGAACAAGAGTCTTATCTAGCAAAAAGATAGGTAATTTTCTAAAAACCAAAAAACATTTATATACTTTTTAACCGCAAATGCTCATCTTGCAGTAGCTCGAGAGTGATGTAGGCGGAAGTATCGACCCAGTGTTTACAGATGAACGAAGGAAGTCAAACACTCTTTACAAAAAAAGTAAAACAATGATTTCAGATGATTTTGAAGTTGGAGGAGAAAAAGAGATGGAGTTTTTCACCCCACCCTTCCTTTTTGAACTGAAGTACACAGATGAAGAACTAACCCCATGTGATCTTGCACATGTGCATTGCAGAGCTAGTGCGAGAAGAGCATTTGTGGTTAAGAAGTATAAAAATGTGTATATTTTTTAGAAAATGACTGAACTTTTCACAAGATAACACCCTTATTCCTCAGCTGGGATTGTGTAGAGTCCTTTGAAGATGCTTTGAAACTGCAGTTTGGACCTTCAACCCATCGTCTCCCATTGAAGTCCACTATATGGAGAAAAATCCTGGAATGTTTTCCTCAAAAACATTCATTTCTTTTCGACTGAAGAAAGAAAGACATGAACATCTTGGATGACACAGGGGTGAATAAATGATCAGGAATTTTTTATTCTGGAACTGAACTAATCCTTTAACCATAAAAAATTATTCAAATGTAATGAATCACTTCATACCACTACTGAATTGTATGACAGTGAAACGGAAAATGTTTCATACGAGGAATGGAAAAATGAAGTCAAGATGTGAAACCACCTTGATTCTAATAGTTTTTGAAGCCTAGTGTTGCATTTCAGTTGGAGAAATGACTCAGTTTATTCACAGTTGTCTAGGCCTCATTGCTTTCTCCTTGTCTCGGTTTTCATCTATTGTTTTTTATTACACAGTTCTGGCTGTTCATGCAGAAACCTGAGTCACTGGACCCGATGGCCAAATACCACAGTTTGACCTCTGGGCTTGGAAACAATTACACCCAGCCACACAAGGTCAGAACTGACAATCACGTTCCCTCACTTATCTATTTTATGCCTATTTTAGTCTCAGAATTTCAATTCTTTACAAAATCCCATTTTATATAGCAAATTATAGTCTATAAGGTTTAGATGCTTTGTGATTGTGGTTAATTCTGCAAAAGAATGCACAGACTTTAATGTTTCTTGGCTGTTGATCTTAATAATTGAACTGTTTTTTGTGTTTTCAGATGGATATTGATGAAAACATGTCAGAGGCCCTCTATGTCAAGTTATTAGAACTTGAAGATACAGTGCGGAAGAAACTCAGAGACGAGGATATAGATATCAAAGCAAAAAGCTAAATATGGACACAAACTCATGCATTCTATGGCCTTATAACATTTCCACCTTAGGAATGGATAAACACGTCATGAGTATTTATTTTACTTGAAGATCTTTAGAAACACTTTATATGAAATTATTATGATAATAGCATGGCTATGGTCATGTTCTTTACATATGATTTTATGCATTTGGCAGATTATCTAAAGCGACTTACATTGCATTCAAGGAATCAAACCTTGGCATTGCTAGCCCTATACTCTAATGTTTGAGCTACTTACAATTATTGTGCAATTTATATTGGTTTTGCTGCAGTGCATTCCAAGGTGAATGATGTTTACCATAGTAATTACTGTGAATGGTCAGCAGTCTCTGACTCTGATGAAAAAATGGGACCACAAATCTGTCATGTATTTTTAGCTGTTTTTCATGCCCCCAAAGGGGCTTCTTCCAAAATATTTTGATTAATAAGAAAAACTAGTATGGTGTCACTGCTGAGAGAACTGGGCTGTGAAGAGGGACACTGAATCTGTGCTTTCCAGTGAATAAAAGTTTGTGTGGAACTGTATGCGTATGACTAAAAAGTATAAACTGTTAATTGTTTAAACAGATAAACAGATCTGATCATCCTTCTACAAAAAAAAACAAAAAAACAAAAATTGTCGTTCAGCTAATACACTCACAGTACATACGTGACCCTGGACTACAAAAACAGTCGTAAGTAGCACGGGTATATTTGTAGCAATAGCCAAAAATACATTGAATGGGTCAAAATTCTAGATTTTTTTTTTTAATGGCAAAAATCAATAGGGTATTAAGTAAAGATCATGTTCCATTAAGATATTTTGTAAATTTCCTACAATAAATATATCCAAACATCATTTTTGATAAGTAATATGCATTGCTAAGAATTTCATCTGGACAAGTTTAAAGGCAATTTTCTTTTTTTTTTTTGCACCCTCAGATTCCAGATTTTCAAATAGCTGTATTTTTGTCTTATCCTAACAAAATATACATCAATGAAGAGCTTATTTATTCAGTTTTCAGATGATGTATGAATCTCAATTTCTCACAGTTGACCTTTATGACTTGTTTTATGGTCCAGGGTAACATATGTGACAGATTTTTTGTGTTAGCTCTCAAACTACAAAGCAAATGCAACAAAATAATAGGACATGCCTTGTAACAATTTATTCAACTACACAGCATTATAGTAATGTACATATTAGAAACTAATGATTGTATTTCTCTGGATGAGAGTTGGCAATGTAGGTTTGCAGATATTGATGGGTCGCCATGGTGACGAAGACCATAAAGATGCACTTCCCTGTGTTAATAAAGAAACATTCATGCTGAAACCAACCTGGCTTCGAATGTTTGTGAATAAGTTTAATTTTAAAGATTTTTGAGCAGTTAATACGACGACTGACTTGTTAGTCTTACCTTTGTCTTGACGCTAGAGACCTTACTGTGCGCGTATAGATGTTCAGGTAGATTACTATGAATATAACTAATGAAGCTGGAGCATATTCTTTCCTGTTGTCTTTAAAGCTGAACAAAATTAATCCACAATATAGGATGAAGCGATGTAACTTTGTGTCGGTTGATCCAGACATTCGGGTCTGGTCAAATGCAGTGTGTGTGGCGGCTGAGTCGTTTCCACATCTTCAGGATCCGCGAAGATTTGTTGCAGAGGGGCTTGTGAAAAACTGCTCGCGTCGCACTCAGTTTCTTCAGCGAAACCGCTGAGTTTAGGGTTGCAGAATGCCCAGACCATGCCACAAAAGTACACAAAAAACGCTGACATCACTAAAAACATGAGCGCATAAGACTCGATCATCGCCTCCGTCACCACATTCGGCATCTTCACTCGCGGAACAACGGGTTGAAGTACATAAATCGTTAACTCAAGTCAAAGTCGAGCTGAATGTCCATGAATCACAGTCGTCTTCAGTCTTCTGTACCTGTGCGCTTGAGCATCACAGTTGCCTCTGCCTTCATTATGACAGTTAAAGGAGAGTTTCACACTCCCCTATTAAACTTTGTAAATATATTTACTAAAAATTAAAAGGTTTTGCACTTAAAGAAATTTGTATTCGCTGATTTTAACAGTATGAAGGTATGTTTGGCGCTGAAGAGAAAATGAACACAAATTTGAAAACTAACGATAATATCAGGAAATATGAACATTAACGGTCTCAGTTCTCACAAATAATGTACCGTGCTGGTGACTGGACATTTTTGGTAGATATAGCCTACTGTATATTTTATCAGTTGTGATAGAATTGATAATTTAAAAAAGTGATATTTACTTTGATATCCCCCCTCACACATCAGGGGTTATTAGACACAAATTGTTCATTATTAATTTTTGGTCTGTGTTCCATTATTTTAATCAAACCGAATCAAAGTTCATTTGGAAGCAAACTTTGTTGCGCACCAAAGTTTGTTCACACTTGCAGTAACTGCACCAATGTTATAACCAAACCAAACCTGCTACGTGTGAACACACCCTTACACACCCTCAAACCTGTATGACTTCTGTGTAAAATAATTGAATTCTGAGAATTTTCTCAATATTTTTTTTTCACACAATTGGAGTCAATGCTAACCAAAACCGGTTTGTAATGACGTAAGGGTGAATAAATGATGACAGATTTTTTAGTCTTGGGTGAACTGGGTCTGGGACAAGGGTAAAACATTAAAAATGCATACATAAAATCACTTTAAAGTAGCAAATGAAAGATAAAAGCAATGAAAAAAGTTTTCATGATAATTATGTGATCAGTATATACTTGCACTGTTCATTTGGTAAACCAGTAGGCTTTATAACAATAACATCATCAATCTACCCTACTTTTTTAACCTACCCTATATTTAGACAATTCTGTAGGTCCATAAATAAACCGCCAAGATAATTCAAGCTTTGTGTCTAATAATTAACTTGTGACATGACACATTTTCGTCACAAAGGCTTCTAAATAATAATTGTTTTAACGGGGTTACTCCAGCAGTCCAAAGCTATTTCGAGCTGTTTAGAAGACTAGTCATGGGGTCATATGACCTGTCTCAGCGTCCCTCAGGGACTGCAAGTGGTATTAGGGGGTCTGTCCAACACTTTTTACACTTTAAAGGGTTAGTTTCCCCAAAATGAAAATTCTGTCATAAATTACCCTCATGTAATTCGAAACCTGTAAGACCTTCCTTCATCTTCAGAACACAAATTAAGATTTTTTTGATGAAATCCAAGAGCTTTCTGACAGGACATTGTAAAATAGTCCAAAAGTCATGATTTTTGTTTTCTTTGTGCACAAAAAGTATTCTCGTAGCTTCATATCATTACAGTTGAACCTTTGATGTCACATGGATTATTTTAACAATGTCCTTACTACCTTTCTGGGCCTTAAACATGGTAGTTGCATTGCTGTCTATGCAGGGTCAGAAAGCTCTCGGATTTAATCAAAAATATCGTAATTTGTGTTCCGAACATGAACAAAGGTCTTACAGGTTTGTAAAAGACATGAGGGTGAGTAGGCTAATTAATAACTGCATCCCAAACGACGCACTATACACTGTGTACTTATGCACTCAACCGTGTAGTGTCAACCAAAGCTGCAACAGTTGAGTGCATGAAGTGTTCAACATTCCACACTTCATTTTTTCGGGTATTTAAGTGCATCGTCCAGGTATTTAAAGTGCACTTTTTTATTTTTGGAGTTTTCAGTGTGAACAACACACTACTTGCACTATTTATACTACAAACCATTATTGAATAGTGCATAAGTAGGTGATTTGGGACACTTACAAAATTTTCATTTTAGAGTGAACTATCCCTTTAAGTAAAAAAAATCTATTTAAACCTAATTTATTGACAGCTATAGCTTTGACACTAAGAAATAAAGTGAAAAAATGTTTCTGTAGATTTATAGATCTTTACAAAATCGTATACGATAATAGATCTTTTTAATAAAATGACATTACAAAAGCCAGTGCCTATGTTGGTCTTTCTCTCTCGAGTATGTTGTACGACTACATGTCCCATACGCCTTTGCGCTCAGAGTCCCGGATGTCTTTTACGCCGGAAGAGAAGCGCGAGTCTTTTCCAGCCATCTTGTGGCATCTAGCAGCGAAGTGCTCGCTCAAGCCCCGTAGAATCGGAGGAGAATCCTGCTGAAAGGGGGCCATCATGCCCGGACATCTGCAAGAAGGTTTCGGCTGTGTCGTAACCAATCGGTTCGACCAGCTATTTGATGATGAAGAGGATCCGTTTGAGGTGTTAAAGCAGGCAGAATTGAAGAAGAAGGACGCGACCGCTCCTGGTGCCGCCAAGACCGCCGCACAGGCTACAAAGCAGCCCAAAAAGGAGTCACAGAAAGAAAGAAGAAACCCGCTTCCCGACAAGAAGGAAGAAACACAAGCTCCCGTTCCTCTCAAGAAAGAGGGTAAATATCGCATGCACCAAACTCGTCGTTTGCTCACCTTTTTCCTAAGTGAGCAGTCTGCAAAAGGCGCTACTAAGCCCATGAGGTCACGCACATCACTATTGTTGATCAACTGTCTGACATCTTAAAAACTCCCAGTGCTTTCGGCAAAAATGCTTTTTTTGCGCCGTACATTGTTTGTGTGTGGCGCACGTAGTAGAACCTGTTGCTGCTTAATTATTTTCTAGATTCTTCATAAACTGCAGGCCTAATGATAACCATCAGTTTGTTTGTTAAATGTCGGGTATATTCGTGCGTTTACCTCTACATACTAGTAAAAAGCTTCCATTTAGTGCTAAAAACCTGTTTTATTTATATTCTTCGAATGCACAGTAACGTTACATTATCGCATGGCTTTTCGAGCAGTGCAGCTCCAACCTCGTGTTTGAGGCAACATAGTCCGTCCTCTCAGACACGACACTCCCATTGAAAACCCTCCTATTGTTACTCGCTTAACGCCGGTTTTAACTTCATTACGTGCTTCAAAATCCCACCAGTATGAGCAACTCTGAAGGATAGGGTTGTCAAAGTTTTTTTTCGGGTGTCAGTGGCCCTGACTGATCTGGATGAGAGGAGGCAGCGGGCTCGTGAACAGGTGCGCGCGCGGGCGGGACGACGGGCGCGTGATCAGCTGTTGGGCCGCGCGAGAGCGTCTATTTCGGTAGGTGGAGGGTGGGATCAGTCAAGAGGCGCAAACCATTATTATCTAGACCACAACGTGGAGTTTATTGCTTTGCTAGTGTGAAAAGTGGAGAAAAACACAGACTTCCTCTGCCCAACTAGATAAAAATAAACACTACTTTAAGTAAAGTGGAAGACATAATGTGTGTTTGCGTCGTTCTTCCCTTTCAGAGAACTTTGGTACAGTCCATTTTTACAGATAAAACAACGGTTTGCCCAGAAATTAAATTTATTGACATTCTCATGTTGGTTTTAAACCTTTATTAAATACAAAATATGTTGCAGAATGCAACTTTTTAATAAAAGTTACTGGTGATGGATGCTGTAGTTCAGCTTTTAGTTACGCTCATGAAATGAGTAACATGGATGTAGAACAGTTTTGAGGGTGAGTGACTAATGACAAATTGTACTTGTTAGACACATTAATTGAAGTGAACTTTTTATAATTCAGATTAAGACAACGCCTTTTGTTTTAATGGGTTTTCCATCTCATGGATAATTGTTTTCTGTGATAATTGTTGGTGTCAGCGGAGTTGAATCATTTGTGTCAATTTTGCAGGGATGAGGAAAATGGGCCGCCGGCCGGAGCAGCAGGGACAGCCGGGACCCCAGCAGCAGGGAGGTCAGGGGGAGGGTCGCCCACCAGCCGACAGGCGGCCTGACAGGAGACCACCACGTGAACGACGCTTTGACAAACCCGCTGACGAAAAACCTGCTGAGGGTGGAGAATTCTCGGTGGAGAAGTGAGTCAATTGACCTTTGTTTGTGTAGTGATACATAGTTGATCTTTGATGTTTTATATTGAAAGCATTTAATTCCAGCAGAAGTGTACTTGTGTTTTTGTTTTTATTTTTCATGTTTTTTCTTTCTAGTCATTTGAAACCACAGCACAAAATGAAAATTCACTCTGTTTATTTTCCAAACGCATGTGGTAGATCTTCTTGTAAACAATTAATCTGCGCATATGTCTTTTTGAAACTCGTAGGTCTGGTTTCACAGACAGGGCTTAGACTAAGCCAGGATTAGGCCATAGTTCAAATAGGACATTTAGGTCATTTTTATAGGTGTGCCTTAGAAAACATTACTGGTGTCCATCTTGAGATGAAACAAAGGCACTGATATATTTAAAGATCAGTTAATGCAAGTTTCTTTCAGTTGAAACAGCTCAGACTTGCATTTTAGTCTAAGCTTAAGCTTTATCTGTGAAACCGGAGGATAATGTTTAATCAATTTCAGAACTAACCCTTTAGTGAAAACACCCGACGTGTCTCTGCGTAAACGTTTAAATGAACTTCATACATTTTTGTTCCTGCATAAAGCTCTGCAGTCATTAATTAGCAAGATCTAAATTTAGATAATTTCAGCTGAAACGACTGACATCTAACTGCTGTATTATCTCTTCTCTTCAGGTCTGTCAGTGACAGGCCGTTCCGGGGTCGTGGAGGTCCCAGAGGAGGGCGTGGAGGCCGGGGCAGAGGTGTTGGCAGGACTGACGGCTTTGACTCGCGCGGCAAACGCGAATTTGACAGACACAGCGGCAGCGACCGATCGTAAGTCATTTGCATCCACACGTTAACTCTGATTGTAATGCCGCCCATGTGACATATCAAAGCTAAGTGTTAATTTTTGTTTCAGCAGCCTGAAAGCAGAGGAAAAACGTGGAGGGAGTGGATCTCATAACTGGGGCACTGTTAAGGATGAGTTGAGGTCAGTGGAGCATCATGCGTGTTGTCTGCCAAAGTCTTGAGAATGCAGAAGAAGTTGATTGGACACAGACTGGTCAGTTGGTCATTTTGGTTTATTATTTTATGAAATTGGATACATTTCTTTCATTTTACAGCGAGCTTGACCAGTCAAATGTCACCGAGGACACCCCTGAAGGGGAGGAGCACCCACCTGCTGACTCGGAGAACAAGTGTGTACACTTCAGCTCTAAATTAGCACTGCACTGCTGAGTCATTGTTTGCCATTTGCTGCTGGTATAGAATTTAAAAAAATGTAGTGTGTTGCATTACGATTAGGGAGATAATGATATCAAAATCTCACAATACGATAATATCTTGATATGATGTCCACAATACTATATTTATTGCGATATATATTGTGTACATTTTAAAGTTAGATGAATATAGAAATTAAGAGCTCCAACCTATGTTCTTAACTAAGAAAACTTAAGTCAGAAAAAAGTCGTACCTGAACTTTAAAGGGGACTCAACCCTTTTTATTTGTGGTATACTGTCTCAGTCTAAATTACATTCACACTGGTGTTTTAAGAAGCCAAACTAATTAGAATATAATGATGATGATGATAATAATAATAATAATAATAACAATTTTTTATTATTGTCATTCCTATGACAGTAATAGCCATATATTGTAAAACAGTTGCACTGTAAAATAAATGAGAATAAAATAGGTATGTTTTTGCTTTACAACTTGAGAGATATTTTGAATTAACGTTACCCATTTCAACCGCTAGTTCTCAGCAATTCATACTGCACTTTTAAGCTTTTATTTTGACGGAAACAACAGTAGAGTTTTTATTTTGACAAAACGCCAGCTTTGGTGAAAACAAGCTTGAAAAAATGTCTCACTACAAATCTAGTGAAATGCTATAATCATCTGTCACGAAAATAAAGCATAACTGGTGGGTGTTGCGCTTCCAAACGTGAGCGAATCCAAACGTGAGCTAATCACATTCACTGTGAACTGAGCCGTTCTGAGGCGTGGAAAACACAGGATCACAAGCTGATCAACTGAATGAAGTGCATGAAGTTCGTAAGTTCGTTTTGAAACACAGTGAAAACAGACTTGAGGAGATTGTGCTTTTGGTTTTAGTTCATTTGACAGATACTGTGCCAAAGCATAATGGCCCAAAACACAACTTTAAAGACTTTTTATATAGAAGAAGTTTAAATATGTTTTAAATATTTAAACCCCCCATATAAAGATTTACAATCTTAAATAGTTACTGAAGGGACAAGTACTTTTTTATTGATTAAATTAATTTTCAATTCTCTATGCAGCAGTTTTGGCTCAATTGTGATGTTGATGTTTCCACAGGGAGAATGAGGCTGAGGAGGTCAAAGAAGAAGGTCCCAAGGAAATGACTCTGGATGAATGGAAAGCCCAGCAGAATAAGGAAAGAGCCAAAGTGGAATTCAACATTCGTAAGGCCAACGAAGGAGCTGATTGGAAGAAAGGATACGTTCTGCACAAGTCCAAGGCTGAGGATGTAAGTAAAATGACAGCGTTTGAGCTTGTTGTGTCGTAGTTTCCCTACCATTCCCCAAGACAACCTATATATTTTTTAAATGTACATGTAAAGAATCTGATTGCTCTCCATTTGGTATTGCATCATTAATCTATAAACACAACCACGTTTTTTTTGTCTTTAAAAACACAAGTCTTCGGGCTGTTACATTTTCTTTACATTCATTGTCTCCTTTTGTTGCTTCAGTCCTTTTCATTCCATTTAAGGAATTAATAGTTGTTTAGATGTTGAACTGAAGTCTCAATTTCATCGAAAAGGACAATATTATATCACATACATGTTCATGTCTTTCCTACAGGCCTCTGGCGATGATGCCGCTGGGGATCACCACTTCCGCAAGCCAGCTAATGACATTACGTCCCAGCTGGAGATTAACTTTGGGGACCTGGGCCGCCCAGGACGTGGTCGTGGAGGTCCACGAGGTGGCAGAGGAGGCCGTGGAGCTACTGCTACCAGGCCACCTCGTGAACGCAGGCCAGACAAGGTACAGTCTATTTGTACATTTTTGTATGCGTATGTATTTGTACTAGGGCTGTTACGGTTCCTTGATTTAGTTTGAGTACTAAATTAAAAAAAAAAAAAAAATCCTTGACTGCAGTTTGCCCGTGTCAAGTACCGGGAAAATCCCGCAATTGACACATTCCATGGATGAGAATCCATGAAACGCATTATTAGACTGTTTTCAAATGCTGCATGATATATTAAAACTGTTTAAAAATCATAATAAAGCATGATGCTATTGTGAATTCATAAATGCTATAATTCAGTTTAATCAGATTTATAAGTTAAATCATTTATGAAGTTCATCACAATTTCAAAATAAAAGTTCAAACCCCTTAGCATTTCTGTCATTAAAAAATGGCCAAATTTTAAAGATTAAGTGGACATTTGAATTAAATCTTTAGTCAATATTAAACAAGGATTAGATCGAGCTGTAAAGTGTAAAAACAATTGTCGTGCCGTCGTAATATACATTCATTTTGTTATGACCAAAAAAAATATATATACAAGTATCCGATTACTCGATTAATCGTCAGAATAATCATCCAATACTCAATTAACAAAATAATCGTTAGTGACTGCTCTTATTTGTACCACTGTGGAAGAGTTCGCACATCTATCCATAGATGGATGTTGTCACCACCTTATTTATGGAGTAACACACACCTGAGTCAATTATGATTGCAGATTGGTCATTAAAATTTGGCTGACTATATTGTTGAAAAGATTGGAGTCAGTAAAAAAACGTAAGAAATTAATGATTTTATTCAGCAAGGACACATTAAATTAATCAAAAGTTACTGAAAATATTTGTGTTTTCAAAAAATGGCTGCTGAAAATTTGGCATCATGGGAATAAATTAAATTTTCAAAAATCGATTCAAATAGATTCAAAATGAAAGTTTATGTTTGCATACTATGTGTGTGTACTTTGTATGTTATGTATATATTATAATATACAAATATTGTATGTATTTGTAAACACTTGTATATAACTTATATTTATTTTTTTTACATATAAATTAACATTTTTCCTTAATATATACATGTGTGTGTATTTATATGTACATAATAAATATGCACAGTACACACACATATAGTGTGCAAATATATACTTTATGTTGATCGATTAATTGCAATTAATCAGTATTACTGATTTCACTGTGTCCTTAGGTCAATTAAAAATAAAGCAAAATAAGAGTTGTTCCAAAACAAAAAAACAAATCTTAAAAAGGTGTCAGTGGCTGCTTGGGAAAAAGTATTCAGTACATTAGTTTTGCTAGATAATCTCAAAGAGTTTGAACCATAACTCCTAAGTTTTAGTTGTTTGACTTACATGGGCTGTTTTTCTTGCTTTTAGGCCGGTGGAGTGTCTGTCCCTAACGTGGACGACCCAGAGGCTTTCCCAGCCCTGGCTTAAGCTGCCCAGATGGCACGCTCTGCTCACCCAGGAGGATCACTTCTCCATGGGTCCTTGTCTACGAGGCTTGCATGCTAATGGATCCTTCAGCAGATGAAATGATGGAAGACTGTCATCCATGCCATTCACCCCTGAGGACTGATTTTACCTGTTTTAGAAAAAAAAAAAGATGGAAAATTAAAAAAAAAAAAAAAAAAGGACGGACTTCTTGCTATTCTGAAGCAAATTATTGGTCGAGGTTTTGTATTTAGTAATAAGGTAGCAGGGATGTTTTCATACAGTGTTTCTTTTATTGTATTTCTTTTTTCTTTCGGAAATTATGCATTGTTCATGGATACTTTTTGTACTGCTGCTTGAAAATATGCATTTCCAAAAATAGGTGTGAAGAGCACACCAGTTTATCTTAAGGTGTCCCTTAGCTTGCTTGCTTTTTACACACAAGTGTCTCAAAACAAGGAACAAGGTCTACAAGGTAGTTTAGTCATTTGTAAAGGTTACTGCATCTCTAAGGGAAAGTACAGAGCATTTTGGCTCTGCTTAATTATTGACTTAAACCCTTTGGGTCCCTGAAAGCAGGCCTTAAAACAGAAACAGAATCACTGGATTAAATGTACAATTTGATTCATAATTTAATGCCAAGATGTAGTTCTGACGATTCAGTTGCACTCGCCACAAAAAGTGTCTTTTATTGAATGACCACTGTAAAGTTCAAAATGGTATGTTTATACCATTGACTATACCTTTGGTAACTCAGGATAGTATCATACTTGTTACGCAAAGTTCCAGTGTAAATACAAGCAAGTAAGTTTACACACCGCACTCCTGTTTACTGAAAAATGTGAGCCAAGTTATGGATAAATCCTTTTAGAAATGATGTTTTCTTTCTGCCCCATTGCTTTTGCAACAGCTTTACCACATAACTGATCTGAAAGAAACACCATCCTGTTCAGTGTGGAACAGCTGAGTGGTATGATAATGTGTGAATTCCTACCCTGCTATTAGACCTCTGTCAATAATTAAAAGATGGTCGATTCATACAGAGTTGTTGTGTGGACTTTATCTTCAAAGATGAAACCGCTTCAAACTTGTACTTGTCTCAGATGTTTGTTCTAATGCTGGTCAGTTATGTTTCTTTTGAGTTTCCAAAAACTAATAGTGATACTGGTCTTCTTAGTAGTTTATTTTACAGTGTAGGTAATGGTGTCTTGGCTTAGTAGTAACAATAAGGTCCCAGTTGTTAACATTAATGCATTGGCTAATATGAACAACGAGCAGTGTTTTTTTTTTTTTTAAATCCTTGTTAGTTGATGAAATGCAATTGTTTAATGTTCCTTCATGTTAGTACATGATGCATTAATGTAAACATTTAAAGGAGAAGTCCACTTCCAGAAAAAAAACAATTTACAAATAATTTACTCGCCCCCTTGTCATCCAAAATGTTCATGTCTTTCTGTCTTCAGCTGTAAAGAAATTATGGTTTTTGAGGGAAACATTCTCCATATAATGGACTTCATTGGTACCCCAAATTTGAACTTCCAAAATGCAGTTTAAATGCAGCTTCAAAGGGCTCTAAATGATCCCAGATGGGGAAGAAGGGTCTTATCTAGCGAAACGGTCTGTCATTTTTTTCGAAAAATAAAAATTTGTATACTTTTTAAGCACAAAAGCTTGTGTAGCACAGGCTCTGGGATGCTACGAATTAGTAATGGGTCGTTCTTGAACAATTCTTTTATTTTGAACGAATCTTCAATGTGACTCGGGAAGAACGAGTCATCTCGGGGAGTGATTCATTCAGTTGCGCATGCGCAACATCCTATTAGGTTCTGTACTGGAATTAGTTCACCTGTTTCGAGTCTTTGGGTTTTTCGAGTCGTTCGTTCATCTTATGGGGCTGTCACGTGATGAACGAACGACTCAAACCCAAAAACTTGTCAGATAAGAGGTGAGGTGAGCTAATCAGACTAAAGACCCAGGTAAACAATGAATGTGTACTGTGTATGGTGAAAAACTCCATCTTATTTTCTCCTACAACTTGAGAGGAGGACATTGTTGTACGTTTTTGTTTATGAACAGCGTTTACAAACTTACTTGCACTTTCTTAGTCTTTGCGCGTTCGCTTTGTAAACACTGGGTCTGTAGTTCCGCCTACGTTCCGTGTGACCTTTCGACGTGATTCAATAGTACGTAGCATCATGAACACGCATCCCAGAGCCTGTGCTACATAAGCTTTTGTGCTTAAAAGTATTTTCCGAAAAAGATAACCGATCGTTTCGCTAGATAAGACCCTTCTTCCTCAGCTGAGATCATTTAGAGCCCTTCGAAGCTGCATTTAAACTACATTTTGGAAGTTCAAAATCGGGGCACCAATGAAGTCCATTATATGGAGAAACATCCTGAAATGCTTTCCTCAAAAAACGTAATTTCTTCACGACTAAAGACAGAAAGACATGAACATCTTGGATAACAAGGGGGTGAGTAAATTATTTTTGAATTGTTGTTCTGAAAGTAGAGTTCTCCTTTAAGTTTAGATATTAAAAAATTTACATTTTGAAATTAACATTAATGCTGTAGAAATATTTACTGTGTTCATGTTACAAATGGGAGTATTGTATGAGGGTAACATTTTACAATAAGGTGTCATTTGTTAACATTAGTTAATGTACTAACTAACATGAATGAACAATACATTTATTGCACTATATATTAATGTTAGTTCATAAAAATATAGTCATTCGTTATTTATTCATGGTAGTGCACAATGCATTAACTAATGGTAATAAACAAAACTTCAATAGTGCATTTTAATAATGCATTAGTAAATGCTGAAATAACCAATAAAGGGCACATATTATGTCCCTTTTTACAAGATGTAATATAAGTCTCAGGTGTCCCCAAAATGTATCTGTGAAGTTTCAGCTCAGAATATCCCACAGATCATTTATTATAATATTTCGAAAATGCCTGTTTTGAGTGGAAGCAGAAACGTTGTTTACATGCATGTCTCTTTAAATGCAAATGAGCTGCTGTTCCCCACCCCTCAGACCTTTGAGTCTCGTTCAGCAAAATGAACGAATCTTTTTTCGAGTCATTTGGTTCATTTTAGCAAACTATAATAGAACTGTTACGTGTTACTTCCCTAACACATCTACTGCTTACACAAACGTTGATCACACTACAAACAAAACAAAATAATGCTATAATAAACAGAAAAGATTAATACCTGGGTCTTTAGTCTATGATTAGCTCACCTCACCTCTTATCTGACAAGTTTTCGGGTTTGAGTCGTTCGTTCATCACGTGACAGCCCCATAAGATGAACGAACAACTCGAAAAACCCAAAGACTCGAAACAGGTGAACTAATTCCAGTACAGAACCTAATAGGATGTTGCGCATGGGCGACTGAACGAATCACTCCCCGAGTCACATTAAAGATTCGTTCAAAATGAACGAATCGTTCAAGAACGACCCATCACTACCTTCTACAGAACATTGCTACCTTACAGTTGGTTCCTCAGATACTCTGCCAAAAAAAAAAACCCAACAACATCTGTTTGGTTTTTATCATCATGATTATCATGTCTATCATTATCATGATTTAAAGCCATGTCAGTTTGAACATCAGACCTTTTTCATGAGTAAATGATGAGCGCCGCCAGTATGAATTCTAACTTCCGATTGGATGCTGTTCGGTTCCGGTCCCCATCTGTTTTTATGTAGCTAACGTCGGCAGCGTCATGTCATCTAAACGCTCATTAAACTTTGAGGAGTGATGCACTGACAAATGACGGTTATTTCGACATTGCAAAGTGATGGCGCTATGTAGCCATGTGCTTTTAAAAAACGTTTAAATAGGTTTAACTAGAAACGCTGGAGACCGGAAATGCAAAGCATCACATGGCATGTGAGTACTAAACTTTTCTTTAGGTTTTATCCACTGATCTACATATAATGTGGTTTTATCTAGTGTTTTCACGACGCGTTGTCAGTCGGCCATATTAGCGGTAGTGAACATAAACAATGCCACTGGACCAAACGAAACTCGCATGTTTTGCTGTTTATTGCTGCTGAAAATGGTCAGTTATTATTATTATTATTATTATTATTATTTTGGGCTGTACTAAGTCTAACATTTAGACTGAGTTACTATAGATGTCATAAGTTATAACAAATCAAGGAGAAGAGTGCAAAAAACTGAGGAACAAAAGATGTTTGTGGTTGGCCAAATTGAATCAGGATTTCCAGGGCAAGAATCTTGACAACATTCGTGTTTGTTCTTATAATTTCCGGTCAGGTAGGTGAAATATTAAGCTAATATCTTACTTATTATTAATACATGTGGTATGTATCTTTACAACCTATTAATTTTAGTTTGTCAAAATACTGTGCCCTGCTTATAAAGTCCTTCTTTGTATGATTTAGCAGCTTCCACACCTTTTTTCCATGGTTTAGACAGTTAGCAGAACAACGTATTCAGTAGTACATTTACCATGCAATGATGTTGTTTACATCTGATTATCTCCAATATGGCCGAGCATCTGGGTAACTGATCAAAAACCCTTTCTTGTGCTTAAACTGTCAAATACACGCAAGTTTATGTTAAAAACACACATAAGTTACAAAACAAGTTGGTTATGTCTGTCAGGCATTTGGCAGCATTTCTGTGTGCTGTTGTGGGGCATTCACATTTCCTTTAGAAGATGTTGAAATCTAATTTTTTTATTGAGGTTTAGTTTGTGCAATACACAGAAACAACTCTTTATGGTTGACCGGTAAAATGTCAATTTATAGACCAAATTCATGTGTTGACTTCTTTCCACAGACTCATTTACTATTAAAGTTGTAGTGACAGTCAACCACACAAATATGCAAAAAAGAGAACATATTTTATTTTTTACTCAACACTTAGACTAAGGTTTACATGCAAAAAAACACTTCACATTAGGACAGTATTCAGCTGAGCTGATGAAAAACTAATGTGATGAATGTATTTGTGTCAAACATCATGCATTAGAGTAGATATGAGTCCTGAGTCTGCCTTGATATTGAAAATTGTGCAATTTTATCTTGATTGTATTGTGAAAGTTGAAAAGTTACAGTGTTAGTGTTGGACAGCTGCTGAGTGTTTTAGTAGAAAGAACCAAAGTCCATAGAATATGGTCTTTTCAAGTTACATTTGTTAAAGATATAATTCACCCAAACCTGAAAATTCTGTTACTAATTACTCACCCTCGTGTCGTTCCAAACCCATAAGACCTTCATTCGTCTTCGAAACACAAATTAAGATATTTTTGATGAAATTAAAGAGCTTTCTGACCCTGCATAGACAGCAATGCAACTAACACATTCAAGACCCAGAAAAGTAGTAAGGATGTACATAAGAGAGGATAATGACAGAATTTTAATTTTTGGGTAAACTATCCCTTTAAGTATCCGTCCTCTTGATGGGCTGTTGCCAGTCTGTTAGTAGCTGAGGTGGCCTGAAAAACCAAGCTTGTTTTTGTTTAAACCTTCTGGCACTATTTAAGCGTTTTAGAGTTGGCATGAAATTAAAATTCAGCTATTTTCTATGTACATGTTATTGATCTTGTTGTGAACGTTCATCCGTGCATTGTTCTTGTTCTTGTTGTTTTTTTTTTACCTTAACTTTTTTATTAAAATATATTTCTATCTTCTGGTGAAGCATCAGACTTCTATCCCCGACGTCTCCAAACATTTGGTCCGCTTAAACCAACCCTTTACTTAAAATCAACTGCAAGTTCGCATTCAGATCTGCTTTCATCCAATCAGCAACAGACAGATACAAGCAGGTCCCCAGGTATGGCTGGGATTCAGAAATGTTTGAAAATGTTTGTCCTTCTAAGTGACAAATTATTTTTTGGATGTCCATGGTTTTTTCAGCATCCATAGTACAGTCACACTCAGTCAAGTCAAATTTTAATGCTTCTTGAAAATCATGTGCAATCCAGAAATTCGCTGCAGTCTATTTTCACTACATCTAGCGTCAGTTTCCCTCCACTTAAAACCAGGGGCTCCAGGAAAGGGCTGTGAGTGCTTGGGAAGAATTCAAATTCGTCCAAACCCGTCTCTTCTTCTTCATCTTCCTCTTCTCCTCCACTTATTGCACCATGAGTGGAAATGTAGTCCTCTGTGATGTCTGTGATCCTGGTGATCTGGGTGGCGTCAGAGGAGCTGGACTCCTGAGAGAAACTTTTGATGTAGGCGCAGATGGGGGGATAAGAAACTTCCTCCACCTCCACGTTATCGGGCTCCTCATTCACGCTGGAGTCACACTGGTCTAGGTAGAATTTAATTTCACTCTGTGTGGGAAGGGAAACAGGTGTGTATTGGTTAAGGAACTGCATTTATAATTGCATAAATCCAATTAAATTTTTAAACAAAATTAGAATAGTGCAATAGGTTTGGGCGAATTTGAAATAATGTCATGTCATTCCAAACCCATATGGTTTCTTTCTTCTGTGGAACACAAAAGAATGCACTTGCATATAAAAGACACACTCTACTTGACATTCTAAAGCAAATTCTTCAAAGTACAGGTTAGGTGATCTCTGACCTGCAATTTGGAATCATGTGTGACCAATAGAATATCGATAGATCATAGCAAGAGCTCCTAAAAAACAAGCGTTAAAGCTGCAGTTTTGTTTGGATTTATAACTATTTGTTATATGTTAAATTTACGTTTTCAAAAAAGTGTCTGAAGAAATGTAATGTAGTCTAGTGTGATCAACACAGAATAGTCTAAGAATAGTCTAAGAATAGTCTAGGAAGTTTATGCAACTGACGCCCAGTCAATCAAACTGAAGCACTAGAATTGCTAAATACACGTAAATTAGATTATTAAGCTGTAGTTTGAGGGGATGATTTTCATTTTTCTGCATTCCTCATGTTTCACAGAAGAAAGTCTTACTGGATGATTAAATGATGATATCATTTTCATGATATTTTCATTTTTCACTATCCCCTTCACCTAGATGCTAAAGCCTGTCTATGATGCTCATAAATGCAGTTAGGTGGCCTACTACCAAGCATGTGATCAGCTAGAGACACAAAAACAGGAAAATCTGACCATATTTTATCACATTAAACTATATCTCTTATATTGTAATAATACATACTATTGTCCTATAAAAATACAAGGTAGCATTTAGTAATTATGATAATATATAATATAATATAATAGTATAGTATAGTGTAGTACTAATAGAATGATTATTATTAAAGTACCTACCAAAAGTTCCAAAACATTACAATCAGGGCCTAAAACTAACTTTTTGCCACACCTGCCAATGGCCCGTGACGTGATAAAATTTACTGGCCAAAAATTTTTTTTTTTTTTTATTGGCCATCAAACTCTTTTTGCAAAAACATGCAGTTATTACTACTAGAATGACTAAACATATTTACAATGTTTTTAATTTGTCCTGCTACTGGTGTCTCTATTAAATGTATTTTCCCTCAATTTTC
The DNA here is from genome assembly GCA_012976165.1 of Labeo catla. Lineage (NCBI taxonomy): Eukaryota > Metazoa > Chordata > Actinopteri > Cypriniformes > Cyprinidae > Labeo > Labeo catla. Next base: position 830,591 of record VONZ01000001.1, read on the forward strand.
CCTATTAATTTTAGCCATTTAACATTACAGTATAATTAAAAGCTATTATTTCTTATTTTTAAGGTTTTTAGGAAATATATAACAACTTTTAATTTAAGTGATTTTAAAACAATCTTGACATAAACTATAAATTGTATATGCATAAACTGTACAGATTAATCTTTATTCAAGCTACAAAGTTAATCAGCGACTAGAGCAGTGGAGTGATGATTTCTCTTTTTGTCTTTTGTTCTTTGATTTCCACCAATGAAAGACTTCAGCATGTTAGGTTTCACTTTAAAAGCAGCATGGTCTCTTTAAAACCTGATGCGCATGACGTGGATCTGGCACATATCCAATTTTCTCCAAACTCTTTACGGTCATTTAATACTTTATAACTCATTTAAGAATATATTTATGATATAACTCGGCAAAACTGTGTATTTTGACGTAATTGTGTGTTTTCGTCCGTTGAAGCGCTACTGGTGTGCTGTCTGAAGCGGCTCAGTGTATTCGTACAGCTGAACACGCAGCCTTTCAGTATGAAAGTATACTTCACTGCACCATTTAGGCAGCGTGTTGCCACACTCTCAGGTTATGCAGAATAAAGAATGGAGAAGTTAATCTTCTGAAATGAAGCAGCAATATCTTCTCAGTTAAAAGTTACTTTTGCTCACCAAGGCTGGATTTATTTATTAAAAATAAAGTTCCAAAATGCAGATTTTGACTCTAACACAGCTAGCATTTACAGTGAATTGAAACTGAAAACACAGTTACAACAGACATGTAGCACGATAAATCAAACTGAAATTCTCACCACCATTCAAAAAAAAATAACACCTTTCAACACTTGCATTTGGGCTTTGAACCATTTAAAACCATTTAACTGTCCTGCAGATGGCGCTGCAAACTCGTACAGTGCCCTTAGAACCATTCCATCTATGATGTGTTAAAAAAATAATCTCTTCACAGTTTTAGTTAATTACTTAAGGCCATTTCACAATTTCAGTCATCATGCATTTGCATGTATGCATCATTTTTATTACTAATCTGCACGATTCACGTGGGTCATGATTTTAGGCCAAAATTAATTCTGGATTAATATGAAAGAATTGCATCCCTGAAATACAGTGTGTGTGGGCAATTCCATACATTTACCTGGTCATCAGTGTATGTCTTTGCACATTTGCTGTTTGCTGGATCTGGAATAATAGGCAGTAGACACTGGCAACACCATAAGAACCTATCAAGCAGAACAGACATGGCAGTGTTTTAAATCACAAAAACAGGCCTTTTTTCTGTAGAATTTAAAGCATTCTGCTGATTCTAACCTTTTCTGGACAGAGGTGAACTGACAGAGGCACAGGAGGATTAGACAGCCCAAAAGTACTGCTCCACCAGCCAGAATCACAAGGGACAGCATTCTCTCAGCTGAAAGAGGACGACATAGGTTAGGGCTGCACGATAATGACAAAAATCATAATTGTCGATGATTCCCTTGAAATTGTAATTGCGATTATTAATTATAATGATCACAATTTACATTTAATTATATTTTGAATAGTTTTATATCATTGTTTAAAGCAACTGTATTCCACATTTTTATATAAAGTTTCTTCTTTTAATATAAAAAAAAATTAAATTTAAAAAATAAAACAATGAGGAAAAAATACACTCCCCCCCCTCTCTCTCTCTCTCTTACACACACACACACACACATCTTCATCAAGAAAGCAGAATAATGTTAGTGGAAATTGTTTTTTTGTAATTGTGCCTTTGAACGATTACATAATTGTGGCATCTGTAATTGTAATCACGATTAGAAATTTGATTAATTGTGCAGCCCTAACATAGGTCATTTTTATTAAATGGGGGATGAACATCTATCTTCATAAAAGTGATTACTAAGATTGTATTTAGTGTTATACATAAGTGTTTTAGTATAAGTGTTTTACATGAATACATACAGTCTGATGGTGTGCAGAATGGGAGATCACTTCCTCTGGGTCCCTCCCCAGCATCAGTCCAGGCAGTGACCCATAGATTGTAACACTGTCCTGGTGACAGTCCACTGATGACATACTGTGTGTTTGGATGGTCTACACCTGGAGCCAAAGTGTAGCACCACATTAGAAAACTTTAATATCACAGTTTATTTAACAATAAATAATTGATAAACACCCCAAGCAAGTAGCAGTCTGTTCTGTGTTTGCTTAATAAAAGAAATCTTGGGAGCCAAAAGTAAATACTGTATCAGTGTAAACATATATCCACCAATTAAAGGAGAAGTCCACTTTCAAAACAAAGATTCACACATAATGTACTTACCCCATTGTCACCCAAGATGTTCATGTCTTTGTTTCTTAAGTCGTAAAGAAATTATGTTTTTTGAGGAAAAAATTTCAGCATTTTCTTCCAGAATGCAGTTTAATTGCGGCTTCAAACGATCCCAAATGCGGTTGTAAACAATCCCAGCCTGAGAAAGAAGGGTCTTATCTAGCGTAACAATCAGTTATTTTCATAAAAATAATACAATTTATTTACTTCTTAATGTCGAACGCTGGTCTTGTCTCACTCTGCCTAAACTGTTTTTGTTCTGGGAAAAACTCATCTCATGTTCTCCCTCAATTTCAAAATCGTCGTCGCTGTTTTACCTTTTTTGTTAAGGGTGTTTGATCTTCTTTGCATGTTCACTTTGCAAAGACTGGGTCGGAACTTCTGCAGCGATGTAGGATGATTTTGAAATGTTTTTTGAAGTTGAGGGAGAAAATACGATTGGAGTTTTTCGACATACCCTAACTGTCTTGAACCAGAATACACAGAGTTCAGAGAGAGCAAGGCAGGACGAGTGTTTGAGAATAAAAAGTATTTAAATTGTTTTTTTTCTTTATGAAAATAACCGATCGTTTCGCTAGATAAGACCCTTCTTTCTCAGCTTGGATTGTTCACCACCGCATTTGGGATCGTTTGAAGCCACATTTAAACTGCATTTTGGAAGTTCAAAATCGAGGCACCACATCAGTCCATTATATGGAGAAAATCCTGAAATGTTTTCCTCAAAAAACATAATTACTTTACGACTGAAGAAAGAAAGACATGAACATCTTGGATGACAGTGGGGTGAGTACATTATATGTGAATCTTTGTTTTGGAAGTGGAGCTCTCCTTTAATGCTTGTTTAACCGCCTTAAAATAAGCCTTACTGAAATTGTGAATGTCTCCCTTCAACTTGTCCATCAAGTAAACAGTGTATTTTTTCAAACAGCCTCTTCTTTTCTTGGGAGGGATTTCGGACCACGTCACGTTCATGCTCTCGCTCTTCTTCCAGCCAAGTTGAGGAACTGGACCCTGTTCTGGAGCTGTGAATTCCAAGATACCGTGATTACGATAGGTAGAGTCATGCATTTTTATTAATGTTCTCACCAGGGCTACATTTATTTTATTAAAAAGAAAGTAAAATGATAGTAATATTTCTGATACATTTCTATGCATATTTCTCTTTTCTATTTTAATATATTTTAAAATGTAATTTATTCCTGTGATGGAAAAAAAGCTGAATTTTCAGTAGCCATTACATCAGTCTTCAGTGTCACATGATCCTTCAGAAATCCTTCTAATATGCTGATTTGGTGCTCAAGAAACACTTCTAATTATTATCATTATCATTATACAGCTGTTTAATATTTTTGTGGTAACCATTATTTTTCTCAAGATTCATTGCTGCATCAAAAATTTCAAATGTACCTAGCTGAAAATAAATAAAGAAACACATTTTAGTCACTCCAAACCTTTGAATGGTAGTGTGCATATATGTAGAGTTGAGGTCAAAAGTTTACATACACCTTGCAGAATCTGCAAAATGTTCATACAAAATCATACAAAATGCATGTTGTTTTTTTTAATTTAGTACTAACCTGAATAACATATTTCACATTAAAAAAGACATTTACATATAGTCCACAAGAAGAAAAAATAGTTGAATTTATAAAAACGACCCGTTCAAAAGTTTATATACTCTTGATTCTTAATACTGTGTACCTGAATAATCAACAGCTTTTTTTTTTCTTCTTTTTTTTTTAGTGATAGTTGTTCATGAGTCCCTTGTTTGTCCTGAACAGTTGAACTGCCCACTGTTCAGGTCCCACAAATTCTTTGGTTTTTAGATTTTTTGTGTATTTGAACCCTTTCCAACAATTACTGTATGATTTTGAGATCTGTCTTTTCACACTGAGGACAACTGGACAACACGGGACTAATATGCAACTATTAAAAAACGTTCAAATGCTCACTGATGCTTCAGAAGGAAAAATGATGCATTAAGAGCCAGGAGTGTAAACTTTTGAACAGAATAAAGATGTGTACATTTTTCTTATTTTGCCATATTTTCTACAGAAGATACTTGCGTTTCTCAAAACACAAAATAAATTAAATTAAACCCTGATTTTTCAAATTCAAAAAGTTTTCACCCCCCAGCTCTTAATGCATTGTTTTTTCTTTCTGGAGCATCAGTAACTGTTTGAACCTTCTGCAATAGTTGCATGTGAGTCCCTCAGTTGTCATCATTGTGAAAAGATGGATCTCAAAATCATACATTCATTGTTGGAAAGGGTTCAAAAACACAAAAATGCTGAAAAACCAAAGAATTTGTGGGATGTGAAGGAATTTTTTTGGGGAACTGCGGGGAGTTTTAACTGTTCAGGACAAACAAGAACCTCATGAACAATTACCACTAAACAAAACAAAACACAGTGGATCATTCAGGTAACAACACAGTATTAAGTATCAAGCGTATGTACAATTTTGAATGGGGTCATTTTTTACTAAACTATTGTTTTCTCTTGTGGACTATATGTAAACATCTTTTATGTAAATTTTTTTATTCAGATCAGTATTAAATCAAAAATAACATGCATTTTGTATGATCCCTCTTATTTTTTCGAAAAACAATTAACATTTTGCAGATTCTAACTTTTGACCTCAAATGTATATATACTGATTTAACCTACTTCAATGAAGATTTACGCAGAACTAACCTGATTGCCTTGTGGCAAAGCCTGTAATGGATACCATTTTGGGACCAGATGGTCGCAGAGCAGTGACTGCACCCTGATAGCATTCTTGAGGCTGTAGACCTGAACAGACAACAGAATAAAAGGTACAAGAAGAGAGAGAGAGATACTACTTTTATGACAGTCTGGAAACCAAGCAACTAATTTTGTCTGTTTTTAACTCAAACCATCCAATCAAACCTGCCTGTAATGTGAACTTTGGCATCCACCACTTCAATCCACTGAATTCCCTCTATGTTGTTAACCGGATACCAATGCACCACAAACTCAGTGGCAAACTTGGCCCAGGAGAGGGCAATGCTATGACTAGTCAATGGCTGGTGTGACAGGGAAACTGAAACCAGACCTGTGAATGCAAAAAGCATGGCTTAACTTTGCTATTTTAACCACATGCATTGACTTTCATTATTTTAAAATGGGTCTGAACCAGTTGTTTGGATTAGGATTGCTAACACAGCACCTTTGTTAAAAAAAAAAAACTAAAAAAACACAGGCTTACCTGGAACATGCAGCGGAATAAATTTGACAGGAGAATGGCCATCTGAGTTACTTGCGGACACTGACACAGAACAATCAGAACAGCATATGCTCTGATTTCTGCTGGGTGGAACTGCGATGAAAGAATGCCTCATTCCCGTTTGCTCCTGAACACTTATATTATACCTCTGAATTTTCCCCTTAGCATCTGATATATTCAGTTCCTAAAACATAATGAACACGAATATTAAGGCACTCTTTATTATGCAGATGCATCTAACCAAAATCTGTGGCAGAGTCAGCCATTAATGACACAAACATGACTCTAAAATAGAGAATTCTCAAATCCATCATTTCCCCTAAGCCCCTACTCAGTTTTTGTAAACTGAAACTGAGTGTCGACTAACTTTTGGTTTCAGACTAACAATGTGTTTGGGAGATGCAATTCACGCAAGCAAACCATCGTCTAGTGGTGGTTTGACCTTTAAGGGCCTGTGTGAAAAGTGAAGTACAGGGGGAGGGGATCATGTAGCGACCTGTCCGTAGCATGTATACCGCTAAATAAAACATAATTGTGGTCGGTAAAGTGTTACGTGCCTTCCAAAATATGCGGAAACACTTGCTGTTAGATTGTGGGGGTTTCGGTTCTTGAAGGTACCAGACATCAAGCGCCTTATCAGGAGCTAAAGAGAGAAAGAAGAATAAAAACAGTTCCGTTCAGTCACTTTCTTTTTCTTTCACTTGGCATGTAAATTGTAAAATGTTGATTATCAGTATACTGTGGGGTGTTTTCCTCTAAAATAATCCCCATAATTTTTTTTTCCTAAGTTACACCACAGTTGCTGCTTGTGAAATATAAAAGTCTTTTCTGTGATCCCGTCTTAAGTAGGTTAAGTAACAGATGATCAAAAGTGTATTTAATCGGTCACCACTCAAGTTTGCTTTAGCTATTTTTGCCCATTATCTCAAGCACCTGAGGCACGCTGACAAAGAAGTGAATATTCTACGTCAGTACAGTCAACTTATCTAACACCATCATAATTCTGAAGTACTCTTTCCAGAACATGCAGAACTACCTACGTTCATTTGATCCCTCTCACATTTTCTGATGACTTTAAAAGAGTTATACAGCTCACAATAACTACACAAGAAAACCGCCTTCAAAATTTTGTCATTTTGTAATTCCTCCCTGGACCCTAGACCACAAAACCATTCATAAGGGTCAATTTTTTGAAACTGAAATTTATACATCATCTGAAATGAACAAATAAGCCTTCCATTGATGTATGATTTGATCATAAGACCATATTTGGCAGAGATAAAACTATTAGAAAATCTCAGGGTGCAAAAAAATCTAAATATTGAGAAAATCACCTTTAAAGTTGTCCAATTTAAGTTCTTAGCAATGCATATCACTAATCAAAAATTAAGTTTTGATATATTTACATTAGGAAATTTACAAAATATTTCATGGAACACGATCTTTACTAATGATTTTTGGCATAAAAGAAAAATTGATCATATTGACCCTGGCAATTTCTACAAATATACCCGTGCTACTTATGACTGGTTTTGTGGTCCAGGGTCACATATATTTTGTAACTTACCTTCTTCTTTGGTTTTTGCTTTCTTTGGTTGACTCCAGTCACTCCACAGACCTACTTTCTGGTCTATTTTCCTCCTGATCTGGAACATGTATGTACTATCTGGCTGCAGTGAGGATATGTTCAATCTGCTCTTAGCATTAATCTGCGGAGACAACATAATATAATGTGTTGATGTAATATCTTAACTAAGAAGATTTCTCTGGATTTCTGTTAAAATGTCTGTCAAGAACGCATAGATTATATTTAAAAGAAGGAATTCCTCCTTTAGTGAAATGCAAAAAGAGAACACGTGAAAAATATGAGCATTTGTTTTCCATAAAACAACAATAGATGGAGTTTAAAACAGTTGTGCTGCTTAATATTTTTTTATGGAAACTTTGATACATTTTTCAGGATTCTTTGATGAATCAAAAGTTTAAATGAGCACAATTTGTTTGCTGTTTTTTTATACATATGACCAATAATAATAATAATACACAAGTAGCCGTGCACGGCTGTGATTCGTACGTAGGCATGAGAACACACACACTGTTTCCCAATACTAAATACTATTATTTATATAAAATATTATTCATTTAATAATGATATTTAATAAACAACAACAGCCATCATAAAAGTTGCTAGGCAATTCAATTGCAAACACAGCGCTCTGATATACAGCAGTGAAGTTTCACAAAATATAACGTGGCGAAACTTTCCCCTCAGTTAAAACTATTTACTCTGGAACAAATAATATATTAATGAGACCAAAGATTGCCTGTTAGATTTACCCAAAGTGATTTATATCTTATGTTTAACCACTATAGAGACATCAGAGCCAGTGGAAAATAACAGAAAATCTGGCCGAGGTGAGGTGCTCTTGGCAGGTTCATGAGCATTTAATGGCCACTGACACCCCGGGGCTCACACCTCCAAAAACATCAAAGCACATTTTCAAAACAGATGTAATGTTTATTAATAAACTGCATATTTTAAGTCTAAACTAGTACATTCCCGCCTAAAAACAGTGGGCGTCAGCCAAGACCCTCACTTTGAGAAACACTACAAGCAAAACAATCTGTGAAATGGTTGGACTTCCGATATCACTAGAACATCGCACTCATCTCAGCCAATCAGATTCGAGGATCAGAAAGAACTGTTGTATAAATTTGTATATCTTCATTCACAGTCAAATACAACATGGTATCTATGAATGAATCACACACTGTTTGATGTCACGGATGTCAAACGGCGTTCAGAATTTCCCCGTTTGTGTTCCAAGGACATGAAAGTGAGTAAATAATGCCAAATGTTAATTTCGTTTGAACTATCCCTTTAAGCACGCCATAGCATCACCTGTGGAAAGCATCTTTAGGTTTAAAATCAACAGACCATCTCTGGATCTCCAAACATATTTCTTCAAAGCTGGCTGTCCTGTACTGTATGGAATAGTTTCTGAAACTAATTTCATTGATAAAGACACATCAAGACATTCATTGTGGGAAGAGCAACAGTCAGCGGTTCAGTTTCCTAACTATAAGGATGGTGAAAAACCCCTTTCTTGACGTTTCTTATTCCAGGTTTGAGTCATCAAGGAGGGCTTGCGGTTTGACGACCAAACTAATCTGTGAGGTTTTGTGGGTTTTGTCTGTGTCATCATGAATCGACTTGCAACTCTGCATTTTTATTTATCAGCCTTACCAAGATAGATGACTGATACGTCTGCAAGTACAGAAAAGTGGCTTTGACTCCAAATACCACTTCAATGTGATTGTAACTGAAGATGTAGAACAATTAAACCACATTTTAGAATCAGAAGCTTTTACCTGGTTGGTGTTCCAAATGCCGTTTTCTGAGCTGTATTGGATTTCAACCAAGTTCATGCTATGATTGTCTGTGTGTAGGTTGCACCATCGGGAGGAGCAGCTCGCTTCACTGATGTTAGGCTTTGAGGGTTTTACTGTTAAAAAAAACAAACAAAAAAAAAAACAGAGAAGCAATGCATCATTTACAGTCCACACTAACTAAATGCACTCCAAATCTTTCTTTTAGGTAAGATCTTTTGATGTAGTTGATGTAGATGTCTTTAATAACGTCAACTAGTGGGCTGGTGTAAAAACAACAAATTCTACAAACTGACCCAATTTTTATTCTTTGGAATCCCCCAGCCCACAACCACTTTTTGCGCAGGCACAACATGATGAAATGACAGGCAATAAAAGCTATACATCTTCCATGTGGATCATTTGTTTCATAAACAAACCAACAATTTGTCTGTCCTTATTTTTTTTTTTCTACAACATAGAGAAAGATGAGAAACAGAAGCTTTTGTTTGAATTTTACGTTCTTTAGTGCAGTGCCTCTTAACCAGAAAACTCCCAAGGGGGCCTCAATACAAGTTTTTTTTTGTTTGTTTTATTTTGTTTTATAAGAAAACAAGCAAGCAATATTTAAGCAGGTAGAAAGTATATGTGACCCTGGACCACAAAACCAGTCTTAAATCGCTGGGGTTTATTTGTACCAATAGCCAAAAATACATTGTATCTGTCAAAATTATTGATTTTTCTTTTATGGCAAAAATCATTAGGAAATTAAGTAAAGATCATGTTCCATTAAGATATTTTGTAAAATTCCTACTGTAAATGTATGAAAACTTAATTTTTGATTAGTAATATACATTAAGAACATTATTTGAAGAAATTTAAAGGTGATTTTCTCAATATTTCGATTTTTTTTGCACCCTCAGATTTCTGTTTTTTAAATAGTTGTATCTCGGCCAAATATTGTCCTATCCTAACAAACTATACATCAATGAAAAGCTTATTTATTTAGCTTTCATATGATGCATGAATCTCATGACCCTTACGACTGGTTTTGTGATCCAGGGTCACATATTTAGAATATCTGACTGAGAATAGCCTTTGAATGAAATGGTTGAGAACCACTGCTTTAGTGTTTTGCAAGTATGCAAACAAAAATCTTATCCCCACACTGTACTGCCGGCTTTGATTTGCATCATGCAACATTTCTGCTTTTTGGTGTGGATAGAAAAACTACTTGTCATGCAATGATTTCGTTTTTTGACTTCTGCCATTCTTGTATTTAAAGAAGTCATGAATTAAGATAAATCAATTCAGTAATCCATATTAACCAGAACTTATCCTAAACAACTGAATGGTTTCACTCTATTGGTGTTTGAAATTATGAGTTTGAGTAATTCTTTACCTATATTCCTGAGGATGAAGGTGTGGGGGCCTGAGGTTTTTGAGCCCAGGCTATTAGAGACGTTGAGCGACACAACAAGCTGTGATATAGGGCTGATGATAGGGAAGGTGGAGTGACAAACTCCTGTAGGATCCATAATACTCATATATTCACGGTGCGGGTCACCGTGAACCCTGAAAAAGCATATGGAAAATATCAAGTAACATAATTAATGAGATTTTTAATTGTGTCTCTGCTTTGGGCTGTATCATATGTTCTATAGACTCCTTGTAAAGCTGATTTGACCTGTTTTACTAACCGTATTTTACATGTTGTGCTGATTATGGTACCTCTTCCTGTTGTCCAAATGCAACTGACATTGCCAGATTTCATTTTTTGAATGCAGGTCAGATTTTGTGGAACATCTGGAGGGTCTGAAAAGAAAAAGCACATGACTGTCATGCATGAAATGTCACTTCAAAGTTTCAGAATCTCCACCCTTGCCAAAAGGTGGAACAGATCATACTCGTCAGCTTTTACCACTAATTTTGTTTCAGTAATTAGTTTCAACCCTTTACGAGCATTTTTCGCTGTATATTTTCTCTGCACATAATTTGTCACAAAGAATAGGTGTCTTTATTTTGCATGTCTAAAAGACATATCTCTAGCAAAGTTTAATAATGTAGCATTATATAGCGCAGGGTTACCACACCTTTGGACCAGTGATCCCCCAAGACTTTTCCAATTATTTAAAATTAAGATAATGCAGTTATATAAAGACTGCATTTCAGAACTGAAAAAAACTTTGGAACCCTGAAATAAAGAGATGTTGTAGAAATTTTACATGCTTACATCCTGGTTTGATGTCAATTCCACATGGTTCTGTGTTCCCCTTACACTTGCAGCTGTAGATGCTCAGATCTGTTATATTCTCAACGTCCACCGACATCTCTTTTGGGGAATTGGAGGGTTCTTGTTTAATTAGTGTCGTGTTCAGAAAAGCTTGTTTGAAGCATTGCTCTTTAAAGGTGCAGAAGAAGGTGAATTTGGATCCTAAGAGGACTTCTTCTCCTTTGCTTGACCTTGCAGTGCACACAGTTCCTGCAAGAAGTATAAATAAATATAAAAAGAGTGTGCAACAAAAAATGTTATCATGGGAAACGTAGTATATTTGCAACAGAGTTGTAACCATTCCTCCGTACTCCCAATAGTCATAACAGTCAATCACTGAGTGTTTATAAATAATTAATTATTAATTTTGTCCACCATAATTCTATAAATATGTTTACATCCCCAAGTGTTGTACACTACAGTCAAATGTTTTCGTTTTTTTTTTAAAGAAGTGCTCACCCTGCATTTATTTGATCCAAGCACAGCACAATTTGATAAATTTAAAACATCCTTGTTAAATACAAGTATTAATTTCTATACCTTGATCACAGGAATAAATTACATTTTAATAAATATTCAAATAGAAAGCAGTTATTTTAAATGGTAATAATATTTCACAATATTGCTGCTTTTGCTGTATTTTGGATCAAATAAATGCAGGCTTGGTGAGCAGAAGAGACTTATTTAAAAAATTAAAAATCAAAAAACATGAAAACAAGTCTTCCTGTTCAAAAACTTTTGACTGGTAGTTTATATTAACTAAATTAAAACTACGATAAATTCAAATACAAATTTGAATGTATAAGCCAAATGTTCCAAACAAATGTAGCGTGTCTAATTTCAAATCCACCTTCTCAGGCTGTTCTAAATAACATGTTTGGATCTCACGTGTTGGTGTTTCTTTAACTATAGACAGTTTTGGTCTTTAGGACTCTTTTAGTCATGTATTTTATTTGTGCAATATTATTATCAAACAGTCAATAAGCAAACATCACCACAATATAAGCCACAGTATAATTTCCACCACATTATCAAATGATGTCATTTTTTTATTTAATATAACATTCTATGCTAGAAACGAAAATGATCTTGCTGAGCCTAATTTATAGCTAGCATTAAATAATATTAAGAAAAATTTATTTTCACGTCGCCGCCATAATAAAGTTTACAAGACCTTCAAATAACGAGAAAAGGCGGTTTGTCGAAATTAAAGTCAAATCCTAGCTAATAAAATTGCCCGAATAAATTGAAAATAAACATGTCATACCTCCATGTGCACCTGTAGCCAAGATGAAGCACAACACGACGAGGACCGACCACGTACATTCAGAAGACATCGAGCTCAGTGCTGAAGATCACACAAACTCACAAGACCCTCTGTGGACAACCATATATGAGATTTTAAGCGTTGCCTTCCCATTTTACTTCCTTATTGACCAATTCACGTCACTCTTTTATCATTAAGACGTGTTCTACATTAAACGAATATACGTAGCTCAGCAGTATACACGTATTGTTTTACAACAGTAGGGCGTTTGTCACGTCGCGTCAATGTCGCGTAGTTTTGAGACTTCAATTCCAGAACGGTTCATCGGTTAAGATAACACTTCAAATACTTTTCAAGACTTATATAACATAGCTGTATACTCACCCCTGCCCATGGGACAGACCTGTTCGGTTTGGTCATTTGTGCTGATTGTGGGTTTTAATGTGGCAGTAAAGCCGTCAGGCGCATCTCCTCCCTCTTCTGTTGAAGAACTGAGAGCGCGCAATGCCTTGTGTGATTTGCTTAAACTCGAGTGAGTAACGAGGTGACATCAGTACCCTCTACACTCAATATACTGTAGGATACTGTTAGTCAGGAATGCTTTTATTCATGTCTGTATTATTACGTACAGATGACAGTAAACAGCGCTCGTTACTGTTACGCAGTGTATTTTTAGGTTTGTGAAAACGTTATTAATTATAACTTGATTATTTACACATTAACACCATTGAATCAAAGAGAATGGAAACATTTTTGCTTTGAAACATTTCAATCAGAAGAATAAAAATAGAAAACCGTTGAATTGTTATTTATAAAATGTCAGTTTAAAAATTTTCAAATATAAACCTAAAGAGATTCAGATGTTTTTAAATGGTCAGTTTAATATTTTATCCAATATATTAGCCTATATTATGATAGGAACAAAAAGTTCTGCATAATCAAAGTGCAGCTAAAGCATCGAAAATTTCCACCATCAGGGCAATAATTAAGAAGTTCCAATCAGCTAAGTATGTTACAAATCTGCAAGGAAGAGGATGTGTGTCTATATCGTTCTAATGCACACTGAGAACGAGAGTTTGAGTGGCCAAAGACTCTCCAAGGATCACAGCTGTAGAATTGCAGAGATTAGTGGAATCTTGGGGTCAGAAAGCCTAAAAAAAAATCAAACAGTCCCTACATCACTAGATGTTTTTAAAATGGGTTTTAAGAAAAGAAAACTCCTGGCTCATCCAAAAACTCCAACAAATTCAGTTGCCAGACATGAATGGAACTTCAAATAGGACTGGCTTCCATGGTCAGAGCTTTTTGACAGGGTTTGGTGTCCACAGTTAAATATACTGCTGGATCTTTAATGTTGTGGGCCTGTTTTTCTGCTGGAGGTCCTGGATGTCTTGTTCATATAGATGGCGTCATGGATTCAATCAAATACCAACGGATAAATAAACCTGCCTCTGTTAGAAATCTTGTAATGGACCATGTTTAGATCTTCCATCAATGATCCAAAACAAACATCAAAATCAACACAAAAATGAGTCACTGAGCACAAAATGAAGCTTCTGCTATGTCAGTTCCCTGACCTGAACGCTGTAGAAAATAAGTGTGGTGAACTGAAGAGAAGACGCACCAAAATGGAGCTGGGAATCTGAAGGATCTGGAGAGATTCTGGTTGAAGGAATGGTCTCTGATCTCTTGTCAGGTGTTCTCCAAACACATCAGGCATTGTAGGACAAAACTCCGAACTATTATCTTGGGAAAAGGACGTTGCAATAATTGGGTGCCAGTAATAGTGGCTACGTGAGCTAGAGAAAAACATGTATTTCATTATGCGATTTCCCTCCTACTTTCTATTGTTTTACTTCAGTGAAAGGTCAGAATTTCAGACATTTTTTGAATGAAAGATCAAAAGGATAAACAATGCAGATTTATTTTCACAGCCACCTTTGCTCATATTTACCAAGGGTGCCAAAACAGCATCAGTGGGCGACACTGTGGTATTGTTATATATAAGGATATATAAGGTGTTAATGGGTTCTCTGCGGCCCCAGACAAAATATAGCACTTACATGGATAGCTGACCCAAAAATTAAAATTCTTTCATTAATTATTCACCCTCATGTCATTCCAAACCCATAAGACCTTCATTCATCTTCAGAACATAAATTAAGATATTCTTTTGATGAAATCCGAGTTTTCTGACCCTGCATAGACAGCAATGCAACTGAAATGTAACAACATAAACAATGCTGACATAGAACAGTCATGTGCTGTGCCTTGTTTGCATGCAAAGGAAGGCACTTGTACTGTAAAAATTCGTCCAGTTTCAACTTAAAAACTTAATTTCAGTAGCTGCCTTAAAATTTTAAGTAAAACCAACTTAAAAGTACAAGTCATTTCAACTCACTACAATAAAATAAGTTTAAATGACTTGTACTTTTAAGTTGATTTAACTTATGAGTAGAACTGACTTGTAGGGTCTTAATGAAAAGTCTCTAATATACTTTGATTAAAAATTCTCAATGGTTTTGTAAAACAACACCCTTTTTATCTTGTCAAAATGAGCTCAGCAAAAATCATCTCATTCTAAGGGGTTGTTTTTTTTTAAATGCAAATGAGCTCTGCTCACCCCGCCCCTCTCTTCTCTCTGTGGAAATATGGTCTTGTTTACATTAGCTGCATTTAACCGCATGTAGCCGCGTTTAGCCGCTAAACTTCCTAACTACCAGGTTATAAGGAAAGGCGATCGCAAAGATTCATAAAAAAAACCCTTATACTCACTTTTGCTGTAAGTGAAGCTGGATCACGAATGATTCGCGCGAACATAGACGGATATATGTAGATCGGGAGGTGCACTCCATTCACAAACAAAGGTAATCTACTGCATCTTCAGTGGCTCAGATAACGGGAGTAAATGATGACCACTATGTTCATTATTACATCCAGCAACACAACACCTCAATCGCTCAATCGGAGATATTCTTGTCTAATTTACATCCCTGCTCCGGCATCAAAACAAAGAGGGTGGACTGTGACAGCTGATTCGAGGCAGATTCGAGGTAAATCGCTCATGTCAATCAACTATCGTGGGAGCGGCCTCTGTTGGTGTGACGGCACACTGACAGGTATCTGAGAACGGCTCGATTTGAAAAAGGGAATATTATTTTTACAGATTAATTAAAAACCGCTGCATGGATTTTTATCATTATAGGGTAGATTTGTACATACACTGCCAACACACATTAATGTTCAAACAACATGAAAAAGTGAATTTAGCATCCGATGACCCCTTTAAAGGAGAACTCCACTTCCAGAACAACAATTTACAGATAATGTACTCACCCCCTTGTCATCCAAGATGTTCATGTCTTTCTTTCTTCAGTCATAAAGTAACTGTGTTTTTTGAGGAAAACATTTCAGGATTTTTCTCCATGTAATGGACTGCTATGGTGCCCAGAGTTTGAACTTCCAAAATGCAGTTTAAACGCGTCTTTAAACGATCCCAGCCGAGGAAGAAGGGTCTTATCTAGTGAAACGATCGGTTATTTTCATTAAAAGAATACAATTTAAATAATTTTAAATTCAAACGCTCGTCTTGTCTTTTTTTCTCTGAACTCTGTGTATTCTGGTTCAAGACAGTTAGGGTATGTCGAAAAACTCCAATCGTATTTTCTCCCTCAACTTCAAAAATCATTTCAAAATCATCCTACATCGCTGCAGAAGTACCGACCCAGTCTTTGCAAAGTGAACATGCAAAGAAGATCAAACACCCTTTACAAAAAAGGTAAAACAGCGATATAGGACAATTTTGAAGTTGAGGGAGAACATGAGATGGGAGTTTTTCGACATACTCTAACTGTCTTGAGCTAGAATGAGCATTTGACATTAAAAAGCATATAAATTGTATTATTTTTTATGAAAATAACACTAGATAAGTCCCTTCTTACTCGGCCGAGATCATTTACAACTGCATTAGGGATCATTTGAAGCCGCCATTGAAGTTGTCGGGGCACCATAGCAGTCCGTTATATGGAGAAATGTGCAGAAATGTTTTCCTCAAAAAACATAATTTCTTTACGACTGAAGAAAGAAAGACATGAACATCGTGGATGACAAGGGGGTGAGTACATTATATGTGAATCTTTGTTTTGGAAGTGGACTTCTCCTTTAAGTTTTTAAGTTGAAACTGGTGAAAACTTTTTACAGTGTGCCTACATCGTGGTACTCTTGATAATGACGGAATATGTGATTTAAAGAAGAATTGTTAAATAAAGTCATTATTTTAGTTTTCTTTGCGCGCAAAAAGTATTCTCGTAGCAATTGGAATGCCATGAGGTCAAGTAGTTAATGACAGAATTGCATGTCTTCCCAAAGTCTAAAAAACCTTTCTCAGCCTTGTATAAGATATTGGATGTTTTCTCTGATCTAGAGAATTTGCTCTGCTCTCAAGTGCAGTGGCAGCACTGCATTATTTCACATTACATGCATAATCATAAAGGGACTAAATAGGTGCTTTTGCAAGGTCAGACTGCCCACCCACCCTTAAAGTTCCCACACATCATCTCGAAAGATGTAATTCAGAACCACAATAATAGATTGGAATATTTGTGCAGAGTAGTGCTACGAATGAGTGGATGACGTCTCCTCACGTGTGAGATGTTGAACTGTACTCTTAAGGGCGACATGAGAACTTTCTCAGGAAGTTTTAAAAACAACTTTGCGGTGCAGGTGTCTCTGCAGGATGGTGTGTAACTGAGAACCAAATGAACCTCTTGAAACTCACTGCATAATGGCATAAATAACATGTCAGGTTAACAAGGTCAAACATGTCAAACGCAGAATTGCAGGTTTTTAAAATGTTCTATCCACCATCTGACTGTGTCAAAGATAACAAGCAGTTATATTCCCATGCACTGCAAGAATGTATGTACATCAGATTTCATGCATTGGTTAAACATTTATAAAGCGATTTGTTAAGTGATTTGTGTTTACCTCTACAATGTATAAACACTCAAAAGTTACCACCATTCCTGTAAACTAGCACTGAAATATAAAGGTGTGGTTCCTGTTCACTGAGCTTTGAAACACCTGCAATTGTGTTACAAGAAATGTATTAGTTCCTTTAAAATATCATGCTTACTTTTTCTCCTGAAATCTATATTTAGAGGGGCAGCACACGTTCAGGAAGTCCTTCAGGAGCATGAGTGGCATGTTAAACACACACACACACACGTATATGATTTTTAATGTTTTTGAAAAACTCTCTTCTGCTCACCAAGCCTGCATTTATTTGATCTAAAATATAGCAAAATCAGTAATATTATGAAATATTTTTACTATTTAAAATAACTGCTTTCTATGTGAATATGTTTTAAAATCACAGGAATAAATTACATTTTTAAATCTATTCAGATAGAAGCCGTTTATTTTAAATAGTAAAAATATTTTAAAAATTTAAATTTAAAATTTAAATGATGAGCAGAAGGAATTACATTTCAAAATACATTCAAATAGAAAGCAGTTATTTTAAATAGTAAAAACATTCAAAATGTTACTGTCTTTGCTGTAGTTCAAATAAATGTGAAATTTAAATTTTTTTCTTAACAAAATCTTACTGTTCAAAAACTTTTGACTGGTAATACATATATTCCTCACATTCTGCATTTTAAGATTTTAAAAAGAGAAAAGAAGAACTAGTAAGAACTAGTTCCTTTGTTCACTTCATTTTATCACAAATTCGTTTACAAAGAAGGCTCAATTTCAGTAAGACTGAAACTAAAAGACAGTAATGTCACAACACTGTAACTTTTTATTACAAGGTCACTATTGCTTTGTCTGTTATTACAGATCATTTGATATGTACAGAATATTTATGTGCTTTAACTGAAATTACAGTCTATCTGTGAAGGATGTAGGTTGTCAAACATGCACAACTGTTAGCCAATCATAGAAGTTTACTTCTGCATCTACAATCTGCCATGCTTATTCAAACAGAGCAAAGCAAGACAGAAAATAGCCTATTACTTCTAAATTATGTTTTGATGTAAAAATCTTAACATTATAATTGAACCTCAGAGAACAGAAAAAAATAATAAAAAGGCAGTTATGACCCCTTTAACTCTTTACTTTCAAGCCCCAGCTAACATAAGACGTCAGGATGAAAATACTCTTAAGGGAATTTTCAAAAGTTTGAAAATATGTTTTATTTTATGACTAGTATCACAGAAATTGTATACTTCACATTAAATGGCTTTTCATTTAGTTAATATTATGTTATCTACAAGTACAGTTTTTTTTGTTTAAAAACAGAGATTTTAAGTACACTACAAGTGCACATTCAATACAATTAAGAAAAAAGTGCAGTGTGTCAGTCATATGTTTTTTTTTTTGTGTCAGAACAGTATTTGAAAAGAAGAAGTTGCTATGAATACATCTAGCAGCAACATACAGTACAATTTACTTTACATATTATCTGCAGAGTGAGTGGAAACCACAGTGTGATGTTGATATATCTGACTAAAGCCACAATATAGCAGACAATACAGAGAAAATAAAGTATCATCACTGCAAAATCCTTGAAAAAACTTAATGCTTTATGTACAAGATGCTTTCATACAAGATCTTGTATATGCTTATGTTTATGGTCAAATCACATCCATGCGCAAATAGTTCTTCCCGCATGATACTTCTTAAAAATGTGTGTACTTCCTAAAGTGTGCTTAATCCTCTTCTGGAACTGAAAAACTGCGACAAAGCCCTTGTGGAGAATATGGGCTGGAATTCAAGACAGGCCCTCTGAGACAGCTCTCCAGGTCATTTGGTAGCACATTTTGACTTGTGAAAGTGCTCTGGTCTCCTGTTTCCACAGTCCTCTCATTCTCTTCCACTCCTCCGTCCTTATTAAAGGCTGTCTGAGGGGGAGCGAGGAGATCTTCAAGAACGCCCAGAGATCCCAGCGCTCCATCCATAGCAAAGAAGCTATTAAGACGTCCATTTATCACAGGAATACAGGTTAAATCCCAACTGAAGTCATGATGTGATGGAGATACCAACAAAGGGAATTGGTCCTCCTCCTTTAGCTCTTCATCTGTAGTCTCAGAGAAGTCTTCATTTCTTTGTGAAGCAGTCAATAACTGAGGTTTATAAGGAGAATCAATGGAAAACAGGTCTGTCGTGGGCGTTCCTGTGACATGAAGCACAGTTGGATAAGAGTCTTGCCTCTCCAAAGACATACTGACTTCCTCAATGGGAGTTAAGGGAGGATCGCAGTCTACAGGAAGAGCTCCCCAAGGGCCATAGCTGTCGTCCTGAGAGCAAAAAAAATGGTATAAGTATGAAAACAATAGCAATCTCTAACATTATTTTTGCAGTAACAGGTGCAATATTGTTTCATCATTTTAATGCACATTAATATATTGAGTATAATCCAGATTGTTAGGGGCTGTCCACTCAGTTTTTGCAGTGTCCCATTCTGCTTCTTTGCATCTCATGTTTAAAAGGGATAGTTCAGGCAAAAATGAAAATTCTGTCATTAATTATTCGCCCGCATGTTGTTTCGAACTCGTGAGGCCTTTGTTCATCTTCAGAACACAAATTAAGATATTTTGATTAAATCCAAGAGCTTTCTGACCCTGCATAGACAGCAACACAACTACCATGTTTTCAAGGCCCAGAAAGGTAGTAAGAACATTTTTAAAACAGTCCATGTGACGTCAGTGGTTCAACCATCATTTTATAAAGCTAGTATATTTTTTGTGCGCAAAGAAAACAGAAACAACAATTTTATTCAATAATTTCTTCTCTTCCCTGTCCGACTTAACAGACTTAAAGGGGTCCTATTATGCTTTTTAATTTTTTGAACTTTAGTCAGTGTGTGGTGTGTATCTTTGTGCATAAAAAAAGATTACAAAGTTACAAATCTCAAAGTCCACTCCAAAGGGAAATATATCGTTTTTAAAAAATCCCTTTTCAAGAACTATAACAAACGGCTCCTTTGGACTACAATGTTTGTTTTCTGCCCACGAAAATTCGAATTGGGGTGTAGGGATGAGGTGGGGGATTACTGTAAAGGCCCTTTCACACGGGACGCGGCGAGCGGTGAAAACGCTGCGCGGCTGCCGCCTTCCGCCTTCTCTTGTAGTGGAAGCGTTTTGTGTCGTTGAGGAGGTGTTCGCGACGTGGTCTCGGGGCGGATATTGCCATAGTTACAGCTGTCAAGGTCATAATTGTATTTATTAAAAACTAAGGCTGCGTCCGAAAGCTCTAAAATGCTGCCTTCGGATGCAGCATTCCAAGGCAGGAAGGCATCAAGGCACGTCCGAATTCTAATTCTGCTTCACTTCCTGTCTCCGGAGGTACCTTCTTCTGATGGAATTTTGAAGGCAGCATAGATGTATCCTTCGCTGCCTTCGATTTCCCACAATCCTGTGTGTGTGCGTCATATAGGCTATATAAATAAAGATATTCTGGTGAAATTAGACTTGTTACTTTATATAATAGATGGGATCTTGACCATGATATACTTTATGAATCGTAATAGTGTAAAAAGGATGATAAATAATATTGTTTGTAATAATAGTATTTAAAAAAATGTTAAAAGGGTTCAAATGAGTAGTGAATAAGAATAATATGTACAATATACTACCAATAATAACGAAACAGCCACTAATAACAATGACCTGTTCTGCAATATTACTTGCATCAGTGCTTTTATTTATTTAAGCAGAAAGTAGCCGCCATTCTCAGTCGTCTTTTCCGAAGCACAGACCTTCCGTGGGTAATGACATTGATATTTTTATGTTTTATTAAAGCATTCATATATAGCTGTATAAGATCGTTTTTCTACAAAATCTACAACTTAACCGTTAGGTAACCTAGCAACGGCGTCACGTTCTGCTGCCTCTGAAGTCTGTCCGAAACGGTTTCTAGAGTTGCCTTTGCAGCCTTCCAAGTCTGATAAGGCAGCGAGGCAGCAAGTCAGCTGACTAGGTTTTCGGACGCAGCCTAAATAAAACGTAACGTAAATTTGTGTTTGTGTCATCTTGTCATTAATTATTGTCATTATTATTTTTTTTCCGTTTGGCACAAGTGGAGGTTTTTTTTTTTTGAAGAACTGCCTTAAAAGAGCATAAAAAAATCTTCTCCTCCATTTTCAACTGTCCGATATAAGTTCAGTTAAATGTTCTATAATTGGTTGTTAATAATCTGTTCACTGATTGGTTAAAGTCGACGAGGCTCACAAAAATATAAAATATTTTTATCTTTGGCGGCGCCTGCCGCGAATCGCCGTGCTCGTGGAAGTGGCAGGATTTTGGATGCACGAGCACCACTTGCGCTCCGCCTCCGCGCCGCCAGCAAAAACCGCCCGTGGTTTGCCGCTTTCCGCATGTCTCCTATTGAAAATGAACTAGACACTCGGGACTGCCGCGTCCCGTGTGAAAGGGCCTTAACGATGCAGCGCGGAGAGCCGCTTCAACGAACCGCAGCGCGGCGGGTATAAACACAAGAAGCATTAATTCATAGCAGTAACGCGCCGCAGACGTGTGCAGTACAGGGTGTCAAAACACATGCTGAAGCCGCGATCTACTCTGGTTGCCGCATCGGAGCCATAAAGCGTGTGCAGTGTGTGGTAAGAGATTTATTCATCATACAGTGCAGATAACGTTAGCTTCACTTATAACGTGAGTGTTTTTTAAAATGCATCAACTTGCACTAGAATAAGCTAGACTAATCAGTGATGATGTTCTTTGATGTTAGGCTGCTTTTAGCCTCATGCTGGAGCTGGTTTCCGGCAATGAAACTAAGTATGTGAATAATTAAATACATTAGCACGATAATATCATGTATTGGCGATCTCGCAGGCTGACGATAGGACCCAACACTACTGTAGCGTATTATTTACTCACCCTCCATGCATCCTAGGTGTATATGACTTCCTTCTTTCAGACGAATGCAATCAGAGTTATATTAAAATTTGCCTCACACGGCTCCGGGGGGGTTAATAAAGGCCTCCTGTATCGAATCGATGCGTTTTTGTAAGAAAAATGTCCATATTTAAAATGTAAGAATCACTTTTAATCTAGCTTGCGCTAACAGTTGTACACAGGACTTGCTTCTTTGACAAGGGGCATGGCAGTACTGAAACACCGTCTAAGCTGTTCGCCAATCGCAACGCAGTGGGGCAGTTAACCAATCACAACAAATTTCATTTTTCGGAAGGCGGAACCCGGAACTAATCGAGTCATTTGTGTCAGGCTGGGAGAAATGTATTGTAATAATGTAAATTATGTTAAAAAATAATGTTTTTGAACCACCAAGCATGAAAGCATGTTCTAGTACACCCCCAAAACAAAATCAAGACTCTGTTAAAGAGCATAATAGGACCCCTTTACCTGTTCCGGTTCAAGACAGTTAGGGTAGGTCAAAAAACTCCAATCTCATTTTACTTCTCCAGCTTCAAAATCATCCTACATCACTGTTTTTACTTTTTTTGTAAAGGGAATTTGATCTTCTTTGCACGTTCACTTTGTAAACACTGGGTCGGTACTTCTGCAGCGATGTAGGCCGACTTTGAAGTTGGAGGAGAAAATGAGATGGGAGTTTTTCAACCTACTCTAACTGTCTTGAACTGGAATACACAAAGTTCATGCAGCACAAGCATTTGAGATTAAAAAGTATATAAATTGTACATTTTTTTTTTTTTTTTAGAAAATCGTTTCACTAGATGAGACCTTTCTTTAGAGCCCTTTGAAGCATCATTTAAACTGCATTTTGGAAGTTCAAACTCACGGGCACCATAGAAGTCCACTATATGGAAAGAAATCCTGAAATGTTTTCCTCAAAAAACATAATTTCTTTACAACTGAAGAAAGAAAGACATGAACATCTTGGATGGCAACGGGGTGAGTAAATTATCTGTAAATTTTTGTTCTGGAAGTGAACTTTTCTTTTAATTTGGGTCTTACGGATTTGGAACGACATGAGGATGAATAATTAATGACAGAATTTTCATTTTTGTGTTAACTATCCCTTTAAATGTGAAAACGCCTTTTGTGTAAATCAAGTCAATGATAGCTTGATTCTTTTCTCAACTCTTTTTACAACCATATTTCCGATTAAATTCATGTTGCATAGACACCAGTTAGCTATATGCTGACAACAGCTAATAGATTTAGCAATTTAATCTTCATATATAACAGGCATAAACATGAGGTACGGCTTTAGAAAGGTTGAGAACCACTTCGTAACTATTGTGTTAAATATGAACATTAGCACTCTTTACAGTTTCAGTAATTGTTTTGACGGATATTGGGGACATGTATAACCATGACATTTCTGCTACTGGGCTTCATAGTGGGGGAAATTCTGGTGGAAAATTTTCTCAAAAACATAAAATGTTTTGAATTTTTGAAAGGTTACATTTTCAGGCCACCTGCCCACATGCCAAACAGAGTACCAACTCAGTAACCTTGTCCAGCTGTTTCATGAATGCTGCTTTTTTCAAATACAATTCATGTCAGCAGATATTCAGCTGTTATGTTGAAGTTCTGTGTCCTCCTGAAGTTCAGTACACTTTAGAAGAAAATAGAGTACTTCTGTTTGAGCACTGTGTGCCTGACCTTTAAATTACAAGGTAACCCCCTTCAACCTTGTGAGCTACAAACTAAACCCACATCACAAGATCACGTGTTGTATTTTCTCATAGAGAAGACCTTCAAACTCATAACACTGCATGTTGATTGCACCATTTATCTAAAATGACCTTGTATAAATAAACACAATTACCTTTAGTAGCTTTATAGCATTGCTGTTATCAAATTTCGGTAGATTTTCGAAAATCCAAGAAACTCCAATGGACATGCACATTTTCATCATTCTGTAAAGAGAGTTTTTGAGAAATAAAAGTAACAGTTACACACACACACAAACACCTAACTTACTGTACACATTATTACATACACACTGACTGTGAATGTAACATTATGAAAGACTGCAGGCATGAGCCACATTGTGAAACTAGTTGCACGAATGAAAGTGCAGACGCTTAGTAAAACCAAAACCCCCTAGTTTAGCATGTCACCTTTGCCGCACACATTTCAGGTACATCAGGTTGGCCAGGATCACCATAGGAACAGTAGCAGCCAAACAAATTCCAGCTATCATTCCACCTGGAAAAACATTAAGCACAAGCAACATATGATATACTATTGTTGGAACAATTCTGGATTAAATGTTCTTAATATCTTTGAAAGTGCAGACTCTATGAATAATGCATGAACATTATTCAGTGTCTTGTGTGTGCACGTTATGCAATTTCTATCCCTTACCCTACACGATGAGTAAAACTATAGTCAGAACGTGCACTGAACTTTATGCTGATTCACTTAAAGGGACTTTAAGTTTGACTTTCTGTCATCAGTAGATCATAAAAAATGTTGAAAAATATTGCAAAAAAGGTTTTTTGTTCATACAATGAAAGTCAATGTGGTCCAGTGTTGCTGTGGATCTCAATGACTTTCACTCTGTGGACAAAAACAGACTTTGAAAATTAAAGCAATAAGGCCCCAAGAAGCCGTGGTTTACAGTGAATTTCAAAACAGCTAAGGGGCGTAATGTGGAGTGCCTAAAACCTTAGCTGTTATAAATTCACTGTAATCCACAGTTTCACAGGGCTTATGACTTTTATAAAATGGTTATTCCATATACATAGTAAGGTTTCAATGACAATGAAAAAGCAAATAAAGTGTCATGATATTAATAAAAACATTATTCTTCTGCCCAAACAATAGCTGTGTCTCATTTCGAAGGATGCGCCCTCCGGAGGTCGTATCCTTTGGAGGTCGCATCCTCTGTAGGATGCGTATGCGGAGTGTCCTCAAGCCTAGAATTAAATGATATGGCCTTCGTAGGACGGACGGAAAAGGAAAAAGAACGCATCACGTTGCTATGACAACACACTAACAGTCTACACTGGACTCGACATGCCGCGGCCGCCTAGTTGTGCTCTAACACTAAATAAATAAAAGAAAATTATTTCTAAACTTGGAAAGTAATTTGAAAAGAAACATTTTATTTTATTGCATATTTGAGGAGCTGCAGCATAAGTACAACTGACATCTGTTACAGAAAAAAGGAGGACAAAAATGTATTAGTTTTACTTTTTATATTTAAACACCACATCATCGCTTGTGTTTACATCTTCCAGCATCGCAATTTATTTTCAAATAAACGATCGTTGGTTACGGCGACGCAAAGAATTGTGGGTTATCTGTAGCAGCGAAGGATACACCGCATGCATCCTCCGAATTCCTGTGAAAGAAGGACGCATTCGAAGGTCGCATTTGGAGTGTCCTACTTGCTTTTCTGAAATGAGACAGCCTCTATGACGTATGTAGCCTTCGAATGCAGCCTCCGGAGTGTGCATCCTTTTTAATGAGACACAGCTTACGTAGTTCCTCAGAAATGGTTGTGGCTGCAACAAAGTGGTTGCCGGGCAACACACAAACATAAACAAAGGTGTATGTTTATAGAATGATGAAACCCAATCAGAATCAAGGACAAGGACTAACCATTTTATAATTCAATTTTTTTAATACAGCAACATCACATCTGCACATCTATTGTCAAATATTGCACATTTCTGCAGAAACTTTTTGGAAATGGATTGTAATTGATGTAATTGTCCGTGTTTCTAACCACATTATAAATGTTAAAAATGTATTGCTGAAACATGTTACAAAGACTGTGAACTATGTAATACTGAATTGTGGCAATAGACCGTTAAGCAGTTTTTCACCATTTTTGTGTTCAGGACTTTTTGGATTGCCTGAAATCACGTTTCAATGACGCACTGAAGGCACTGACCATGGCTCCGCCCCTAATACTATAGAGTGTTTTCAGAAAGCATCATCAGTCGGCCATACTGGTGGCACAGAACGTAAACAATGCCACCGAACTGAACGTAACTGGCAAATTTAGCTGATTATTGCTACTGAAAATGGTCAACTATAGTCATGTTTTGGGCTGTACTAATTGGTCGGACCGGGAAAACATTTGGAGTACTATAGACTGCCAAAAGTTATAACAAATCAAGGAGAAGAGTGCAAAACACTGTCTGAGGAAAACAGGCATTTGTGGTTGGCCAAACTGAACCAGGATTTCCAGGGAAAGAATCTTGACAACATTCAAGTTTGTTCTTATCATTTCCGGTCAGGTAGGTGAAATACTAAGCTAATATGTTAATTAACGCTGCTTGTAAGTATATTTACCACCTGTTTACTTTAGTTTGTCAAAATATTGCGCCCTTTACTGCTTGCTAAGTCTTTCTCTATATGGTTTAGCAGCTTAAATTAGCAGAACCCCATATTCAGTAGTACATTACCCATGCAATCCATGCTGTTGTTTACATCTGAGTATCTCCAATGTGCCTGCGCATCCGGGTAACTGATCAAACTGTGACGTAAGTGCAAACCCTCTATAATAGTTAGAGCGCATTAGCATCAGTGATTCGCTGCTCAATCGCAAGTTACTATCATAACAGTTAGTTACTACAGCCTACAGTGTGCTAGCTAGCTATGTGTTCATCACGTAATCCATATTACCTGGTTGCGATAAGTTACAAAACAGCTTGGTCATCCATTCAGGTTGTAGCAGTGTTTGACTGTTGAAAGCAGGGTTGCCAGGTTTTCACAACAAAAACTGCCCAATTGTTCAATTGCAATTGTATTTAAATTGTATTTTTTTTAATGAAAATTACAATCGCTTTGCTAGATAAGACCCTTCTTCCTCGGCTGGGATCGTTTACAACCGCATTTGGGATCGTTTGAAGCCGCATTTAAACTGCCTTTTGGAAGTTCAAAAAGCATGATTATATGGAGAAAAATGCGACTGAAGAAAGAAAGACATGAACATTTTGGAGTCAAGGGGTGGGTGAGTACATTATATGTGAATCTTTGTTTTGGAAGTGGACTTCCCCTTTAAAGTAGCCCAATTCCGCAAAAAAAACACGGACTTGGCAACACTGGTTGAAAGAGGCGATAGCTTTCCCGCGAGTGGGCGTGATTTCAGCGCCAACAGCAGAGACGCCCCCAGTGTTTCAGACTTTTTTTATTTACTTGCTGTTTACATGGGTGGTTAACACATTTTTTTGTATTTGTGACAAACTCAGAACACATATTTAACACATATTTATTTACGGTCAAATATTCTAATCCAGCACTCCTTTATTTCAAAGATCTTTGAACTTTCTCACCTGTTTCATAAGGAAATGCACCTCTTGTGTTGTCTGACACAGTTTGGTATGATAGTTTGCTGTGACAACAGCAAGTGGCCAGTTTTCCTTTAGGCCCTTCACCCGCAGAATTCCATGCAGAGACCAGGATATCGAAACACTCCCGCTGACCTTGCAGCTCCCAAATCAAACTTCTAGGAAATGCATAAGGCACAGTTTCTGCAAAAACACATAAAACAGGAGATGAGAAGTGTTTCTTCCAGGATGCTTCTTACAGCAGAAAACAATATTAAACATTCATTTGCATCACTTACACTCTACTTTAGAAATGACTCGTTAGCTGACTGGCAGTTTGTCTTTGAACCAGGTGCCATGGTTAAGGGTCAAAAATGTAAAAGTAACAGTAGAATGAAACATGAAAGTTAAAATGTTCATGTAACTGTTCAGCAGGGTGGAGACGTTTAACACTGACAGAAAGCCGTTATGTACTTTTTTGCTGTTCTGTGTTTTTTGACAACACCGTTATGCCACTGGATAATAACAAACATTTTTTAGCTACTGATGTCTGTTTAACAGCTTGGTTAGAGTAGCTTATGTTAGAGACAGAAACATTTGCACATAGCCACATGCTTTCCGCTGTTGTCTCTACTTCCTGTCATGCCTGAAGCCACATGTTAAGAATAGCTGCTGGGTCTCATTCGCGCCAGCCGAAGATGTAACTTTAAAGATGCAGAAATGACACAGAAGACAGAGGCCCTCAAGAGATTCTAGTAAGACTCTGGAGAATATGTAAACACATTAGTGCCAGCAGGATCAGACAGGCCATATAAACGCTCACTGTCATATATAAACCGCAGTGTACTCTCTAATAATTCTGTGTGACCACAAGTATTTTATAATATTAGAAATTGAAAGTCATCTGCTATAGTCTTAAGCATGTGAAGCCCACCCATGAATAGTTTTCAGTTTCAGTTCAAAATGATATATGGGCCTGTCCCTTGGAGAGTGACATCTTTTTTCCAACACCTCTACTTTTTTTTGTGTGCAATAGTAAAATATTACCTCAATAAATAACAACAACAATCTTAGACAAACTACTGTAGATTAAGTTAAAGTCAACTGGGTTTCCAAAACCCTACATAAAAAACCTGTATTACCACATAGTTAAACTACACTACTGTTTAAAAGTTTAGCAAGCAAGTATATACATTTTCAATATTGATAATAATAATTAATGTTTCTTGCGCACCAAATCAACATATTAGAATGATTTTTGAAAGATTATATGACACTGAAGACTGGTTTAATGGCAGCTGTAAATTCAGCTTTCTCATTACAGAAATAAATGAATTTTAAAATATAATAAAATAGAGAACAGTTATTTTAAATGGCTAATATTTTACTGTATTTTTGATAAAATAATACAGCCTTGGTGAGTGTAAAAGATTTTAAACAACCCCAACCCCAAACTGGTCAGCTGGTTTGCTGGTCTTTAGTCATTTAAGATGGTTTTAGCAGGTTTAAGATGGTGTTTAAAGACGTTTTAGCAGTTTTATATTTTGTTGCATCAGGGTATGACTAAAAAAACAAAGCTGGTTTGAGCTGGTTGGTTTTGTAGGGGGTTTTTGGGCACTTTTCAGCTGGTGAGTCTAGTAGATCAGCTGGACGTCTAACTAAACTAGTTAAACACAAGCTTGACCATGCTGAAAGTCCAGCTAAATCCAGCAGCTTAGACTTACACTGGTATAGACTTTTTTTGTAAGCATGGATATTGGTTATACATTTTAAATATTTGACCAATACAACAAGATATAAGACCTTAAAAAAAGTGGTTCCCATGTTAGTTGCTACGAAGATCCTTAACTTAGTTCCACTAAATGTTTTGCAGTCATAAACACGCAGAACAACCGTTTTAGACCAGTAATGTAGAAGTGTAGGGGGAGTGGGGTTACTGGAAGAGGATGTGAACTCTTTCAGTAAATGGTGGAAAACCCTGCTGTCAAACTGTGGGTGTGACAGTGATGAGTCTCAAACCAAAGACAGGTAAAGTCTTTCCACTCCGCTAAATGCACAAAGGTGCACTGCATCACTTTGGGGTGAGGTTAAAGACACCTGAGGTGTTGTGAAAAAAACAACAAGAAAAACAGAAAACATTGTGTTTTCTGCTGAGACTGTTAACGAACAAACAAAAGTTTTGATTTCGTGTGTACAAACCATGTGACTCCTCCCCTCAGGCACACTGACAAACCACAGCCCAACACACTCACATACAGCTGTTTTACTCACGGTTCTGAAGAAGTCTCTTGTCTCTATGTCTCTGGAAGTAAATGGTGTAGTTTGTGATAAATCCCCTTTGTTTTTTTTGGTTAAGCTCAACCCATTGGATCAAAATCTGGTTTTTCCCTATATTTGTAATTGACACATCCGGACCAGCAAGAGGCTCTGAAAAAAAAAAAAGTGGATTAAGAGATTAGGTAGTCCTTCAATTGCAGGAAAATATCTACACTTGTTTTTAAATGTTCCTTTTTTAAATGCTACCGTACTTAAACGCTTATTTTGACAAATGCTCAGTTACTGCCCTCGTGTGGCAATTTAGAGGAAGAGCAGGGATTCTTGTAACACTTTTTTTGCTTTGTGCTCTTTTGTTTTAAAAAAGTTTAGCCTAATGTTTTGAAACATTGCCTAAAACATCTTTAACTTATTAGTAATCATAATCATAATGTTAATTAAATGTATAACTTAACTTAGTCAGATAAAAATTCAAACTTACATTGTGTGTAACAAACATGAACAGTTATGGAAAATGTTTACGAATACTACGGTTCAAACGTTTGGGGTCAGTATTCTTTTGAATTGATAATTTTGTTCAGCAAGTATTAAATAAATACATTAAAAGTGCATTTAAATTAGAGCTGTCAAATGATTAATCGCGATTAATCGCATTCAAAATAAAACTTTGAGTTTGCATAATATATGTGTGTGTACTGTGCGTAATTATTATGTATATATAAATACACACAAATTAATGTATATATTTAAGAGAAATATGTTATTTATGTACAAAATTATTTTATTTATATTTAATATAAATTATATAAAAAATTATAATAAATATATATACTTGTAAATATTTTTTAAATATACAAATGCATGTGTGTGTATCTATATATACATAATAATTACAATAATTACAATAAGTACAAACACATATATTAGGCAAACTCAAATTTTTATTTTGTATGCGATTAATTAAGATGAATCGTTTGATAGCCCTAATTTAAATATTACAAAAGATGTTTTTATTTTAAATAAAGGCTATCAAATTTTTATCATAAAAACAACCACATATCTTTAACTTTTAACTTTGATAAGAAGAAGAAATGTACCAAAACATCATATTATGATTATTTCTGAAGGAACGTTTGACACTTAAGACTGAAGTAAAGGTTGCTGAAAATTCAGCTTTGCCATCACAGGAATAAATTACATTTTAAAATATATTAAAATTGAAAACAGTTATTTTGAAGTGTACTAATAATTCACAATATGACTGTTTTACTGTATTTTTGATCAAAAAGTTATTACCAATGTTACAATTGTGTAAGAATTATATTATCTACCACATTTCTACACAAAACCAGAACAGGTATGCTGAGGTATTGTCAACAGATTCCTTGTAGTAGTAGTAGTAGTAATAATAATAATAACATACCTGTAAACAATAACATAAAGCTCACACAGAGAAAAAAAAACTGCAAATATATTAAACATGTACTTACTTTCTTCCTTTGCATAAGCCTGAACAAATGCAGGGTCTGAAACTCCACTGGCTTCTTCAGTAAATAATGAAATGTTATACAGGACACCATCTTGCATACCTGCAGGAACAGGTTCACAATTGTTTAAGGACTTTAGAATTAAATTTGAATAATGAACATCATTACATGAACTATATTAATCTACATAACATGTTCTACCATGTTATTAGCCATTTGTATTATTTTAACCCTTAGATGTTAAGATTAATAAAACTGGATTTTGGAAAACACTTACCTTGTAGGAATGTAAAATTACTGTCTTTTTCTAATCTCTTCCATTGTAAGTGCACTGGGCTCTGTTGCCACTGCACAACAAAACCCAGAATGCCGTTCACCTCCTCACTGTAATGAGACACGTCCCATGCTAGAAGCATACTGCCCCCTGCTGCTGGAACTAAATGTGTTATCATGGGGGCTGGTTTATCTGTGATACAAATACACAGAGAACAATATAACATTTTCATGTAGACTAAGATTGTGTGCACGACATTTATTCATTTATTAAGTAATTAAGTAAGTAAGTTGTATATGAATATAAAAATAAACGGGTTCTCACGTGTATATATTAAGCTGACAAGTGCAGGTGGGGAGGAACCAGCAGTTGTCACAGCACTGACATTGACCTCTGCTGCATTCAGCTGAAGAGTTTGATGAGTGACATGAGCTGAGCAATTCAGTTCATAGATCTTGCCTTCTTCTTTATAAGATAGCTTATAATGTAGCAAATCTCCACTGTGATATTCTGGTTTATAGCTCTGTAAGAAGGAGAAGAAATAAATAGTCAACAAGTGAGTTCATGCTGAGGGCAAAGGACAGTGATAATGTTTTCCCCCCCTATATGACATTATAAATCGATCTATTTTAGTCAGTTCTTTCAGTAAGCTGCCTGATGTGGTTCAGACACTGAACTGAATGATTCATTCTCAAACTGGACTGATCCAGTTCGCGACCATGCTTCTTGAGTGGGACGAAGAAATATAGTCCACTCAAAAATTCTCTCATTATGGTTTATAGTTGAAAAAACCTACATACAATACGATGATCATTTCGCTTCAGAAGACACTGATTCATCAACTGCAGTCTTATGGATTACTGTCATGTCTGCTTTGCATGTTTTTTAAGCACCAACTATGAAACTTGAATATTATAGACTATTATAGACTTCAACATGGACCTTTCTCACATTTCCGGGTTTCTCATAGCGGAAGTCGTCATAGTTGCGTAAAATCCGATAGCAGTGAATTGCATTCCTATTTGCTCAAATAACAAAAGAAAAACTACACGATAGTGTTTTCACGACTTTCATTCAAAGGAAAAAAATTGAGAGACTGATCTCGGCAGTCAGACCAGAGAACAATGTCAAATTTACCGTCCCTTCCATAGACGCGGCATTAGAAACACCCTCGCATAGCGTTAACTAGTTTTTTGTTAACTTGATGAAAAGCTGGTATAATACAAAATATAGTGTTATAAATGCACATAACGTTACATAATTTTAAAAATCAAAAAATAAAAAAGTTTAAAGGATTTATGATGATGATGACCGTTAAAACGCGTCATCACAGGCTTGTGAAAAGGTCCGTCATTTTGACAGACAGGATCGTAAAAATTCTGTTATAATCTATTATTACCCGTCAATTTAATTTTCATATTTGAATTAGAATAACACATTTATTTATTTATTTTTTTTTTTGTTCACATTTTTGTTTTTAATCATGAACATACAGTAGGACAGCGCAGTGTTTAAAAACAACAAAACACGCTAGGTCTGGGTAAAAATCGATTTCTCGATTTTAAATAGATTCTCATTTTAATGAACCAATATCGATTCTTAAATCACAATCGATCTCTTGGTCTATGCTGTTTTCAGCTGATAAATGAACAGTAACGTTACATAGTGCGCCTTCCTTCCAATAAATAGAAAATAGGCTAGTCTTTGTGTTACTTTTGATGTGAAACAAAGTCTCAGATTTCAAATTCTGTCAATTTCCTTAGCAAATTCACGCAATAAATACCGTTTTGGCGCTCTTTATTGTGGCGTGATAGATCGTTGTAGCTTCGTGTGTAGTCGCCTGTGCGTAATCAAACGCATAGGAAAACATTCCTGATGATTTCGTTTTTGTTCTGGATCCAGTGCTCTGCTGCCAGACTGAAGCGCACTCGCCACCAACTGGACACGGGTGGGAATTACAGCTACAATTTTACAATAGATCACCCTCAGTGTAATCTGTCAAAATGACGGCCTTCAGATTTTTCCGTCACTGATAAAAAATTTCCGTTAATGACGGAGAATTTTCGGTTAACGCGATCTCTGTTATAGACACACAAAATCTCTTTTTGAGTAAGAGTAAATCTAATTTTGGTTAGAGTAGCCTTTTAATTTTCATTCTGTTCCTCACATAACGCTACCATGAGTCTTCAAAATACCTGGAATACAGTTTTTTTTTTGTTCCACAGGTTCCAAAAAGGGGTTTTCGAAACAATACAAAGGAAGAACCGTTTTAGCTTCCTCAATCTAGGACATCTTGATAATCTCCCTTTTCTACTATAAAAAAAACCTTTTGTCCAATGCAAAGGTTCCATGTATGTTAAATGTTCTTAAATGAACCACTGATTCTAGTAAAGAACATTTATTTTTAAAATGTGATTTTGGAACAACATTAATTTAATAAATAATTGCATTTAGTACTTCAATGACAAATAGTACCTAGAGTGCATAAATTAATGTGGCCTGTGGCTGCTAAACCAAGAAACCTGTAGAAAACTGTGAGAGGTCGCACATCCGCCAATGTATACGGGACTCTCCTATAAAGATTTAATGAGTCAGCACTTACTGATATTATCTTTTGTGCTGTTATATAATGTCAGGAAATGCTCCGGAGTTTAATCACTCACAGAATAGATGTATTGAAGAGACTGATTAAAAGAAAGCTACTTCTGAAAATGACACTAACATTTCAGGCCAGAATTTCCAAAAAATAAAATGCATAAGAAATATTTAAGATTTGTAAGAGTCACTAATCACTAAGAAAATATGTGGCATTGACCATGCAAACTCTGCACAAAAGGAGATGCTCATATTTTTTTTAAAAAAAGTTGATATTTAAGGTGCTGTATAGTGTAAAGTAACATTCAAAAGTTTGAGGTCAGAGAGATTAAAACAGTTTTTCCTTTGATTAAAAGCGTTGATACTTTATCTGTCCAGTAGGTGGTGCTGTTACCTTCCACAACACTGTGACATTTAGAGGTCCATGAGTACTGCTCCTGTTGATGACTCTCCACACATCAAGTTTGTGCGAGGGTGCTTGAACATTCAAAACAAAATTATTGTCAAAACAATATGCAGATAAAACACATCAAGTACATTAATGTGACTATAAAGGAATTACCAGTTCCTGGGCTGGATATATTGAAGGTTTGACTCCACATGCTGCAGTTTGTTGTAGTAGCACACACTCTTAACTCAAACTGATAGGGCATCAACGGTTCTAAGGCTTCCTGCATCAGAACACACCCAGCTCGGAGCTCCTTCACACTTCCCTGGGCCTGATCAAATATGATAGCAAAAATCTCTTAGATAGCTAATGGATGGCTTGCTTTCAAAGGAAAACGAAAACGTAGTAACCCTCCGGACATTCAAGATGTAGATGAGTTTGTTTCTTCATCAGAACAGATTTGGAGATTTGGAGCATTACATCACTTGCTCACAGTTGGATCCTCTGTAGTGAATCCACTACAGAAGATTAATAAAACTCCACGACTCCAGTTTATCAATTATCATCTCATGATATGAGTCTGCTATCCATAATATTGCTTTCTCGTCTTGTCTGAATCAGTAGAGAAATATGCACAGATCAAGTCCAACACAGTCCAAAATCATTATGGACTATTTTGGCAAGACGTGATGGTTTAAAATTAAATTGCCTCAATGGATTTGTTTCATACAAACACACACCTTTTCACTTCACAAGGCTTAACTGATCGACTGCAGACGTTCCATTGTTGAGCAAGTTATGTTAAATTCTTCCAAATCTGTTCTGACGAAGAAACAAACTCATCTACGTCTTGGAGCACATTTTCAGCCAATTTTCTCTTTTGGATGAACTACTCCTGTAAACAAGTACACATTTTTCCCACAACCTTTTTATATAAATAATCAGCATTTGATTCTCACCCAGTCCTGGTCATCATTTGCTTTTCTAAACCTCAAAATTGGTTTCAGCATATCTTCTGAGCCATCCCCGCATAATGTAGGAGAAAGAGTCCCATTTTCAAACACAACACGTGCTATATCTGGTGTTCTTGGAATCACTAAACAAAAACGTTATAAAATCAACACATATCTGGAAGGTCGAAATATTTTCTATACCACTTTCACTGAGCAAAATAAAAGGATTAAACAATCAAGAGATCATGATATGATTAAAATGAGAAAGTTTTTCAGAATTTAGTAAGGGTGTGTCATTTAGTTTCTTACCAATGTCCCAGATTGAGAAGTTGAAAGTAGAGTGTGACTCTCCTAATGCATTGAGACCTCTTATATGGACTTTATATGTCATGTTCTCAACAAGCCGCGATCGTGGAATAGAGATATGACCATCTTCGTTCATCGCATACTGAAGGAACTGGGATGTACCGTCACTTTGCATGGAAAAAAGCCATTGAAGAAAGATAAAGCACAAGAAAGATTGTTTAAATTTTTAACTCTATATTTGTGACCTTGGACCACAAAACCAAGTGTCATTTTTTAAAATTGAGATTTATACATCATCTGAATATATAAGCTTTCCATTGATGTAAGATTTGTTAGGATAGGACATTATTTGGCCGTGATGTCACTATTTGCGTATCTGACATGTGAGGGTGCAAAAAATCTAAATACTGAGAAAATCGCCTTTAAAGTTGTCCAAATGAAGTTCTTAGCAATATATATTACTAATCAAAAATTTACGGTAGGAAATTTACAAAACATCTTCATGGAACACTATCTTTACTAAAAAGAATTAGAAAAAAGAAAAATCTAGAATTTTGACCTAAGCAAAGTATTATTGGCTATTGCTAGAAATATACCTGTGCTACTTAGGTTTTGTGGTCTAGGATCACATTTGAGAAAAGAGTTTCTACTTCCTGTCACATTCTGATATGATTTAGTGTACAATACTGCCTTTGTGTAATCAAACTGTTAAAATAACAAGATTTGAATAAGACATACTTACTGAAATGTCACTGTGAAACTTGTAAATAAATATGTCTCAGTTGTGACCGTCAAAGAGCAGTTAATGTACTCTGAATTTTGGTATGTGACGCAGCTGAATTTCGGTTTACCTGGAGGGTCTAAAGCAGAAAATTAATTAATAGCTGAATATTTGCAATCAAAATCTGCTTAGCTGTACATAATGTACACAGCTAACTAGCATTTTAACCAAAGGACAAACATATGAGGAATTAACGGTTGATGAATATCACAATTGTTAGAGTTTTGTTTCATGCATTTTTTATATATTTAGATTTCATGTACATGATCAACTGATCATTAGCAAATTTGCATGTCTCTTCCTTATTTAACCCTTCAAACTGATTTAGTCAGATTGAGTTTTACTTGGATAAAACCAGATATTTTAGCATAATAATACATTTGTTCTTGCAAACACAGAGCGTTTGAATAAGGATAACATATGAACTTACATCCAGCCTTGAAATCTTGTCCGCAAATTGTGTGCCAACTGTTTCCCTCCTTCACCCTGCAGTGTAGCCAAAAACGGGGCTGACTGATGACTATTTGTGTTTTTATAACAGAGCAACTAATTGTTTTATAAATGATCTGTCCATTAAAGGTAATGGCAAAGCGTCTGCCACAGTGTACAGTGTTTGACTGGCAGCCTACAGTCATATTGGAGCCTAGGTGGATGACATTTGAATCTACTATCATTTTTCCAACACAACTGATGCTGTAGAAGTCTAAGCAGAGAGAGAAAACACTATTCATTTACAAGTTTGATCATGAAACATTCAAATGTATAACAAATCCAATCACAACGACTTTACTCACCACAGAATTTGCAGAAGAAAAGAAGAAAGAAGACCACCTGCCAGGCTCTGATAAAAAAATCCATTTCATGCCCTTCTTCTTATGGATCTCCGTGATGATCAGTGAATATTGAGTCAGATATTTTTCTCCACACTTCATGCCTAGTCCTTCAGCGTCTTCTCCCGTCGTCTCAGTTCGCTCAAATGCATTTGCATGAAGCAAACCAACATGTAGTCAGAACAAAAAGTGGGTTGCCTTCCGTAGGATCATCCCTCTTTAAAGATGTCACATAAACAGGTCACACATCTGTACACGTGTATATCAAAGACATTAAAAAACACCAAAATGGAATGTTACCGGAAAATGATAAGCTTGCGATATCTGTACATAGTCAGCATTCTCCTCAGCGACACTTAACGTTACAAGCCTATTTTTTTTTATGTCAACCTTGTTTTCTCAGAGTTGGCTTGCTCTTTTAAGGGGCAATGACCTAGATTTGTGGTATTTATGTCTGTTCTGAAACTCTGAAGCGTGTTTCAAAAGTTCTGCATCCTACTTATTAAACCACCTTTTTAGTCATCACCAATCATTAAACTGCTATCAAACAGTTACTCTACTGTAAAGCATAAAACATAAAACGAAATATGCTGATGTGACATTAATTTAACCTTCAAAGTGATTATTTAATGACTATAAGAGTGTTAATTATAAGAATGTTAATTCAAATCTAAAACTGAAAATTTGCAATTCAGTAAGATATGATAGATCAAATGGCAGTAGAAGAAGAGCATAGGAATATTGCAGAAAAAAAAATGAAAACCAAGCAAACCTTTCCTAATGCATTTAAAGCAGTGATTTCTTCTCAAGTTGGGCTCCTCTGCTGTTTCCATCACTAGCTTGATCCGCAGGACTGACAACTTTACGTAACAAAGGCACATTGATGTTAGGGGGATGTGAAAGCCAAAGCAAACATTTTAAACACAAACTAGCGTTGTTGATATAAAACATGTACATACAAAAAGTCAGCTAAAAATGTGAGGATTTGGAACAGCGAAAGAAGACTAAATTACCCATGTTCTCCGTCCTCACACATGTGCTTAGCGTGTGAAAATACCACCGCAGAACAGCCTTCCTGCCTGCCCCAGATTTTTTGATCTCTTTTAAAATTTACTTTCCATCTTCATCTTCAAAGTGTTTCTGGGGAAAACCCACTGAGATACGGTGAATTTGAGATACGGAGTAATACAAAGAATGCACGAATAACTGTAGATTAATAAGCAGAGGCGTTTATAACAATAATAATAAGCAATAAAAAATAAAGTTTTCATAAACAGTAGGATCAAGTTATTTACCGTAAGGGTGTGGAAACCGAAAAAACGAACAAAACAAAAGAAAACAATGAGGTTAGTGTCAGTGCCACAATTACAGTTTGTGTGAAACTGGCACATCTGAACCACAAAGACAGACCACAAGTCTTCAATAAATAAAGAAAGTAGGAAAGAAAAAATACACTTAAAAACTCCTTATTTTGTATGTTAAGCTGTATAAATGTAACTAACTTTTCTTTTGTGTATATGAAGAGAGATATATCAAAATATGCCCCCTTTTTGTGTTAAAAAACCCCACCCGTTATTACTCATATCCTTTCAAAGCGTTTGACAGTTGCTGACCTATGATTTTATCTGAAGAGTCACTTCTCTTTAAAGAACCTCTGTTAGACTAATGTAGGATGATTTGAAGTGATGGGAAAAATTAATATACGTACAGTGTGCAAATTATTAAAAGGATGATTTATCAGATATCACATCTATCACATACACTACCGTTCAAAAGTTTGGGGTCAGTAAGACTTGTAATAGTCTTTAAAGAAGTCTCTTATGCTCATCAAGGCTGCATTTATTTGATTAAAATATAGAAAAAAAACAGTAATATTGCAAAATGTTTTTACAATATAAAATAATGTTTTTTATTTTAACATACTTTAAAGTAGAATTTATTCCTGTGATGAAAAGCTGAATTTTATCAGCTGTTACTCCAGTCTTAAGTGTCACATGATCCTTCAGAAATCATTCTAATATGCGGATTTATTATTAGAATGATCAATGTTGGATAATATCAACAGTTGTGCTGCCAAATATTTTTTGGAACCTGTGATTTTTTTTTTCAGGATTCTTTCATGAATAACAAGTTTAAAAAGTAGTGTTTATTCAAAATATAAATATTTTATAACAATGTAAAATTTATTATTAACTTTTAATAAACTTTTAATTATTAACTTAATACATCCTTGGAATAAAAGTATTAATTTAAAAAAAAAGAAACAATAAAAATGTACTGACCCCAAACTTTTGAACGGTAGTGTATATCTATAACAGATATCAAAGATATAACATAAAAGAGAAAGAGTTTAAAAAAGCAACTTAATCTTATATCTGTCTTCCTTTTGTAACATAAAAACACCCAGCGTGCACAAAATGTGGTCTTTTGACCTCAATTCATTTTTTTAGAAAAACAGTCAGCACCTGCTTCTTCAAACTGTACCTAGAAAATTGAAGCCTGTTTAATTGGTGATATAAATTGTTGCTATTAATCAATATTTTAGGTTGTCAAAATTTTAACTAAACTACTTATTCATTTATTTAGTGTTGTTTTTATTTTATTTGCACACTACACAAAACAAAATCAAATTAAACATTATAAACAGAATAATCCAATGATAAGCAGCCTATATAGCAATGCATAACTTCCAGCAATGCATAATGTCGTCCTCCAAGATGCTATGTTGCTATATTAATCAACAGTTAATTAACAATTCTGGTCATTGAATTTGATTGGCTGCACTAATATGTCAAAACAGCATTTTTGTATTAAGGTACCTAGTAAGGTTGTTTGTTTTAGACTGACTCCCAGTGCATACTCAAGCTGATGAGTTCTACATTGCTTGTTTTTCAACAAATAAATAAATAAAAGTTAAATGAAATTAAATAAAAAAAGAGATATTTTTGAAATAATTTCCCCTTTTTAAAAACTTCATCATAATGCTATGTTTATTATTATTCTTTTTTGATTCGCCGAATCGCGGGATATCATATGCAGTGAAGACCCATGGTATTTTGGGCTTTTCACTGTTTTTTATCTGTTTTTTTTTTTTGTTTTTGTTTTTTGTGTTGTTTTTTTTTTTTTTTTTTTAATCAGACTTGTTTTTTTGTAGGTTACATGGTTACGCCATGAGGTGGCGACCAGTGACCCTGAATCACTAAATTTATTAGGAAGTTAATATTATATTACACAAATCAGATTTTTCCTTATTAAAGCACTAGTTTGTTATAATATGTGACCCTGGACCTCAAAACCAGTCATAAGGGTACATTTTTTGAAATTGAGATTTCTACATCTTTATACATGCATTTGTTAAGACAGGACAATATTTGGCTGAGAACTACACACACTACTACACACATTTTCTTTTCCACCCAGGGAGCACCCTTGCCCTCCAGGACCCCAAAAAAAGCACCTGTGCATGATGGGACACCATTGCAGGTTCACCACAACACCACAACCTTTCCAGGAGAATTCTTGTGCATTTCATTGGCATGTTTCACTGGATTTGCTGTTATTTAAAATACATTGTAAAATATTAATATTAGTTAGATATGTGATTTTTGTTTAATATATAAGTTACCTGAAAATATTTTGTGCTACTTTATGCAAAAATAAATTATGTTTTGCTATATGCTAATGGACAATGTTAAACTTTTTTTTTTTAATTTTAAGTTCAAACTGAGTTTAACTGATCCTCTTTATTAGTCCGCGTAGTGTTGTTATGCCTCTCTGTCTGTAAATATATCTTGTAGTCAACTGCCGCATGGTGGTGGAAGAGAGCAGCACACTCACGTATGTAAATTAGAAATGTCGTCGTCACCGTATACGTAGCTCTGTAAACATGGCGGAAGTTCAGAGGCGTCAACGTGGGGAGGAAGAAAGGCGCTGCGTTCGGAATGAAGCAATGTGAGCCAAGGAATGAAGCGGAGGGGATGGCGGACCAAACGTTGACGGTACTCCTCAAACTTTTAGCTGCGGGCTTTTATGGAATCAGTTCTTTCCTTATAGTTGTAATAAACAAGAGCGTCCTGACCAATTACAGGTAAGAAGACTTTTTACTAGAGTTACATACTCTGTATTTTGCAAGTACTTGACTGTCTCTAGATGCAGAATACTTGAGATAGTTGGCAACTTAGTTATTGCAGCAATATCAGTCTGGTACGGAAGGACGATGATCTCTGTGGGCTGATTTGAACATAATGTGAGACTGAAGCTGTTTATATATTGTCAGACAAAAAGTGGAATGATATTACCATGTATTTAGGGATATAGGGATATCTTAGTGCCATGTTTCTTAGACATGTACCATTGAGAGACTATAATATTCTTTAAAGTACCTTGGAGTACCATGTAAATATAATGGTTTATGAATATGGTACTAAGGTTTATATTAAGTATGATGTTATGACCTTCTACGATCTCTTTACTGAGGTACGACCACATCCCATTTTTGTAAGCATAGTGAACTACTAACTGGTTTAAATTATTTTAACTGATAATTATTCAGAATTTGCCCTTGTTTGTCTTCTAAATGCAAGTTGCCTGAAGTGTGCATATAAAAAGTGTAATTGTAAAATAATAAATGTGTTTTGTATGGACTAAAGTGAGTCAGTGATGTAGAATAATAATAACAAAATCCCACAATCAACACTACATTTTATATGATGGATGGTTCATTTTATGATAGCAATAACGAAAAGAAGAATGTAAACAAACTTTGCTTTCAGACTTTGCTAAAAAAAAAAAAGCACTCTTTCC
This sequence comes from Labeo catla, assembly GCA_012976165.1. NCBI lineage: Eukaryota > Metazoa > Chordata > Actinopteri > Cypriniformes > Cyprinidae > Labeo > Labeo catla. The sequence continues at coordinate 872,993 of VONZ01000001.1, forward strand.
AAACAGGTTCCCCTCTTCGATATGTGTTGGCATTGGTCAGGTGGGTTTTTGATCAGATAAAAGTTTTTCTCACATTTCATACTTTAAGTTTTATACATTACGTTACAGATCAGAACGGCATGAACATATTATGACATTCTTCTGCAGATGCTGGCAACAGTTATTGTGTTACGGGTGGGAAAGGCCCTCCGGGTGATCACCTTCCCAGAGTTTGATGGTAGCATACCTAGAAAGGTGAGGAATGCTGGCTCTTTAAACTTGTGCGTGTTGTCACGTGTTGTTCACGTTTGTTATAGAACAGCGGTGCAAGTTTTTTGTTGTTGACGTGGAAAAAGATACTCACAAGGGGCTGCAAAACAATGGTGCTTTGTCATAACTTTCTTCTATTTATCTTCTTGTAATTGCAGACATTTCCGCTACCTCTCCTATATGTAGGAAATCAAATAACAGGACTCTTTGGGACAAAAAGACTGAAGTATGTCAAAACAGCTTTAAATGAAAACCTTTAACACATCTACCTATTAGTTTTGTATTTTATACACTGGTATCTAATTAATTTGTTTTCCTTCTTTCAGCCTGCCAATGTTTACAGTATTGAGGAGGTTTTCTATACTCTTTACAATGCTGGCAGAGGGTTTCTTGTTAAAGTAAGTAAAGTTCTCCAATGCTACAGTGTTTCTGATAGCTAATGTTTATTTAATTAATATTATGATGATAAAAATATCACTAATTTTGTTTTGCATTACAGGAAGAAATTCTCCCGTCCAGTTCAGCTGACAGTATTTACTATGATTCTAGGGGCCTTTGTAGCTGCAAGGTAAACGTTTCCAGTGACTCACTGTCTTCAGCCTTATCTTGGATGCTTTTTGCTTGCCAATTATTCACTGCTTTACACAGGAAAGTTATTGTTTGTAAAACTGTGTTGCAACATACAGTTTAATTAAACAACGCTGTCTTACTCATCGAGTATGAGAAAATTTAATAGCATTTTTTTGATGAGTTCCCTTATATTTCTTGAGCAGTGCTGACTTGGCTTTTGACCTGCAAGGATATGTGTTCATATTAATGAACGATGTCTTAACTGCTGCCAATGGAGCTTTTGTGAAACAGAAACTTGACTCTAAGGTAAGGAAAGCAACACATTCATGATAGAGCTTACTCAAATACCTTGAGTTCTCCCTCAAGCAGCAGCTGTTCTCTGTAGTCATTTATTGAGACATACTGCTTTCCTATGCTTGCACAAAATGAAGCAACACTTAATGGATCATTAAGTTTTGTGAATTGCTTATGTTGTTTGTTTAATGAAAATGTCATGAAATAATTCACAGCATAAATGTGATTTCACTTTGCATTGTGTTGTTCATGGTTTTTGAGGATGAGGGTTTTTCTTGCAGTCTGAACAAAAGTTGTTCACATGCGTGTTCTAACATTTCAAGCACAGGTTCTGTTTCAGTATATTTAGAAGATATGTCTGTGCTTGTATTTGATGAAACCGAGAGTGCTGGCAACATGAGCTGTGTTTATTGCATTACCCCATGGCTTGGACTGAAAAAAGAAGTCATGTGTGTTCTATTTGAGACCTCCAGAGAGAGTAGATTTATAACTGTCTTTATAACTGAAGTACGTGGACTATGTGGAACTGCAAATTTATCTAAAGCACTGACAAATAGTAAATGCCGGAAGTCAACATTTTACAATCTGTACAACCTGTTCAGGCCCACTGCCTGAAGAAAGACCTTTGGCTCACTTCAGATGTTTGAATACCATCTGTTTCTCTGTTAAAAAAAGAGCAGCTAGTTTAGAGGGTGCGAGAGAAGAGGGAATCATGACATGGCATTACTGTACCTCAATTTGTCTGTCTATTTTTTTTTTTTTTTTTTTTTTTTTTTCCATTTGTCCTATAGGAGCTGGGAAAGTATGGTCTTCTATATTACAATGCTTTATTTATGATTCTTCCAACACTGCTATTAGCACATGTCACAGGAGATATGGATAAGGTAAGTGTAAATTGTTTTTTATTTAATTTTTCTGCATATAATGCATATAGATGGCAATGTGCTTGTCAGTCTACACTACAACTAAAGGGATGTATAAAATATATATTATTAATATTAAATATTAGTGCTGTCAGAATTAGCATGTTAACACAGGTTTTTGAGTTAAAATATTTAATGCAGTTAACGCTGTGGAGGGGCTAGGGTTGGCCACCCCATTCACAACTACTGCTTCTGTATCTTTTTTTTTCTTGTAAAGAAGTGTGTTTGTTTAGTCACAGAACGTTTTTACGACCACATAAAATGGGACACGGACTCAAACTTTGCTTTGCTGCTGGGCGCTAGTTAACAAGCATGGGAAAGGTACAGGTGACAAGTATTTTCAAACATTTTTCTGTCCTGTCAGCCGTTATACTGTGCTCATAGTGCATGCGTTTCAATTGCACGCACAAATGTGGCAGCGCGCTATAGCCTGTATCATTTCATATTAAAGTGCAAATGAAACTATAAGTATGCATGTCAGATCAGTGTCACATTCAGCAGCGGAAGCTCTTAAAGTAATAGCAGCCATATAAGCTAATAACCCAGCTGTAGGAAATAATATTATTTCCTACTTGCTGAAGGGCACAGGTAAATAATTGGTTTGTGTGAAGACTGTTTTAAGTTCACTTAAATTAGAAGTTAATCTTTGAAGTCTAATAAATGTTGCAATTGATAGCTCTCAGTTATACTGTAATGTTGAATGTCTATAGTCAATGGTTAAATATTAATAAATATTAATAATTAATGGTTTAAAAAAAAACTTCCTGGAGGCATCAGTAATATTGGTATTAGTGATACTCATGTTCAGACATAAAAATAACATATTAAAATATACTGTCTTTATGTTGTTTCTACATTAATTTGAAGATTGAATGTGAAATTATTGCAATATAAAAGTATATTTAAAAACTTTAATGTTAGGTGTGATTAATTGTGATTACTTTCTGAAAAAATGTGATTAATTACATTTGTTTACATCGACAGCACTAATAATTATATATTAATTATATATTATGTATTGTTTATTATTTATATTTTTAAAATGTTTATTAATTATATGTTTTAGTGCTCGGTACCGATTAATCGCGATTAATCACATTCAAAATAAAAGTTTGTGTACATAATGTGTGTGTGTGTGTGTGTACTGTGTGTATTTATTATGTATATATAAATACACACACAAAGGCATGTGTATATATTAAAGAAAATGTCTTATGTTTATATATTAAATATATTTATAAATTATATAAATATGTAAATGCGTGTAAATATTTTCATAATGTATACTGTATGTGTGTCTTTATATATACATAATTCATATACGCAGTACACACATGTATATTATACGTACACAAAAACTTTTATTTTGGATGTGATTAATCGCGATTAATCATTGCCCAGCACTAATGTTTATATCAGGGTTGGGGTCAATTCAGGAATGAACTCAACAATTCCAATTCAAAGAAGGAAATGGAATTGGAATTGGAATTCAACAACAATTACAGGAAACAGAGTTGGAATTGAATTGGAATTACAGGAAGTGGAGTTCAATTCAGGGAAATTCCACTGAATTCCGTTTATTGCTGTTTCTGAGCATTTATTTGTGATTGCATTTAGAGACATACATTTGAACTTTATTTATGATGCTTTACAAATACCAAGTAATTTATGAAATAGAGTTGATCAAATGCAAGTAAATAAAAATGAGAACTGTACATTATGAATTAATAATTGAATGACAGTGGTGATAAGTTTCTGGATGTACTATACATTCAATGTATGATTACCACATAATATATGTCTCAACTCACAAAAAAAATGAGTCATGTTCATTCATGTATTTCATTCACTTTTTCCTGAAATTTGGCATCGCTAAGATTGCATCTCTCAGGCCTAAATATCTCAAGTGGAATTTAGTGGAATTTATTTGATTTCAATTCTGTTTCCTGACATTCCAATTCAATTCCAATTCCATTTCCTGTCAGCTGCATGCAATTCCAATTCCAATTCCATTCCAGGAAGTGAATTGGAATTTACCATTCATTCTCAATTCAATTCATGAATGGCCCCAACCCTGGTTTATATAATTATATATTATTTCATAATATACATTCATGTATTTTAAAAACAATATATATATATATATATATATATATATATATATATATATTTTTTTTTTTTTACACTAGTTTTCCCTAGAAATGGGTTTCAGCTCATTAATAAAAATGTAGTTGCACACACAGAGCAGATTATATATAATAAATTTTGTTCACATACCAGACCTTAAATAACCTCAGGACTCTAGTCACTCCTAAGAGTCCATCTCTCAACAAGACTTCATACCCACTGATGATCTGGCAACCACGAACACACCATCTGCTCAGCTGCAGTGAGCTCGCATTGCCAGAGAACACACCATTAGCCGATTGGAATGACTGCATGCTTGTCAGAAATTCTCTTGAAATCATAGCAAGCTGAATGACATAAATTTCAGCGTGTCTATTGCTGCCTGAACATTTTTCCCATGACAAAATAACTGCATTTTCTTAGTCAGAAAGTGCGCTACATCCTGGTCTTTTTAAAAAAGCAGCATGAGCACAAGGCTTAGTTGTTTGGAAGGTTAGGATGACAGGGCCCTGCTCCATGAATGCCTCATTTTATTTAGCTCAGTGTGTTCACAGGGAGGCCCCAGTTTATTTGGCAGGCGCTGCTTCAGGAAGGAGAGAGGACAGGAGGCAGTGTGTTTCTTGCACAAAGCTGCCATTATACCAGTCAGCCTAACTAGCAGAGTGAATCTAGTAGCTTATGAAGTTATTCGTTAGGTATATTCCTTTTAGGTGTGTTCCTTACCTCTTTTTAGACTGGTTGAGTGGGTTTGTTGTTTTTTGCCCACCATGTGAATACGTTCTCTGCTGTTTCAGCCATGCTAGCCTATGGGAAAAAAAAAAAAAATGTGGAAAGTCCTCTCTGCGTTATGTGTGCCATTTTACCATGCAACAGCTTGACCTACAAATTCCCTTACAAACAGCTCCATAACTGTAAAGTTTAATGGTTAACTAAGGTAATTACTATGTTTGTGTTATTAAAGGATCTCTAGACAATGATTTCCTCTTAGTTTGTCTTTCCATGAATCACTAACTGTCTTTTTTTTCCCCCTCCTAGGCTTTTGATTATGAAGGCTGGTCAGATGTGCTTTTTATTAGTCAATTCATTCTGTCTTGTATAATGGGGTAAGTTAAAATAGAAACTTTGTATTTGGTAAATACTAGGGCTGTCAAAATAATGATTTAAATACGTTTAGTGTCATGTGTTTATTTAATTTGTTTAATCAATTCTGTGTGACTACTAAAATCTGATTGTCAGTAAAAGTTTGTATAGTGTAATTTAATTGTCATAAAAGTTCAACAAATGATGTCAATCAGGAAATGCAAACACCAGCAGATGACAGCCAGTGCCTTTGGTCTGTACAGATGTAAGATCACATTTAAGGAAAGTTGCAGAAGAAAATGTGTATTTTATTGCAGGTGTACTTTAAGTTCCTGATGTTATATTTTAATTAGTTGTCTAAGAATCCTAGTAAATGCACAACAAGCTAATGTTAATGTTGTTTGTGCATAGTTTTCTCTTGCATAATGATATGAAGAATGAATATGTTTTAGTACATTCACCACTTATTGGCAAAATCAAGTCGTATCAATGAAAATCTAGGAATCTTAGGAAAACTTTCCCATTTTGCTCATGTTCAAGATGTTCATGTGAATTCACATCATTGACTAATAATGGAAACCTGTTTCCACAACTGAATAAAAAATGAAAAAGGTAATTGTGACTTTATCTCACAATTCTGACTTTTTTCTCGCAATTGTGAGTTTCTTACAATTTTGACTTTTTTTTCCCTCAGAATTGTGTGATACAAACTCGCAATTGCGAGTCATAAACATTATAAGACAAAAACAGTAACTTGCAATTCTGAGAAATAAACTCACAATTCGGACTTAAAAAAAAATTTCTCAGAGTTGTGAGTTTATATCTCACAATTCTGACTTTATAACACACGATTGAGATATAAACTCGCAATTCTTGGAACATATTTTTTTTTCCCCCTTAAAATTGGATTTAAAATTCACAATTGCAAGTTTGTATCTCGCAATTTTGATTTTATAACTCATAATTTTGTTTATATCGTGCAATTCTGAAAAAAGGCGCAATAACCTTTTATTTTTTTATTTAGTGTTGAAAACGGGCTTCCATAGACTAATAGAAAGTCAATGACTGTGAATTTTTGCCAATGTGACCGCACCTTTACAAACACAAAGAAGTGAACATAGTTTTAATGGTAAAAAACTGTAAAAATACTGTGGTAAAAGTGTCAGTTGGTTAACAGTAAATTCTCTTACTATATACAGTGAAAAACTTGAATAAGTTATTAGGGAAATTTCCCAGAACTCCCTGTATTGACTAGTAGTCGTTCATTTTAAGCATTAGTTGACTATTAGTCGCACGTTTAGTAATAAACATATAAATCATTATAATGAGCCTTTAATTGCCTACATAGCCTAATAAGCGCTCAAGCGCAGATATAATAACTATAAATGTGTCAGGGAAAAACAGCATGGACACTGCATTTGTTTTAATAATTTATTGATAAAGTGGTGGTTTCTTAGTTTTTGCCTTAAGGGATAAAGTCGGTGACATTAACTCATCACCTCCGCAGTAGTGGATGCGCCTGTATCCATGTTTCATACGGGTTACATAATCTGAGGATATTTGTTTTCTATTTGAATTGGTTAATTTAAAAGTAGACATTTCACTCTCTATAGATGAAAAGCCATATTTGAGGTCAGTGAATGATAGGTGAACGTTTGGATGTCCTGCCCGATTACCACATAGACCAGCTGTTAACGATCTGTCCGTCACGGACTGCATCACTTCGCCACTTTCTGTGGATTTTTTTTTTTTTTTTCTGCAACTAAGCGACTAATAAAATTTTAGTTGACCAAGCCTCTTCTCGTCAACTAACGGTTGGTTGACTATTAGGGGGCAGAACTAGAAACTTCACATTTGATAGTTTTTCATTGAAGAATGTTTCTTTCTTCTGACATCATACACCTATATAATAGTATTTACCTCAGCTTAGAATGGAAAAACTACATGTGATAAACTTTGGTTTTACATGTACTTTTTCAGTGCCATCTGTGTTTTTAGGTTTTATTTATTTATTTATTTATTTTAGTATTTTAGTACATCTGTAGGATGGTTTATACAATGTGATTTTTTTTTTACTTTAAAGGGGTCATAAACTGCTTTCATTATTTTGCACTGTCTTCTGAGGTCCTATAATGTTATCAAGATTTGTACATCAAAAACATAATTTACAAGTAATACGCTATTTTCTGTCCTGTTTTGACCACCCTCATCTGAACGCTCTGTTTGAATAGGTGTGGCGGATTGTAGACTCTGAAGTAAATACCCACTGTTATGAGTGGATGACAGTAGTGTATGTTTGACAGCTTACACCCTTCATAGATGAATGCATAAATACTCAGTAAATATCAAATAATCTGTAATAACACAAAATCATGGGGTGCTAAACGGGCAGCAATGTAGAAGTAGGCGTTGATCATCTTCTGCGGAGGCAGTGTTTAGCCACACCATTACGTCATAAAGTGGCACTTTCCACAACCTGGCGTTTTTTGGCAGACTTGCAAGAAAGTTTGAGTTCTGAAACTTACAATATGTTTTTATAGTACAGTGACCTTGAATTTCAAAAGATCATGCGAATTTTTATTTTAAACCACAGCTTTTAAGTGTGGATTTATTTTATGAATTCAGAAATTAGACATTTCCTTAACAATACATCTTCTGTTGGCACATTTACAGGTTTGTTTTGATGTACTCCACCGTACTTTGCACTCAGTATAACTCTGCGCTAACAACTACCATCGTTGGCTGCCTAAAAGTAAGAATGTTTCTTTCTTATGCATACTAAGATACAGTTTCCCCTGCTTTTTTTAAATTAATATGAATGACTTTTGTGTCTCTGCAGAATATATTGGTGACATATATTGGAATGGTGTTTGGAGGAGATTACATTTTCTCATGGACTAACTTCATTGGTCTGAACATCAGGTGAGAGCTTTGTGCCCCAGAAGGAAACAGATGGGATGAATGGATTTATTGTGACGCTAATGATCTGATTGCCTGTACTTGTCTTCTCAGTATTGCTGGCAGTCTGGTGTATTCCTACATAACCTTCACAGAAGAGCAGACCACCAAACAGAGCGAGAGTGCCAACAAACTAGAGGTCAAAGGGAAAGTGTCTGTATGACCAGTGGTTTGACATTTGTTTATAATGCACAAGGCTGTCTCTGTGAGTTTTTGTATTTCTCGCAAGAGTAAGAAGTCACTCCTAATCTTTTTTTAATATATACATATATATATATATATATATATATATATATATATATATATTATTATTATTATATGAAGAAGATATTGACTGTAAAAGGTACAGCAGGTACTGGCAGGACATCGTCTCATACAAAAGATTCGGAAAGTTTCAAACATACTGGAATATGCTATTCCAGAGTGAATACTTGCTTGTTAATTTTCACTTCTGTTAAGAAGTGCTGTCTGTGTTACAAACTCATGGTTCGTGTCCTGCAATGCTGGGCACTTGCCACAAATTGTGAATGAGGACTGTCAATAGTGTTGAAACACCTGTTTTATTGTCTGTTGAAGAGTACTTTTAAAGATGGGTTTTAATCAGTAAGGTTATTTATTTTTATGAGAGTTGTTTTTTAATGCTAGGATTGTGAATTGGGTTTTATGGTTGGGAACGTTTTATTCTAGCTATGAAAAGGGAGTTTACATACATTCTTTGAATAGTCGATTCTGTCTTGTGACATTTCTGGTACCCTGTTACACAACTTGAGTTTTACAGGAATGTTCCATTAAAGTCTGAGTGATTAATGGAAAGTGAGTGTTTAAGTGTGTAAAATAAGGTACGTGTATGCAACTTACGTAGATGTTTTATTTGAGCTCTTTTGATAACAAGCTTTAAAGAACCATATTTTGTGTTAAGCGTTCTCAGTGTTACACAGTGTTCAACTGGACAAATTCTTATAACTGCTTTTGTATTTTTTGTATTTGGGAATGAGATGCAGTAACTGTTTTGTACTGATGAAATCACGGTAATGGAAATATAGTGTAGTAATTGCACTTTAACAGTTCACAGGTTTTCTCATTTGTCAGTGAGTTAATACGGTATTAGTTTTTGCAAGAACATTGTAATATAAAACACAAACCTTTCAGTATTTTGCTCTGTCTTGTTTAACGTTGCTGCCTTTTGGCGAATCAGAAAGAGAAATGAGAATGTCTCCTACATTTACGTCTGATGTTGGTATTTTTGACGAGTCCAAAACGCTAGTCTGAAAATGACATTTCTCAGTTATTTCTTGGGCTATATTTGTTGTACATCTGGAAAACCTGATGCATTCTGTGGTTACTGAATGAATGTCTGTTTTCATTCATGTGTGCCACTTTTTTTGAACATTTTGTCCATTGCTTGGAGATTGAATATTTTTTTTTTTACACGAATGATGTGCATTTTTGTGCTTTATTTTTCAGCACTGATGACATTGTATTTTATGTGTTCAACTTGTACTTTTATTATTTCCATGTTCATTTCAGTTAAAGAAGCATTTCTTTATCAAGTTCATATCTGCAAATTCTCAGTGATTGTATCAGTGAGAAGCGGGAATTGTATAACATTCAAAATACCTCAGCTCAAAGAATCTATGTATTTTATTTCATTTTCTGATGTTAACCAAAATAAAATCCTTTTTCATTTTTCACATTGCCTGTTGCTTCTGTGGCATTACATTGTGTACTGCTTTTCCTAGGGTTGTTGATATGTTTGTTACATAAAGCCACATGGATTGTCTAACAAATACAAATTAAACAGCATTAAATGTATTTAATGTCGTTAAAGTGCAAATAATGTTATCCATAACACTTGAGAAAACCCATACTTTAAAAAATACTCATTCTCATTCAAGTTTTAGGTTTAGGGTTTTTTGTTAGTGTACACGATTTTAAACTGTTATTTTATTACAATTACAATTGTGTTTGCAATTACTTAGATTTCGTAATATGTTTGAATAACATTCATAAAGTGTTCTTTCAGTGACACTTCTGATTTCCAATGTATTGTTTTTAATCATATTACACTGAGTGGAATACTCATTATAATATATTAAATATTTTTACGATTTTCAAATATTATGCTGACAGGAACTCTCAAATTGTTTTTGTCAGTTTGGCGCAGTGTTTGGGTCGTCACAGGACTTTTATTTTGTAGTGTTCACCGCAGTAGAGTAGCGCTACTCATTTTCAAAACACATGTATTATCGCTTGCTTCACAGAACCTACAACAACTATGGCGGAGGTAAGAGAAACATTACAAATTGCAGCAAATAACGCATTTGAGCGGTCAGTGTATTCTTTTAATAATTTTAACTTCATTTTAAATTTTAAATATTTCAACGATGACGTGCTTCCTAACATTCAGCCCTGAATAATTAGCAAACAGGTTAGGGCGCCCAATTTGAATGTGTTAGCAGCTAGCAGCTAACTTGTTGCCTGAGCGCCAAACTCACATCCAGTTTATTCCTCCGTGTTTATATTAAGAAACACTAACAATGTCTAATAAATTTTAACACAGTACACCTTGTTATTTCGAGTCTCATTCATTAACACGAGGTTATATGTGGTTTAACAGCTTTGCCTTTGACTATAGATAATAATTCATAATCAGGTTATGTATCATTTTTTTCCATTATGGTTTTTGTTCTTAAAGTTTGACATATAATTATATTCTAGGGATTAAAATGTCTTATTTTCTTTCCAGCCCTCCTTAAGTGGTTCAGGCTCTCAAGGTAAAGATTTCAGCTAGTTTTATTTTACTAGCAATAACAAACTTGTGTAGTCTGCATCAAAGCCCACTTTTAGATTAATGTGTAATATTTTATAATTTAGTGAGTGTGTAGATATTATTGATGTATCTTTCTCAGTATATGGAATAGAAAATTGTATTAATAAATAAATAGAAAAAAATCTGTTAAGTAGGAGCACATCCAGTGGTCCAGGATGAGGACAGAGACTTTGATCCATCAGCAGACATGCTCGTACATGACTTTGATGATGAGCGGACATTGGAAGAAGAGGAAAAGCTAGAGGGAGAGACTAACTTCAGCACCGAAATTGATGACCTCACTCGAGTATGGACCTTTTTTTTTTAAAATAATGTTTGATGAGGCACATTAAATAACTTTCACACAGCTTGATCCATCATTTTACTACTCTCTGTTTTGGTAGGAGGGTGAGATGCCCATTGAGGAGCTTCTGAAGTTGTATGGCTACAGCACTGGTGGGTCTCCAGAGGAAGAGGATGAAGAAGTTCAAGAGGAGGATTCTTCAGAGAATAATTGCAGCAGCCCTAATAAACTTAAAGTAAAGATCTACATGAAAAAAAAACAATGAATCTATATATTTTTGTGTGTGTAAACATAGTAAATTCATTTAATCATTGTTATGGCTGTCAGGAGGATGAAAAGCAGGAACCTTCTGATCAAGAGGATGAGGACGTGCAGTCGTCTGGTGAGGAGCCTCCGTCCTGCAGTGTTTCTCACAGCACAGCTCAACTCCTCTACCCTCGGCCATCCAATTACTTGGAAGGTATGATTATAAAAATACTGCACAGCATGTTACCAATCTATGAAAGCTTATTTCCTCTTTTTATTTTTTTTTTTTTTTGTGGTGAAATTTTAGATGTAAACTCAGGATGCAAAAAAAATGTCAATTGCAATATGTAAACTTTAAAAAATTGAGAGGAAAAAAGTTAGAATTTTGAGATGTAAACTTAGAATTTAAGGAAAAAGTCAGGACTGAAAGATATAAACTTAAAAAAAAGTTTATATGTCGCAGTTGTCAGAATCGAATAAAAAGTATGAATTGTGAAATGTAAACTGGGGATTGGGATGACAAAAAATAAGTTTCTACACTACTAGTCATTTTTTAGTCAAAACCAGTAATTTTTTTTTAAGAAGTCTCTCTCACCAAGCCTGCATTTGATCCAAAATACAACAAAAACAGTAAAGTGTAAAATTGAAATATTTTTACTTTTGAAAAAAGAACTCTTTTCTATGTGTATATATTTAAAAATGTAATTTATTCCTGTAAAAATTTATTTCAGCAACATTACTCCAGTCTTCAGTGTCACATGATGCTTCAGAAGTCATTCTTATATGCTGATTTGCTGTTCAAGAAACATTTTTTTAGATAGATATTAATACTTTTATTTAGCAAGGATGCTTTAAATTGAGCGAAAGTGATGATAAAAACATTTATAATATTATAAAAGATTTCTATTTTAGGTAAATGCTGTTCTTCTTTCTATTCATCAAAGAAACCTGATATTATATTCAGCTGTTTTAAACATAATAATAATAATAAAAATAATAATAATAGTAATAGTAATAATAAAGGTTATGAAGGATCATGTGACTGGAGTAATGATGCTAAAAATTCAGCTTTGAAATCACAGGATTAAATTACATTTTGAAATTAAATATTTTGATATTTAAATATATTAAAAATAAAATACAGTCATTTTATATAGTAAAAAAGTTTCAAAAATATACTGTTTTGCTGTAATTTGAATTACAGAAATTTGTATTAAATAAATGCAGGCTTGGTGAGCAAAAGAGACTTCTTTAAAAAACATTACAAATCTTACTATTCAAAAACTTTTGACTTTTAGTGTAAATATATATTAAAAATCACACACTATATTATGTCAGAATGCTATATATATTATTTCAAATGTAACAAATGTACATTTACAGAGATGTTTTTCATTTATTGTACCATGTAGTAGATGCCTGGTAGGACCAGCAGATGGTGATATAGATTCAGAGTCTAAGTAGGGCTTCATGTGACTTTTTGTTTTACAGGAGATGAGGAAGAATCTGAAGATGATGAATATATTCCATCTGAAGACTGGAAGAAGGTAGATTTTAGATGATTTTTTTCTCAAAGGTTTTTTTTTGTTTTAAAGATTTCAGACATGGATTTGTCTTCTGTCATTCATAGGAGATCATGGTTGGTTCGATGTACCAAGCAGAGACACCTGTTGGCCTTTGCAAATATAAGGACAATGAAAAAGGTGACTGAACTGAAAGATATTCTAATTTATATGTGATGTATATGTTTTAATATGTATGTCATACATACATATTTTTGTTCTTCATCTGCTTGTCTCCTATAAATGTAGTGTATGAGAATGATGATCAGCTTTTGTGGAATCCGGAGTTAATTCCAGAAGAAAAGGTTGTAGAGTTTTTAGCTGAGGCCTCGAAATGCAGTGGAGAAGAGTCTGGTGTCAATGCAATTCCTGAAGGATCTCACATCAAGGACAATGAACAGGTAGGTCACCATTCAATGACATATTTACTTAAATTCCCTTTTGACATCATGTTGTAACGTAACAGCAATTTCTTTGCTTGAATTTCAGGCTCTTTATGAATTGTTTAAATGTGACTTTAATGCAGAAGAAGCTTTAAGAAGACTGAAATTTAATGTGAAGCCTGCCAAAGGTGAGTGTTTATGTGTGTAAAAAGATGATGTTTAAGGTTTTCTGCAGGTCTTACAAAGTTTTAATTCGCCCATCCACAAATTAAGACCTTAAAAATGTCTTAAATAGGAGCAGAAAGTCAAAAAGACTTGGTATTAAATGTCAATGCCAATTGAATGCATTGCAAAAAATTAATATCTACCTTAGGTCTATTTTGTTTTTCCAATGCGAATTTCTAGACATCCTTAAATCTTTATTTTCCAAGCAAATTTAAAGGAGAAGTCCACTTCCAGAACAAAAAATTACAGATAATGTACTCAACCCCCTTTGTCATCTAAGATGTTCATGTCTTTCTTTCTTCAGCCATAAAAAAACTGTTTTTTGAGGGAAATATTTCAGGAATTTTTTCTATGTAATGGACTGATATGGTGCCCCGATTTTGAACTTTTCTAAAATGCAGTTTAAATGCGGTTCTAGCTAAAACAATTGGATATTTTCATTTAAAGAAATACAATAAATAAGGTAAGACCCTTCTTCCTCGGCTGGGATCGTTTACAACCGCATTTGGGATCGTTTGAACCTGCCTTTAAACTGCATTTTGGAAGTTCAAAATCGGGGCACCATACCAGTCCATTATATGGAGAAAAATCCTGAATTTCCCTCAAAAAAAAAAAATTCTTTACAGCATTCAGTCAATCTCCGGTTCTGCCGGTAGCACTTTTAGCATAGCTTAGCATGGTCATTGAATCTGATTAGACCGTTAGCATCTCACTCAAATATGATCAAAGAGAGACCAAAATCATTGCAGCAGGTGCAATGATATTACGAAGCCGTCAACTCTGCCGGCTGCAACTCTGCATCTGCACAAACTTAGTACCGGTCACTTTCAGGCGCTGCGTAATGTAAATGCACCCATGATACGGCAGCAAAGTTCCTTGATTATTACGCCGGAATGAGAGTATAGTTCCTAGCCATATCAGCCTAGAAAATCGCAACTTTTCATTTTCCGTCAGTCTTAGTACACGATGTAACTACAGAGGAGTCAAGTTTTAAATAGGAAAAATATTGTCATTATTTATGGTCATTTTTGAGCGAGATGCTGTCGGTCAAATCAGATTCAATGATCTATGCTAAGCTATGCTAAAAGATCTCCAGACCCGGAGATCGGCTGAATGGATCCGAAAACAGTAGAACTCAACAGTTTACCTCTAGGGGAGTTGGACAATGAGCCTATTTTCAAAAAAAGTGGAGTGTTCCTTTAAGAGTCTTTAACCATTGTCAAACACTGAAGTGTTGCTAACATAACTCATTGTGTGTTCTCTAGAATATATTGATGTGTTGTGTTCCCTTAATTTTTTCCTTACATTTTTGGTCATACTTTAGATTGGGGACCAATTCTCTCTATTAACTAACGATTAACTACAGTTTTTACCTCAGTAAGGTCCTTATTACTAATAGTAAGGTAGTTGTTAAGTTTAGGTATGGTGTAGGATTAAGAGATCTAAAATTTCATCAGAATAAGGCATTAATATGTTCTTTATAAGTACTAAAAAACAGCCAATATGTTTGTAATATGCATGCTAATAAACAAGTAGTTAATAGTGAGAACTTGTTCTTAAAATAAAGTGTTACCAAATTTTCTTTACCTGATCTACGTTTGCCTGTATGAAACTTGCAGAAATCCTTTGTGTCCTTTATGTCAATTCCTGAATTCTCTTTACTTGGGGGCTTTTTGCAGTAAATGTTGGTGTGATTAATTTGACTAAATAACCTATAACATAGAATTATTAACATATATTTAAATCTATTAACAGCCTTAGTATAAAATAGTGTTGCTTCTGCATGAAGTTTATAAAAACAGCATGTTCCTCTCAAAACTCTTGACTTCTATGAAGTAATGTTTTTCAGTATGTTATTTTGGTAAGTTTGAAAAGCTTCAAACTCAAGTGCAAAAAGCATTCAAGCCTGTGATAAAGAGCTCTCAGCACGTCAGTCAACATTCTCACAAAGTGTCACCTTATGTAAACTCTCTCTCTCACTCAGAGGAAATGTCAGTTTGGACGGAAGAGGAGTGTCGTGGTTTTGAGCAAGGACTCAACACTTACGGAAAAGATTTCAGCTCAATACAAGCAAATAAGGTTAGTGTTTAGTCACATTTCTCATTCCAAAACCTAATACGATGGAATATGACTGCTGTTTTGCAATTTTTACTGTTCGATTATTGTATAATTAGAGTAATCAGTTGGTAAAATTGGCTGTTTTTTTATTGTTCACATAGGTAATTGTTACTTAATTAAACTTTTCCAGGTGAGAACTAGAACTGTAGGGGAATGTGTGGCCTTTTATTACATGTGGAAGAAATCTGAGCGTTATGATTTCTTTGCACAGCAAACCAAGCTTGGAAAAAGAAAATACAGTCTTCGTCCTGGAGTTTTGTAAGTCAGTCGTCAGTACCATGTGGCACATTAAAGGTCACAAGTCTAAGTCCTCTAATTAAACTCTGTATATAGAATCAGATGCTGTGTAAGGTCATATCCTGTTTGGTGTTTGTTTGGCATTACAGAGATTATATGGAGTGTATTTTGGAGAGCTCCGAGTCCAGTGGATCTTCGTCTTCACTCACCACCTCTTCAAACAACGGCAAAATCCCATCTGGGCCAGAGAGTGACGCAAATGCTCAGAACGGTCAGGTTCATCACACTCTTATTTTTGTTTTACTATATATAGATATATATATATAGAGAGAGAGAGAGAGTGAAATTGTAAGATAATTTAAAAATGTCATTCATTCCTGTGATAGCAAAGCTGAATTTTCAACAGCTATATATGACTTTACTCTTCAGTGTCACTGATGGTACAGAAATCATATTAATGTTGACCAAATTAGCAATCACCAAAAAAAGAGTTTACACACTAAGACATCCCAGTTCACAGTTTTTTATGATGTTGGTTTTTAAGACCATTTTGCAGCTGAGCAGCCAAACTAATTTCCTTACTTGGAAAAAAAATAAAGCACTACAAGGTAACAAAAAAAACAACAACAGACAGCCCATCCATTTACAGAATAATATACACAAACTGTGTTCATAAAAACAATAGTTGCAAAAAATATAGTATTAAAATAATTACTACTATACATGTGTAACAATTCATCTGATATATATATATATGTATATATATATATATATATATATATATATATATATATATATATATATAAAGACTTCATTCACTTATTTTCTTCATTAAGTGACACATTGTGTAGTTAACCCACAAAAAAAATGTATTCAGTATTAAATGCATTATACATGGAAGCCATTTCCATGTATCCATTAATTTCTGTATGAATGAAAAAAGGTAATCGTGACTTTTTTTCTCTCAATTGTGAGTTTACTTTTTGTGATTGACTTTTCTCTTAGAACTGCGTGATATAAAGTCTTGCAAGAAAAAAAATCAGAATAGCAAGATATGAACTGGCTTTTTTTTATTCATTCTTTTACTTTTTCTCACAATTGCAAGTTTATATCTTTGCAATTCTGACTCTTTTTCTCAATGGACCTTTATCTCACTTCCTATATCCCGTAAGCAAAGCAGTGCCTTCCGGACCCATCGCAACACAATAAAAAAACCAACGTGAGAATCCTCTTTTGCCGGTGTTACTGCAGTGTACCAGGCTGCTTTTATCCTAAACAACAACACACTGCCTTAGTTGATGCGTGGGATGAATTAAGGCCCTTCTAAAATATTTACGCGGGAGCACGTTCGTGGAGTATGCATTTCGAAACTGAGGATGTTTAGGCCTACATCTCATATCACCTGCTGAAATGTACCTATAAATATATTTCCCTTCCAAATGTGCGTTCTGAATAATAAATAAATTTAACCTGCTGCAGTCAATTTCGTCTTCCTATTAACATTTTTCTCATCATAATTTATACCTGTTTTTATATTTTTAAATAAGTTTGACTGATAAAAACACCCTTACACACACAGACATCTATGGATTTGCTATAGTAAATATGTGGAAACCGTGTTATTTTTTTTTTTTTTCCTGCTGACACAGTGTGGTAAAATCACGCATGTTTATGAGCCATGGGTTTTTCAGATCGGTACCGTTGAGTTTGGAAAATTCTGCGCACAGTAATCATCAGAATATCTTTTTGCCTGTCTCTGAAAATGTCCAGATTTTGAAATCATCCTGCAGATGCTAATTTTAACAGGCTTTTATTTAACTAGGTGATTGCAGCATATTGAAAAATATATATAACCAGAAGAATCCATACACTGCTTCGACAAGCACTTCCGATGTTCAATTCCGGTGCGATAAAGGTCCATTGTGATAACTCGCAATTGCTAGTTTTAAACTTAGAATTGCGAGACTCGTAAATTCTGTTTTTTTTTTTTTACTTAATTGCATGATACAAACTTTTTTCGCAACAGTTTTTTACTTTTTTCTCAAATATACTGTAAAATTTGCGAGTTTACAGTATATCTTGCAATTCTGACTTTTTTTCTCACAATTGAGATACAAACTTTCAGTTTGCGAGTTATGGTCAGAACTGCGTGGTATAAACTTGCAATTTTTACTTTTTTCTTTCTTTTACTTCTCGCGACTGCGATTTTTGTATCTTTCAATTCAGACATTTTTTCTCTGAATTGTGTGATATTGACTTGCAGTTGCGAGTTATGAAGTTAGAATTGCGAGATAAACTCGTAAATTCTAATTTTGTTTTTCCTCAGAAGTGCGTGATATAAACTTGCAATTGCAAGAAAACGTCAGAATTGTGAGATTTAAACTCAGTTCTGAGGGGAAAAAGTCAGAATTGCGAGATTTAAACGTGCAATTTTTACCTTTTTCTTTTTTTTTCAAAAACTTTTCTCTTGCAGTTGCGGATTTATATCTTGCAATTCTGACAAATTTTTTTTTTTTTCTCTGTATTGTGAGATACGAACAAATGCCAGTTACAAAGTCAGAATTGCGTAATATAAACTCACAATTACGAGAAAGTCAGAAATGCCAGATATACAACTCGAACTTTTAATTTTTTCTTGCAGTTGCGAGTTTGTATCTTGCAATTCAGACATTTTCACAAAATTGTGTGATATTAACTTGCAATTGTGAGAGAATTTTTTTTTTTTTAAACTCGCAATTCTGGCAAAAAAGTAATTTTTTTTTTTTTTTTTAACTTTTAAAACTCAATTTTTTCTGACTTCTTTTTGTGAAGTTGTGAGAGCTAAACTTGCAATTACGAGTTATAAAGTCCATTTCTGAGGGAGAAAAAGACTGATATTTTCTCAGAATTGTGAGTTTGTATCTCACCGTTCTGATTTAATAACTTCACAATTGCATGTCATATAACGCAGTTCTGAGAAAAGTCAGAATTGTGAATTTGCATCATGCAATTCTGAGGAAAAAAATAAAGTTAACTGCTAGTTAAAAAAGGTGCAGTTATCCTTTTTTATTCAGTGGCAGAAACTGGCTTTCATAATTATATCATGTCTTAAACATTTAATACTAAATGTAAGCTTTTGATTTCACAGGTGTAGAAACCTATTCCTCCGAGCCTCTTCTCTGTGTCACAGATGAGAAATCTCAGACAAACGGCTCTGCCACGTGTCCAGATATTTCCACAAAAAAGTCACCACCCTGCTCTAACCCTGACGCCAGCAGCCCGAGCACACAAATCATGGAGATCACAGTCAAACAGGAGGAGGAAGATGAACACTGTGAGAGACCTCTCAAAAGGCTTCGGACTGACACAGACCCCAGCAGTCAAGGGTCTGTCCCTCACAACAAAACAGAAACCGTCTGACTCACCAGCAGATACTCAGAACTCCTGACCTCAGATGAGGGGTTGATACAGGCCTTGCTTTTAGCATGAAGGTAGCTGAGATGTGTGTGTGAATTTCAGGGATGCAAATGAAGCACATTTCTGTCCTCTCACATTACTGCCGCTGAGCTCGGTTCATATCTCAAACACTCATGATAGACTGTCACATCAGACAGTCAACTCTGTAGCACTATTTATTAATTTAGGTTAAGATGATCAATGTTATTGTGTTTGCTCTAGATTGTTCGAAAGCAACATCTGACAGCTGACTGTATTTTATTGTGAAACTTGGTTGTGCATAACAACTATGAATGCACACTATGGAAAAGCCCTCTCGAGTTTATATGAAGTATAATACTGTAAATATTCGAAATCTAAAATTATTATATAAGAAAAAAGACACTTTTGTATTTGGAACCTTTTGAAAAAATCTGACGGTTGTAAAAATGTCTTTTTTCTAACACTGCAACATTCCATCCTTGTCATTTCTGAATTTCCTATCTGACCAAAGTGAATGGTTAATTTTGGTCTTTTAACGCAAAGCATTTTTAGAAGATATTTCCTCTTTATATGAAATATTGTCTTATTTTTGTATTTGATAGCTATTTATTTTTTAATCAGATATTGGTGACGCATGAGGCCAGTATACAGAGTATATTTGTACAGGCTGGAGCGAGTAGTGTTGAATTAAAAAGGCAGAGCAGAAATGAATGGTGCTATTTATTCTTTTCTCACTGTGAGAATGTCAACCCATCCTTAAGATATCATTTTTTACGTTTTTTTAGAACCTCTGTTATTCCTGTCAGAAATGGTAGAGGAAAGTGGAATCTACAGTTTCCATTAATTGGCTGTCATCCATGTCTGCATAGCTCAGGAAAATAAGTACGGAAACATTATAGGGTGTCAAATAGTTGTCCATTTCAATTAGTGAACTAATTCATTAAACTCAAACTATTTACCCAAAAATTGTCTCTTGTGATTACTGACGTGACTCGGATTTTGTCACCTCATTACCACATTGAGGTACAGTGGATTGTATGCTGAATAAAGCTATTAAGCAGTTCCTATTTTAGAGAATCCGTCTTTTCTAGTGTTTTACTTTAATCTGGCATCGTGTCTTTCATAAATTCTGACTAAGTTCACACCAAGCAAACTGACTTTCTTTTAAACGTTAAATTGGTCATGTGGTTCAAGAGCTTTTGTTTGTTGTTGTCTATTCATATGCCTGAACAGCAGATGTCAGCGTTGCTCTTAATATAGCTGAAAACAGAAATATAAACAAATTCATTGCTTGTTTTATCCCAAACACATTTTTTCACAGAACAGGACAACACGGGGTGTTAAAACGAATTAATGTTCGAATTAAAGATAAATAAACAAAAATGAAAATGTTATATACTCACCACATGAGGTCCCCAAACTGTCTGAACGTTGAATACCGACAATTAACACACTCAGTGAATAATTAAACGCTCCATACTTATTTCAACGTTTTTTTAAAGAGCAGATTGCATATTGTTGCTCTACAATAAGCTACATCTCTATACCTCTGCTTTATTTATTTATTTATTTTTTAAGTTCTGACTGAACCACATGAGAAATCCAATGACACATATGAAATTGTGTTGTTTAGGACCGAAAATTCAGTGTCTGTATATCAAGAGCGAAACAGAGGCAGAACATAAGTACGCATAAGTGTATGACCCGACGGCTGCTGAGATGTTCCTGGAATACTAAACGCGGAGTTTACCGTTCGGCTTCACAAAAGCATTGCAGCTTTGTTCTACAGACGTGTCTGGATGCAGCTCTCTGGGGAACACTTGTTGTTGGAGATCCCTCAGCTGCTGGCTCCATTCACACTAAAATAGTCTAATTCACAATAAAACAGAACATAAAATAGGAGAGCCAACACACGACACGAAGATGTTAAGATGTGAAGATGTGAAGCACAATAAACATAAAGATGGGAGACAGAGGAGCGTTTCCAGACAATACGAGACAACGAGATGCTTTATTGTAGGTGAGAAAATGCCTTACATTTGGAGCAGTACTGCTAAGATATACTGACTTGATACATTTATTATAACAACATTAGAAGTGATTTAAAAAGCAAAATTAAATATCCACTCCTTTTCTTCCTGTAAGAATGGGCGTGGCCATTTGTAAACTTTATGGGTCTGGCTTCCGGTCTAATTCACATCTAGCTATTTTTAGCTGTACAAAACAGCTCCTTTTGCTACTTGATATTACAGATTGGTGTGTCTTACCATGTTATTTTAACGTATTATCTTAATTATGAGCACACTGGTTTGTAGTGTAAACAGTTTTACAGTTTACTACTAATGTTGTTATTCTTCAGTCTCAGTCAGCTCAGTCAGTGTTAAAGAAAAAGGTGGATAAATGGGCAAAAAAATCTATAATTTACAGTTCTGTTGAACAAAAAAATAAGAGTTATAAATATTGTACTGGTCACTCTTTTATATAGCCATTCGAAGACAGGAGGTTAATTAAATAAAATATTATAAATTACTTTTATACTACAAGTCTTGTGAAGCTATGCAATGTCTGTGTGTAAGACTCAGTGTGTTAAACTGTTGACAAATTCAGATTGATTTTGGAACATACAGTGATTTTCCAAATATACCATGCAGAAGATTTAATTAAAAAAAGAAAAACTTTTTATTCACCAATCTGACATTGCTATTTCAGTCATGAAACTCTAGATAGCACAGTCCAATAGGACTAACTCAATCTGACATAATGACATTTTTATCACATGGCACAGCTGATTGGTTCTTTCCGGTGGCCAATGAACTCGCTGTTCAACATTCAAATACGACTAGCAGTTGCAGTGTGCTTCAGAAACCCTCCACCTTCCCCAGCTCCAACTGTATAGATCTGCTACAGATGATTCAGGGTTGCCAGGTTTTCACAACAAAACCCGCCCAATTGCTATTGAAAACTAACCCAAAACTAGGGAAGTCAAGTTTGAAGGGGATCCATCAGTAAAAATCATGTTCCATGGGGCTAAAATAAATACACATAAAATACACATTTTTAAACAGGGTTTCCCTGGTAAATATCACATTCCAGGGGCTAAATATCACGTTATTGGCGTTGCTTCAACCCCATTACCATGTCAATCCCTCTGAAAGTTGTCATGACAGAAATAAACTTAAACAGTTCACCCAAAAATTAAAATTCTGTCATTAATTACTCACCCTTGTCATTCCAAACACGCAAGAAATTGGTTCATCTTCAGAACACAAAGACATTTTTGATGAAATCCGAGCCCTTACCCTGCATAGACAGCAACACAACTATCACATTCAAGGCTGGGAAAGGTAGTAAGGACATTGTCAAAATAGTCCATGTGACATCAGTTGGTAAACCTTAATTTCATGAAGCTACGAGAATACTTTTTGTTTGCAAAGAAAATAAAAAATAACTTTATTCAACAATTTCTTATCTTCTTTGTCAGTCTTTGATACACATTAACTAGAGTACCATGACGCATACTTGTGCTTTCCTCTGCTTGTAAACAAACAAAGAAGAACCATACAGGTTTGGGGGTTAGTACATTTTTGAATGCACTATCCCTTTAACAAAAAGTCAGGAAGGAGGGAAACAAGAACAGCAGCATATTGGGTTTTAATCCCAAATGCTACTTTTGATTTCCCCATCCTAATCAGTATTACCTTCATGGTTTCCATGCCCTTTTTCCACATCCTTGTTTATTTGTGAACAGCACACTCTCTGGTACAAGAACAAATTTTTAGCAGTAATTAAGTCTTAATAGCTTTTAGCGAATGCTCTGTCCCCCTTTCACCTAGACAGATGACACAGACACACCCAGCTCCCTTTGCCACAGTCAGACCGGCTGCATAATAATTAGATGTTCGCACAGTAGGAGGGAGCGCTAAATGTCAGCTGCCGTGCTAAAATAAAGCTGGAAAGAGAGGAACTAACTGTACTTGTGAAAATATCCTTTTCTTTCCTTGAGGGACAGCAGCGATTAGGGAAAAAATCATCTTTCATAGAAGAGGATAACAAGATTAAATTCTCTTCAAGGACTGTTTTCAGAGACTGCTACAATGGGCAAAGTAACTGAACCAACAAAGAGAATGATAAATAGGGTTGTCTAAGTAAAGACGAACCAGGGTGCCCGCACAACTGTTGGTCCCCTACCGCAGGCTAAATCCGCTTGGGAAGGAAAGCTTAATTTCATTGTGCAAACAACTGTGAGCTACCATTAGAAACTTTTGAAACCGCTTTAAAAAGCAGCATTTCTTGCACAAAGAGCTACAGGAGAGTGCATTAGTGCCTGTCCAGTTTTTCAGCAGCCTTTGTTCTGGAAGTATATGTGACCCTGGACTACAAAACCAGCCATAAGTTGCACAGGTATATTGATAGCGATAGCCAACAATACATTGTATGGGTCAAAATGATTGATTTTTCAAGTAAAGATCATGTTCCATGGAGATATTTTGTAAATTTCCTACCATACATATATTAAAACTTCATTTTTGGTTAGTAATTTGCATTGCTAAGAACTTTAAAGGTGATTTTTTTCAATATTTTGAATTCCAGATTTTTAAATAGTTGTATCTCAGCCAAATATTGTCCTATCCTATCAAACCACACAGCAGTGAAAAGCTTATTTAAATCTTAGTGTCGAAAAATTTACCATTATGGCTGGTTTTGTGGTCCAGGGTCACATATTTCCATTCAGCCAGCTATAAGGTGAATCACAAAATCATAAACTTTTATTTAAATCAAGAAAGTGTTTGAGAATTGTTACAGATTTAAATTTCATTCATTCATTCATTCATTCATTCATTCACAGTTACGGATTCATTATACTACGGGGCTGTTGAATGCTTGAATCTGATTGGCTGACGAACGTTCTAAGGCGTTTAATTATTTGCAGCGAAACGCACGGCTAAAGTAGTTCCAGGCAGGTCTTGACCGCATTACATGTCCATATTACTTCGCCAAATAATTTCAGTTATTTCAAACATCCTTACAGCCTACAACAGCAAAAGAACCAATACTCACAACGACAATGACCAAACAATAGAGTAAACAAGATAAAAGCGCCAAATTATTTTTGTTTCTGCCACAAAATAACTTTTTATTAAAGCACATACGTATTTATTAAAAAATAAATAAATAGGCCTTCCGAGACGACTTAATATGACGTCATAAAGAGCGATCTGATAAGAAGCGTTCTAAATGACTCTGGGTAAGTTCACTTCAAATTTGAAGTTCAGCGCATTATGTACCTGTTCTGTTCGCTTGTTTACTGACACGATTCTCTGTTGTAACTCTGTTGTACTTTACCTGCTGAGAGGCACGAGTTTGCACCAGCTTCACGTGTAGACCCGTTATGGTATGTAAAAGCTCGTGAAGTCGGTATAGTTGCCCCCCCCTGCCGGGTTGTGGTGGTCTGTAGGTGTGCAGGGGGGGCCGTGTTGAGTCGTAAATGCCCGGTGTGGTGTAGTGCGTTGTGTGTGGTGGGGGGTGTGACACGGTGATTGACAACAGAAGGACGAGGTGGTTATTCTCTCTAACCAAACTAACTTGGTTTTTAGGGTTTATAGCAACCCCACCCGACCCCGCCCTTCGTTAGTAATAGTTGTTAATCACTTTTAACACCTGCTATAAACCATATTTATGATAGATACTAGAAATCATATACATGTTCAAAGTAATGAGGAAAATAAATGACCAAAGAGTTCAAAGTACATTAAATTACATTCAGTGAAATGCAATAAACTCAGAGCTGAAACTGAATGATTCTTGTGTGGTTGTTTTGATTTAAACACTTAAAACTCATAATTAAAATACAGCAAGATGTGATGCAGCATCCAAAGACTTCAGTGCATGTTTACATAAACTTGAAAATTTAGGAGACAGAATACAAAAACAAATAAATATTTCATGGTCTGGACTGCTGTGGACTGTAGGCCAATAATATGAAATCTGGACCGAGTTTGGGCACCCTGCTTTAAATTTTGTCAATGTGATCACGAAATACAAACAATAAATGTGTTTTCACACTTTTTATTGTGGTGTGAGATCACTGTATTCACCTTAAGCCATTTTTTTTTTTTTAAAGTCATCTCTTTGCACACAAAATGCATTTATTTGATCCGAAGTACAGCAGAAACAGTAACATTGTGAAATATTTTTATTATTTAAAACTATATGAATATATGTTAAAATGTAATTTATTCCTGTGATTTCAAAGAATTTTTAGCATCATTACTCCAGTCACATGATCCTTCAAAAAAATATTCTAATATTCTGATTTGCTGTTCAAAAATATTTATTTTATAGTATAATTTTTTTTAGGTTTATTTGATGAATAGAAAGTTCAGAAGAACATCATTTATCTGAAATAGAAATCTTTTGTAACATTATAAATGTCTGTATCATCACTTTTGATCAATTTAAAGAATCCTAGCTAAATAAAAGTATAAAAAACTGTATACTGACTCCAAGCTTTTGAATGGTATAGCATTTTATTTCAGATAAATGCTGATCTTCGAATCTTTCTATTCATTAAAGAATCCTGAAAAAATTTACTCAGCTGTTTTAAATATTGATAATAATAATAATAATAAAATATTTCTTGAACAGCAAATCAGCATATTAGAATGATTTCTGAAGGATCATGTGACACTGAAGACTGGAGTAATGATGCTGAAAATTTAGCTTTGATCACAGGAATAAATTACATTTTAAAATGTAATGTATTAGAAAACAGTTATTTTAAATAATAAAAATATTTCAAAAGTGTTTGCTGTGCTTTGGATCAAATAAATGCAGGCTTGGTAAGCAGCAGAGCCTTCTTTAAAAAACATTAAAAATCTTTCATTCAAAAACTTTTGACTGGTAATGTAAAAGAGCAATAAACATCAGAAGACCTGTTTGAAAAAAATCAGAAGAACTTAAAAATTATTATCTAATGTAATGGGTCAATCAGTGTATTGAAATAGTCAATAAAAAAGCTTGTAAATAGCATAACAGTTGTAACAATTTTGCCAACATTGTTTAATTTTCATAAATCAGTCAGTTAACCACAGACCCTTTTATTTGGAGTAGGTGGAATTTTCTCAATTATTAACTTTATTCACGCAATATAACAACTTTAATCTCCTAATTTTGACTTTATTGTAAAAATATTAAGTTACTAAAATGTACCATATTTACTACTCATATTTACTAAATTACTTAATGTAAACACACTCTCGGCACAGCCGCTCAAAACGCAAAAAGACAAAAAGTAAAAAAAAAAAAAACTAAGGCCTCCTCACATTTTAGTTGTAATTAATTTAATTGAACTTAATTATTTTAGCAAATTCATCCACAGTGTCCTCTGTTTAATTTAAGACTTCATGTATTCTCAATTGAAAGAATGGCTACTTTTGATAAAAGAGAATTCAAATTGTGCGGGACAGGTTTTAATTCTTTGTTTTTTTTGGCCATGTAGTTAAAAAAAAAAAAAGATGCAGTTTTACGGCAGCAATATAACCAATGCACACAAGAAAGTACCAAGCTCTGCACTGCCCATGACATGTAGACTGACTATTTATTTATCTAACAAATGAAGAATACGTTCCCTTGTTTCAGAATTACTTTCTAATAATTAAACAGCCTGTCGTCAATTATTCCTTATATATTTATTTCCAGAACTCGGAGTGAAGTCTTTTTGCTCTTGAATAGATAGCTGACCAACAAAAAATAAATGATTTTCTTACCCTCATGTCATTCCAAACCTGAATTTCTTTTGTGCTGAGGAAAGGAAGTCATACAGGTCTGAAACCACATTAGGTTGAGTAAATGGTTACAGAATGTAGATTTTCAGCCGAACACCATGGCAACTTTGTAAAAATCACATTCATCAAATCTGCCCACTGTCAGGAGCGGCCGCTGGGAGTTCAAGCAGTTTTCCCATTTTATTTAGGTCTCCCTGGAGGCTAATACTCACCACAGACATTAGCAAAATCGCAGTGTGACACCTGGTAGGGGAGTTCCCTTTCCCATTACCAGGCACAGAGCCACCGTCTCCTCTGGGGAGCCAGGCATAACTGCAATGTCGGCATACTGACAAGAATCATGAGCTGGTATGCAGAAAAGGGCGAATTTATGCAGCGGAACAAAAGATAACAGAACTTCAATCATTTCATCAGTACTACAAACAAACAGTTTTCATTTAATCAATGAAGGAGACAGAGTGACCAAAGATTTTTAACAATTTAATATATCAATATATAGATATTTATCAACAACTTGAATTTCATAGAAACGTGAGTGAGACCATTTTGGCATACAGTACAGATATTCCATGTAAGTACAGTTTTGCTAACGTTAAAACCCCCTCCCTATTCCCACCACCTCCGACCCACTGACACAGACAGCAGAAAAGCAAACAAAACATAACATTATTGGAAAATATACATGAACACATACAAGGCACCAATAAATTAAACTGTAACCCTCTCTTTCAACACCGAGTGTAACCTATTAAATAGAATTACAATTTAATTTATCTATTAAATAAATGTACAAATACAAATTAAACACTATTTCTGCAATGTTTACGGTTAAAAAGCAAAAAATAAAATTAAGACGAGAAGGAAGACGGAAAAAAAAAAAAAATTGAAAACACTTTGGCAGATTATTAATTTTTAGTTACAATCAAGTAGTAAAGAAATCCAGTGCTCTTGAGTACAAATAAATCCATGTATGGTCTACACTCTTTTCGTCCAGGAGACTAATATACACATCTTCTTTTTACAAGAAATGTTTAAAACCTTATCAAAAGTTTTGCTGTATGAAAACATATTTACAAATCATGATTCAGACTCATTGGACTGCAACGGTCACCCTTTCCCCCCATCCTATGTAATCATTTACACAGTGCAGAAGGCTTCTTGAAAAAGTTTGTGCAACAAACAGCGTACAAAATGTCTCCAAACGGCTATGGAATGACCGGGACGCATGTTTCCTCAAATGACAGGAATGACAGGCCCTCCTTCCTCCCCCTCTCCTGAAATTTAACACCTACAAACCATACAAAAAATTAACAGTTCTTCAAGTAATATACGTCATGTCAACATGATCTCATAGGGGGAAAAACCAAAATAGAGGTCATTTTCCTTTTTTTTTTTTCCCACAGGTCACAAAGAGCACAGACGGGAATGTTACCATGAATACGGAGGACCCGACTCGTCCATTTAGAGTCGGCGGTTTCAGCTCTACAAGTCCACCAAACTAAGGAGCACTGTTCCAGGAGAGGTTCCAGCGTATCGTCCAGTGTATCGTCCATTTTTAAAGAATGGTAGCCCTTTCGAAAGCAATGTCCTACTTGTTGGGCTGATGGGAATGACAGGTAGACAGTGATGACGGGGAGTTACGGACATTACGAATGTTAGTCACAGTGGAGTGGGGTGAAGGAGCAGCGTGGCGAGTCCCTGCAGTGCTATAGGAAGGCAGGACTCGCCGGTACATATGCATAGAGTAAGAATGATGGACAACTGTCACAAAGTACTGTGTGTTATCTACTGTACAGAGAGGCAGAAAATCCAAAGGGTCTAAAAGCCTGTTCTAGAACCTTCTGTGACCAGACTGTACATGTGTTTATCGAATATGTGTACCACACATACTAAATTCTAATACGCTAAGAGATGTGTTTGTAGAAACCTTGACAGCTAGAGAGCTCAATGTAACAAAGTTTCCCATAAAAACATTTTTTGAGCTAACTCTAGAGCAGCACCTGATAACAACGAGTTTGGGGTCAAGAAAAAAACGTGCATGATGCCTCTTTTGGGAAAAAAAAGAACTGATTAAACCAGACTAAGCTTATTTGCTGGCCTTAACTGGTCTTCCAGTCTGGGCTTGTTGGTTTTCGGTTGGTTTAGCTGGTCAACAGACTGACGAGTGACCAAAACCAATCTAAAACTAGTTTAGTCTTTTCTTCTG
This sequence comes from Labeo catla, assembly GCA_012976165.1. NCBI lineage: Eukaryota > Metazoa > Chordata > Actinopteri > Cypriniformes > Cyprinidae > Labeo > Labeo catla. Next base: position 902,485 of record VONZ01000001.1, read on the forward strand.
GTCTTAGTTGGTCTCCTAGTTTGGTGTCCATTTGGTTCAGTTGGTCGACAAGCTTGTCTTCCAAAGCCGATAAGTGCCTAAAATGCATTTAAAACCAGTTCGATTTTTTTCTGGTCTGTGTTGGTCTCCCAGTCTAACCAACTGACAAGTGCCTAAAACCCATCTAAACCAGTTTAGGCTGTTTTTTCTGGTCTCGGTCTCCTAGTCTGATGTTCAGGTGATTCAGTTGGTCAACAAGCTTGTCTTCCAGTCTAAACCAGATTGTAAGTGCCTAAAACCCATTTAAAACCATTTTAGGATTTTTTTCCTCATCTTAGTTGGTCTCCCAGTCTAAGCAACTGACAAGTGCCCAAAACCCATCTAAACCAGTTTATGTAGTTTTTTTTTCTGATTTTACTTGGTCTCCACGTCTAGTGTTCAGGTGATTGAGTTGGTCAACAAGCTTATCTCCCAGTCTAAACTAACCAATTAGTGCCCAAAATACATCTAAAACCAGTTTAGGCTGTTTTTCTGGTCTTAGTTGGTCTCTTAGTCTGGTTTCCAGGTGGTTCAGCTGGTCAACAAGCTTATGTTCCAGTCTAAACCAGCTGATAAGTGGCCAAAATCCATCTAAAACCAGTTTAGGCTGTTTTTCTCATCTTAGTTGGTCTCCTAGCCTGGTGTCCAGTTGGTTCAGTTGGACGACAAGCTTGTCTTTTAGTCTAAACCAGCTGATAAGTGGCCAAAATGCATCTAAAACCAGTTTAGGCAGTTTTTTTCCCCCTGGAATTAGTTGGTCTCCTTATCCGTTGTCTAGTTGGTCAACAAGCTTGTCTTTCAGTCTAAACCAGATGATAAGTGCCTAAAACCCATTTAAAACCAGTTAAAGCTGTTTTTCTCCTCTTGGTTGGTCTCCTAGCTTGGTGTCCAGTTGGTTCAGCTGGTGGACAAGCTTGTCTTCTAGTCTAAACCTAGCCAGTAAGTGCCCAAAAACCACCTAAAACCAGTTTAGGTTGTTTTATTTGGGTCTTAGTTGGTCTCTTAGTCTGGTGTCCTGGTGGTTCATCTGGTCTACAAGCTTGTCTTTTAGTCTAAACCAGATGTTAAGTGCCTATAATCCATTTAAAACCAGTTTTGTCTGTCTTTTTCTGGTCTTAGTTGGTCTCCTAGCTCGGTGTCCAGGTAGTTCGGCTGGTCAACAAGCTTGTCTTCCAGTCTAAACCAAATGATAAGTCCCTAAAATCCATTTAAAACCAGTTTAGGCTGTTTTTTCTTGTCTTAGTTGGTCTCTTAGTTTGGTGTCCAGGTGGTTCAGTTGGTTGACAATCTTCCAGTCTAAACTGTCTTCCAGTGTAAACTGGCTGATAAGTGCCAAAAATACCCTTAAACCAGCAAACCAGATTTAAGACCAGCAAACTAGATTAGGCTGGTTTAAGCATTTTGCCCCCCGAAGGAGCATCTGAAGAAACCATTAATAATGATAAAACAATAACTTACATTACAGTTCTGAAAAAGCACATGAAGCAGTTTGTTTACCCTGTATTGCTAGATTGAGATTTTCGAATCAAAAACTAAAGTTTCACATTTTCAGAACCTCATATATATTGAAAGTATTCAAAGCATCTAAAATGTTACCGCTTCCATTTTTAAAAAATCTACAAAATCGAATATCCTTTATACTTTCCATACTGTATACACAGTTTGATGTGAGAAACAGTTAAGGATGAATGAAGATTCATCAAACAAACAATAATATCGATAACAAAAGGCCTGTTATATCCAAACCACGTCTTCAGTGAAGAGATCTCAAGCCCATCCGATCAGAAAGCCAACTACAAATTGCCGCTTCTTTAATCCTCACAGACAAAAGCCTGAGCAACCAAACTCCCACACTGTCTCTTTTCCTAATGGAAAACAAACAGTGACTTAATGGAGGATTCTTTGAAATGTGAAGGGATGTTTTACAAGAGCCGCACACATGATGTCTCATCACAGCAGAGAAGAGCCAAAGGTGGCAGGAACAAAGAGCCACTCCAGATGCGAGACCACCCACATGCGGGCCAGAACCAAACATACATGTCTGAGGGACTTTCAGCAGTCTCCAACAAAGGGTAACTCGCATAACTAGTTCTTCAAAACCAACACTGCACTCCAGTACACAGACACATACCAAGTTTTAATCCATGCTGGAAAATCTTAATCCAGCCTAAGGTTTTTTCTGGTTTAGATTAATTTTAGAAGGCCTTGATGGTCTCTAAGATCTTTAAATCAGTGGTTCACAACCAGGACAGGTTGATAATCACTGTTATAAATCTATCGATCCCCTTTAAACCATCAATTCAGACTAGCCTAACTAAAACCAACAAAAAACCTCTGCCTAGTTTGAGCTTTTTATCAGCAGGCATATTCGGGCAGATCATAACCTGTTTTTCCTTCTCTTTTGACATTCGTTCAATCAGTCAGTGTCCCTCTGACAGCGATACAGAAATAACCAAGCGCTCATTCATCACATGGAGAGAGTTGGAGAGCTGATATGTACAGGAAGCCTATATTCAGGCACTCCACATTTCCTGTGCCACGCGTTGAACAGATGACTGTTCAGAGGAGCAAAGCTTTGATCTACGACTCTAATCTATCACACCATTAAGCCACCCAATATGGCAGGCGGTGTCTTGTTGTCAGCATGCTAAATGCTAAAGAGTTTTACCCGAGGCATGACGAATGTAGGGGCGGAAAAGACACGTTTGTGTTTGTGCGAGAGCGTGTGTGTCTGAGAGGGAGCGATCTAGACTGTAGATATGAACAAACAGCATTTTAGCCATTATCAAACCCTGCCTACCGTATCTATTAGCGTATTTGTGATAACATACCACACAGATTGTAGTGATAACTGATAATATTTTAGAGAAATTTATGTCCTGAGCAAACGTTTTGTAAATGTGCCGGGCAGGAAGAATTTAGCTGGTCCTAGGAACTTGAGAAAAATGGAAGCCCCAGTGTTGGATGGAAATATTGCCTCTCAAAGTTGGGAGGTGAAACCCTTCATTTCTAAGGGTCAAATCTGACTCGAGTGATTATGGAAGACAAAGTATACTAGTCTTGGCATTGGAAGTATGTAAGCAGGAGGACAGAAAATTACAGATTCTGACATATTTACAAGGTAAATCTTATTTTTTGTGGTATCCCTGTTGAAAAACAACATCATATCCTGGTTAGGTATGTTTTCAAGCATGACAGCTGGTTTGAGCTGATTTAAGATGGTCCTTAGTTGGTCATGTGCTGATGCTAAGCTGGTTTTAAGCAACTAGCTCCTGCTCAGGACCAGCTTATGACCAACTAAGGACCAGCATAAACCAGCTCAAACCAGCTGCCATGCTTCAAAACAACCAGCATATTGTTTGTTTCAACAGGGATGTTATTTGTTTGTGAGATTATATGAATGCATAACATCCACATGGTGGAATTTGTTTAGTACAGTTAAGGTCCAAAGTTTACATCCCCCTTTTAGAATCTGCAAAATGTTAATTATTTTACCAAAATAATAGGTATCATACAAAATAAATGTTATTGTTTATTTAGTACTTACCTGATTAGCTGTGTGATTTTGAGATCCATCTTTTCACACTGGGGACAACTGAAGGACTCATATGCAACTATTACAAAAGGTTCAAACACTCATTGATGCTTTAGAAGGAAAAACCATGCATTAAAAGCCTTTTGAATTTGAAGATCAGGGTAAATCTAACTTATTTTGTCTTCTGGGAATCTTCTGTAGCCTCTAAAGGGCAGTACTAAATGAAAAAATATGATACTTGGGCAAAATAAGAAAAATGTACACATCTTCATTCTGTTCAAAAGTTTTCACCCTCCATCACTTAATGCATAGGTTTTCCTTCTGGAGCATCAGTGAGCGTTTGAACCTTCTGTAATAGTTGTATAGTCATTGTTGGAGAGAGTTCAAACACACAAAAATGCTGGAAAACCAAAGAATTTTTGGGACCTGATGGGTTTTTCTGAAGAACAGTGGACAGTTTAACTAATCAGGGCAAACTAAACTAAACAACAACAACAAAAAAACACTCTAAATGTAAACTTTTTATAAAATCAAATTCTCTTGTGGACTATATGTAAACAACTTTTATCTGAAATATTTTATTTAGGTCAGTACTAAACAAACAATAACATGCATTTTGTATGATGCTCTTATTTTGGTAAAACAATTGACATTTTGCAGATTCTGAAAGGGACGTGTAAACTTTTGACCTCAGCTGTATGTCTGCAAATACGAATTTCTCACATCCCATCTCCATCCTATTTCATATTTTCCTTCTTATCAGGATGGACTGCCCACAATTCTCTCCCAACACATTTTGCCAGGCAAAACAGCCATAGCTTAGCTCAAACCAGCTTAACCAGTAAAAAAAAAACTATTTTGATTTAAAAAAAACTACAGCACGAGTGCAGCAGGAGAGCCACTGAGTGTTAGCAACTACTGACGTGATGAGCTATGAAGTTAGTCATCATTAAACAACACTACCTACTACTACTGACACAGAGCAGGAATGATGCTAGTAGTTAATTTAAGAACTAGTGATTATTGCCCAACTGAAGTTTTATGGGCTGGGAAAGACACTACGAGTAGACAAACCCAGTTTGTAGCTCTCGGCTGTGGAGAGCAAGTGCTCTTGTGTCCTTTTGGCTCTGTGCGCCTTGCTGCGTTGTCTCATGCAACCTCCTCGATGGTAAGGACTAAAGGACGCATGGATTCAGGGATGGAGAAGGAGAGAGCGAGTGCAAGAATCGCCCTCAGGGGAACCCATCATCGTCTGGACTGAGCGCCACGCGCTGCGAAGAGCAGATAAAAACAGAGTTACATGTGTTAAGAGAAAGAGCGTGAAAAATAAACACATAGGAAAGAACGACAAGGCCTGTGGAGAAGGAGACGGATACAGACACATCCAATATGCAGATCCCTCCTTCACACACACACACTGTGAAGAGCGCGACGTGTGGGGCGCTTGACAGAATCCTGTTATGCCACCGGGGCAGCCCGCCCCGTTTCTGCTGCGCGACTGATGTCTTTATCTCTGCTTGTGCTTGACATACCGACTGTAGCACAGGAAGTTCAAATCACACTGTTATAATCCCTCCATCTGACTAACGGCTCTCAACAGCGCCATTTTAACTATTTCAGTCCAGGTCGACAGTTATGCTAATATGTGACTAAATCACCACCCAAATAAATCACCAGCAAAACACCTAAATAAATAAATAAATTATAATATATTAAAAGATTGTCCAGTCATTTAAGGTGCACGTTGCTCATCCCTAAAGCAGTTATACTAAATTCATAAAAAAACAACTATGGGATAATGGGAGAGCACAATTTCAAAGCTTTCAAACGTGGAAAGCATTTAAAGCTTTACACACACAACACGAGAAACCAAAGACTGGCTGCATCCAAAATCACATACTTACTGCGTATGTATGAATTCATAGTAGTCAAAACAATAGGCGAAAAATTCCTGGATGACCTACTAGTTCTGCATCAAATGGATGCTTTATTATCCCATGAGGCCAAGGGAGAGGTCACACAACAATGACAACATGGCAAATGTAGGGCGTTCATATTAAATTCTTACTTATTTTAACGGTTGTCAAGTATGTGATTTTGGACGCAGCCTATGGGAAACACACACAGACAACTAATGAATTTTCACATGGTAATCCGTACACTAATTAAACATACATTTGGATGAAAATGAGTTGTGAATTATGAGTATAAATACGTGTGAGGAAAGAGGCAGCATAATGCCCTCTCTACAGGAACGCTGTCTTAGCCCTGCCCACATTTTTTTCCCTATCCGATTGCTTTCCTCTCCTTTTTCACTTTGCGCTGGACAGCATAGGTGCCCCTGAGTACCAATGAGCTGCCGGGTCTGGGATACCGCCCCCCAGTGGCAGTGCTAGGTATGGCTGTCTGGCACTGCCACTCACTGCAGGATAGACGTGGCCGATCTGCTCGCTGCGGCCAATGTGGATTTCGTCGTCGTCGTCCTCTGTGGTCTTGCGGTAAACGGGGTTGTCGAAATTCATGCTCTTGGTGTTCCGTCTTCTCCAGTTGCGCCACACCAGGTAGCCTCCGGTACACATCAGGCCGATGACCACTGTGGCAAGGATAGGAACTGCATGCGTTTAACACACAGTCAACACATACGGCGAGGGCGTTAACACAGCCAGGGGACACAGAGCGGCGCATAATGACACACACACACACACAGATATATACACAAGCTCACACACTCAAACCGTTAAAGATTAGTTCACTCCAGAATTAATGTTTTCTGATAATTACTCATGCCTATGTCATCTAAGATGTTCATGTCTTTCTTTATTTAGTCAAAAAGACATTTTTAAATCAGGTTTTTGAGGGAAACATTCCAGGATTTTTCTCTATATAGTGGACTTCAATAGGGATCAGCGGGTTGAAGGCCCAAATTACAGTTTAAATGCAGCTTCAAAGTGCCCTACACAATCCCAGCTGAGGAATAAGGGTCTTATCTAGTGAAATGATCAGTCATTTTCTAAAAAAAAAAAAAAAAATTGAAATTTATATACGTTTTAAGCACAAACGCTCATCTTGCACTAGCTCTGTGTCCACAACGTCGCGCATTATGTAGTCACGTTGGAAAGGTCACGCGTGATTCCACCAGGACTTCCACCATTACTCAGTGTTTACAAAGCGACTGTGCAAAGAAAGTCAAATGCCCTTTACAAAAAAAAAAGTCGGGGAATGTCAGACGATTTCGAAGTTGGAGAAGAAAATTAGATTTTTGCCCAACCCTACCTTTTTGAACCAAAGTACAAAGACAAAGTACTAACCACGCATGATCTTTCCAACGTGATTACGTAATGCGTGAAGTTAGACGTGCATTTCAGAGCTATACATTTTTACTTTTAGAAAGTGACCGATCGTTTCACTAGATAAGACTCTTATTTCTCGGATGGGATCATGTAGAGCCCTTTGAAGCTGCAATGAAACTGCAATTTGGACCTTCAACCTGTTGGCCACCACTGAAGTCCACTGTATGGAGAATGTTACCTCAAAAATCTTAATTTCTTTTCGACTGAAGAAAGAAAGACGTGAACATCAAGGGTGTGAGTAAATTATCAGGAAATTTTTATTTAGGAATGAACTAATCCTTTGAGGTGCATTATGGCAGACCTGGGCTTAATGGTTTTATTAAAATGTGTATAATTATTGAAATTATGTATCAAAGCAAATCTCATTGTATCATCTGCAGTTTTTGCAACGCTGTTACCAAAATCAAGGACAAATTTAAATAGAATTTAAAGCCCTTATTTAGTGAAATGTATATATATATATATATATATATACACACACACACATATATAATTCATTCATATAAGTAATAACTAAAAATAGCCTATCTATGCTAGCATGGGTAACAGGGTTGTAAATTTAGTATATATATAAATTGAATTAAATTTTTTAATTAAATTAAACTGGGTTTAAGGAAAATTCTGGTTTGTAGTTACTGACTGAAAGTAAATTAAATTTAGAAAAACTTAACAAAAAGTATTTGTATGATCAGTTTAATTTGATATTTCAGATATGTTGTTTGTCATGGTAACTTGCTGAATTAAATGTAATGTGAGGTTATGTGACAACAATGAACTGTGCATTCTATTTCATATAAAATTTAAAAAGTGTACGCAATATACAGTGTATAATGCACAATGTGCAGCACTCTATAAATCCATCCTAAACAGCTTTTTAGTTTGGGGTTAGCAAGTTTTAAATTAATACTTTTATTTACTCAAAACACACTGAACTGATGAAAGGTTATGGTAAAGACATACGTAATGTATCAAAGTATACTGAAAAAAAAAGTATCATGGTCTCCACAAAAATATATATTAAGCAGCAAATTGATTTCAAAACTCATAATAATAAGAAATGTTTCTTGATATATATATATATATATATATATATACACACACACATAACAGATTCTAAAAAAAAAAAAATAATCTAAAAAAATAAAAAAAAATCTAAAATCTTACCAACCCCAAACTTTTGAACAGTAGCGTATTATTTGAGCAGAGTCTGATTATATCACTACCAAAACGACTTAAAGGGATAGTTCACCCAAAAAAGAAAATTCTTAATAATTAAATCACCCTTGTGTAGTTCCAAACCCATAAGACCTTTGTTCTTCTTTGGAACACAAATTAAGATATTTTTGATGTCACTGATGTCACATGGACTATTTTAATGATGTCCTTACTACCTTTCTGGGTCTTTAACATGTCAGTTGTGTTGCTGTCTACGCAGGGTCGCACAGCTCTCATATTGCATTTGCATCTTAATTTGTGTTCTGAAGATGAACAAAGGTCTAATGGGTTTGGAATAACATGAGGGTGAGTAATTAATGACAGAAATGTAATTTTTTGGGTGAGCTATCCCTTTAAACATCAGGTTTAAAATCCCCAAAATAGCTGTATGTGCATTTTTAAACTAGGGCTGCCAAAAACACCTTTCCCACTCACACACACACACACGCTCACAGAGTGGCTTAGTGGAATATGTGAAGGGGGTGCTCACATGCTGCTTAGTGAGACACCAGGAGTCTAAGGGGACCAAAAGAAATCGAATTGGACTATGTGTATGCTCACACACGCCTACATGTGAACGGTTGGGGGGAGCACATTGCTATTCAGCTTGAATTGATAAGCATGTATGGCTTTCCTGCAGTGGCTGCCTAACCCATTTCTTAATTTAAAAGATCAGCTGTGGCTGCTCTGGTCCCCTGGAAGTTCTCCCTAATTGCTCTTTTGTCTGGGGGGCTGCTGAGACCTCCTCATGATGTGTTTTCCTCCATCACTCAGGTTCTTGCTATAAACATTTGGAATGCGTTCGATTTTTTCACCAAACTACAATAAGAGAAAGCATTTAGTAAGACGTTACAATTTTAAGATAAGAGGGGTGACCGTAAAGGGACTGCAATTACAAAGAGCTATTAAAACGGTTTTTAGAGGAAAGGTATTTCACTTAGTGTCTTTCAGCACAGACAAGGTCATTTCAATCCCACTAAGCCACTCACCAGACACAGCTCAGACAATCAATGAAGCCCATCAGGTCCTTTTGACAGAGACTTTCTGTAGAAACTATGATAGATACATTTACATATACTGTACTTTACATATACATGTATTGTTATTTAGTTCGATCAAACAGTCAAAAGGATGATGTATAGAAACTAACTGAGAGAATGATCACAAAATCAAAATGCATGAGTGACACTTCTTTTTGTAGGATCAAAAGTAACCATTTATAAAGCACTAATTTTATTATGAGCACAATATATTTAAAAACAGGTAGGCTGCTGTCATAAAGTTTTGAAATAGTTTAATTTAGAAAGAATATTCTGGATTAAATACAATTCAAGATTAATCGACAGCATCTGTGGATAATCTAATGTGTACAGACAGTAATGCTCTTGTAACATTTAAAATATGGAAATGTCACACTATCATCGAAGTATAAATATATTCAGACTAGTCTGAAGCGTTCATTAATCTTGTCTGTGAAAAATTATTATTATAATAAATATATTCACTACCAGTCAAAAGGTTTTGAACAGTAAGATTTTTAATGTTTTTTAAAGAAGTCTCTTTGCTTACCGAGCCTGCATTTATTTGATCAAAAATATAGCAAAAGCAGTAATATTGTGAAATATTTTTACTATTTAAAATAGCTGCTTTCTATTTAAATGTATTTTAAAATGTAATTTATTCCTGTGATCAAAGCTAAATTTTTTTAGCATCATTTTTTTTTAGCATACTTCAGTCTAATTTATTTATTTATTTTTTGGGAAAGAAATAGATAAAATTAATGCTTTTATTTAGCAAGGACACTTTAAATTGTTCAAAAGTGGTGATTAAGACATTTATAATGTTACAAAAGATTTCTATTTCAGATAAATGCTGTTCTTCTGAACTTCCTATTCATCAAAGAAACATGAAAAAAATTCTACTCAGCTGTTTTCAACTTGATAATAATAAGCAGAAAATCTGAATATAAAAATGATTTCTGAAGGATCATGTGACTGGAGTAATAATGCTAAAAATTCAGCTTTGAAATCACAGGAATAAATGACACTGTAAAATAGTCAAATAGAAAACAGTGATTTTAAAATGGTAAGCAGAAGAGTCTTCTTAAAAAAAAAAACATTAAAAATCTTCCTGTTCAAAAACTTTTGACTGCTAATGTAAATATAATAAAAATGTCTAAATATAATTTTATAAAATGGTTTAAATATAAATGTAACACTTTTAACTTGTAACCAGAAATTTATGGAAAATACAAATTTGACTTAATTGTTTAAATAATATAAACGATATAGTAACATTATGAAAACAATGTTTTAAAAAAAGTTCCAGTTCAGAATTAACTTTTTTTTTTTTTAATAAAACGGGCTTTGTTACTAATAAAGTGTTCTTAAAGAAATGTTTATTTATTTAAATATTTGAAATTAAGTGAAAAAGAAAAGATAAAAAGCTATCAAATCATTTTTAATCCAATGGCAGAGTGTACAAAAACTGCTACATCAATATCAATTCCACGGCACAATGTTGTTTCTAGGCAACAAGCAAATTCATGTTTAAAATCATACTCATATTCATTCAAAATCACATTTTTCGGTTGATAAAAAAAAAATCAATAAAAATGCTTATCAGACAAGTTTCAAGAGCAAAAATGTGTGTCCTTAACATTGCGTACCATGCTGGCATAAGAATTGACAGATTACACTGACCACCGGATGTAACGCGACCTTGAAAAGCCTTTTACGGGTTTGTTCCAAGTCATCTCTAAGAATAAAGATTCATTATTGCCAATTTTATTTTATGCACCATGTGTTTGCAAAGTGAAGAAAATGGATTTGTTGCAGAGGCTTCACATTTCTGCTTTTCAACCCTTTGATTTGACAGCCACACAGAGTACTGTACGTTTTTCTTCTTTAACAAACTCAAAATTGAGTTGAACTTATTTCCGGAATAATTAACATGCTGTCGATAGCACTTAAGTTGTATTTAACCTGGAATATTAAGCTAAACGAAGCAGCAGCAAGTTTATAAATGGCTAGTTAAGACCACCAATAAGTGTCTCCGAAGCAGGTAGTGCACATAAAGCTCAAGGGTAAAAGCTGTTCATCTACTGGGTGAACAAGGCTGAATTTGAAATGCAGGATAAAATGCTTAGTTAACTTTAATACTCACCTATTGGAATGACTATACCCAGAACCGCAACGGTTATATTGCTACCAAGGAGGAAGTGGTCATTTCCACTGCCAGCTGAAATAGAAAGAGGAGTGAATCAGAAAGACGAAGAGAGGAAGACAGCAGTTTGCGGTTTAGTAAACAGCATTGTATTGTTCACAGTTATTGAGTGAGTAAATGATGACAGACTTTTTCTATTCCTTTAAAACAGCATCAAAATAAAACAGCGTGTAACGGGTATGTTTTCACTGCCGTTTTCATTTAAATGAATCTCCTCCAGTTTGTATACTAAAGTGTCCATTTACATTGCCATCTCGCTCAAGGCCATATATTGCTATTCATACAGCACTTTGCTTTGTGCTGTTGCTTCCCCTTTTAAGGTTTCTGCTGAGCAGTTGTTTCCACCAAATAAATCCCACCTCAATCTCACAATTAGCACGTGGCCCTCCATTAGCTACAGCATAATTAGTGTCTGATAATGGAGTCTGAGCCAGGAGATTAAGAGGACTAGATGGTACAGCACTGGCATACAGATACAGACAAGACAGCCTGAGGGCTTGGAAAATCAGTGGGAAACAAAAGAAAATGCAGTGTATACAGTAACGACTGCACATAAAGGGAAAAGTAATCAAGAAAACATGTTGTCGGTAAGGGGATCCTCTTAAAGCCACAGTGAACGTGTTACTTGTGTGATGACTTGTGGGTTTCCATGGCAACACTTCATTTGCATCATCTGCTTCTGTTTGTATATAGCGTATAGTTCCTGTTTAAATGGGTTTCTATTAAGAGCATTGAATTTCTCTTCATGCTAAATGATTACATCCATAAAATCATTATTCACAGAGCCACATCTCTGTGAAAAGACGAGGACGTGTATCCAAACTCATTAATGTGGAATGCTTTTAGTACAAACAATTGGGCTGTAACAGGTGATGCTGTTATACTCCATTATGAGCACTGAATAGTGCTAACACACGCTTCATAAATTCACAACCCATGGTTTTATGATCATTTTGCACAATATGTGATATATTTCACAAATCTACTACAGGTATTCACAGCTGGTGTGCTTGGCACTTAAATTGCTGTTTGTAGCTACATACACCACTATTCAAAAGTTTGGGGTCGGTATGATTTTTTTTAATGTTTTAAGTGTTATGAAAGAGTCTTATGCTGACCAAGGACATTTTTTAACAATTTAAAACAGCTCTTTCTGTTTGTTTTCTGTTTCTGTCTTTATTTCTTCAGTCGAACAGAAATTAAGGTTTTTGAGGAAAATGTTCCAGGATTTTTCTCCATTTAGTGGACTGCAGTCCAAACTGCAGTTTTAATGCAGCTTCAAACGGCTCTACACAATCTCAGCCGAGGAATAAGGGTCTCATCTAGTGAAACGGTTGGTCATTTTCTAATAAAATAATAATAAAAATGTATATACTTTTCAACCACAAATGCTCATCTTGCACTAGCTCCGTGTCCGTGACTTCCTGCATTACGTAATCATGATGGAAAAGTCACATGTGATGTAGGTGGAAGTACCGACGCAGTGTTTACAAAGCAAATGTGCAAAGAACCTTTTCAAAAAAGACGATTTTGAAGTTGGAGGAGAAAATGTGACGAGTGACCTTTCAAACGTGATTCCGCAATGTGTGAAGTTGTGGATGTGCATTGTCGAGCTAGTGCAAGACAAGCATTTGTGGTTTTAAAAAAAAAAAAAAGTAGGGCACTGGTTTCACGATTTCATTCGATTCCGATTATCATGTCAACAATTCCATTCAATTCGATATCACGATTATATCACATTTATTTTGTGCATTTTTACTAAATAATTTAAGCTGGCTACTTCTCAGAATAATTACAAATGAATAATAAATCAAAACTATTGTTAAGAATTAAACCAGGTAAATATGGCTTCAAAACATACAAGCAAATATAAAGTAATAAAGCGAGAAAAAGACAATTACAAGGGATAAACAAAGATTACTTTCAGTATCTGGGAGTGCCTTAAAGGAGTTATTCAATTCTAGAACAAAAATTTACAGATAATGTACTCACCCCCTTGTCATCCAAGATATTCATGTCTTTCTTCCTTCAGTCATAAATTATGTTTTTAAGGAAAACGTTTCAGGATTTCTCTCCATATTTCTCTTCTATGGTGCCTGCATGTACTCCGTGTACTCCGGTTCAATACAGTTAGGGTATGTCGAAAAACTCCAATCTCATTTTCTCCTCCAACTTCAAAATCATCCTGCATCACTGTTTTACCTTTTTTTGTAAAGGGCGTTTGACCTTCTTTGCACGGTCACTTTGTAAACACTGGGCTGGTACTTCTGCAGTGATGTAGGACGATTTTGAAGTTGGAGGAGAAAATGAGATGAGTTTTTCTACATACCCTAACTGTATTGAACCGGAATACACAGAGTACACACAGAGCCAGACAAGACAAGCATTTGAGGTTGAAAAGTATATAAATTGTTCTTTTTTTTTTTTTTTTTTTTTTTTTTAAAGAAAATAACCAACTGTTTCACTAGATAAGACCTTTCTTCCTGGGATTGTTTAGTTTGCATGTCGGTATATGAGTTTTGTGCATCTAACAGGTACTAATACACACGTTTGCATATAATATGCAGCTCTGGCGTGCATATGATAAGCAGTGTCTCGTCGTATATATGATATACAGTTTTGGCGTACATATAATAGGCACCTACCCCATACCCCAAATCCTAACCATTGTGTATCACATGCACGCCGAAGTCAATTTCTGCGTACACTGTCATGCAATGCGCACGTGTCTCACATTTAAATGTACATTTTTTTTAAAATAGAAAATAACCAATCGTTTCACTAGATAAGACCTTTATTCCTCAGCTGGGATTGTGTAGAGCCCTTTGAAGCTGCACTGAAACTGCAATTTGAACCTTCAGTCCATTGATCCCCACTGAAGTCCACTTTATGGAGAAAAATCCTGAAATGTTTTCCTCAAAAACCTAAATTTCTTTTCGATTAAAGAAAGAAAGTCATGAACATCTTAGATGGGGGTGAGTAAATTCTCAGTGAGTTTTAATTAAGGAGTGAAATAATCTTTTAACAGTGTGAAATCCTTATTGTCACTTTCTAATGCATTCTTTCCGAAAAAAAAGCATTCATTTAAAATAAATGAATAAATCTTACTGAAACAAAAATTTTGAACAGCTGTGTGTAAAAAAAATGGAGTCATATTTATAGAATTCTCTCGAAATCTACAGGCAAGTCTTTGTCTTTATTAGCAAGCAGCCATAAAAGGCAGAAAGGGTGCTGGCGTAATTCATCACTATCCTCAGTGCAGCAATTTACAGGTTTTATCTAACGGAGAGTTTCACCATGTCTACCGTGTAATATGCTGGTAGTCATAAAATATTCAAGAGCCCAGATTTATGTTTGGCATCAGGAGCAAGCACTTCTGCGCTTTTATGCGCTAAAAAAAGGCTACTAAACTGTTGGTTGTTTTTCCATATTTTTACTCTTGACAGAAAATCTTTTGAAGGCTTTCGGTGACTTATCATGGATGTGGATCCTATTACTGAAGTTGCTAATGCCTTTTTTCCTGCTGTGTGCAGGTGGCCGTGTACCTGAGCGTCCCCAATCAAAGCCCAGAGGCTGAGAGTGAAACACTGAGTGTGGAGAGGAACAAGGCTGAGGGCAATGTTCATCAGTCAGGGCTGGCTGCTTCTCTCTCTTCACTGGCTGCTCTAATTCAGCACAGACACACACTGGGACCCTGGGCGACCACTGCTGCCTCATCTATCACTCTCAAGTGGCCCAGCGATGCTCGGCAAGCAAATTCCACCACACATTAGCTTTCTCAGACTCTGAGGACTACTGTACGAGTACTGTATGAGAGCACTTATATAAGATCCATGCCTTCAGCTGAATATCAGCGGTGATGGAATTGGGTAAAGCCTGGACTACATTACAAGATTTTTGTGCCGATTTACAGTCTGGAGATGTCAACGCTAGTTGCTGAATGACAGACATAATCTGCAGATTAAAGCTGACAGATTCCACAGAAAATCGTGTAGTGTATTATGGTCACAGATTTTTTTTAGCTTTAAACTTTAGACTTGAGATTTCATCCAGTTGGAGGATATCAAACATGTTCGAAATTTTCAGCTGCTTTTAGAACACATTTTCATTTGTCACCTAGAAACAAGGCACATGTTTCTGTGTGAAATGACTTTAAAGTCTGGTAGTGTGCGATCCTCAGTCGTTGTAGTGTACGATGGCCAGTTTTACTTTGTCACTACTTACGAAGTTTATTATGCTATTTAGATTTTTAAAGTTGTGTAGTGTATTTCAAATTTAAAACAACAGAATATCACATGATATTGCTCTCATACAATAGTCCTAAGATTACCTACATGAAGGTCAACGACATTAAGTATTGTCGCAAAAGTTTGTGGTCGGTAATTATTATTACTAATATTTTTTTAAATAAGTCTTACGCTCACCAAGGCTGTACTTATTTGATCAGAAACACAGTAAAAACATATTGTGAGATATTAATACAATTTCAAATAACTGTTTTCTATTTTGATATATATTTTAAAAATAATTTTATTCATTCTAACAGCTGACTTGGTGCTCAAGAAATATTTCTTATTATTATCAATGTTGAAAACTGATGAATAGAAGGTTCAAAAGAAAATGCAATTTTAAACAACTTTGTTGTCACTGACAACTTTTGAATGTCCATGATAAAGAAAACTCCAGTCTTTGCATTCACGTTGGATTCAAAAGGTTTAGACAAATATTTATACTATTTTCAAAAAAAATTTTTTTTTTAATGATGCCAAAAATGTCACATTGTGTAACCATCAAGTTAAAGAAATGTTTTCCTCCCTAACACCTTCAATACACCTTCTTAATCATTATATATATATATATATATATATATATATATATACACACACATATACATATACACATACACACACATACATACATACACATACATATATACATACGTATATATCCATACATACATACATACATACATACATACATATATATAATGTAATTATTAATTCACAATTTCATTATGTTTTTTTGGGTGCATTCGTTTTTTTAAAAGCGTGTACACTGTAATATAACAGAAGCAGACAAAAGAAGAGGATGATTTCACAAGCTATAACTGCTACTTTGTATTGCATAGGAAACGAGTGATGGAAACGTTAAATTTTGAACAAAACTTGACTTTTGTGAAAAAGAGTTAATGCGAATAATGGGAGATGGAAACACAATTGCCAAATAAATTCCTCCATGCGCATCAAAAAATGAATAAATAAGCTTTCCATTATGTATGGTTTGTTATGATAGGAAAATACTTGGCCGAAATACAACTATTTGAAAATCTGAAATCTGAGGTGCATCAAAATCTAAATATTGAGAAAATCGCCTTTAAAGTTGTCCAAATAAAGTTTGTAGCAATACATAATACTAATTAAGTTTTGATATATTTACAGTAGCAAATTTACAAAATATCTTCATGGAATGTGATCTTTACTTAACATCCTAATGATTGCTGGCATAAAAGCAAAATCTATAATTTTGACCCAAACAATGTATTGTTGGCTATTGCTATAAATATACCCATGCTAATTATGACTGGTTTTGTTGTCCAGGGTCACATATATGAAATTTTTATATTCAGTGGCTTCTCCTACTTTTCTTAGTTATATTTATTGCCAGTTTATCAAGTGACGATCAAGAGACAAAGATTGTTTTCTTTGACCCGTTGGACGGTGCTTATTCGCAAATGTTTTATGCAACGTTCCAGTTTTGCGCAAATTAGAATGGAAACCCAGCTACTGAATCATAACACAAAAACTGAGATAGAGACTCACCACGATGAGAGAGATTGCCATTGGCCCCTTGTATGCTGTTACTGTGGATGGTTGTAGATGTCTGTCTGTGATCTGTTGTCGTTTGGGTGGAGGTTGGCTGTTTCGAAGGCGCTGTGGTGCTGGATTGAGTGGTCACTGTGGTTGAAGTGGCTGTGGAGTGTGTAGTGGTGGAACGATGTAAGCTGGAATGAGTGGTTGTGGTGGGGCTGATGGTGGTTGTACTTAATACTGTAGCTATAGGTGTAGTTGTAGAGATTGTAGTGGCTGTTGTAGATGTTTTGGTGTTTGTAGATGGAGTGGTAGTTGTAGGAGTCAAAGTAGTAGAAGGTTCTGGTGTCGTAGTAGTGGTTGTACTTGCAGCAGTTGTTGTTTTGGGTTTGACTACAACAAACAAAACAAAAATATGAGACAGCTGACCAAGATTTGGGCTTTCTAGAACTATGTTAAAACTTCTGAATCACAACATACAATCATGAATAAGGTGTTGTTAGTTTCTTTAAAATGTGTAGCATAGGTAAACTTGACCTAGGGCTTTGTATTTTGTTACCTGTCACACAGCGGCGCATGTCCGGGCCCAGTTCCATGTTGTCGGGACAGGCACACGTGTACTTGGGCGAGTGGTCTGTGATCTGAGGAGCTCTGAGGCACAGGTATTCACAACCACCATTGGGCAAACTCCCCATGTTGCATGTGTCTGGAGCTATAGGGAAAAACACAGTGTAATTCAGATAAATTAGTCTCTGAATTGGTTGCATAGTAGTATATATGAGATCATACATTATAGCAGCTAAACTATTAAGATGCACACACATTGACTGTGACCAAACACTGGGGGCCATTCATTTGCAGTGAAAGCTCTACCACATGGGGATTGAAAATAAAAAGTCCAGCTTTTTATTCACCCTAATTCACCTCTAAACTGGTTTCTATGCTGTTGCCCATGGGTAAAAAGCACATAAGATATATTAACTAATTAAGAAAACACATTCATATAAATTAACCAAAGCAAATTTATTTTATATTACATATTGCAACAGTCATTTATCACTTAATTTATGAGTTTTGAGTATGAAAAATTATATACATTTAAATATACACTACTGTTTAATATGCAATTGTTATATTGTTATATTTGCACTTAAGCATAATAGGTTTAAAACGTGTATGTGTTATAACCAGAAACTGACTGAGCTTGAACAACAACAATCGTTCTTTTGATGTTATTGTCAGTTGTACAATACAGCAATGTACAGCAGTGGAAATTTGTATAAAAGTTTGTGTAGCTCTACAAACACTACTCAGGTGTTTTTATTTATTTTTTTTATGAATAATATCTCATGTGCAGCTCTTTCTTACACATTCTCATAAAATCTTGTTTTTCAGGAATGCATGACTGATTAATATTTCACTCAGAGGCACTTGAGATACAAAAAGCGGTTGGATTCCATTCTCATCATTTCTCGTTCAGCATAAGTGTGTTTTCCTGCTTTCGTTTGCATTTTCAGAGCAACATGTTTAATTCTTTGATTTAGATTTAAATAGCACTTCTCATTTATTAATGTGAGGAGGCTGTAAATTGCTTGCTCTGCTGGCACGCCGCACGTGGTCTGTTTGTGATAAAAGGATGAAAACAAAGAATCAAAATCTGCACACATGCACGCACACTGCCTCTTTCATTTTCTTTGTCTCTAGAATGAAAATTCACCATAAATATGCTTTTCAATAATAGGGCCGCTATTACTGGGGGAAAAAACAGAGAGTCAGCAAAGATTTGCCTCTCATTATTATAACAATGCTAAAAAGGTGACACTGTGAAAATAATACAGTTCAAGCATTGTTTCTATTAGCTCCTGAAAGGCAGAACTATTACATAGACATTTTTTCTTTGCTGCTGTACCTTTAAGAAATGGCCTCTTCACATGTAAAATGGAAACAAAAAAGTTTTTTCTGCTTAGTTTCGCTAACTTGTCTATTTGGTCCAGCGTTTCCCAACCCCAGTCTTCGTGCATATTTCATATTTATCTCTTATCACGTATGACGTTTGTTCTATTCAACCATTAGTGCCCTGCGAAGTGGACAACCCTGGACAACCACTAGTTGCTACAGAGAAAAAGAAAAACAACAACAGAAAAAGCTCTTTATTGGAAAAAAACTACCCTATTTTTAAATTTACACTACTGAAAAAAGTAGTTAAAGGAGAAGTCCACTTCCAGAACAATTTACAAATAATTTACTCACCCCCTTGTCATCCAAGATGTTCATGTCTTTCTGTCTTCAGTCGTAAAGAAATTATGGTTTTTGAGGAAAACATTTCAGGATTTTTCTCCATATAGTGGACTTCATTGGTGCCCCGATTTTGAACTTTCAAAATGTAGTTTAAATGCAGCTTCAAAGGGCTCTAAACGATCCCAGCCGAGGAAGAAGTGTCTTATCTAGCAAACGAACTGTAATTTTTTTCAAAAAATAAAAATGTGTATACTTTTTAAGCACAAAAGCTTGTGTGGCACAGGCTCTGGGATGTGCATCCACGATGCTACGAATCACGTTCATGGCGAAAAACTCCATCTTATTTTCCTCAAAAGCCACAATTTCTTCACGACTGAAGACAGAAAGACATGAACATCTTGGATGGCAAGGGGGTGAGTAAATTATTTGTAAATTGTTGTTCTGGAAGTGGACTTCTCCTTTAAGTAAACAGCTACATTTAACTAGTTACTCTACGACACTGGTCAGTCTATACACATCTAAAGTGATTTAATATGGCATGTATCTGTATTACACCCCCATTATTTCTCACCTTGGGGCTGCCGGAGCTCATGGAACACCACCAAATCCAGTGGGTTGTTGAGATGTTGAGCCAGCATTGCCACATCATGCCCCGTCAGCCGGTTTACACTGTAGATGGCCTCATCCTCCAAGTCAGTCCAGTAAACCCGGTCCTGCAGAAACATACATTTTTCAGGATTTTTTTGACTGAATAGAAAGTTGAAAGTGGTCATCGGATGCAAAATTCACTTTTACGTGTTGTTACACAAATGTCTGTTGGCAGTGTGTGCACACATCCACCCAATAATGATAAAAATCCTCCCAGAGCTTTTTTTAAAATCCCCAATAATAACAATCGCTTTCTGGTATCAGGCTGTTCTGAGATTCTTGGCAGAATGACGTAGTTCTGCACAGGCCCCTCCCACAATAGTTGACTGACACTGGTCTTTTACCTTAGACCCGCCCTGAGTGAGCTGTGAACAGTCCGCAATTGTTTCAACGCCTAAGTAGATGTAGACAGGAATGTCTCCTAAATGATTGAGGTGTTCTGTTGTGGGATGTAAAAATCAACATAGCAGTTGTCATTTACTCCCGACATCTGAGCCGCTGAAGACGCAGAGGATTACTTTTGTTTTTGAAGGGAATGCGCCCCCGATCTACCTAAATGCATCTATGTTCGCACGAATCATTTGTGATCCAGCTTCACCTACAGAAGAAGTGAGTATAAGGTTTTTTTTATGAAATCACCTAATAATGCGCTAGTTAGCAAGTTCCACAAGCTAAATTTTACAGTCTGAGAAAACTGCTCATCACCTCACGAAAGAGGGGGGTGGGGTGAGCAGAGCTCATTAGCATTTAAAGGGACATGCACCGAAACAGGTTGCTGTGAACAGAGCTGTTTTTGACAAGATAAAAAGGGTGTTGTTTTACACTACCATTGAGATTTTTTGGGGGCTTTTTTCTGTTACTTTTTTTTTATTCAGATAGGACAGTGAAGAGATGACAGGAAAGCATTAGGTGGAGAGAGGGGAGCAGGATCGGCAAAAGACCTCGAGATGGGATTTGAACTCGGGTCGCCGTGAGCGCAGTTACGCTGTGTATGTCGGCCACAAGGCTATCGGCGCCGACACCATTGAGAATTTTTAACCAAAGTATGTTACAGACTTTACATTAAGACCCTAAAAATCATATTAACTTGTAGAAAATGGGCATAATGCATGTTATTTATTTAGAAACTGACTGCAAACAGTACTGTATATAAAGAATGAATAAGTAGTTAAAAATGTCTTTACATACATATACTTACACTTCAGTCTTTAATCTTTTCTCAGCTAGGGCATCAAGTGACAAGCATTTACATTGTTCTTGGGTATTTTATTGTGAATCAGTGAAAGATGGATACCAATACACTGGACACAAAAGACACTTGGAAAGAAACAAAATCAAAACCAAGCAGGTATTATTCTGTATTTTTTTCATTTTTGGTGATGCAAGACATCAAAAAAAGAAAAGAAAAAGGAGGAAGATGACAATGAAGATAAAGGCTTGTGTGTCTTGTGGTCCACAAAGGTCTTTCATCAGACTAATTAAAGCTTGCAGCTCTATCTCTCCTTTGCATCTTCACCTACATGAGCCTGAAAGCACACGCTCGACTGTCTGACAATAACACTTTCAACATTCTCCTCGCTTCTCCGTCTGCCTCCCTCCTCTGAACAGTCCTTATCAGCCTCTACAGAAATAGTGCAAATGTGCATGGTGAGATGGTCTGTTACTATGACAACCTGAGATTCATCTTTTTTTCAAACGGATGCGGAAATGGCTGAGGAAATTGGGGAGGGGGTGTTTTTGGGGTAACAAAAGAAAAGGACTTGGGGTTGGGGTGGTTGGGGGGGGAGGATTGAGCATGCCCAAATGGGGGTGGCTGGCTGGCTCAGAGTATTAGAGGATGTTTACAGAGCTGTGCTTTTTTGGAAAGGTCAGGCTGCTGGATCCCAGCGGAGCTCCGTCAGGTGCTTCTACTGGTGGCGCTTGATCAGTAGGACTCCTTAACCTGTACTAGACAGCATTCAAATTCTGCCGCATTGCAGCTCTCATCTAACGCACGGGCCACGAAGGCACCATATCTGATGTAGATAACTACTTTAATCTATGACACAAAAGGCTGGCTTCTAACATCCGAGTCTGAAATTTGTACTCCTTGAGCGAGGGGAGCATCTTTATTAAAACCTTTCATCAAAGTCTTCGCTTCATTTGGGAAGGAGCAACTATCCCTGTGGAGCTGAAACGGTCTTGACATTTTCAATGGTTCCCGCTAACCAATAAAATAATGTGAAAGCTGGAGTGGAGATATTGGTCTGTTTTATGAGACAGGGCAATGTAAAGGTCACACATCATCTGAAAAGGTGACAGGAAAATGGAGTAAATTTCTAATATGTAATTTGCGGTCTGCTGTGTTGGAAGCTAATATGTGGTGTATAGCAGCGTCTTCTTCACGACACTAAAATAAGTCCCTTGCCATAAGCCCTCTGCCATAGCAGATTTATTTACAGTAAAAACAGTAATTTTGTGAAATATTTTTTTTTTTCAAAATAACTTTTCTATTTTAATATACTTAAAAATGCAATTTACTCTTGTGATGGCAAAACTGAATTTTCAGTAACATTACTCCTGTCTTCAGTGTCACATGATCCTTCAGAAATCATTCTAATATGCTGATTTGATACTCAATAATCATTTCTTATTATTAGCAAATTTGAAAAGTTGTGGAACCCATGATACATTTTTTTAAAAGAATTCTTCACTGAATGGTAAGTTAAAAAAAAAAGCATACATTTTTTTAGTAACAGTTTAAAAGTCTTTACAGTCAATTTTAAACAACTGAATGCATCCTTGCTGAATAAAGTTAATAATTTATATTAAAAAATCTTACTGATCCGAAATAAATAATATAATAAATAATACTATTCAATGAAATTATGTTAATATTATCTCATCAATGTTCGGTTCTTTACGTAAATAGGGCCCTATGAAATCCCTTTTATTTTTTCTCAAACTTTTTTTTATGTTTTTTTCCCAAATTGTGTGATTTCCATACATTTTTTGGTTTCCATTTTAATGGGCTCATAGGGCCCTATGAAATCCCTTTTATTTTTTTCCCCAATTGTTTATTTATTTTTCCAAATTGTGTTTTTTTCCGTTTTAATTTTTCTGGATTGTTTTAATAGTTAAATTTAAAAAAATATATATTTATCAAAAAGCAATTCAAATCATGAAACACAATTTAATAAAAGTTTAACAAAAATTAAATTTTTAAGGCCCTATGAAATACATTTTAGTTTTTATTTCCATTCATTTTCTGGTTTCCATTTGAATGGTTTCATTAAATTTTAAGAATCTAAAGAATTTATAATTAATTGATTTTATAAAAAATAATGTATTATTATTATACATTAAGTATTTCTGTCATAGTTCCTTTAGGTTTAACTAAACTGGTATTTTGATGAGTTGCTGTGAAGACCTTTAAGTTTCTGTTTGTATACGACATGACGAAACTACGCATCTGCGCCATTCATTCACACAGACACGCAGTGCATGCAGGATTCATAATTAAATAGTATTTTTGCGGTATAACATTTACAGATACTTGTTTTGATTTATTCATCCAGTATTTGGCAAATTCTGTGACATTATACAGTAAATTCCATTTTTATGACTGGATTCCACAATTCCGTCAGCATTTTCCACATCACGAAAATCATAGGGCCCTACATAAAGCTACTGTTTGTCTCCTGAAGACATGGAATATAGGGCACACATTGTACTGATGAATTTCATGGAATAATGAATGCCATATGGGTTTAAAATGACAAAGTGAGTAAATGATGAAAGAAAAAACACTTAGAAAAAGGTAAATGGGAAAAGGGCATTTAGTAGTTTCACATTTTATTACTTTATTACTCTTTTTAGTTTAATTTTAAGCTGTCAACTACCAAAAGGAAACGTGTACTTGAAGAAAAAAAGTATTTTAAGTTGGGAGGAATAAGAAATTATGCAATTAAAAATAATGAACCAAAATAATGAGCTTCCCGGAACTAACTCCAGCCTCAAAGGCTGCACAAATGTTTCATACTGAAAATTCTGTATGCTCCTTTAAGCACATCTACAAAACGAAAGTTAGAGGGCCGTTTTTGGCTACAGTTGTCCCTTATTGTTTTGCAACTTCAACAGCCAAGTGAAGAACTTTAGGAATACTTTAGGATTAGCCTCAAGGGCACTGCAGCAAAGTAGCGGTTCATTTCACATGTGCCCTGGACAAAAGTAAAAGAATGAAGAAAGCGCATTGTTTCCTTTTTCTAGGGTTAGGCCCCAGGGTGCCCTCTTACTGAGCTGGCTCATCGACTGGCCTGATGAAGGGCATTAGGTGATCTATTGTTTGGGCCGGGTCTTGCCTTCAGGTGCTGCAGAAGCTGCCAAAGTAAAAAGGCTTTTAATTTGGTTTGTGTCTTTGGCTGGTGCCAGCCACACACAGCCATACATCTCTTGGCAAGTGTTACTGTCTCACAGTAAGCCCCCTGTTCTCCAACAACACCCTGTGAGCAGAAACATGTTTATGTGTGCATTATGAAGCCAAACTGAGCGTAGAAAGTTCTTGCCAATGCAGCTCCATCTGTGCCTGAATGAGTGCCTCAGTACTCATTCAGTAGTTATTTGATAAATCTGCTTACCTCAAAAAGAGTCAAGGCAAACGGATGTCCGAGATGATCCGTGGAGGACAGCAAAACTCGACGGTTGTCTCCATTCAAGTCCACACTGGAAATCAGATGAAGCTTGGAATCTACCCAGTAGAGTCGTCTGCTAGACAGATCTGGAAGAGGAAAAAAAAAACTTTTAATGGAACATATATGTAGCACTTTAATAATACAACAAATGCTTTTAATTTAACATGAGTGGTCAGAGGAAACAGAATAGCGGATAGCACGTGAAAGGAAAATGATTTATGATTTTTCATATTTCAAGTAAAAATAAAGGCAGTTTGAAATGACATGGAAGGCACAATTGTAAAAACAATCAATGACAAAAAAAAAACACTACACAATGCACTCCAAAATAGCTACTTTTCCCATTATAAAAGTATTTTGTTTCTAAACAGACTTCACAATTCTCAATTCCACCTTTTTTGTCAATATCTTTTTTTCTATCCATCTACCATAACTGCTTTTTCAAATGGCTTTCATGTTAAGCGAGCCAGAGAAATGATGACGATATTGACAGCGTTGCTTGAGCAATTCCATTTAGTTTTTCCCAAACTGATGGGTGATTGATGAGAAACAATGAAGGTGAATGATTCAAAGCCCTGTTGGCCACAGGAGGCTGCTCTTCATTATTAACACTCTTTCTTCTCCTTCTGCCTCACTTTTTCTGGGTTTGTTTGGTCTTTCTCAATCCTAATGTTTATTTTCTTTCTCCTCTAGTATTTGGTTGATGTCTTTGTCTCTTGTAATGATGGCAAACGCGGCTCTCTCGTGTCTCTCTTGCTTTTTGGTATGATATGCTTTGTTTTGCTCTCTGCTGTTTCTCTTTTATCTTTTGTTGTCTTTTCTGCTATTCTCCAGTGCGTGTTTCTCTATTTTGACTGTATTTGAAGATATGAATAGTTTTGTTTTGAATGGAAAAGACTGAATTGTAAAACTTTTGAATGGTGTTTTACCAAGCGCAATCCCATTGGGCCACTCGATCCGCTCTAAAACCAGAACCTGCCTATCCACACCGTTCATTCCGGCTTTCTCGATCTTCGCTTGCGTTCCCCAGTCTGACCAGTACATGAACCTGAAGGGGTCAAAACAAACAAAAGGTTCATGTTCATATAAAAGGAAATTATATGGAGAAAAATCCTGAAATGCTTTCCTCAAAAAACTATTTCTTCACGACTGAAGACAGAAAGACATGAACATCTTTGATGACAAGGGGGTGAGTAAATTATTTGTAAGTTGTTGTTCTGGAAGTGGACTTCTCCTTTAAAGGCACCATGATTTTCCCAGTTTGTTATTTGCTTGATAAGGATTTAAAATAACATTTTAAAAATATTTTTACTCAACTTCTGCCCAATGAAATATTTCAAAGCTTGGCATAAGCAGAAAAATGTATATTCATTATAAAAATGCCCATGGAGTTATACGATTTCATTAAATTACATGACCTTTCCAGGTCTAGAAATAACACTTCTAAAATTAAGCCACCTCATAAATCGAGAAACTTTGGTTATTTATAGAGAGAGAGAAAAAAACTATAAAAAAGAAAAAAAGAAATCTATATTTCTGTTGTTTTAGCTTATTTGAATACTTGCTTTTCCTTATTTTTAATTCATCTCAATTATCTTGAGGCTCCCTTAGATGTTTTTTTGCGGTTCTTGGAAGTCAATTTTTCTGTGGAATAGATTTAAACATGATAAAATGTAAAACTCAGGTTTAACATTCTTATTGTTATTATTTAAATAAAATTATCCAAAATACCTATTGTACGTAGGGGTAGGTGATATATGAATTTTTTTCAATAACAATTCTGCAAAAGCTTCCAGAGCTTATAAATTCCCCTTGTTGGGGCCTCAAAACTACATGTTACCAAAAAAATGAGATGCAGTTGAGTGGAAAATTAGGAAGCTTCAACGGCCTTGAAACTTTAACGCTCATCACGTCAAAAATCAAGATAAATAGGTGCGAGTATCTTATTAAAAAGAGTATACAGCTCCGGCCCTATAAGAGTGAAGTGGGCACTTTACCCACAGGCAACAATTAGTTGGTATTCCGACCAGCTTGAGACTCATTTGCATGTTTTTCATGCTCTTCCACTTCTGTAATATGGTGAAAAGACCCCTGAGGGGAAAGGTTCATCATGATGAACAGCAGTAAAAGAAAATGCTATATATGAAGTGAAGGAACCTTTGACAAGGCTTTCAAAAATCTTGGGGTGCTGACATAGATCATGCAACGTACACCATATTGGCATTATTCATTATTATTTAATGCAACAGAGGGTTCAAAAAGACTGGAGGGAAGAGTCTTTAAGGGTTAGTTCACCCAAAAATGTAAATTCTGTCATTAATTACTCACCCTCATGTCGTTCCAAGCCTTCGTTCATCTTTGGAATACAAATTAAGGTATTTTTAATGAAATCCGAGAGCTTTCTAACCCTGCATAGACAGCAATGTTGTGGGCCTGGGAATGTTTTAGTTGCATTGCTGTCTTTGGAGGGTCAGAAAGCTCTCAGATTTCATTAAAAAATTCTTAACTTGTGTTCTGAAGATGAATGAAGGTCTTAACGGGTTTGGAACAACATGAGGGTGAGTAATTAATGACAGAATGTTCATTTTTGGTTGAGCTATCCTTTTAATATTTTCTTTAGGGTGCTGAGAACAATTTTTGACTCATTTTTATATTATAAACACTATATCATTACCCTTGTCTTGGGTCAACAGCGATGGCACGTGGTTCCCCAAGTTCTGTGTCGATTAACACCTTCCTCTTCTTTCCATCGCCAGTCGCGACAGAGATAGTTTTGTGTCCAGAGTCGGTCCAGTAGATGTTCTTATGGACCCAGTCCATTGCTAAGCCTTCTGGGGAATGTAGCGCAGTGTCTATGAGCGTGATCTGTTGAGAAGCATCGCTGGCTTTGTTGATGTACGCACTGAAGAAGAACAAACACACTGTTAATATACATCTACAGCATTTAAACAGATGTATCTATCTATTCATAAACAATCACAAGATACTAGATGCATCCACCAGATTCACAGTGAATAAATAGCTGACACTCCCAGCTGTTGTTTATGTACACCTACGCAGCAAAGTGAAGCAACATCTGCATACGTCTTAGAGAACAGTTGTAGGACAAAATCGCTGTGACTTTTCCTCTCTCTGAAAGTTACAGTGAGTTACAGTGAAGCAGATTTGATTGCCTTTGAAGCATGGTGAAATCTGATGTGACTGTGACTGATCTTATGATCTAGCACTCCTGAGAAAAAGCCATTATCACTTTGGTGTCACCTGGGTTATTTAACAAAAGGGCTTCAATTTGAATACCCCATATAATATTTTAACAACGTCCTTACTACCTTTCTGGGTCTTTAAACATGGTAGCTGCATTGTTGTCTATGCAGGGTCAGAAAGCTCTCGGATTTCATCAAAAATATCTTCATTTGTGTTCTGAAGATGAACGAAGGTTTGGAAGAACAAGAGGGTGAGTAATTAATAACAGAATTTTCATTTTTGGGTGAACTAACACTTTAAGTAAGGGATATCATATGACTTATCATATGGGTAGAGAATTTAAAAACTGGCTATTGGAAAAATACCAGCATTTAAAGCTTGTAGTTTTGTTCAACAGAATGTTTAACATTTTGAAACACTTCAAAATCTTCAAAATATTTGCTTTGGATTTCAAACAGGAAAAGGCACCCGTTTCATAGAATGACCCACCTGTCAGCGACTGTGAAGAGGTGGTTTCTGTTATAACCTGGTAATTTTCCATTTGCAGTCACCTAGTGCCTTTAACAGATGCTGCTTCAACAGCCTTCAAAATGGGCCCATCTCCCCATATAAGACCGCAGGACTTTGAGACACTCTTTTCAGAGTGGATCTTAAGTGAATCACAAGGACAGAGGCAAAATCAGTCAGGGAATATTTCGCTTGTGCGCTCGCTGGCTTGACTTGAAGCTCTATTAATAGGAACAAGGTTCCCTGGTTCCTTTCAAACACTGATGATTCACAAATGAGAGAAAACAAGGATTGCTCTTAAGCAATAGTGACTAACATAATGAGATGGTCACATAACTGCTCAATAGCAGTTGTGTTTTATATTCATTATACTGACAGTAATACAAGATATAAAAAAAATGACTACAGTCAGTTATGGACCAAATTCATCAGCTACATGACATACATGAACTGTAACATCATGACATCCTTAAATTTTAGGAGAAATTTCAGTGAAACTGCTGAACAATGTGACACAATCATAGAAAATCACATTTGATGTGATATTTCACAGATTTAAAGGATTAGTTCACTTTTTAGAATAAAAATTTCCTGAACTGAATTACCCCCATGTCACCTATGTTGTTCATGTAGATATCAGTAAAGAAGTAAGGGCCAACGGGTTGTAGGTCCAAACTGCAGTTTCAATGCAGCTACCAAGGGCTCTACATGATCCCAGCCAAGGAATAAGGGACTTATCAAGCGAAACGATCTGTTATTTTCTTAAAAAAAAAAAAAAAATTAAATACTTTTTCACCACAAATACTCATCTTGCACTAGCTCAACCTCATGCATTATGTACTCATGTTGGAAAGTAGAAGTACCGACCCACTGTTTACAAAGTGAACGTGCAAAGAAAGTCAAATGTCATTTACAAAAAAAGGTAAAACAAGTTGAAGGAGAAAATGAGCCCTACCCTACCTTTCCGAACCAAAGCACAAAGACAAAGAACTAACCACTCGTAACTGTTTAAAGGTAATTACGTAATGCGTGAAGACATAAAAGTGCACTGCAGAGCTAGTGTGGCTAGGAAGAGCATTTGTGGCTAAAAAGTATATACATTTTTATTATTTTTTTAAGAAAATGTCAGATTGTTTTGCTAGATAAGACCCTTATTCCTCACTGGGATTGTGTAGAGCCCTTTGAAGCTGCACTGAAACTGCAGTTTGGACCTTCAACCCATTGGCTCCCACTGAAGTCCGCTATATGGAGAAAAATCTTTTTTTTCCTCAGAAACCTTCTTGACTGAAGAAAGGAAGAAATTAACATATTGGATGACGTGGAGGTAAGTAATTTTTTAGGAAATTTTTATTTTGGAAGAGAACCAATCCTTTAAAATCACTTTGTAGGCCGGGCTACTCAGAACAACTCCGCCATAATAATAATAAATAACACCTACATATAACAATATTGACAAAATATCCTGCTGCTTATCACTTGCTGCGTAATGCCCGGTTACGACACTGTAACAAGTTAAAGCGAGTCAAACAGTGTGTCAAAGCCTAAACCGCAGGGTGTTTTGTGTTCACACCAGGATCAAACAATGATGTATTTGATCAACAAGAGCAACAAACTGTCTGTTTAACTGGCAGGGTTTGGGTTCCCTCTGACATCTTAATTACAGCAGGAGCTTTGCATCGCATTAACCCAAAATGATGTTAATTGGAGTTAATCAAAGCAATAAACACAACATTAATCTATCAACCCGTAGGCTGAAAGAGTGGTTTTGAGCTCTCGTGCAGGAGAACCGCACAAAACAACTTCTTACTGACCAGATCAATAACCACATAACCCTTAAGACACACACACATGCCAGTTTCAAGTAAACCTAAGTGAGGATTGGTTAATGGCCCTAACAATGGCCAGTTGATATGCCTCATTTGTGGTTTCAGCTGTCAAGTGACATCTACACTGTTGCATCTTCACCATAACCATCAATTCATGCCACTCTCTCTGTCAGGGACCACATACATAAATTAAACTCCCTGCAGACAAGCAGAAGTATTTCCATTCTTTCGAGTGCTCTTCTGAGGGGTTTATAAAGTGATAATGAACTGTCGTACGTCGTTCTAACACAAGCCCTCCTGAGGGGAGTGGGGATGAGTAATGGGACACATTTTTGTTGGAGGTAAATTATGGGAAGCATATGGTGCGGTTGAAATGATTTAGAGATGGTCCTAGAGGCTGATGTGACTCAGAGTGATTCAGGAAGTGAGGTGGAGACCCGAGCATGACGGGCCAGCACGCACACTGGGACAGTAAAGGACAAATGCTGGTCAGGTTTTGCAGCTGCTGTTGTAGCGCAGGCAGGCCGTGTGACAGGCTGCTGTCCAACTGATAAGATGACTTTGTTAAACGGTCAGTGGAGCTTATTCAAGACCACCCCTAAGGAATTGAAATGTCCTTCCATGAGGACAGAAAAATATTTGAGAAAAGTGTTTTGTGGTGGGAAGTTAAAGGAAGGCTGCAGTATAGTACTATCAGAAAGTCAGAATTTGATACATTGTACACAATGATTTAAAAGTTTTTTTTAAAGTGTAATTTATTCCTATGATGTCAAAGCTGAATTTTCAGAAGCAATTACTTGTTTGATTTAATTCAAGATATTATTCTGTCAAAATAAGTCAATTTTTCAACACGCTTTTTTCTCAAGTTTATCTTGTTTTGAGGATGTTTATGTCAGTCTATCACTCTTCTATCACCTGGTAGACCTAGTAAACCCAAGAAAAATCTGTGAATGTGCATACAAGTAATTTCCTTCACAGCTCTCGATCCGGGAAGAGGTTCTCAAAAGAGGGTTTCAAAACTGCACTGTCTCCTCCTACCGGAGCCTTGAACACTAATTGCAAATTACCCTTTTTAAATAAAGATTAATCAGCTGTCAAGTTAGAGAAATGGAACATGCCCTAATGTTGTGTATACCTGAAGATCTTGCGATGGTAGAGGTCACACCAGTACATCTTGTTGGTGGTCACGTCCACATCTAGAGCCACTGCGTTCTTCAAGGTTGGCACTACCTGTGTATAGTCCTTCTTCACAAGGTCAATGCGTCGGATCTCATGACGGTTAGTAAACATAAGGTATGGGCTCTTACCTATGAGGGGAACAGAAAGAAAGTTTCTTCAGTGTACTTGTTATCTTGGGATCTTTCCAACAGATGACTGAGCTGATAAACTAATCAATATCAGGCCATTTTGAGATAATCAACGTGAGCAAAATCATTGGAAATAGGACACAGAAGTCCAAAAGAGATTTCTTAAACTTCTCAGTTGTTTCAGATCACCTTGACAAACTGAGACTTTTGCTTATCAGAAAAAACACCTGAATTCTCACATGCATCTCGTTTTGTTTGAGAAGAAATCAAGATCATATTCAAACAGAAAACAAACGGGCCAGAATTGTACCTTTTGGGGTACAACGGCTTGTCACTGAACCAGTACCCTTAAAAGGACATCTTTGTACCTTTTTTTTTTTTTTTTTTAACCCCTTAAGGTATATATTAGTACTTAATTACTATCATATACTATGCGTTTTACTACTCTAAGGTACTAATGTACCTATTATGGTTAAAAAAGATTTTTTTGTTAAATAATATTGCAATTTAAAATAATGGTTTTCTATTTTAGTATGATTAAAAAATATATAATTTATTCCTATGATGCAAAAGCTGAATTTTCAGCATCATTACTCAAGTCTTCAGTGTCTCACGATCCTTTAGAAATTATTATTATACATTTTGGAACCTGTTGTGCTGATTTATATATATATATATATATATATATATATATTACTGTGCCAGTTTCTTTCAGGATTCTTTGATGAATAAAAAAATAATAAAGAACAACATTTATTCAAAATCTGGGGGTCAGTAAATTCTTTTCTTTGTTAATTTTTTGTAGTAAATTTAAAATCCGAAAGGATGTGTTAAATTGATCAAATGTGACAGTAAAGACTTTGTTACACTGTTATTCTATTTTGAATAACTGCTGTTCTTTTATAAAATTAAGAAGCATAACAGCTTCCAACATTGATAATAAATCAGCGTATTAGAAAGATTTCTGAAGGATCATGTGACACTGACGACTGGAGTAGAGAAAGCTGAAAATTCAGATTTGCAGTATTTAAAGTATATTAAAATAGAAAATAGTTCTTTAAAATTGTAATAACATTTTACGATATCACTTTTTTTTCATTAAATAAATGCAGCCTTGGTGAACATCTTTAAAAGGCAATAAAAATCTTACTGATCCCAAACTTTTGAACAGCAGTGTAAATAAATGTAGACTATAAAAAAAATATATATATAATCTTTCAGTGTCTCCTCCTGACCTGTATTGTTGTTCATTATTACAATTATGCAAATACGCAAATTACAATTATTCTAAATATTCAAAAAGAACTCAAATGCTTCTCATTCACCTGTAAAACTAAATTATCTGGATTATGTCATTCATGTTAATTTTATAGCTATGTACTGTTACTGTGTGCTAACAATTGTTGGTCCCACTTTATATTAGGTGGCAACTACTATGCACGTACATTTAAATTAATAATTTGATACAATGCACTTATTGTGTACATACATGTTTTTACATTGTACTTATGCCTATATTACATCTGTAATTACATTCATAATTACACTGTTGACCCATCCCTTACACCTTAACCCACCCTTAAACCTACCCATACCACCAAACCCATCCCTAACCTTACTCGTATCCCACCTTAATAATAGCAAGTGTTTTGCAATACAATATGACAACAATAAGGAAAAGGAAAAGGAAAAGGAAGGAAAGGACGTGAAGTGTGGCCAAGTATGGTGACCCATACTCGGAATTTGTGCTCTGCATTTAACCCATCCAAGTCCACACACACAGTAGTGAGAAGTGATCAAACACACACACACACACACACACACACACACTGTGAACACACACCCGGAGCAGTGGGCAGCCATATTGCTATCGCTGCGGCGCCTGGGGAGCAGTCGGGGGATCGGTGCCTTGCTCAAGGGACTCACCTCAGTTGTGGTACTGAGGGTGGAGAGAGCGCTGGTTATTCACTCCCACCACCTTCAATCCCTGCTGGACCTGGGACTCGAACCCGCAGCCTTTCAGTTACAAGCCCGACTCCCTAACCATTAGGCCACAGCTGCCCCATTAAGTACATTGTACTTTACTTTTTTTTTTGATGCAAGTACATAGTAGTTAAGGCCACCTAATATAAAGTGTGACCTAACTGTTTAATTTGTCTTTCTCTTTTTTTGTCCTAAGGACTTTTAGAATAAACCTCTGAGAATTCAGAATTACTGCTGGGAAGCAAAATAATTTCACTCCAAAATCTACCAACATGCCAGCTGACTATACAACAGCGTATGTGTTGGATTCCACTGTTATCAGTGCGTATATGTGCTACAGGGCGAAGGTAAAAACACTAAAACTCAAATGATTAAAATGCTCCCAGAGGAGAAGAATATTTTATCATTTAAATGATTACATTTACCAGAATGCAAATGTTGTGAGAAAGCTAAAGAGCGCTGGCACTTCAAGTATTGCAGTAAAAAAAACAGCAGTCTTCTCAGATGGGTAAACACATTAGGGCATATTATATTTAAACAACCACAGTGGCTGATTTGCACTCATACTATTTATTAATTAGAAAGGCACACTTATGGAAAGCAAAATACATAACCATATGACTCGCACAAGTGCACCCATTTGTGTGCGTAAAATCACTGACTGAAATTGTTTACTGCTTATTTCATTTGCAAAGTGGAATCAAATGTGTGTTTAAAATGTAAACTGCAGCATTAATTTGCTCATGAATGCTGTGTGAGAGTCTGCAGTGCACCTGCAGATCATGTGATTCAGGTTTCCAGGTTAGTGACATGTGGTCGAAGTGGGTCTGAGAGTTTCCAGGTAATTACCCTGCACTGTGGTGTGTATGCAGATGAGCGTGTGCGTGTTTGTGTACTGTTGGGGAGCTTAGTCACTGTGATTTGGTGCTCAGTCATGCCAACACAGAATATCACTGACCCTATTAGTTTATCCTCTCTGTAGCAGCAAGGGCACTCTCCCTATTTCTGAGTCACTTGGTCCCCTCCAGCTCCCCATCCCCCACCCCAAACCTACTTGATATGGGTGTAATTCATTTTCATCCTGTCACCCCCTCGTGTCGCAAAAAAACTACGTTCCTGAGGAAAAATCTGTTCTCCCAACCCTCACTGCACCCTTCCTGTGCCCTCTATTATAGTTTTATTCAGCTTTTCATCTCTAATAAGCTCACTGCATCTAGACATCTCACGATTTGCATTACTGTAGAGGATAAAATGTGATTGTCCCATGATTTGGATTCTTCTTTTGCTCTCTTAAGGTGTCCTGACAGTCATAGTGATTTGCAGACATAAAAAACCTAGAAGTTTTTGTTTAAAAAATGTATGCAACATACAGTACAAAACAGTAGAAATAATCAATCTTTACCTTTCACAAATGAGCTCTGATGCAAGGTAGCAACTACTAATAGTATGGCGAGAGTGGAATTAGGAATGTGTACTAGTGACCCACAGTACAGAGACCCATCTGGTTATTAATGTCACAAGTGGTTTGATGGTTGATAACCTAGACTACAATCTGATAAGGTCAAGGTTGATTTAGTAGACCATCTTGGTCAACTTGGTTGGAGCCGGAAGACAATTATGACTAAGCTGGGGAACACAGTACATGGTGTGACCAGTTAACACATTTCAAAACTAACTTGACCACCTTGGGCTGGTTTTCTCCCCTTTTCCCCCCAAAAAATTCATATTAAATATCATTTAATTATCATTTAATTTAAAAGTAATTCAAAGATTTACTTGAGTACAAGAAATTTTTAATGTTATTAAGTATTAAAGGTAAAAAACAACAACAACTTTTATTTATGAAATGCAGTGCAGTAAAAGTACAACATTATGGTTTGGAATGCAGTGAAGTAAATGTTCACCAAAGAAACACACTCAAAAATTACAGACACTTTTAAAATTTATTTGAGTAAAGTAAAAATACTTCCATCTCTACCCCTTTTTAATATTTAATGATATGAATAATATAATATAATATAATATAATGTAAATATAACAATTGTATTATATTATATAATTAAATATTAAAAGGGGGCAGAGATGGACAGTAGTGAAGTATTTTTACTTTACTCAAGTGACTTTTTTCTTGATATTTGAATGAAATGGCAAAATTCTGCTTTGCCGTCAGAGGAATGAATTACATCTTAAAATATATTTAAATAAATGCAGTCCTTTTTTGTTGACATTAACATTTTTTACTGACCCCAAACTTTTTATATAATTTTGACTTATTACTTTACTTATTTTAATTATATATTATTATATTATATTATATTATCATTAAAAAGGGGTGGACAGGAGAAGAGGTGGACAGTAGTATTTTTACTTTACTCAATATAATATAATATTATATAATATAGTATATATATATATTAATATAATATAATATAATATAATATAATATAGTAAGTAAAATAAGTCAAGTAATAAGCCAAAATTATATAAAAAGCTTGGGGTCAGTAACATTTTTTTAATGTTTTGAAATGTTTTAAAAGTCAGCTAAAAAAGGACTGCATTTATTTGATTAAAATACATTTAAAACAGTAATACTGTGAAATATTTTTACCATTCAAAATATTGGTTTCTGTTTAAATATGATTTAAGATGCAATTCATTCCCTCTGATGGCAAAGCAGAATTTTCTGCAGGTAATATACCAGTTCTGGCTAACGATTCTCTAGAAAACCTTTAAATATCAAGAAAAAAAATCTTCAATGTTTCAAGATGATAAACAGAAATGTTAAAAGAACAGCATTTGAATGAAACAGACTTTTTGTAGCATTATAAATATCTTTACTGCCACTTTGAATCAATTTAATGTGTTCTTGTTGAATTAAAGAAGTTTTATTGATTTATTTACTATATATTACGCTGCCCGGCCTACTTTAAACCTTTTTGTCATCCTAAGAAACAAGCGCTGGGTAATAGAGGGCAGCAGACAAGTGCAAAAATGTTAAATACTGGGGAGGAGAGTCTGGCCATTTTTGATTTTTGTCCCCCTCAGTGTCTATGGTGGTTACAGCCCTGATTTCAACCACTCACCAAACCAGACAGAGGCATCACAGACCATACACAAAACACTACCTTCACATTTTTCTATCTCTATTTAAAGCCTGAGAAGAGTTTTGGAGTTTCAGGAGTTTCAGGTTTGGGACAAGTTCACAGAGGACTTTTTTACTGTCCTATCAGCAGAGGCTTTCCTCACAAGGCTGTGTGATCCACAGATGCCTTATGGCCAAGTGTTACAGACAAATAAAAGACAAAAAGAGTGCAAAAATAGATAATAGTGCAGGGGGTGAAGGAGAGAGAGCCAGTGAGTGAGCATAATGAGCAGCAGGTGCTGTGTGGTCAGATGTCACTGTCAGAGTGCAGAAACAGCGCTCAGGTTTGGCAGTGATGTAGAGGGGATGAGTGGAGCTAATGGATGAGATCTCATTCCTCTGTTATTCTCTTCCTCCCTGCCTCCCTCATCACCCATCCCTCGGTCTTTCATTCTTGATCTGGTCTAAGCCAAATACTGTTTTTGCTGAGGCGCTGAGCAGTGCTCGTGAGTTGGACAGGTGGATGGAAAGCCCTTCCAGATTGTGTTGGAGAGAGAGCATTTCCTGCTCCACTTCAGAAAGCCCTCACGGACCACTGTATCGTCAGCAAATATTTTCATTTTCAACAGGAGTCGGGATTCAATCATTCTGACCCATCTGCCGGAATTATCAATCTTAGAAGGAGAGGGTGAGAAAGAGAGAAAAAGAAATCGAGAGAGAGAGAGAGTGCAATGTCACTTCCAGCTTCAGCTGAGCTGCATTACATTTACATTAAGTAGCATGCTGACCATCTTTAGTGTCATGACAACTACTTTTTAGAAACACATAAATCAGCACTTTCTCAGATGGCCATATGTGCTCTAAGCACATTCATTCTAAAGGTGATGCACCGCTGACTAAAGGGTTTTTAAAGCAAAAGGGCATGAACTGTTAAACTGCCTTGATCCTGTATTACAAAGGACTTACATAAATGTGTTATTCTAATCCTAAAACATGCTGTAGTGTCAAGAATAAATTATATCCTGTGACCTAACTACATAAATTAATTATTTTTACTCAATTTATTACTACAAAAATAATAGCGGCCAATGGGTTGAAGGTCCAAATTGCACTTTCAATGCAACTACAAAGGGCCCTACACAATCCCAGCTGAGAAATAAGAGTCTTATCTAGTGAAACAACCAGTCATTTCTCAATATTATAGTGGTCACATGACGTTATGAAATGTGTCAAAAGTGTAGTTTTTAAAATATATTTAAACTTCTTATTCTAACATAAAAGGTCTTTAAAGTTGTGTTTTGGACCATTATGCTTTGACACACACTATCCGCCAAACAAATTAAAACCAAAAGTTCAATATGGCTAAATACCTTCATCAAGTCTGTTTTTGCTGTGTTTCAAAGTGAAGCGCACATATTGTTGAGGCGTTCAGCTTGTGATCCGGTGTTTTCCTCGCCTCAGAACGTCTCCGTTCACAGTGAATGAATGCAGTGGACTCGTTTATTCCATGTGCTGTGAATTTATCGCACGTTTGGGAATGCAGCGGCCATCTGTTACACTTTATTTTCACAGCAGATGATTACAGCATTTCACTAGATTTGTAGTGAGATGCGTTTTTGTAAGCCTGTTTGCACTGAAGCTGGAATTTACCTTTAAGATTAAAGCTCTACTGCCATTTCCATCAAAATAAAAGCTTAAAAGTGCAGGTTGAATTGCTGACAGCTAGTGGTTTAAATGGGTAACGTTACTGCAGTCCAAATTCAAAAAATCTTTTCCAAGTGTAGAAATTAGGAAATAAGTATTGTAATTTCCCTACTCTAGTGTAAAGCAAAAATAATATATCTATGAAATAATTCATTTTCATTTATTTTGCAGTGCAATTGTTTTACAATATATGGCTATTACTGTCATTGTTGTTATTATTATTAAATTCTAATTTGTTTGGCTTCCTAAAACACCAGTGTGAATGTAACTTAAACTGAGACAGTATTTCACAAATAAAAAGAGGGTTGAGTCCTGTTTAAATTTCAGGTACAAATCAATTCACTAACTTTTTTTTTGACTTAAGATTTCTTAGTTAAAAACATGGGTTGAAACTCTTCATTTTGAACTTTCAAAGAGGAGAGGAGAGGTTGTGACATGTGGCCAAGTATGGTGACCCATACTTGGAATTTGCGCTCTGCATTTAACCCATCCAAGTCCACACACACAGTAGTGAGTAGTGAACAAACACGTGCGCACACACACACCGTGAACACACACCGGGAGCAGTGGGCAGCCATATTGCTAACGCTGCGGCACCCGGGGAGCAGTTGGGGGATCGGTGCCTTGCTCAAGGGACTCACCTCAGTCGTGGTATTGAGGGTGGAGAGAGTGCTGGTTATTCACTCCCACCGCCTTCAATCCCTGCCGGACCTAGGACTCGAACCCACAACCTTTCGGTTACAAGCCGACTACCTAACAATTAGGCCCCCAAGTGCATTAGACAGAATAACTGAACTTTAAAATGTGCATTTTTTTCCAATTCTTCATTGTTTTTTTTGTTTGTTTTTTTTTAAATATTGCAATAAATATTGTGGACTTCATATCGCGATATTACGTATCGTTACATTTTAATATCGTTACATCTCTGGTCATTATAAACAAATAAAAAGTTATATACTTTTTAACCACAAATGCTCATCTTGCACTAGCTTTGCGATGCACGTCTACGACTTTATGCATTATGTAGTCACGTTGGAAAGGTCCCATGTGGTTCATTCTTCATCTGTGTACTTTGGTTCAAAAAGTCAGGGTAGAGTGAAAAACTCAAAATCAAAATCACAAAATCGTCTAAAATTTTAGGTTTATCTTTTTTCGCAAACGGCTTTTTTTGCACATTCGCTTTGTAAACACTAGGTTGGTATTTCCGCCTATGTCACGCGTGACCTTTTCTAACATGACTACGTAATGTGTAAAGTCGAGCTAGTGCGAGATGAGCATTTGTGGTTAAAAAGTATGTACATTTTTATTTTTTTTAGAATATGACTGATCGTTTCACTAGGTAAGACTCTTATTCCTTGGCTGGGATTGTGTAGAGCCCTTTGAAGCTGCACTGAAACTGTAATTTGGACCTTCAGCACATTGGCCACCACTGAAGTCCACTATATGGAGACAAATCCTGAAATGTTTTTCCTCAAAAACCTTAATTACTTTTCGACTGAAGACAGACATGAACATCTAGGATAACATGGGCTGATTAAGTTATCAGGAAATTTCTATTCTGGAAATAAACTAATCCTTTAATCTCAAAAACGGTTGCCTTACAATAATCTAAAGTAATCTGTAGGTCACAGTGGCAACAATAAGATGAGGATCGTCCAGTTTATGATTCAGACTTATTGGAGATCCACATATGTGCCATCATATCATTCATGCTTTTAATGAACAGCTTGTCAAAGTTCTTCACACACACACTGTGCTTCTTCCAGACATCAAGACAGTCGCCAGTGTCTTTGAGCCTCCCTCTCAATGTCCACTGCAATTCTCCACTGTGCTTCACTTCTGCAACCATTTCATCCAATAATATTCCTCAGCTGATGCAACAGCAGCTCACAGAATAAACGTGAGCCATCAGTCCCGAAGACAACACGACATATCCAAACACGTATTTGATTTCCTCCACAAGCTGTTCCACACCGCAGACAGGCATCATGCTATTGGCTGACACCCAGTGTGCAGAGCACAGACAGCGTGACATAGTTTCATCAATTTCTAGAGTCATTTATAGGAAGTGGGTTGACGGAAAACAGGTGGGAGTGAAAGCATGAAGATAATCAAATGATGCATCTTGACTGACAAGTAACAAAGAAAAGAGACAGACATGAAAAAGTGTCTGCGGTTATGCCACTGCCAGTCATCTCCCATAACCCCCTCGATCATGTCACTCAGCTGAGTCTCACATTAAGACCAAATTACACAGCTCAGATTTACCCTCAACAGGTGAGTGACCTCACACTTATAATGACAGTATGTGACAGGCCTATCAGAAAGCTGGAAGCACACGACACACATGCTGCTCTCTAGTTCACACACCTTTTCAACACACAATCTCCATGAATTCTCCCATCATATTTTCCAGATAAGGATTATTAAAAAAAAAAATGCCCAACAAACAATTTCTAGAGAATATTTTAAAGCTGCATATAGCTGGAAAAAAACCTTTTTATTTCTTTATTTTTATTTCTTTATTTATTTCTTTTTCAGAACACAAATTTCAAAAGCTAATAACATGTATTTTAAAATGACAAAAAAACGATTAGATAAGGCACAAAAAAAGTGTTGTAAAAGTGATTGCACATCATTAATATATTATTTTATGAATGCCAAGTTGCTAAATTGCTTAATAAACAATATTTATGACTTTTTAAGATTTCAGGATCTACAAACACAAATTTTAAAAGCTAATAACATGTATTTTAAAATGACAAAAAAGATTAGATAAGCCACAATAAAAAGGCATTGTAAAAGTGACTGCACATAAGTAGATTTTTTTTAATGAATGCCAGGTTGCTAATTGCTTGATAAACCATTTTTATGAATTTAAGATTTCATTCATTTCCATGCCTATTCCAGGATCTAGAAACCCACTAATAGCATGTATTTTAAAATGACTAAAAATGATTAGATAAGCCACGAAAAAGTGTTGTAAAAGTGATTGCACATCATTAGAATTTATTTACAAATGTGTTTCCTTTATGAATGCAAAGTTGCTAAATTTCTTGATAAACAAGTTTTATGACTTTTTAAAATTCCATCAATTTCCATGCCTATTCCAGGATCTAGAAACTCAAATTTTAAAAGCTAATAACATGTATTTTAAAATGACAAAAAAAGATTAGATAAGCCACAATAAAAAGGCATTTTAAAAGTGATTGCACATCATTAGAATCATTTAATGAGTGTGTTTCATTTTTTTATGAATGCTAAGTTGCTAAACTGCTTGATAAACAATTTCTATGACTTTAAGATTTCATTCATTTCAATGCCTATTCCAAGATCTAGAAACCCAAATTTTAATAACGTTTTTCAAAATGACTAAAAAATGATTAGATAAGCCACAAAAAAAAATGTTGCACATAATTAGATTTTTTTTTATTAGACATTAGAATGTGTTTTATTTTTTTATGAATGCCAAGTTGCTAAATTGCTTGATAAACATCATACAGGTATGCAAACTGATTATATTACTTAATATAACTTAATATTACTTAGCATAATAATTCTTTATTTTGATTATTATCAACAAACATTTATTGAACAGTGGTATCTTTCATCAAACTGCTGTTGTCAAACAAGCCTGTGCATTTTAGTTATTTTACTACATTTAAAGGGATAGTTCACTTAAAAAAGTACTTTGAAAAATAAAGATGATATTTTGAATATTTTTATGTATGTCCTTTCAGTGGAAGTCAATGACCACCAAAATATCTTTTGTTACATCCTCAAAATATGTGCATGATTCATGAACAACAGAATAAATGACAGAGTGAACTATCATTTTAAGGGGGGTTGCACTCCACTTAGTGCTGTGGCTGATATGTACACAAATAATGAGTGGCTTGTGTACCAACTGCACATTAATTGGATTTGCCTTTCATTTATAATATTAGTCTGCTCAAATCTAAACTGATTGTTAATTCAGATGTAACGGAATATTTAATTAAAATACTGCATGCAGTATTAAGCAGCGATGTTCATTTCTTCAGTATCACATATGAAAGACACTGTTTTGTTTTGTTTGCTTTTGGCTGCACTTGAATAATAATAATACTAATAATAAAAAAACCCTGAATATGAAGTCTGTAAAATTGGTCTGGTCATGTTTTGTTTTACTGACAGGGTCACTGAACGCTCTCTGCGCTCTCTATACACATCAGTCATTATAGCTCATATTGGCACCCAAAGGTCATATTTGTAGATACTATTGTGTGTAAAAAATGGCTGTCATGCCCAGAAAACCAAAGTCTGGGAACACGGTGCATAAAAGCGCACCTCCCTCTTATCTTTAATGTGCCTCTGCCTGATACGCTTATGAAAGGGAACAAAAAAGTTATTTATTTTACATTTTCAAAGATATACCAGAGGCAAAAAACTATTTAATAGCTTTTCTAGGCACACCAAAAAAGTGGAACAATGAAGAAAAAGCATGAAGCGTGATTCAAAACCCATAGATCACTGGAGCTCTTTTAAAGAGAATTTAGAATGACTGAAAAAATGTCAAATATCTTATCTTAATTCGAAACTGCATCTGTATACTAAAATTCCACGTCATATCACAGAACAAAGAAAGTCTAACTCAATTGTGACAGACTAGAAAAGAACAAAAACTCTGACACATTACAGTTGCAGTACATATTCTCTGTTTTTAGTGTCAAGAACCATATAAAGATAGAAAATATCTCAACTATCTAACAGAACTCTTTTTTACCTCAGATAAAACACACACAATGCAATATATATATAGTACATTAAAAATCTTGCTTTGCACTATGATCCAATAAGTTTGGAAACTTCCCACACAAACTTAAGCTGACATATCAGACCTAAACTCAATCCCAACAGAATGCAATTTCTGAAGAGTGAAATCACTTCACTAAGTTTTCAGTATGCTCTTTAGCCTGAGGGAACGGTTCTGTTCGCCAGTTTTACACAGAGCACTTAATGACAGTGTTTCTCCAGCTGTCATCCAGCCTATCGGGAGTGCTGGAAATGCACTGAAGTTTTACGCAGGCTGGTCAGGCAAATGAAGGACAATAAAGATGAGCTTCATTAGGTACACAAAACCCTAACGATTCCAAAGCATACCATGCCTCACCAATTCAATCTTCTTTATAAAACAAACAAGTAGCCTACAAAAAAAAAGTCTTCCTCACTTATCTATGGAAGGGTGTTTCTGCCACTGAATAAAAAATAAAAAAGGTAACTGACTTTTTATCTCACAATTCTGACATTTTTTTCAGAATTGTGATATTAACATGCGAGTATAAATTGCGAGTTATAAAGTCAGAATAGCGTGATATAAACTCACAATATAGACATATACAGAGATATAAATTCGCAATTCTGACCTTTTTTTTTCAGAATTACATGATATAAACTCGCAACTGCGAGTTATAAAGTCAATGTCAAGACATAAACTCACAATTCTGACTTTTTTTCTCAGAATTGCGTAATATAAACTAATAATTGTGAGATACAAAGTCAGAATTTTGAGATACAAACTTTTTTCTCAGAATTACATCATATAATCTTGCAACTGTGAGTTATAAAGTCAGAATTTCAATATAAACTTACAATTCTGACTATAAACTCATAATTTCGAGATACAAAGTTGGGGG
This sequence comes from Labeo catla, assembly GCA_012976165.1. NCBI lineage: Eukaryota > Metazoa > Chordata > Actinopteri > Cypriniformes > Cyprinidae > Labeo > Labeo catla. The sequence goes on from VONZ01000001.1 coordinate 946,479, forward strand.
CTCGAGTTATAAAGTCAGGATTTTTAGATATACTCGCAATTCAGATGTTTTTTTTAGAATTGCATAATATAAACTTGTAACTGCGGGATACAGTCAGAATTTCGAGATATAAACTTGCAATTGCGAGTTATAAAGTCCGAAATTAGACATATTAACTCACAATAAACTGGTAATTCTGAGATGCAAAGTCAGAAATTCGAGATATAAACATGCAATTCTGACTTTTTTTTCTGAGAATAAGTCACAGAGTTATAAAGTCAGAATTGCCAGAAAAAACTTGCAATTCTGAGAAATAAACTCGCAATTTTGAGAAATATTGTGAGATATAATTTATATATATAGAATAGCAAGTTTGTATCTTACAATTCTGACTTTATAACATGCAGCTGTAAGTTATTAGGTCAGAATTATAGATATAAACTCACCGTTCTGAGAAAATATCAGTCTTTTTTCCACCCTCAGAACTGGACTTCATAACTCGCAATTGCGAGTTTATATATCACAATTCTGAGAAAAAAAAGTCAGAATTGCGAGATATAAACTTGCAATAACCTAATTTTATTTCTTATTTTAAGTATGGGCTTCCATACTTTTCAAATATAAAGAATATTCAAAGAAAACACCGTCCTCCACTGCCACTTCAGTGAATAAATGGAAGAGTTGATGCAATGTGATGTGAAATATTTATATTCACTTTTGGCCTTGTTACATGATGCTAGGATTACAGAATAAAACATTGTTTTGTATCTGAAAAGCCACAAGTTTACCATTGGTAAACTGTCCACCGCCATTAGTACATACAACAACAAAAAAATGTTTTTTGGACAAATTTTGGACTCTGGTCCACAGCTGTGATGAATGGAGATGCTTGTATGGAATGTCTTACCCACTGCTTTACACGTCTTGGTAACCGGGTCCATTTCGTAACCCTCGTAGCATTCACATTTGTAGTCGCCTTTGAGGTTGATACATATTTGACTGCAGGCATCTGGGTTCTCGCATTCGTCTATGTCTGGCAGAGACCATCAGAAAAGCATTAGAAACAGGGCAGAGACACAGAGAACAGAGGCTTTTGTAGTGCAGTGTCCACAGACAAGATAAATGATGCTTGCAAACACCATCTGGGGATTTCTCTACTATGGCGCTTAGAGTAAACAAATCCTAGATGTTCACATTGCACATACAACAGAGGCCTTTTGGGAAAATGGGTACAATGTAGACTCGCACAGCATCAAAATCTTGGTATCTGAAATAAAATTCATGTTACCTCCACAAGTCTTCTTGTCCAGGAGCTTGTAGCCCGGAGGACATTCACACTCATAGCCGATCTGCCGGTCCTTACATATGTGAGAGCAGCCGCCATTGTTAATGGCACATTCATTCAGACCTAAGACAGAAAAAAAAAAAAAAACAAGAAAGGTGGTGTCAAAGGTCAGCGTGCCCGGCAGGAATTGGATGGTAAGTGCAACCTGACACTAGACGATAGACTGCTTCTTTCTCATTTTCTAGGTTGAGCTTCAAGTTTGTGTCAAGACTTTATGAGAAAGTGATGAGGTGAGTGCCGTCTAACTGAAAGACCTGGCTTAAATGCTTGAAAAAATGCAGTGGATAGGAGGAAACTGTTTGTGGACGTGGCGCTGTGATAGAGAGTGACAGAGTAATATGGCAAAGGTCTCACCAGCATTGCACAGTACTGCAAAAACATTTGGGCATTGGCTGATAGCTCCCCACTGTCATAACACACAGGCATCACATTTTATGTCATCTCTACAGTATGTCTGCTCTTCCTGACCCTAATAAAAAGCAATAGAATATTGCCATTACCACAAATTTTTTCTTGAACTTTTTACTGAACAAGAGTAATTGTTGCAGGTTTTCGTGAACTAAGATAAACTTTAGTTGAGAATGTCTTTTTAACCTTTAATATCACAATTACCACAGAAAAAACATTATGTGTCATTAACCTATTTAGGACTTTACCACAGATTTAGTGGAATTAATATAAAGCTTTCAGCTTGAAATTTTCAAAACATATTCCACAAACGGCATTCAGACAGCAGTACTTTTATTATTAACTATTATTTATTTATTTGTTTTATTTTATATACTGTTAGTAATGTACTTATTAAATATTTAATAGAATTTTGAAAACTAGCAATAATAATAATAATAATAATAGTATAATAATACTTATTTAAATATTAAATAAATATTAAATATTAAGAATAATGATTTTAATAATAAAGCCGAATAAATACATAAACACTATTTATAACTTTATAATATATATATATATATAATTATTTTTAAACTAAACTTATTTAGCAAGCAAACATTAACACTTATAATAATAATAATAATAATAATAATAATAACACCACCACAAAATTATATAAATATAAAGAAATATAAACATAATTTAATTTATTTATTTTATTATTATAAACTGTTTTTAATGTGTTTATTAAATATTTAATAGAATGAAAGCAAACAATAATAATAGTTAAATAAACAAAGAATAATAATAATAATATTAAGCTTTATAATTTAAAATATAAATCTAAAAATAGTATTTATAAACAGTTCACATTTAACTTTTTATTCTGCTTTATTATCATTCTTTTTATTAAGAATAATAACTATAATAATAAAGCTGAATAAATACATACACACTATTTATAATTTTATTAAATAAAAATAAACTTTTTGTATTATTTTTTAAAATAAACATATTTAGTGAGTAAATACTAACACTAATAATATTAATAACACAAAATAATATAAATATAAAGAAATACAAACTATGATTTATTTTATTATATATTAAACGGTTATTAATGTATTTAATAAAAATGTACTTTTATTTTCAAAGCTAATAATAATAATAATAATAATAATAATAATAATAGTTAAATAAATAACAACAACAATAATAAGCTTTATAATTTAAAATATAAATATAAAACAGGTTCATTTATAAATAGTTGATATTTAAATTAACTATTTATTCTGCTTTATTATCATTCTTCTTATTATTGAGAATAATGAATGTAATAATAAAGCTGAATAAATACACACACACACACACACACACACACACACACATATTTATAACTATAAAATATAATCTTTTTTTTTTTACCATTGTTTAATATAAATTTATTTAGTGAGCAAATACTAACACTATTATAAACAGTTATTAATGTATTTATTAAATATTTACTATAAATCTGAAAGCTAATAATAATAATAACAGAATAAATAAACAACAACAACAATAACTGTTCTATAATAGCAAAATTATATTTAATAATAATAAACAACATTTTATAAGCATAAAAATAGTTTCATTTATAAATAGTTGATATTTAAAACTATTTTGATTTATTATTTGTAATAATATAGTACTATATTTATACATTATTTAGATATATTATATAAAATATATTTATTATTATGAACCATTATTATTTATTAAATATTTACTATCATTCTGAAAGCTAATAATAATAAAAAAAATAATATAATAAATAAAATAAAGTGAGTAAGTAAGTAAAGTGAGTAAGTAAGCTTGTGGATATCAATGTGTGCCAACAGATCACAAGGGACATATAAACCAGCCTGCCAGAACAAATAAAAAAAAAAAAGGTGGACAGGTGGAGGAAGACAGACAGCAATAGAAAGGGAGAAAGAAAAAAAATAGCTGATGCTAATGCTGAGGAACAGCTGACAGCAGGAGATAGACAGAGGACAGAAACACCACAGGAAGTTCAAGTGAAATAGGGGAAAGAAAAGACAAAGTAGAATGAAAGGAGACAGGTTGAGAGAAGAGGCAGGACAAACACTTGGACCGTGACTAAGAGAAATGCACACTCAAAAATCAAGTGAGACGCTCTCCAACAAGCAATAAGAAAGTATTTTCTCCAGGCCACATACGAATCATGTATAACAAGTAAAGGATGCACCAGTGAATATGATAGAAGCATAATCCCTGGCACCAGTCCTAGAGATTTAGCATGCATAGCTGCAGTGGCCCACTTGGATCTGGTCCAGACTGCAATGGGCTCACATAGGGGGGGTGTCTGCCGTGCGTCAGGTGCCTGCACTAATCTCATCTGCTGAGTGGAGGGACCCGCAAGGAAATTAACACCATCCTGAAGAGCCACTGTGAGACCATAAATTTTACATTAGGGATTGATACAAGAGTGAACATAACCAAGAGGACAGGGAGAAATGGAGAGAGGAAGAGTCGAGTGTGGACCTGGCATTTCCTAAATACCATATCGATCAAATTAACATACACCTGCAAGGTGTTAGTAAACTATCTGAACATTTAGTTAGTACGATATTCTCCTTGCAAAGGTGAAGTGTGCAATATCTACAGTCAAACTAAAATTGATTCCGTCCCCAAATGTAAGACCGCTTGAAATTATAATTAAGAGATTTCTGTCTTATTTAAGACTTTTTATGGCCTTCAATTTGATACGACCAAACTGAAGACTTTTTAAGGACTTGCAGGAACCCTGTATTTAAAATAGCTTATTGGGCAGGGCGGTGATACATTTTGGTAGCCCGACTAGAAGACACAATAGCCTCGAGACGTCAGGCTAGAGATTTTGCCAGCCCTGGAACAAATACTAAAATAACACTGCTTTGCAGTAAGGTTAAATATGAAAAATAGCTGCATTAGGTATAATTAACCATTTTTACAGGATTTATGATATGCAGTCCTGCTTCAAATCAACACTAGTAGTGAGATACTGAACTGCTTAAACTAACAGAGTCCCATGAGCGTTTACATTTTTCATGAAGTCAGCCACTGAATGGTTTACCTACAGATGTCTCTGTACATTAAAGTTGGAAAGAAGAAAGTATTATAACATCCCAAAAATTTCACACTCCACCAAAAATATGGCATTTTCAGCTCTAGCTTGTTGCTGAAGAAAAAGTCCAGTTCCCCAAATTTGATGAAAGACAAGAACAAAGAGAAAAATCAGATCTATGGGAACCTGCATTCTCTCTGGAGTGCAGGAGAACATGCTGGGCACGTTCTCCTCGTATGATAGCACCCGAGGGAAGACTCATACTTTGATCTTAATGATCGCTCTGTGTGTTGTTGGCCCTTGATCAAGTGAAGCCCCTAATAAGCCAACACTGCCTATAAGCTCAAATGCTGGACTAGGTTTAGTTCCCCCTCTCCAAATTACTAGTTACTAGTGAGAAAGAAAAAGCTGACCTTAGATCACTGGCTGCAGGCATACAGTTTTAAGCAATTTTACAATTCTACCTTTGGCTTTCCACGCTAAAACAACCAAGTAATGTCAAAACTTACGTTAAACTCATAATTTAAAATGTGTCATATAAAATGCTTACATATAAAACCTCATTTAAAAGGATAGCTCATCTAAAAATGATAATTAGCCCATTATTTACTCACCCTCCAGGCATCCTAGGTATATGACTTCCTTCTTTCAGATGAATGCAATCTGAGTTATATTAAAAAAATGTCCTGGCACTTTCAAGCTTTAGAATGGCATAGGTGGATGTTTCTCTTCATCAGTCCAAAACGAGTCCAATAAAGTGCACCCATCCATAATAAAAAGCCCCCAGGTCTAGGGGGTGAATAAAAGCCTCCTGTAGCAAATCAATGCGTTTTTGTAAGAAAAAATATCCATATTCAAAACGTAAGAATCACTTTAATCTAAGCAAAGTTTCCTTACTTTAGCAAAGGAAAACCAGTCTCCTCTTGGTTTATATCAAAATCCTCCGACATTTTTCTTCACAAATCCTCGTTTGAACTTCAAATTCGTGACTGGTGCTTTGTTTACCTTTCTCTATGGCGCGTTCGTGTTTGTCGCATCTGAGCGGTGCATGTGCAACACCGACGTATTAGTTAAAGGAGCAGTCCACTTCCAGAACAACAATTTACAGATAATGTACTCACCCCCTTGTCATTCAAGATGTTCATGTCTTTCTTTAGCCGTAAGGAAATTGTGTTGTTTGAGGAAAACATTTTAGGATTTCTCTCCATATAATGGAATGATATGGTGCCCCGAGATTGAACTTCCATAATGCAGTTTAAATGCGGCTTCAAACGATCCAAAATGCGGTTGTAAACGATCCCAGCCGAGGAAGAACAGTCTTATCTAGCGAAACGATTGGTTATTTTCATTAAAAAAATACAATTTAAATACTTTTTAATTTCAAAGCTCATCTTGTCTCGCTCTCCCTGAACTCTGTATATTCTGACTCAAGACAGTTAGGATATGTCGAAAAACTCCAATCGTATTTTCTCCCTCAACTTCAAAAATCATTCTGAAATCATCCCACATCACTGCAGAAGTACCGACACAGTCTTTGCAAAGTGAACACGCAAAGAAGATCAAACACCCTTAACAAAAAAGGTAAAACATTGATATATATACGATTTTGAAGTGGAGGGAGAACATGAGATGGGAATTTTTTGACATACCCTAACTGTCAAGAACCGGAAAAAAAAAAACAGTTCAGGCAGAGTGAGACAAGACGAGCGTTTAACATTAAAAAATACATAATTTTTTTTATTTTTATGAAAATAAGCAATTGTTTCGCTAGATAAGACCCTTCTTCCTTAGCTGGGATCGTTTACAACCGCATTTGGTATTATTTGAAGCCGCATTTAAACTGCATTTTGGAAGTTCAAAATCGGGGCACCATATCAGTCCATTACATAGAGAAAAATGCTGAGATGTTTTCCTCAAAAAACATAATTTCTTTATGACTGAAGAAAGAAAGACATGGACATCTTTGACGACAAGGTGGCGAGTACATTATCTGTAAATTGTCGTTCTGGAAGTGGACTTCTTTAATCTGCCTGAAGTGGCTTCCATATACAACTGTTGGCACAAGTTAGATTAAAGTGATTCTTACGTTTTAAATATGGATATTTTCTGTACAAAAATACATCGATTCGCTACAGGAGGTCTTTATTCACCCACCAGAGCCTTTTTATTATGGATGGATGCACTTTATTGGACTTGTTTTGGACTGATGAAGGGAAACATCTGCCTATGCCATTCTCAAGCTTGGAAGTGCCAGGATAATTTTTAATATAACACAGATTGCATTAGTCTAAAAGAAGAAAGTCATATACACCTAGGATACCTGGGCTAATTTTCATTTTTGGGTAAACTATCAATTTAAAATTCCAGAATCCATGATTATACCAATGAGCAATTTTCTGAGAATGTTTGCATTTGTGCAAAAGTGCCTAAACTCACCACACTCCTTCACAGGCTCGTCAGACCAGTCCTTGCAGTCCTTGGTACTGTCACACACTTTACTGCTATCGATACATTCCCCGCTCTTACACATGAACTTCAGCGGGCCTTCACATTTGGTGGCTGTCAAGGACACAATAAAGAGTTCTTACACTTCTGATCTTTCAAGAGTAGCACATAAATAAAACTAAATTATGTAGAGTACAAAACATGAATTGCCATTACACAAAACACATCAAGCGTCAGAACAAATTCATCTCGATAATGTCAGATAACTTTGATTGAAATTTATGTAATGGATTACAATCAACCAAAAACTATTAATACTTTGTTGACCAGTTACCAAGCAATGCTTACATTTGTTCAGTCTGTGGTGTAAAAAGGTCGCATTAGCAATTGAAGAAAAAACTCTTAAGCAAAACATGGTCAGGTCAAAGTGTCTGAATAATATTTGGTCCCAAATTGTTATATATTTTCCTGGTAGTCCACGGTTTGAAGAATTTTTGTGTGTAATATATCACAGTTTACTTTATTTTGCTATCCTCACTTGCATAAATGAACTATAGTGTCCTGCACCCACTAGTAAAAAAAAAAAAAAATGAATAAGTCTTGACTGGCATTTTTGATCATTTAAAAAATCATTTTAGGTCCAACAAAGGATGTTGATCCTATGCCCTACTCATGTCCTAAATCATGTTATGCATCACTAACCAGCTATAGCCTTGGCATAATTAATCTTTTGAGGTGAATTTGATTGAAGGTACCATATGGGAAGTGTTCCATGTATCCCTGGAATCATGTAGGGGTACATCTGTTTGGTATTGTAGTGCTTCGTGTGAATGTTAACTTGATTGAGGCTACGTGATTGGATGCACTCTACTCTTTCATCTTCACTAAAAATGCTGCTAGAAGAGAGGAGAGATGAAGAGGCTAATCAAAAGAGAGATGGGGAAAGGGAGATTGTTGAAGTGACTCACTTTTGTTGATGCAGCCAGCCTCGTCGCTGAAATCTGGACAGTCGTGCACTTTGTTACACTGTTTAGTGCCGTGAATGCAGGAGCCATCGCCACACTGAAACTCATCAGGACGGCAGGTCAGCACAGCTGTTGGACAGAAACACACGTTTAAGTATCGTTTCTGTTGCTATATATCAGCCTGGCCAATGAATTGATTAATATTTGGTCATTATGAGGTTGTTTTTAGTTATATAAGCAGAAAACTGCAGATCGGAGTGTGATTTACTGAATCCCAGAGGTGGTCATTTCACCTAATGTCTATTCCAAAATCTACTGACATCTATGACAGGCACAAGCCATTAAAATGCATATGGGTTCATCACAAATGTATAATTTAAATATACTTTGCATAAAAGAACCTGCCTAGTAAATGTAAAGGACTAAGATGAAGCCATGAGTTGTTAAAGCTGTTAAAAACATGCATACTAAAGCACTCACCATCACATTTATTTTAGTAATCACCCATCGCACCTCTGTGTGTGAGCTTTAGTTCTAAAAGCAAATGGTTTTGGCTTTTTACCTCCTGTCAGATCTCAAGGTAATAGCTTATTTGCAAGAGTTTCCTCAGAAAAAAAGCATCAAAAACAATCAGTCACTTACTATGGGGGATAAGGGAACACACTAAAGAAATAAAATGTGCTGTTCGGCAAAGAAAGGTCTTAATTTTTTACATTCATCTTTTAAAATCCCTTTAATCTTTCGTACAGTGTATTTTAGAGGAGCTGCGGTGGGAGAACATTCACCGTGATCAATTTCACTAGAGCACTTGCTCTTGCCTCTATGCACTGCTTAAAAATACGTTTGACCTATATTTTTGCCCTGTTTTTCAGTAAAAATAAATAACCGTCCTTAAAACTAAATATATATTCACTTGAGGAGCGAAATCGTTGGTTATATAAGTTCAATTGTTTTAAACAGTATTTAACCACCAAAAGAACAACCAAAGAATAAACATCTAACAGTTAACTTAAAGAGATGGTTCACCCAAAAATGAAAATTCTGTGGTTTATAGGGCCCTATGATTTTCGCGATGCGAAAAACATGGATGGAATTGTGGAATCCAGTCATAAAAACGGAATTTACTAAATAACATGGAACGTTACAGAATTTGTCAAAGTTTTGATGAATTAATCAAAAGTAGGTCATTACACTTAAATCAAACCGCTATATGGACTAGTATCTGTAAATATTAAGCCACAAAAATACCATTTAAATATGAATCCTGCATGTTCTGCGTGTCTCTGTGTTAATGAGTGGCATGTGTGGTTTTGTTTACTACACATACTGAAGCGCGCATGATGCTTGCAGTGACTTCAGCATCTTTTGTCTCACTAAATGAGGACATAAATATATGAACAACATCTCCATAGCCGCTCCATAGTCACTTCATTAGCATTTGACCGTTCCTTTTGACTAGCGACATATCATACACACAGAACTGTTAATGTATTCACGGCAACCTGTCAAAATAAAAGTTGAAGACATTGTGCCAGAAATATATTACTATTGTTCAGTAAAATTTACTACTACTAAAATGAAACAAACATAATTTTGTAGGGTATAATCACACAACATTTCTTACATGTTACTTTTGTTTGCCAAAAAATAAACTTTGCTTAATTTTCAATAATTAAAAGATAAATAAAATTTATGTTTTATGCCTTCATTTGATAACCCGAAAATTTTAAATGCATAACACAGAATTTCTGAGGGAAAAAAATAAGGCTATTTTAAAAATAAATTTGAATGTATGCATTCAAATAATTAGACAAGCTAAAATGCAGAATTTGATAACAAAAAAAAGGAAAGAAAAAAATAAAACATTTCATAGGGCCCTAAACATGCGATTTTTGTTAAATAATAATAATAATAATAAATTATGAAATTGTATAAGTTTCATGATTTTAATTAGTTAGACATGCTTTTTGATTAATACAATTTAATTTAACCATTAAAAAGGAGTCGAGAAAAATTAAAACAGGAAAAAACGGAATCCATATTTAACAGAAATATTTAAACGGAAAAAAACAATGAAATGGATTTCATAGCTCATAAGATATTCTCAAGACACAAATTAAGATATTTTTGATGAAATCTGAGAGCTTTCTGACCCTGTATAGACAGTAGAAATCCATCTCTCTTAAGTTCACTGTTTGTACATTCTATTTCAAATAAATAAGGCTGGGCAAAAATTGCAATTCTTCCTCTCTATAGAAATCTTCAGACATGTTTACGAAGATGGGTTCAATGTCAGAACGCCGGCTCTTGCATCGGCATGCATCGTGTTACTCTGATGAACGCGCGTCGAAGAAAAATTTTTGAATAAAGTCATTATTTTAAAAGTATTCTTGCAATGGACTATTTTAATGATGTCATTACTACCTTTCTGGGCCTTGAACGTCTCAGTTGCATTGCTGTCTATGCAGGGTCAGAAAGATCTCAGATTTCATCAAAATATCTTAATTTGTGACAGAAGGTGACAGAATTAATGACAGAATTTAATTTCTAGGTGAACTATCCCTTTAAATCCAATAATCTATAATGCAAAATGACCAAAAAATGACTTTAACAGATACTATTTTGAAGACGGTACACAATCCCATACAAGAACCCTACACTGAGACAACACTCACAGAGCACTTACTCAAGGGCACTCTGCCATTCCTCAAAACACACGTGTTGCCTAGCAACCGCTAAGACATTACCATGCCGCTACCACAGTAGTTCATAAAGATTTACATGTCATAAATCCATGGAAATTAAACATCATTATCTCAATAAACACACACATGCTAAAACAAACTGTACAAGTGAGTGCACACGCTCTGCATCAATACTGCACATGCAAACAAAGAGCTGCAGGTTTTGTGTTTTAAGGATTACATGTGCTCAAACAAACACATGCTTGTTTCCTCATGCCTATGGAGAAACAAATCTGTGAAATGTAAAGTTACCTTATAAAATTATAGACTATTTTATCGATGTCCTTGCTACCTTTCTGGGCCTTGAATGTGTCAGCTGTGCTGCTGTCTATGAAGGGTCAGAAAGCTCTCAGATTTCATAAAAAATATCTTAATTTGTGTTCCGAAAATGAACAAAGGTCTTATGGATTTGGAACGACATGAGGATGTGTAATTAATGACACAATTTTCATTTTTGGGTGAGCTTTACCTTTAATAAACATTCATGCTTACCAACTCTAACTCTACTGTACTGTATATAAATCAATTAAAAACATGAAAAATTACATGCTAATTAATTTAGCAATAATCAAATGTCCATATATCAATATTCGCTGAAAAAAATACACTAAATTAAGATTTTTTAAAGACAAGTAATAATTTTGTCAGACAAAGCATTGAGTAGATATTGGCTTTAGAAATCAATACAGAGTGCAACATTTTCAAAATACTTTAAAATCTTAGTTAAATTTTTAATAATACATTTTTCTAAATAACGTCAAAATTAGCCAGCTCTAATTATATATACTGTAACAGATGGAAATCATATTAATTTTAAACTTCTTTTCATAGCATTTTAAGTCCATTGTTGATATGACATCAAATTATTTTGAGTATATTTTGTAATAAAATAATATTTATTATTATTTTTTTTATTTTCTAGTATTTTGAATGTTTTATTATTTTATCATTGTCGGCAAAAACAATACGTTGACCTTGTAAGTCTACAGATCAACAAAACCAAGTTAATCTATGTTGGCATGCATGCAGTGTATTTGCGTTAACAGAATTAGGAGGAACACACAATAGAGGATTGATTCTAAATGAACAACATTCTCTATGAATACACCATGTCTTTTATTACTTTACCAGAACGTGACCGTAATTTAGAATGACTACAATGACAAGAACAGCCTGCGCGCAGCATTAAAAAGAGCATGTAATGCAGCCAAGTGGCAAAACTGATTATTAACTAATTTAATTAACTCAATCACCACACAGCAAGCCTTTCCAATGTAAATACCTTAGGAAACATGTGCTTAAGAATGATAACTGTGATCATTATATTAAAAATATTTAGTCTTCTTGTACACTTACGACAGTTGGCCTCATCAGACTTGTCCTTGCAGTCTACATCCCCGTCGCATTTCCAGTTGAGGTGAATACACTCCCCACTCCTGCACCGGAACTCCCCCGCTTGGCAGTGGGGTTTTTGAGGCTCCGTCCTGCGGCTGCAGCGCTCCAGAGATTCGTCCGACTTGTCTCTGCAGTCGGGGTCTCCGTCGCAGCTCCACGGCGCTGGGATACACTCGGAGTCGTTACAACGAAACTCGTGCGGCCCGCAGGTGCTGGCGGTGGCTGCCGTGCACTTCTCCTCATCGCTACCGTCGCCGCAGTCATCATCCCCGTCGCAGACGAACGTGGGTGCCACGCACAGGCGGTTACGGCACTGGAACTCTTTAGCAGGACAAGCCTTGGCGTCTGAAAAATAGAAGAGTGTGCTTTATTAACAGTCTTACAGTCCCTGAAATAGAAATACAGTATGTAAAAAATAACTTGAACAATAAATAGTTGATAGCTGACCTTTAACTACTGCGTGTTAATATAGACATTTTCAGACATTTCAACTTTTCACATTTCAAATGTTTTGCTTCCTGTGTTTCCAACTTTTTTGCGTTATATATAGGGCCCTATGAAAATGAGGACAGAATAGCTGAATCCAGTCATAAAAATGGAATTTACTGTATAATGCGGAATGTCACGGAATGTGCCAAATTTGAGTGTCTAGTGTCTGTAAATATAGCGTTTTCTGCATGTCTCTGTGTGAATGAATGGCGCAGACGAGTAGTTTTTAGTTACTACACACATACTGAAGCACGCATGACATTTGCAGTATTATCAGCCTCTGCTGACACAATATATGAACGCACATGAACACATAAACATCATGAACTGGCTCTTTTACCCTTTCTTTTGAGAAAAAGCTATCATAGCATTATATATAAACAGAAACTTAAAGGTCCTCAGAGGAACCCAAAATAAAAGTTTGGTTTAACTTGAAGAAACTGGGACAGAATTATATATTACTTAATGTAATGATAGTACTAATAGTACTAATAAAATTATTAATAATAAATAATAAAATTATTAAAACATTATAATACACAATTAAAACATTTGTAAATACATTTGTAAAAAACATTTGAAAATGTAAATACACACCACAGTATTTCTGAAAAATAAATTAATTAATTAATTAATAAAATAATAAATTAACTCTTTATAAATTCAATTCATTAGACATTATTATAATTGTTACATTTTAATGAAACCATTAAAATCGAATCCAGAAAATTAATGAAAAACATAGAATTTGGTAAAAATAAAACTGAATTTGAGAAAAAAAAAACGTATTCCACACAGGGCTTTGAAATGTAGTTGTTAAACTTTTGTAATTTGTTAAATGTTTAATAAATTGTTGCTAAATTGTGTAAGTTTCATGATTTCAATTAATTAGACCAGCTTTTTGAATAATATTTTTTTATGTAACCATTAAAACAGAGCCTAGAAATATTAAAATGGAAACAATGGAATACAGAAAAATTGTATCATAAATAAACAGAATTTTGATAATTTGATAATAATTTGATAATAATAAAGTCACAATATCAATTATATTTCTACTTCTATTCCTTTTTTAAAATATAAACATTTAAATGGTGGCTGTCATAAAAACGTCACAGCTTTATATAAACATTATTTAATGTTTAAACTTTATTTTGTTGTTTACAGGCTGTTATACTGACGTCTTTGCACGGTTGAAATGGTTCGTTTGGTAAGTTGAATACTTTCTTTAAACATAACTTTGGATGTTTATTCATGTTAATTTTGTGTTGAAAATGGTATTAAATCAAATGAGATGGTCAGTTTACATGCGTTTTGCTCTGCCACTTCCCTTGAACTGAGGCACAACAGCGATCTATCATTCCACACTGAACAGCGCTAAAACAGCATTGTTTGAACACTGTAATAAATAGGACAGAAGATAAAATCTGAGACTTTGTTTTATATCAAAAGTAACAAAGCACAAAGCGTATTGCAATTTATTAGATGGGAGTCATGCTACAATATTCCATTCATTACCAGAAAACAGACTGGACTAATTGATTCTTGGGATTTAAGAATCAATATTGTTTTGTAAAAATGAGAATTGATTAAAATTGAGAAATTGTTTTTTTGTTTTTTTTTTTTTTACCCAGCCTAACTATATAAGCTAGCATTTTGTCATTGTTTATATCTTCTGGTCATTGTACACATTTAGATTCTACTTTAAACTGTATTATTTAAAGGACCTGAAGTTGTCAGGTTACTCTTTTCTCCCATCATATTTCCCCTTTTTGTAGTAATGAACTGATTTATGATGACATTTCATCATCCAAGAAGTAAATCATTTAGGACAAGCTAGACAAGTTTCATTTTATAATATATATTTTTTTGCTTTTGTTTTATATTTGTCAGTTGGAGTAAACTTTATCCAGCTATTAAATGAGTGGGAAAAAAGATCTGGGTTTCTGTTTAACAATGTCACATCACCAAACCAGTGAGGTACCATTACAGTAAAATGCCTGAATCACACTTCCCACTGAAAATTTATGGCAGATGTAGCATTAGCTCTAAGCTATTCTGTGCTGACGTGAGCTCCGTGACCTCACCGATTCAACTGGGCCGCGGATGACCTGAGGTTCACACTTCAGCCCCACACTGGCGGCAGACACTAAATGGGCTTAACTGTGCTGTAGTAAACGCCTGTCCATTCTTTAATGGGGTCACCCACCCCACCGGAATAACCGTCCTGAAGATCTGTAAGGCGACTGGGTATTACATTCACAGAGGCCAGTTTTGTAAAAGGATTTGAAATGGCTTACGAGCATGTGATCGTGTGCGAGTGCGTTTGAGCGGAGAGGATACGAGAGATATCGATCCTGACTTTGTGTGACTTTGCGTCGATAAACCTGTAAATATGCAAACTATTTGCAAAGAGCAGCTGGGGCTCATAAAACACTTTTAACGTCAAAACGGTGACATTATCAAAATTGTATTGCTGGACTCGAAATCAATGTTATTTGTGCTGCTCACTGAAAGGTCATTCTTGTTGTTCATTGCACTTTAGCTGATTTGTATTTCATATTTCCGCCACCTACGCTGGTTGCTTTTGAAGCCAATTACAATAATGCTCAATGAGATATGATGCTAATTGTGTTTTTGCAAAGCTGATTAGCCAACAAGCATCTTAAAAAAACAAAAACTAATCAACAAGGTCCATTACGAAAGCAACCTCTGAAATTGCTGTCGGTCACCTGAAGGTCTGTTCAATGACTATTGAAGACTATTGACGTCTTCTGGAATGATCTTCTGACAAATTTGGCATATGTATATATAAAAATGCTACTACATTTCTCCACCTTCAAGGTCAAGGCAGCAAAAGGAGCATGTTGTTAAAAGAAAGTAACGTGATTGGATCTTTTTGTGTGTACAGTGCATGGGAAGGAAGGTTGTGTTTGCTCTAAGCAGGGGGAGATTGAATTGGTTGACCCTTCTCTTCTCTTGAGGGACAAGAAGGGCAGTAGTGAAAATGAAAAGGTGCTCGGCCTGTGATGTAGACAGCAGCCTAAAACAACATCCTCTCAGAGAGGAACAGAACAAACATGGACAGCTTTATCATACGTCAGTGAACTCAGACTGCGCTGTCACATTCCAGCTGGAGTGAAAATCAAATCATCCAGCTCTATACACTTGCACAAGGTGTGAACTGGATGGATAAAATATATTCACACATTAAATAAACCTATACTAAACACTGATTAGCGGTGCTTGCTAAGTTTTACATTGAGGAAGGGATCCGAGCCATTTCTAGGGACAAGAACAAGGTTGGGTTAAATGTTTAACCCAACCTTCTGGGTAGTTTTATTTAATATTTAATTTTAATTATTCTATATGGCTGGCTTAAAATGAACTCAAAATGAACTAAAAAAAAACAAACAAACAAACAAAAAAAAAAAAATCAGACACTGGGGGCATTACTAGAGGCATCAGCAATAATCAAAAGGTGAACATTTATTAAGCAATTTTAAACCCTATTGTAATTGTTAGAACAACAAGTGCAGACCAAACCGTAATTTGTAGAGACTTGAAACTTGGAGGGATGGTAGTATTTACACCGCCTACCAAGGCTCGCCCCAATCAGCCTGACAGGGGTGTATGAAATCGCTCATAACTCCCAAACCGTTAGTCACAGGCTCAAGTGTCTTATGTTCCTTGGCTCATGGTGGACACAACACATGCCTCAGATTCGATTGTGAGCCTGGCAAAACTTTCGGGTATTTCACATTTTTTAAAAAACATACTTTGGCGAACTAGTCCTAGGTTTTTCGCCCGATTGGAACCAAACATATTCTCTGGAGGGTGAATATCAAAACGTTCGAAAGGGGCAGGACAACTTAATGCCTATAACTCCTAAACAGAATACGATATCTTTGCCAAACTCAGAACACTTATGTAAGAGCTCAAACTGAGGTCACAAGGAAAAACATTAAAAAAAAAACATTCACAGACCTTGGTCACTTGGTGGCGTTATTAGAGGGAAAAACATAAAAGTGGCTATAGCTGCGCAACCATTTGCCCTTTCGACATTAAAGATGTGCACGGTCTTGGTCTCAAAAAACATGGCGCCATTGGCCAACGAAGTTTCAGCACAGAGTTAACGGAGGCAGATCAAACCGAAACTCTGTGGTCCTGTTCGAATCACAGCCCTAAATGTCTGAGAAAAATTTGAAAGAAATTGGCCAGTGGGGGGCGATATCACATTTTTAAAGGGCGTAAACGATTGTGTCACAAGATTTTTCGCAGTTGACATAAATAAAATAACACAGCATGTTTGGTAAAAACATTTAATCCCACCAGCTGTGTCAAAATAACCCAGCATGTGTTCTGTCCAATATTCACCCATCGCTGGGTTGCCAAATAACTCAAGTTGGGTTGTTTTTAACCCAGCATTTTTTACAAATGGTAATCAATCCACCAAAAAAAATCATGGTTACTACAAGTTTACTATAAAACCAGGTTAATTTTCATTAGAGTAAGCACCCACATACTCCTGAAAACTACTTAACATTTAACATGTTAGTATCCTTAGCCTTTTCATGGGCAAGGACTAAAATGTTCCTCAGAAAATCTAAAAATGTAATTTCTAAGTACAATAACATGAATATTACAACAGAAATATATTGTCATAAAACTGACCACAACTGCTACCAAAAAGTTACAATGCTAAGTTTTTGGCTAACTAATGTCTTTTACTAACTAATGTCTCTGGACCAAACAAATGCCTGAAATGTCAGTACTGAAATAAAGAGACAAACAAATCGATCTGGTTCTTTAAAAACAGTTTAGATAGGTGGATTTCCACCTTTAGCAATGTTACAGAAGCATAAAAGAGTAGTGAACACACGCAGCTCTGAGCCAGATTGACTTCGTCATTCAAAGGCTGCTGATGTATCTCTGCTGTGTGGATTTTGATGCTATCTCGTTTAGAGGTCAGGCACAACAGTGAACAGATTTTAAAAGAGCGGAAAGGAAAAGCTCAAAGCAGGTCAATTGAATTCCACTGACCAACGTCAAATACTCATTCCCCGGGCTAACAACAGACAGGTAGTAGATAGGGCTTTACATTAACAAGATCTCTGTGACCTTGAACCACACACAGGCAAACAACAGAGAGCTGAAAAATATTTAGCAGAACTGAATGTGAAAAAAATACATGCAGCTTTTATGTCCTTGTGTTAATTGAGAGACCACACTGAATATTTGACCGGAACTAACTGTTGTATAATGTATGACATAAATACAGTATATATGTTACATCATGCATTATACAACAGTTAGTTCCTGTCAAATATTCCATGTAGTCTCTCAATTAACATGAGGACAGAAAAGCTGCATTCATAACAACTGTAAAATAATTAATAAAAAATCCTTTTAAATACTTTTGATGGACCACACTGTAGGACATCTCAACATTCCAAAAGCATTTCATGATTTTTAAGTAACTCTTTCCATCAATTGCATAAACGCATCAGTAGGTGGGGACAAGTTAATGTCTTTATGAGTGAGTCACTGAATCATTCATTCAACCAATTTGTTCAAAACACAGATTTGTTCAGGAAATAAACGTGGTTGTTTTTACATGCGAGTCACTGAATCTTTCACCAGTTCTTTTCAAAAACACTGACTCATTCAGTAATAAACGTGTAACTGTCTTGACTGAGTCAATGAATCATTCATTCAATCAATTTGTTCAGATACAAGAATTATTCTGATTTATCACTGCGGGTTTACTTAATAACAACTTATTATTTATTGAACTATTGTATAAAAGCAATACCAAACTTGCAATCATGCTAATTCTTCAAATCTCTCTGAACATTAACGACATTAACATTAACATTTGCACATTAAACTGGAACAGAAGGAAATCTTTTTAAAACTTTTAACACAATACTTACACCAAAGATATTTCAATTTAAATGACCACCCCATATCTGTGAGAACAAGCCACCTGGGGCAGCTTTAAGCGGAGGCTCATGCTACGCTCAGCAAATGGCCCGAGGCACTAAGTCAGCACAGAGTTAATGGTGCGTTCTAGGGATGCACGATATTATCGGACTGATATCGGAATCGGCCGATAATGACTTAAAATGTAAATATCGGCATCGGCCCGATATGAAAAATTATGCCGATATGTCTTGCCGATAAGATGAATATGTTAACTCGCATGTGCTGAGGGTGTGCTAGATCATGTCAGCAGTATAGCTCATTCTTGAAGCAAAGTTTTGACTGAATGAGGAGTAGATTCACTGTTTTGGATCGCTGCATTTAAACTGAGAACGCACATACAGAATGATGCATAGCAATAGCGCGTGCAGTGGCAGCAGTGGCAGCAGCGGCTATAGGAGAAAGCGCGCCGTTGTTCCATTTGGGATCATTTACTGTTGCCTGTTTCATATCCAGTCACTAGATTGCTAAATGCACATTTAAATGGTTTTATGGTGCTCTTTGTTGTAATTTGACACCCAATGGCTATGTTTGCACATGACATGATCTGCATTTAAAATAAAAAATAATTACGGCGCGCGGTCAGTGAATTCTCTTTCTCCGGCGGCGCAACGGCAAAACACACTGTTGCTCATATGAAACATTTTTCGTAAATATTATGACACAAGTGAGGTACAAAGCATTCTTTCTAAGTTAAATAATAGGTTAGCAGGCAAATGTTAGTAGCGACCATGCTTTTGGATTCATGCCGTTCGACCCCATACATTTAAAACCATAAGCGGCTATGTGTTCTGTTTTCCCGGTTGGTCACGAATTGCCACAAACTTAATAATATTTATAGTTTCTTTTCACATATCATCCTCGTCTCACCCTGTAATTTCGCAGGTTTATTTTTTTGTCATTTACTTTTAATCCATGTTGTCGTATCTTTTATGGTGGTAAACTGCGGGTGGGAAATAAAATATTTCGTGGCAATAAATTAAGAATTCGTTAATACGACTTTTTAATTCGTTCCCTTATTTTACAAATTAATAAATTAATAAATCGTAGGAACTAATTAACAAGTTGTAGGAAATAATTATGTCCTTTTCGTGTTCCGCAGCCCTGTCAAAGCACAGTGCACGGTAAAAAAATATTAGAAATTATAATTAAACATGACTTAGTGACTACATTTTAAAATTTTTTTTTTAAATGTGCAAGTTAAAATTTGACGTGGTCGCATTTGTGCGAGTGCCTGATCTGCAGTGCTGAAGCGTCTGCTCCATACAGCGGGAGTTACAGAGTTACCAAGCCGTGGCATATTCAGGATTTCACTGATCACGCGAAGGGTAGTTTACACGCTTCGGGTGTAGAGCCTGGTTTGTATTTGTAGTGTCAGCACGAGTCCGGTGGTGACGGCAAAAATGACGCGACTATTCTGGAAACGATGGCGGACGGAGGATTTGGTTTTCGACTAGGGTAAAAGACCACTTGTTAAACCAGAGAAGGTAAACATGGTGGCATTCTTGTGCAAAAAAAGTGTACTGTTTTGCCAGTTGGTCACGAATTGCGACATAACTTAATAATATTTTTATTTACCCAAATCCTCACCCTTTCATTTCTTAGGTTTATTTTCTTGTCATTCACTTTTAATCCATGTTTTCGTATCTCTTACTGTGATAAATTGCGGGTGGGAAATAAAATATTTCGTGGGAATAAATTCGTTAATAATAAATTCTACAAATTAATTCGTTCCCTCATTTTACAAACTAATAAATTAATAGATCGTAGGAACGAATTAAGAAGTTGTCGCATTGAATTATGTCCTGTTCATGTCCCGCAAAGCACCCTCACAGTCACCCAGTTTAGTTCTACTTTTCTTTTTGTTTTTGTTTTGAAATGTTGTTTTCAGATTGGGAATTCGGAAGTGAAAGCATCCGAAGTTCAGCATGAAACATAGCAAAAGTGAACTTAATTCACAAAATTCAGATCATAAATAATGCTAGCCTGCTGATGAAAAAGAAGGGATTGAATGTAAACCACTCATTACTATTTATTTAATCCTAACAAATAAGTTACTGTTAAAAACTAACTTTCCAAAAATATATATATATATATATATATATATATATATATATATATATATATATATATATATATCGGTATCGGTATCGGTATCGGCCAAAACGAGATGAAAAATATCGGCATATCGGATATCGGCAAAAATCCAATATCGTGCATCTCTAGTGCGTTCACCACTGTCCTCCATCAGCCCGTAATATTATAGTATCCTGTATCAGAGAGAAGGACTAGCCTCCTCCGGGGGGGAAAGACTGTAACCATGATGCGCTGAGCTGAGGGAACGAGGTGCCACAAACACACTGAGGCAGCTAAAGACTGTGATGCTTTGGATGAGATCCCCCTCATGAAGCTTTTCCCAGTGCTGACAACAGCGCCTGCAGGCACAGCGTCAGGAAAAGAGGATATACTAGCAAGAAAGAGAAATTGAAGAGGACAGGGAATTAGTTCAGGCCGGTAATTCTGTAAGCCCTCAGTGTGGTTTCATTAGCCAGTCATGAGTTTTTAGAAGGAATAAGACATTTTGTTTGGCAACTCTGGTATATGATTCTTCTTGTGTGAAGAAAATAAACCAGTAATATAACTCTGGCAGTGAGCTACCGTTTCATTAAAGTTTTTATTGAAATCACACTGTAAACAAAGGTTTTGATGCACTTCCAACTGAAGCAGAAAATCTTAACTGGATACACTAAAGGAATTGTTTCTTTATTTTCTTAAATAGCCAATAAGCTTTAGTGATGCCACAGCTGTGACCCACTTTGTTATACACCAGCTTGAAGATGACATTAGTGGAAGGGACATTCTCATTGTAGACAGGATTTGACTGGACAAAAACCTGTACAGTGCAAGATGAGTCGTCAAAATTTGTGCTCTATGTTTACAATAGGGATGGCAAAAACTAAAAAATTTCTTGACCGACCACCGAGCCTCATTAGCCGGTTGAAACCGGTTAACCGATTAGTTTAAAATATGGTACGCTATTTGAAATAACAGCCATTTCGAGCCGCGCCTGCAATTTCGCAACTCTGTCGCATCTCTCTGCCGCTCTGCCTCCCGCACACACACACACACACACTGCCACTCACGTCACTTTTTTAAAATCCCCTACAGCGCGAAACATGAGTCCCGCAAACGCGGCGCCGAAGAGCTTGTTGTATGTAATCGTAGGACAAATGGCTCCTTAGTTTCAAATGGTTTGGGTACAAGGTGATCGCTTTGAAAATAAAGGCGTTTGTCTAGGTTAGAAGCTCATTTGAAACATTGCCACGGCTCATTTAAGAAAATGACAGCTCCGAAGAGACGCCGCTCTAACCTCGAGTGTTTTAGCCTGTTGCCTTTACTTTTCAAAAACCTTGTGAGCGCGCGAACCCAAACGCTGTGACCTCGCGCCAAATGTTTTTATTGGTTTATTAAGTACAAACAGGCGAGTTATGAAAAATTGAGTGTGAGGGATAATTTGTTCACTTAACACAAAAAGATGAGGAATGAGATGGCTAACTGTAGTAGCGTATAGTCCACTGTCTATAATAGGCTAATTTAGATATCACTTTTTTTTTTAACCGACTACCGACAACTTTGACCGGTTAACGTTGATACGGTCAACCACCGGTCAAACGGTCATCGGTTAACATCCCTAGTTTACAAGAAGAGCTTTTAACACTATATCTGCTAATTAATGTCTGATTGAGACAAATTACACAAGAAACCAAGAAGGAACAGTGGTGTTAAAAGTGAGGACAGCGCATTTAGAGTTTGAATTAGGCTGTTTACGCTCCCATTCTTCTTGCGTTTCCCAATCAAATTTCAGCTTGGAGATGTGTTTATTTTAAAAAGCAGAAAAAAAGTGCCCCTATGATTTCGCGATGCAGAAAATGCCAACAGAATTGCGGAATTCAGACATAAAAATTTAATCTACTGTATAACGCGGAACGTCACAGAATTGCGACAGAATGCCCAGTTTGGGATGAATTACACTTGAATTACACAAAAGTACACTTGAATTACACAAAAGTACTCTTAAACCAAAATGCAATATGGACTAGTGTCTAAATATCAAGCCACAAAAATACTGTTTAAATATGAATCCTGGATGTTCCGCGTGTCTCTGTGTGAATGAATGGCACAGACGCGCGGTTTCGATTACTACACACATACAAAGTGTACGTGACACTCGCAGTGTTTTCTGCCTCTGTCGTCTCAAAACGTGAGAACATGAACACAAAAACAGTCTAGAATTGCTCTGAGAGTAACTTCATGAGCATTTTACAGTTTATTTTGAGAAAAACTATCGTCATATCACATACAAACAAAAACGTACAGGTCTTCACAGCAACCCATCAAAATAAAAGTTCAGTTTAACTTGAAGAAACTGTGACAGACACGCATTACTTAATGTAATGGTGCTACTAATACTACTAATACAATTATTAAAACATTGTTTTTTAAGAAATATTTACCAGAAAGTTATTTACCAGAATTTATTTACCAAAAAAATGTAAATTCACAACACAGTATTTTTGAGAAAAAAAAATACATGAAATAAAAATTAATGGAAAACAGAATTTGGTAAAAATAAAACTGAATTTGAGGGGAAAAAAAACATTTCACAGGGCCTTAAAATGTATTTTTTGTTAAACTTTCAATAAACTGCTGCTAAATTTATTAAGTTTCATGATTTCAATTAGTTAGACATGCTATTTGATAAATATTTTTTTATTTAACCATTAAGTAGTGGGAATAAAGTGTTTAATAGGCCTTCATGTGTGAATAGTATCTATTTACAAAATAGTAACAGTATCTGCTCTTATCGCAAATAGTTTCTGCCAAATTTGAAATGCACATGACCTGCTAAAAGTGAATTTAGTCAGCATATAGGAATATACTAGCTAATAAATGTTATAACACACAATTTTAATTTTTATGGGACCTTTAAGCTGACTTTAATTTAACCTAAAATGTGTTTAATGTATTAGAATCTAAATGAGCTAGCTTCATCCAACTCAAAGAAATTAACTAATATGTCTGAATCAACCTGCATAATTTAGTTTGTACCAATAAAGGTCATTTTTGGTTGTATAACCTGATCTGACTTATAAAATTAGAAATAGCTTCTCAAGGTAATAAGTGCAAGTTCCTTTTTACAGTGCAGAAATGACTGAGAGAGCAGTTGAAACGGTCTGAATCTCTATTATACAGTTTGGAAAATGATTGACCCCTCTGTGCAACAAATTCATTTAGAGCAGAGCTCTCTGGACAAACCTCAGCACCAAGCCTTCAGCTGTTTACGGTGAAAGGAAAGACATTTTCACACTTGCTGAAGTGCGGCTATATGTTGACCAGGGGTAGGGGGGGCATTACCTCTGGGTGGATTAGCAAATGGCAGCGCAGATGAAAGAGAAATATCAGGCTATTGTCAGGGGATAGAAGAGGTTCGGCATAACGTTTGGCATTACACGGGTGCAAACACCTCAGCCTATGCAACTGTGTGCTGAGTACAGCCAATATTCCCACCCACATAAAGCACAAAAGGGCAAAAGCTTCCCTGTATAGACGCCATAGCCCGTGCACACAAAACAGTCCGTAACAGAATAAAACACAGATTTGTAAATATGAAATGAACCAAACATTCTGGCATTATCAAAAGGCAAATGATTCATTAATTTCACTGGGAATCAAGTTCAGTTCCTATTTGATTCAATCAGGGGACTAGCACATATCAGACAGCACATGTCAGAATTCATCAGCTTCAATGTCACCAAGGAAATAAATGAACACTAAGAACATCACACAAATAAATATCTAAATCATAGTGCGTCTTACACTTTCTGCCAGTGCTGTAATTAGAATTTTACACGGATGCATGAAAACAGATTTCATATTTGCCGTAATCACATTAGCTGTTGGTAATAATCCTGAGGATACTGATATAATCAGATTAATAGATATTCTTGTGTAGCATCTAGCCCCTCTGAATCTCCCCTGAGGAAATGCTTCAGTAGATACTGTAATACTTCATTATTACAGCTTCTTCAGTGCTACAGCAGAGGCTGAGTGTTGTAGGTGGTGATAGCTTGTGTTTTTCAGTGATGAGAATTTTCACAGCACCCAGAGAAGTGCTAAAGTCTGTGAATGGAAATGGAACAAAAAGCAAAGAAACGAGAAAGACAGAAGCTCTGTCCTACTGTCCCAAATCCTAGTCAGCTGCCTAAGTAGACATCCCTAAAGGGGATGTCTCGTGCTGTTTCATGCATTCTGACATATTTCGACTGTTAAAGAGTTGGACACGACCAGTGTCTCAAAAAACAAGTTGGACGTAAGACAGAGAATTTCTAGAGATAGATTTAGATTTATAAAAATGACCCCCTTTTAAAAGTTTACATACACTTGATTCTTAATGCTGTGTTGTTACCTAAATGATCCACAGCTGTGTTTTTTTTAGTGATAGTTGTTCATGAGTCCCTTGTTTGTCCTGAACAGTTAAACTGCCTGCTGTTCTTCAGAAAAATCCTTCAGGTCCCACAAATTCTTTGGTTTTTCAGCATTTTTGTGTATTTGAACCCTTTCCAACGACTGTATGATTTTGAGTTCCATCTTTTCACACTGAGGACAACTGATGGACTCATATGCAACTATTACAGAAGGTTCAAACGCTCACTGATGCTTTAGAAGGAAACACGATATATTAAGAGCAGGGGGGTGAAAACTTTTTGAATTTGAAGATCAGGGTAAATTTAACTTATTCTGTCTTCTGGGAAACATGCAGGTATCCTCTGTAGCTTCTGAAGGGCAGTACTAAATGAAAAAAACTATGGTATTTAGGCAAAATAAGAAAAATGTACACATCTTCATTCTGTTCAAAAGTTTTCACCCCCGACTCTTAATGCCTCGTTTTTCCTTCTGGAGCATCAGTGAGCGTTTGAACCTTCTGTAATAGTTGCATACGAGTCTCTCAGTTGTCCTCAGTGTGAAAAGATGGATCTCAAAATCATACAGCCATTGTTGGAAAGGGTTCAAATACACAAAAATGCTGAAAAGCCAAAGAATTTGTGGGACCTGAAGAATTTTTCTGAAGAACAGCAGGCAGTTTAACTGTTCAGGACAAACAAGGGACTCATGAACAACTATCGCTAAACAAAAAAAACATTCAGGTAACAACACAGTATTAAGAATCAAGCATATGTAAACTTTTGAACAGGGTCATTTTTATAAATTCAACTTTTATTTTCTCTTGCAGGCTGTGTACACATCTTTTATGTGAAATATCTTATTCAGGTCAGTACTACATAAAAAATAACATACATTTTGTATGATCCATCTTATTTTGGTTAAATAATTAACATTTTGCAGATTCTGCAAGGTGTATGCAAACTTTCGACCTCAACGATAGATGTATGTACTGTAGGGACAAGAAGCAAGACAGCTCACTAGGTTTTAGTATAGAGGGACTCAAATTATTACCCCCACAATGTTCTATATATTAAAGTGGACACAGAAGATTATTTGCTTGTAGTCTTTCCAAGAACAGCAAAAATAACACTCTTACATAAACTCAAAAAACTGCATATTGTACCTACTCCCACACATAACCTTCTACCACACTAAATAACAGACTGGTTCATGTGTTTTTTTCCATCTTTTCCGGTGCTTAATATATTTCTTCCTTCTATTTCAATAGTTTTATCTCTATCTGTGCACTTCAAATCCTCCCACATTAAGATCTACTGGGTGTCACCAGCATCCCTCGCTTCTCTTATCTGATCTCACAGTCATCTCAAGGCAATGATCGACATTACATGCTTCAATGCTTGACTGCAATTTCCATTCGATCTTAATTGATTGAATAGGCTCTGGTGTGTGGCCAAACTAGCTACACGAGAATGAGCTCACAGTTGAGAACCTGTCATAGCAAGTAAACACGATTACATTTCAGTGCTAGTGGCACACAGCAGACGTGACCTTCTTCTAACCCTGAGTGAGCTGCAAATGCAACTTCATGTTTATGTTTGATTTTCATGAGAGAATCAGTTATAAATATCGAATGCGGGTCAAATTTGAGTTGCTGTTCCAGTGTACACATGCTATTCAAAAGTTTGGAGTCTGTAAGATGCAGTAAGAAGTGAAATATTGATAAGTAATATTACCGTTTTCTGAATTTGTCCCAGCGATGGCAAAGATGAATTTTCAGAAGCAAATACTCCGCACATGCTCTTTCAGAAATCATATGCTCAAGTAATATTATTATCAGTGTTGAAAACATGGAAACTATTTTCTATTCTATTTTTAAGTTCAGAAAGTTCAGAACAACAGCATTTATTTGAAATAGTTTTTAACAATGTAAAAGCTAATGCATTCTTGCTTCCACACAACTATCATGAACTATGCATGAAAGTGTTCATGTGTGAATATATTTAGAGCAAACAAATAATGAGGACCCTGGTGAAAAGAGTAGGAAGAGCAAGAAGATAAAGAAGAGGTGTGGATCGGGTAGAGGAAGAGGAGAGGGAATACAAATCTATTTCTGCATCCAGTTCTGGAGTTCATCTCTTCCTGGAGATGGGAATTGTTCGACCGCAAGCTTTGACCAAGTAACTCTTCTCCAAGCAATAAAAGAGCCTGCAGAGATATCGAGTCAAGTACGTGCCAGGTACAGATTTTAAGTTAGCGTTTCACATCGTTCAAAGCTTCAGAAAATGTGAGCCTCTGGAGGGAAATATGAGGTATATATTTACAGAAATTACAGAAATGCTTAAAAGGCAGCTTTTTACTATCTTCTGACATGTTACATGAAGAGAACGCAGTAATTGTGAAGTAAAATTTGAAATACTTTGGTTTGGGGACCATTGATTGGTTTGGAGTAATATGTAAAATTCTCATAATGGTTAAAATTAAAATATAGACGTCTATATACTCTAGAGTTTAACACGTTTCATATTGTAATCTCTTTTTTATTGCTTTCGCATGTTTTAGTATCTCTCCTAATTAGTTTCTGATGGGTCTGCTGAAATCAAGTGGGTGTCTGTGCGGTACATTAATCTCTATGGATATACAATGAGAGGCAGAAGTGGGGACATAGAATGAGATAAAGAAAAGATCTCAAGGGTAATATCACCCACAGCGTGACACAAATCTAACCCTGATAATTAAAATCCAATTATATTACAGCATAAAACATAAACACTCCAGCATTTAATACGAGCTGAGAGGCACCAATAAAAATTATCTTTATTCTTAAAAAGAAAAATAGATAGCCCTTAAAGACATGCTTACATTTGCAGTGACAAAGTGACTGGAAGTCATTCATTTTTAATTGCCATGTACACGCTGCAGATAAATACGGTTGTCATTCTTCTGTTTGAGAACTTAATCTTGTTCCGTCCACATGGAGTTCAGCGGTTCACAAGAGTGGCAATCACATCCTATGATCCTTCAGTTGGTGCAGTACAGGACTGAACTAAACATTCAGTGGCATTTTTGGAAACTGACAGCTTGTGAGATATCTGCTTTTCTTGTCCAGGTGCAGTGCTAGCAAATCAACTGAGGGATGTGACTTGAATTAATTGACACCTATTTTGACACCAGATTTTTCTACCAGTCCTGTGCTGTAGGGGTGACCTAAAACATTATGGCTCAGTGAGAGCATTATAGGTATTGTTCACCCAAAATTTAAATTCCCCCATGTTTTACTCACCCTCAATCCATCCTACAATCTTAAAAATAAAGGTGCTTTAAAATGTTCTTTACAGCGATGCCATAGAAGAACCATTTTTGGTTCCAAAAAGAACCATTCAGTCAAAAGTTCTTTAAAGAACCATCTCTTTCTTACCTTTTTATAATCTGAGAAACCTTCTACCACGAAGAACCTTTGCGTTTTTTTTTAGATATTAAAAGTTCATTATGAAACCATTTGGACAAAAAAGGTTCTTCCATGGCACTGTGAAACACCTTTATTTTTCAGAGTATAGGTGTATATGACCTCTTTTTTCAGACAAATATAATTAGGGTTATATTACAAAGGTCCTGGTTCTTCCAAGCTTAATAATGGCAGTGAATGGCTGTTGAGATTTTGAAGCCCAACAAAGTGCAACCATCCATCATAACAAGTGCTCCAAATGACTCCAAATGGGGGTTAATAAATGACTTCTGAATTGAATTGATGCATTTGTGTATAAAAAATATCTATTTATCATATCATATTTAAAACTTTAGAAAATCTATTCTTCAGCGTCTGCTAACTATCGTATGAGAGAGTGGCGTTTCAGCAGATGACGTAGGCGTAGCGTAAGAATATGCTAGTCTTGCACAAACCAAGTTTTGTTTACAGCAAAGGAAAACCAGAAAATCCTTGTTTCGTACTTCTAATTCAGGAATTTGCTCTCTCCTCTGTGCTTACGCATTCATCACTTCTCACTGGAGATTACGTTACATCTACGTCCAACGTCCTACGTCATCTAACGAAACGCCACTCTCTTGGATATTTTTCTTACACAAACACATATCTTCGATTCAGAAGGCCTCAGAGCCATGTGGAGTACTTTTTATGATGGATGGATGCACTTTTTTGGCCTTCAAAATCAATAGCCATTCACTGCTATTATAAATCTCGGAAAAGATCATGAATCATGACATCTCTTAATTTAACTCTGATTGTATTTGTCTGAAAGAAGAAAGTCATATACAACTAGGATGGCTTGAGAGTGAGTAAATCAGGAGTTAATTTTCATTTTTGGGTGAAATATCCCTTTTAGGTCTGCTCACACCATGAGTTTTGATAGTTCTTCTAATTCTATGAGAATAGCAAATTCCATGCCACATCTATAAGGTTAACCACACAGAAAAAAAAAACAATATTGTTGGAATCACATTCAGAGCCTTTTTTTTTCTAATTGATGAACAACAAAAACATGAACAGCATATCAGAATTGAGACTCAAGTTTGAGCATTTAAAGCAGCCGACAAAACTGCAGTGTGCGGTTATTAAAAACAGAATTGGTGTGGACGGTAATATGAGTTTAGTTATCATTTTTGACATGAACAAGATTTCACACACCCAAAAACTAAAATTATGTAATTTACTCACCCTGATGTTGTTCCAAAACTGTACGACTTTCTTCTGTGGAACATAAAAGAAGATATTTTTAGAAATGTTTCAGCTTTTTTTCTTTGTCCATACAAAGTCAGTGGTCACCAAAACTGTTTAGTTACCAACGTTCCTAAAAATATAATCTTTTGTGTTCCACAGAAGAAAGTCATACATATTTGGAATGAAATAAGGGCGAGTACATGATTAATTTTCCATTTTAGATGAACACTCTGGATGAACAGGTTTGCGACATTAAATACTGTAAGGCGAGACACTGCAGGTGAATAGGGTTAAAAAAAAATTAACTAACAGTTATCACCTTACTTACCCAGTTGACTGATTACACTGATAACTGCAAACATTTTGCATTACAAGTTTTCTCAAATGTTAGATTTAAATATGCAAATGAGGCATTATTTAATGAAATATGTGCTAATTTGTCTTTTGGATGTTTTCTTTCCACTAGTCTGAAAAAACACTTTATGAAATGCCAAAAAGCCCAAAATCTCAAACTTGACAGCTGCATGAAAAAAACAGCGTTTTTGTCTGGTGTCTCCTCTTAAAGGAGAAGTTCACTTCCAGAATAAAACTCCGATTTACTCACCCCCATGTGATCAAAGATGTTCATGTCTTTATGTTTTCAGTCTCAAAGTTTTTCTCAAGTTTTTTGAGGAAAACATTCCAGGATTTTCCATATAGTGCAACTTCAATGGGGATTAACAGGTTAAAGGTCCAATTTGCAGTTTCAATGCAGCTTCAAAAAGCTCAGCACGATCCTAGCCAAGGAATCTTATCTAGTGAATGGTCATTTTCTTAAAAAAAATAAATAAATAAAAACCAATAAATAAACGTATGTACTTTTTAACCATGAATGCTCATCTTGCACTAGCTCTGTGTTGTTTATGTGTGTCTAATTTGTGACTAAAAAGATAAGACCCTTATTCCTCTGCTGGGATCATGTAGAGCCCTTTGAAGCTGCATTAAAACTACAATTTGGACCTTCAACCCATTAGCCACCATTGAAGTCCACTGTATGTCCACTATATGGAGAAAAATCCTGGAATGTTTTCCTCAAAAACCTTAATTTCTTTGCAACTGAAGACAAAGATATGAACATCTTGGATCACATGCGGCAAACATTTATTTTTAAGTATATATGCAACCAGCAATTTAACTTCACACGTTTGAGGCTTCAATGCTTTTTTCCCTGGCGTCATGGAACTCCTCCCTCATAATGAGCTAAAAACCACAGCTCTGCCTCAGTGGGGGTTCCTCTCTCTGCCCAAATGCAGTTTCAGAAATTAAAACCTTTTAAACTTTCTTCATAGGGCTTCCACAAGAGCAAAGGGCACTTTGATTGTCCATTTTTTAATGCAAGTTACTGCTAATAACGTATGCTTATAACTTCCTTCGCAGTGTATCTGCAGATTAAGGTAACAGAAGGGAAAGAAAGAAAGAGAGAGTAGAGAGCAAAAGGACACAGCTGAGTTTGAGGGCAAATAGTGGCTTTCTTCTACAAAAATGGGAATGTGATGTTAAGAGTATTTTATTCATGTCTGTGACTCCCCAAGATATGTTTTATGTAAATCTTCCAACCTTTAGTAGACTGCAAAGAGCTCTGTGGGTGCAGCAGGTTTAAGATGTATGTGTGGAGTCTGGTAAACCAACTAAAAATGCACTGCCGCAACTTTCAGCAAATAAAAGCACTAGCGTTGTTTTTAACATTATGTATATTGCTCTGTAAAAAGGTTATTAATTTTTATCCACCCTACAACGTACTAAGAATACTTTGAGAAAAACTTTGAATCTACATAATACCACCAACAGAGGCTTCTGAACAAACTCTGAGCAATGCTGCTGATTTTCAACTTCCCAGCATGCAACTGCAGCATGAATAATTTATGCTGTTAGAATTTTGCTGCTTGCTAACACTATTTTTGCTGCTGTTCTGTTATGTTTGTTGACTATCACTATTACACATTGTTATACCATGGAGAATTATTAATTACTTAAAAAATGCCAAAACTTTTGTCAACTTCTCTATCAAAAAAAAAAGAGAGAGAGAGAGAACAGGAATAATTGTGACATTAATAGTATTTTAACCGCGATATTTCAAAAACAAGCAAACAAACAAAATAATATAAATGTAATATAAATATAAGTGTAAACATTTAAGTAAAAATGTCTACCTTATTATGTCATTTCTGGATTTAGAACCATATTTTTTTTTTTTCAAATTCAATTTATACATTTATTTACACTACAGTGAAAAAGTTAGTTTTTTTTTAAAGCAAAGATTCATTAAATTATGTAAGAGTGACAGTAAAGACAATCTTAAAGTTACAAAAGATTTATATTTAAAATAAGTGCTATTGTTCTGCTTTCATATTCAAAGAATCCTGAAAAAAAAAACGTATCATGGTTTCCACAAAATATTAAGCAGAACAGTTTGGACCTGTAATGGTAGTATATATATTTACAATAAACCAACTACATTTTAAAGATGCAAAACTTCCAAATATTAGGCTAAACGTTTTTTATAACAAATGAGCAAAATCCCAAAAGCACTACAGACTTCCATGTTCTTTCCTCCGTGTCACATCTGACTGATGAGCTTCTGGTTCACGTGGAGGTGACTGATTTGAAAAGGATTTGAAATGTAATTTTTGTGAAACATGATTCTTCAAAAGAAGTTATGAGCTGTACGGCATTAAGAGTAATATGTATTCATAGACCGTGCCTTAACATCTTCAATTATAAATCAAAAGGAGCAGTCCTGCAGGTTATTCTATAATAAAAAATAGAAGTCTCAGGACCAGACATCAAGCAGGAAATCAATTATAATCAGCAGCACAGTGAAATATTACAGTGATGTTAATGCTCTTATTTTCCAGTTCAGCGCGGGACCGTGCGACACCCAAGTCACAGCTATAAATCCACAGAGATAAACAAACGCTGTCACGGTGCTAATCATAGTGCTAATAGTCAGAAAATGGAAAACCATAAAAGATCGAGCTAGAGTTGAAAGACGTGTCCTGTATTTCATTATTACATGATTAAGTATAAGAAAGCGTAAGCCCTTAGTGACACAAGGACAAGAGATTTCACTCGGCTGTGCTTGGAGATATGAAAAGCACACGCGTCTAGGCTGAACAATAGGCAGGATAATTACATATTATGAACACAACAGGGCAATTCAATTGTGAAATGTGTATTTTGTGGACATTACTGGATAATAAACACAGAAACACAATAAATCTCTTTACGTCCTCTTAATGTTCAGGGCGTGATCTCATCAAAATATTTAGGTTTTACAATGTAAAGTAATGCACATGCAATTTTCATATTTGAACTGGCAACACTAACCTATCAACATTATTCTTAAATGTATAATAATAATAATAATAATAATAATAATAATAATAATAAGCATATGGGCGAGACTTCCAGTTCATCACCCGCTATAAATAATACGAATAGCAACGTGTCGTAAATGGCAAAACTGTTTGCACTACAAACCAGTGTGTTCATTATTAAGATAATACATTAAAATAATATGGTAAGACACAATACATATCAAAATAGTTGGACGCAGATGAAACCGGAAGCCAGACCCATAAAATTTACAAATGGCCGCACCCACTCTTACATAAAAATAAGATGGATAAAGAGCTTCTAATGTCTAATTAATTTAGAGATGCACAAAACTGAATTTTAAGAAGAAAATTAAATCTATGCAATTCATTGTTGTAATTGCATTTATAAAAACAGATATTATTTCAATCTTTAACACCTTTAAATGTGTCACACTAAAAGCTTCAAATCAAAACGGCTTCTTTCTGTTCTGTGTGACTTTGAGGATAATTAAATTCTTTCATATATAAATTCCAAATGACTTTTTTATTAAAAATCCTGGAATTCCATTTATAAATAAATTGGTAATTTAAAAAAAGCCTCACTTAGATAAAGTTACTGAAAAATAACAGCCCCACTATGGGATTGTGGTTAAATATTAAACTCACTGTCACCATTATACAATTCATAAGTGCATATTTTTTAAAGCGGTCATCGGATGGCCATTTTCCACAAATTGATATGATTCTTTAGGGTCTTAATGAAAAGTCTATAATATACTTTGGTTAAAAATTCTCAATGGTTGTGTAAAACAACACCATTTTTACCATGTCAAAATGAGCTCTGCAAAAATCATCCTGTTCTAAAGGATTGTTCCTTTAAATGCAAATGAGCTCTGCTCACCCCGCCCCTCTCTACTCTCTGCTGCTCTGAGAGATTGTTTACTTTAGATGCATTTAATGCGTTTAGCCGTGAAACTTGCTAACTAGCACATTATTAGGAAAGGTGATTGCATAGATTCATAAAAACCCCCTTACACTCACTTTTGCTGTAAGTGAAGCTGGATCACGAATGATTTGTGTGAACATAGACACATTTATGTAGATCAGGAGGCGCGTTCCCTTCACAAACAAATGTAATCCACTGCATCTTCAGCGGCTCAGATGTTGGGAGTAAATGACGACCACTATATTCATTATTACATCCAGCAACACAACACCTCAATTGCTCAGTCAGAGATATTTTTGTCTAACTTACATCCCTGCTCTGGCATCGAAACAATGGAGGTCGGACTGTTTTAGCTGATCTGAGGTAAAACGCTCATGTCAATCAACTATCGTGGGAGTGGCCTCTGTCAGTGTGACGCCACACCTCAGGCATCTGAGAATGGCTCGATTTGAAAAAGGGGATATTATTTTTACAGATTAATTAAAAACCACTACACGGATTTTTGTCATAATAGAGTAGATGTGTACATACACTGCCAACACACATTAATGTTCAAACAACATGTAAAAGTTAACTTTGCATCCAATGACCCCTTTAAGTTTTTAGAAAAAGTCTCTAATGCTCACCAAGGATGCTTTTCTTTGATGAAAAATAAAGTTATATTGTGAAATATTCAATTTATTTGTCTTCTATTTGTCTATCATTTTAAAACAATTTATTCCTGTAATGGCAAAGCTTAATTTTCTGTCATTATTCCAGTCTAGGAGGATCCTTCAGAAATCACTGCAACATGCCCAACATATCAATGTTGACAATAGTTGTGCTGCTTAATATTTACGTGGAAGCCACAATCTTAGATCTTAGAAATTTCTAAAGCATTTCCTAGATTTTTTTTTTTTGTAACATTGTACACTACCAGTCAAAGGTTTTTGAACAGGAAGATTTTTAATGTTTTTTTTTTTTTAAATAAGTCTTTTCTGCTCACCAAGCCTGCATTTGTTTGATCCAAATTACAGCAAAAACAGTAAAATGTTGAAATATTTCTACTATTTAAAACAACTGTTTTCTATTTGAATATATTTTAAAATGTAATTCATTCCTGTGATTTCAAAGCTGATTTTTTAGCATCACTACAGTCACATGATCCTTCAGAAATCATTCTAATACTCTGATTTGCTGCTCAAAAACATTTATTATTATGTTGAAAACAAGTGAGTAGAATTTTTCAGGTTTCTTTGATGAATAGAAAGTTCAGAAGAACAGCATTTATCTGAAATAGAAATTAGGATGATTTCTGAAGGATTGTGTGACACTGAAGACTGGAGTAATGATGCTGAAAATGTAGCTGATCACAGGAATAAATTACATTTTAAAATATATTCAAATAGAAAGTAGCTATTTTAAATTGTAAAAACATTTCAAAGTAATACTGCTTTTGCTGTATTTTGGTTCAAATAAATGCAGGCTTGCAAACTTTTGATTGGTAGAGTAAATGCCATTAATGTAAGTTTTGATCAATTTAATGTTTCTTTGCTGAATAGAACTATTAATTTAAAAATATCTTACTGATCCCAAACTTTTGAAAGGTAGTGTATGCAAATGTTTATTTTTTGGAATTGTTGAGATTATATATTGTATTGTAATACTTGAATCCATTACACACACACTAGATCTCTGTGTTTGCCACGCACATACATTATAAACAAAGACATGAATCACATGGAAAAAGTGCAAAAACAGCAATATAGACACTGCTATATTAATAACAATCAACAGGTGACTTAGTATGCAGCACAAAAACTATCTAGCCATTCTAAACAAACCAGCAAATCTCAGCTGCGCTGTGAATTTAAAATGCTGAGTTTGCTTTTATCCATAACCCCTTCAGCAGCACATTACCAGTTTGTTATGATAATAAAGATCCTGAAGGACTTTAAAAGGCCAAATGCACAATACATAATCTTTCCATAAAGGAGGCAGTTGGAGAATCAATGCTTGTATAGGTTGCATGTCAAAGAGCAAAGTAAATCAATATTGGTTTATAATCTAATAGTAAATTGAAATACCGGAATTTGGCAGTCAGATTATTGTGTGTGTGCGCGCGTTTGTATGCGAGAGAGAGTAAAGGAGAGAGAGAAAGTGCGTGTGTAAGCAGAATTTCTATTTTATTTATAGTCCTAACGCACATACTCATTCTCACCTGCTGTGACAATCTATCAATGCAACAACTAAGCGTTGGGGGTTTGAAAACAAAAACCAGCCCACTTCTTTTTAAGATCCAGAGGATTCTCTAATATCTACCCTGCACATCAGGAGGACATGATGAAAGGAACATCAGCTACGATAACTTCAAACATCGGTGTGTTCATGTGCTTCACACACACACACACACACATGTTGGGTTTACATGTTTTATGGGGACATTCCATAGGCGTAATGGTTTTTATACTGTACAAACCGTATTTTCTATCACCCTACACCTACCCTACACCTAAACCTAGCCCTCACAGGAGACTGTGCACACTTTTACTTTCTCAAAAAAACTCATTCTGCATGATTTATAAGCCTGTTTCCTCATGGGGACCTCACAAATGTCCCCATAAGGTCAAAATTTACTGGTATTACTATCCTTGTGGGGACATTTGGTCCCCATAACGTGATGAATACCAGGTGCACACACACACACACACACACACACACACACACACATCACAAGGCTAGCTAGCCCACTCCACTCCATTAAGTTCACACACACACACACACACACACACACAATTCACTGAAGCCTGACTGTGCATTATCCAGACAGGACCTATTTTTAGCAATTTCCCCTTTCTTTCGCTTTCCTCCCTTGACTTACCTGCAGCACACTGCTCCTCATCTGCTCCATTTTCACAGTCCTGTTCACCATCACAGCGCCATGACAACGACACGCATTTGCTCGTCGAGCCACCACAGTCAAACTTCTCTGGTGGACACGTCTGCCGACCTATGAGTAAAAACACAGAGATGTTTAAGAATGTGTATATACAATACAATTTAAACATTTCAGGATTTCTCTCCATATAATGGACTTCTATGGTGCCCGCGAGTTTGGATGTCCAAAATGCAGTTTCAAAGGGCTCTAAATGATCCCAGAGGAGGAATAAGGGTCTTATCCAGCGAAACAATCGGTCATTTTCAAAAAAAAAAAAAAACCTCAAATACTTTTTAACCTCAAATACTTTTTAACCTCAAATACTTTTTAACCTCAAATACTCGTCTTGTCTAGCTCTGCGATACACATGCGTACTCTGTGTAATCCGGGTCAACTTTTAAATATCGCTGTTTTACTTTTTTTTTGTAAAGACTGTTTGACCTTCTTGGCATGTTCACTTTGTAAACACTGGGTCAGTACTTCTGCAGCGATGTAGGATGATCGCCGTATATAAATTGTAATTTTTTTTCCCCTGTTTGGCTAGATAAGACCCTCCTTCCTTGGCTGGGACAATTTAGAGCCCTTTTGAAGCTGCGTTTAAACTGCATTTGGGACACTGAAGTCCACTATATGATGATAATTCCTGAAATGTTTTCCTCAGAAAACAACTTCTTTACGACTGAAGAAAAAAAGGCATCATCTTGGATGACATCAAAAACATAGTATAACATTATTACTGTCAAATATTATTATAATTTAAAATGCGATTTTAAAGCTAAATTTTCTGCAGTCTTCAGTCACATGGCCCTTCAGCAATCACTCTAGATTTGGTGCTCAAGAAAATTTTTTTATCAGTAATGTTGTAAAATTGCTGATTAATATTTTTGTGGAAACCGTGATGCATTTTTTCCAGGATTCCTTAGTGAATAAGAGGTTTTTAGAAAACAAAAATAACCAACTATATAAAACTATAATAAAATGCTATATACAGCACTGAGCATTTATTTAAAATATTTTTTTTTTGCAATAGACAGTAAATGTCTTTTTTAGTCACTTTTGATCTATTTAAAACATCTTTGCAAAATAAAAAGCCATTTCTTAATTTCTTAAAAAATAAATAAATAAGTAAATAAATCAAATGAAAATAATACAAATTTTAACATTTTGTAATTTGTAATTTTTGTAATTTTTTTTTGTACACCATTTTTTTTTTTTTTTTTTTTCAAAAAAATTACATAATTTTTCAAAAATACACTGTATGGGTCAAAATGATTGATTTTTCTTTTACACCAAAAATCATTAGGATATTAAGTAAAGATTATGTTCAATGAAGATATTTTGTAAAATTCCTACTGTGAACATATCAAAACTTAATATTTGATTAGCAATATGCATTGCTAAGAACTTCATTTGGACAACTTTAAAGCCGATTTTCTCAGTATACTGATTTTTTTTGCTCCCTCAGATTCCAGATTTTCAAATAGTTGTATCTCTGCCAAATATTGTCCTATCATAATAAAGCTTTCAAAAGATGTATAAATTTAAAAAAAAAAAAAAAAAAAAAAAAAACTGACCCCTCATGACTGGTTTTGGTCCAGGGCCACAAATATGAAATGACACATTTAAATAAACCATATGAAAAAAAAAAAAAAAAAAAAAAAAACATTTAAATGTGCAATAATAACTTTCAAACCACTGGTAAAATACTAATGAACATGTATAAACATTGTTTTGAACATTGCACTTTCTTAACTCTGACCCTGGAAGTACTTTAAGGTTTTTAACACCCCCCAAAAAAACCCCAAAAGACACCTAATACAATTGCAATAATACAATCAATTATAATAACACAAGTAATAATTGTTGTAAAATTGTTGCACTAATAACTCCAGAAAACAAAATGATTAGAAGGCAAACAAATGCTATAAATGTCATGTGATGCAAAATAAAGAAACAATGAGTTTTTCATCTAGAATAAATTTTATATAGAATAAAATAGAATAAAATTTTTCTTGATAAGCTCCATCAGACAAACACACATTCAATAAGACGTCTCCACTGGCTGTACTGTTAACCAAAACTGAAGCCTATTGAAACATTTTCAAGCTTCATCCCAGATCACACAGCATTCCCAAGACAGCTCCATAAATTATACATCTCTACATGTCTGGGAACCCAACTACAAATCAATAGCAGCCAGACTGATTTCTCTCACTCCCATTCTTCAGTCTTTTGAGTAATTTTCAGTGTATAAAGGAAGATTCATGAAGACCTTCTCACCTTCTCTGATATCTCAAATCTGTGTCTGCAGCCCATTGTTGCCTGAACCCTATCTATAATCATAAGCGTGAATGGCATGTCTCTCACTGGATTCCACTATTGTATGGCCTCCTCTAAAGAAATGGGAAAAAGACAGCTGTGAATCTCATTTGAGAAATCTCTTCATCAGCACACGACCATTGTGGCTTTGCAAATTGAGGCCCAGTCCTCATCCGTGGAAGCCATATTGGATCTGAGACTGTCTGAGAAAAAAGTCCTATTTAAGGCCAGAGCTTAACCTAACACCACAAGGCTTGTTGGTGTGCGACTAGGGAAATGTATGTGACAGAGCGGGTTTGTTTGAACAGCGTTTTTATGCGAGTGTGTGAGCATGTGTGTTTCTGGCTTTGTCAGCATGTGTCTGAATAAACTGAATGACCCATTCTAACTGTCTGGCTGACTGCTAGAGATAGCACAGCCTCATGGGAAACGCAGTCTGTCTTATCTTCTTTCTCTCCTCGCTACCCCTGAAGACCACGGTGCCCACAGAGCTTTTCATTCACTGCTCATAAAGCCCTGGTTTCCTCTAGTTCACACAGCAAATACTCAGAGAATCCTTATGAAAACATTAAAGGGATAGTTTACCAAAAAATGAAAATTCTGTCATTAAAGGAGAAGTCCACTTCCAAAACAAAGATTCACATATAATGTACTCACCCCCTTGTCATTCAAGATGTTCATGTCTTTCTTTCTACAGGAAAACATTTCTGTATTTTTCTCCATATAATGGACTGATATGGTGCCCCGATTTTGAACTTCCAAAAGGCAGTTTAAATGCGGCTTCAAATGATCCCAAATGCGGTTGCAAATGGTCTTATCTAGCGGAACGATCTGTTATTTTCATTAAAAAAAATAAAATTTAAATACTTTTTAATCTCTAAACACTCATCTTGCCTTTCTCTCCCTAAACTCTGTGTATTCTGGCTCAAGACAGTTAGGGTATGTCGAAAAACTCAAATTGTATTTTCCCCCAACTTCAAAAATCATTTCAAAATCATCCTACATCGCTGCAGAAGTTCCGACTCAGTCTTTGCAAAGTGAACATCCAAAGAAGATCAAGCACCCTTAAGAAAATAGGTAAAACAGCGATATAGGACGATTTTAAAGTTGAGGGAGAACATGAGATAGTAAATTTACTAACTGTCACGAACCAGAACAAAAACAGTCCAGGCAGAGTAAGACAAGACGAACGTTTGGCATTAAAAAGAAGAGAATTCTTTAAAAAACATTAAAAAGCTTACTGTTCAAAAACTTTTGACTGGTAGTGTATAAACAACCATTCAAATGTTTGGGGTCAGTACGTTTTATTTTATATTTTTTTAATGAATAATTTTATTCAGCAAAGGTGCATTAAATTGATTAAAAGCGACAGAAATGATATATTTATTAAATTCAGTTACCTAAATAAAAGCTGTTCTTTTCAACTTTCTGTCCATAAAAAAAAAACAAAAAACAAAAAAACACAACACTGAAGACTGGAGTAATCGCTGTTGAAAATTCAGAGTTGCCATCACAGGAATAAATTACATTTTAAAATTAAACATTAAAAAAGAGAATAGTTATTTTAAATTGTAATAATATTTCACAATACTATTGTTTTTACTCTATTTGTGACCAAAAATGCAGCCTTCCTAAGCATAAGAAACTTCTTTTAATAACATTTAAAAATTTTACAGACCTCAAAGTTTTGAACTATAGTGTGCATTTCTTTGAATTTTAATTCTATTTACATTTTCAGAGTAAGACAAGACGAACGTTTGGCATTAAAAAGTATATAAATTGGATTATTCTTATTAAAATAACCGATCGTTACGCTAGATAAGACCCTTATTCTCGGCTGGGATTGTTTACAACCACATTTGGGATCGTTTGAAGCCGCATTTAAACTGCATTTTGGAAGTTCAAAATCGGGGCACCATACCAGTCTATTATATGGAGAAAAATGCTGAAATGATTTCCCCAAAAAACAATTTCTTTACGACTGAAGAAAGAAAGACATGAACATCTTGGATGACAAGGGGTGACAAATAAATTATTTGTAAATTGTTGTTACGGAAGGGGAGTTCTCCTTTAATTACCTTGTGTTGTTCCAAACCCGCAAGACCTTCGTTCATCTTAAAAACACAAATTAAGATATTTTTGATGACCCTTTCTGACCCTGCATAGACAGCAATGCAACTGACACATTCAAGGCCCAGAAAGTTAATAAGGACATCCTTAAAATAGTCCATGTAACATCAGCGGTTCAACTTTAAGTTTATAAATCCTCAGTTTAAGATTATAACATGCTAATATCTTATAATAAAACAAGAAAATCATTGCCACTAGCAAATATTACCTCAAGACCTCACTCTGATTGTTCTGTAATTCTAAGAAGCATACGAATAACACCCACACTGCTCTGATAGATGAATGTTCAGTGGATTTAACTGTAAGAAAGCGATGAACTCAACACATTCTCTCAGGCAGTGTGAGCCAGAGGTCAGCACAGACTCAAAAGATGATGAGTTCAGACTGATGCACTTCCTGACGATTAGAGACACTCTCAAACAACCACGCAAGGCCTGTGGCCCTAAACTCAGAGAATAACCATAAACTGACTGACAGAGGAATAAACTACAATAACAAAGCAGAGATGCACACAGTCAACATCAAGCTTAATTTGAAGTGCAAAGCTGAGGTCTCAGAGCACAAATTCATGCGTTTATTTCTTTATGAAGACAAAGTGAGAAAGCAGTCCACTCACACTCTACGTACAGTTCAACTTTTCCTGACCGCAATGCTATTTCTCCTGGGAAAATGAAGTTATGGAAGAACCACAGGGAGCGGATGTGATTAGATTAACATATTCATCTAATAATGTAAATGATTTTCTTGGTCCAGGTGTAACATTGTTAATCTAAGCTGGGGAAATGAAATTTCTCAGATGCGCATCAGCACGCTCAAAGAAATAATCATTAGCTTTGCACAAACCACATTATATTAGGGAAGCCGTTTCAGTCAATAATGTTCGAGTGATGAGTTTCACAGTCAACTAAATTCAGACCTTCTTGTGAGTGGAGAATAATATGTGTGTCTAAGTGGGCACTGAAGCGTCTTCCATTACTCCTTTCTCATTTACCTAAATGCATCAGAAGTTTGCATAAGCCTATATGGCTAAGCATCAGGATTCATAACTAATAAGGTTATAAAATCAAGTGTAGTTTTAAAATGTATTTTCAACACATTCAATGTTTTTCTTGACAATCTTTGCTTTTGTAGATATATATAGACAATAATATATTCAGTAATACACTACTGGTCAAACGTTTTTTAACAGTAAGATTTTTAACGTTTTTTTTTAAAGAAGCCTCTTATGCTCACCAAGCCTGCATTTTTTGATCCACAGTACAGTGAAAACAGAAAAATTCTGAAATATTTTTACTATTGAAAATAACTGTTTTCTATTTGAACATATTTTAAAATGTAATTTTTTTTCTGTGATTTAAAGCTAAATTTTTGGCATCATTACTCCAGTCACATGATCTTTCAGAAATCATTCTAATATTCTGATTTGCTGCTTCAAAACAATTTATTATTATATTGAAAACAGCAGAGTGCAATTTTTTCTGGTTTCTTTGATGAATAGAAATTTCATAAGAACAGCATTTATCTGAAATAGAAATATTTTGTAACATAAATGTCTTTATCATCCTTGCTTAATAAAAGTATTAATTTCTATAGTTCTGAAGACTGGAGTAATGATGCTGAAAATTTAGTTTTGATCACATGAATCAATTACATTTTAAAATATATTCAAATAGAAAGCAGTTATTTCACAATATTACTGCTTTTGCTGTATTTTGTATCAAATAAACTCAGGCTTGTTGAGCAGAAGAGAATTGTTTAAAAACATTAAAAATCTTACTGTTCAAAAACTTTTGACTGGTAGTGTATACACAACTGTTCAAATGTTTGGGGTCAGTACGTTTTTTTTTTTTTTTAAATGAATATTTTTATTCAGCAAAAGATGCATTAAATTGATGAAAAGCGACAGAAAAGATTTTTATATTGATTAAATTCAATTAGATAAATAAAAGCTGTTCTTTTCAACTTTCTGTCCATAAAAACAAAAAACAAAAAACAAAAAAACAACAACACTGAAGACTGGAGTAATCGCTGTTGAAAATTCTGCGTTGCCATCACAGGAATAAATTACATTTTAAAAACATTAAAATAGACAATAGTTATTTTACAATGTAATAATATTTCACAATATTTTTGTTTTTACTCTATTTGTGACCAAAAAAATGCAGCCTTTGTAAGCATAAGAAACTTCTTTCAATAACATTTAAAAAATGTACAGACCTCTAAGTTTTGAACTATAGTGTGCATTTGTATAGTGTAGTATGTACATTTTCAATTCTGGATACATTTTGTTGCATCAATTCAAATTCAGTAACTGAATTTGAATTTAAAAAAGCACTTAATACACATCTAAATAGCTCACAACCCTGTTTACCTGAACTACAGTAAATGCACTTTTTCTGATGAATCTGAATG
Organism: Labeo catla; assembly: GCA_012976165.1. NCBI lineage: Eukaryota > Metazoa > Chordata > Actinopteri > Cypriniformes > Cyprinidae > Labeo > Labeo catla. Next base: position 990,542 of record VONZ01000001.1, read on the forward strand.
CTGATTGCAAGGCCAGACCCAGACATACAATATCTATTCCTGAACTTGACTTCTCTTCCCCAGTATAGCACTAAATCTTGTTAGGATGTGTGGCTGTTGTGGAAGAGTTTGGGTAAGTTAGCTATAAGAAGTTGTGTTAGTCCTTGGGAAGGTCATTCTTAATCAGAGTATGAGCCTCTAGGCCTTTCTATGGATATACCTTTATCACAAATGCTGACGGCTGCACACTCGCATGCCGCCCAACAAGAAGAGGCAGCTCTATCGACATGCTTATCGACAGCTTTCTGGAGAACCCTTTTGATCCACAGATACAGCTCTGTCCAGCACAGTCAAGGCCAGCAGCATTCTGCACCACAATCCCAGAGTTTCAAGAGGGATATAGCAGTTGAAGTGCACATTTTTTTTTAATGATACTAAAACATTTTTCTCATAGCCCAGCATAATATGCAGAAACAAGTATAACAGTATAAGAAAAACCTCCATTATTCATTACAATTATAAATTCAAATAAATTTACAGGCCTTTGTGCTGTTATTAGGTTTAGTAATTCAGTAACCCAAAAATGAAAATTCTGCCATTAATTACTGATCCAAAGCCATAAGACCATTGTTCATGTTCAGAACACAAATTAAGATTTTTTTTTATGAAATCCAAGAGCTTTCTGACCCTGCATATGTACTCGCATAAACGTGTCAGAGAAGTTGTTGAATAAAGCCATATTTTTTGTTTTCTTTGTGCACAAAAAGTGTTCTCATAGCTTCATTACATTAAGGTTGAACCACTGATGTCACATGGACTATTTTAACAATGTCCTTACTAGAGGTCGAATGATGTATCGGTTTTGCCGATTAATCAGCACCGATAGTTGACTGGCAGATCCATGCCGATAGTTTTTTCTAGGTTAGGTCCATTGTTGGAGCGGCTGAGAAGGTCGTCAATATACAGCAAAGTCCCTATGGTCTTTGTTATACAGCACAAAAGCGGCCTCTAGTGACAGAAATCACTGACAGCATGTGCCGTTTGTTTAAACATGTGACACTGCGCACTGCACAGAGCGGGACACTTCAAAGGCGGATTTAAAACATTGACAACGAAACGGTGTGTACAGTATACTGTACTGCATGTTTTCATGCCGGTACTAAGCGATGAATTTGTTGACTAGATGCTGCATTAGTGGACAAAGGACAGCAGTATACTCTTGCCCGTTTGGTGATCAAATAAAGTCTTGTAAACCGCCGCTTGAATTGAACGCGATGCGTCCAATGTGTGTGTGATACCAGATAGCTGCGAGTTCTTCTAGACGCGACGCTGCACTTTTGCCATTTGTGTAACTAACATATTTTTATATTTTGATTAGATAACCACAAATGTTCTAGAATAGAAGCAGTTAAATTGTGAAAGTACACAATATCCATATGTATGTAATTTCAATACTGTGGTCTTTGTGTAGATATTTAAAGATGGCCATCTTTAGCTTGCTTGTTGATGTAATGGTGACACTTACAATATGAGTCCATTTGTAACATTAAGATTGATAAACGCTTTTACTGATATATTTTAAAAAGTTTAGTTGGTTTTGTTAACATTAATGAACAATGAACTAACTGAATGAACTACATAATTAATATCAATATTTTTATTCATTTACAAAGTATGGTTCAGTAGGCAGTAGTTCAGTAAAAACCATCAGCCGATTAATCGGTATCGGCCAGGGTGGTCCAACCTAGTTATCGGTATTGGTAAAATCAAATATCGGTCGACATCTAATCCTTACTACTTTTCTGGGCCTTAAAGGAGAAGTCCACTTCCAGAACAACAATTTACAAATAATTTACTCAACCCCTTGTCATCCACAATGTTCATGTCTTTCTTTCTTCAGTCATAAAGGAATTGTGTTTTTTGAGGAAAACATTTCAGCATTTTTCTCCATATAATGGACTGATATGGTGCCCCGATTTTGAACTTCCAAAATGCAGTTTAAATGCGGCTTCAAACAATCCCAAATGCGGTTGTAAACAATTCCGAAAGTCGAAAAATTCCCATCTCATGTTCTCCCTCAACTTTAAAATCATCCTATATCGCTGTTTTACCTTTTTTGTTAAGGGTGTTTGATCTTTGATCATCTGCAATGATGTAGGATGATTTTGAAATGATTTTTGAAGTTGAGGGAGAAAATACGGTTGGAGTTTTTCGACATACCCTAACTGTCTTGAACCAGAATACACAGAGTTGAAGGACTGCAAGGCAAGACGAGCATTTAACCGATCGTTTAACTAGACAAGACCCTTCTTCCTTGGCTGGGATAGTTTACAACCGCATTTGGGATCGTTTTAAGCCAATTTAAACTGCATTTTGAAAGTTCAAAATTGGGGCACCATATCGATCCATTATATGAAGAAAAATGCTGAAATTTTTTCCTCAAAAAACAATTTCTTTACGACTGAAGAAAGAAATGCCACTAAAAACGAAACAGTGTTAAACAAATATAAAGAAACAACATGTGCTAACATGCTAATATTGACAGTCCTTGTTTGTCACACAGAGGTAAACAGAGGTCAGTGAAACCCATCAATCGACAGTGCCACACACAAAGCCTGAATAACCGATCTGAGGAGAATCAGGATGCTCTTAACCGTCTCACTCCATTGATCCACTTGTCTTTATTTTATTGACACATTTGCCACTGAACAAGGGAACATAATTCTGATTTATGCTACAAAAATGCACTTTAACAACCTGGTGATGCAGACGTGTGTGTGTGTGGCGCTATGTGAGTATAATGACCAGCTCAGTTTTGACCTGAATCCATCTAAAACCCAAACGGCCTGATCCCATTAGCAGGAATGCTGGGATCTCTTCAGCATTCTGTCCACGCAGCTCCTGTGGGGCTGGGCTACTATAATCTAAGGGTGCCTGTACTATATGCTAATGTGATTTTGATTAACCGCCTCGCTAATGTCCCTTCACTGAGAGGTGGGGAGAGGGGGAGAAATTTAAGAGTTTATCATGGTGAAACCTCCCAGTCATATTTAGCTTTGTATGGAATGAGGGAGTCTGATTAATTCTGATGTCCTAACCTGACAGGAAATTGCTATGCTAATCAATTTGTCTGGCGACTCTTTAACATTTAAAGAGGGACTGAGTGGAGCTAAGGGGAGGTGCTACATTTCTCTTACATACTATACAAACTGTACATCACTGTCAGGGAGAAAGACATGAGACGATAAGCGTGCTTTGCAACATTGCATCCCTTGTGGAAAAAAAGTATACTTTAACATACTTTTGAAAAGTACTTATGGAAATCAGGGAAAACTGAATGTAATGTTTTGGACACTTAACTGAAGGTTAATTGCAATTAAATAAAAATGTATTGTAGGGTCATTCCGTGTCATATCAACCAAATTTTGGAAACTTTCCTGGTCAAATTTTTGATTTTGTTGATATTCTTTCTGTAGAAAGAGAAACATAGTGTTGAAATCCAAAACAATGTCACAGATGTATATTTACTGACTAATCCACTGTTTTGTAGATGGGGTCAAAATGACAATTTTAACAAAAAATTAGTTGGAGGCAACTTTTTTTGTCAGGTGGGGAGTTGGGGGGGGATGGTTAAAATTAAAAAATTTGGAGATGAACTCACACTGGGGCCCAATATCAATAAGACTGAACTATATAAGGCCTTAAAAATGGAGATCTCAATAGAAAAGGATTTTTTTTTAAGAATTAGGACATTAACATATCTTAAATACTTTTAGAGTTACAGGCATGACAACTTTAGAAAAAATAATATTTATGGAACTCAGACAGGTGTGTTCTATGCAACTGATCTGAGACACATTCCTCTTTAAAAGAAAAAAGTATTAGCTGAATGCGAAGTGACCCACATTTGATTTTTGACCACTGAAAATGTGAACAATTTATGAGTTTACTCATGGAGCCGCATTAAGATCTCTGGGAATGAACTATCGAGGGCCTTTAAAATAAAGATACCAAAAGGAAAGTTTGTTAAGAATCAGAATCTAAATTAATATTAAGATATCTTTAATACTTCTTGAGTTACAGGCACACAAACTTGTGAAGAAGTGCTTTTTGCCATGTTCAAACTGTCACTGTTGGCATTTAATAAAGCAATGAATGCTAAAGTCAACAGATTTTACTAACAGACCTATCAATCTCTTTATAAAAATAAAATAATGATGCTGCCAGCATTTTTACACCCCTCTAATTTGGCTCCAAATTTCAACTCTCATTTTGACCCCCCTCTACAAAACAGTGGATTACTCAGTAAATATTTATCTGTGAGACTCAATAATTTGGCATTCATCACTAAATATGTTTATCTTTCTACAGAAAAAAAAGATGACTTTTGACTTAAGTATAAGTAGCACATCTTTATCTCATCTTTTAAATACAGCATGGTTTAAGTTTACTGTAGAACGTTGTGACAATCAAAAATTGTAAATTAAAATATATTATACTTCTGTTTTAATTTACAATTATTTACAATGACATAAGTATAATACAATTTACAATAATATAAGTGATTTCTATTGATCCTTGTATGTGACGTATTTAAATGAATTTGTAATGAAGTTGTATTTTAGGACATTTCAAATATATTAAAATTGCAATACTGAACAACAAACTACAGGTAAAATGATATACAGTTTTATATATGCTTTAGTATGTTAGTCAATACAACAAACTAAGTTTACATCTTTAAAGGACTAACACGTTTTAGAATGTACTTTAAAGTAAAACATTAAATTTAACATTTGCATTTTTAAAGGTTTTAAAAGTTTACTTAAAAGGGTTAGCTCACCCAAAAATGAAAATTCGTTGTTAAGTCGCTGTTTTATTTACGCACCAAAACTATTCTTGTAACTTCATAACATTACAGTTAAACCACTGATGTCACGTGGACTATTTTAATGATGTCTTTACTAACTTTCTGGGTCTTGAACGTATCAGTTGCATTGCTGTCTATGCAAGGTCAGAAAGCTCTCGATTTCATTAAAAATATCGTAATTTGTGTTCCAAAGATGAACAAAGGTCTCATGGGTTTGGAACGAAATTAGTAATTAATAACAGAATTTTCATTTTTGGGTGAACTATGCCATTAAGTATGATAGGTAAGAATCACGAAAGCATACTATCTTTAAACTTAGGTGGTCTTTCATTTCATAAACATTATATTCTTAAATACAGTTATGTATTAAAGTCTTACAATGTGAAGTACAAGTTCACATTCAGTACAATAAAGCATACTTCATTTTCACAAAGAAACAGTTGCAATTAAGGAAAAATGTGACTGTTCAAATGACTCATAATGCAGCAAGTTTGTAAATATTTACATATGATGTTCACACAATCAAATCATAATTATAAACTCATTAAAGTTAAATAGCTTGAAAACAAATAGCACTGGAAAGTGTTTCAACACATCTTGAGCTCCATTCCTTAGCAAATTACTGGGCAATCAAAATTCATAAAACACACCACATTTCCGTAAGTCACACTTATGGACAAAGAGAAATAAATGTGGTAGGTTTTTCCCCTAAGCTGTGCAGCAGAATAATTAAAACATGCTGAAAACTGGTGTGGACGTAGAGCTAAGCTATAGTAATATGTCTCCAGGGTGCTTTGCACCAATTAGGCTAATAACACCAAATCAATACACACTCAATACTATTTGGGTGAAGGGGAAAAGACTTGTGATGTGATGAGCAGCGATCCTTCTTGGACAGAATTGTAAATGGTATTAAAACAGCTTGACAGCTTTAAATTGCTAATGCGTGATTTTAATTAACTAAACAGTTTATCATTTCATTTCTTTATTTGACCCAAAGTGATAAGGTGAGCAGCTGATTAAAATTATAACATCAATTATGCCTAAAATGATATAAAAGTAATAAATTGATGAGAGGCAGAAAACTGTGACAATTATGTTCATTCAGGCAGGGGAAGAAGATTAAAATGGAAGGTGAATCCACTGTGAGAGTGTGCCATATTCTATAGGAGACGGAGGAGAGGAGAGAGCTGCCATTTATATCAATAAAACTCCCCTGTGTCTCCACTTCACTTCACCACTCAACCCATAAGGGAATAAATCTGATACAAATCAGAGTGAGATGGATAGAAATGGACAGAGATCAACAGAGCGTTGGGGGAAGATGAAGAAATATGGCAGAATGAAGGGATGAAAATGAAGACAACACAAGAAAGAGAGAGCAAGCGCCACACACTCGTGACAGCAGGAAAATCAGCTGGCGGGAATGTTTTATACATTTTGATGGCAATCCGGTATAATACAATCAAGAGTGTATCAGAAATAATATTAGGCCACACAATCTTACTAAGTGGAGGAGATGAATGGATGGCGCTTTAACACTGAAATAGATAAGAAAGGCTATTATCACTCAACGAAAAAAAGTATCATGGCCTTACCATGTTTTGGATATGTACCATACTTATATATTTACATACGCAGACTCACACGCACTGTTAGTTAACATTAGTTAACTACATTAGTTAACATGAACTAAAAATGAACAATACTTCTACAGCATTAATTAATCTTTCAGCATTTACTAATGCATTATGAAAATTAAAGTTGTTTGTTAACAATAGTTAATGCACTTAACATAAACAATGAAAAAATGTGTTTTATTAACATTAACAAAGATTAATAAATACTGTACCATCTGTTACCATCATGATTAATATTGTTTTTGAAAGTACTGAATTTATTCAGAAAAAACTACTGAGTCCACAAAAATACACTGAAAATAATAAAAAAATATCTTGATAAGCAGATCAGATCATATTAGAATGATTTCTAAAGGATTGTGACACTGATGATTGGAATAATGGATGCTGAAAATTCAGCTTTGCCATTACAAGAACAAATTAAAATAAAAATATAATCAAACAGGAAACAGTTATTTAAAAATTGTAATAATATTTCACAATATTACTGCTTTTATTGTATGATCAGATAAATTAAGACTTACTTGCAAAACATGCAACTTTAAAAAAAACACTAAATAAATAAATAAATATAAATATATTGCAATTTTATTTATGTATTGACATTTTTATGCAAAGAATGACTTTTCTGATTTTTTTTACATGAATTTCTAAAAAGGTTGATCACCATTCAGAGCAAGTTTGTGAGAAGGCTAAATTTACAGTAGTACACTCAAATATTCCTATTCTACCTAGATCCTAACTCAGAAGGCTCTTAGAATAAAACTGAATATAAATAAATTATAAAAAAAATTACACATTTATAAAAAAAGATTTTCAGGATTCTTTAATAAATAAAAAGTTAAAAAGAACAGCATTTATTTAAAATAGAAATCCTTTGTAACAATATCTATCATTTATGCCGTTTAAACTACCAACATTTAAACATTTGTGGTCTTTTTTGAAAGAAATTAATAATTTTATTCAACAAGGATGTGTTAAATAACTAAATAACTGTTTTAACTTTTTATTAATCAAAAAATCAGGTTCCAAAAAAATTAAGCAGCATAACTGTTTCCAACATTGATAATAAAAGTAATAAATAGCATATTAGAATAATTTCTGAATGATCATGTGACACTGAAGACTGGAGTAATAGCCGATGAAAATTCAGCTTTGCATCAAAGGAATAAATTATATTTTAAAATACATTAAAATATAAAACCATTATTTTAAACTGTAATAATATTTCACAATATTACAGTTTTTTCTGTATTTTTGATCAAGTAAATGCAGCCTTGAAGAGCATAAGAAAATTCTTTTAAAAACAACAACAACAACAACAACAACAACAACAAAAAAACATTAAAATCTTTCTGATCCCACACTTTTGAAAAATAGAATTGCAGATAAAATAAAAATGCGGATAACTGCAAATAAGAAAAAAAAAGTGGTATTATCATCTGATGCCATCACTGTACTATTGTACCACCTTGGCACTTTACAAAAAAGATGCGACAGAAAAACAAAGAAAAATGCTGATGAAAAAGTGGGTGGGCAGGGGTGCGTCCAGACAAAAAGAAGTGCGTCAGATGCCACTAATAACGCCTTTGCTGTTAGCCGACGTGCTGATCCGGCACAAACGACAGTCTAAAACACATATACATGCAAAACCACATTTACAGCTTCATTAGTCTGCGGTGAGACATTTAAAGACACTTCTCCCCAAACACGTACCATATTGAAAACTGGGGATCTAAACCATGGAACAGAATAGATTTTAGGCTACTAACACACACTAGCCAGCGATCTAACAAAACAGCACGTTGTGATCGGCTACCCTCGTCTGTGTGCACACACAAGCACGCCCCTAAATTGATGTCTAGGGCAAACACATGACAGAAATCCTATAAGCTGTAAATCGATAGTCTCGGTCTTGCTTTAATTACACATTCTCTGGCTCTCAAGCGGGTCTCTACAGATTTGGCCCACTGGAGGTATAATCTTAACAATGAGGGGGGAAATACAGTAGATTATTGCACTGGGGGGACATTTCTGAACAAGCTGACATTTAAACGACACGTTTAAAAGGAATTAGAAATCATAATGTCTGGGAAAAAACAAGGAGGAAAATTAGCAGAAGAAATAGCACAGTGCCCTATGGATGTATTCAATAATTCATGACTAAATATTGCTTCAAGAGGACAAAAAACACAGCTTAATATATTCTTACATGCAAATAAAGATGATCTGAATACAAATCTCTGCGGTCTTCCAAAATAATGTTTTTCTTTCTGAATTCTCAAATTAGTTTTAAAACGCCACGAGAGCACAAAAGCATATTTGAATCGACAATCAGCTTTTTATAATAAATGTCTGCTTGTTAAATGCGTTGTCCTTGTTTTTGACTTACAAACTGAAGAAGCTGTTTTTGATTGTGATGTAGCAGCACTTCAAGCCACATGCGTGAAAAACAAGTCAAACCTTCCTCTGTTGCAATCACGCCTGCGTGCGATTCATACTACACTCCCATGAATCATTAATGTGGCAGACCAGTTTTGAAAGTCAAATGGCATCACTTCAAATATTTGGCACTCAACTTGGGTTTATAAGCACTGGATGCTTCCCCAATATATAGGTTTGTAGGCAGTCTCTGGCTGTATGCTCAGGTCAAGCGCTGTGGCTCGCTCTCTGATGGCCAGCGTGCATCAAAGCGTTTTATGAATCGAGCCAGACGTAGATGATTCCCATCTATTGAAATCACACAAAATGAACCCCGCTGTCCTGTGCCAGAGGGCATGTAAATAGGATTCTACATTTGGGACATCTCTAGTGAATTCGGATTTAAAGAGTGCAGATTCGAGGATACAGCAGACAGTGGAGCATGTGATAAGCAAATCTCTGCTTTACCAAAGAATTAATTAGCAATAAATCAACATTTGTTTTATTACAGAACCACAGCTGTAATACTCAAGGACACTGCACACTAAAATAAAATAGACAGTATTTGCACATTTAAAAAAAAAAATGACACACTTCACTTTAAAGCGCTCAGTTAATTTTAAAATGAAAATAAAGTTTTGTGACTCACATGACAAGTGTGGACGCAATAACTTGCTGTTATATAGCCACAAGTGTTGTTTTCTTCATAAAGGTAAATCTAAGCTTCCTTCCTGTCTTTTTTAAAACATTCAGTGGGTGACTCAACGACTCAACACTGAAGGCTGAATTAATGAATGCAGCTGTCTCTTAAGGTCCACAGAAGTGCCTTGAAACGCGCAGCGTTATTCTATGTGCTGACGTAATTTCAGCTGAAACAGGAAAATAGGCTGTGACACTAACAAGCAGCTGTGAACAAGTGACCGGTTTCAGCCATAGTTTCAGCATCTATTTAGAGTGTAGGGGACGGGACACTTCAGATTCTACTGAGCCAGGGTTTCTGCAGGTTTTATGAGGGTAACTTTTTTAAGACCTTTTTAAGACCAACTAAATAAAATTTAAGGAAAAAAAATAAATAAATCGAAGGTAAGACAATACGGCAATATGTTCTCTAAGTATAGTTCGAGTTTTACTTTCACTTTCAAATTGACAGCAATTCAGTGTCTAGCAGTTGTTTGTTATTAGCTCGTTTGAGTTTTCCCTCTTTTCCTCGCTTTCCTTCAGTTTTAAGTAGCTTGTAAACAGGGCAGCTGCTGGCCAAATGGGTGCCCCAAGCAGAACCGTATTGTTATGCCCCCTCCCTCGTTATGGAAGTAAACAAAAAAACAAAAACACACCTATTATACAGGGTCAAAATAGAACTTTAATAAAATATAAAAGTAAATGAATAAATTGCAATTAAATTGTATTATTTATAAATTACAGTTGTAGATCTAGACAGTTACCTATGACTATGATTATATTAGGCCTAATACAGTTGTCTAATTGATTTTATTGTCTCAAGCATCCAGAGAACACACAAAAGAAAATAAAGCAGTTTTACTATGATAAAACCATGGCTAATTTTGGCAAGGGTTGTGATGTCCACATGTTTTTGTTTAAGAAACTATAGAGCCTGTAGCATTTCTATCACAAGATTAAGTGGACATTTGAATTAAATATTTGGTCCCTATTAAACTTTTAAATTAGCGGCATTAACATAACGTAACAAACTTTTATTAACAAAACTAATAATAAGATACCATGTTATATGCCTAATATAAAATAATAACTTTACACAAAGTTTAAATAGGTATACAAAAATGAAAAACACTGTATAACCAAATAAATAAGAAACGTAGAACGTTTATAGCAAAACGAATAAGTAAGCTTGGAAGCACAGCATACACCTTGCACACTTAATATAAATAAAAAAAAACACATACAGTTTAAATAAAAATCATAAACACGGTGGAACCAAATAAGCATGAAACTTCCACTATCACCTTAGATAAATGGCATAAGTGAAAAGGCTTTTCAAAATCCAAAATATTTTTAAAACAGGCGCTTTTGCATTTCGTTTTGAAACTCTTCCGACATAGTCTTGTCTTTCTGACCTCTCTCTTCTTGTCAGTCAGCTCGACTCACTCTACGTGATAAATAAAATCTGATCTGTGATGCGACTGTCGTTCGGCACACTGCATTGAGCAGCCGCGTTCAGTATTAATTATACTGTCTGTCCACTATAACTAAAGGATTTTTATTACTATAAAAAAATTAAAATGACAAGTTCTTCTTCGGGTGACTAACAGATGAAGCGGCTCATACCGCCATCTATGGCATATTGTTTAATGAACATTGAGCGACCTAAACCATGTAGCACAGGAATTACGCTTTCGCTTCATTTTCTTCGCTTTCGCTTCATTCTGCTCTGACTTAAGACCTTTTCAAGGCCTTAATTCACAGGAAAGCGATTTAAGACTTTTTAAGACTTTTTTAAGACCCGCGGAAACCCTGTGAGCATTTGATTGGACAGTAAGTTTGATGAGAAGCTGAAGGGCAGTGATGTCATCCATAAAGGCAGAAGTTAGAGACTGTGAGTTTTGAATGCTTACACAGGGCTCGACATTAAAGGGGTCATCGGATGCCCATTTTCCACAAGCTGATATGATTCAACTTGTGGTGGTTAAAAATTCTCAGTGGTTGTGTAAAACAACACCCTTTTTACCTTGCCAAAATCAGCTCTGCAAAAATCATCCCATTCTGGTCGAGGCTGCTTTAAATGCAAATGAGCTCTGCTCACCCCGCCCCTCTTTTCTCTCTGTGGAGTGACGAGCCTGTTTACTTTAGCTGCATTTAGCCGTGTTTAGCCGCTAAACTTGCTAACTTGCACATTATTAGGAAAGGCGATCGCAAAGATTCATTAAAAAACCCTTATATTAACTTCTGCTGTAAGTGAAGCTGGATCACGAATGATTCGCGTGAACATAAATGGATATATGTAGATCGGGAGGCGCATTCCCTTCACAAACAAATGTAATCCACTGCATCTTCAGCGGCTCAGATGTCAGGAGTAAATGACGACCACTATGTTCATTACATCCAGCAACAGAACACCTCAATCACTCAATCTGAGATATTCTTGTCTAACTTACATCCCTGCTCCGGCATCGAAACAAAGAAGGCAGACTGTTACAGCTGATCTGAGGTAAAACGCTCATGTCAATCAACTATCGTGGGAGCGGCCTCTGTCAGTGTGACGCCACACCGACAGGCATCTGAGAATGGCTCAATTTGAAAAAGGGGATATTATTTTTACAGATTAATTAAAAACCACTGCATGGGTTTTTATCATTATAGGGTAGATTTGTACATACACTGCCAACACACATTAATGTTCAAACAACATGTAAAAGTGAACTTAGCATCCAATGACCCCTTTAATGCTTGTCCGCTTGTCAACTTGTCCGGGACTTTGTAAAGTGGCAAGTAAAAGAAAGTTTTACTAACCTGATTATAACATCAATAACAAACAGTAACTAGGGCAGCACTAAAACTTTGGTGAAAATTATTCTGATTATATTACTTTCTGTGTAAACAGTGACTGATAACAGACAGTATCATGGTTGCGTCAGCTGAGGCTTGTGCAGCCTATCTGAAAACTGTGTAATTAAGCTTTACATATCTGGTGAGTAAACTAAAAATTTCAATTATTTCATTTAAATTTTATTCATTTAACATATTTGACAAATTTGAACTTGTATTTGAAGTAACACAATAGTTAATTTCCCTGGTAATTAGTTACTTATAATTATGTAACTCAGTTACTTCCTCAGGTACTGTTTGTGAGAAGTAACTAGTAAATATAACTAATTACTTTTTTTTTAAGTAACATGCCCAACACTGGTCAAAAGTGTCCTAGAAGTCAATTTAAGGCAAATATCACAAATACGCTGATTAAAGTAAGACCTCATAGAGCAGTGATGAGACTATTGCTTCAGAATGGATCACATTTACACCAAACAAACACACAAACAAAAAAAAGGGCTTTTTTGCCCCAGACAAGTAACTTTTTTTACTCTGACAAGTAAATGACTGATTTACTTGTCCAAAGGACAAGCACGTCAAGACTTAATTTTGAGCCCTGTTACATCTTGTAAATGCGAATATTGTCATCACTTTGGAACACACTAACTTATAGCTAACTATAACACTTATGTTTGCAAACTAAAAGCCCCCAAAAACTTCAATTTTGATTTCATGGGAACTTTAAGAGTGCTAATTTGCTGTAGGCTCTTCTGCAGCACTAATACTGACATACACTAGAAATGAAGGCAGTTGCTGTTTATGAAGGGCTGATTGCTTTAATTCACCAGCAACACAATGCTGCTTTTTTACAAACAGGGATGAAGAATAAGAAAGAGAAGATAGAGACAAGTGAAAGAGTGGGAGGATGAGCACATTACTCTTGTCTTCAAATTTTCAGTCTTTCAAAAACAATGTGATGTTGTATACTTTTTTCTACAATGAAACAGTCTTCATACAGTACTACACACGAAGGACATACATGTTGGCTATGAAGAACTGACCTCAGACAAAACATTTTTCTCCCAGCTTGTCCACATTTGTCTCATTTTAAGCCATACAAATGATTTGCGTTATGTAAAATAGCCTAAATGTGCCAAGAAGCAACAATGTACAACAATGGAATGGATTTAATATATGCAAATGGATATAATGAATGCAGCCACTAGAAATATTACCGATTTTATGTTGTTCATGTTTTTTGTTTGTTTTTTTTTTTTTTGCATTATCCATTATTACTGTATAACATTCATATACTTATTTAATAATAAGAAGAAGAAGAAAGAAAGAAAGGACTGTGCAAGTTCATTAGATTTTGCTATGTAGGAAAGTCTTGTTTTTCTTTTTCTTTTTTCCTATTGTTTTCAGTTAATTTACCTAAAATAATTACCATTTTATTCAAGAAAACTTGAAAAATACTTTTAAACCATGCATTTATATACATTACCACTGATGACTGTTATTAGTTAATTAGCATAAATAATTAAAATTGCACTAAGGTGATACTTTAAAGGGGTAACAAACTGTCTTTTTTATTATTCTGTACTGTCCTCTGAGGGTCCACTTTATAATGTTATCATGATTTTGATAACATTATGAGCTATTTCTGTCCCTGTTTGACCCTCCTCATCGGAATGTTCCATTTTGAATAGGCGTGGCGAACTGTAGACTTCGAAGTAAGCCACTGCTATGATTGGCTGACAGTTGTGTATGTTTGACAGCCTACATCCTTCATAGATGGACCTTGATGTGATTTATACTCAGTACATATCAAGCGATCTGTAATAATAGACAAAGCAATAGTGACCAAGTAATAAAACAGTTACTCACACTTGTGTGGTGTGACAGTACTGTCAGATCCATATAGTAGGCACAGTCTTTTAGTTTCAATCCTTCTGAAAATCCAGCTGTTTGCAAACAAATCTGCAGCAAATCTACTGTTGCATCGGGCCTTCTTTATCGTTTGGTTTCTCAGACCTGCGTTTGCCTCTCGTTATTTACCTACTCTATGCGGAATTAGTGGGCGTGGTTTAACAGGCAGTGATGTAGAAGCAGGCATTGATCAGTGGAGGCGGAGTTTAGCCACACAAATTGGCACATTCCACAGCCAGTCATGTTTGGCAGATTGGCTTCAATGTAAGCCGTTTTTGACTAACATAAAACTTTTGAGTTCTAAAACGTACAGGATGTTTTATAATACAATGACCTCTCATGACAAAAAAAAATCAAGGGAATTTTGATTTCTCAGTTCATGACCCCTTTAAAGAGTCAGATTATTCATCCAATAAACAGCTTACATCATTATCAAACAGCAACATCATTATTGCAGACCATTTAGCAGTTTTGTAATGTGAAATGTTTGCAGATATTAAGTCATTGAGTGTCATACTATACACTGACCTTTGTTTTTACACAGATTTCAAAGAAATCCAGCCACATATATCAAACTGACACCACACCATAGTGCTGATTCAATGGAAACCCTGTGCAAGACGGTCATTAAGACCTAAAGAAACTTGAAATGCTGGTCTGGCCCTAGGCTGAAGGCACTCATGGAGGATCAATAGGGAACTGGTCAGATCAAGGGTCACTAATTACGAGCAAAAATGAAATTGACGGAATCTCACAAAGGATGTTCAGAGAGCATTTTTAGTAAGGCGGATGTCTAAACCCAATCTTTTTCTGCAGACCATGTCCAGTGGGGCACAATTAACCACGCTATCCATCCATCACATTGATCAATCTAGGAGTGATCTGTGTGGAGGCAAACACAGCAGATGTTTACTCTCTCGAGATTACAAGGGAAGTCGACAGCTACCTGTTTTTTTCTGACCTCTGTTGGCTTTTGTAAACTTGTAAAGGTGACATGTTTAATTATTTATGATCTTCTCCTACAAGAAGATGTATGCATACAAAGGACATTTTAACTCAATGCACACTCACAAACGCACTCATGCCTGTCAAACTGACCATGCAAGTAAGCACAGAGCCCTGAAGTCCACGTTTCAATGTCTTCTACCAATTAAATGTGACTGCAGGAAATAAAGCCTCTTGACCCAATCCAACCAGTCCTTTGAACAGCGTGAGCAGCCCACTTTAAAATCCCAGAGTGCTTCACAGCCAGTTAATGTCACTTTGACATGACCTGCTCTCATGAGACGCCTCAGCCTTTGATAGGTTTAGTTCAACACTAATTAGTCTGACAATCTGGAAAACATAAACAAAAGCAATGCTGATTAGTTAATTATAAGATATAAGAGAGTTCGAAGTGCCATTCTAATATGTAATTGTGCCTTTGTTTTAGACAAAGTGGATTTCTAAATTGGTTGCTGAACTGGTTTATTCCTCTACACAACAAGCCCATACCAATTTGCACGTGCCCTGTCACATTTATAAGCCAAGTGGATTTTGAATAGAGCTTCCAAAAAAAAAAAAAAAATGTAAAATTGGAAAAATAAATAAATAAAAATTGTAAAAATAAATATAGATGCAAACAGTAATTACTGGGGTTGAAGCACTTAAGCATGTAAGCACATATGGAACATTGCATATTATTTAGCAAGCCTGTAACCACCCAAATCAATGATTAAAAAAGCATTTTTGGCAAATCTAGGTATATATATACAATACTTTTTAAAGTTTACTGTGGTCTAATGTCCTTAAAACTTAAAACATGTTGCATGTGCTCACCAGGTTTCGTGAAGTTTTGAGTTTTCCTTTAGGCTTTATAGGATTTGGGGAAAATTTGGACAGCCCCCCTTTCTAAACGATGCCGTTACAGCTTCCCAAAGGTTAAAAAAGGCAATTTTTTTTTTGATAATTATCGACCTACAGAGTCCAGAGAATTGTACTGCAGTGTTTTATTTTCCAGATTGGGTGGAAAACCTAGGACTAGTTTGCAAAAGTAGGTTTTTTACATCTTCTCAATCATTTAACAAACAATTTGATTGACGGCAGTGGTTCTAGAAGCAAAGTTGTCCAGGTTCTAACATATGATATGATATTGTGTGTATGTGTGAAAAAACCGTGCAATCACCACCCAGTGGCCGATTTCTTTCAAATTTCTCAAAGACCTTTAGTGCCGTGAGTCAAGCAGGCCCACCGAGTTTCGTTCCAATAGACCTCTGTTAACCTTGTCTAAAACTGGTGCTCAAAATTCATCGGCCAGTGGCATGTTTTTTTTGAGATCCTTACAGGCACTTGTGGCACTTTGGACCACGACCAAGCCCAGCAATTTTCATGTTGATAGAACAAATGGTTGCATAGTTATACCCCTCTTATAGCGCCACCAAGTGGCCAAGCTCTGCAGCTTTTTTCCTGTTACCTCAGATTGATCTTTTACATAAGTGTTCTGAGTTTGGTGAAGATATCTCATTCCGTTCAGGAGTTATAGGCATTTCACTAAAAGTGGCCCTGCCCCTTTTGAACGTTTTGGCGTCACTTTGCGACGGGGAGTCAAAAACTTATTTATTTATTTTTTTTAGAATTGTTGATATTCACTCTCCAGGGAATCTTTCTGGTACTGGTTTGATTCAGATCGGGAGAAAAACCTAGGATTAGTTCGTAAAAGCAGGTTTTTCAAAAATTGCAAAATACACAAATGTTTGACCAGGCTCACAATCGAATCTGAGGCGTGCGTTTTGAGCCAAGGATTCAGACGACATAAGACACTTGAGCCTGTGACAGACGGTTTAGGAGTTATGAGCGATTTTGTACTTTTGATCGCTGTAGTACTCCTGTCAGGCCGATTGGGGCGAGACTTGGTGATGTTGTAGGCGGTGTGAGTACTACCATCCCTCCAAGTTTCAAGCCTCTACAACTTACAATTTGATCTACACAATAATTTTTACGTGGAGATTGCTGATCCTTGGCCATTCGAACAATTACAACAGGGTTTCAGTGCTACACACTTGAACCCCTAAATAAAACAAATATATAAAATAATTTGATCAAGTCTTATTATTTGACCTGCACATGTTCTCGAAAACATGCGTTCATAGGAGTTTGATTCTGGCCTGTGTCAATTCCTGATCCCATAGTCTTCTCTTCTACCAACTGTTTTCAGTTTTTGCTATACTATCAATAACGTAGAGAAATAATTACAAAACAACTTGGCTCAACAGCTTCACCTTTTGTAGTCAGCAGTTGATTCCTGGTGCATGAGCTCAGTCTGATAGTGAGAAAAATGAGCACTGATGGGCGCTAAATTAAAACGCCAGCACAAACCGCGTGACTAAGAAGCAATCAGGCTGTGCTGATGCCCCGCTCTGGCAGCCGGGAATGGAGCGCGTGGCCGGGAGACTGAGGCTTGCTCTTGGGCTGCAGCAGTGCTCCTGGAGTGCGGCCACATGGGAAATTACTTCAGGGAACCGCTGCCTGAAGCATGAAATTGAACCCATCCGGTGCATCTGACTGGATCCCTTCGTAATATTTAAAATAATTATGTAGCAAAACTCCTGTGCAAGGTTATAATAGGCCCAGGCCTTTGTCTCTCTGGCTAAGCTTGTCACCTATCAAAAGAAAAACAACAGCGATAGAGTCTCACAAATGATAAAATGTCACAGTGATAATGCAAAATGACAAAAGCCCTGACACAAATTAGACATTACACATCAAAAACGATAACACAGTAAAGTATCTGTAGATGTACAAATTAGGCACGTCAAAACAACAAGTATTCTTCTAAAGCCACTGTAATGTAAAGGCCACAAAAGTTGCTCTAACAACCTACTTTATACTTTTAAGTCAAGTGACTTTAATCATGTAAATAAGTAGTAATAATGTGTATTACATTTATTAAACAACTCTGAACAAGTGAAAAGCAAATGAACTCTGTTATGTCATGTTCAGCCAACAAGAACAAATACAATCACATCTTACACTGTAACATTTACATGAAAACAATAAGTACTACATAACAAGGGTAAAATTCACTTCAAAAGCCAATTTGCAGAAAAGAATTATGCTGAAGCAAGAGATGAGTACATTCTGCCTGTCTGTAATGTATGCCATTTAGTAGCTTGCATGTTAAAGTCTTTTGTAGTTTCTCTTAGTAGCACACAATACATTTCAGTCTCAGTTTTTAATTACAAAAGCATCTAATGCAATGTCTACCTCATTTGCTTTAAATCCAGCAGTACTGGGGGAAAAAACACCAACCAATTTCTAAAGAGTCCAACCAGACTCATGATCTTGTTAACGTGAGATCAATGGAGAATGACACATTTTAGAAAGCAACAGAACAATAAAGTGAAAAAGTTGTATTGTATCGTATCATATGGAAGTTAATTTAATTTTAGCCAAAGCAGAGTGTGAGAATGTTGGAGAAGAGGTTATATAACATATACAAAAACACAAATTTACATATTTGAGTGTGACTAAAGAGAAACAATTCCACACACTGATTGAGGAGATTGTTCCCAAAAGCAGAGGTCTTGCAAGCACGTTGAACGTTTTCTATTCTTGTGCGTTTCTTGGAAAAAAGACATGTTTTTATTTGCTCACCTGGAAGCCAATTACAGTCCAGTGTCAATGCCTAAGGCAGTCTGTTTTTGTTTGTCTGGATTCAATCAACACTGAAAAGTCTGCAGCACTCAGTTGCTAAGTTCCAGTACAGAATGTAAGTGTAACTTATTTGAATGTTCAACAGTTTTAAAGCATAGCAAAAAAAACAGCTATATTTTCTCACTGAAATATGAATTATGAATTAACATGTTGCTATGTAGTTGTAAAGGGCGGAAAGGACATTGTTAGGTGGTTGCTTGATGTTTAAAACAAAATAACATTGCCTTTTTCAAAATTGCACGATACAAATTTGCAATTCAGACTTTTTTCTCAGAATTGTGAGATATAAACTCACAATTACGAGTTCTAAAGTCAGAACTGTGATATAAACTTGCAATTCTGACTTTCCTCAGAATTGTGTGATGTAAACTCAATTGCGAGTTACCAAGTCAGAATTGCGATATAAACTCACAATTCTGACTTTTCTCAGAAATGTGTGATGTAAACTCGCAGTTGTGAGTTAGAAAGTCAAAATTGCAATATAAACTTGCAATTCTGACTTTCCTCAGAATTCCTCAGTTGCGAGTTATAAAGTCAGAACTGTGATACAAACTCACAATTCTGACTTTTCTCAGAATTGTGATATAAACTCGCAGTTGCGAATTATAAAGTCAGAATTGCAATATAAACTTGCAATTCTGACTTTTCTCAGAATTGTGTGATATAAACTCGCAGCTGTGTGTTAGAAAGTCAAAACTGCGATATAAACTCACAATTCTGACTTTCCTCAGAATTGTGTGATATAAACTCACAGTCGCGAATTATAAATTGATAATTGTAATATAAATTCGCAACTTATAAGGTCAAATTTTGAGGGGCC
Organism: Labeo catla; assembly: GCA_012976165.1. Taxonomy (NCBI): domain Eukaryota; kingdom Metazoa; phylum Chordata; class Actinopteri; order Cypriniformes; family Cyprinidae; genus Labeo; species Labeo catla. The sequence continues at coordinate 1,010,397 of VONZ01000001.1, forward strand.
TGATATGTTCTCAGAATTGCGAGTTAATACCTCACAATTCTGACTTAACTGATCTGCAACTCGCAATAAACTCACAATTCTGAGAAAAAAAAGTCACAATTCTGAGGGAAAAAGTCAGAATTGTGAGTTTACATCTCGCAATTCTGAAAAAAAAAAGCCATTTCTGAGCCACTAATTGAGCTCCTCACAGTCTATCATAATTCACTATAACAATATTTCTTGTCCAGGTCTGTATGAAGAAATAAAGGTTTAACAATATAGAGCAAACAGTTTGACCAAAGACCCTACAGTATATGCAAATCCATCCTGCAACAGCTGGAGGGGCCAAGAAATGACCCTTCATCCAACCCTAATTTTCACACACACAGCACTGTAAACGTGCCTTTCAAATACACACCAGCACACACTTCATCAAGCTGATTAATTACCACCCAATCACGGCAAGGTACCCACCTCGTTTTTCATAATCATGTCAGCATATGATCCCAGATTTGGTTTTGTACAAGCACCTGAGTCATGTCCACACGCTCCTGTTTATTACTTTTTAATGCAACCATAATGACTGCCCCGCTGTTCCCACTGATCAAGATATCCCATACTGAGAAACCACAAAGCCGGGGCCGTTTTTCAATATTACTCACTTAATATTAGCAGGATGAGCACAACATGATTGTCTGCTGTAATGGCACGCCAGTACTTACATTCTGCATTACCAGAGGGAGGCTAACATTTGGGGACCTATTTGAGACACAAAGAGGTGTTTGTGTGAAGAAGCCGTGAAGAATTATGATCCATGTGACTCCGTGTGACTTTGTTCAAAGGCCTCTACAGAGGTTCTCCTTCTATCAAAGCCAAGCGTAGAGCAATTTTGAAAAGCAATCTAACACAGGCAAAGGGATACTAGAAGAATGTGTCTGGATACCATTGCAAGCTTTGACCTTGGACTAATAGGAATACATGTATGTATGTGTGTGCACTGTATGTCTCAAAGCTATCCGAGTGCCTTTACTTCAAAGCATTTGATCAGCATTTAGACAAGCATGTGGGCTGATTTGGATGGACACTAACAAGCAAATCAAGCAAAAGTTTCTGCAACAGCCAATCCAGTGGTGAAATCCACATCGTACTTGAGACAAATGGCAGTAATACACAGAATTTCACACGTGTCCATCACATGGTGACGGTCTCTGTGGGTGGGAGCTCTGAAACTAGCACAACCTGCACTCATTTATGACACAGTTGTCATTACCATTTTATTTCATTTTTTAAAGACATGCAGAATAAGAACATGCTGAAGGAGAGAGGCAGCAGTAAGTAAGCAGGAACTCTGATCAAAATTAGAGAACACTTACAGTTACCTCCCTTATTGGTGTTAATCTAGTATCTGATGCCAATTTCCTTAATTATTTGACAAACCCTATTTAACTGGCAGCTTTTCTCCAATTTTCACTCAGATTGCAAGATAGCAGGACTCTCTGAGGTGACCAAAACCCTGTGACAAGAGGTTGTCCAGATGAAGGTGAAAGGGATGACCCTTTTAACCATTTCAAGAGAAGGTGGTTTTCGAAATTGGTGATTTCTCGAATATAGCAGGTTTACAATGACACAAATTCATTTAAGTCCCCCAAAAAGACTGGTTGTCCAAATAAGACAAATGCACGAAAAGACAGGATAATGCAGAGACTCTGAATAAGAAATCGGTTCAACACTGCAGCTGGAATTGCTTGCCAGTTCAATGCTCAATATGGTAAGGGTTCATCCACACAAAGCCAGAGCTTCTCTATCCAAAATGTTTATTTCTCATTCTAAAAGAAATTCTGTATAAACAGTGTCGTTGCGTGATGTAGTATGTAGTATACATGCCAGACCAGTATGTGCTGTAATTCTACCACAGAGATATACTAAAAACAGAGAAGACGACCTGGAGCATGCGCATAAACCTTGCGCACTATATACAAAATACATGTATTAAACTATTTAATAATCTGTGTTTGTGTTAACTAATTAAAATACAGTCGTTTATTGTTTGTTCATGTTGTTGTTGATGTTACATGATGTAGCGGTATCTGACTAAGGTCGAGACCATTGTTTTACAAACCATTGATGAGACCACTGTTTCATACGGATTGGCTGTATACACACGAAAATGCAAGATTGCCTTCCGATTTACCCACCCTGGGACCCGGTTTCAGGCTCCCAAAATGCCGGATCCGTCTGGACGAAATGGCAACATGCTACAAAATTTTTATGTATACAGCTAAACACGTCTCCATGCGAACAGGCCCTAAGAATCTGTCTCGACATGTTTAAGAGAATAAAAAACACATCAAATTAATGCATCGCAATGTGGGATATAGTACTGCACACAATCTGTACTTTTGTATACTGACCATTTTGGCAATGTTGAAAGTCAACAAGATATTTCACACATATGGATGCATAAATTTGCATACTGTTTAAAATGAGCACACTACATAGCATGGTAGTATACATTTCCAAACATAGCTAGGTCTCCCTCATCCTTTCCTGGCCATAATATTGCAGCCAGAGGAAAAAACACAGGCAATAGTTGATCAAGTTTTCGATTTGATCTTGCGATCACTGAACTGGAAGCTCCACTTTTATTCGGATGTCAAGAAGTAAAGGAAAGTGAGACAGAACTGCTCCAGACTCAGAAATCAAGTAACAGCTGAATCAGAGCACAAGGAATATGTGTAAAAATGTGATTTGCATGTGATCTGAGTGGACAATATCAATTACTAGTACACAAGAGAGTGAGTATGCCAGGGGGCGTGAGCATTACTCCTGCCAATTAGCAGCTGGAGCCTATTTCAGCCAACGGCAAATTCACATCACATGGCCAGTGAGAAAGGCTTAGTCCATAGCTTAAAATGACAATTACTGAGATTGCCAAACAGCCACAGGCAATCATTCGTAGAAAAACAAACTAAAAAGAACTGTATGCATGCGCATAAAAGTCAAAACTGCACTAACATTATCTCAGTTTATGTGCATGACAAATAGGTTTACTACAACAGAGAAGACCATCTAAATATATAGCGTATTAACACAGTCTTTGAAAGTAGAAACATACTATAGGGTGAATTCGAAAATAATCCAATTTGAAATTAATAATAATGGATCCAGAAGCATTATCTGCCAAACAAACACATTTTAAATGCTATAAATATGAACTTTCCAGCTACTTTCCAGCTATCAGTTATTATTCTGGTTTAAAACAAAGTGTCAAAATATCAGATCTGTTCACTGGGTTTTGCAGTACAAATGCACCCTAATAGACCCTTAAGCAAACAACATTAACGAGAAACGAAAGCCACTCACCACTCTTCATTTATTTATTTGTTTTTAATAACTGCCTGTTTACTTGAATAAATACTTGGAAAACTTTGATGCAGTGCTTGATAAATGAAGAAATACTTCAAGGCTACACAACACTGCTGTAATTTAATTAGTTAACATTTATATTTACATTACCGTTCAAATGTTCAAAAGTTTTTGATAGTCTCCTATGCGCACCAAAGCTATTTATTTGATTAAATAGGCAGTAAAAAGTCATATTGTGAAATACTGTTATAATTGAAAATAACCGTTTTTAATTTATTTATTTTAATGTATAATTTTAATATTTAAAAATTGAAATTTATTTCTGTGAAACTGAATTTTCAGCAGCAATTAGTACAGTTTTTATTGTCACATAATTCTTTAGAAATCATTCTAATATGCTTGAAATGGTGATTTTTATTATCAATGTTGAAAACATGTGCTGCTTTTTTATGCAGTATATACAATTTATTTATTAATGAAAAGAAAGTTCAAAAGAATGCCATTTATTAAAATCCTCTGTAATATTATAAATATCCTTACTGTCAATTTTGATAAATTTAATGTATCCTTGCTAAACAAAACTGGGCGAAAAAAACTGACCCCAAACTTATGGCAATGTATCTTTAATATATAAAATAAAATAAAAAATAAATAAATAAATAATTTCCCATGGCACTGAAATAAAATAAAATAAAATAAAATAATAATAATAAAAAATAAATAAAATAAAATAAAATAATTTCCCATGGCACTGAAATGTAGACTTTTTTGATACAAAAATGATCAAAATCAGTTAGCAAAATATAACATGCACAAACTCTCATCTACTCAGGTTACTCACTGCAGGTGAAGTCTGCCTCATCTGAACCATCTGGACACTCCGGTTCTCCATCACACCTCCATCGGGCCGGGACACACTGCCCATTCTTACATGCAAAGTCTGTTGTTGCACATGTCTTTTTTGCTGTTAAAGAAAAGAGAGAAAGGTAAGTATAGAAATATATACATTAAGGCTGTTTACTAAGAGGTCAAAGGTCAGTTCAGCTGTGCCTGCTTTTTCACGTCAATCTTAAGTAGGAGGTGGAATGACTTTTTTTCCCAACAACAGTGAAACAAACCACACTACTAGATCTAGTCTGCAGGAGATGCCATGCCAAAACTAGATCACTTGAGAAACAATAGTAGACTTGCACTTGATAACAACCGTTCTGCTGCAGAAATAAAGAAGAATGTGAGCAGTAAAAGACTCCCGCTTCAGATTCAAATAACAAACGGCAAGCGATATAAGGCTAAGTGCACCGTGTGTCTCTGTTGTTTCTTCTTGTTGTGTTTATAGTTTAATTGGGAAGAGAGTTTGAATGAATTGAATGCACAGCTCCAGCGGGAGCAATTACAAAGGCCCAGGTACACATCACTGTGAATTTATGAACCCGTACTTTTGTTTGCGTATGTGTGTGGATAAAGACTGCTTTGCTTTAAGTCCAGTAAATTTGCAGCTGGGGTAAAAGAGCCTGAAGGGAGAGCGATTGATGATATTGTCAGCTCTCTGGGAGGGAGACCAATAAGAGCTTTATCAGTCAGAGAGGACACAGTGATTTAACACTGTTCACACGTTCGGATTTTATCATGTGCATCAATTGAACACGTGCAGTGCCTGGTCTGTGTGGGTGTGCTATTCGCGAATGCCAAATATTAATTCTGCTTTCTCTTCTCACAATCGATACGCCTATAGTAAATCCTTTAGATGAAACAACATACTTGTAAAGGTAACATGAAACATTCTGAATCCATTTTATTTCCATAATCTTATGTAACAACATCCAGACCAGACAGCATGTTATTTGCAAACTTTTATTCAGCTGTTCTTTTTAATAGTTAAAGGAGAACTCCACTTCCAGAACAACAATTTGCAAATAATTTACTCACCTCCTTGTCATCCAAGATATTCATGTATTATGTCTTCAGTCGTAAAGAAATTATGGTTTTTGAGGAAAGCATTTCAGGATTTTTTCTTTCACTTCATTGGTGCCCCGATTTTGAACTTCCAAAATGTAGTTTAAATGCAGCTTCAAAGGGCTCTAAATGATCCCAGCCGAGGAAGAAGGGTCTTATCTAACGAAACATTCGGTCATTTTTTTTTTTTTTTTCGAAAAACAAAAATTTGTATACTTTTTAAGCAGAAAAGCTTGTGTAGCACAGGCTCTGGGATGCACGTTCATGATGCTACGAATTAGTGATGGTCATTTTGAACAAATCTTTAATGCGACTCGGGAAGAACGAGTTGTTTTGGGGAGTGATTCATTCAGTTGCGCGTGCGCAACATCCTATTAAGTTCTGTACTGGAATTAGTTCACCTGTTTCGAGTCTTCGGGTTTTTGGAGTCGTTCGTTCATCTTATGGGGCTGTTACGTGATGAACGAACGACTCGAACCCAAATATTCGAGAGATGAACTAATCAATTCTTTTTCCGGCTCACACTGCATTGGTTGAGCTTATGGGGCTGTCACGTGATGAACGAACGACTCAAACCCAAAAATTTGTCAGAGGTGAGGTGAGCTAATCATAGACTAAAGACCCAGGTGAACAATTAATTAATCTTTTCTGTTTCTTATAGCATTATAGTTTTGTCTTGTTTGTAGTGTGATCAACGTTTTTGTAAGCAGTAGATGTGTTAGGGAAGTAACATTTTAATTAGGGATGCACCGAAATGAAAATTCTTGGCCGAAACCGAAAACCAAAAAAGAGGAAACCAAGGCCGAAAACCGAAACACCGAAATAAATTATTCTAATTATTAGTACCATTGCATTTGTGGCTATGACTGTGTACTAACCTTACTGAAATCAAGGCATTGCAATTGCATAAATTAATATTAAAGTTTCAAAGAATAAATCGTTGAGGTTGAGCTTGTGGTCTGCCTGACATTTGAGAAAGATTTGAGAGAGTGTATTTAAATAGGGCCAGTGCATAAATTTAAATTCTTGTCAAATGTAAAAAATATCTAGCAGAAATATGGCTACAATCTGATAGTCACATATATAGTAGCCTAAGGGGCCGTTCACATATCGCGTCTTTTGCGCGCTCAAGTTCATTATTTCAAATGTAGACGCGGCGGCAGCCGCACTCATAACGGAAGCGACGCGGTCGCGACGCGCACACGGTGCAACGCGCTCGTTTTTTTTAGGCGCGTCCACGCCGCATCGAGATGAAAACATCTCAGAATGCTGCAAGCGCACCGCGGGTCACGTGACAAGATTCAACCAATTAGCTTAATCCTTTCCCGTAACAACATTGAAAGCTCAGCCAAGATGGAGAAACAGCTGATCATAGCTGTACATTTCAGTGTTTCCCCTACCATTATATTTGGGGGGCGGCCCGCCCCCCCAACGGCAGCCGCCGCCCCCCTTTAAGGTCATCTAAACTTTATTTTCTATATAGCGCCAGATCACAACAGACGTCATTTAAGTTTACCTTTCCTATAGAACAGGTCTATACCTTGTTCTTTTATTTAAAAAACGAAATATCCTTATGTTATTTATCTTATTTACACAACGGCATGTCATTTCTGTCTCTAACGTTACGTGGTCACGCGTCTACAATTTCTCCTCCGCTAAAACGCGGACGGGATCGCGGAGTCCATTCATAAAAACAGAATTTACTCTATAGCGCGGGATGCCGCAGAATTCGTCAATTTTTGGTTTAATAATTCAAAAGTAGGTCTCTCACTTAATTCAAATCGCGATATAGACTAGTGTCTGTGAATATTAAAACGCAACAAGACGGTTTAAATATGATTCCTCCATGTTCCGCTTGGCTCTGTATGAATGAATGGCGGAGACGCGGCTTTGTTTACTACACAAATAATGAAGCACACGTGACTCGCGGTTATTTTCGGCCTCTGCCTCTCATTATATGACGACATAAACGCATGAACTTAATCTCCAGAACTGCTGTGAGAGTCACTTCATGTAAATTTTACCGTTTCATTTGAGAAAATTAGCATCATACCGTAGTATATACACAAAAACTAACCGGCAAACTGTCAAAATAAAAGTACGGTTTAACATGTAACAGAAATGTTTTAGTCTTGTATTACTTTTGTACAGTATAATGTAGGTGTTTAAATATTCCTATTTCTGGCAAATTTAATTAAACCGTTAAATGCAGAAATTATAATAATAACAGAAATAACAGAAAAACTCTTGTTTGGCAACAAATAAAAAGGTTTAATTTAATTAATTTAATTTCATTAAAAATAAATATTTAATGCCTGTATTTGATTATCAGAAAATTAAAACACAAGAATTTCTGAAAAAAAAAAAAAAGAAAAAGATTGTAGGGCCCTATTGTTCAAAATGTTGAAACTGAGATTTTTTTGCTTATTTTTTCACTGAAATAAATGTTTTTGTTATTACACAGAGAGTAATGTACCGTACCGTTTGTAAACCACGAACTTTAGAACTTTAGAGCCCTTTGAGGCTGCATTTAAACTACATGTTGGAAGTTCAAAATCGGGGCACCAATCAAGTTCATTATATGAAGAAAAATCCTGAAATGCTTTCCTCAAAAACCATAATTTCTTTACGACTGAAGACAGAAAGACATGAACATCTTGGATGACAAGGAGGTGCGTAAATTATTTGTGAATTGTTGTTCTGGAAGTGGACTTCTCCTTTAACTTTTAACTGTTTTTGAATTTTCCAGATCATCAGTCAAAGTTCGGCACTGGTTTCAGAGATTTCCTCTAAACTTCACCAAGCTGATTACACACCAAAAACTCCCATTTTAAGTCTTATTTTGACGTAACAAAATAGTTATATCTAAGTATGCGAATTGTTTGTTTGCATTTTTAAATTAGTCTTCCCATTAACGCCATTATACTGTTCATTCAGACTGATTCACAAATGCAGAATGCGCACAAACACAGAAGGCGGGATTTATCGCATAAACCAATCACAGCTGAGCATAACCAGTCATATCCAATCATATCGCGATCGAGGCATTGGCTCCTTTCATGTGACTTCCTCCGTTCATTTTCTATTACCAGCCTCAATCTCAACGCATTGCTTTAGGGAGTCTGTTAAAACACAATGGGCTCAGGGGAGGCGAGAGAGACACGGACCCCTGCTGTAACTTTACCTGCTTTTTTCACTGTTGTACAATGTTTCTTAAGAAAAACGAGTGATTTATACACTTTGTAATATTGGCATTGTTTTATTTTTGTACTACAAATTTTTTTCTTATCCAGTTTTGAGAAGGCGCTGCCTCCCTTACCTCCTCGGAGGAAACACCCGTGACAGCAGATACTAAAACTAAATAAACATTGATTTACTGACATAAAATATAGGCTTTAAAAACCTTAAAGGAAAAGAGTCAACCAGATAAGAAGTGAAAATGATGAAAACCAACCAAAAGACAGCAGAAAATTTTCAAACAGTCACTGAGTAGCAACAGACCAGACCAAAAGAAATATTCTGTGAAACTCTTCTCTGGAACGATGAGCAAATCCCAGGCCCTTGCCTCTCATCAGAACAAGAGGATTTTATTTAAGTCTCCCCTATCTTCCCAGCCAAGCTACCTTACACTGAAACAAGCCAAGAGATTTAGCAACTCGCACATCATAGGGGCCATGTCCCCCTGCCCCTTATCTTCCTCTGGAACCAGAGGCAGTATGTTATGGGTTGAGCACCTCCAAAGACTACAGAGAGAGGTGGTTAGTGAGCTCTGAGCAGCGCTTAATTACCCAAGATCCTTCACCAACCTTATCTCAAGGACAAAACTTGACTTTGTCACACCCTTCATTCCTTTCAAGCTGAACATATTATTAATTTTCTTCAAGGTGAAGAGTGTAATTTTGCTCAATGTTAAAGTAAGCCATTTGTAGGATGATTCCAAAAAATATCAAAAACCAAGAATTACATAGTGTTCTGTTATTACTTGTGATTAATTGCACCTAAAATTAATTTTTTTAAATAAATATATTTGTCATTTGTTTCACACTGAAACTCCCGTAGATTTACGTAGAAAGAACAAAGACAGTATATTTTAAATTGTTTAATGGCAAGTATCACAGATACCAGTAACATAACTGATGTCTTTTTACGGATAAAATGAGTAATCATACTCAATCAACACTGCAATAATTATTTTGTGTTAAAATCACTTTTTAACACATAATAGGCCTTAAATGTTATAGAAGATTAATAACCTTTAATTTAAATGATCTAAAAACAATCTTTACATAAACCCATTTTAATATTACATTTGTGACCCTAGACCACAAAACCAATCATAAGTAGCATGGGTATATTTGTAGCAATAGCCAACAATACATTGTACGGGTCAAAATTATTGATTTTTCTTTTATGCCAAAAATCATTATGATATTAATTAAAGATCATGTTCCAGATATTTTGCAAATTTCCTACTGTAAATATATAGAATTTTATAATTTAAAATAAAACTTGATTAGTGATATGCATTGCTAAGAACTATATTTCGACTTTAAAGGCGATTTTCTCAATATTTAGATTTTTTGCACCCTCAGATTTCACATTTTCAAGTTGTATATATTTTTTCTTAATATTTATTATCAAAAAAATCATACATCATTTTCCTGAACAACAGCAGGAGCAGGTATGGAACGCCTATTTCCATCACAATATAAAAAATGTTATTGTGACTTTTTTTCTCAGAATTGTGTGATATATATGTTCAATTGGGAGCTATGAACTCTTAAATCTGACGTTATTCTCTGAATTGTGAGATATAAACTCGGAATTGCGAGTTATGAAGTCAGAATTACGAGATATGAATTCAAGGGGTTTTTTTCAGAATTGCGGGATAAAACTTGCAGTTCTGACTTTTTCTTGCATAAGCGAGTTTATTTTTTTTTTAATCGAGTTATAAAGTCCAATTTTGAGAGGGAAAAAAAATACTGATATGTTTTCAGGATTGCGAATATAAATCTCACAATTCTGACTTAACTCACTATTGTGTGTTATAAAGTTAGAATTGCGAGATAAACTCGCAACTCTTCAGAACAAAATTCAGAATTGTGAGTTTATATCTAGAGAAAAAGTCACAATTACCTTTTTTAATTTTTTTATTCAGTGGCAGAAACATGCTTCCTTAAGCAGGACAGGGAAACTGTTGGGGAAAACAAATCTTTTTATTTTTATTTTTGCAGTTTCGTTGGATGCCTCTAGATGCACAGAACTACCAACTCAGTGGCTTTCAGTGAATATATTGGCTCGCTGTAACATGCTTAAAATTAACCGCAGAAGCAAAAATCATTGCTTGAAGTATTGCCAGATGTTGCTGACTTGGAGGATGGAAGGGAGCTGATGTGTAAACTGGGGGGGTTATGTTGCGTCGGTCTGAGAAAAGGGGCGAGCTCAAGTGTTGGTTTTACTAATTTTCCTGTAGGACTGCCAATGCAGGCAGGCAGCTTCAAGCACCCACTCATGGGATGTGCTGATTAAAAGATGGTATGTATTACAAGCAGCAAATACATATCATTATGCACATACACATACATAATCAAAGATTGCATATACAGTGCCATGATTTGTGAGGCATACAAAAATCATAAATCACGCAAACAATAAGCGCACACACCTGTCATTTATAAACATTAGGCTTGTCTCTGTGCAAATGTTATTTTTCTATTTCCCTTGGACTTCCAGGAATTGAGTGTGCATTAGTGTGTAGAAACAAAGCAAGAGATGTACGTGTGTGTGTGTAAGTTTTCCGCACAAGTAGGCAAAGCCATGACATTCCCAAGGTCCCATGCTCGAAAGACCACACTGATTACTGACGGACTGCTGATCTGTGATGGTTAGCGGTAGGTGACCTCTTAGTGTCCGCTGCCAGCGTTCCACAAAATGGCCAGTCTGCACAGGACACAGCGCAACTCAAGGTCAGCATCCTTCAATTTTCACAAACCATTTCCTCCAAGACTTCACAGACAACAAAGACCGCAGTCTAAACACACTTGACACCTTCAGCTTCCTGAAAACAGCCAAATTACCAATGCAATTTTAAAAAGCAGATGGGAAACTGTCATTCCATTTACTTCAGCATGGTCTAAAGAGCTACTTAAACACAATGAGCTATGCACTTTATGGCTTTATTTGCTTACTTTGTGCTAACAAACTAATGGCTGAAGGTGGTTACGACTTGAAGAGCTTTTTGAAGCCATACTCATTTATAAGGTTCTAAGAATTTGATGCTGGTCTAATGCTTGTTAAGTTTGATGTAAAATTCAATAGTCTAAGCAGCTGGAAGAAATAAATTAGGGACACTAGATCAGAGGTCTATAGCGTGCTGTTTGGGGAGGCGCTGTGATTGACTGGCTGTGGTTTATGTGGTTCTGAGTACTCGTTTGAGATAAGAGAGCCCACCTATTATAGGATAAGGCAATCGCAGAGCCATCTTGAGCAGGGCTATAAACATGGACAGGTCATAATCGTAAATGGAGTCTGTGAGAGAGGCGCCTCAGTGGGTCACCTTTTTCTGCTGGGATCTCTCTTTCTTTCTTCACTTGTCTGTTTCAGCCTCACTGTCTTTTTAGATGAAATCGTATAAGAGTTCAAGCACAACGCTGACATGAAGAATGAGCAATTGGACTATTTTAACAGTGTTCTTACTACCTTTCTGGGCCTTGAACTTGTCATTTCAGGGCTCTATGCTTAATTTTCTTTTTTAGGAGCACTTAAATTTAGGAGCACCTTCTAATGAATAATCAAAAAAACTGATCAAAAAGTAGATTCCCATTACAAGGTGATATTTGACTCCTTAAAGTGATTTACAGGGGAATTTTGTTTTTACCTTTCTAATGGCATTTTTCTAACTTTATTAAAAGTATGTCATCTTTTATGTCAATTTTTTTATTATATTTTTTAAGCTTTTTAAAAATTTCTAATTAAAACAACAGATTAAGAACAAGCATAAGAATAAGTTACCAATCAAATGAAATCAGTATTAACAAAATTAATTTGTACTACAGAGGTGGCACAGAAGAACACAAAAGTGGCTTGTAGTTGTATTTTCATATGTTTAATGAGGCTCAGAGGTGGCATGAGTGCAATCAAATTCATAAATTCATGTTGAGATTAATGTTTTAAATATTACATTTTGAATACAGAAATATTAAATGATTTAAATAACTGAAAAGATACTTTAAAATAAAAATAAATCTGCTAGTAGGTGGCAGCAAGTCACTGATTTAATTATTGAATCATATCATTCATTTGATTCGTTTGAACTGCTGATACCTTCAGGAATAAAGAAAGTGACTGTCTTTATGAATGGGAAATTGAATCATTGACTCACTAGATTCGTTTAAAATGCATGTCCAAGCAAGCTGTGTTTGAATGGAGATGCACAGCAGCTCAGTTGTAACTTGTTTTAGACTATTTTTGATGATGTAATAAAGCAAAATCAGGCAATAGTGTTATAGTCAGACAATGTAATCATTTAATATTAACTTCTTGTTTATTTAACTGTTGTATTAAATCTGTATCTCATTTACAAACTCCCTTAAAAATCATTAAAAGCTGTCACTCATCTTATTTCATCACAATCTCACAAAGTTCCATTATAATCAATGAAGCTCTCTACACTGCACAATGAATCTCTTATTTACACTCTCTCTACACTTTATGAAAGGATTCATGAGATGAGATATGTCTGTGATACATTACTCAACGTTGCAAAAACACGTAGAAAGCTTTCAAGCTCCCCTCAGCGCAAAGACAAATATGATGATGGTTCGGTCGCACATGGTGCTCCTAAATATTTTTTCATAGTTGCACGCGGTAGTTTTCCGCCGCAAATGCGACTGAAATGGTGACACAGTAGAGCCCTGCAGTTGCATTGTTGTCTTTGCAGGGTCAGAAAGCTCTCAAATGTCATTAAAAATACCTTAATTTGTGTTCTGAAGATGAACAAAGGTCTTACAGGTTTGGAACGACATGAGGGTGAGTAATTAACGACACAATTTTCATTTTTGGGGGAACTCTCCCTTTAAGGGAGGAATAAAATAATTAAATTAGTTTTTTTAGAAATCAAAAAATAAAAGGTTTCTGTACAGGGATGTAAGGCCATCAATTCTTGATTTACACACAGAAAGACAAGCGTTTGAACCATGTACAATTCATACACTAGTAATTTTCCTCCCACTACAGCCTAGTTCTCTAGGGATTTACTACCTGTATTGTCACAGTACTGTTTCTGAGAGTCCACTTGTTTAGTAACCTATACTTATGTAGCACACACAAACTGTGAAAGGTGAAAAGCATTGTGAAGGTCTCCGTGCATGCTGAGACCTACGTGTGAGCATGTATAAGAAAGAAAGTAAGGAGGATAAAGCATGTCAAGGGAATCAAAACAGTATAGTAACAGAAAAATATGGGTAAGGTGAGAAAAAACACCACCCCATGAGTAACTATGTAAAAATGCCTGCTTACATGTACTATACAGTGACATGCAAAAGTTTCGGAACCCCTCCTAAGTGACTGTATAATTTTTCACACTGAGGACAATTAAGGGATTCAAACACAGCTATTAGCAAAGGTTCATTCACTGATGAACCTTTGAAAACATGAAAATGTTTTCATTTGAAGATCAAGGTAAATCGTACTTAATTTGTCTTCTGGGAAACATGCAAGTATCTTCTGTTGCTTCCAAAGGGCAGTACTAAATGGAAAAAATTATATTTCAACAAAATAAGAAAAATTTGGACATCTTCATCCTGTTCAAAAGTTTTCACGCCCCCCCATGTTTGAACCTTTATTAATAGTTGTGATTGAGTCCCTCAATTGTCCTCAGTGTGAAAAGATGAATCTCAAAATCATATAGTAACTGCTGAAAAGGGTTAAAATATGCAAAAGATGCTGGAAAATTATAAAATCTGCAGGACTTGGAGGATTTTTACAAAGAACAGTGCTCAGTTTAACTGTTTAGAACAAACAAGAGAACAGCCATCACAAAAAATAAATAAATAAATATATATATATAAATATATATATATATATATATATATATATATATATATATAATCGATCATCCAGGTAACCATACACAGTATAAAGAACCAAGGGTTCCCAAACTTTTGAAGAGGGTTATTTTAATAATTTCAGCTATTTTTTGTCTTGTGGACTATATGTAAACATCTTTTATGTAAAATCTTACTCAGGACAGTACTAAAAAAAAAAAATACAAATAAAAAAATAAAAAACACACATGCATTTTGTATGATCTCTCTTATTTTGTTAAAATTATTCACATTTTCAAAGATTCTAAAAGGGGTTCCCAAACTTTTGCATGACACTGTATGTGAAGGTGTCTGTGCATTGATTGGTCAGTTCACCCACTGCCAATGAACTACAAAGAGTGCAGATGTGAGGAGACCTACACAAGAAAGTCTGACACCCTAAAGAGAAAAAAGCTTTTGAACACACACAGAATAAAACATCAAATGCCAACCAACATGTACAGAAAACACCAAGGAATGGCCATAGAATTAATTCATGAAATGGTACAGACCTAGAAACACAATACTAACAGATCTGTCAATTTTGCATATTAATTGCCATCACTTTACATTCCAATTTTTTTTCCAAGTTTGAACTTACGAAAAGCTGGTGCAACTCTACCTAGACTTTTGCTGCAAGCGACCTAATGTCACAGTACATTTCATCTTCTTGCATACTGTAAGTGGTGTTCAATCTCTTTTTCCCATAAATATTAAATGTGAAAAAAAATGCATCTACAATTCTCAGTTCTTGCCATGAGAATATCAACACAGTGCCATGAAGTAAAACACTGCAATACTTTGAAATATTACAGTTTTTCCCCCTATCTCTAGTTTGCACCTAGAAACTCTGGTATCTACAACTCTGGTATCTACAACTCTGCGAGTGCACAGATGAAAAAAGCTGGAATAAAATTAGAAATAATAAGCAAACAGCCTGCAAAGGTAACAACAAGATTAAGCCTGAAACCCAGGTGGATTTCAAAGAGCACAATTGAACTCCTTTGAGGAAGTGAGGAGATAAAGCCCTGTGAGCACAGCTTTACACTGACGCTTCACAGCTCAATACCACACACTAATCTGCTTCCACTGCTTCTGTATGCAGATTGTGTGAAAGCGCCTTCATCAGACACCTCTCTCGCCTTTTTATTTAACACTTCAAGGAATTCGAGTATCTCTGTGAAAGAGGTAAGACGGAGGGAGGCAGTTTTGACGGTGCACGCGAACTCAAACACTCCCGAGTCAATAAACTCCCACACGTGAAAAGCTTAAATCGAGCATTTTGTCTGGTTGGAGTTTGTTCTGGAATCGCATAATGCCTTCTTAAACAGGAAAAAAGATAAATGCGGTGTGAAACTAGGTCCATTTGAAAGACCAAGTGGCACAGGGGCGTCCCACTGAATGGAGCATTAGGGAGCTGGAGGTAAGATGTAGTGCTACTGCTGCTGTCAGCAACTTGGCTGGAAATAAAAGTTTTCCTGAAGTGCTGATCCAGGACCAACTTCTTACAACTAAATGCAGCTAATCCATGCAGAAATATGCAAAACTGGACTTAGGTCCTTACAGCAGCAGTTCAGAATGTCAGCAACAAGCCCAGCGGCATTATATACGAGTGGAGTAAATTTTTAGGGTTTTTAAAGTTTTTGAAAGAAGGCTCTTATGTAGGGGCTGTCACGATTCCTCCATTCAATTCGAGTACTCTGTTTTAAAAAAATCCTGAATTGCATTTTGCCCGTGTTGAGTAACCGGCAAAATACTGGAAATTATTATTGCCTCATTATTATTATATACGTATGTTAAGTAATTTTAAAGGCTATTGTTCGCCTAGGTCTATTTTTATTGCTACAAACAAATTTAATTATAATTATCCGATTACTCGATTAATCGTCGGAATAATCAACTGATTACTCAATTACCAAAATAATCATATTTTTAGGGTTTTTAACATATGTAGGGGCTGTCACAATTCCTCAATTCAATTCGAGCACCTGATTTAAAAAAAAATCCCCTATTGCATTTTACCTGTGTTGAGTAACCAGCAAAATACCGGAAGTGGCGCATTTCATGGACAAGAATCCATGAAACATTATTATATCGTTTTCCAAGGCTGCTTGATCTATTAAACCAATATAAAATCATAAACAATGTGAATTCACAAATGCTACGATTCAATTAAATAGATACATGCGATGCGGCTATATGCGCTTTAATTATTTACATGCATGCAGGTTACATACATGCGTCCCAGAGCGGCTCCATTCACAGTAAATGCTGCTCCACACAAACAGTTATCATTTACATGTGTGGAGCATCTCAAACTCTATTTTTGCTTATTTTTGTGAGTTTGGGTTTATTATAACGTTCATCTGGGAACGCAATGTGCGCCACTTCATCATATTTATAAGATAAATCATTTATATACCTAGCAAAGACAGGAGAATACATCAATATCTTCCTCAATATGCTAACTGTTCATCGCAATTTCAAAATAGAAGTTTAAACCCTCGCTCTGAGTTTACATGTTACATGTGTCCACATATTCAAGAAATTACAGTGGCTGTAGCATTTCTGTTGTAAAGAAATGGGCAAATATTAATGATTAAATGGACATTTGAATTAAATGTTGTTTAGTCAACATTAAACAAGGAGCAGATCACGCAGTAAAGTGTTGCTGCCCTCTGCAGGCATTTGTTATAATGCGCAACGTCCGTTTGTGCATAGTACATTACATATTTTAACAGTTTTGTTCAATAAAATCATATGACTAATTATTGCCTCATTGCTATTATATATGTATAATAGGTAATATTTAAATCATTTCAAAGGCTATTGTTCAAAAATTTATTATAATGATCTCATTACTCGATTAACCGTCAGAATAATCGACAGATTACTCGATTACTAAAATAATCATTAGTGACAGCCCTACTCTTAAGCTCACCAAGGCTGAATTTATTTGATCAAAAATAAAGCTAAACGTTTTCCAAATATTTCTTCTTTAAAAACACTAAAAGAATAAAAAAAAAGAACAGAATCAATAACCAAATCATTAAATTCCTTAAGATTCCCATTCCTAGAGCAGATTCTCAAGGGATGGAGTGTAACTGATATGACCTGAGAGAACAGAGAAAGACCTATTGATAGGAAATTCAAAGGGAAGAAGGGGTGAAGGAGAAAGCTGTTCCTATTACCCTGTTTTATGTTTGTCTATTCCTCTCTGGCTGTCCTTTCCTTCTCTCACGCTCTATTTATCTCCATTGATTTCTGAACTGTTGATGTTTCTCCTCAAACAAACAGGAGCACATCAAGCATAATCACACAGTAACTATTAGTACACAAATATTTACACTGGCCAGTGAATTGGTCCCTTTACCCCGAACATCACTTCCTGATTTTCACTTACTCTAAACCTCTCATTTCCCTCGGTCATCACACAGTCATATTTCATATCTAGAATCAAAACACAGGAATTGATGAAGATAGATTACGTTGTTGTCACCAAAACCATCTTTAGTGTCATTCTTGGTTTCTTTGGAGCCCAGTGCCCGAAGGCACATGGTTGATGCAAACACAGACAGTTGTTTTTGTGCTTTTTTTTATTTTCGCCATTGAGGCAAGATGAATATACAGTAATCAAACAGATCATGTCAAGGTCTGTCAAAGCAAAAGCACATTATAGTTGAGGGGTCTCAGTAATTAGATGGCAAATACAGATGCTTTTTGGTGAAAATGCATGTGAGGGAACAGTGCGGGCAGCAAGAGAGTGAAATAACGGAGCAACACTAATTCAACTTTCAGTTCTGTAAACTGAAAAACAAGACTGTTGAATTGTTGAATAAAGTCGTTATTTTTGTTTTCTTAGCATACAAAAAGTATTCTCATAGCTTCATACCATACGGTTGAACCACTGATGTCACATGGATTATTTTAACAATGTCCTTACTACCTTTCTGGGCCTTGAACGTGGTAGTTGCGTTGCTGTCTACACAGGGTCAGAAAGCTCTCAGATTTCATCAGACATATCTTAATTTGTGTTCCGAAGTTGAACAAAGGTCTTACGGGTTTGGAACAACAGGTGTGTGAATAATTAATGACAGAATTTTCATTTTTGGGTGAACTATCCCTTTAAGCTTAAACGCCATACACGTTTACTGCCTAATCACTAGGAACCACCAGATAATAAAGCGCCTTTTAAAACGTTCAATGCCTAATTAGTTTTAAAGGACGGTCACTTTTTATCGACATAACGCAGTCATGTTTTAGCATTGAAAGCCTGGTGATGCAGTTCGAGTCTGTTTAACGTGTGATCAAACTGCCATACAGGTGTTTAAGCACGTAATGGAGCAGGTGTGTGAGAACGTTATTTGAGTAGATGAAAACCAATTAGAGGCCATACATTGTATGCCAAACACCCCTGTTAGAGACTATACGTACGCATAGAGCTGAGGGACATCCCAGAGCATTGTCCTCACTCCCTTTCCTCATATTTGTAATGTCTTTCCTCACACACACACACACATAAACACATTTGCTACCCACCTGCAGAGTCTCAGTCTCCTTGATAGGTCAATGTTCTAATCACATCCATCAACTTCTCTAGCTCCTTCTGCCTCTCGTTTGTTTTCTCCATTGAAATGACTAGCCCTCCAGCAGTCTGTCAGTCAAAACAAGTTACCCTTCTATTTTTCCCTCACCCTGTCTTTCTGTCCCGCTGACTCTATCACTTTGCCACTCTTAATGTCTTCAATATCTCACTTGTTTCTGACAAAAATTGGATCAATAATAATTTCAGCATGAATTTAAACATTTCTCATCAACTTTTAACACCATTTTGTTTGAACTATGATATCAATATTAATTTTACAGCTCTATACACTTAATCTGTGTTAATAACAGCTTCTTTTATTAACGAGAAGTTTACACATTTTGATTGACTTACTTTAACTTAGAACTCTTGAGAAATACTATGACTTAAAGGGATAGTTTACGCAAAAATGAAAATTCTGTCATTAATTATTTACCCTCATGTCTTTCCAAACCCGTAAGACTGTCATTTATCTTCAGAAAGACAAATGAAGATATTTTTGATGAAATCCGAGAGCTTTCTGATCCTTCATAGACAGCAATGCAACTAACACATTTAAGGCCCAGAAAGGTAGTAAGGATATTGTTAAAACAGTCCATGTGACACCAGTGGTTCAACCGTAATGTTATGAAGCTAAGAGAATATTTTTGTGTGCAAAGAAAACAAGAATAATGACTTAATTCAATTTCTTCTATGAAAGACACAACACATGCGTGTGGTGCTGCTTATGCAGGAGCCGGCATTTCATCACAAATATCTTAATTTGTGTTCTGAAGATGAACAAAGGTTTTATCATCACAGATACAAGTCCATAACACAATTTGAATATGATTCATTTTACATCCCAACTATTTGTTTATTAATCCAAAATTTGCCAAAAAAGTTGACTGAATTCTGTGATTCTGTCACAGGGCCCTATTTAAAAACAGAGCAGGCCTAATAGAAAAAGAGTTAGAAAAAGAGACAAGGTAGTACAATTTTACTGTCTTTGTAGACAGGAAAAGTGGCAATTAAAGTGTCCAGCTGAGATGCTCTTTGACGGGAAGAGTATTTTGGTGTCAGTGCTGGATCTATCTACTTTTCGTCTACTCCACAGTCATGCATTACTGTAGAGAAAAGCTTAACAGTCATATCAGACACATACTGTACACAACTACAGTATTCATATGCACACAAACAAAACCATATGACACATACTGCAGCATATATCTTAAACATTATTAACTGTGTTTGCGTACAGCATGAAGTTTGGCATAGAATATATAGTACACAGTAGCTTGTTTCTTTTTAAAATGATTAACAATAATTCATAATAAAACAAAATAATTGGTTACATAACAACTGAGGGACTCATATGTAACTATTACAGAAGATCCAAACACACACTGATGCTCCAGAAGGAAAAAACAAAACAATGCATTACGAGCCGGAGGTGAAAACTTTTGAACAGAATTGAGATGTGTACATTTTTTCTTATTTTGCCTAAATATCATATTTTTTTCATTTAGTACTGCCCTTCAGAGGCTACAGAAGATATTTACATGTTTCCCAGAAGACAAAACAAAATAAGACAAAAAATAGTTA
Source organism: Labeo catla (assembly GCA_012976165.1). NCBI lineage: Eukaryota > Metazoa > Chordata > Actinopteri > Cypriniformes > Cyprinidae > Labeo > Labeo catla. The sequence goes on from VONZ01000001.1 coordinate 1,030,947, forward strand.
CCGTTCTTTAAATTCAAAAAGTTTTCAATTTTCCTTATGGTGCATCAGTGAGCATTTGAACCTTCTGTAATAGTTGCATATGAGTCCCTCAGATGTCCTCAGTGTGAAAAGATGGATCTCAAAATCATACAGTCATTGTTGGAAAGAGTTCAAATACACAAAAATGCTGAAAAACCAAAGAATTTGTGGGACCTGAAGGATTTTCTGAAGAACAGCAGGCAGTTTAACTGGGGTTGTAAACTTTAGAATGGGTCATTTTTTATAAATTCAACAATTATTTTCTTTTGTGGACTATATGTAAACAATTTGTATGAAATATCTTATTCACGTCAGTAATAAACAATAGCATGCATTTTGTATGATCCCTCTTATTTATTGGTAAAATAATTAACATTTTGCAGATTACAAAAGGGTGATGTAAATTTTTTACCTCAACTGTATTTTAAACTGTAAAAACAGTCGAATTCTTTCAACAGAACATTTTAAAGAACTATTTATTTAAAACTATTTTGAAAAATATTTTGTAACCACGTAAAAGTCACTTTTGACCAACTTCATGAATACTTGCTAAATAAAAGTAGTAATTCCTTAAAAAAATAATCATACTGACCCAAAATTTTCACTTTTAGGAGTACGCTAGCACACAGAGAGTTTTAAAGCTAAGATACAGACTGAAAGCCACAAAACTTCAATTCTGATTTCAACAAATAGAGCCCTGGAGGTGAGAAGTGTTTTACGATCACGGTCATTTCTGTTTACTACTGTTATTATGTGGATGAAAGTAAACAAAGCATGCTGCACAACTTGCCAACAAACCTCTTCTCAACTAACACAGTTTACAATAGCAAGGACTGTTACGTATCAAATAGCAGGAACGAAAACCCTTTTATAAACTTGCTTAATGAAAAGGGTGTAAACCCTAAATTACTGTGTTTCAGCAACTGCAAAAAATATGAAAAAATCTGTGGGAAAAAAAAGAATAACAACGTGCCAGAGATGATTATAAACTTGTTGTGATTGATGCGCTCGACGGGGGTTTACAAGGCAGCAAGAATACAATACTTGAGACGACATGCTGATAAACTACATCCGATCTCAGTGTGAAACCCGTGTGCGTTTGTTCTCGTGTGTGTGCGAGTTCTGCGCTGCTTCATCTGGTTCAGCGCCCAGTCATATCCTATCATCACAGTGTGTGCTCAACCAATGAACACACTGCCTTTTGCTTTATTAATACAAATGTATGTACGTAAGTCTGGTTGCCTTTGGAGGACCGAGGGGGGAGCCTCGACAAAGCAGCGAGCCCCGAGACAAAAGATGTGGGCAAATCTGCCCTGCTGACATGGAAGAATTCATTTCAATTACAAATGTCCTCCACAGCTCGGCAAAGACGAAACGCAACAGCCCTCCACCAAATGGAGTGTTGGAAAAGAAGGAGGGTGCAGTACATAGAGCGAATGAAGACACAAAAACAGCAACCTGCTGCTTTGATTTGCTTGGAGCTTGTGCTAATGATGCGGTGACATTATTTCCTTCGTGACAGAGGATTTTCCATCACAACGGTTCGCTCACAGAACATGATGCAATGAAAATCCAACCTTTGTTCCTCCAAGACACACTTCTACTTCTTTTTTTCTTTAACATTCTACTTAGGAATGCACGATTCCAAAAAAAAAAAAAATCTTGAAATATTTTACTTTATATTAAAATGCCTTTTGATTTATATATTTTACATTAAAATATTTGAACAAAATTAATAAATAAAAAAAATCTCCTAGTATACACTACACGCAAAAAAATTGGACCCAACTCACTCTTATGGTATGAAGAAAAACTAAACACAGTATTATTATTTTGGGTTCGTCCTTGATTTACATGTGATTTTTTCTTTCTCTGCACCACTGGTATGCAAATCAAACAACATTAAGATATTCATTCTGATATGGTCAGTGTCTGGGGAATCTGGTGTCAAAATTTCTTACGATTTAATTTTCTTCATGCTACTTGCATGCATCCTCTCTCTCTCCCTCCTCCTTTGTTGCTTATTCCTTTGTCTGAGTGTGTTTGTCTCAGCCATGCTTTTCTGCAGCGATGGCAATATTGTGGGAGCCCCACCATCACTCATTGCCGGCCAGTGTGTGTGTGTTTGTGTGCTGGTGTTTGTTTTGGGGGAGAGCTGCTCCCTCCTGTGAATTTGTGATTGTGGATGATTTTCATTTATGATATTCACCAGACACACCCATATATGCCATCATTAAATAATAATTTCATGGATTAATCTGATTGACTGTCCATTAATCAATCTCAGTCCAAATGCCTCCATACAATACAGGAAAACACTTTTTCTAGCATCAATTTTAGCATGAGCTTTATCTTGTGCTTCACATCACATCCGTGACACTGATATGCATCCATGTGTACCATAAATATGATGTGCCCCTAAAAGCATGAAGCGGGCTCAGTGTAATCAGGTGTGGCACCATTGGAATGCGATCAAGAGCATGCACCAAAAATACCATAATAGGTGGTTACAATACAACATGACAACAAGCACTATAATCATCTACCTGACAGGATCTGATGCATCACGTCTGTGTTCACCAGGAAAACATGTAGATGACCTTAAGTATCACTGTGATTGTATGCAAGTGTAGCGGCATGTTACACAACTTACAACGCAAGCTATAGTGCATTGATTTTGTAAGGGGTTTATGGATCTCCACAGGTCAAACAAAAAAAAGTAACATGTAAAATGTACTATTATTAATAACAATAACTACTAATACTATGGTTATTGAAATTGTGTTTTGCTTTAAGTTCAATACTTTTGAAACCCCACACATGACATGCAAAATTCATTATACGTAAATTGTGCACTTAATATAATTCATTCCCTCATTTTAAGTAAATCGTGCACACAAAATAATTAATTCTGCTTCCTGTCCACATTCTCACAAACCAACAGTTAAAATAATTCCATGCAATGCTGCAAGGCTTTTGAGAATGTGTGTAACACATTCCCAAACCAAAATATTTGTCCACAGCATAACATAATAGCAGCAACAGGTTTATGAGAATGCAGACAGGAAGTAAATCAAATTATTTCGTGCACACAATTTACTTAAAATGATGGAACGGATTATATCAAACGCAAAATTTACTTAAAACAAGGGGACGAATTATATCGAGCACACAATTTACGTAAAACAAGGGAACGAATTATATTGAGCACACAATTTACGCAAAACGAGGGAACGAATTATATTGAGCGCACAATTTATGTAAAAAAAAGAAAAAAAAAAAAAGGAACGAATAATATCAAGTGTGTGTGAGGGAACAAATTATATTAAATGCACAATGTACTTAAAACATGAGAACGAATTTTATCGTGTGCACAATTTACTTAAAACGAGGGAATGAATTATATAGAGTGCACAATTTATTTGTAAAATGGGCGAACGAATTATATTGAGCGCACAATTTATGTAAAAACAAGGGGAACAAATAATATCAAGTGTGCAATTTACAGAAAAGAGGGAACGAATTATATCAAGTGCACAATTTACTTAAAATGAGGAAACAAATTATATTGAATGCACAATTTATTTGTAAAATGGGCGAACAAATTATATTAAAATGGCGCAAATTACATAAAATGAGGAAATTAATTATATCGAGCATGCAATTTATTTAAAACAAGGTAACAAATTATATCGAGCGCGCAATTTGCTTTAAACGAGAGAACAAATTTTATCACGCAAAATTTACTTAAAACGAGGGGACGAATTATATCGAGCGCATAATTTACGTAAAACGAGGAAACAAAGTATATTAATATAAAATGAGGGAAGGAATTATATCGAGCGTGCAATTTACTTATAACGAGGAAACAAATTATATTAAGCACACAACTTATGTAAAATGGGGGAACTAATTATTTCAAGCACACAATTTATGTAAAACAAGGTAACAAATTATATCTAACAACAGAATTAAAACAATGGAATGAATTATATCCAATGCACAATTTACTTAAAATGAGGGAACTAATTATATCAACCACACAATTTACCTAAAATGGGCACAAATTATTATTTTGTCCACACAATTTACTTAAAATGAGGAAATGAATTATATCGAGTGCACAATTTACTAAAAATGAGGGAACGAATTAGTAAATTGTGTGCATGATTTACTATTTTTCCTGCATGTCATATGCAGGGCTCCATAAGTACTGCATATTTTGAAAGAATGATGTCCAATACAGTAAAGTAAAATGTTGGTGATTACAAAAAAACTACTTTAATAAAAATAATAAGAAGAATACATATTGTTCTACTTATTTTAATTTTGAAGCTTAATGCAGCAATAATGTTCATTACATCACAGAAAATTTAAGTTTACAAAAAAGTAAAAAATCAGCTTTAATTATATTATCATCATCATCATCATCATTATTATTAATTAAATAGTAAGAGGTTTTTAATATTAAATTTTATATTGTTCGCTGCAGCATAATTTGCCACAATGACATTCATTACATCACAGAAAATAAATAACAATACACAACAAGCCCATGTAGCCCAAGGACATGCAGTACTTAGATTACTGCACAAGCATTTTGCAATTTTAACATTTACGTTCCTCAGTCATTTAAACTCAAAATGACAATGACTCAAAATGACTTTAAATGACAATCGATTATGGAAATTCCTGAAAAAAGCACATCCTTAATATACACAGTCCACTGTCATCTCATTCATAAAACTCCATAATCAAGCACAGCCTAGGTCAATGTTATTCTGTTCTTTGTTCCAAACAATACAGAGAGTGGGACTCAAATCTGACAAGTGCAAGTAAAAAAAAAAGTGCAGCCATTATACCTAACAATCATCTCCTCACTAGCGCTCCAGACTGACATTTAGTGTCTCACATTAGAGCTGTAATTAGCAGCATATGGCTCCAGCATCATAGCAAAGGGGGTTAATGGACTGGGCTTTAACGAAGCGCACCGGCGTACGTACAGTAAGTGCTCCAATCAAACACTCCTCAAATTCTGCCTCTATCTTCACTCGTTAGTATTCACAGCGCATAAGATGCACATGATCAGCACCTTTACCAGCAGATTGAGAGTTTACATGTATGGATTTTCACACATTTTCTGTAGAGCTCTTCTCAGATCTTTCGAATGTCACGATAATCATGTCTCTTTAGCTAATCTCTCTCATGCTTAGATGAAAATCATTACGGCGTGTAGGAGGGACATGCACAATGACTAAGCTCCTCTGTTGCGCTACACATCGGCTTGATTGGTTGGGAACCCAGAAAGCGAGGTTGACATGGCTTTTTGTTGACGCCTCAAAGAATCGGTGTGATGCATCAACATCTGAAGGCGAAAAATAACAGGCACGTCTCAGATTGACAGGTCTTTAAAAGCACTGTACAAACAACGTTCAATCACAACGCAACATTTTACCACGGAACTAATGACTTTATAAACAGGACTTCATCAGCCTACATTGAGCACCTTCAAAACAAGATTTTGACAAACGGTGCCTGCACATAACACATCTGCAGACACAATGCTAGATTGTTGTGGGTTGTACCCAGAGCATTATTATGCGGTTGCTAAGATGCTTTGTGTGGCTATTAGCATGTTGCTATGTGGTTGCTAAGATATTTTTGGTTTCTAGGTGGTTGATTTGGCCTAAATCCAAAAAAGCCACCCCCTTTTCTACTATGATGTTCTGGCGCAAAATGGATTGGGTCCCACTTCAAAGGCTATGAAATATTTTAGCATGTTTTGTCCAGAGGAATTGAGTATGGCAGCCGCCACACCTTCGATGTCAGATAAAAGTGAATTAAAAGACTTCAAATCTTTACAGATTTAATTAAGCAAATCACAAACAATTTTCACTCAGAAATTGTAAAACTTACAAATTTGTAAATTTCACAAACAACTACAACGACAAGACAAAGGCAAGTAGTGAAAACACTAAAGTAGTGTTTTATTGTATACATCCCGATAATCAGTTTTATCATATGAAAGCTGAATAAATAAGCTTTTCATTGTTGTATAGTTTGCTAGGACAGGACAATATTTGACCGAGATACAACTATTTAAAAATCAGGAATCTGAGGGTGCAAAAAAATCTAAATATTGTGAAAATTGCCTTTAAAGTTCTTCAAATAATGTTCTTAAAAATGTATATGACTAATCAAAAATTAAGTTTTCATACATCTACAGTAGGAATTTTACAAAATATCTTCATGGAACATGATCTTTACTTTGATTTTTGCCCTTAAAAGAAAAATCAATAATTTTGACCCATACAATGTATTTTTGGCTTTTGCTACAAATAAACCCCAGCGACTTAAGACTGGTTTTGTGGTCCAGGGTCACATATATGGAATCTGAGGGCGCAAAAAAAATAAATAAAAATTGTGAAAAACTCTTTTAAACTTGTCCAGATGAAGTTCTTAATAATGCATATTACCAATCAAAAATTAAATTTTGATATATTTACAGTAGGAATTTTTCAAAACATCTCCATGGAACATGATCTTTAACTAATTTCCTTATAATTTTTGGCATAAACGAAAAATCTATATTTTTGACCCATACAATGTATTTTTGGCTATTGCTACATATATACCCCAGCGATTTAAGAATGGTTTTGTGGTCCACGGTCACATATGTGTGTGTACTGTGTATATTCATATGTATATATAAATAGATAGATAGATAGATAGATAGATACATACATACATACATACATACATACATACATACATGTATATTAGAGCTGCAAAACGATTAGTCTCGATTAACTGATTCAAAATAAAAGTTTGTTTACATACTATATGTGTGCGTACTGTGTATATTTATTATGTATATATAGATACACACAGATATGTATATATTTCAAAAAAATATACTTATATGTATGGTATGTAAACACTTGTATATAATTTATATTTTATATAAATATATTTTACATATAATTCTAACATATTTTCCCTTAATATATACATGTATGTGTATTTATATATGTATATATTATATACACAGTACACACATACAGTATGTAAACAACCTTATTTTGAATTAATCATGACTAATTGTTTTGCAGATCTAATGTATATATTTAAGAAATATTTAAGATATATTCATATTAGGTATTATATATAAATGTAAATAAATGACATATTTCTTAAATATATACATGTATGTGTGCATTTATATATACATACACAGTACACACAAATATATGATGTAAACACAAACTTTTATTTTGAATGTTATTAATCATTTTTAATCGATTTGACAACCCTAAAAAATATTTTAGATATAAAAATATGTTCAGATCATATTTGTACTATTAAAATTCAACTAAATACTATTAATCTCATATTGTACTACAATAATTTAGTAAAATATTGATAAGCTTTAACACCAGAATATGCAAATCTAATGTTAAACTATTCAAGAGGTCTTTAATCTTTATCAATTATTTAAGAAGAAACCAGCGCTCTGAGGGAAAACAGCAATAGTCAGGAATTAGGAGCTGGTGAACCTCACGTTTCAATTTAATACTCTATTATTTTCAGCAGAGTAATCCCATCAGCCCCTGTTTGATGTGTCGTGAATAATCAACAGCTCTGATCTATTACATACATGTTAAGAGGACTGGATATATCAGCATACGTGAGGTCTGGAGTGCTTCCTGTTGTCGCAAGTCTCACACAGAGCACATTATCGCTTTCCATTGATCCTGTGAGCAAATTCATTCCAGTCTACAAAGCAAAGACTTAGAAAGTCCATGGGAAATATACATGTTTGCTTTTTGAAAAGTCCAGCCCCTTTTTGTCTGTCCGCGGGGATAACCGAGAGTTACCTTCAATTGTGAAAGCGATTTCAATCCGTCGAGTTATACAAGCGCACCCACCGAATCCAAATCCGCTCACTTCCTCTCGTTGAATGTTTTCCAGTCACCTAAGCGTATCCAGGGCTACCCCCCCATTAGAATATAAATGAATCCCTGCCCGACTGCCGCGGTTGTCACAATGTCACCCACCTCCCTATACCCACTGACTTCTCCTTCATTTGGTTTCACGGCGACTGACATGGGGGTAAACATGGTGCTGGTCTGCAGCGCTGTGAGAGAACTCCTGATGGGCCCAAGTTCTAAAGGCCCATGTGTGCGGTTTTCTGAGGGAACAGAGGGAGACGTGTTCTGCCCTGTTTTATTCTGTAGGGAGCTATGAAAGCGTGAGCTGCGGGAAACCCTTTTGACATGACGGGAGCAGGGAGCAGGACGCAGCCCAGCGGTGGGGTGAGGGTGGAGGCTGGGGTTTGACAGGAACAAAAGACATCTCTTCATAGACTTCGGAATGGTGCGGGGAGTTTTCACGGCTCAACACCAGTGAATGAGGGCAAAATAAGTTTGCTTAGTGAGCTCACACTTTCTCAGAGCTAAAAACACAATAACTTCAAAGTAATCCAAAGGGCACTGACATTGCGAATGCACACACGTATAACGTAAAAACCTTATTAATGCGCGTCCACAAATCCACGGGCTTTTGATCTTCTGGCGGCGAGTATGAGAGTGTTTTGATGTTGTGGACCAGCATGAGTCCTGCCCAATTGGACTGAGGATCTATCAAAGGTGTCCAGCAATGGGAGGGAACCTCTCTGATCAATGGCTGCCCCTGGCTGGTGAGCCATCTTTAATATTTCAACTGTCTAGGCCTCACAACTCAGTTGAGACGGCTTAACAGAGGCCAGACGTTGCCGCAATCCAATAACCCGCTGTATGCATGCAAGTCTATCGCAGTTAAGGCTAACACACTACCTGCAGGTTACAGATAGAAATTGTTTGATTAGATCAAATACCTAAACAGTTATATGTTTAAGCTTTTATCTAAAACAAAGTTTTCAATTTACCACCTACTCATCTTGACGCAACCAATACAGGTACACGGCCATTCAAAAGTCAGGTTATTATGGATTTTTTAAAAAGAAATTCATACTTTTATTCAGCAATCAAAAGTGACATTAAAGGCACTTACGTTACAGAAGATTTCAAATGCTGTTCTTTTGAACTTACTATTCAAAGAATCCTGGAAAAAAAGTATTATGGTTTCCAGAATATATTAAGAAGCACAACTGTTTTCAACGTTGAAAATAAGAAATGTTTCTTAAGCACCAAATCAGCCTATTAGAATGGTTTCTGATGTGTCAGGTGAAACTGAACTGAAGTATTGAGTGCTGAAAAAAATCAGCTTTGTCATCACAGGACAATATTTTAAAATAGATAACAATTTTAAATTGTAATAATAGTTTAGAATATCTCCATTTTTAAAAGTGCAAAAAATCTGTTCCAAAAAATAATAATAATAATAATAATAATAAAATAAATAAATAAAACTAAATAATTCTTATCTTATCAACCCAAACTTTTGAACAGTAGTGTGTGTGTGTGTTTTATACTTATATAAAAGTCACAAAAAAATTCTGTCAATATCAATAAACTGATAATAAATTATGGGTCATAAACATAATAAATTAGGGGCTGACCGATTATCAGTCTAACAGATTATCGGCACAGATTTTTTGGTTATTAGTATCAGTCATTTTCAAAACCGATAAAATAATTTAAAAGCATTTAAAGGAAGTTTTTGTCAAAGCCCTTGTTATTCTAAATTTTGTTACGAATTTTAATTTTTAGACCAGAAATACATACATACGTACATACATACATACATACATACATATACATATACATATATATATATATATACATATACATATACACACATATATATATTATATATATATATATATATATATACACACATATATACACATATACACATATACATACATACATACATAGGTTCAAAATATCGGTTATCGGTCTACTTGATTACAATAATCTGTATCGGCATCAGCCATAAAAAACACATATTGGTCGACCCCTATAATAAATCAAATGTAAGATCATGTTCTATTATCAAGGTTATAAACTGTTTAATTAAAACATGACTGAGAAGGAGCAGCTGAAAAAAAGTTCTTGCTTTGGTTATTTATTTGAATCAAATAAAACAGTTTCAGTCAAAACATGACTCTCAATATTTAGTTGTACAAATAAATGCACTTAATATTTGGCCATTAATTTAAGTTTGACGCAAGGAATATTTAATATCCTTCATGAACACTGTAAGGCGAGCACTTAGGGCAGGGTGATATGGCCAAAAAAAATTTTCCCTTAAGTTTAAAGGCAGATTTTTGCTCCAGTGTGAAAGTTGTAAAAACCAGACTGTTAATTCTTTATGGTCAGAACATGACAAGCACTTCATGTTTTTTTTAATTCGTAACACTTTTCCAGTTATATTTCCTTAACAAAATAAATATCTTAATAGAAACATTAGGTTCTGCATGTTCTAATGAGTAATACAGTTTCTAATCAAGAACACAGGTTTGTGTTGCCTGATAACATTAATAATATATAACATTTTTTGTCTCGAGTTGGGATGCAGATGTAGATTTATGTTTATTATAAAGACCAGTAATATCTGTAAAAATTGTAGCAACCTTTTTATATGGTAAAATTTAATTATTTTGATTGTTTGAGGGGTTTTTTTTTATTTAATTAACCATTCCATAGTAGGAATACATTTAGATCATGATAATCACAGTTAAAACCACAAATACAGCACCTCAATACCATAGTAAAAAATGTAACGTTTTCTATGTATTTGTATGAAAAACAATAGTCTAAATACATTTAGTATAAATGCATAAACGCTATAGCTTATTCACAAAAAATACAGAGCTTATATTCCATTACTCCTTCAGTACATTTAATACAAGTCTACATTAATAATATAATAAAATCTGACACGAATACCCACATTTCTGACACAATGATGCAGTTAGTGCTACTACAGTAAATCCATGGTAAATGATGACGATTTGTAAATTAAAAAGCCTTCTGACTGTATTGTTTGCCAGCGCTGTTTGATCTTAGAGTTATTTGTGTTCTTCGCCGAATTCAAGCACTGTTTAGCGGTTGCGTGACCAAGACTAGTAAGATTGTGCCGCGTCGTTGTTTGAACTTTGATCCAAGCGGATAAACAGTTTGTGAGGCGTGCTTAAAATGACTAGAGCTCTTTCATTCCACCTCTGCCATATAAACATTATATCGAACATTTATCATGCTCTTGTTATTGTTTATCGAGGAAATATTGATCGATTTATCGCCCAACCCTACGAGCACAGTGAGCTTCTAAACGCCACTAATTGCGGTTCCTATTCTAATCTACGCCGAGTAAACAAATGCAGCACCGTCAACATTCAGCATAACAGTTCTCATTGTCCCATGTCGAATTCTTAAAGCATATATTGGCATCATTAGTATTCCTTTGAGCTAATGTCGTTTCCCCTCTGTGGGCCCTGCAGAGCAAGGTTAGTACAGAAGCGGTGAGGCATTCAGAAGAGCAAAAACAAAACCTGCCACTTGTGATATGAATGCACCACTGCTTTACAAAATCAGTGCTTAGTGTAGCATTTTGTCTTAAAACCATTAAGATCTTTAGAGGTACACTTTGAAAGCTAATTCCTTTATATTTGATCAGAGTGAACTGAATGTTCTACGCAAAAAGATGTGCCTAAATCTCCTTAAACCTCATTTTTGGAGGTAAATACTCAGAGCGGTTAGTGCTGTCCCACTGAGCGATAACAACAGGTACCACAAAGGGAAATTAAGAGGAACAGAGAAGCTCCACGGAAGAAAGGAGAAAATTAAAGGGAAGAAGAGAGAAAATTAGACAGCAGAGACGAGCAGACCCCTCTTGAACAATGCTGTCAGTCTGGGCCTCGGTCCCAGCCTCTACATGGGAACACAGTGTGTCTGTGCTTGGCTCCAACACTCTGTGAATAAGAGCAAGGATTGTGGAGCAGATTTTCTTTTCCTTAACTGATGGATAATGTGGCCCATTAGAAAACACTGATTTAATAAGTGAATTTCTGATATTATAAGCAGCATAGCAAATGCTCAAGAACACACAAAGGAATGTGAATAATAAATGTGGTCTGAAAGCGGTATCTTAAAGGGGTCATCGGATGCCCATTTTCCACAAGTTGAGATGATTCTTTAGGGTCTTAATGAAAAGTCTATAATATACTTTGGTTAAAAATTCTCAATGGTTGTGTAAAACAACACCCTTTTTACCTTGTCAAAATAAGCTCTGCAAAAATCATCTCATTCTGGTCAATGTTGCTTTAAATGCAAATGAGCTCTGCTTGCCCCACCCCTCTCTTCTCTCTGTGGATTGACGAGCCTGTTTACTTTAGCCGCGTTTAGCCGCTAAACTTGCTAACTAGCACATTATTAGAAAAGACGATCGCAAAGATTCATAAATAAACCCTTATACTCACTTCTGCTGTAAGTGAAGCTGGATCATGAATGATTCGCGCGAACATAGACGGATGTAGATCGGGAGGTGCATTCACTTCACAAACAAACGTAATCTACTGCATCTTCAGTGGCTCAGATGTCGGAAGTAAATGACGATCACTATGTTCATTATTACATCCAGCAACACAGCACCTCAATCGCTCAATTGGAGATATTCTTGACTAACTTACATCCCTGCTCTGGCATCGAAACAAAGAGGGCGGACTGTTACAGCTGATCTGAGGTAAAACGCTCATGTCAATCAACTATCGTGGGAGTGGCCTCTGTCAGTGTGACGCCACAACGACAGGCATCTAAGAACGGCTCGATTTGAAAAAGGGGATATTATTTTTACAGATTAATTAAAAACCACTGCATGGATTTTATCATTATAGGGTAGATTTGTACATACACTGCCAACACACATTAATGTTCAAACAGCATGTAAAAGTGAACTTAGCATCCGATGACTCCTTTAAGGACCTAGTTTTACATACTCTATTGTTTTATTTCAGTTTTTATTTTTTTTAAGTCCACAAAACGAGGTTTTTTCTCTTTATGATTAGAGGGTCTTTCTATTTTAATATGGCTTTTAATATAGCCTAATTTTAATCTATGAATGCTGTACCTGGCCAAATAAACTACTAACTCAGTTTCAATAAAAAATTATGTAACTTAAAAACAAAATATTATTATATAACCCAACTCTGAAGAAAGTTAATCTCTTAGAGAAATCAAAAGCATGATGAAGAGAGCTAAAGAGAAGACGAGAGTAATTATGCACTAGGCCAAAAATATAGACATCATTAAAGTGGAAATAAAAGCTTTATGTGAATAATAGAAGGAAATGAGTACATGGAGCCATTATTTTTCAGATGAACATTGGAGAGAAAAGAGAGAGAGAGATAAAGACATTTCCATAACAAACAAGTTCACTGATTCTAAATTACACAGAAAGCAAATTTAAAATGTGACGGAAGACTAGCGAAATCAATCCAGAAGAGCTGTTGCAAATAATGAGTGTTACACACGCATTTGTAATCTTATGGCAGATAAATAAATGAGACTAATTGCTCCTTGGTTTTCCAGGAAAACTTTAAGACTTGTTTTCAGAGAATTTTGTTCTTGCTTTAAGCAAAAACCTCACAAAATGTTGATATTCACTACTCATTCTCTGAAAACAAGACTAAATCTTATGAAATATTAATATATTGTGTACTTCTGCTTCTCAAATTGGATTTTTTGCAGTGATATGGTCCTCAAGACTATCATTACAGAGGATGGATGGTTTCTAGAAAGTTAAACAATGTGCAAAATATCAAAAACAGAATTACGTGGCTGTACACTGCATATTTACACTAAACATGAAATGTTTTCTTTTAAGATTTCAGATGGTTCAACAAACTCTCATACAATTCAAATGTATTTTTTATTGGAGAAACCACTCAGTCTGGACTCTTTAGTTAGAGTGGTCTAATATTAAAACTATTATGATTCATTACTCTTTTTCTCAGTGGAAATAGAAAAAGCCAGGGCATGTTTCTGCTGACCTTAAAATGAGCTATAATGCAAAAGAGGCAGGTGCTTTGTGGGCCTCCACATCTCTGTCTTTGTCTTTCTCTCTCCGTCTCATGAACAGAGCTTCACAGAGCCTAATTTCTTTTCAATTACACAAACCTCTGCTGTCTAATAGCTCAAATGTGCGCTATGTTCTTTGAGCTCCTGCATGCGCTTGTCTCACGCTGCTATCACAGTCGGGGGAGCTCATTGTGACGGATATCAACAAGGCCCGCATTTCTAACAAACAACAACCAAATTCACTAATCTCCAGTTGGCTCCCAAGGAAAGAATATTAAGATTCACTTAAAGAAACCACGCACTGCAGTTAAACACTCAGCCTATTGCCGTAATAACAGGTGGCGGCCTTAAGTGGCCACTCTCTTCCTTCCCAACTGCACCCAGGCATAAAGAGCTGACTGGAGGACGGCGAGGGGTCTGGCGCATTGACATTCCCCCAATGTCCAATTTGGAACAAAGAGCAGACGGCTTTGCCTCCCTTAGGGAGGTGTGGAACAATTCCTTCCTTTCTAGCCCCTTATTTGGGGCTGAAACTTATGGATCTTAATTGTATTACTCTGATCCGTATGGAGGGAGCGTAGAGGAGGGGTGAGAAAGCAGAATAGAAATGGAATTTTGATTTAATGAAAGACTGTAATCCCAAAGCTCTCTGGAGATAATTCGCTTTAAGAGTGAACATTATGCCAGTGCGTGGCTAAGAGGATCACGCCTGTTACGCAGAGAGGAGAGAGGGAAAGGGTCAGCTATGAAGGAGAGGGGAAAAAGGGGAGAAATGGAAGATGAAAAGGAAAAGGATGAAAGGACACAATAATCAGCCGCAGTTTACGCCTAGGATTACCACCTCAAAAAAAAGAGAAAAAACACTAATATATAATATTATAAATTAATGAATAATAATAATTAAAAAGTAAAATAAGTGTGAAAATTAAAACAAATATGTTTTAATTAATTTTTTTTAATAATTTTAAAAATAAGAGGCAAATATGTTTTACTAACAAGCAATAGAACCAGTTTAAATAAACGAGACAAGTTACATTGAATTCTGTGGCTAGTCTTGATCAATGTCATGAAGTTGTTGCAATTTCTACTAATCAGTGGTGACCAAAGGTAAATATGTGGGGAAAAAATCTTTGCGCTGGACACTAAACAATGTTGCAGCTCTCCATTTTTTTTATAAGAATTTCTGTGCTTAGAGAATTTAACCTTGATCTGTTAAGCCTGTGAGCCTTAAAGGATAAAACAAAAGTGCTTGCAAACCTCAGATGAAAGGTCCTGCTGAGTTTCTGCGCATAGAAATATTTGGTATTTCCAAGTTAGAAATCTGTGAATGATAACCTAAAGACTTAAAAAAGGCAGACTACAGACTGCAACATCTAAAAAAATGGAAAAAATGAAAAAAAAAAAAAAACAAAACAAAAATGTAACTGAATTGTTTTGATTCTTAGAACTGGAGTAATGGCTAGTGAAAAATCATATTTTCCCCATCACAGGAATAAACTATATTAAAATGTACAAAAAGATAATCTTTTAGTATGTGAACATGCTGTCTGAAATGAACAAATGATTCTTTAGAGTTGGTTCTTTGAATTATTTAAAAGACTCCAGAACTCACAAGTTTTCAGTTTGAATCACTCGGAGAAATCTTTCAATGAATGAACTCACAGTCAGTTATTGAATTAACTGTACTTGCAACTCTTTGTGATTCATAAACTATTTCCAGTCATATCCAACTCACATGAAGCAAGAATTATATGTACTTAATTAAATTTTCACTATATTAAAAAACACTACATTAAATATTAAATTTAAGTAGAAATATCAGTAAAAAAAACTTGAGCAGATAAGCAGTAAAGTAAGAAAATGGAGTAATGGCTGCTGAAAATTCATATTTTGCCATCACAGGAATAAACTGTATTTTAAAATGTATTACAAATCATATTTTATGTGAACTTTCTGTCCGAGCTGAACAAATGATTCTTTTGAGCTTGTTCTTTTAATTATTCAAAGACTCAAGAATTCACAAGTTTTCGGTTTGAATCAGTCTGAGAAATCCTTCAAAGAATGAACTCAAAATCACTTATTGAATGAACTGTACTTGCAACTCTGTGATTTGCAAACTACTTTTAGCTGTATTCAGATGAAGCAAGAATTAAATGTACTTAATGAAATTAAATTTCTTAAAAAAAAAAAAACACTGCATGAAATATTAAATTAAGTACACACTGTAAAAAATAAAAAACACAATTTGTTGAGTCAGCTTCAAATAATTTGTTACCCTGCTGCCTTAAAATTTTAAGTTCATTCAACTAAAATAAGTTTAGTCAACTTGAAATGTTAAGTTGTACTAAGTAACAACTTAGATATTTGTGTTTGCTAAACTTAACAGATGGGTGAGTAACCCAGCTGCCTTAAAATATTAAGTTGATTCAACTCAAATATCTAAGTTGTCACTTAGTATAATTTAACATTTCAGGTTGAATAAACTTTTTTTGAGTTGACTGAACTTAAAATTAAGGCAGCCAGGTTACAAATTATTTTAAGTTGACTCAACAAATAGTTTTTTTTTTTTACAGTGTACAAATATCAGTAAAGTTGAGGAAAACTTAAGTAGAAGAGCAGTAAAGTAAAAAAATGGAGTAATGGCTACTGAAAATTCATATTTTGCCATCACAGGAATAAAATGTATTTTAAAATGTATTAAAAATCATATTTTATGTGAACTTGCTGTCTGAGCTGAACAAATGATTCTTTTGAGCTGGTTCTTTGAATTATTCAAAAGACTCAAGAACAAGTTTTCGGTTTGAATCAGTCTGAGAAATCCTTCAATAAATATACACAGAGTCACTTATTGAATGAATTGTACTTGCAATTATGTGATTTGTAAACGACATTTAGTCATATCCAACTCAAATGAAGCAAGAATTACATGTACTAATAGATTTTCATTATCTTTAAAAACACTGCATTAAATATTACATTTTGAGTAGAAATATCAGTAAAAAAGTTGGGAAAAAGTTGAGCAGAAGAACAGTAAAGTATAAAAATTGAGTAATGTCTGCTGAAAATTCATATTTTGCCATTACATGAATAAAATGTATTTTAAAATGTATAAAAAGATCATCTTTTAGTATGTGAACATGCTGTCTGAGCTGAACAAATGATTCTTTTGAGCTGGTTCTTTGAATTATTCAAAAGACAAGAACTCACACATTTTTGGTTTGAATCAGTCTGAGAAATCCTTCAATGAATAAACACAAAGTCACTAATTGAATAAACTGTACTTGCAACTCTGTGATTTGTAAACTACATTTAGTCGCATCCAACTCAAATGAAGCAAGAATTACATGTACTTAATGATATTTTAACTATATTTAAAAAAACACTACATTAAATATTAAATCTAAGTAGAAATATCGGTTGAGAAAAACTTAAGCAGTAAAGTAAGCAGAAGCCAGATACAAAAAAGATGGCAAAGAGAAGAAAGTAAACAGACATTATAAATGAACTGCAACACTTGAACAGGAATTTAGCGTGCTGGATAAAAGTAAACCCTTCCATTAACTAACCATGGCTCAATTCTGAACTTGCTCACCCCATTGAAACACTGTCACATTGTGCAAGGGACCATTGTCTAAGACTCCTTTGGCCCCTTTAAGGAAAGAGGTGACAACTATAGGCTTGAAAACTAAGATTAATGCTTCCCAGCGTCTAAATACCAAACCCACACTCCATAAAGACCTCCCCTTCACTTAACTAACAGCCTTCCCTCCCTCTCTTGTTTTTGGCATGGCATTCACTGTGCCCGTCGCATCATTACTCAGGCTACGGGTAATTCCACCAATGTGCTAAAGGCAATAAACCCTATTCAGTGCTCAGTGTCTGCTCACAGCGTCTGTGGTGATGAGTACACAGGCAAACCCAACAGCAGAGTAGTGGAGCATGTACCACAGTACATTGTACATGCCATTATTTTACCCAGGAGTTCCTATCTAAAAATGAAAATTCTATTAATTATTTACCCTCATGTCATTCTAAATCAAGACCTCCATTCATCTTCGAAACACAAATTAAGATATTTTTGATGAAATCCGAGAGATTTCTGACCCTGCATAGACAGCAACGCAACTACCACATTCAAGTTCAAGATTGGTAAGGAAAAAATAGTCCATGTGACATCAGTGATTTAACCATAATGTTATAAAGCTACGAGAAAACAAAAAAAAAATGACTTTATTCAATTTCTTGTCTTCAAAATCAGACTTTGACACATCTGTGTCAAAGACTCACAGGGAAGAGAAAAAAATTCAGAGCACAACACACAAACTAATATTTCCAAAGAGTTTACACACTGACAGTCAGTAGTTTTGCACTTTGGAAAGGTATTAATGACAACGCAGTCCTCACTCATAGATAAGGTGTTAAGGCCAGTAAAAAAGGTTTCCCTTGTACCACAAGACAGATTGTCTCATTATCTCTCAATAAGCCTGTGAAATGTATCTTATATGCAACAAATGTGTGTCTCCTGAGAGGAAACCATGCAGTGATTGGCTTCCCATTCCCCAAGGGAGCTCTCCTTTTTTTGTAGATTATTATCACCGAAACATCTCTATGCAATTATCCTGAATGTAAAGCTCATTATAACAATGGTATGCGAGTTTCGAGATGACAACAAACTGAGACTTGCTTCTAGCAAATTCACTTGGAGGTTATTGTAGACGCAGATTGCAGGGGCCAGATGGGGGTGGCTGGGTTGGGGAAGGCGTTTTATCTCAGGGAATACTAGTGGAGCTCCAATGACCTGAGGGACGAAGAAGCAGACTGCTGGTTGCCCAAGGATACAATATTTCCTTTGCCAAGCAACATTGACTTTCATCGCTTTCACCCCAAATTCACCCAATAGATATCAAAGTCGCTGAACCTCCGCAAGCTACGCAAGGGTATCTTCCCAAAGTCACTGTCAATACCATATCAAGAGTTTTCAACAAAAACTTGACTATTTACATATTCCAACCTTCAAATTCTGATCTAAACGTCTTTGCTTTAACAATTACAGCTTGAAACGGCTGAAAACAAGAGTTCTTTGAACTTTAGCTATTGTTTAAAGTAAACATAGACCAAAGAATATACCTTCACCCTCAAAGCATATCCCGTATGAAAGAGACAATAGCCCAAGGGGGATGCGTTTGAAGATGTTATTCTTGAAAAAAAAAAAAAAAAAAACTCAGAGGTGTTTCTATTGTATAATTCATGCCAGTCCGGTTTTGGTCTTTGGAGTGAGTGTTTGATGATGCGCGGAGCTTGTTCACAGTGGTATTAATATTTATTGACGGTTTGCCAATCTCTTCTCTCATTAGCGAGCTCTCCTTCAGGCTAGGATGGGTTCCTCTATGGACTGGTCCATATGGACTAATTCACACTTGCCAGGTATGATGAGAACTAACTTTCAAAGAGAATAGATTGAGAAATGATCACGGAATCAAGGAACCGTAACAGCAAATGCATTTTGATGTTAAATGCGTTAACTGATTTTACAAGTTCAAGCTGCTTTAAATTTAAAGAAATGCTTCAGCCAAAAAATAAAACAAAAAATAACTTGTTTTACTCATGTCTTTCTGAAACAGTTGTGTGCAGTTCTTCTCTATACACAAGCTGTTTATAGTGACCATGTGACAAAATTAACCATCATAAAAAAATATTATGAAACAGGGAATTTGACTCATGCTCTCATTCTAGTCTTCTGAATCATTTGATAGATTTGTGAGAGAACTAGGGGTTGACCAATATATGTTTTTTATGGATCGATGGCTATGGATCGATTATGGATTTTCAGTGCCGATTTTTACACCAGACAAATATATCAGTTCAAAGTATCGGTTTTATTTTTTTAAATAATCGGTATTATTACAGATTGATAACCGTAGACCGATAACCGATACTTTGAACTGATATATTTGTCTGGTGTAAGAATTACAATTAATGTCAAAATTAGGAATGACAAGGGCTAAATTAAATTATTTTAAATTTGCTTTAAAACTATTTTAATCAGCAAATCGGTTTTGAAAATGACCGATACCGATAACCACAAAATGCTTAATATCTGCACCAATAATCGGCCAGGCCGATAATCGGTCAAGGCCTAGAGAGGACCAGACATATTGCATTATACATATATTAACGATATCAAAATCTCACAATATGATAATATCGCAATACGAAGTCTAAAGTATGATATTTATTGCAATATTTAAAAAAAAAATAGACAAATGAAGAAAAAAAAAAATAATTACATTTTGCACATTTTAAAGATAAATTATTCTATCTAATTGAGTGCTGAAATAATAAAAAAATAAGAGCTCCAACCTTAACTAAGAAAACTTAAGTCAGAAACTGGCTTGTACCTGAACTTTAAAGGGGACTCTTTTTATTTGTGATATACTGTATCAGTCTAATTTACATTCACACTTGTGTTTTAGAAAGCCAAAAAATTTGAATTTAATAATAAAAACAACAACAACGACAGTAATAGCCATATATTGTAAAACAACTGCACTGCAAAATAAATAAAAATGAATATTTCACAAGTACATTATTTTTTGCTTTACACTGGAGTAGGGAAATTACAATACTTTTCCAGAAATTTAGAATTTGGACTGCAGTAACCTTAGCCATTTAAACTGCTAGCTGTCAGCAATTCATATCGCACTTCTAAGCTTTTATTTTGACAGAAACAGCAGTAGGCGTGGCGTGGAAAACATCGGATCACAAGCTGATCGCCTGAACAAAGTGAATGCTTTGCTTTAAAGTGTGCTGCGAAAACAGACTTGATGACGGGATAAGGAAATACTGTGCTTTCGGTTTTAGTTCATTGGACAGATACTGTGTCAAAGCATAATGGCCCAAAATACAACTTTAAAGACCTTTTTTGTTAGAATAAAAAGTTCAAATATATTTAAAGAACTACACTTTTTGCCCAGAAGACCTATTGTTTCATATCGTCATGTGACCATGATAATATCGAGACTATCGAGAGTTTTGCTACCGCATCAGTCCAATCCGAGCACAAATTGTTATTTTAAGACTTACATTTCAAATTCTCACACAAAGAAATCAAGTTTTAAAAGACCTTGATATATTATTCTGATTTCATAAACAATTCTTATGTAGTGATTTCACATACATTTTTGTGTTTAGATATACATGCTGAAATCTGAAAGAGACGACCGCATATACTGTAAAAAGACGAAGTATTTACAATATTACCACACAGCTTTAGAAACCATCTTTATACGAGTACTTTATATTCTACATATTACACAATTTTGTAATAATCAATTTTGGATATAGACTCACTATGAATTGCTGTTACGTAAAAAGAATCTATGAGAAGACTCTAAAAATTCTCTTTTTGCATTCTGATGAACCAAACAACAGAAAACCGAATGAGGATTTGGATTTGGAAGATAATAATAACAGACTTTTTATTTCTGGATAAACTATCCCCTTAATAAAGGTACAAAAATGAATGAATTTTACCCCTGGTCACAAGTGCAAAAATTTACAGCATGAAAAGCAAATTTAATATGGGTCAGTAGACCGCCTGAAAAAGCTGCTACGTGTCAAGCATATTTAAACATGCAGATTATCCACAACATGTTGTTCTTCTGCGTTAATGGCAGTTTAGCCGTAACCCTTTAAAACATAAATATGCAAGAACATAATTTTGCCAGAATCTGGGTGTGATTATGCAGCGTTATCTCCATGAGTCTCATTATCATCGTTCTGGGGATGAGAGCAGTGAAGGGGCAGCTGGGTGAGACAAACAGCAGGGTGGCAGATCCGGCAACCTGGATCTAAGCCCCACAAAAACAGCGGGACACTGCTCTCTCACTGGTGCCCTCTAAATACATGATACTGATTTACTGTGGCAGCAAGGCAAGGACAAACAGTGGGGAAGGAAAGAGCTACATTGCTGAACCAAGACCTGAAGTACTGAAATGTCCTATGGGAAATACAGGTTGTAAACACACAAATCTTTTCTAACGGACAACGAAACATGAGTCCAATCCAAAGATAAACACATGGCATCCTGTGCTGTCTGACAATTACATGGACAAAAAAAACCTGAATAACAACAATTGCTTGACTAAATGTATTTGTTGACTGATCACATGTTTTGAGGGCTTTTTGAGCCTTTCCTGATGAAACATGGTGCTTTGATCAAGAGCACTCAAATCTACGCTTCCAGTCACATATCAGCAGGACTTTTCAAAAGAGGCAGCTGGGTCTTTGAAGTCAAACTTGGCCTATGGCGAAGCCCAGCTATGTATCATATCATTCAAATGTTAAAAAAAAAAAATAAAAGTAAGAAAGAAAGAAAGAAAAAAAAAAAAACATTTTCTTCATCGTTTGCTGGGAAGATTTTTCAATGGATTTCAGTCACGTCCCAAATCCCAAAACAGCATGGTCATTTTATCATCACAATTTTAGTCACAAACTAAATTTTTGTGCTATATTACATAATTTATGAATGTAGACTAAGCATGCTTTTGATACACCAGTCAAGTTTTTAAACCGTAAGTTTTTAAATGTTTTTTTAAAGAAGTCTTCTGCTCACCAAGCCTGCACTTATTTGATTCAAAAGTACAGCAAAAATAGCACAATTTTTAATTATTTTTACTATATAAAAAACTGTTTTCTAATTAAATATATTTAAAAATGTAATTTACTTCTGTGATTTCAAAGCTGAATTTTTAGCATCATTACTCCAGTCATGTGATCCTTTAGAAATCATTCTAATATTCTGATTTTCTGCTCAAAAACCATTTATTATTATTATTATTATTATTATGTTCAAAACAGCTGAGCAGAATTTTTTCAGGTTTGAATGAATACAGAATCTGAAATAGAAATCTTTTGTAACATTATAAATGTCTTTATCATCACTTTTGATCAATTTAAAGCATCCTTGTTAAATAGAATTATTAATTTCTTCTAATAGTAGTGTACGATGTCACAAAAGCTAAACTCTAATCTTTGGATCTTTCCATTCATTAAAAAAATCCTGAAATTTGTTTTAAATATTGTTTTAAAAAGTGTCTCTTAAACAGCAAATCAGCATAGAGTGATTTCTGAAGGATAATGTGACAGTAGAGTAATGATGCTTAAAATTTTAGCTTTGATCACAGGAATAAATTACATTTTAAGATATATTTAATATTTTACAACATTGCTGCTTTTGCTGTATTTTCAATCAAGTAAATGGTGAGCAGAAGAGACTTTTTTAAAAAAAACATTACAATTCGTACTGTTCAAAAACTTTTGACTGTGTAATTCACAGCTCCAGTTACGAAGCTGAATATTTGAATATGCAGATTCAAATTGCTAAACAACTTGCTCATTGTAATAAAGAAACCTAAAACTCACTAACAAAGGAATCAATTCCAGACCTATTAAAGCATCGTCCTTTATATTCGGTTTACAAAGGCATAATCAGTGCTAAAATACTAAAAACGGCTCTGGTATCTTAGATAAAGATTCGTCTGCACTGTCAAATCAAAGGAAGTTCAATTGACCCAGACCACCCCGAGAGCGATTCCACAGGGTAAAAATTAATTCATTCTTATGGGTTGTTCTACTTCAGAGTGCTTTACAGATCAAAGGCTTCGCTGCAAACGTATGTAAACACAGTTTAGCTGAGCTAATCGCGCTTTGCGTCACTTAGTTAAATCATGGCCCGTTTCGTCCCTTCAGATGCGTTTTAATTGCATCATTTTTTCTGTATCGGTGCTTTACGGCACTCCCGGCTCTACCTCATTGATCTGTCCCTCTGATTGTTAGAAACAGCGAGCAAAGACACTGGGGAAAGAGGCCGTTTTTTAGGCCAAGCAGTCAGACAGTGATAGTGCTGAAATCTCATTTCACGACTCACTGCCGTGTTTGCAAAGCCTGAGGCAATGATGCATCCCGGGGAGCGGTTCGGCTTTTCAGACGCATGCAGGTTGTCCAGGTGGACGTCAAAAGGCGAGGAGATAAGAACGTTAACAAATGACACCGGGGGCTAAGGTCACACTACACTGGGCTCAAGCTTCCCAGGTCTGCTCATCTGGGTGCTAATGGCTTATTGATCTGAAGCGTTTCTCCCAAAGCAAGGCCGCATAAACCCCGACGCTCAGCGGAGATCAGGCGAGCTGGACTTCTGCAGACACAGTTGTTCCTTCCAGTCCATTTTGTAAGATGTCGATCAATATGGCTCCTTAAACTGCTTTAAAACGCTTATACATCTTATTTTGGGATTACTTTGAGAGCCTTTAAGGAACCAGACAAAAACGGCACTCTCCTTAATGTCTAGGTTTTTCAGAGCTAGTTTTTTTTTAGCTAAGGCAAAGTCAGACTAGAGAGGTTTCAAAAGAGACTTAAACCAAAAGCAAATAGGTTATTCTGTCCATTTGTGCTGCAACGCTATTGTTTCCTCCTAAAAATATAGATATACATCAAGGATGATTCCTAACAACATCAGTCAGGAAAACTTATAGCGCAGATATAAACTCTAGTAGCAACGGCAGCGGCGAGGAGATTAATGGGTCTCAACTTCTCAGTCCCGTAGTGCCGCTAATACAAAACTGCGTCGCTAAATTAGATGGAGGAACAACTGGCACTATTACTCAAAGATAATTGCTCATTACATCATCAGTACTGTATCGCCCGCCAGGCAAAAATCATATTGACAGAAAGCCATTTGTGGTGCTGTGTTGATTTACCAAGTCTCTTGTCAGTGGATTTCATTTTAACACTGCTCATTTATATTATTAATGGCCATGAAATGGTCTTTGTAATTGCGCCTTCAATGTCTTTGTTTTACTTTCTCCTGTGAGCTCACTAGGGTTGTCATGCTTTGTGTAATATCTCACACCTAGCACTCTTGTATTGTCGGTTTTCTCCACGCTCTATGGATCAGTGGCTGAAATTAATTTTTTATTAAAGGAGAAGTCCACTTTCAGAACAAAAATTTACAGATCATTTACTCACCCCCTTGTCATTCAAGATGTTCATGTCTTTCTTTCTTCAGTCATAAAAAAAATTATGTTTTTGAGGAAAACATTTCAGCATTTTTCTCCATACACTGGACTTCAATGGTGCCCTGAGTTTCAAAATGCAGTTTAAATGTGGCCTCAAATGATCCCAAATGTGGTTGTAAACGATCCCAGCCGAGAAAGAAGAGTCTTATCTAGCAAAACGATCGGTTACTTTCATAAAAATAATACAATTTATATAGTTTTTAATATTAAACGCTCGTCTTGTCTTACTCTGTCTGCACTGTTTTGTTCCGGTTCATGACAGTTTGGGAATGTTAAAAAACTCCCATCTCATGTTCTCCCTCAACTTCAAAATCGTCCTATATTGCCGTTTTACCTTTTTTGTTATGGATGTTTGATCTGCTTTGCATGTTCACTTTGCAAAGACTGGGTCGGTACTTTTGCAGCGATGTAGGATGATTTCGAAATGATTTTTGAATTTGAGGGAGAAAATACGATGAGTTTTTCGACATACACTAACTGTCTTGAACCAGAATACACAGAGCTCAGGCAAAGCAAGACAAGATGAGCGTTTGAGATTAAAAAGTATTTAAACTGTATTTTTTGAATGAAAATAACAAATCGTTTCACTAGATAAGACCCTTCTTCCTCGGCTGGGATCATTTACAACCGCATTTGGGATCATTTGAAGCCGCATTTAAACTGCATTTTGGAAGTTCAAACTCGGGGCACCACATCAGTCCATTATATGGAGAAAAATCGTGAAATGTTTTCTTCAAAAAACAAATTCTTTTTAACTGAAGAAAGAAAGACATGAACATCTTGGATGACAAGGGGGTGAGTATATTATCTGTAAATTTTTGTTCTGGAAGTGGACTTCTCCTTTAAGGGGCAATATTTGATTACTACGTTTTTTGGATACACTTAACTTTGAGGTCCAATTCTCGCTATTAACTAACTATTAACTATAAATTTAGCCTAAATAAACTCCTAATTTGTTGCTTATTAATAGTCAGTAAGGTAGTTGTTAGGTTTCGGTATGGGGCAGATTTAAGGGATCTAAAATATGATCATGCAAAATAAATAAATGTGCATTATAAAGTATAAACAGTCAATTTGTTAGTTACTGTATGTGCTCAAAAGTGATAATTGGTCATTAAAATATAGTGTTACCATTTCTTTCAATACAATCCTCATTACATTTCTACTCCATTTTGTGGCAACAGTATTTTCTTTTTTTTTTACTTTCCCTTCTGATAATAAAAAAAAAATCATCTTAAGAACTTGCATATTATTAATTATGACATATAATGCACTGCCAGCCAGAAGTTTGGAATTCTGAAAATGTTTAAAATGTTTTTGAAAGTCTATTATGCTCATAAAAGCTGCACTTACTTGATCAGTGCAGTTATCAATACATTTATATAGATTTTTTAAAATGTCATTTATTCCTGTGATCACAAAGCAGACTTTTTAAACAGCCATTACACCAGTCTTCAGGGTTCTTTGATGAATGGAAAGTTCAATGAACAGCATTCATTTGAAATATATTTTTTGTAACATTATAAATGTCTTTACGGTCATGTTAGACCAATTTAATGCATTTATGCTGAATAAATTTATTTAAAAAAAAAAAAAATTTCAATGTACTATATCACGGTTTTTATAAATATATGCTTAAAGTATTAAGCAACAAAAACTGGTTTTCAATATTGATAATGAATTAAATAAATAAATAAATGTTTTTGAGCACCAGTTCATGATATATGAATGATTTCTGGCAGCTGAAAATTTACCTTTGCCATTGCAGGAATACAGTAAAAATAATCAAGTAGAAAAAAGAGTGATTTTAAATTGTAATAATATTTGCCAATATTACATTTTTACTGCATTTTCACTGTATCAAATAAATGCAGGCTTGGTAAGCATTGATAAGCAAACACACACACACACACACACACACACACACACTGTGAGACTGTAAGAATCCCAACATCCTGTGCCCCTCTCATACTAACTTTAAAAGATAGACCGCAGCTAGTCTAGTCTAGAGAATCATGAGACATGTTGTACTTCCTTATATGAATGTGATATTTTATCTTTCCATATTTCTGCTGACAACCAATATTTTCACTTCCCTGTATCTACTACATATTAATCGAAATGTCAACTTATTCTAAAATTCTTCAATCTGAACAATAATGCTACCAAAAATCAAAAACCAAAACAGCTGACAATAATTGTATGCCCCTATATTTCAAATACCTGTAGTATTTTAAACACTGAAATTCATTTTAAAGAAGAAAATAACGGGTATGTGCAGCCATTTAATCACCTCATTAAGACGCACAGCAAAAGCACTCTAAAGTAATTAATTTCTCTTTTTTTAATGAGGATATTATGCATACTGCCTTGCTGAACAAAAACTGTGGCACTCATCTGCAGAAAGTTCTTATGAATTTTTGCCCTTTGACAATAGTGCCTCAACAAAAATTTACATTTCATTTAGCAGATGAACATCGCATGCATGATAACACCCAGAGTTATTTGGTGAATGTAAAAAGCACACAATAAGTGCCATATTGCAGCTATGGGAGGCAGGAGGAAATGAACAGGCAAGATGTTATCGAGTGTCTCCATCCAATAACAAATTGCTTGTGCACACATTTTATTTCTCTCTCCATATTTGTGGCAAAGGTGGGCGAGGCTTGCCCCACAAGAGTGGGCATCCTGGTGTCTACCATTTGCTCACTGATTACATTGGTGGGGGAGGGTTGGTGGAGAACAACAATCTGTGCACGAATCTAGGCACTGCCAAAAAACGAGACACCGGTGGAATGAAGTCTATTCACGTGCTCATCCGTCTCCTTTCATCTCCCGTGGTACTCAGCAGGTGGACATCTCTGGCAGCAACGCAGAGAGACTAATGTCATAAATGGGGCACTGCGTGTTCTAAATTAAAGATGAAGCATTACATACACCGTGTTGCACTTGAAAGGTAGACAGATTGCAATTAACTAACATATATTAATGAAAAAATTCATTGGAGAAAACAACAGGAAAGAATGATTTACAGAATGATATGCAGAACAACATACAACAGAAAAGAAGAATGAGAAAAATGATAGAATACATAGAATAAAAAAATATTTAATCAATTATATATAGATATAAAAATGCAATGATATATAAAACTAGAATTAAAAAGACAGATATTTGACATCAAAGACATAGATATTCTAGATACCACACAGACAGATCAACAGATGCACAAATAGACAGTCAGAAGGATAGACAGAATGATATAGATATCCTAGATATCTGACAGACAGAACGATATAGATATTCTATATTTCGTAGACAGACAGAATCATAGATATTCTAGGTATCGTAGACAGATAGAAAAATATAGATATTCTAGATATTGCAGACAGAAAAAACAATATAAATATTCTAGATATCGTAGACAGACAGAATGATATAGATATTCTAGACATCACAGACAGAAAGATGTAGATATTCTAGATCATAGACAGAAAGAGATATTTCAGATTTCGTAGACAGACAAAACGATATAGATATTCTAGATATCGAAGAAAGACAAAATGATATAGATATTCTACATATCATAGATACAGATATTTTAGATATCGTAGACAGAATGTTATGGATATTCTAAATATCGTAGATGGACAGAAAGGTGTAGATATTCCAGATATCGTAGACAGTGATATCGATTTTCTAGATATCATAGAGAGAAATGTATAGATATTCTAGATATCGTAGACAGAACGATACAGATATATTAGATATCGAAGACAGACAAAACAATATAGATATTCAAGATATCTAGACAG
Source organism: Labeo catla (assembly GCA_012976165.1). Lineage (NCBI taxonomy): Eukaryota > Metazoa > Chordata > Actinopteri > Cypriniformes > Cyprinidae > Labeo > Labeo catla. The sequence goes on from VONZ01000001.1 coordinate 1,059,873, forward strand.
TGATAATGATTTCTAGATATAGATAGAGAAAGGTATGGACATTTTCCAGTATCAGAGACACAAAACTTTGTAGATATTCTAGATATCAGAGATTGCATTGGTGAATTATATAGATATTTTAGATCAAGACAGACAAAACAATGTAGATATTCTAGATTTTGTAGACAGACAGAACAATATAGATATTATAGATATCAGAGACAGACAAAACGATGTAGACATTCTGATTTTGTAGTAGACAGACAGAACGATGATATTCTAGATTTTGTAGACAGACAGAACTATATAGACATTCTAGATATAGATAGAGAGATATAGATAGAGAAAGGTATAGATATTCTAGGTATCATAGACACAAAACTTTGTAGATATTCTAGATATCGTAGACAGACAGAATTATATAGATATTTTAGATATCGAAGACAGACAAAACGATGTAGATATTCTAGATTTTGTAGACAGACAGAACAATATAGATATTATAGATATCGTAGACAGACAAAACGATGTAGATATTCTAGATTTGTAGACAGACAGAACAATATAGATATAGATCGTAGGACAGACAAAACGATGTAGATATTTAGATTTGTATACAGACAGAACGATATAGATATTCTAGATATCGAAGACAGACAGAACGATATAGATATTCTAGATATCGAGACAGACAAAACGATGTAGATATTCTAGATTCGTGAGACAGACAGAACAATATAGATATTCTAGATATCGTAGGACAGACAAAACGATATAGATATTCTAGATATCGGAAGACGTTACAAAAACGATGTAGATATTTTAGATTCTTGTAGACAAGACAGAACTATATGATATTCTAGATATCTATATCAGACAAAACGATGTAGATATTCCCAGGATTCAGACAGACAGAACAATATAGATATTCTAGATATCGACAGACAAAACGATATAGATATTCTAGATATCAAGACAGACAAAACGATGTAGATATTTTATTTTAGATTTTGTAGACAGACAGAACGATATAGATATTCTAGATATCGAGACAGACAAAACGATGTAGATATTCTAGATTATATATATTCTAGATATCGTAGACAGACAAAACGATGTAGATATTCTAGATTTCGTAGACAGACAAAACGATGTAAGTTTTCTAGATTTCGTAGACAGTGATATAGATTTTCTAGATATCATAGAGAGAAAGGTATAGATATTCTAGATATCGTAGACAGAATGTTACGGATATTCTAGATATTGTAGACAGCCAGAATGATACAGATATTCTAGATATCACAGACAGAAAGACTAGATATCATAGAGAGAATGCTAGATATTCTAGATATCGTAGACAGACAGAACAAAATAGATACTCCACATATTGTAGACAGACATACTGATATAGATACTCTAGATATCGTAGACAGACAGAACGAAACAGACAGAATGAAATAGATATTCTAAATATCGTAAACAGACAGAACAATATAGATGTTCTAGATATGGTAGACAGACTGAACAAAATAGATATTTTAGATATCATAGACATAACAATATAGATATTCTAGATATCGTAGAAAGACATGTTGATATAGATATTCTAGACATGGTAAACAGACAGAATGATATTCTAGATATCGTAGACAGACCGAATGATAGGTTTGGTAGATATTGTAGACATGTTTGAAAATCAAAAGATATTTTCCATCTGGGTTCAGGCTAACATTAATCTGCACACATGAGCCTCTCTGATTGTCCATATTTGAGGATTGCTATGCCCCACTTAGCTCCCGTATTCCAGTGGGGTGTTAATCCCCCTGCTTCTGATGTATGAATAGTGGGTAATTTATTTAAACCAGGCTGAATCCAGTAGTTAAGCCAAAGTAACTAAGCAACAATGACTGAGCTGCTCTTTGAGGACACAGACTTCGGGAGCACATGGTTGGTGGTCTGGTGGAAACTAATGGGACCCTTTAAATGCAGTCAGAGTCATGTGGTGCTGACTGAAAGTAGCAGGAAAGATTGCAAGGATTTGATGAAGGATAAAGCCACAGCACATGACACAAATGACAGGGATGGGAAAAGATTCCACCCATTATCCTGCTGCAACACATGGGAATTCTGCAACTGTCTCCAATATCACAATACTTTCTTGTGTTTATTCCAATACGTACAAGAAGCATTGTGCACTTTAGTGTACAATTTAGCAATGCTTTGGCTGAGCAGATTTGATTTCTTAGGCTTGTTGAGACTTACTTGCGTCACAGCTTTACAGAGGGCTGTGAGCTCCCCACAAGCCTGGCACTTGCACCCGCTGGCCTCCTCACACTCCTGGCTAGCAGCATGTCTCCAGCCTGGCCACATGTGCCATGTCAGGACCGCAAACACAATTGCAGGGTGCCGAGCGGCACAGCCAGGCTGTTCAGCCCAGACTGATCTTTGTACTGTGCAAGCCCTGGGGCCTTCTGGCAAAGGACAGTCGTCTTGTTTATCCAAGTCTGACAGCACAGAAAAGCCCGTTAGTCCAAGAAGGTCTGACAGCACAGAAAGTCACAAAGGTCAAAATTTCCTGGTTAATCCCAGCTCCAACTCCTATGTTTCCACAGCGACTGATTCAGCAACAGTTTACACTAAATTGAAACATTTCCTAATAATGTACTCCCCCTCAGGCCATTCAAGACGAGTAGATGAGTTTGTTTCTTCATCAGATAAGGAGAAATTTAGATTAACATCACTTGCTCACCAATGGATCCTCTACAGTGAATGGGTGCCATCAAAGCAGCTTTTCACAAAACATTAACTGATGGAGTCATATAAATTACTTCTGGATTGCTGTGATGCTTTTTCAGCTGTTTGAACTCCCTGACGGCACCCATTCACTGCAGAGGATCCACTGGTGAGCAAGTGATGCAATGCTAAATTTCTCCAAATCTCTTCTGATGAAGAAACAAAGGCATCTACATCTTTGATGAGAGGAAAAATGTGCAACTGACTGAAGCACAGAGGGAAAAGAGTGAAAATAGAATTGGTAACAAGTCACATTTTTCTTTCTGACAGACGTGAAATAGAAAAATATAAAGTTATACAGAGAAATGTGCAGAGGCAACAGCATGTGTTGAGAAAGTGTCAGTCAGAAAGAAAGAGTGATCAGGTGGCGCTTCTATATTCGTTTCATTGCAAGTTTAGAATTTGTATCCTTAGGCCTGCAGCTCCTCAGCTAGTAATAACTGTGATATTAATTATGGAACTCTCCAGACAACGTTACTCTTGAAATATATGCAGTATCCCTTTTAGACTTAGACTTGCAAAATAAAGCCAGCCTTCACTTTCTATTCTGCATAATACAAAAACGCATTTATGTTGCTTGCTAAAAAGCAATTTTCAAAATAAAATAAGGAATTATATAATATAATATGAGGGAAACTGATCTTCCGATATAGGTGTAGATTCTGGAATTGCTACCGTGCTAGACATAATCATTTCCTCATTACACCTTCCACATAGGACTGCACTTCTGTCAGCAATAATACATGTCAATAAAGTTTTAAACAGTCAGAGTTTTGAGTTTATTCGAACACTGCTTCTGTACAATACATATAACACATACCACCTGATGATGTAGATATATCCCAAATAATGCATCTTGATGATAGAATTCCCACAATTATTTAATAATTGTGCATCAAAGTCACAATTGATTTTTCCAGTAAACCATCTCCATTTGACTCCATTTGATTGATTTGTCATATAGAAATGTATCATTGTTCCAGTTGGCAAGCCTAGTTTCCTGAGTGTCACAGAAAACTATCTGATCCTGCTTTTATTAAAGAAAGACATAAAAGCCATACTAAGCCACAGCAGCAGTAGTGGATTTTATTTATTTGAGGCCCTAAGGATATCATGCTTTGACAGAACGATTAGAGTGCATTCATAGAACTGCTAGGTATATCATATGTATACTATACATGTGTACATTTAGGTCACTGTATATATGTTATGTACACTGCTTTGGATCTCAGCCGTCTTAAAATTTGAAATCACACACAATCTGAGCAAGGTGGCAAATAGACCTCAAAATACAACTGAAGATCTTCAAAACCAATTATATACAATTACATTTATGTTATCTATAAAAATAAATCTGTAATCTGAGGGTGCAAAAAATAAAAAATAAATAAAAAAAATTGAGAAAATCGCCTTTAAAGTTGTCCAAATGAAGTTCTTAGCAATGCATATTACTAATCAAAAATTAAGTTTTGATATATTTATGGTAGGAAATTTACAAAATATCTTCATAGAACACTTAATATCCTAATGATTTTTGGCATAAAAGAAAAATCATTTTGACCCATACACTGTATTTTATGATACTGCTCCAGATATACCTGTGCTACTTAAGACTGGTTTTGTGGTTCAGGGTCATAATTAATAAGCATTTAAATACTAGAAGAATATAATATATCTACGTTCCTATGATTTCCACGATACAGAAAACACGGACAGAATCATGATATTCAGTCATAAAAATGTTATTTTCTGTATAACAGAATGTCACAGAATTTTGTTGAATTTTGGATGAATAAATCAAAACTAGGTCAGTACACTTATATCAAAATGCAATAGAATACCACAAGAATACTATTTAAATATAAATCCTGCATGTTCTGCGTGTTTGTGTGAATGAATGATGCAGATGTGCGGTTTCATTTACTACACACACACACAGGAACACACAAAGAAGAGTGCGTGACGCTTGCAGTGTTTTCAGGTCTCAAGAACTGCTCTGAGAATCACTTACTGAGCATTTTACCATTTATTTTGAGAAAAACTATCCTCATATCATATACAAACAGAAACTTAAAAGGTCTACACAACAGTCTGACAAAATAAAACTTGAAGAAACTGTGACAAAAATATATGACTTAATGTAATTATAGTACTACCACTACTACTACTAATAAAACTATTATTAAAACATTATATATTAAGCAGAACAATTATTTACCAGAAAAATGTAAATAGACATTTTTTGACGGAAAAAAATATAAATATATAATTAGACATGCTTTTGATTATTAAAATTGAATAAAACCATTAAAATGGAATCCAGAAAATGAATGGAAAACACAGAATTTGGTGAAAATAAAACTAAATGAGAAAAAAATAAAGCGTATTTCTTTGGGCCGTAAAAATGTATTTGTTAAACTATTAATAAACTGCTGGTAAACTGTGTAAGTTGTATGATTTCAAATAATTACACATGCCACACATTACACATTTTAATTTAACCATTAACACATGTTCTAGAAAAGTGAAAATGGAAAAAAAGAAATGTGGAAAACAAAAAATGGAATTTGGGGGAAAAAAAAAATAAAACTTTACAGGGCTCTATATATGTATAAATCCATCCATCCATCCTACTCTCACTCTTTTTCTTTCTTATTGAGTAACCCACTTACACACACACACATACACACACACACGCACGCACACGCACACACACACACACACACGCCAAGACATCACAGCACGCTAAGACACGCACGCCAAGACACGCATTAATCATCACAGCCAAGACACGCACACACGCACACACAGAGCAGCCAACTTAAAAGCAAACTTTCATCACTGTAGTCTGGAAACCTTGGAGACAGCAAACATCTGATAGGGGGAGGCTCAGAGGAAGCGCAATGCTGTCTGTGAACCCCATTTGACAGAACTTCACAGAACTCATACTCACCACTCCAACTCCAAAAACCCCATCTCCAAACAGAATACACAAACCACTCCTCAACCTCTCTAGGCCGTTTACCAGAAATAAAACCCTTCACACTGACTAACAAAAGCACTTGCTAGCAAAGTGTAAACCAGAGTGTCATTAGAGTATTAGAGAACAACAGTGATTTTGCAATCAGCAGGCTTACGCAGCATTACATCTCTACAAGAAAATATTACTACATTATGCAACTTCAATTAAAAATACAGCAGATTTCTTGAGTTCACAGATGGCCACTGTCTCCAGCTGTCTTAAAAACCAGACATGTGAAAGTGCAGGACGGTTAGTTTGTGCTGCCGCTACACACACTGACAAATGACAGAGACAGCCCTTCACACATAACTACAGACTGACATAAGACATTCAAAACAGATTCAAATCATTCCAGAGATATTTCCTATTTTCCTTTAGAAAGAGTTGCTCTTGAGAAACAAAAGAATAAAATGGTATTCTGCAACTTTACACGACACATTGCTGTTGACAGGCTGCTCACAGCATTCAATCTACCTTGAGACTGAGAGCAAAGACTACCCACCGAGTCATGCCGGTCGCTCACAGTTATGTTGCCTGCAGTTGTTATTTGGCTCAGGGAAGTTATGAAGATACAGCCACTATATTGTTTATGGACTTTTATGATCTCTCTCTATTTGTCAAGGTTATAGGAATATTCTGGGATCAGTACAATATACACTACCAGTCAAGAGTTGCTGAACTGTAAGTTTTTAATGTTGTTTTAAATAAGTCTCTTCTGCTTAACCAAGCCTGCATTTCTTTGATCCAGTACAGCAAAAGCAGTAAAATTGTGAAATATTTTTACTACTAAAAATGACTGCTTACTTTTTGAATATATTTTAAAATATAATTTATTCCTGTGATCAAAGCTACATTTTCAGCATTAGAAATTATAGAAATTAATACTTTTATTTAGCAAGTATGCTTTAACTTGAAAAAAGTGCTGAAGACATTTATAATGTTACTAAAGATTTCTATTTCAGATAAATACTGTTCTTCTGAACTTTCTCTTCATCAAAGAAAAAAATTCTACTCCGTTTTCCACATAACAATAGTTGTTTTTCAAGCAGCAAATCAGAATATTAGAATGATTTCTGGAGAATCATGTGACTGGAGTATGAACGCTAAAAACAGAAATCAAAGGAATAAGTTACATTTTAAATATATTCAAAACGAAACTAAGTTCCTCACTATTTGTGGAACAAAGCTTACACAAAAAGGAGAAGAGGGCTGTAACAGGTTTTTTTTTCTCTTCATTCAATTTCTTTTTCTGAATGAAATCATGACAAAGAAGTGAAGAGATAATTAGGTGTCCACTTAGTTTAACTTTCAGTATCCCATTAAAATAACTGAAGTTACTGTTTCCTTTAATTATTAGGTGAAAGTTACAGTATATGGTGCTATAAAAAGCAGCATAAATTAAATAAACTACATGTCTCTTGCATAATGTGCACCCCAGAAACTGGAACTGTACAAAATGAAATCTTTTTGTGATTACATTACGTTGGTAAGCAGATCAAGCTCACCTAACTTTGTAACCTAATCCATCAATAAAATGGAGAGATAGAAATGTCATGTTCTGCAGTCGCCTCATTCAACGTGAGGCGGAGATTACAACAGCGCACATGTTTGTCACTGACTCTTTGATCATTTCACTATTCACTTCATTTTTCCAATTCTCTTCTCTCAGTAGGAAAGATACACACAAATGGATCAATTTTCTGTCCCCTAGGATGATTTAAAAGAAAAAGCTTTAAGACGCATTATAATAGCTTGTGGCTCTTTAATTACTTTTTTCTATTTTAGAGTGCTGAAAAGTTAATTGTGACAGTTTGTTTTTTTATTGTTTTGTTTTAGATTAGTCTCTTATGCTCACCAAGGCTGCATTCATTTGGTGATAAAATAACATTACTAGTGTGAAATATGACAATTTAAAATAACATTTCTACTTTAAAATGTAATTTATTCCTGAACAGCTGAATATTTTGCAGCCATTACTCCAGTCTTCAGTGTCACATGATTTTTAAGAATTCATTCTAATATGCTGATTTAGCGAAACATGTACATTATCAACTTCAAAAGCAGCTGTGCTGTTTTTTTTTTTTGTGGAAACCGTGATCATTTTTAGGACTCTTTGACGAATTGAAAGTTCTTTTTACACTTCTCACAAAAATACTGGACGTTTTTACATTTGTGACCCTGGACCACAAAACCAGTCATAAGTGTCAATTTTTCGAAATTGAGATTTATATTATATAGCTTTTCATTGACATATGGTTTGTTAGGACAGCACAATACTTGGCCAAGATACAACTAATCTTTGAAAATCTGGAATCTAAAATATATATATATATATATATATATATATATATATATAGAGAGAGAGAGAGAGAGAGAGAGAGAGAGAGAGAGAGAGAGAGAGAGAGAGAGAGAGAGAGAATTACATTTGATATATTTACAGTAAGAAATTTACTAAATATATTCATGGAACATGATCTTTACTTAATATTCTTAAGTAAAAAATAAAAATCAATGACCCATACAAGGCTAGTGCTACAAATATACCCGTGCTATTTAAGGTTTTGTAGTCCAGGGTCACATTTAGCAAACAATAATAATTTAATATTGTTAAATGCAATGTCTGTTTTTCATTTAACAACTAGTGATTTTAGTTTGTAGTGTTTTATTTTTTGTTTATTTAGATAAAACAATCTTTATCATTTATCAGTTATGCTGAATCAAACAAAAACAAATCAAATAAAAACAAAACAAAAAACAAAACAAGACAAAGCAAGACAAAATACAAAACAAAAAGCAAAAACAAAGGATAAAACAATTAGTCATTTATCGGTTATTGGCAACAAAGCAAAAACAAAACAAAAGTAAACTAAAAACCAAGCCAAATCAAACAAAACAAGACAAAACACAAAATAAAATAAAACAAACCATATAAAGCAGAGCAGATCAAAAACAAAGGATAAAACAATAAATATATAATATAAATAAAAAACAGCAAAAAGAACTAAACAAATAAATAAATAAATAGAAAGTTCTTTTCAAAGATTTTCTGATTTTCTGTAATTGCTTTTTGAAAAATGCTTTTAATACAGAATGTTGCATTAAACTGTCTGTACAATAGCTTAAGCCAAACCATAAATAGCTAATAATAAGACGCATATAAAAACAATAAATATCACTTCTCTGACACTTCTCTTACAATCGATTCTACTAACATTAGCAACCAGTCAAACTAAAACTCAAGTGCATAATGGATGACCCTCCATCTCAAATATTCCCAAACCGCTAGTTACTCACTCCACGGTGGTCAAGCATTAAGGTAAAATGCCAGTCTCTACACGACTAATCTCATATCTCTAAAGATAAAGCTCACCCCTTGATTAATTATCCCTCATCTAATTATGATAAACCCAAAGAGCTGCTCAGCCCATATGTCCCTGATGAAGTAGAGGAGAACATTAAACATGACGACGAGTGACCTCAAGGACAGACAAAAAAGGTGAACTCTTAAATAAACATCTACTGTAACTCCTTACAAAAGAAACTCACATTTCAAATAAAGACCAATGTGTGGTGTTTTGCAGCTAATTCCATGGCTGTGGAATCTGGCTCAGGTTGTCTGCTTCCAACAACATCCAGATCAACAATAATTAAGGATGCATGCCACGGATCGAAAAGCCTGTTTAACATGTGCCTGAGCACGGATAAGAAGACCAAAGCTGGCGTATTGGGCTCAGCTGAGACAGCTAAGGAGATCACATCTTGAAGATGGGCTCCAAGACCTGTGGGCCAAGGAAAAGTAAGGCAAACAGGATTGGCCAATGCAGCCAGGCAGTAAGCAATCGGATCAGATCAGGGAAACCAGCATTATCTGCACAAGCTGTCTGGTGAACTGGAGCGACAGACAAACATCTGTCACGTGTCGACATTTCGCCTTTCCCTTTGGTATGTGGTCCACTTGAGATATCTAACAGAAAGGAAATATGACAGAGCAGAGGGGGGTCTCAACAACACTTTTCATTTACGCTTCACCACCTCAACCCTCCCCCACCTTCACTTTTCCCTCATTTCATAGGTGATAACTCATTACGGCAGACCGTGCTTCCATAATTGGAGCGGAAAGAGAAGGAATAGGGGTTTGACACTTAATTTGACCTGCTTTGTATTTCCCTCATATCTTCAGTATCTGCATAGCTTTCATTATGGATCTATTCAGAGCTTGTAGATACGATCATTACAGATCCTGAGCTGCCAGTTAAGGTGACCAACGCTAAGAGAAGGTTGCTGTACATATCATGTCTCCTTTGAAGCGTGTTCACTCACTAGCTGGATGTCCAGTTATTTCTGGGCTTCACTGATGTATTTTTAAGATGAAACTCTCAGTGCTGGCTCTACCAAATCAGCTCTGTCAAGACCCCTCACCTAAAAGAGATTTTACCTGCTCATGCAGATCGGCCATAGGGTCACTGAGTGATGGAACACATTAAAACAGTGAATTTCAACAGAGGTAGTGCTTACAAAAACAGATAAAAACGTAGATAATTCTCGAATTAATCCATTAAACACATATAAAGAAAAATATAATGAAAAAATCTGGAATGTACAACACATTTGTATTAGATTAATTATAGCTTTTTTTTTGGGGAGGGGGTATTATTTATAGGTATAGGATATTGGACATATTTCAGAATACTGGATATTTTTACGTGTAGCAAACAATAATAATTTAAATGTTAAATGTAATGTCTGTTCTTCATTTAACAACTACTGATTTTAGTTTGTAGTGTTTTTATTTAAATACAATAAATCAGCCATTTATCAGTTATCGGCGATAAAGCAAAAACAAAGGAAAAGTGAAATAAAAACAAAGCCAAATCAAAAAAAAAAAAAAAAAAAATCAAATCAAAGCAAAAACAAAGAATTAAACAATTAGCAATTTATCATTTATCAGCAACAAAGCAAAAACAAAAAAGCAAACTAAAAACCAGGCTAAATAAAACAAATCAAGACAAACCAAGACAAAACAAAAAAAAAATAAAACAAAACATAAAAAGCAAAGCAAAAACAAAGGATAAAACAATCAATTATCGACAACAAAGCAAAAGCAAACTAAAAACCAAGCTAAATAAAAAAAACAAAAAACAAAAAAGAAAGCAAGACAAAACACAAAACAAAATAAAGCAAAACATAAAAACCAAAGCAAGCAAAGAATAAAACAGTCACTTAGTTATTGGCAACAAAGCAAAAGCAAACTAAAAACCAAGCCAAGTCAAAAACAAAACAAGACAAAGCAGACACAAATAAAATAAAACAAAACATAAAAAAGCAAAGAAAAGCAAAATCAGTACAAAACAATCAGCTATTTATCACTTATCAGCAATGAAGCAAAAATAAAACAAAAGCAAACTAAAAACCATGCCAAATTAAAAACAAAACAAAACAAAATATAAAGGAAGGCAAAAACAAAGGAAAAAACAATCAGCAATTGATCAGTTATCGGCGACAAAGCAAAAACAAACCAACAAAAAAAAACTAAAAACCATGCCAAATAAAACAAACATGACAAAGCAAGACAAACACAAATAAATAAATAAATAAATAAAACATAAAAAGCAAAGCAAAAACAAAAACAAAGGATAAAACAATCATTGGCAGCTAAACAAAAACAAAACAAAAGCGAACTAAAAACCATGCCAAATTAAAAACAAAACAGGACAAAGCAAAGCAAAAACAAAGCACACAGAAACGAAAATCTGAGCAAAATGAAGACGAAAAAAGAGAAATGGAGGACGAAGCTAGTGTCTTTTCTACTGGCAGTGCCAGTGACTGTTGTATGCCAGCTGCAGTTGGCTGTCAGTTGGTTGGGGGGTCTAACAGTGAGACAGCTGGTGAAGTCCCATGTAATGACATTTCCACAGTGAGACAAATGTCACTCCAGCCTGTTCCTGTGAGTCCCACAAGCCGTAATGGCTGTCTACTCATCGCACAAAATCCTTCTCCGTCTTCATCCACCTCGAAACACCTCCACGTATCTCAAACAATCTTGACAGAAACGAGCAACGCAATGGAAAGGGAGATGCTGAGGTCACAAGGAAGCTTGGGAGGCACATAGGAAGCTGACAGACTGCCAACCTCATCCACATGCAACAAGCTGCTCAGCACACAATATGACCCCAGGGAGAAGATTGCCAACCTAATCCAAGACACATAGCTCTACTATATTCTCTTTACACCAGACTGCACTATCAAACTATAGCCAGAACAAGATTTACATTTTGACCAAGACATTTGAAATGTTGTTTATAATTTACAAACTGCAGTGGGGCAGAAAGATTTGCCATGCACAAATATTGTAAATCAAATCACCAGGGATAGTTCAACCAAAAAATGTTATTTATTTATCCTCATGTCATTCCAAATCAGTAAGACTTTCTATCTTCTGTTGAACACTAAAATAATACATTTTGAAAAACGTCTGGGAGATTTTTGGACTGTACAATTAAAGCCAATGGTATACAATGATGTTTACAACCAAATGAGAGTAAGACAGGTTTAGAACAATAAAACATTGTTATCATAGATGGGTTTAAAAGACATATTCCATAATATTAGTGATTAAAGTGCACTTAAACTAAGGAATGAGAACAATATTTGAACTGAATTAAGCTTGATAATAGAGCTGCATGATTATGGATAAACTGAGAATCATGTTCTGAGAATCATGTTTTCTTTCTTTCGTTTTTTTTTTTTTTTAAACAGAGATCACAGTTCTTCCACGATTCTGAACTAAGCAAAATAACATGTAATTTACTAGAGGCTATGACAAATTATTAATTGCCTCATTCCATTAAAAAATGTTTCATTAAATTGAATGAATTTTACTTGTTCCATTACTGAATGAATCAGCGGTTTTTTGAACAAATCTCTTGAATGAATGAGTCAATGACTCACTCATAATACTTTACTTGTTCCATTACTGAATGAATCAGCGTTTTTGAAAAATCTCTTGAACAAATGATTCAATGACTTACTCATAAATACTTCACTTGTTTCATTACTAAATGAATCAGCGTTTTTAAACAAACCTTGTGAACCAATGATTCAATGACTCACTCATAAGTAGTTCATTTGTTTCATTACTGAATGAATAAGCATTTTTTTAACAAATCTTCTAAATAAATGAACTCAATGACTCCTTTATAAATACTTCACGTGTTCCATCACTGAACCAATTAGCGTTTTTGAACAAATCTCTTGAATGAATGATTCAATGACTCATTCATAAATACTTCACTTGCTCCATTACTGAATAAATCAGCGTTTTTGAACAAATCTTTTGAATGAATAATTTAATGACAAATACATTTTTTAACAGTCACTTGTCACCACCTAGTGGCAAAACAATGCAATAAACATTGTAATCGACAAACGTTATTTGAGGCACCAATTTTGAAGCAAAAACTACTTTCAAAAGATGATCAGCTCTATTTTGATCGCTACCATAGATATTGTTTACATCCGAACTACAAACTTTTATCCCAGTACACTGTAAAAAACAATTTGTTGAGTCAACTTAAAATAATTTGCTACCTGGCTGCCTTTAAGTTCAGTCAACTCAAAAAAAATTTATTCAGCTTGAAATGTTAAGTTGTACTTAGATACTTGAGTTGATTCAACTTAAAATTTTAAGGCAGCTGGGTTACTTACCTTGCTTTTAAGTTTAACAAACACAAACATCTAAGTTGCCCCTTAGTACAACTTAACATTTTAAGTTGACTGAACTTAAAATTTTAAGGCAGCAGGGTAACAAATTATTACAAAGCTGACTCAACAAATTGTGTTTTTTGTTCTTTACAGTGTACTTCTGTGATAATATAAACGACTATACAACAGAAACAATAAAGACTGTTTGTAAAGCTGCTTCCTACCTAACTGAATTGAATCAACACCAAAATGATACAAACTGATTAAATGACACATGTTCTAAAGAGATGTTTATAGCTGAACTGAACTTGTTTCATAACATTTATCTTTGAAAAGATATTTTAGCAAAATTATTTTCGAGATTGAGGTTTTTGACATCAAAGCACATTGAAACTGTACTTACCTATTAAAAGTAGCTGCCAGAGGCATTACCAAGATGGCCACCAAGCAAACTTACTTGCCTTTGATGGACTTAGTTGGTGCATGACTTCAATATGAAACAGTATTGAAATGTATTGTCTACTGCAAAATTCAGGAATAGGAGATTAGGTTTAATCAAAGTACCTCAAAAAGGCACCACATATTTTCCAGGATTACGGTACGAATCCCAGAGTACTTTGGCCAAATGTGTATAAAGGCCTCCACTTGACCGTGTGTACACTGGCATGTAAATTAGCAACAAAGGTAAGAGGCTTTAGAGCTGGTCTTTCTTTGCCGTAGCTTCTTTGTACTAGGCCTTTCATAAGGAGAAACGCTAAACCTTTAATGAAGAGACTTCCATAAACATGATCCAGACTTAATTAAAAGATCTCCTGGTCAGTGTATAACCGCAGTTATTTTCTTGTCATTCTTCCTCCAGCATTTGAGAATAAACTCCCCATACAGACTGAAGTGCTCACTGAAATAACACTGTCTCTCCTCTGCAACTCATTCATCATAGATTCTAATAATTTGCTGTCCTGTGGTCCACGACTAATAAGACCTAATGGTGTTGTGTGTATACGTGTGTGAGTGTGAGTGTGTATTAGGATGCAGGAGGAACTGCACCGCTTCGGTCTTTGAATAATCACCCTCTGTGGAGCAACAAAAGGCTGTAGCTCTTCTGGAAAAACAAATAGGCCTCATCAAAAACCACACAGAAGGCTTCTAAGGCATTGGGGCAATGTGAATAGATAAACTGTCAAAGGATAAGGAAAGAATATGCAGCGCCTCACAAAGCCCGCTTAGCTGAAGTCATTGACAGGTATTTATCTGAGACTCAGAAATCTGTTCATGTTGGACACAAGCACTTCATGTAGAAAATGCTTTTTGAGGAGAAAATAAAAGTTTGTATTTGGGCTTCCAAAAGAACTGAAGCACACAAAGCCTGCTAATTTATAAGACGCTTGCAGTTTCACACAGGAGTTGAACTGGCTCAAACGATGGTGACCTTTTTCTACAAGCACCCAAAGCTACAGATATCAGTTATCTATAATGAGAAAGCCTGGCTATAAATCTAGGGTTTCACAGGCGAAATTGGAGTGCAGTGGTGCAACAATGGAAACCCAGTGGGTGATACACAGATAGAAAACCAAGCATATTGCACATCAGGGCCCCCGCCCATTAAAGTGATCCACACTGGACATGAATTGAACTCAACTCAACTCATGCAGGCAACGGGGGGGGGTAGGTTTCTCAGTAATTGCTTCCTTTGATTAAAAGGGGGATATTACATTGTAAAAAGCTAATCTCGCACTATAATCCATATTGATATCATTATTAATGTTCTATGAATGTAGATATACCAATAAACGTTATGCTATGACAGTCTATAATGAGTCAATGTGCTAATGTGTCACTTTGTGAATCTTTCTGAATGACTCAAAAATCAACTCAAAGAGTCAACTGTTCATGAACAGTGTTGCCAGATCAGGTGGACAATTTCCAGCCCAAAAGCTCTCCAAAACCCAACCAATCCAAAAAAAAAAAAAAACTTTAACTGTCAAAATAATGTGATTGAATTTTATTGCCATGTCAATCAAGGTTGATAAGGACCATTGTAACTCCTTAAAACAAAATGCGACCCTGGTCCACAAAACTAGTCTTATGTAGCACAGGTATGTTTGTAGCAATAGCCAAAAATACACTGTATGGGTCAAAATTATCTATTTTTATTTTATGCCAAAAACATTAGAATATTAAGTAAAGATCATGTTCCATGAAGATATTTTGTAAATTTCCTACCGTAAATATATCAAAACATAGTTTTTGATTAGTAATACGCATTGCTAAGAACTTTATTTGGACACTTTTAAACACGATTTTCTCAATATTTTGATGTTTTTGCTCCCTCAGATTCCAGATTTTCAAAGAGTTGCATCTCGGCCAAATACAGTCGTATCCTAACAAACCATACATCAATGGAAAGCTCATTTATTCAGATCATGTATAAATCTTAATTTCAAAAAATGTACCCTTATGACCATTTTTGTGGTCTAGGGTCACAAATACAGATGACAAAATAATATAAAAAAGATACGTTTCCCAGGCAAGCAGACCAAATCAAATTCAAAATCGCCCAATCTGGCAACGCTGCTCATGAATCTAACTACACAGAATGGCTATAAAAATATGGTAGAAAGAAAGTAAGAATATTATGCTAATCCTATTTTTTATTCATTAACTAAGAATTGGCTCACAACAGTCATTTGCTCATAATTTGGACTACACTCATCCCACTTTTCTATTCCAGCTTTTGATGGTTATTTAAATTAGTTTAAATGAGATAAACAAAAAGCTAGTCATCTTAGTTATACTCTGGCAACCTGTTTCATATTTTAAAGACTGAAATAAAGAAGAACAGGTTCATAAACATATTGTAAAATCAGGTTCCAGCTCTTTCACAGACTTTTAAAGCACTACTTTTTTTATTTTTCAAGGACTTCAATCAGAGATCTCACTTATGAAACAACATCTTTCAAATTCCAAAAAAAAAATACTGATAAAAAAAAAAAAAAGGCAAAAATAAAGTGAAGCACATGCAAAGTATCACTACTAAAGTATGACAAAGTATACTACACTTTCACTATAGTAAAAAAAAAAACACGGTTAATTTTCCTAAGGAATTTGTATGTGTATACTTTTTTTTTGTTGTTGTTTTTATAACTCTACTGCATTAATGGTTTGATATTTTCTACTGTTTAAGCAAAAAAATAAATAAATCAGAAACAAAGAAATGATTCGTGAACCCGCAGCAAAGTCCCAGTCTGAATCAAATGACTTGCGATCTGCGCTGCGAAGTTCAGATGGAAAGCAAAAGATTTGTGAAACCGCTCCGAAGTTCCAATCTAAATCAACCGATTCACGAACCAACGCTGAAGTTCCGATTCAAAGCAAATGATTTTTGCGAACCCACAATGAAGTTCCGATCTAAATCTAAGGATTCGCTAACCTGCTCCAAAGGTCCATCTAAAGCAAATGATTTGTGAACCTGCTATGAAGCTCCAATCTAAATCAAACGATTTGTGAACCCACTCCAAAGTTCTGATCTAAATGAAATGATTTGCATACCCACTCCAAAGTTCCGATCTAAAGCAAATGATTTACGAACCCCCTATGGAGTTCTGATCTAAATCAAATGATTTGCAAACCTGCTGCAAAGTTCTGATCTAAATCAAATGATTTGCGATACACGCTCCAAAGTCCCGATCTAATTCAAATGATTCACGATATGCAATGCTCCGATCGAAATCAAATGTTTCGCAATACATGTTTTGAAGTCCCAATCTGAAACAAATGATTTGCGATATGATCCAATTGGAGTGCTTTGAAACAGTAAAATATTTTGCCACGCAACGGTTTAACTAATTCAGAATTTTGAAAAGCTTAATTTTACCTGTCAATAGGTGCTTTTTAAAATTATTACAAGCGATGTTGAAATTGGAAAATGAATGGCTCTTTCAATTTGATCTTGTTTTAGCTAGTGAATCGCTTGAAATGAATGATCGAACTCATAAGCTTGAATCAATCAGAGCAGTTCCAACATAAGTGACTCAATTGATTTGGTTCATCTCTTCGTCTTTTTGCGTCTTCAGCCATGTTTATACGACACTGTCAGTACTTCTTACTACTACTTGCTTAGCTAGATTTTCTGACATTAACGGAAATAAGCGAAAAACGTTAACAAAATAAATTCTTATTTCATAGATATATTGTCTTTCAATTATTCTAGCACTTTTTTATGTACCACTTCAGGAATATCGCTATTTTTAAGGGTTTTCCAGGCCTTAAATGTAAAAAAAAAAAAAAAAGTCAAATTCAAGTAATTTAAGCACTTTAGGCACCTTGTACGAACCCTGGAGGAATGTTTTTAACATTTGTTTATACAAGTATTGTTTTATCATTATGAACAACTTCTTCAAAGGAGAGAATGGTTTATCATATCATTTCACAATTATTCACATAGTAACAAAAGTATTGCCCACACCACTGCAGAATACAATCAAAAAATAAAAAACAAAATATGCCTCTACAGATTCACTGCTCTGCAAATAAGGAGACAGTTAGACATCCTAAGTGAAATAATGTTAGGAAAATTATTCCTCACCCTCAAGTCATCCTCTGGTCTATCATTAGTTTTTTTCATTATCATTATCCTTTCTCTGCTTAGTCATGCAAAATAAATATGGCAGAGTAGCTATCCTTTATTAATGTGCCATAACTGAACATGAAATTGAAAGTCGCTGCCCTCGGGAGTAAATGGCACGGGCTAAACGGTGCTAAAAAGCTGCTCTATCGCAACTGGCATCAAACTGTGCTTTGCTAACCGTGCTAACATTTTTCTGATCTAGCCGAAGGCATGGACTTTATTAATGTTAATGATCTGCGACAAACTTTCAGCTAGAGGCTTGAACCTCGGTGGCACCAGTCAGCGCAGAGAGTCACTGAGTATCCATTATGAATGAGGACGTCCTGACTTTGGGAATTTGGGGGGCTGTACAGTACATGTCTCATGGGACAGGTTTGCTAGGAAGTGCACTGGAGGGAGAACACAGTATCACCTTACATTCTCAGTGACAAAAACACATCCAAGCTGATTTCAAGACTGTTTCACTATGTTCTTCAAGCAATGCTGAGTTAATTATTCTTCAGCTGAGGTTTTACTGTGCACATAAATAAACAGAAACTCTCACAGAGCTTCTGTATGCAGCTATGACACAACACAACTATGACTGACAGACAGATATATGGAAAGACAGGTAGACAGAAGAACAGACCAAACAAATGAAAGGCAGAGAGACAGATCAAGCAAAACAAACACAACAGAGTAGACAAACAGACAGAACAAACAAACATTAGACAGTCACAGAGATCCAACATACAAAAGTCAGTCTGACAGACAGACAGACAGAACAAACAAACAACCAACACCGACAGAGAGACAAAACAAACAGGATAACTAAACAACAGACAAACAGAACAAACAACAGAGTCAAGAGAAAAAATGTTAACAAATAGCAGTAGAGCCCTATGATTTCCGAGATGTGAAAAATGCAGGTTGTGAATGACGCAGATGTGCCGTTTCATTTACTACACACATACTGACGTGCACGTTTTTAGCCTCTGCCGCCTCAATATATCAGTACATGAACATGATCTCTAGAACTTCATGAGCATTTTACCATTTCTTGTGAGAAAAACCAAAACTACCATCATATTTACAAACAGAAACTTAAACGTCTTCACTGCAACCCATCAAAATAAAAGTAAGGTTTAACTTAAAGAAACTGTGACAGAAATACATTACTTGATGTAATGATAGTACTACCAATAATAATAAAACTACATCTTTAAGCTTTATTTTTAAGGAATATTTACCAGAAAAATTATTTACCAGAATTAATCTACCAGAAAAATGTAAATACACAACACAGTATTTATGAAAAAAAAAGTAATAATGAATTATTTTTTCATAAATTAATTATTTAGAGATGCTTTTGAGTTCTACAGTTTAATGAAGCCATTAAAACGGAATTCAGAAAATGGAATTTTGAAATTTTAGGTCGGGGGAAAAACATTCCATAGGACCTTAAGAATTAAATTTTTTTAATAAATTGCTGTTAAATTGTGTACGTTTGTGATTTCAATTAATCAGTCATCAATCAGTGATTAATAAAATGTAATCTAACCTAAGGCTGTCACTAACGGTTATTTTGGTAATCGAGTAATCTGTTGAGTATTTAGACGATTAATTGGATAATTATAATATTTTTTTTGTAGTAATAAAAATAGACCTAATTGAACAATAGTTATTAAAATGACTTAAAATACATATAGAATATTAATGAGGCAATAATAATTAGTTCAAATAAAGTATCAAAAGCAATTAATCATATGGTTTTATTGAACAAAACTGTTAAAATACATATGTATCAAACAATAGAGCTAATGTACAGTACACATTATAACAAATGACTGCAGAGGATGCCAACGGCCTGACGACTACTTTTAGACTTTATTGCAAGATCTAAACAGTGTTTAATATTGACTGAAATTAATTCAAATATTTAATATTTGGCAATTTCTTTATGATAGAAAAACTACTGCCACGTAAACCATAGACTGTAAAAAAGGTGTAAACTCAGAGTGAGGGATTAAACTTTTATTTCGAAATCGCGATGAACAGTTAGCATATTGAGAAAGATAATGATGTATTTTCCTGTGTTTGCGTAGGTTTATAAATGATTTACCTTACAAATCTGATGAAATAGCACATGCTGCGTTCCTAAATGAATATTATAATAAACCCAAACTCACAACAATATGTAGAAATGGAGTTTGAGACACTCCACACATGTAAATGATAACAGCATTTACTGTGATCAGAGCCGCTCTGAACATACATAACCTAATCATGTAAATAAAGCGCATATATTAAACCTGCATCGCATATATTTATTTAATTGAATTGTAGTGTTTGTAAATTATTAATAGCATTATGTTTTATTCTGATTTTTAAATGGGTTTAACATGTGGAATGCACCACTTCAGGTTTTTTGCCGATTACTCGACAAATGGAAAATGCAATCGAGGATTTTTAAAAAACAAATACTCTAACAGAATCCAGTTGCAGCCCTAATTTAACCATTAAAACTGAGTCTAGAAAATAAAAAAATGGAATTTGGAAAAAAATAGAACAGATTTCATAGGGCCCTACAGTGCACAGACAGATAGAAAGAACAAACAACTGATAGACTGACAGAACAAACAATGGACAGACAGAACAAACAAACAAATAAAAGGCAGACAGATTCAATGTATGACAGACGGAATGACAAAATAAAAGAGAGAACAATCAAAATATAGAATGAGAGTGAACAATCGGGAACAAAGGACAAACCATAAATGAACTAGGGAAAGTCAGACAGACTGAATAAATGACAGACAGAATGACAAATATACAGGTAGACAGAACAACAGACAGATAAAAATGACAATGAACAACTGGTTGAGCAAACAGCAGACAGTAAGATATGAGAACAAAAGACAAAACAAGCGAAAGACCAAACAACAGACACACAGGTAGCAAAGAAATGACTCTGGCAATTGAAAACTAAACTCAAACCCTCAATGTCACACTGATCACATGCAGACGCACAGCATAAATAAATTAACCTTAAAGACTAGGGACGTTCATTAACTCAGGATTCATTCAGCTGATGACATGGGGGCTAGAGGAGACATAATAAGGCCGTTCGTGACACATCGATCCAGCACAATGAGGCAAGGATGGCACAAAGGAGCCTCTGCGAGATTACGACGTAATGAGTGAGTGATCAAACTGAGAGAGACAAAGAGGGAAGGAAAGTCAGAGCAGGGAGGATAACAGGCGAGGTGGTTCGGGAGGTTGGCTGTTTGTCTTGTCTGGTTATGGTGACATGCATGGATGAGTCAAACACAATCTTCTAAGCGAGGAAGCCACAGGTTCAGCCTCCGCTTTGTCTGGCAGTGTTCACACCTACATCTGCCAAGCGCTGGAATGAGAGGGTGAGAGAGCCAATGAGGAGTGAGTAGAGAGAGAGAGTATGAGTCTGAATGTAAACTGGACCACAGAGACCCCCTTGGAACTGATCCGCCAAAAAGACTGACATTTATAGAGCTGGCAATGTGGGGAAAAACTTTTAGTGAGGCAAATTAAAGCAAGACCCTGGTGAGCATAGGAGACCCATGCAAATGCGGTCACCACACCTTCCGATAGTCCAGCACAAACATACAATGACAATTGAAAAATTACAAACAGCTATACAAATGACTGTGATTTTGCATTTTTCAAAACACGAATAAATGGACGACAAAATGATACATAAAATATAAATAAAATATGCATAAATATAATATTAATAAACAGCAACATAGTTTTGTTAAAATATAATATATTATTTTATTATACAATAAAAATAAAATACATTTGGAGAATGAATGAATTGATATAATAAACAATATTTAAATGAAATATACATCAAATATAATATTTATAAACAGTGACAAGTTTGTTAAAGAAAAGAAAAGAGAAAATAAAATAAAATAAAATAAAATAAAATTGATTTGGAGAATGATTGATAGATGCAATAAAGCATATATAAATAAAATAAACATAAAACATCATATTAATCATCATTAAATTAAATTAAATTTGATCTTGAGAATGGATAGATATAAACTATATATAATATAACGTGTGGCAGAGCATCATTGATGTTTACGTTCACCTAATATAATCTAATCTAATATAATATAATATAATAATAAATTTATTTGGAGAACTGAATGGATGGATATAATAAACTATATATAAATAAAATATACAAACAATATAATATTAACAAACAGTGACACAGTTTGTTATAAATAAAAAATAAAATAAAATAAAAAATAAAAAAACAAATAAATAAAACAATAAAATATGATTAAGAATGGATGGATATAATAAACTATATATAAATAAAATATAGATACAATATAATATTAATAAACATTTAAAGTTTTGTTATATAATAATATAATATAATATAATATATAAGAAAAGTTTGCATTATAATTATACCAGGATAGCTGTATCATTGTAAGTATGGACTGCACTCTTATTGTATTTTTTAAAAATGTATACAGATAGTACAAAACAATGAGAGTCAAGTCATTGACCCATCAGTGTCAGTGGATGCCTGTTATGTTGGAATGAAGCCTAATCATTTGCATTCTCCTCTTTTGTGAATAATTAAACCGTGGGCACCTACCCAGAGTCTTGTCCTTTACCTCATCTACAGACTCCACCCAGAGCAGAAACAGCAGCCAAATGATCGGCTAAAGCTCTCAATCCTCCAAGAGAGACAAGACAGAGAATAAATGGATAATTGGCCACTAATCACTATAGAACTGGGATTACTGGGCATTACATGTTGGACACAAGCCTTTGCTTAGTATGCATTTGAGTGTATGTATGTGTGTGGCTATGGATGTACAGAAATCCACAATGCCAAATACACATTTGCAATGCTTGTAAACCTGCATCACTGACCATAAAGAACTATTGTTAAATAACTCTTGTTTCCTTAAGTATACAATCCTCTCTTGTGTAGGTAAAACCAATAGTGTGAGTCTGAACAGTAATTGTATGCTACATTTCTCTGCTGCGGTCGGCAGTGCAGCACCTCTCAACTGAAAGCAGCAGGACATCGGGTCCGAGATGCATGAGTGCAACTCTACGCTTTCCAATCGCACAGGATGCCACACGCACAATCGCACTCACACGCAAACACACAAGTCTCTTGAGGTGGGGAAATAGCTGATTAAACCAACTGTGTGCCGAATCTGAATGTTTCTGTCTCTTCTTCACAGTATGACAGATGGGAAAGCGAGGAAAGGAAGAAAGAAGAGATGGTGTGGGCAGCGCGTGAGGAAAAAGTCTCAATACAGCTTGCCAAAAACACACTATGTCAGCCAATATCCCAATACAATGTGCTTTTCGTATCTGAATTATGTTCCTATTATTTGTTTCTTTAGGAAAAACTAAAGGAGAACTAACGAACGGTTTTTACATTCAAACCTATAAATAATAATGCCTCCAGTGACAAAAGTCATGTGAATAAGTATGCTATCAAACATAAATCAATCAATAATAATACATATGATATATGTTGGAACATCTATAACTGCATATAATCAACTGAAAGAAGTAAAATACATAGCTGTCTAATAATAATAATAATAATAAAAACAACAACTTACTATTATTTTAAATTGAGGTAATATGCATTCAGGTGATATTTCTGAATTAGGAAGATATCAAGGTAAACAAACATAATCAGTGATTAACACATTTGATTGGAATGCCTATAATTGTATATAATTAACTGAAAGAAGTAAAATACTTTATCTTGGCTCCAAAACACACACACACAAACTTTCAGCCAAGATAAATACTTACACACACACACATCAGAAATCAAACAGATGGAAAGACAGAAGGTACGGATGAGAGTAGGCTTTTCCATGTTCCAAGCATTTGCATACAAGCGGGTGTGCGTGGGCAGACACACTCTCATACACACAAACACACATACTACAAAAAAAAAAATCATATTCTCTGGTCTGGCCCAGAGCTTCACACAAGAGTATACACTAGGGAGATGCATGAGTAATAGATGAGTGCTTGTTCCGCAACTAATTAGTAGACTAGTAAAACACTAATATTGCAAATTGATTTTCCTTTGCAAACTTTGCCTACCAAAGGCAACAGTGAAAGGCTTTTGCACATAGATCTCTGAAATGAATTCACAGGGCAGCGCTGTGGATGTGCGACATCGAGATGCATTCACATGCAGCGATTTTCATTCTTACTGATGTATTTATTCTTGTTGGAGACTTGGAGTCATGAATCCCACCAAGATGAGAACCTAGTTTTATTGTGGAAGAAAAATTTGGTGTGTTGCAAGAAACTTGGTCACTTATCAAACCAATATCTGTGTCACTGTGACCTCTGTGCTGTACTGGCAGAGTGCATTCTCTCAGCAGAAGGCACTGCTGCCAACAGGCTAAAACTTTCAGTACTTCTTTTTCTGAAAAAGAACGTGGAATAAATATTTGAATCTTGATTTTTTTTATTAATACACAGTTTATTAGAGGTCAGAAAAGCATGAGATGCTGAAGTTAGCTTATTTTGGAACTGTTAAGGGTAGGGACTTTTACGTTATTATAAAAAAAAAGAAATATATATATATATATATATATATATATATATATATATATATATATATATATATATATATATATATCTCATCAGTGCTGTTCCTTTAAACTTTCTTTTATTTTAATACTTTATATGTATTATGGTTTTCACAAAAATATAAGCAGCAACATTAGCATATCAGAATGATTTATGAAGGATCATGGGGCACTAAAGACTAAAAAAATCAGCTGTAATCACAGGAATAAATTACAATTTTAAAACATTAAAATACTAAAAAACACATTATTTAAATTGACAATATTTCACAATATTATAGTTTTTGCTGATTTTTTAATCCAAAAAGGGAATCCCGGGCATTAACACTTGTATGGCTTATTATAAAGTAAATTATGTCTCTCACTGAAATACACTCTTAAAACTAAAGGTGCTTCACGCTGCCATAGAAAAACCTTTGCTGTCTAAATGGTTCCATAAAGACCCTTAAATATCTGAGGAGCCATTCTGTTTTACAAAAGGTTCTTTGTGGCAAAAGATCTTCAGATTATAAAAAGGTAAGAAAAAGATGATTCTTTAAAGAACTTTTGACTGAATGTTTTTTTGTGGAACCAAAAATGGTTCTTCTATGGCATCGCTTGAAGAACTTTTTAAAGCACCTTTATTTTTAAGAGTGTATGTAGTAGAAAACCAATTATTTTGAAAATTCACATTGTTTTATAATATTTTGGACTATAGGGGGCGCCATTATTTCGATGACGTCAAATGGTTGCACTCAGTGAGCTACTGGTGCTACCTGTTGCTATTTTTACCGCAACACAACTTGGAAAATAAAATACTGATATGATGACCACAGCTACTGGAAGAGCTTACAGGTGGCGATGGATATAAGCGTAGGCTTAAACCAAATGCCGTACCACTGATTTGTCCCCACAAGCAGTCGAAACGCTCCCAGATATTGAGTGAAATCCGTGCTGAGAAACTCCTTCAGTGGTCATGACGTCATGACAAGCATCAGCATGTTTACATCCTACCAGGATGGCATCTAGCATTTCTTGTCTCTGCCATTTGTAAGCTCTTCCAGTTAGGGCTGGGCGATATGAACAAAAAAAATTATCGCGATATTTTTTTTCCATATCAGTCAATATCGATAAACATCACAATAAATGTCAATTTTTTTATTTCTTTCAAGTTCAAAGCCAGATTTTTGCTCCAATGTGAAAGTTGTAAAAACCAGACAGTTATTTCTGGTTTAAACTATTCCCTGGTCAAAGCATGACAAACAATTCACTTTTTTGAATTCTTTACCCTTTTTCAGTCATTTTTCTTAACAAAATAAATAAAAAACAATAAGAAAAAATAATTTCTTAATTCTACATGTTCTAATGAGTAATACTGTTTCAAATCAAGAAACAGGTTTGCGTTGCCTCATAATATTAATAATATATATATATATATATATATATATATATATATATATTTCTCTTAGAAATATATATTTGATAGTAGCTTGAGTTAGGATGGAGATGTAGATTTATGTTCATTTTCAAAACTAGTAATACAGGTAGAAACTGTAGCAACCTCATTTTTTATGGTGAAATATAGCTTAATCACAAAAACAATACTTTAATTATATTCTATTACTCCTCCTTCAGCACATTTAATACATGTCTACATTAATAATATAATAAAATTCAACACAAATACCCACATTTCTGACACAATGCACAATGTACAGTAAGTGCTACTACAGAAAATCTATGGTAAATGATGACGATTTGTAGATTAAAACACCTTCTGACTGTATCGTTGTGCAGTTTCTCTCCTGTTTGTCAGTGCTGTGTCATCTGGCTATAAGCAGAGTTATTTGGGTTCTTCGCTGAATTCAAGCACATCACACTGAATCTCATAGCACTGTTTAGTGGTCACATAACCATGACTCATCAGCAAGTGAACGCATCTGCTCTAGCGCCGCCGTTTGAACCTTGAGCCGAGCGGACAAATGGTCCGAATGCTGTGCTTCAAATGACTAGTGCTCTTTTGTTCCGCCTATGCCACATAAACATTACATCGAACATTTATCGAACTCTTGTTATCATTTATCAAGGAAATTTATATTGCGCTATAATTATCGTTATCAATTTATTATCTAGCCTTACTTCCAGTAGCTGTGGTCTACTAAAAGCCTCAAAGGCATTAGGGCTAAAGTGGAGAGAACAAAGACGCTGGTCTTTAGGAAGTCTTATTCATCCACAGGCATCTAAACCATTCTTTTCTCCTCTTCTTATCACTAGGAAAGCAGTGAAGACTTAAATTGTTTCTCTTTTTACAACCAAAAGCCGCACAATATGGCATCGTATCAGCTTATTATTTTTCAAGTTGCGTCACGGTAAAAATATCAACAGGTAGCGCCTGTAGCTCACAGAGTGCAACCATTTGACGCCATCGAAATAACGGCGCCCCCCATAGTCCAAAATTTGTATACAACAATGTGTATAAATCTTTCTTGGCTTTTCTACTACATATTTCAGTAAGAGACATCATTTACATTATATTAAGCCATAGGCTTAATATAAATTCTTACCCAAATTTCTGAACAGTAGTTTGTGTGTATTTTTAAAACTTTCTCAAAAAAAATGCCCCTCACTTGTTCACACCATTGTTTCTAGTACTCAAATCCTTTCTTTTCCTCTGCTTTGACCGGCTAAAGCTCACAGTGTTTGGCAGGTGGATAGTGGGATGTGGAGAGTGTATCTGGGTCACCAGAAGCCATGCATCCCAAGTCCGCCACCAGCAAAGAGAAAAGAGTTCCTTTTCTTTTTCCCCTCTCCTTCTTTAATCTGCCGTATTTTCTCACACGCTCCCTTTCTTGACGGGAGCATCGGAATTTTGGCTCCTTACCCCCAGAATGCAGCGTAAGCTGTTACCAAAGAGCGAGACAGACGTGCGCGGCAGGTGGAGTGGGAGGAAATGATGAAGAGAGAGGAAAAGAAGAAAAACTCATGCGGGAATGAGGCTGGAAAAACACGACAAAGGTAGGTCTTCCTCTGCTTGTCACTTTCTTTCACGGTTCTTTCTTCACGTCCCCTTTCCTTTCATCTCTGCCTGTAGCAGGTGTGTTATGTTGATGCGTGAGTAAGCATCATACACGCCCTGAGAGCTCTCTACGTTTAAAATAGCTCTGACTGGAAAACACGAACACACTTAAAACATTCGCCTCAAAAACGCACCTGCACCTCCCACGGGCGACCCTGATGTACTTCCACTTTCAACCCTCCTCCTGCACATTTGCTCCTTTCCCACTCTGTTCTTTTTTCAGTCCCTCTCATTTGTTTAAAGCCACTGATTTGTCTGTGGGAAAGCGACGAGGATGAGAGAAAGAGAGAAAGTACAGAGCTAGCGCAAAATATCACTATAATAGTCATACTTTGAATATTGACACCGCTATCCAGCAAAGTGAATCAAATTATCTTTGAATTACTCCTCCATTTAAGGCTGCCGTTTTAACAACCTCTCTAATCTCTTCCTCGGTCCATCTATCCCTAGCGAGGCGCGTCTCAGAGGGCTTATTAACATCGAGTTTACAGCATAAATATAGTCTTGCGGTAGACAAACGCACACCTGACATACAGCACGCATACACAACCACACACTCTTACAAAGAACCACATAATTGCTAATGTAAGTTTATATTAGAGAAAAAAAAAAAAAACAAATCACCTAGATTTCATTTAGATAGAATTTTTTGCAGAATAAGTACTGTTATTTTGAAAAATTACACTAAGGTGATTGCATAATGAATTACAACAGGCCTACTGTTACCTATTTGCAGATAAAGCAACGAAAGGTCTTTTTTTTTGGTGATCAGAGGCAAAACGAACAAAGAAAAAACACTGAGTAGATTCAGCTACATGCAAATGCAAAGCTGCTGCTAGTGTAATACAGCTACTACCAATGTAGCACAGCTTATGCACTGCATTATAGGAATGGCAACTAGCATCAAACAGTGCTGTGATTTTCAGCAATTATATGGTATCTTGACTGAATGGTAAGGCTCTGCACAGGCAGGAACTCTTTGGACGGTTTCTCACAAGCAACACAAATAGCACTTTTTACTTACAGTGATTCAACTCACAATTCCTTTGGATGGATTTAACATTAGCATGTCACTAATCAATATTTTACCGAAAAAACCTGCTGTATATAGGGCCCTATGATTTCCGCTGTGCGGAAAACGCGGATGGAATTACTGAATTAAGAAACTGAATTTACTGTATAAAACGGAATGTCACGGAATTTGCCAAATTTTGAACAGATAAATCAAAAGTAGGTCAGTACACCTCAACCAAAATGCGATATGGTCTAGTGTCTGTGAATATTAAGATGCAAAAATACTATTGAAATATGAAACCTGCATGTTCTGCCTGTTTCTGTGTGAATGAATGGCAAAGACACGCTGTTTCATTTACTACACGCACTGAAGCGCGTGATGCTCTCTGCTGCCTCAATATGAGTACATGAACACATGAACATAATCTCTAGAAATGCTCTGAGAGTCACTTCCTGAAGATTTTACCATTGAGTAAAACTATGGTCTTGTCATATACATACAGAAACATAGAGGTAATACCCGTCAAAATAAAAGTTTGATTTAACTTGAAGAAATCATGACAAATATATTATTTAATGTAATGACAGTACTACTACTACCACTAATAAAATTACTATTTAACATTATTTTTAAAGTAGTATTTATCAGAAAAAACATTTAGTTGAATTTATTTAGCAGAAAAATTTAAATACACAACACAGTATTTCTAGGAAAAAATATATAAATCAAATAGTAATACAAATATTTTTTTATGAAATCAATTAGCTTGGATATGATTATTAATATTTAATGAAACCATTAATATGGAATCCAAAAAAATTTATGGAAAACAGAACTTGTTAAAAATAAAACTGAATTTGATTAAAAAAAAAAAAAAAGTAATTTTTGTTAAACCTTTAATACATTGCTGTTTAATATTGTAAGTTTAATTAATTAGACATGCCTTTGATTAATAAAATTTAATGTAATTATTAAAACAATGGAATCCAGAAAAAAGAAATTAGAAAAAAACGATTTCATATGTTGTTGCTGGGAAATGTTTGATCAAGCAAAGAAAAGAATACAATATTTGTATTAAAATTGGTATTAAAATACAGTATAAACACTAACATTCAAAAGGTTTGGGGTCAGTAAGATTTCATAAAATTGTGACAGGACAGTAAATACTTTTACATAAATGCTAATGAACTTTCTATTAAAAAGTAAAAACAATAAAAAAAAAGTTTTCCCATAAATATGGATACGGATAAAATATGGAGTACAACAATTTTCAACATTGATAACAATAAGAAATTATATCAAAATAGTAATGTCTGCTGAATATTTAGTTTTGCCATCACAGGAATACATTACATTTTAAAATATATTAAAACAGAAAATTTGTATTTTAATTTGTATTAATATTTCACAATATTTTTACTTGTTTAATAAATTAATAAATAAAGTAGCTTTCTTCCAAAAATATTAGAAATAAATCTTACAACCCCAAAATTTTGAACGGTAGTGTTCATTTGATCAATATTTGCTGACCTCGAACTTTTGAACTGTAATGAACTTTTGATTAATATTTTAATCATTAATATATATCAATACATTTATGTGTTTATGTTATATATTGGTTTTGAAATTTTTTTTAATCATGCAGTGAGTTGAAAGTTTTCTACCGTTACACACAGTATTCTCTTTGATATCTGTGATATTCCCCACTATTATCACCACAGCCGAAAACCCTTTAGCTACTAGCTCAGTACGGGGGAAGACTTGAGTTTACACACAGCAGGTGTTCTCAGATAATGAACAGGACATCCAGTCCACCATGCTTTGTGTCGGTCTATATGCGACAGTCTCAATCACGGCCCATCCAGACTGACTCTCCACAGTCTGTAATCAATGATGTATTGAAGCAATGCAGTGAAATAAAGGGCTCTCTAGATTCATGTCCATGAGGTCACTGCCTTTAAAAACACCACTGAGAACAACTGGGAAGTTGTTAACTGAATCGTATTCTTCTCTTAAAAGGCCGTTCACTAATTTACTTTGTCTTACAGCTACTGTCGCTGATGTGCTTTGTCTCGCTCTCAAACACTTTAGGCTTTTCTTCTCTCGGAAGAATTGACTCACACTTCGGTTGTTAAATCACACGCGCAAATGAATCACACACAAATGCACAAGCCCCTGCCTCCCGTACCCAAAGGCACATTTTGACAGTTTAATATGTCAGAAGAAGGAGACGTTCCTGACCCAACAACCGTGATTTCTCACAAAGCAAATTCATTCAAGCTCTCGTGTCCTGAAAATGCCATTCCTACAATTCTCAGCCTTTCCAACTGTCCTAAAAAATGTTTACAATGTCATCTGACAGTCCTTTGACCTTTCTGACCTAAACATTCCGTTCGAATGTCCAAGAACGTACCTTCTCAACAATCTAATGATTCTTATTCCACCGTTTCCTTCACATCCTATTTGATTTGACGCACTAACATAAACGCTTACATTCACATAAACACACATTCAGCCCTCTCAGTGTTTGCCATCTGGGTGGAGATAGTAAATAGAATCAATCTCATTAGAAAAGCATTGACGGCTGAGATAGCAGAGCCGCCATCATGAGTACGGCTTCCCCGGTTAGTAATTCAATAAGTGGTTCGTAAGCCCCCGCATTAATTTAATTCAATTAGGCTCTTGATATCTCTGGTCCCTTTTCGTGGGGAGAAAGGATTACCCATCAGGCATCGCTTTGGGTCCGCTACATCTCTTTATGATGCGGAGGCCGCTGATCCATGACTACAACGACAGTATTGAGCAGTGGGTCAATACAACAACAAATCTGAGTGAAACATCTGGTTAAAGTATCTACAGGCTTAAATGCTGAGTAAGTCAGAAATCTTTGAAAACTAATGTTCAAGGAAACGCAATGCATTAAGAACCAGAGAGTGTAAAACTTTTGGAATTTGAAGATCAGGGTAAGTTTAACTGATTTTGTCTCCTGGGAAACATGCAAGTATCTTCTGTAGCTTCTGAAGGGCAGTACTTAAAGGAAAAATATGATATTTAGGCAAAATAAGAAAAAGATACACATCTTCATTCCATTCAAAAGTTTTCACCCCTCGGCTCTTAATGCATCGTTTTTCCTTCGGGAGAATCAGTGAGTGTTTGTACCTGCTGTAATAGTTGCATATGAGTCCCTCAGTTGTCCTCAGTGTGAAAAGATGGATCTCAAAATCATACAGTCGTTGGAAAGGGGTCAAATACACTGAAAAACAAATGCTGAAAAACCAAAGAATTTGTGGGACCTGAAGGATTTTTCTGAAGAACAGCAGGCAGTTTAACTGTTCAGGACAAACAAGGGACTCATAAACAACTATCACTAAACAAAACAAAACAAAAAACAGCCCTGAATCATTCAGGTAACAACACAGTATTAAGATTCAAGCGTATGTAAACTTTTAAACGGATCATTTTTATAAATTCAACTATCATTTTCTCTTGTGGATTATATGTAAACATCTTTTATGTGAAATATCAGTACTGAATAAAAAATAACATGAATTTTGTATGATCCCTCTTATTATTGTAAAACAATTAACATGTTGCAGATTCTGCAAGGTGCATGTAAACTTTTGACCTCAACTGTACATCTAGGATAACTTGATGGTGAGTAAATCATGGGGTGATTTTCATTTTTGCATGAATTATCCCTTAAAAATCTCACAGTGTGACTTTCTTATTTAAATCTCAAAATTACCTATTCTTCTTCACTCCAAGGTATAAACAGGTTTTCATCCAATCCAGTCCACTAACTTCCCAATTACACATACAAATTGAAAGTCCATGACACCGAATCAAGATTCAAGCTTCACCTATCCAGTATTTACCTCGTTTGCTCCAATTTGCAGCCAGTTTCATCTGTCATATGCTTCATCACCCTCCAAACCACTACTAAATTCATTGGGGACTGAAGTAAATCAATCTGGTTGATAAACCTGCAATTATAGTCTCCTCTGCTGGACAGATGAAAGAGAATATTTTAGAAGGGTCGTTAAGCTCATTTTCTGAAATCAGTGTTACTTTGCAAAGAAGGCCGAACAGACGTTTGGCACATTTCTGCAGAGAGATGAAGGCTTTGCCTCTGTCCATTCCATTTGCTTTCCAAACACCATCCTTGCTCTTTTTTCATGCCCTAAGCTTCAAGCTCTTTTCTTTTTCTCCCTCTCGTTTCTGAAACTACAAAGTAAGCCGCTGAGATATATGTGGAAATGATATATAGCAAGTGTGCGGAACTGTCAAAAGGGCAATAGAAGTTCTAGAGAAAGTTACTAGCAACTTACAAATCAAAAAAGAACAGAAACACCGGTCCTTACTAAATGAAATCACCATTCTTAGACGGTTCGGTATCTGACAGGATGATATATTGTGAAATGGTTTATATTTATGAGTGCCAGAGGAAGTAAAAGTGAAAATAATTAATCAAGGTAACAGAGATGAATGTTAATTACAGCAGAATCTTTTGCTCATTTGCTAACTCCATATCTCTGGCAAACCAAAGAACAAAAAGGTAAATGGTGAATAAAATGAAAATTAGTCAAGAGCTCAGTGTTTAACCCTCTCGGTTAACACTCATGAAATTACTGTGATGAATTGACCAGCACATCATGTAAGTAATTCCTTAAAAAAATGTTCCATCAATTGCAGGCCTAGTCTTTTCTCTAAACTTTAAACCCACCTGGCGGCCAGA
This sequence comes from Labeo catla, assembly GCA_012976165.1. Lineage (NCBI taxonomy): Eukaryota > Metazoa > Chordata > Actinopteri > Cypriniformes > Cyprinidae > Labeo > Labeo catla. The sequence continues at coordinate 1,093,432 of VONZ01000001.1, forward strand.
TCAGTGTGCTCTCACCTCAGGAAAGATCAGACGGGCTGTAATCTAATTACTGAAGCAGTGCAGCCTACATTACTGACTAGCTGTAGCTGTGAAGTTTGTTCTGCAGTCGTGCTGAGAGGTCCGGCTGGAGTGGACAGACCTGCTCCACACTCATTAAAGCAGCTAAGCACCACCTGGGCTCTGCTCTCAAAGCTCACTAGACTGGACATGCAATTAAAGTATTAATTCAACCACAAAAGCCAATTCTGTCATCATTAACCTTCCTGTTATTTTGCAGAATGTCTGAGCTGCTCTTTTCCGTACTGAATTCCGTACTGACTCAATTTGGGATGGACTCATTTCTTGCACAAACAATTAAGGTGATCAAAATAAGCTTACTTGCATCATTTTTACGTAAAAAAAAAAAAAAAAAGAATTAAAAAAACTATACATTTCACACAATTACACTAATACGTTTTACGTCCACTTCCAGAAAAAAAATTTAACAGATAATTTTCTCACCCCCTTTTCATCCAAGATCTTTATGTCTTTCTTCAGTCGATAAGAAATTATGTTTCTTGAGGAAAACATTTCCAAATTTTTCTCTGTACAGTGGACTTCAGTAGCGCCCCCAAGTTTGAACTTCCGAAATGCAGCTTTAAATGGCTCTAAACGATCCCAGCCGAGGAAGAAGGGTCTTATCTAGCAAAATGATCAGTCAATTCTGGAAAGTTTTCCTCAAGAAACAATTTCTTATCGACTGAAGAAAGAAAGACATGAACATCTTGGATGACAAGGGGGTGAGTAAATTATCTGTAAATTTTTGTTCTGGAAGTGGACTTCTCCTTTAATACGTAAAAAAGACATAGAAACACATGATCTGTTGAATCATTTAGAATCGATTAGTTGAAAGTCTACAAGTCAAGAGCCGACAGTCTACAGGAAAACTGACTTTTTTGAAAACGTAACAGCCAAATAAGAATTTCATTAATCATTGCAATATTCACGGTTGCTTATGTCGCTCAGCTCTACCAATGCTGTTTGAAATCCTTATGTAAAACTATTTCCTAGTCAAACTATAGCAGCATGCTTAGCTTAAGAACCTTAAGAAAAGAATGTTGCAGTTTAACCTGATCAACAATGATGTAAGTCTTTCACTTCGGTTTTGAAAGCATATTCCACCATAAAGAAACAACCAGCTCTGTGTGGGTGCTTTATTCAAGACTAAGCAGAAAACATAACATAGTATAAACAGTGTTAACCATGCAAACATCGAAAAAAAAAACACACACACACACAAATATACACACACACTGAATAGCATTATTACTGGTGTGGCCTGCACTGGAAACTTGGGGCCTCACACTAATCTTGCATGGAGACAGGCCTATTGGGGAAGTGTCAGAGTGCTTGCAAACAGGAGGAACGCTTACACGGACATGAAAATAAAGAAAAGGCGGAAAGGAGGTGATGGGTCCCACAGACCATGCTGGCAAGGAGAGAGACAGACAGAGAGAGAGAGAGAGAGAGAAAGAGAGAGAGAAACATGGGAAGCATTGAGCACAGTCTCCTGGAAGTGCTGGCAAGTCAAGGAGATAAAGAGACATTGAGGAACTACTGAGGGCTTTGAAATAGGGAGGATGGGTAAAGTGAGAAAGATACAGAAGGAGGACAAAAAGGGGAAAGAGACTTTAAACAGTTTTTTGAGGCCCTTCTCATCCTCAGAAGCTGATTGGCTCACCATTGGGGCCGGGTGCGATATAGCGAATATTCATGATAGATGTACTATATGTAGGGCCTTATGATTTCCGCGATGAGGAAAACACGGACGGAAGCATGGAATCCAATCAAAACAATTAAATTACTGTATAACGCAGAATGTCATGGAAATTGCCAACTTTGGGATGAATATATCAAAAGTAGATCAGTACATTTAAACCAAAATGTATATTAAGCCACAAAAAGACAATTTAATTATGAATCGTGCATGTTCTGCATGTCTCTGTGTAAATGAATGGCGCAGATGCGTGGTTTGGTTTACACACACATACTGAAGCGTGCGTGGCGCTCGCTGAGTTTTCAGCCTCTGCCGCCTCAATATGAGAGAACATGAACACAAATACGATCTCTAGAACTGCTCTAAGAGTCACTTTATGAGCACTTTACCATTTCTTTTGAGATCTTCATATCATATACAAACAGAAACTTGAAGGTTATCACAGCAACCCATCAAAATAAAAGCTTGGTTTAACTTGAAGAAACTCTGACAGAAATATAGTATTTTTTGTGATGCCAGCACTACTTCTAATATTATTATTTAAACATTATTTTTAAGGAATATTTGCCAGAAAGAAAATATTTACCGGGATTTATTTACCAGAAAAATGTAAATACAGAACACAGTATTTCTGGAAAAAAGAAACAAATAAAATATTTATTTATAATGAAATAAATTAATTAGAGATGCTTTAGATTATTAACATTTTATGAAACCGTGGAATCCAGAAAATTAATGGAAAATGCATAATTTGTTAAAAATAAAACTGAATTTGAGAAAAAAACTAAAACATATTTCATAGGGGCTTCATTTAATTTGTAATAAATTGCTGTTAAATTGTGTAAGTTTCATAATTTCAATTAACTGGACATTCTGTTTATTAATATTTTTAATTTAACCATTAAAACAGAGTCCAGAAAAATAAAAACAGAAAAAATACTACTGATATAAAAATCAACAAACACTGTATATACTTCAAAGTTTTTCCATGTATTTTCAAATATTTCATATTTGCCTTCATTTTTTCTCTACGTTTTGTGAATCAATTTGTTTAACTGTCTTTTTAAGAGAACTTATTCAAATCTAATCCAATGATTTGTGTGAAATTTTCATATATTACAATGTTTTGAAAAAGTATATCATATCTGTGTGCGTGCATACATGTTGTTAAATTGTTTATAACTGAAACTAAAAATTAAATAAATCTTTCTGTTTTAGTAAACAAATCAATGCTGTTTTCACTGCATTTTACTTTTTATCATTATGCTACAGCAACATCATGCACAGAAAAAATAAGAATAAAAACAACATCTTCCTTATCCTCAGTTCACTACAATTTGTTTTTTCCCCTTCTATGTATCTCAAAACTTTTCGCTTTTATCATGACTTTCTCAGTTCACCATCTTATCTCTTACAAACCACTGCAACTTCCATATTTTCTGACCAGGTGGTCTGTGTGTGAGAAAGTTGAATTGCTCCCCTACGACTGAATGACAATCGGGAAACACCATTAAAGAAGATGCCATGCTGTGCCGCACAAGGCAGAATAAATCATGCATGCACACACACAAACAAATCTCAGCGAGTGGCACAGAACACACTAGTGATATGTGCAACATCCTCCAAAAACTCAAACCACTGACAGATCACAAATAGTGCCATATCAGTACCATATTGGTTATCATCCAGTATTTTCATATTTTTACATTCAAATGATATCACTTAAAAGATCACCCTTATTAGTTAACATCATATAAGCAAAACGATAAAAAAAAAAAAAAGTTGTGTACAGTTGAGGTCAAAAGTTTACATACACCTTGCAGAATCTGCAAAATGTTAATTATTTTACCAAAAGTAAGAGGGATCATACAAAATGCATGTTATTTTTTATTTAGTACTGACCTGAATAAGATATTTCACATATTTCATGTTTACATATAGTCTACAAGAGAAAATAAAAGTTGAATTTAATGACCCTGTTCAAATGTTTACATACGCTTCATTCTTAATACTGTCTTGATGCAAAATGATGCATTAAGAGTCAAGGGTGTTCAGATTCTGCAAAGTGTATGTAAACTTTTGACTTCAATTGTATATAAATGTGTTAACCTAGTGTAGAAAGCCTCACCCTTTGCTAATGTATGTGAGATTTGCATCTACTCAGATTATTGTTACACAGACAGCAAAAGTTCTGCAAAAGCTCCACTTAAAGATTAGGAGAGGTCAAGAGAGCTCTCTCTCCTTCTCTGTCAGAGAGCATAAAAGAGCAAAAAAAAAAAAAAAATCCCAAATCTTCAAACATCTTTTTCTATCCTTCAGCAAGGAGAGCGCCATAAAAATATACCAACTCTCCATGTCGTAAATACAACCGTGCGAGTCGTTTAACATCCCCATCTCAACAGAGGATCATAGCTACTTAGAGCAGATATCACTCCCCTGCTGCACTGCTGTGATTTAGGACACTTTTCAGCTCGATTTCCACAGCTGACACAGTGCTGAAAAAACTGAGGAGAGAGGTAAGGACTCATGTGAATAAATGAGAGTGAGAAAAGTCTGGCCAAGTTGTAGACAAGCTCAGAAGAATAATCACCTCTGAAGCTGTGTGACACAAAACCACACACACAAACACTGATACCGGCTTACACACATTGGGGGAACGTCAGTCACTGCACAGATGGGTATTAGCCAAATGATTTATTCATGAAAAACAGGTATTGAAATATTCTTTGGATTCCATTTCAGGCCAAAATTGGGAAAGTGACAAGCGAGCTAGAGCATGAATAACACAAATGTAAATAAAGCCGAGTCATGGTGAAATATTCTACTAATCTTAGCAAGGATTAGATGGGTCATAGACGTATGCTGTCAGGCACATGGACCGATCAAATAGGAACTGGGATTTTGGGAGTTTGTGGCACCATGACAAATAGTACATACACAAAGTATATAAAGTGAATTATATGTGGAAAAAAACAAAAGGCTGGACGCTTTCTGTTGTGTTGTTACTCTCGAAAACACACAGTGCACAACATCCTGCTCGTTCACAAACAAACTGCCTAATGATTCAAATAATTCATTAAAAAGAAAAATGAGCAAATCAGTCTGAAAAGAACATTGAAGTCAACAGACTTAACTGGGCAGACAACTCTTCATAGAATAATTTTGGCTTACTCACTCACTCATTAAACAGAGGGCAAGAACTGTCATGTTTTATGTGTTAATAAAATTGAGGGATACATAAATCAGCCTAAGTGACCATTCACTAAGCTCCACTTCCTCTGGTTACTATTGCTTGCTCAGACTGATTTTCAGTCAAATGTGCTCATAAAATGGTAAAAAATTAAAGGATATCATTCATTCATAGACATGAATGAAGTGTGACATTGCAAAGAATTTTTATCTGCCATAATGTGACTGAAACTGTAAAGACTGCAAATCAAAATTTGAGTGAAACGCTTATCACATTGCCTGAAAAGTATAAAGCCTCATTTGAAAGTGATTACAAGTGATAACGGAGTGAACAGAACTGTTCATAACGTTTATACAACACATTCACGGTGGTACTGTGAACTCTAGTCTAGTTACTATCAACACTATGAAGATCTGAATGTAGGGTGGGCAAAATATATCGTCTACGATAATATTGTAATTGTTGTTTAAACTATATGAGATTTGACATTAATCGAGTACATCACAAAAAACCAAACAAAAATACATCTAGAGAGTGAGCTGCGTGAGCACATTTAGAGTTTTCACTGTGTAATTTAGTCTATTAAAATATATAAAATATGCCCCCGTATGACTTTTATATGTCTGTTATATTTATATAATCTAATATAGTCAATATTACACAAACGGTACAGTTAATATCAGTACAAATGCAAATGTGATATGGATTTTATAAAACAAACTAATAAACAAGAAGTTAATATTACCTGACTTATATTTTTATTTTTGCTCTATTTTGTCAACAAAAATAATTTCAAACAAAGCCACAGCAGAACTGTTTTGCATCTCTGAGCAACACACAGTAGTGTTTCCTTACTGAATCAATCAACAGTTTGAATGAATCAGTTGAATGAATGACTCAATGACTCACTCATGCAATGATTTGCTGCCACCTACAATTTTAGGTTTATATTTAAAGTATATTTTCCCTTTGAAATTATTTTCCACCAAAATCATTTTAAATATCACTATACTATACTATACTATTGGTAACATAATTTGTTACCCTGCTGCCTTAAAATTTTAAGTTCAGTCAACTAAAATAACTTTAGTCAACTTGAAATGTTAAGTTGTACTAAGTAACAAAGATATTTGTGTTTGTTAAACTGAACAGATGGATAAGTAACCCAGCTGCCTTAAAATTTTAAGCTGATTCAAATCGAATATCTAAGTTGTCACTTAGTATAATTTAACATTTCAAGTTGAATAAACTTTTGAGTTGACTGAACTTAAAATTTTAAGGCAGCCAGGTTACAAATTATTTTAAGTTGACTCAGCAATTGTTTTTTACAGTGTACCTGAAAGAATGTTTAAATATTACATCATGTTGTTATTTGAGAATGTGGGCTGACAGTAGTTTAATCCGCAGCATGAATGTCAAGATTTGCGACAATATGCATTTATTGCATTTTTCCAAAAAATTGAGTTTGAAATGATCCAAACACACATATCCAACATAGACTTACATTAGGTAAGAGGTTAATCTTGTCTGAGAAAAATGGCAGAAAGCAACATTTACTAAGATAGATCGCTAATGTTTGAGAGACCGGATTAGTCTTTCAAAACTATTAAACTTTCAAACTATTCTGACTCTCTTTTTTAGGAAAATGTTCAAAATTAATTTAAAGTTTGATTCAAAATGTGCAGTGATCATGCATTGTTGTTGTCACAGAGTTTATTTTCTGCAATAACCCTACTGGATTTTTGTTGAGGGAACCAGGGTGATGCTAACTTCTGGGTTGGCTTACAAAAATAGTCATCATCATCGTCAATGCAGTACCCTATTCAGTGCCGCCCACTGCAAAACCAAAATCCTCTAGGAAACACAAAACCATTTCTACATCCTCTCTTCTCTTCTACCAGCCTGCCAAACGAATCACTGGCCTGTGGCTGATTGTACCGCACACCTTGATGAGCAGAGACCACCTGGAACATATCTACCACGAGAATACAATGTGGAAAAAAAAATAGATAAATGAAACAAAAAGCGTGTTATTACCACTTCAGCTGCCCTTCACCAACAGCTACAGCGCGTGCTGGAGGCAGTGTCTTTGTTCACCTCTTCCTTTATTCGGTTTCTGTCTCTCCTTATGTGTCTGTCACGTTCCCCACCCCCACTCGCAGAGAACAAACAGAGACCCAAGATTTCATATCAGTAAGTAGCTCATGAAACTCACCCAAAAAGGCTTATCCACAATATCCAGGCAATATCAACAATATGCGGGCGAAAACACGCACGTCGCCTCTCTTTGTTTCATCTCTCTCGGCTCTTAATGAATACTTTTTCACAATACATCAGCAGAGGAAGCGCAAGTCAAAAAGGTCGCATATGCTCTTTGAAGTTTCATAAACGCGTATATTTGCGTGAGTGTTAAAAGCATGAAAGTCTGGACAAAGCCTGAAAGCGTCATGCTAGTGAAGTTTCAATTCAAACAAGACAGGATCATTTGGACATAAGTGCTACTTGAGTAAAAACAAGCATCTGTTTCAGTATTTTGAAGAGTTTGTGTTTTCGCACAGGCAGGACCTTCTTGCCCTTGAACTGAATTAACCCCACTGATATGGCATATCCACTCTCTCTTACACACACACACACACAATCCACACATGGAGAGACACTAATTGGATTTATATTATGCACATGGACAGTTCATGGTCACCTGGGTCTTTGTGATGGCGGGAGTGAAGTTACTGTGAAACAAACACACGCTCCGTCTCTCAAAAGCACTAATGCGTGTTTTCTGATCACATTAACTGAACAACAAAGCCCTTGGGCAATAACAAAAGCCACCAATAATTACCACAGCAGCAACCAGTTTCCACACATGCTTACAACTCACCTTCGTATACAACACACGCTTCACAATTGCAAACAAAGAAAAGTCACTCAAGATTTCTCTGTGGCACTGATCACTAGCGAAGGTCATCCAAGAATGAAAATTCATTTATTCACACTCATTTCTTTTTCTTTTGTAAAACAAAAACTGCACATTTATAAGGAACATCCTGAGAACAAGACTTTCAAGGACAATTCAAGACACATTCAAGGTCACATTCAAGTGTTGCTGAGAAAAACAATCATGTTCTTTTGAATGACTTAGTTGATCCAGATTATAAAACCGGTCTGAATGATTCATTCAGGAATTTAGCTGATCTGGTTTGCAACGGGTAACAGCCCGCGGGACAGCATCAGCGATGAATGAATTACAACACATACCGTCTGTTTATCAAAGATATCACGGCTTTAAAAAACGTATGATATTTTATTGACACTTTTATGATGCTTTTGCATCCGTTTTGAAGCCTGAAAGCTGCAGTAATCATTCAACTGCATGAAAAAGACTGACCAGTACAAAATTTCTCAGTCTGTTTTGACAAAAAGAAAGTCATAGAATATCATGAGAGTGAGTAAATGACAACAAATGTTTTTTGGCTAAATTAGTAAATGTGAAAAAGCAAGAAGTAGAAACCTGCTGATCCTGTTTGACAATACATATCCTAAAATCATTTGCTTCCTTTTTCCCAGAAATGACTCACTGACCAATTCATAAAAGATGCACTAATGTTACACTAACACTAAAAAATAAAAAAAGAAGGAGGTAATAAAAGAAAATCAAAGTGAGGCGTAACAAAGTGTAACATCTGGCGGCATAATGACTCACTCAGTATGACATCATGAATGTACACATCATAAAAATCTTGATTTCTCGCTAAAACCCTTTCTTCCTGTTAACAGGCACTGGACTTTGTTGTCTTGTAAGACATTTTTTATCAAACATGCACATTTACATTCCCATGAGGAATACTTCCTACCTCAAAGTAAACAAATGAGATCCTCCACACAAGGTGCTGCAATACCTGGAGAGAAGTACCAGGAAATGATTATACTAGAAGCAGTGTTTGCTCACTCATTTGGCTCCGCTTTACTCTGTGTGTACTGTGTGTGTGTGGACTGAATAAGAAAGGAGTGCATTTAGACATGTAATACAAGACCTCAGACTAATAGCTACATATAATACACAACCCTACTAGCACAGACCAGCTTTGTTAGTTGTAACCTTGCGCAGTCATTTAATCTAAAAACGAGATATTATTCCCACAGGCATCTCTGGTGTCTCTGAAACACGCTATGCCTCCGATACAGGCGGTTAGGTTCATTATCTCAACAGATTCGATAAACATTTCCACGCTAGACGGGATACCTGATTATGTCTCTGACCTGTGACCTTGTACGATATGCCCTATTTGACCTCTTTTTTAAGGAGTGAGAGGAAAAAGAAAGGATTTTGTGCGTTTGTGCATGTGTAAGAGAGTTGGCGCCTCATTATATTTGTGGTGACGGTATGTGAAACACGGGTGAGTGAAAAATCTGTTGTGATGTCTAAGAGTGTTATCTCCAACATAATGTTTATCCAAGCCAAAAAGAAAATATCTATTTGTTACCTTCTGTCAATTTTTCTTTTCAGTGATGTCTTTTTTCTAAGAAAATGAAGTCACTTGGAAATAATATAGACAATAAAGAATAGTAACATGAAAAAACACACACGGCAAACAATCTTTTTTTTTTTTTTTTTTCCTGAGCTTACAAGCTGCAAAATTACATCTCTTTGACACATTTCTGCTCCACAAAACATCTACTAAACAGAAAACACTACCGTTCAAAAGCTTGGAGTTAGTTAAAAAATACTTTTATTCAGTAAAGATGCATTAAATGGATCAAAAGTGACAGCAAAGACATTTAAAATGTTACAAAAGAATGATTTCTGAAGGATAATATGCCAGTGAAAACTGGAAAAATGGCTGAAAATTCAGCTTTGCCATCAGAGAAATAAATTACATTTTAAAATAAAACAAAAAACAGTTCTTGTCAGTTGTAATAATATTTCACAACAATACTGTTGTACTCCATCTTTGATCTAATATATGCAGTCTTGATGATCATAAAAGGCTTTTGTCAAAGATATTTTAAACTACAAGCAAATTATAAAACACTCTTTTAAGGGCTTTTTTTTGTCACTTATGTCCACTTACTATGGTTATCATCACACTCAGACTCTCTTATTCTCTTCACTAGACTATTTTCAGCTATTTTCTCTCTGATTCTGTTTTTTTTTCCTTCACAAACAAGTAAAGTAGAGCATGTTTGCATCAAAGCCCAAAACTAACAGTCAGTAAACAAATCATTCCACAAGAATGATCCAACAGGGTTTACATTTGCCCAGTTTTTTTTGAGTTATCACCGTTTTAAAAACTACTATCACAACATTTTAATGTCTATGTGACATTCATCTAAGACTAAAGGCCATCCTGACCCACATAAATAGCCACTAAGCCAGTCTCTACCGAAGAGCCCACTTCATCTTCAGACACAAAGCTCTGTGATTAGAATTTGGTACTGAAAAAAAGAGACACAGAAAGAGAAAGAGAGGGAGCAGTATGTGTCGTGAAGTGTTGCTATTACCGTCTCCATGGGCAACTAAAGAGGAATCCTGCCAATTCTGTGAGTAGGTTGTGTCTGGGAGGGGAGCGCAAAGCACAATCCTTAAGGTATTATTCTAATTCAATGTCTGTCCAAGTCCACGGGAAAACATCCAGAGGAGAGAGAGGAGTATTCAGCCCACTGACAGCCCAAGAGAGAGCTTCTACCTGGGGAGAAACCCCACAGATACCCTGCCTGCTGGAGATACCACATGTAACAGGGCACCTTAGAATGCATCCATTTAAATAAGCATAGCCAACGCCAAGAAAACACCAGGTGCATGCGACAAACCTGAACCTGGGGAAATGAAAGTTGGCTATGGCACAGAAAAGTCTGAGCGTAATAATTTCACTATTTCTCTCAAATCAAACTGGAACAAATTTAAGTCTTAAGTCGGATCAGGTGGTTTCATATAACTTCAAATAATTAATAAAAATGGGTCAAATGTGACCCTGGACCACAAAAACAGTCTTAAGTAGCACAGGTATATTTGCGGCAATAGCCAAAAATACACTGCATTGGTCAACATTATCTTTTTTTTATGCCAAAAATCATTAGGATATTAAGGAAAGATCATGTTCCTTAAGCATATTTTGTAAATTTCCTACCATAAATATATCAAAACTTAATTTTTAATTAGTAATATGCATTGCTAAGAAGTACAACTTTAAAAGGAATTTTTTTTGCACCCTCAGATTACAGATTTTCAAATAGCTGTATCTCAGCCAAATAACAAACAATACATCAATGGAAAGCTTATTTATTCAGCTTTCAGATTATGTATAAATCTCAATTTCCAAAAAAATTGACCCTCATGGCTGGTTTTGTGATCCTGGGCCACAAATAAGCAAAAATCAAAAGCCTACCAAGTTTTGTTGTGCACCAAGTGCAGACGTCTCTTTCTCTTACTTGATAAATGCATCTAAACAATCCTGCTCCACATACTAGTTTGTGTGAAGCTGAGAAAGCTTAGTAGGAAGCATATGCAACTCATAAACATGAAACAAGAGCAATAGAAGTGACCTTTATAATACTACATCCTGCATGACTAAAACACTAAGTTACTATATTTGATCAACATGCCGAATGCAGCGCAGATTGAGCAATTGTCACTTTATAGCATGACCGTACAATAACTTCAAGTCTTTAAAGTTAAATTTTAATTCCATCAGTTTTAAAAGTAAACACATTCTCTCCACTGTGCCTCCACTTCACCATATTAATCAACTGACCAGAATAATTACTGCACTTGCAATTAATACCGTGACCAATACATCGGGATAATTACGTTTTGGACCAGTTGTGCCTTTCTCCCCTCTGCTGTAGCCTACATCTCAATTAAGTCATTCGACTTGCTGATTACGATTTTTATGTTTGTCTTTCATTAGCAAGTCCGAAAAAAAAAAAAATAAAAAATCAATCCTGACTGTGTCAACCTTCCTGCAAAGTCCTTCTTCCATTTAGAGCTAATAACTAGATGTCTGTGTCTAATAAAACGCTTAAAATATGCCCACTAAAAATGCCATACAAACCTAAAACACAATCACACTTGTCCATTTTATACATCACTATTGTTAATTACAATAACAAAAAACAGCTTAACAAAAGATTAACATCAGCTGCATTGTCCCGTACTAATGCAAGCCATACAGCAAAACAAAAACTGTAATCTAAACTTGCGCACAGTGTATGATATCATTCTTCATAAGTCAAACTGGGAGGTTAAACTTATGAAACATTCAGTGCGAAGGTATCCAAAGCCACAACTATTTCCAAAGAAACAGGGCGTTAAAGTTGTTTAACTGCAGTTGAAAGAAGAACAAAAAGGATCCCAGCGTGGCTACAGAAGACACCTGTTTAAAAAAGGTTCAGATTACTCACGGCAGTTCTCCTCGTCGCTGTTGTCCGAGCAGTCATCATCATCATCGCATCTCCATGGAGTCGGGATACACCTGCCGTTACTGCACTGAAACTGACCGCTTTCACAGTCCGGTATATTTCCTGTCAGACAAGAAGTTGAGTAAATGCACAGTCCAATTTTTCAATCAAGTTTTAAACCAAAATCCAATCTTTGATATTTAGTTACACCTTTACTTTAAACCATCTAACATCCCAAAAAGAATGGCAAAGCATACTGTTGGGTGACTTAGAAAGTACAACATCACATATAATTTTATTACAGACTCACATAATATATAATCAAAAACTTAAAAACTTTTGAAGTTTTGAAAATATGGGGCATAAAACACTGAGCTCATTCTTAGCAATTGTACAATTGTCTACAACTGTTTACATAGTCCTGTGAACAGCTGTACTGTCATAGTAATCGATGTGCACGTGTGCAATGACAGGTTGCAGTAAATATGATATCACAAACTATATCTGTAACTGTAAATGATACGTGCGTAGAAATAATTAATGATCTATCTGATTGATGCACTAGACACATTCAGTGGGAGTAAAGTTGCACTAGTGGCGTACTACTATCATATCCCTTGAAGTACAGACTACTATAATTATATTAAAAATCATTTTTTTCTTGTAAACCTCATAATGAACACTGCATTTACTTAATCAGATTGTGATTTTTTTACAATACAGCTGCATAGGGATTACGTGATACAACGCTCAAATAATGTCTCGTCATAGGAAGTAGATGCACGCAGCTGCGCCGGTGTTTCTACAGCATCATTTACATTCATAACATCGGACTGACAGCGTGGAACAGACACTTACCGTTTACCAGCAGAAAACCCACGAGTATCATATGTAAAAGCAGCAGCTTCCCTATAGCCGTCCACATCTTCACGAATCAAGGCGTTGTGCTCATACGAAATATAAAAAGGCCGTGCTGTACAGTCTCTACCTCCCTTCTCCGTGCAGCCTGCGCTCTGACTCGCCACAAGCTTCACTCTGCTTTCGATACCAGTTTGAATTGATGACGCCAACGCTGGTGGGCGGAGCCATGCGTGGTGACTTTTATGTATGGGCGGGGTTAACGTTGAAAAATTACACAAAGCATTACGTGTCATCAGTTTACTCAACTGAAGAAAGGTGGAGTAGAAATAATTGTATAGAAGGTGGGATTGTTTTTAAAATGGCATAGAAGACCTAAAACTTTTTTTTTTCATTAAAAATGAACTTTTCATTAAATTTAAACTAAGGGGTTTAAATTTGGGGTTTTTTTTCTAAGTATTCATTTATGTAGATGTCATTTCCAAAAAGCCCCATGCCATTCCTTTATATTATCTAAAATGTTTTGTTCTTTCTTTTGAATTATTAGCAAATAAGTACATTTTATGTTACATTTTATGCCTTTAATTCATGTTTATTGCATTGTTTTAGATTCTAGTCTTCTTTAAGGTAGCTGCAGGAACTGGCTGGCATTATAAACAGGAAGCTGTCTGAATCGCAGCGCTATGATAAATTGTTCCCCCTTCTTAAGAGTGAAAAAAGAGAATGAAAGAGGGAGAGAGAGAAGAAGAAGCTGAATGTTTTTTTCTCAGTTGGGAAGGCATCACCATCAGTCAGTTGTCCTCTATTCTCACATGCACTGAATCGACTGTTAGAAACAGTTTCCTCTGTTTGGGTTCTTTCTGAGAGATTAGTTTCATTGCATATCAAGTATCAGTTTCTGCTATATGAAATGTTAAGTTAACCATAATAAGAAGCACTGTAACTTAAAGGAGAATTTACCCCACAAACCTATCTTATACATTCTGACCTACATGTACACTACCACTCAAAAGTTTTTGAACAGTAAAAATTCTGTTTTTTAAATAATTATCTTTAGCTCACCAAGCCTGCATTTATTTGATCCCAAATATAGCAAAAGCAGTTATATTCTATTTGAATATATTTTAAAATGTAATTTATGTCTGTGATCAAAGCTAAATTTTCAGCATCATTACTCCATTACATTTTAAAATATATTTAAATAGAAAACTGTTATTTTAAAGATTAAAAACTTACCGTTCAGAAACTTTTGACTGGTAGTGTACATTATCACCAACATAATATCAGGTCAGAATTAAAGTCAGACCACTACAACTTTAATTTTACTTGACCCCATTAATAGCAATTGGCAGTTGTCTCTCCCAAACTTTCTTTTACAAGGAAAAGGAAAACTGAACTGAGTAAGTGTAAACATTAAATATAGATATCACATATTTCACCAGTTGACTGATTGCATTAAGAATTACAAACAAGTTTTCTGAAATGTTATGCATAAATGTGCAAGGCATTATCTAAATAAATATGCACTACATTGCATACATTTGCAGAACAGAAATTTGGACATTTAATAAAGCCAGGTTCAATATTCATACTTCATTTTGTTGACATATTAGAGTCCAAAGATTTTGTTTATCTCTTTTTACCACTCCATAAATTATAAAATACTGTCAACAGCCAGAGGGGGAAAGTGACATATGAATAAACCTCTCTGTAAAAACCTTGTTCAATATATATAGGAAAACATTCAAAATACACTTTTAAGTGTATTTGCATTTAGATCTCAGTTAAAATAATGTATCTTTAAAGGCCATTTTCTCAAAACGAGGTTTTTGCATGAGTCAGAAATTTCCACTTTGCACTTTCATGCACTCTTCAATTTTATTCCTATATATATTCTGAAGATTTTAACAGAGGAGTTTGTTCACTTATCATTCACCTGGTTTAAATAACATTTTATTCCTAAAACCTGTTGGTTTTTTCCTGGCAGATGATTTTTTTTAAGTCATGGGATAATAAAGAGTGATATCCAAAATCGCTTCTGCAAAAACCTTTAACTTCAGTATGTCACCAAAATTAAACTGTTGAACTTGGCCTTATCCGGTGTTCAGATTTCTGTTCTGGAAATGTGTGCAAATTAGTGCATATTTAATTAGATAATGGCATATTTGTATATTTAAACATAACATATCAAAAAAAAATTGTAATACAAACCAATTGTCTTAATGCTGTGATTAATAAAGTATGATGAACTATGATCTCTGTCCTATAAATCTGTAGTTTCTTACTTCAAATGGAATTTAGAAAGTTATTTTCCAACATCAAAAATTTGATTTTTGGTGATATAGTGAGATTTTGACTGGTGTTTGAGTCAATTCTGGAAAAAAAGAAAGAAAATCTAAAAAATGAAAAATTGTGTGAGAGAATCAGAACATAAGAGTGGAGGTCAGCTGATCAGCATTTTCTCTCTCTTTCAGTAGCAGAACTCGCCTAAACTGCCAGAACTGCTCGCTGCCAAGCTGCTGACCCAAAAAACAGAGAGATGTTTAGTCGATAACTGGCCGGCAGCCCACCAGCTATTCAGGTGAGAAACAGGATTTAAATGTTAGTGCATCAAAAGATATGACAGTGCAGACCTAGCACACTGCTGTAACTTATATGAGAAGCAACCAGACATGCCTGAACTGTGGTTCCCTGTCCTCTTTTGAAACACGGGTCGACCTTAATAGAAGCCCATTATTTGAGGAAGCATATGGTAGTTAACGCAGTGTGCTTAGCTTGTCTATTTTGCTGTGGTTTGGAAGTTTGATTCCAGCCACTGATGTTTGAATAGTCTAACGATTAGAGTGTAATGAGGCATTTTATACAAATCACCTCATTGAGGAAGAGAATGTGAAAAAGGGAACCTAGGAGATATGCATGAATTCATCCCTTTTGCCAATCAGACTGGAAAGTGTGAGTGCCCTTATTATCCCTCAGGCCCGAATCACGTTTTTGCTTCTATGAATTCTCGTTGTTACCCAAGCATGAGAAGATGTGCTATTTCTGACATAGTGAATCATGCTTAGGCTTTAGAACTTTAAGGAATATTCCACATTAGAAGTGAAGGGATAGTTCAGCCAAAAATAGATGTTCTGGTATTTATTTATTCATCCTCATTTTATTCCAAACCCATAAGACCTTCTTTCTTCCCTGGGACAGAGCAGAAGAAACTTCGAAGAACTAAAAGAACACATTAAAGTACCATAAAAGTGGTCCATATGTTCAGTTTGTGAGGAACAAACTGAACTGTATTAGCTTATTTGTTATTTACTGAAAATACTGCATTACTTACAGATGTCTTTGTAACATATGGAATATAATACATCATATGGACCACTTTTATTATTCTTTTATAGTTTTTATCATATTGAGTCCTTTTTGAAGCTTAAAAGTGTCAATTCATTGTAATTACATGAAAAACTGTGCGTATAGTCTTCTTGTTTGCTTGAAAAAGCCAACTTACTGATCTGCTATTTAAGCTTCCTCCTCCTCTTCTTCTTCTGAGACAAATTTTTAAAATGTATCTTCTCCTCGAGCTTTTAAGCTACAACCGCCAAACTTGGGTCAGACCTTCAGACTGTCTGACTTGGGTTTCTATATCTTTTCTAACTGACTTACGATTTTCGTTAAACAGATGATCAGAACTACAAAAGTCCCATAGACTTTCTGTGAGGGAGTCAAAAAACTTTTGTACAGCTGTCTATCACTAGCAAAGCTTAATGATTATCCTAGGACAATATGCTAAATCATGCTAATGACATTCAAATTATGTTAATGCAAGCAACATGCTAATTATGTTAAAAACATGCCAACAACATGTTAATCATGCCAAAAACATGCCAGCAACATGCTAACCATGTTTAAAACATGTTAGCAACATGTCAGACATGTTAAAAACATGTTAACAATATGCTAGCAACATGTCAACAACATGTTAATAATGCTAAAAAGGTGCTAATCATGTTAGCAATGTGTTAATCATGCTAGAAACATACTAGCAGAATGCTAACCATGCTAAAACACGTTAACAACATACTAGGAACATGCTAGCAACATGTAATCATACTAGCATCAGTTAATCGTATTAGCAATGTGCTATTCATGCTAGAAACATGCTAAAAACATGGTAATCATACTGGGGACATGTTAGCAACTTGATTATCAGCATGTTAGCAACATAATATAATGTTAATAATGTTAACAGTGTGTTAATCACAGTAACATTCTAGCAATGTGTTAAATAACATGTTAAACATGTTAACTAAATGCTAAAAACGTGCTAGGAACATGTTAACAACATGCTAATCATGCTTGAAACATGCTAACCATGGTAAGACATACTAACAACATGTTAATCATGGTAAACCTGTTAACAACATTCTAGGAACATGCTAACACCATGCTAATCATGTTACAAGCATGCTAACAACATGCTAACCATGCTAAGACATGCTGACAACATGTTAATCATGCAAAACATGTTAACAACATACATGCTAATGCTACTAGCAACATTTTAATAATGTTAGCAATGCGCTAACAATGCTATAAACATGATTAACTATACGCTAATCATGATAACAACATGATAATAATGTTAACAATGTGTTAATCATGATAACATGCTAGCAATGTGCTAAATCATGTTAGCAACATGTTAAAAACCTGCTAACAACATACAAACCATGCTAGAAACATGTTAACAAAAATGCTAAAACATGCTAATCATGCTGAAAACATGCTAGCAACATACTAATCATGCTTAACACACGTGCAATGTGTTAAATCATGCTAGAAAAATGCTGCCCTGGTGAAAAAAACAGCATATGCTGGTTGCTATGTTTTGATGCTGGGATGCTGGTTAGGTATGTTTTGGTGCTGGTTTAAGCTGGTTTAAGCTGGTCCGTAGCTGGTCTATGCTGGTCCGTAGCTGGTTTATGCTGGTCCTTTGCTGGTTTATGCTGGTCCTTGACCAGCAACATGACCAGCATAAACCAGCAAAGGACCAGCTTAAACCAGCACCAAACATACCTAACCAGCATCCCAGCATCAAAACATAGCTACCAGCATATGCTGGTTTTTTCACCAGGGTGTCCACCTCTATTTAATCCATCCTACTAAACTTTCAAAGTTCCAGCTTTTACAACTGCTTTAAACTTTCAGACAAGGCTTTTTCAAGCCAATTTCAAAGTTTGTTTGCGAACTTTACTCTTCTAGTTATTTACAGTTGTTCTCCGTAGAAAGACAGATAGACAGCCAAATAGTTATAAAACAATATGCGAATGCTAGCATATGATGTTTTTTAAATTTAGGCATAGATTTGAAGTTGAAACTGGAATAATACCTGGACGTTTATTTGGTACACATGATCCGTTAGCCCCTGCTGGCAGATGTTGGAACTGCACCATGCTATTAATTCTTTCCTTTAAAGTAGATGTTTTACCAGTTTTTGGAGGCTCTTAAATGGATTTTTCTCACATTTTCTGCCTTTCACGTCACAGATCAGATAGTCACTAATAAACGTTTTGGAACAGTGAACGTTCTTGTGGTGCCACCAGCCAATGAGCTTTGTCATGACATAATTTTCCTGCAGTTCCAAAGTAATCAGTCACATGTGATTGGCTCAAACGAAAAGCAGAAAAAAATGGTACAATCCAACAAATGACAGGTCTGCACAATTATAAAAAATTCTGTGACCTAAAAATTAATCATAGACCATCTAAATATAACAGTACTCTGTTACATAGCCTTTATTATTTATTAAACTTTTTTCACATCTTCTATCTGTGCCCAAGTAGTAAATTTGACTTGCACAAGAGAAGACTCTCAAAGGTGGGTAAATGGAGCTACATTTTCTGTATTACTATCCTCAACTGTGAGATTAACATAGTGATGGGAGCTAGCATTTGAAAGGTTTGTTCTTATACTACTGATAATCTCTCTTGCTTTCCACACTGCACACAAATCATAAGGGATTTTTATTTTTTACTGCTGGCTTATTGAGTTAAATCATTCAAAGTGTTTGTTGCCATCCATAGACTGTTAAACACAACCAGGATTTATGGTTCTCAGGTCACAGTGAAACAGCTTTACGTGAGACCTGAGTTTTCTAAGATTCCCATCAGAAACTGATAATAAAAGTTATGCAATGAAATGACAAGAAATTACAAGGTTGGATTAGTAAAAGTGAAAAACAAAAGCACATTCTTTTCAAGAGCAAATATTTACATACATTTATATTGCATTAGTATAGTACATAACATCTAAAATGAATCATTCTATGTCATAACAGTGTACAGTTATTTAAACCAACGTTGCATTCTGATATTGGTTTTACATCACATCTGCACTCTCAGTTAATGATAGAACAACATTTAAATTAAAATCTCAGTCAAATTGATGATTAAGATAAAAATCAACAATTCATCATTGTCATCATTTTGATTACCCTGAATCTGACTTAGTGACAATGTGACACTTCTTTCAAAGTAAATGTCATATTCATGCGATCTTTGTCACACATGCACTTCTTCATACACTGTTTAACATGAGTATGCTGTCTATTCCTACAGTATCTGCTCTAACATCACAAGGGTGCATAATAATAATCAACTCGTCTAAATGCAAATCATAAGACGCATTTTGATGATGTCTGAAGCATACGGGATCTAATTTCCCATCATACTTCTGACTGCCCGAGGTTTAAATGTTTAGGAGACAAGACCTGAGTATTTTCATCTTAAGGAAAAAAAAAACTGAAGCTGTAAATGAAATATTTACAACCAGTTCCTCAGTAACAAAGAGGGAGTTTACAAAACTAGTAAGGAGGGAAAAAGGCATTTCTTTCTTCTGTGGAACACAAAACATTTTGTAAAAAACTGAAAGCCAGTGGGGTCCAATGTTGTTTTGGTCCTGACTTTTTGTACTTTTTCTTTTTTACATGGTACAGTCATTTTTGGGTGAACTGTCTCTTTAAAAAGCAGCATGAATGCTCTCCCTGTCTGGCTGATGTTGTGGGGGGTTTTTTTTCAAGAATGGTCATTTTAGTTTATGTGAAATCAAGGTAATAGAGCCAAAGAGGTCTGTCTGACCCTAGATATTCACTCATGTGTAATGATGCATTTACAGTTTCACCAAGAGAACTTGATGAAGATAAAAGAATGAGAGAGCAAAAGGTGAAGAAATGGATGGAGAGAGAAGGAGAAGAAAAGAGCTGACTCTCTGTTAGAATGAATGACGTCTTGCTGAACTTACATCTGAACTGCAAAGGAAGGTCTAGAATAGAGAGGTGGAGAAAGAAATTAGGGGTTAGGGGTGACTGTTTGGTGGCGAGATGGCAGTTCAGTGGCCACATCACATCGTGGGCTAAGTGTCACAGGCAGAAAGGTGACTCAAAGGTAAAACAGAAGCTCACAAGGGAGTCTACAAAGAGAGAAAAGCTGACTAATTATACTCTACAGATGTGAGGTATTCTCAAAGGTTTTCAGTGTGTTGCTCTTGTGTTCCGGATGGTTTCCAGGGTGTTGCTACATAGCTGCTTTCTGACACAAGTCAAAATAGGCCATCTCTAAAAGTTTACTGGGGCCAGTGAAATGAAGAAATGTTCTTAAAAGGATAGTTGACCCAAAATGAAAATTCTGTCATTAATTACTCACCCTCATGTCGTTCCAAAACCGTAAGACCTTTGTTCATCTTCGGAACACAAATTAAGATATTTTTGATGAAATCTAAGAGCTTTCTGACCCTGCATAGACAGAAATGCAACCGACACATTCAAGGCCCAGAAAGGTAGTAAGGACATTGTTAAAATAGTCCATGTGACATCATTGGTTCAACCTTAATGTTATGAAGCTGCAAGAATTTTGTGCGCAAAAAATTCACGAGAGTACCATGTAAACAAGATTTTAGTAAATTTGGCCCTAGCTGGTTCCTAGATACAGTTGAGGTCAAAAGTTTACATCCCTATTTCAGAATCTGCAAAATGCAAAATTATTTTACCAAAATAAGAGGGATCATACAAAATGCATGTTATTGTTTATTTAGTACTGACCTGAATAAGATATTTCACATAAAAGATGTTTACATCTTTTTTTAGTCCACAAGTGAAAATAATTTTATAAAAAATTACGCTGTTTAAAAGTTTACATCCCCTTGATTCTTAATACTATTAATACTAATAATACTGTTTTAATACTAATACTAATACTAATAATACTAATACTGTTTTTTGTGTATTTGAACCCTTTCCAACAATGACTGTATGGTTCTGAGATCCATCTTTTCACACTGAGGACAACTGAGGGACTCATATGCAACTATTACAGAAGGTTCAAATGCTCACTGGTGCTTTAGAAGGAAAAACCATGCATTAAGAGCTGGGGGTGAAAACTTTTTGAATTTGAAAATCAGGGTAAATTTAACTGATTCTGTCTTCTGGGAAACATGTAACTATCTTCTGCAGCTTCTGAAGGGCAGTACTAAATGAACATTGAACATAAATGTACATATCTCCATTCTGTTCAAAAGTTTTCACCCCCAGCTCTTAATGCATGATTTTTCCTTCTAAAGCACCAGTGAGCATTTGAACTTTCTGTGATAGTTGCATATGAGTCCCTCAGTTGTCCTCAGTGTGAAAAGATGGATCTCACAACCATACAGTCAATGTTGGAAAGGGTTCAAATACACAAAAATGCTGGAAAACCAAAAAAATTTTCTGAAGAACAGCAGACAGCATAACTGTTTAGGGCAAACAAGGGACTCATGAACAACTATCACTAAACAAAAAACACATCTGTGGATCATTCAGGTAAAAACATAGTATTAAGAATCAAGGGGATGTAAACTTTTGACATTTGCAATTTTTATAAATTCAACTATTATTTCCTTTTGTGGACTATATGTAAACATCTTTTATGTGAAATGTCTTATTCAGGTCGGTACTAAATTAACAATAACATGCATTTTATATGATCCCTCTTATTTTGGTAAAATAATGAACATTTTACAGATTCTGAAAGAGGGATGTAAACTTTTGACCTCAACTGTATCTAGGAACCAGCTGGGGCCAAATTCAGTAAAATCTTAATGGGATAGTGTTTACATGGTACTCTCGTGAATTTGTGTTTCGAAGATTGACATGGAAGAGAAGAAATTGTTGTATAAAGTCATTATTTTTATTTTTTTTGCGCACAAAATTCTTTTTGTAAACTGTATGACTCAAGACACATGTTCTACTAGTTTTTATCATCCATCAGGCAAGATGTATATATGTAACAGCACTATAGGTGCACTACTTGTGGTATCATTCATGTCTCTAGCACAAACAGTACAGGATAAACTACACACTTAGGTTTAATACTTATTGGTTTATTCAAATCACACTTGTCACAGCAACTCCACTAAAACGCAAAGAGACGAAGGGGGACAGAGAAAAAGGATGAAGAGAGGGTCACAGAAGAGTCCATCTTAAAGAGCTATTCTGTAATACTGCACACAAACAAAAAGGATTAAAGCGCAGCTTAGAAAGCGAGAGATGGGGTCAATTACACAGTGCGCTTCTCCTTACGTCCATGTTAAGATGGCTAACACATGGTGCAAATGGGGATCAAGATGTTGAAATTGGGGTCAAGAGCGGCTTGTCACCGATATTACTTCTCAAGGCTTGTAAACAACGTGCAAGAGTATTAAAAGAGACCTTTAGCAAGATGAGAGCGGTTGTTTACGGGAGAAAATGTGTTTGTGTGCTTTCACACTACACAATGACAAGTTAACCCCGTTGCTATTGGAAACCTACTCATGTATGGCGAAAATGAAGACGTTACTTATTGTGAGCTATAGGGATTATATGTCCAATAATCCTTGGGAAATATGTGTTTATGTGGGTATATGTGTTTCGGTTACATTTCAAATCAAAAAATGGCCCAGAACACATTTTTTAAGCTTCCTGTGTGACGAAGATTTATTGCCCACAGGGTATGATTTCATACATTACTATTTATGTTTATTTAGGCTTCATATGGTGGCATAACACTAATAGTAATTCTGATGCTGCACCAAATGATTTGTTTTATGCACATCCTGTAATTATATTGCATAAATATTGGGAAAAATTAACTGGTTTAAAAATGCATTATATGTTTATAGTGTTATTTTTTAAAGCCTATGCTTTTTCACAATTTATGATGAAACAAATCATGATTTTTAAATAAATAATCTTGTTTTTCTATTTGTCATCAGTGATGTACATTAGGGTGATTTCTGCTACATATTCTGTTACTTAGTTCATGTTTACTGCATTAGTAGTAGTACTATTGTGGGAGAGCATTCAAGAAATTTCAAGCAGAATGGTAAATTGACATTACTGTACATCACTAATGAAATATACAGTTAAAAGTTATAAAATATACAGGCATTAAAATGCCATCCTATAATAACTGAAACACTGTCACTGATTTTTTTCACTAAACAGTTAAGTTCTGTCAACCACACCAGCCGTTTTTTAAGATAAATTTAAGGATATTGTTTACAATATACAATACCACATTGAAAATATTTATTTTTAAATATCCAAAACAAATCTTAAAAAGACTGAGTTCCTGTTTATGTCTAAATGCTGGCAAGCCAGAGTCTTACAGTATTAACAGCTCAGCGTGGGTGGCCGTGAATCAAGACTGTGATGAAATATACTCCAGTGTGAGTTTGCATCCATGCTGTGAGTGACTGCTATCCTTCACCTTCCTTGGACAGTCATATGCAGTGCAACATATCAGTAATCGATAGTAAACTAAGCTTTAGCTTCTCCTGCTGTGACAACATGGCTAGCTTCAGTGCCTAGAAACAGCGTGCGCTATTGATTTACGACACGCGTGTCATAAACTCAAAAAACTCAGAAAAACAGCCATTTTTTTTTGCAGTGTCATCTCCTAAAAGGAGACCTATTATGCCCTTTTTACAATATGTAGTATAAGTCTCAGGTGTCCCAGAATGTCTGTGAAGTTTCAGCTCAAAACACCCCACAGATCATTTATTATATCATTTTGAAAATGCCTATTTTGAGTGGAAGCAGAAACACGCTGTTTTAATGCATGTCTCTTTAAATGCAAATGAGCTGCTGCTCCCCGCCCCCTTTTCCAGAATAGGGCTGTGCCTTTACAGCTCATACCTCAGATACTCTGCAAAAAAACATCTGTTTAGTTTTGATTATTATGTCTATAACATTGAAATCATGCGTTTTAAACCATATTTTAAACTTCTGATAAACGGTTTTCTGAACGCACACATCAGAAGCACGCGCACAGAAAGTGGCTGTCACACGGCATGTGAGTACTTATCTAAACTTCTCTTTCATGTCTTATTGCGCTCAAACTGTCAAATACACAAAAGTGTATGTTAAAAACACACAGGAGTTACAAAAAAGCTGAGAAAGAAACTGCATGCTTATATTAGATCTATGTGGCAGTGGCGTAATATACAGTAAACAAATCAATAAATCCACTGCTCTTTTGTCTCCTCTGAGGCTGGGACTCTAAATAGTGTTTTGTGCAGCCAAAGATAGAACAGTTAGCATGCTATGGTGTTAGAACTAGTACGCCACTTGTGAAAACAAAAAGCCTTGTGCTGTGGGTGAAAACGTGCAGATTAAAGGAGAAGTTCACTTCCAGAACAACAATTTACAGATAATGTACTCACCCCCTTGTCATCCAAGATGTTCATGTCTTTCTTTCTTTAATCGTAAAGAAATTATGTTTTTTGAGGAAAACCTTTCAGAATTTTTCTGCATATAATGGGCTGCTATGGTGCCCTGAGTTTGAACTTCCAAAATGCATTTTAAATACGATCCCAAATGTGGTTGTAAATGATCCCAGCCAAGGAAGAAGGGTCTTATCTAGCGAAACGATTGGTTATTTTCATAAAACGAATACAATTTATATACTTTTTAATGTCAAACGCTTGTCTTGTCTTGCTCTTCCCAACCTCTGTCGAAAAAATCTCATGTTCTCCCTCAACTTCAAAATCGTCCTATATCACTGTTTTACCTTTTTTGTTAAGGGTGTTTGATCTTCTTTGCATGTTCACTTTGTAAAGACTGGGTCAGAACTTCTGGGCACCATAGCAGTCCATTATTTGGAGAAAAATCCTGAAATGTTTTCCTCAAAAAACATAATTTCTTTACGACTGAAGAAAGAAAGACATGAACATCTTGGATGACAAGGGGGTGAGTACATTATCTGTAAATTGTTGTTCTAGAAGTGGATTTCTCCTTTAAGGGGGCAGTAATATTATAATAAGATCCCATTTTTATGTCACGGGGGGAACGAAATCTGAGCACATTTTTGAAGAGAAAGGCTTACCAAAACAGTTACTGGGTTGTCCTGCTTCACATTTTCTAGGATGGTAGATGCATCGGGGACCCAATTACACTTAAACATGGAAAAAGTCAGATTTTCACCTGATGGTGATATTAAAGTCATGTGACTGTGGCATAGTTCGTTTATAACCTGTTCAGCTTTTTACTTCATGCGACTGAATTTAGTCTTCAAAATGAATGTGATGATTATCATGACAAACAGAAATAGGGATCATAAACTATTGCTGGTCACAAAGCTTATTTTCTGCAGTAATCCGAAAGCCAGTGGAAAAATCCTATTGGGAACCAGGGTGATGCTAACTTCTGGGATGGCCAACAAAAATATATCATCACTACAGTGCTCTATTACATTCTAGGGAATAAAATGAGATGGTAATGATGGATATGAGGAAGGACCTATGAGTATTTCCTGATGCTAACCAATGTTTTGCATTTTCTTCATGAGATTTGTTCCTTAAATCCTTTAGGATATATCCCAGGGAGCCTCAGCGCTGTCTCTTTGTATCACCAAGTAGCTGATTACCTTTCTGTCACGGGCGACAACCATCAGACTTATCTACAAATAAATGCCACATCATAGCAGAATGATTTATTTTACTACTCATGCTCCATTGCACAACTATGCTCCACTGCATACATACAGAATATTGTTTGCACTGAAAAACAATGTGAATGTGTGCTTCTCTCCCGATACTCCATTTCGCCCACCTTCCTTGACCCTCTCCCTTCATCCTTGCTATTTTTAACATATACACACATTGTTACTGTATCAGCCTCCAGTCCATTTCACCATTTACACTTGATATGGCTTTTAGGTTTTAAATGAAACATAAAACATTAATATAATACAGATATAACGCTATCATCACCACGAAAGGTCAAATAGTGAATAACATGGGTGTCCAGATCACAACAGAAGTCATTTAAGGTTACCATTTGCTATAGAACAGGTCTATACCTTGTTCTTTTATTAAACAAGCACAATTACGTTATTTATCTTATTTACACAACGGCATGTAATTTCTGTCTCTACGTGGACGCGAGTCTACAATTTCTCCGCGAATACGCGGACGGGATCGTGGAGTCCATTCATAAAAACAGACTTACACTATAGCGCGGAATGCAGCGGAATTCGTCAGTTTTTGGATGAATAAATCAAAGGTAGGTCTCTCACTTAATTCGAATCGCAATATGGACTAGTGTCTGTAAATATTAAAACGCAAAAAGACGGTTTAAATATGAATCCTCCATGTTCCGCTTGGCTCTGTATGAATGAATGGCGGAGACGTTTTGTTTACTAGACAAATAGTAAAGCACACGTAATTTTTTTAAACAGAATATTCACACAATTTTTCTTCCATGTATTAATTACAACAGATAAACCTCTGTTTGTTTGGCAACAAATAAAAGGGTTTAATTTTAATTTAAATAAAAATAAATAAATGTTTAATGCCTTCATTTAATTAACAGAAAAATTAAAACACACAAGAATTTCTGAAAAAAAGAAAAGAAAACCATTGTATAGGGCCCTATTGTTCAAAATGTTGAAATTGAGATTTTTGTTGAAACACTAGTGTCTATACAGTAGATGATTCTAGATGTTAATGTTTAAATCTAGAAATAAAAACGAAAGGTTTAGGATTTTAATAATAATAATAATAATAATAATAATAATAATAATAAATGTGACTACTTAATAAACTATACGACCAAAAACTATAATGGATTGCTCTACGTAAACTTGTAAGACTATTAGAATAAGAACGTGACCTGAATAACTCCTGCCTTTCTTTATTTTTCATTTATTACTTGGTAAATGAACTGATGGAAACATACTTAGAATCATTTAGAACATAAAACAATTTGGTAGATTAGATACCAGGTGAGTAATGACTGGCTACAGAAAAAGGATATCATGTTCCTCTTCCTCCAAATGTAGGATAACCTCTCATTAATCTGGCAGTGTCGTAAATCGTGTCATTGGCCGCACAACTGAATAAATCTTTTTTAACAGATAAAGCCTGAATACTCTCTGAGATTCTCTCTGAAAGAGAAAAAGTGCAAATACGTACAGTAGAGGATTGATCTAACATCTGGCAAAGCATTATGTGGCTATATAATGTAAAGAAAGTTCTTAATCTCCTCAGTGTATAATATCCTCACATTGTTCTCTCTATAAAAAATCCCTAAGCTTGTTCGGATTTGACATTTAATTATGACTTAGTGTAACGAGAGGACATGCAGGCTTCAGATTTCAGTGGGAAAACAACCGAGTAGTATGATAGCAGAGCATCTCATAACGGTGAGAGGAAAACTGTAGTCCTGCAGAGCTGAAATTATAGCCTGCACATGAATTATCAACAGAAAACCCAGCAAGGAGCAGAAGAGCAGGACTTGGGGAGGGAATGGAGAGGCTATACTGACAGGGAGGAATTGTTTTCAGTGGTTTAGGTGTGTGGCAGATAATAAAGAGCATAATATGCATTGCACTGCATGAGCTGTGAATGAATTCACACATTCAGAATGCTGACACAGGCTATAGACATACAGTAGCTTGGGTGTTTCACATTCAAATCTGCTTGACTCTACACTAGCAGGAGATAAATTACATCAGGCTGATCATGGGATAAACTTTCCACGTGTGGATTTATCATCCAGTCCATAATCCTAACCTTTGATTTGCTCTAAATGCAGGCCTACGATTGCTTGCCAAATAGTGAAATCCTTTGAGATAAAAAATTGTTAACATCACTAATTCTGCGTATACATGAGAATATCAAGTGTAAGTTTATTTTTAGACCTTTAAAAATAAATACATCTGACCATTAGCCTACATTCTGATTATGGGAATGTTTTTGTCCACATTTGAGCTACTAAAATTCACATTCACACTTCAGTAATTCCCTGCCCTGCAATGCAAATATGTGATGATAACTAACAACATCCTCTTGTTGACTGGGAATTTAGAGAATCTAGCTTTTTTGTTTCATAAAGTCGTTGTCCTCGTTTCACTTGTTACCAAATCCAAACAAGACATCACAATAGCAGTTCCTGTGCACGTACACAGTGTAAAATCCTATTCTTAATCAGTATCTTTGTCTTCTTTGCTTGCAAAAATACATTTTGTCAAGTTAATGAATAAAACATGTACACAATCTGCCAGAACAGGCCTGAACAAGACAAAATACACTTATTCCAGACACATTCTCTGAAGATAGGTTAATATTTTATATACTTTTGCAATTCAGATTCTCAAATTTATCTCGTTTTAAGAATGGTTAGACATTTTTACTAGAAAGACAAGACAGATATTGATTAAGAATGGTGTTTTACTGCAGTCTAAACCCTTTCAAAGGGCTGGAAAGGGTGCATAAAATAAATGGATTATGCTTCTAATAATGCCAGGTCAATAGAAAAAAAATTCAAAACAGGCACTGATGAACTATTATTTCAGCTCGTTTCAAGTGCATAGACATTTCTGCTGAACAAATGGAGATTTAACATCAAAGGCTGAAAAAAAATATGGGAAAATGGTAATGGGCTGTGGTAGAACAAATAATTACTTATTCATAATCGTTCCCAAGAAACTCTCGAGACTGAGAATTTAAGATTCAGTACAACTGTATACAGGAAAATCTTTCCAATGCACACTAATGTCTCCCATTAGCTTTCATTAGCAGATATAATAGTACTTGCAAATTTGCTTCGTAAAACGGTTTTACATTCCGTAGCAGAAATTAGATTTGAAGTGTTTCGTTTCAGGTCATATTTAAGAAATGAGCACACAAGTATCTGATTCTTGAGTGTGTAATTTCTCTCCATCCTCATCTGCTTGCTGATATACATTTGAAAGTAGATGTTTCATGCTCTTTGACTTCACAGTGCAATGCCAGAGAAGATCATCTTCCCTTTTATTTGTAAAAGTAACATCTTAATAGAAAAGACATGACATGGAGGGGAAAAAATTACTGAGAAATCTCTCCAGGGAACTGCTCCAACTTGAAAAATGATGCTCTCGTGTAGTTGAGATTCTGACATAAGGTTAGAAACTGAAATGGATCGTGACATCCAACTGTACAACAAAATTTATCTTTTGTTATTCCATACTATCAGCGTAGTTTTCCCATGCTCTCATTCACCCATCAAGAACAAGTTATTGTTGGCAAAATTCACATGAAATGCAGAGATGGAAAAGGGGAAGAATTAGGAGGATTAGCGCTACCTGCAGGGTTGACGAAAGCGAGGTTTCTGGGTAAATTTAAGTAGATTTCATCAAGCAAACATAAACAGGTTTCTGGTGTGTGGATAGAATGGTCTTCTCAAGGGGAGAGGGAGCGTAGCACACAAACAAAGAAGATTAGAACAGGGGCCAAGGGCAGGATGGGAAAGTGAAACAAAGTAAAAATCTACCGGGGAAGCACGGAAAAAGGATTACAAGAAACAGCTTAAAAACGATTGGCTTTACGTCGGATACAATATCTGCTGTAATTGAAATTAAGATGTTGTTCAGGCGCACTCACACATGAGCAGCAGTCCACGCATTAGTGGAGATTTTGCAGGTTATGTTAATACAGCAGTAATTTCAATGAAATTAATTTAAAAACATGGCTTCTTTTAGGAAAGAAACAAATGGCTGTCTATATGAGTAAGTCACTGAGAATTTTACTTAACTGATATGCCCTACCCTACTTTTTTGAAGTACACAGACGAAGAACTAACCGTGCATGACCTTTCCTATGTGATATGCCCATTGCAGAGCTAGTGCAAGATGAGCATTTGTGCTTAAAAAGTATATACATTTTTATTTTTTTTAAAAATGACCGATCGTTTTGCTAGACAGAACCCTTATTCCTAGGATAAGATCATGTAGAGCCCTCTGATGCTCCACTGAAATGGCAATTTGGACCTTCAAACTCTTGGCTCCCATTGAAGTCCACTATTTGGAGTAAAATCCTGGAGTCTTTTTCTCAAAAACTTCAATTTGTTTTTAACTGAAGAAAGAAAGACATGAACATCTTGGATGACATGTAGGTGGGTAAATTCTCAGAAAATGTTTAATTCTAGGACTAAACTAATCCTTTAAAAGGGTCATCGGACTCAAACTCACTTTTACATGTTGTTTGAACATAAATGTGTGTTGGCAGAGTGTACACAAATATCCAGTGGTATTTTTTTTATAAGTAATATCCCCTTTTTCAAATCAAGCCATTCTCAGCATCTTGTGTCGACCAAGGCCGCTCCCACGATAGTTGATTGACACGGCTGTCTTACTTTAAGACCCTGATATACTTCAAACGGAATTGGCGAATGAACTGATATGATGTCATTTCAAACAAAATCAGGCCTTCACTAAGTTTGTTTTGAGTTTGTTTTGGCTCATAAACACCTTTGAGCTACCATTGGTCCGTGGCGATTATGCAATCGGTGGGTGTGTTCTGGAACTCCACCTTCTCTGACGGGAGATTTTTTTCCCAGTTTTATTACTCATTCCATGGAGGTTAGACGGGAGAACAACACCCAAAACAACAACAATTCCTAGCAATAAAATACTAGCAATATGAATACAATGGAGTGTCGAATAGCTGAGCTGGTACAAATGTATCGGCACCTGTACAATCACTCCCAGAGAGACTTTATAGATTCGGAGAAGGCATTTAAATCCTACAAAGAAATTGTTATGCAAAGTTACGCAAAGCGACGTGGAGACACATTCAAGAGTTTTCCAATACAATGTAAAGAATGAAAGGAACGAGTGGAGATAAGGCGACCAGTAGCAAATACATTTGTTTCAAATACATGTTGTTACAGCAGCTACTACTGCTGTGTTTTTCCATTAAGCAAATTTTAAAAGTATACAATAAATTAAATGCCAAAAGAACATACAGTAATAAACCTTTGTTTCAATAAAATTATTATTAACTATGCTTGAATCTGATTCGCTAACGAACATTCTAAGGTGTGCAATTATTTTCAGGGAAACGCAGGGTGAACGTGGTTCCAGGTAGTTCTTGACTGCATTACATGTCAATATCACTTCACCACATGATTTCATTTATTTCAATGGGATAAAAACGACAGATTATTCAAAAATTAAACGGAAAGCAAATACTGGCGTACGTGAGCAGAGCAGGGGTGTCGGAATGTTCGAATACAGTATTACTGTCGCTCAGCCTTTTTGAACTTCTTTTTGCCCCCAAACGAAGAACAAAAATGAACTGCGTTTGAAGCATATCGTATAAACTAATACATTTTGGCATTTGCCTCATATAACTAGCTTCATATGTATGGCTTTTCTGACAGAGTAAACTTGCTTGGTAGCCTACCTGGTAAACCATTGCATTTTCAAATGCATTTATATTTTTCCGTTTTCTTTTGTTAACACTATCGGTTAGGTTTAGGGTAGGGTTTAGCGTAGGTTGTATCTCATTTTCAAACACAAATAATCCGATCATTTTCTCACCCCCATGTCATCCAAGATGTTCATGTCTTTCATTCTTCAGTCGAACAGAAATTAAGGTTTTTGAGGAAAATGTTCCAGGATTTTTCTCCATATAGTGGACTTCAGTGGTGGCCAGCGGGTTGAAGATCCAGATTGCAGTTTCACTGCAGCTTCAAAGGGCTTTAAACGATCCCAACCAAAGAATAAGAAGGTTCTTATTTAGCAAAACAATGAGTCAAGTTTTCAAAAAATTTAAAATGTATATACTTTTTTAACCATAAATGCTCATTTTGTATGAGCTTGACTTCGCACATTACGTAATCACGTTTGAGGTCGTGATGTAGGTGGAAGTAGCGACCCTGTGTTCATAAAGCAAATGTGCAAAGAAAGTCAAATGCCCTTTACATAAAAAGTTAAAACAACAATGTCATGATTTTAAAGTTGGAGGAGAAAATACCTACCCTACTTTTTTGAGTACGCCGACATTGTTTTAACTTGCAATAATTGGAACAGCATTACTGCCCATGTGACATTAGGCAATAATTAAGTAATCTTAATCAATACCAAAAACTTCACAGCACACCTGAAATTGCCTTCCTGTATTTCACGTTAAACCGACCTACTGCTATAGCTCAATAGCTGTAATCCCAACTAACAAGTAGCCTACTGACATCAATCCACTATTTGCATATTGGAAGGGTCTGTATGGATGACCCAACACACCATTCTTCCAGTTGGCACATAGCTGGACGTCCCCCCTGATGCTGCAGAGAGCTTGTTGACAGTGCAGGCACACTCGACGGTCGCCCTACCTTTGTCTCGTCTGAACATAAAAACTGTCTGTCTGAAACGGTTGCCCACACCTCCCAATGATTATTCAATGGCACATTTTGGAGTAAGAAATCCTTGATTCATTTGCTGGTGTTTTTGGATGTGGTTGGTGTGCTTTTGTTTCTCGCTTCTCCAGAGGCTGAGAACCCAAAGACTTTGTTTATCTTCCCTCTTCCTCTTTAGATGCGTGGCCAATCCTTCATGCATATGGTAAACACACAGGCTCTGCCAAGAGTCAGAGAGAGGGAGACAGGAGAGATGAAGCGAGGGAGAAAGAAAATAAGCGCTTTTATGCCTTTAGAGATCACGCATCAGTCCTCTCAGGTGTTGTGCAATGCACTGTTCACAATGAGACGGCGCAGACAGAATGAGCCCTCCAATTCAGACAGACACTACAAGAAGAGAGGCTCAGGTGGACTTAAAACCATGACACACATGCCCACACACACATGCAGCCAAGCGCCAATCAGCGGTAAGACATACCCGCACTCATTCCACTCGCTGGGCACAGAGGGGAATAATCCAATTGGAATGGGACAGCGCTGTCATGGCGACGAAGATCTGGAGTGAAGGAGCTCCTCAATCAGAATATTCCCCACACGGACGGCCCTACAACACTTGTTGGAGTGTGAGCATCAAGTGTGCTTTTATTCCTGCAATGGAAGAGCATTTTTTCTATTTCGTAATATAACAACACGATAAATATGGAGACAAGGGCTAATAGTCACAATTTTTACAGAAGTGAATATTTCTCAGATTAGGTTTTTATGTTTGAAAGTATGGTACATACTATAAAAAGACAATTTTCCTGTTATTGCCCAGGGGGAAATACTAGGGCATGTTGTCAAAATAGAACCTGCATTAAACAGCCTATTATAGGCTTTAAGGGAAAACTGAAACAATACAACAACTACATAAAACAATTCATGAAACAGCAAAACGTGAAACGTTATGTTAAATGTCATAAATAACATTTCTTGAAAATGAAAACACATGAGAATTTGCTCCAATAAAAATACAACGACTTTCCCCAACCTAAAAAGTATGAAATTATATTTTTCCTGAGTACAAATATCCCTTCATTACATATATAATTTCCTCTTACCCAAGAGTACACTACCGGTCAAAAGTTTTTGAACAGTAAGATTTTTAATGATTTTTTAAAAAGTCTCTTCTGCTCACCAATCCTGCATTTATTTGATCCAAAATACTGCAAAAGCAGTAATATTGTGAATTATTTTTGCTATTTCAAAACCTGCTTTCTATCTGAATATATTTTAAAATGTAAAGATGTACATTTTCAGCATCATTACTCCAGTGTCCAGTGTCACATAGTCCTTCAGAAATCATTCTAATATGCAGAATTGCTGTTCAAGAATTTTTTTTATTATTATTAATATTTAAAACAGTTAAAAACATTTTTTTAATGGAGTTTTAATACTTTGTTACAATGTTACAAAAGATTTCTATTTCAGATAAATGCTGTTCTCCTGAACTCTCTATTCATCAAAGAAACCTGAAAAAATTCTACTCAGCTGTTTTGTATAATAATAATAAATTTTTTTGCGCAGCAAATCTGAATATTAGAATGATTTCTGAAGGATCATGTGACTGGAGTAATGATGCTAAAAATTCAGCTTTGAAATCACAGGAATAAATTACATTTTAAAACATATTCAAATAGAAAACAGTTATTTTAAGTAATTAAAATATTTCAGAATTTTACTGTTTTTGCTGTACTTTGGATCAAATAAATGCAGACTAGGTGAGCAGAAGAGACTTCTTCAAAAAAAATTCAAAATCTTACTGTTCACAAACATTTGACTGGTAGTGTATGCCAGTGTGGGTTTTATTATTTTCATTTTCAGAGCTACAAAAATATGATGATATTAAAATGTTACTTTGTAGTATTAAAACACATCAAATTAGACCTTTGATTCAAAATGTATACTGTGACAAAGCTAACAGAGTTATTAAAGGAAACATAATTTTCTTCAAGTTGGTATGATTCTTCAGGGTCTTTATGAAATGTCTGCAACTTCGGTTAAAATTCCTCAAAGGTAATGTAAAACAACACCCTTTTTACCTTGTCAAAAACGGCTCTCAGTGGCTCTGATGTCGGGAGAAAATAAAGACTCTTATGTTCACTTTTACATCCAAATACAAAACACCACATTGCTTACGAGACATTGTTGTCGCTACAGCTGCTCAAGCGTGGAGAAAATGGCGGACAGTGTACAACTGGCTGACAGCGGAAATATGCTAAGTTACAGTGCGTCAGAGTCCGTGAGTGGGGCTTGAACAATATGACCTCAATGCTGCTCACAAAATC
Organism: Labeo catla; assembly: GCA_012976165.1. NCBI lineage: Eukaryota > Metazoa > Chordata > Actinopteri > Cypriniformes > Cyprinidae > Labeo > Labeo catla. The sequence goes on from VONZ01000001.1 coordinate 1,128,639, forward strand.
AAAACAGCTTGATAATTGAGACTGTTTATGATTTTTGGAATGGATTTTTATCATTGTGGTTGTGTCCACACACTGCAAGGACGCACATGGTGTTATATGCAAACACCATGTAAAAGTGCTTTTGCATCAGATGTCCCCTTACTTAATTAACTTAATGTTTACTTCATGATATACAGTATTAAACAGGTGTTAATCTATTGAAATACCTAGAGGGCTACTTGCTTCATTTTACTTGCGCATTTTGTATAGTTTAGGAGTATCAAGGCCTTTGATTTGCAAATACTACTTGATCATATTAGATAAAGTCAGACTCAGATCAAAAAGACTTCAGATATTACTAGCTAGAGGCCAGCAGGCTCAAGGACGGGTTGACTCTTTGTTAATCACATCCAAGAAAAAGTCATTTTTTTTCATTTTTAATGCAGAGCTTTTACAGTCAGCCAAAGACTACTTGTTAAAAGACATAATTAAAGTAACTCTTTGTAGGACTGAGGTTTTTAATAGCCTACACTCAGTGGCAAAGATTACAGCAAGGGTTAAAAAGCACATTTAAAGAAACATTAAGCATTAAGAATGAATCTAACTGAGATATTATACTGTATCTGCTCTCAAGGATTCTTAAAGAATGATCAGTTATATCAAACTGCATTGCTTAAAGGGATAGTTCTGTCATTAATTACTCATCCTCACGTCGTTCCAAACCTGTAAGGTCTTTGTTTATCTTCGAGCTTTCTGAACCTGCTCAGCAACGCAACTGACACGTTCAAGGCCCAGAAAGGTAAAAAATAGTCCATGAGACATCAGTGGTTCAGCCGTAATGTTATGAAGCTACGAGAATATTTTTGTGTGCAAAGAAAACAAAAATAACGACTATTCAGCGATTTCTTTTCTTCCGTGTCAGTCTTTCTTTCCATGCATTCAGGAGAGTAGTCACGACATGCTCTGTGATTTTATTTAAAATATCTTAATTTGTGTTCTAAAGATAAACGAAGGTCTTACAAGTTTAGAACGGGTGAGTACTTAATGACAGAACTGTATTTTTTGCGTGAACTATCCCTTTAACGTTGTCACTGTAAATACAGGCTAAAGCCTTCACTTCACATGCATGACTGTTAAAATCAGAGCTTGTTTGTCAAAGACATTAAAATAGTAGTGTAACCACAAATCTGTTTGGTATATACGCAATGTTCTACACAAAACAGCTATCGTTATTATGAACTAATGAGGTAAAACCAAGAAAGACATAAATCAAAGCTGCTAATTAAACATTAAGGAACATTTCCACAGTGTTGGAATAATGCCTGCACCCCTAGTGAAATCATAACGTATCTGAATGTAAACCAAGCCTTGGCGTAAAATTCACAAATGAAGTGTTTCAAAATGTGCCTAAAAATTCTCTTCACACTGACACGCTGAGCACTGATTGATACATGCGCTTCAGCATCTTACCTTCTCTCATCCATAAACATGCATGGCTGTGTGCAAGGTCAGGTGGAGGCCGCTGAATGGAGACAGACTCTCAAACAGGTGAACACCGCTGGAGCTCAGAGGTCAGTGGGCCGCCACTGGAGACCGTTTAACCGGCATTATGGAAATAGCAGAGTGAATAAGATTCTTCCTGTAGCTTTAAGAGGGCAAGCTACTTTAATACTAATGGGAAATAAGAGAAACAGAGAAAAGAAGTAATCAGAAATGCAACTGCAACACTAGATATGTGCTCAGAGATGTCTTTCTTAAACTAAATAAAGTTTACTCTTGGTCATACAAATTCTATTTGCATGTGAGCAATCTACAGTGAATAATTTGGCTTTTAGGAGTCTTCTGTGTTAGAGCGCATACACTGCAAATGATAATTCATATTTTGTCTTGTTTTTCAGTAATAGAACTAAAGTAAAAAAGCTTAAGATGTTTAGACTTATTTTCAGAGAAAACATCTTAAAAAAATAAGACTACTTTTCTTACCCAACTGTATTTTATTTGTATTTATTTTTTTATTTTTTGGATTTTTAGCATCATTACTCCAGTCATTCTATTCTGATTTTCTGCTAAAAAAAAAAAAAAACATGTTTTTTATTATGTTGAAAACAGCTAGATTTTTCTCAGTTTTTTTGATGAATAGAAAGTTCAGAATAACAGCATTTATCTGAAATAGAAATCTTTTGTAACATTATAAATGCCTTTATCATCACTTTTGGTCAATTCTTGCTAAATTATTGTTAAAAGTATTAATTTCTATAATTTCTTATTAAATTATTTTTAATAATAATAATAATAATAAATGTTTTTTGAACAGCAAATCAGAATATTAGCATGATTTCGGAAGGATCATGTGACACTGAAGACTGGAGTAATGATGATGAAAATGTAGCTTTTATCATAGGAATAAATTACATTTTAAAATATATTCAAATAGAAAACAGTTATTTTAAATTGTAAAAATATTTCAGAATTTTACTGTTTTTGCTGTTCTTTGGATCAAATAAATGCCGGCTTGGTGAGCAGAAGAGACGTCTTAAAAAAAAACATTAAAAATCTTACTGTTCAAAAACTTTTGACTGATTGTGTATATTCTCTGCAAAAATAAAAAATAAAAATAATAATAATAATGTTTGTCCTGTTTAAAGTATAAGCATTTTTAAAAATAATTATTTAATATATTGTTCAGTATGATAAGGTTAATTCAATATATTTCAGATATTATTCAAAATATAATCCTTAATATCTAAAACGTGCCAAATAAGTAAGAAAAATAAGAAATATTCTTTGAAAACAAAGTATATAAACTTTTTTATGCTTAAAATAGGAAAAAGAGATATGAATGAGATGTGAAAAATAAACTTCATTCAAACTGTATTTCAAAATCTAATCTTTAATATATAAAAATTTAACTTTAAATTTAAAATATGATCCAATATAAAAAGCTTTAATATAAAAAGTGCCAAAGGGGTAAGAAAGTAAACTTTCAGGATATAATATAAAATATTAGCCTTAATATTTTATGCTGTTTTGCTTCTCAAGTAAATATATTTTGTTGTATAAGGACGTTTAGATGGAAGTCGAGACAAAAATATGGATTTATTACAGTGAAAACTCATAACTGGTCAAGTTTTTATTACTTTTTAATATTCTGCTCAAACGTAACTCATAAACGGCAACTAAACACTGACATTTTCTCACAACAGTTTTGACAACTATTTAAAGTTTATGAAATCCACTGACCAAAAGAGCTGTCAAAGAGTCAGGATTCAGATATGATCCATACTCCTTTGAGACTCTCTCACTGTCAGTCATTTGACAAGTCATCCTCATCCGTATGGCTATAAAGCATATTTCTATGGGGGATTTGAGCGCGGGGGCTGAAGGGAGGGGGCCGGATCCTTTGTACCTTTGACCAGTGAAAGTACAATCAAAAGAGCGAGAGAAAGAGGACAGATGATGGGGTGGGCTGACAGTAATGGATGAGTGAAGAGGACCTCTGAGGTTCGCTCATCTCGCAACCGGAGAGATGTCATCAATAACTCATCTGACACGCTGCACCGGGATACAGTGAGCGTCCTCCCCCATCAGCACTCAGATCAGAGACGACTGTGCCATTCTGCTCCAAAAGTGGAGAGCTGTGAACAAGTGCTGAGAGAAGGAAAAAAAGATTAGAGAGAGCACATTAGATTACTCTGGATGAATGAGAAAAACATCAACAATGAGGCGGAGATGACTGATTACTAGCTACATAAGAAATAGTAAGAAAACATAAGAAATATAAGAAAAGTCCATAAAAATACAGCACAATGTATGATGGAACTTTTCACCTATTGAAAAATAATGTATTGCATTGTGTAGTGTTTTGGGGTCGTAAAATATTATTAAAGTCAATTTTACTGAATATGTATTAGTATTTGCCTGGACATTATTTGTTATGTACATTTTTAAGGCTGACAGAAGACCCGACAACAGTTACCCCTGTGTCTACCCTTCGTTTTCACACAGTTTTTTGTTTCTGTCGTGGTATGGACCCCTTCTCCCATCCAGAATACCTACACTGTAAAAAATAAAAAACACAATTTGTTGAGTCAGCTTAAAATAATTTGTTACCCTGCTGCCTTTAAATGTTAAGTTCAGTCAACTAAAATAAGTTTAGTCAACTTGAAATGTTAAGTTGTACTAAGTAACAACTTAGATATTTGGGTTTGTTAAACTTAACAGACGGGTAAGTAACCCAGCTGCCTTAAAATTTTAAGTTGATTCAAATCAAATATCTAAGTTGTCACTTAGTATAATTTAACATTTCAAGTTGAATAAACTTTTTTTGAGTTGACTGAACTTAAAATTTTAAGGCAGCCAGGTTACAAATTATTTTAAGTTGACTCAACAAATTGTTTTTTACAATGTACCTCCTCCTTTGTGGAGTGGGAACTGGTGAGAAATGGATCTCCCTTCACCATGAGACCTGAGGATGGTTGCCAGTTCCACTCTGGACCCAGCACCCACTGCGCAGAGTGCATGGCTGAGCCCACCGCTGACAAACAGCCAGAGCCCGCCACGAATGATGAGCCATCGCACGGAGCAACAGAGCCACGGATCGCCTCAGAGCGGGAGCTGCATACGACATCAGTCCAGGTGTGTGAGCCGGTAACAGCGCCCATCACAAGGCAGAAAGCCATGGCCAGTGATATTGCGGAGGGGAGCTCCGCCCACTGCAACATGGCTGAGGGTGAGCTGGTTGAAAATATGGGACTGTTTGAGGCTGAGGGGGTATTTGACAGGGACCTAATTGTCTTGTGGTCTGAACTGCTTCAGCGAAGTGGACTGAAACGGTCATGCCCAAGCTCAGCCCTGAGTGGGCCACCCTGCCTAAGCTCAGCCCTGAGGAGGCTCCGCTGCTGTCGTCTGGCAGCCCCTCCGCTCACCCCCAGTCCTCCATCTGTGCGGTGGGTTCGCCGCTGGTCTGCAAGTCTCCGTCGGCGTCTGGAGGATCCCTTGTCTCCACCTCCAGAGTCCAGGACTCGGCCTGTTGACCAAGCAGTTTCACCGTGGCTCCTAGCTCCCTCCTCTCCGCCTTGGTCTGTCGTCCACCATCCTGCGCCTCGGGACTCCACTCCTCCGGCTTCGCCTTGTCCCTCTGGCTCCGTCAGGCTCCTCCATCCCTCCGACTCCACCTTGGTCCTCTGTCGCTCCGGCTCCACCATGGCCTCCTGGATCCACGCCTCCGCATCAGTCGCTGGAGCTATCAGTTCCATCTCGGCCCTCTGGATCCTCCTCGCCACCCTGGCTCATCGGGGCTCTGCCTCGGGCTCCTTCTTCACCTGCTCCGCCGCCGTTGGTTAGCCCCTTGGAGTTGTCAGCCCTTTCTCCTCCATGGCTCCTCCCTCCCTCCTCCGTGGATCGTCATCATGGCTGTGACCTTGTTCCCACCTGGCTCCTCCTGCTCCTAGTCCCTCCTGTCTCCGTCTGGTCCACCCTGGTCTCTCCTGTCGTCTCCCTGGCTCCCCCCTTCAACGTTTCCATCTAGGACTCGATTCGTTGTCCTCCTCCCGGATGTCCATCCTCCTCCCGAGCCTCCTCCCAAGATTCCACCTATGCCTCCCTCTGTGGTTATTGTTTATGGCATGAGGAGGAGCCTTCCGGGAATGTCGGGACTATAGACCTGTTTAGTCTTTTGTTGCCACGGTTTTGTTTTTCTGTTTTGCCTTATTTGGTCACGTTCCTATCCTTGTTTAGTTTAATTGATGATCCCATCCACCTGTGTTTTGTAATTACCCTGTGTTTAGTTCCTGTCTGTTCATTTGCATTTGGTCAGGTCTACTCGTTGTTACGTGTGTCATTTCAAGCCTTGATTGTGGATTATCCCTTGAGTTTCTTTATTAAAAGACTATTGACATTAATTTGTGCTCCTGCGTGTTTCTCCAGACAGCGTATCAAAGCGTGACAAAGACTTACATTTTAAATTATAGCTAGATTATTAATTTTATTTTTCTTATTTAATTATTTACACCACTGTCATTTTTTTGTAATTATCAAAAAGGTTTAGTCTTGAAACAATAAGAAAATGGCTATGCTTTCAGAGAAAATAACTTCGTAAGAAAATAGAAAATAAGTTCGTTTTTTTTCCTGTTTTAAGGCAAGAAACTGTAGGTTGACATACTTTCCCCAGGTTTATTAATCACAGTAAATTAGGAATATTATTTTGTATTACACTTTTTTTAATGTAATGTTTAAATATGCAAATAAGGCATTATCTATTTATATAGAACTAATTTCCAGAGCAGAAATCTGGAACACTGGATATTGCAGCTTTAAAATGATACAAGTTGTATTTTATCGACATATTAAAGTCAAAAGATTTTACAGAGGAGATCTTGTATATCCCTTTTTATCACTCCATGAATCTGAAAATACTTTCAACACCCAGGGAAACATAAATAAATAAATTTCAGAGCTTTATTCGCCAAGTTTGCACAAACACACATGGAATTTGTTGTTTTCACCATGTTTTTAGGCATAAAACATTAAATATATACTGAGTGAATGATACATGAACAAACACCTCTGTAAAACCTTCAGAGGGTAGAAACAAAACTGGAAGGTTTAGTGCATGTGCTGAAGTGGAGATTTCTGGCTCAGTGCATTCTCATTTTGAGAAAATGGCCTTTACAAATTTGTATCATAATTGAAATCTACAGGTGCAAATAGATAATGTAATAAAACATAAACACATAAATGTGTTTATGTTGTTTTTCCTGTAGTCTGAAATAAATAATGTTATGGAAGCAAAATATAGTCTAAAATCTCTAAAAAACAATTTTTTTTTAAGTCTTAATGTCTTGTGCAGTTTGGCTTGCTACTGTACATACATTTATCTTATTTTAAGGATGTTTAAATGTTATACTGGAAACCAAAAAGACTGATTACCAAAATGTATAGTTTTTTAAAGCATTTTACAGAATCATGGTCTCAGTTTGCTATTGAGTTCTGAGTAAAACTGATCACAACTGATCAAAAGCAACCTTGAACCTCAAGGGCTGTAATGTTCAATTCACCAAAACAAACCAATACCAAAACGTGGTTTGACCCACACTTAATACAAGAGTTTAACTGTGCAGAACATTAATTGGGAGAAAATATGTGCTTCTGAAAGCTTTCAAATAGAATATGGAATGTCTAATCAGTCAAACTGTGCCAGTTAAACTCACAAGCAGTTATTTCACAGTTTCATAGATTAGAGAACATCAAAGTGGGGAAATACAAAGTTAGCTAACAAAGTTTTTGACATTTTGACAGTTCCAACATCAATCACAGACCACAACACATTGTAGTTTAAAAGTGACAGGTGTCCTTCATTTCACAAATTAATTTATTACAAAAAATGTTGAATTAGGTTTGACCTAATCATGTAAAAGTTTACATTTTAATGTTAGTTCCTTTTTAATTAGATATATTTATTATATAATCCATGCTTTGAAAGCCTGTGGAAGGTATAGTTCACTCAAAAATAAAAATTCTGTCATTAATTACTCACCCTCACATTGTTCCAAACCCGTAAGACCTTCGTTCATCTTTGAAACACAAATTAACCAGTCTTAATTAAGATATCTTAATTTGTGTTCCGAAGATGAACGAAGGTCTTACAGGTTTGGAACGACATGAGGGTGAGTAATTAATGACAGAATTTTCATTTTTGGGTCAACTATGCCTTTAATCCTTGATTCAGCTTTAATAAACAAGAAGTTAGTTCTGAATAAACATTCACCTCATAGGAACTGACCTAAAATTAAAATATCATTTTAAAAGAACACTTCATTTTTATGCACTGTTACCCTCCCAATGGAAACAACTGTTAGAATTAGAAATACATTCATTTGAAGTAGTATAGCTGTTAAACACTGTAATCCTCCTATTACACAGCAGTTTAGCCTAGAGTTTGCATTACATAAATCAGACTAACCTCACAAGCTCTGCTGGGAAATGTGAGGTGACCTGATTTTGCCCAAAATTGTAATTATTTTGTGCTATAATTAATGTTTATTTGTGAGTAAGCTCCCTAGCAGTGAAACATGAACTCAGAATAGAAGTACAGACACCCTGGGGCATCTGCCTGGAGGAAGACCTCACCTTGTCAATAGTAAACAACAAAGGGGTAACCATGCATGCTGTCTCACCTTGCTGTTCGTGTTCACAGAAATATTCATGAATATGGTACACTTTGATGTTCAGTGAGACAAAACTATCTTGTTTTATTATATTATATTACATTATATTATATTATATTATATTATTTTATTTTATTTTTATCAAATTTAGACTTTTTAACCACAAATACTGGTCTTGCACTAGCTCGACATCGCATAATCACGCACATGTGATGTAGGCGAAATATAGACACAGTGTTTACAAAGCGAACATGCAAAGAAAGTCAAACACCCTTTACAAAAATGGTAATACTACGATGTCAGACAATTTTGAAGTTGGAGGAGAAAATGAGATGGAGTATTTGCTCTACCCTACCTTGTTGAACCGAAGTACACAGACAAAGAACTAAATGCACATGATCACACAATGCATAAAGATGCACATGCACATCGCAGAGCTAGTGCAAGATGAGCATTTGTGGTTACAAAGTACTTTTTTTTTTTTTTTTAGAAAATGTCTAATCATTTGGCTAGACAAGACCCATATTCCTCAGCTGGGGTTGTGTAGAGCCCTTTGAAGCTGCAGTTTGACCTTCAACTCATTGGACACCACTGAAGCTCACCATATGGAGAAAAATCCTGGAATGTTTTCCTCCAAAACTTGAATTTCTTTTCAAATGAAGAAACAAAAACCTGAACAGCTTGGACGATATGGGGGTGAGTAAATTATCAGGAAATTTTTACTCTTGAAGTGAAATAATCCTTTAAGCAGCTGCTTTTAACATGGATAATAAGAAATGTTTCACCAAATGAGCATATTAGAATGATTTCTGAAGGATCATGTGACACTGAAGACTGGCTGCTGAAAATTTAGCTTTGCCATCACAGGAATAAATTACATCTTAAAACTTATTAAAATAGAAAACAGTTGTTTTGAATTGCAATATTTTGGAATATCACTGTTTTTACTGACCAAATAAACACAGTCTTAGTGAGCATAAGAAAAAAGATTTTTAACCCAGACACTAGTATCCAAAAAAAAAACCAAGGACTTTGTGGGGAACAAGTGAGAGAAAGCAGGGATGATGCAATATTTTTGTTTCAGGGTGTTGTTTGTTAGAATGTCAGTCACAAACAGTGATGCACCTCTTCCAGAAAACTCCAACTAAGAAACTCTTTATAAAATTGGAAAGTGGGGAATTGTGTCTGCCAGCTGCCTTAAGCAGCTACAACACCTCTAGCTCCAGCTAGAAGTAACAAAATTGCTCACAGACAGTTTTGCTTTGCCACTGTGTGTAAAGGTTTATACCATCTCCTGTAACTGCACTGTCTGAGCAGATTATGTTTTTGTGCATTTTCAGTTTGATGTTGCTGCTGTATTGCTCCTGATTCTCCCATCTGGGAGCAACAGGGTACATCTATATACGTACTGCAGCTATTGAATACATCTTCACATAAATTGCTTGTTTTCTCTACAACGCATAGACTGACAATTCTCTCCTTGCACTAAACTGATTTACACTTTTTAAAATGCACATATTTATGATGTAACTGAATAAAAACCTTCAGAGGGAACTGGTTGCACACTAGTCTCTCTCTGGGCTTGTTCTGAACTACATCAGGAGCCACCACATGGCCTCGGTTTCAGATCCATCTGTCTATGCATCGCTTTGCATTAATTTGCAGAGGTGTCAAAGCCTTTCATTTGAATAGCACAACATACACATTCAATATGAATGCCAGCACGAGAGGCAGCAAATATTTGTGGCCAAAATGACTGCAGGCTTAATAAAGGTCATCATTCTCGTTTCTGACTTCTTCTGCGTACATGTAAACCTGACATTCCCAATTTCCAAATTTATCCCACTGTTCCTCCATCAGATGAGCTGACCTGACCGGTGTCCGTCTCCACATCTGCTGTGCATTTTTAAAAGGCCCGATTTCCATTTCAAACGGCAAAGCTGTGATCTCTCCAGGGCTTTTCTGTGGAACACAGACAGAATTTGAATGGTGCAACATAGTTGTGAACATAGCCAGATGAATACATCACAACACTTTGGTCTGTTTTGCCAAACATAAAATGCATGGGGCAATTAGATGGTCAGACCTCAGAAAGCAAGCTGCTGTACATTTTGAACGTCATGCACAGTCTAAAAGCAGTGCAAGTTCAGTAAATCACAGTGCAACACAATAGATATCTCCATGGTGAAAGCTATTATTAACAGTAAAACAGCAATACCAAGATGAATGAGAAATGTGCCATTTTCCTGTTATAGAGGATCATAATCAATAGGTCAAACTCATACGGTGGCTTAAATCGCTTTATAATAGGTTTGATGGATTAAAAAAGTCAGGGAGAGAGACTGCCTAGACTGTCTGTGTCACTGCAAATGAAAACAAATGTGACATATGTGTTTGGCCAGGCTCCAGTAAACACTGGCTGTGTGTAGCTGGTGGGTCATCAGTGTGTCTGTGTGTGTGATGGGGAGGTAAACAGCCATGGGCAACTTCTTGTGCGGGGCCAAATTCAAATCAGCTCGGTGACTGGGGCCAGGCCCTGTGTTCAATGAAGATTTATTAGTCTAGTCTAACTGGTATTTGGTTGGCAGTCAAAATTTTTATAGGCAATATGATTAGACCGAGGATTTACAGCTTCCAAAGAAATTCGGTCTAAAACATAAATGCACTTATTTGATTAAATGGTGAAATCATTTTTGGTCAAATTGTGAATCTAACTGTTTATAAACAGCATACAGGCATATAAGGAAATAAATAATAAAATTCACTGTACATTTGCATGCAGTGTAGTGACTGCTCAGCCTTCAAGTGTAGGAAATGTGAGGCAGTTGAAGATAATTGATTCCTGGAGGAAGGAGTATGGCAAACAGGCAAGATACTGACAACACAGTTCCTCCTGCTGCGGTTGGTCTAGATTCAACATTGTATTTGATAGGTTTTACAGACTAAAAGATATACACACTTGCACACATTGTGTGACTAACTCCAGTTATATATTTCATTGGCGAAGATTTTCTTCAAATAAATTTAGCCCCTTTTACTCAGAGACATCCCTAAAACACAAATGAAAAGTATTAACCAGTGTAAGGATGGGCAAAAAATGTAGGGGCAAAACAGGACTGGTTAAGTTAAAAAAATATCTAGTTCACCCAAAAATGAAAATTCTGTCATTAATCACTTACCCTCATGTCGTTCCAAACCTGTAAGATCTTCATTCATCTTTGGAACACAAATTAAGATTAAATTAAGACAGCAACGCAACTGACACATTCAAGGCCCAGAAAGGTGGTAAGGAAATCGTTAAAACAGTCCATGTGTACGGAAGTTCTAAGAGGCCATGCATTATTATTTTTTCCTTCATTTTCTCATGATCACGACTTAATTGTCTTGTCATCTCGACATAACGTAAGTTGTTTTCTTGTCATTACAACTTAATTTTCTCATGATCTCGACATCATTTTCTCACTATCACAACATAAACGTTTTTTCATTATCACAACTTAAGGTAACACTTAATTTTGATTGTCCACTTTAGACATTCTACTAACAGTAAGTAACTCTGCAATTGTATGTCAACTATGTATTAGAGTATTAGTAGACTAGCTGTTTAATATCTTCTAACACTCTTCTAAACTTTGCAAGTAAATGTCAACTTATTCTACTAACCCTAAACCTAACAGTCTGCTCTGAGAGTTAGTAGACATGTAGTTGCAAATTTATGAGAATTAGTTGACATGTAGTTGCAAAGTTACTTATAGTTAGAAGAATGTCTAAAGTGGACTATCAAAAGAAAGTGTAACCCAACTTCATTTTCTTTCTTTTCTCATTATCACAACTTAATTTTCTCTTGATCTTAACATTGTTTTCCCGTTATCACGACATAACAAATGTTGTTTTCTCGTTATCACAAGCAAATTTTCTTGTGAGGTTGACTTATCAAAACGTAACTTTCTTGTGATCTTGACATTGTTTTCCTGTTATCACGACAGAAACATTGTTTTCTTGTTATCACAACTTAATTTTCTTGTGATCTTGACATTGTTTTCCTGTTATCACGACAGAAACATTGTTTTCTTGTTATCACAACTTAATTTTCTTGTGATATCGGCATAAAAGTTGCTTTCTCGTTATCACGACTTCTTTTTCTTGTGATCTTAACAATGTTTTCTCATTATCACAAGCAAATTTTTTGTGATGTGGACATAAAAGTTGTTTTCTTGTTATCACAACTTAATTTTCTTGTGATCTTGACATTGTTTTCTCGTTATCTCATTTTTCGTTATCATGACTTAATTTTCATGTCAACATAAAAGTTTTTTAGTATTCACAACTTAATTTTCTTGTGATCTTGACAGTGTTTTCTCATTATCACGACATAAATGTTTTCTTGTTATCGCAACTTAATTTTCATGTGATGTCGACGTAATAAAAGCTGTCTTCTCGTTATCACAACTTAATTTTCTTGTGAGCTCGACATTGTTTTCTCGTTATCACAACAAACATTGTTTTCTCGTATTCACTACTTAATTTTCTCATAATCTTGACATTGTTTTCTCATTTTTAGGACATAAATGTTTTCTCATCACAAATTAATTTTCTTGTGATGTCAACATAAAAGTTTTTTTCTAATCAAACAATCATTGTTAAAAGAACCGCTTTTGTTATGTCAAAATCACAAGAAAATGATGTTGTGAAAACAAGAAAACGTTTGATATGTTGAGATCACACTTGTAGTTTCATAAAATTAAGGTTGAATCTCTGATGTTAAATGGATTATTTTAACGATGTCCTTACTACCTTTATGGGCCTTGAATGTGGTAGTTGCGGGCTGTCTATGCAGGATCATAAAGCTCTAAAAATTTCATCAAAAATATCTTAATTTGTGATTCGAAGATGAACAAAGGTTTTACGAGTTTGAAACGAGATGAGGGTGAGTAATGAATTTTTATTTTCAGGTTAACTATCTCTAATTACACTTGTTAATATTCACACAAACCTGTTGATAATACTAGACTTAAACATGATGAATTAAGAATCTTTCAAATAGTAAATCCAACATCAGATGTTCCCACAAGCCAGTTTTTGACATATTTACGATGATTTACTTAAGAATTTGGCCCTCACAGATATAGCTGAACCTGTATACACACATACAAATGCACTGTGGTTTTGAGAACTGGCAAACAAGAAGAACTTCTCACGTCACTTTGGCTTGCCAGTCACATAAGACAAGTCGCTGAATGTCATAACATGTGACATTTATCTGCCCTCAGACATTTATGCCAATCGCACACACTCACAAATGCAAACGCCTTACCACAAATAGAAGCTGGCCTACCTCCAGCAGCAATGTGTGACAGTGATTTGCTTTGTGTTACAGGCTACAAGCGCCATCATTCCCCTCTGGTATGGCTATAAAAGGTTAACTTTTTTCAGTTTTCACATCGAAAGTTTTAGAAATGTGATTTTATGCCTGAAGAAAACAAACAGGACGTGGCATTTCCATTTGTGAAAAATAAACAAATAAAACCTGAAATGAAGTTCAGTCTCTCAGGGGAAAGTATATTAGTGAGAACATTATATGATGAAGAAATTATTTATTCAGCCATTCCGCATCAAATCTATGATGAATGACAGGCAGGAAATAAATCATATCATGGTGAAATATAAAATGATTTGGTTTGAAAAATGAGTAGACTGGAATGGAGCAAAAAAACAGCGAATGACACAAAACCATTTAACTCAAACAGACTTAGAGAATAATTTGCTACTCTAGTCAAACATAATAAACATAAGCGTCCACGCCGGTTACTTTAATACAGGTGCTTTAGGCATTTAAAATCATGAACAGCTTCTATAAGCATTCGTTCTCTTCTGAAAACAACAGAAGACAAAAATCTAATAATAAACAGAGACATCCTCTTCTGTGTACACTTATCTTTCCATTATATGTTTTCATTTACATGTAAATAAAGTCCTTTTCAGGCCTTTGCATCCATTATCAAAGCACCAAAAGTATGAGCTGTTTCATGATGAATATGTTTGTTTTAATCTGCAAATATCTTTTTCATTATGGGTGAGGTGCACAGCTTGGAATAATTCCAAAGGCCAATGACGAAAATGTCATTAGATACGACAAATTTATTCTAGTCACAACTGTGTATTAAAGCAATAGTTCACCTCAAAATGAAATTTCTGTCATCATTTATTCACCCAGATGTCATTCGAAACCCATAAGACTTTGGTTAATCTTCAGAAGACAAATTAAGATATTTTTAGGGAAGCCTGAGAGGGTTTTTGTCCTTCCACTGAAAGTCCAGGTAGCCAAAAATGTCCAAAAATGTCATAAAGGCAACATAAAATGGATCTTCAAGTCTAAGTCTTGTGACGAGATACAATCAAAGATAAACAGGTCTCATTTAGGCTTTTATTTATATCTAAACACTCATTTCTTATGGACTCTTTGGTCTTTTGGGATCAGTTGAGGGACAGAAACCTCTCAGGTTTCACTAGAAATATCTTAATTTGTGACTAACCAAAGTTTTATGGTTTTGGAATGACATGAGTTTGAGTAAATGGTGACAGAAATTTCATTTTGAGGTGAACTATCACTTTAATTGTTTTAAAATGAAGTGTTTGGACAGAATCATTAAATAATGTTAATGACAAGCAGGTCATTATTTCAGTCTTTGCAGAATAATATTTTCACTCAAACATCAAAAACTCTTCAATAGCAAGCAGGAAACCATCAAACCAACCAGTAACCATTATCAACCCCGACTCAATCTGTAAGATGCCCTCACCATCTGCCCTGCTGGCACTCAGTAATGGATCTGCATGAAGAAGTGCTGCAGTGGAATCAGAGTGAAGGAGAGAGCAAGAGCATAATGCAGCCGCAGATGCTGCAGTGAAAAAAGCGGAAGGACCACACGAGACAACTCATCCTCTATGGTATGGCTCTATAATAGCTCGCTAATGAGTGTTCTGACTTAGAGTCTCTGAAAAATGAATAAGCCTCCGCCTGTGCCCTTAAACTGCGGCATGCCTAGCCAGCTGAACATAATAAAACCCCTCTCAATGGCATCTGCCATCGTTTCATACATGTGTGAGCGCTGACTGTGAGGATGAGAGAGGAGTTACACTACCTTCATTATGGATGAGAGATTCCCTCACATCTGAAAAGCTCAGGTTGGGAAATCTCCAAAAGTCTAGGAAAAAGTGATCAGTAGCTGATTCTGGGTGTGATACAGACAAAAAGTGGCCAACAGAATTATTTACATGATATACTGTTTAATCAACTATTGCCATTAAACATCAAATATTAATTTGAAAAATGCTTCATGAAGACAATTTACAAGTTACACTGCATTATTGAGACAGACGACATTTCTGCATCACACTGAATGCAACACACATGGAACAGCAAACATAACTTTCCAAAAATGCATGCGTCACATTATCAAATTTGGATGGTGGGATCTGAAAAATGCAGCACTTATGAGAAAGATGCATTGCAACAATCTAAGATGTCAATCTATGTTAGGACTATGTCAGGACTAATGCCGATATGACTATTACAGATCAAATAGATGATAATCGATATTTTGATCAATATATGTCTGGTTTAAAAATGAAAAATAATGTCAAAATTAAGAATAACAAGGGCTCTGACAAAAACTTTCTTTAAATGCTTTTAAATTATTTTATCAGCAAGTGGTTTTAAAAATGACCGATACCGATAACCAAAAAATGCTTAATATCGGTGCCGATAATTGGTAAATCGATAAATAACTATGGTTGTTAGTTCCATTGAACTCTATTGGTAATGACGGAATTTGCAACAATAGTTGCTTTTGGGGCTTTTGTTGGCCAACCCCTAATTTATGACATATTTATTTATTTACATTTATCAAACAATTAAAAAAAGAGACACACACAAACTTCATATATATATATATATATATGCACTACCATTAGAAAGTCTGAGGTCAGTAAGATTTTATACAAATTTTATACAACTTCATACTTTAGTTCAGCAAGGATGCATTAAATTGAACAAATGTGACAATAAATACATTTATAACGCTACAGATTTCTAGTTTAAAAAAATGCTGTTCAATTGAACTTTCTGTTAATCAAAGTATCACTGTTACAACAAAAATATTAAGCAGCATAACTGTTTTCAACACTGATAATAATTTGCGCTACTTAAAGGAGAAGTTCACTTCCAGAGCAAAAATTTACAGATAATGTACTTGTCTTCCAAGATGTTCATGTCTTTCTTTCTTCAGTTGTAAAGAAATGTTTTTTTTTTTAAGAAAACATTTTAGGATTTCTCTCCATATAGTGGACTTCAAAGGTGCCCCTGAGTTTGAACCAAAATGCAGTTTAAATGCAGCTTCAAAGGGCTCTAAACAATCCCGGCCATGGAAGAAGGGTCTTATGTAGTGAAACAATAAAAAATTTGTACAATTTATATACTTTTTAACCTCAAACGCTCATCTTGTCTAGGTCTGCCAGAACTCTTTATTTTACCGGTTCAAGACAGTTAGGGCATGTCGAAAAACTCCCATTTCATTTTCTCATCCAACTTCAAAATTGTCCTACATCACTGTTTTACCTTTTTTTGTAAAGGGTGTTTGATCTTTTTTGCATGTTCACTTTGCAAACACCGGGTCGGTACGTCTGCAGCAATGTAGGACGTTTTTGAAGCTGAGGGAGAAAATGAGTTGGGAGTTTTTCGACATACCCTAACTGAAAAAAACAGAGTTTAGGCAGACCTAAACAAGACAAGCGTTTGAGGTTAAAAAGTATATAAATTGTAATTGTTTTTTTTTTAGAAAATCGTTTCACTAGATAAGACCCTTTTTCCTCGGCTGGGATCATTTAGAGCCCTTTGAAGCTGCATTTAAACTACATTTTGGAGTTCGAACTTGGGGGCACCATTGAAGTCCACTATATGAAGAAAAATCCTGAAATGTTTTCCTCAAAAAACATAATTTCTTTATGACTGAAGAAAGACAGACATGTACATCTTGGATGAGTACATTATCTGTAAAAGTTCTGTTCTGGAAGTGAACTTCTCCTTTAAGCCAAAAAAGCCATATTACAATTATTTCTGAAGCATCATAAAACACCGAAGACTGGATTAGTGGCTGGTAAAAAATTCTAGCCTTGCCATCACAGAAAAAAATAACATTTTAAAATTTATTAAAGTAGAAAACAGCTATATTAATTTTTTAAATATTTCATAATATTACAGTTTATATGTACTTTTGATCAAATAAATGCAGCCTTGGTAAGCATTAGAAACTACTTCATACCAGCCCCAATCTTTGCAGTTTTTTGTTTTTTTGACAAAAATGTCATTTATTTTTGAAAAATGTCATTTAGATGATGGACATTTGTATCAAAAATCACACCTTCTCAGCAGCTGGAAAATACAACCCAATATCTTTGGCACTGACGACTCTAGCACTTCCTAAAAACAAATAAAGAGGGAACTTCAATTACTATCACAGTGAATGATGGTTTCCCTCAAAGAAAGCCATCATTTCAGGCCTCTGCATTAGATTACTTTTGACTGTGATCAATGGGCGCAAGTCAATGACTTTGTCATAGCAGGATGTGATAGGCCTGGGGACATTTATTACCAGTTCCTCCCAATTTTTCACTTCAAAGGAATCACCTTAACTTTTCCATCAAGTCATATCTCATAGAAACTTTGATAGTTCTACACCTCTAGCCCTTTCAAAAACTTCAGCTTTTATTGGGCAGCTTTTTTATTACTTTCAAAGATGAGATGTCAAAGAACGTGAAATGATGTTGCAGGCAACAGCACAATAGAACCATTTAATGAGACGGAAAAGGAGATTTTCAATTCTAAAAATCGAAAGAAAGTACAGGGCGGCTTTCTAATATCCTCTTGAAGACCAACAAATCTGTTTTTGTGGAAGTGAGAGTGCATCTTTTGATAGATGTTTAACCTCAGACAGACAATTGTGCGCCTCCACCAGTGGGCAGATTGTTCTGCCCCACTTCCCTGGCATTTTCTGAGGACACACGGGCTGGTAGGTGTTGGAGGGCTCTTTTATAGCATGGAATGTTCAACCTTTTTACTCTCATGGAGACATCAAGCCTCTCAGGCCTGTGAAAGTGGCAGATTCACATTGCCGACACCATACCAACAGCTCCTGAAGCGCTGTGAAGGACGATGAATCATATGATTCATACGTTGCCACAAGAACCTGATGTAATCCGACTTGCACACTACCACAAATTTTAAGGTCAACTTGTTTTAACGCACAGGTTTATACAACCACATATATCTGCACTGCTTTCAAATCAACAAAGACCAGTTTAATCTCTCAAAGTGTTGATCCAAAACCTCAAGTCTAGGCACTCAAGGTTATAGACTTGTATTATAGACATGGTGGCCTGGCCAATCATGTTATGCTTCTATTCCCTCAGGCTTTCGAAGTGCCAGGTTAGTGAGACGGGGTCCAACTGGTAACACCATTTCAGTCAGCAAATGTTTCTAAATCCAATTCTCTGTGTCAAGGCCCTTCAGGGACTGGCTGATGAAAAACACATCAACATCAACTCTCTGAAATATTTTTGCCCACAGAGGCTTTCAGCCTGTGTGTTCACACTGCAAGATTTGAATTTGTCCACGAGGCAGTAAAGGAGGAGCTTTTCATTAACACAGCAGGCTAAGGTGTTTCACATTACACCCATTAAGAATATGAAACCTCTTATGGGCTTTTTACATGACATTTTGAGATAAACATGTACAGTGCCAGTCCTTAAGGGCATTTATAGCATGCATGTGTTTTTGTAGGAGCTGTCAAACTTATCTTAGCTCCTGTGCTTTCACCTGCGCTATCATCCTCCAACCATTTCTCACTCACCGTCACATTAACCTCTAGAAACCAGCGAGAAAAATGGAGTCGGGGGAATGATGGCGACACAGTGTTATTACAGCTGTCTCTCAATTACTAATAAGGCTCACAGAGCAAGAGATGAGCTTATTAGACCACCCTGGCCACTCAATTGTGATGCATAGTATATCATCACCAGCCACTTAGTCATGTGACATTAAAAGACTTCGCTGGATTGGTCGGTTCACGGTCCATCGACTGCAGGCGACAGTGTGGCACAAATGGAATCTATTAAGTATTCCCAGACAGAGGCGGAGCAGAGCGGTGTGAGAAATACAGTGACTGACAGAGTTTCTAACAAGCAATTAACCGCAGTGACCCGCTTTTGGCTAAACTGTGCTTTTGACTTTGTGTCACACCCACTATATACTCAAAGATCCACTGTAATAGATCACACTGCCTAGGGAGTCATACAGTCTAAATTTATATACAAGTCATACATAAAGACAGAAATCAGCGTTGGATTTTAAATCGCACTTGACCAACAATTTTTGAGACTGTATTCATTTTAGTAATTTTCTAGAATATTAATAAAATGGCTACCTATTTATCTATATATCTATCAATCTATCTATCTATCTATCTGTCTATCTTTATAAAGTAATAAAATTTATATCCAATTAAAAATTTCCAATTATTTTAATATATATATATATATATATATATATATAGTTGAGGTCAAAAGTTTACATACACCTTGCAGAATCTGCAAAATATTAATTATTTTACCAAAATAAGAGAGATCATACAAAATGCATGTTATTTTTTATTTAGTACTGACCTGGATAAGATATTTCACATAAAAGACGTTTACATATAGTCCATAAGAGAAAATAATAATAGTTGAATTTATAAAAATGACCCTGTTCAAAAGTTTACATACACTTGATTCTTAATACTGTGTTGTTACCTGAATGATCCACAGCAACTATTACAGAAGATTCAGATGCTCACTGATGCTCCAGAAGGAAAACCGATGCATTAAGACCCGGGGGGTGAAAAACTTTTGACCAGAATTAAGATGTGTACATTTTTCTTATTTTGCCTAAATATATATATTTTTAGTACTAAATATATACTGAATAGTACTGAATATATACTGAATAAATATATATATCATTTAGTGCTGCCTTTCAGAAGCTACAGAAGATCCTTACATGTTTCCCAGAAGACAACGTAAGTTAAATTTACCCTGATCTTCAAATTCTAAAAGTTTTCACCCCCCAGCTCTTAATGCATCATGTTTCCTTCTGAAGCACCACTGGGTGTTTAAACCTTCTGTAATAGCTCCAAAGGGTTCAAATACACAAAATGCTGAAAAACCAAAGAATTTGTGGGACTTGAAGGATTTTTCTGAAGAACAGCAGGCAGTTTAACTGTTCAGGACAAACAAGGGATTCCTGAACAACTATCACTAAACAAAAAACACAGCTGTGGATCATTCAGGTAACAACACTATTAAGAATCAAGCGTATGTAAACTTTTGAACAAGGTCATTTTTATAAATTTATTTATTATTATCTCTTGTGGATTATATATAAATGCCTTTTATGTGAAATATCTTATTCAGGTCAGTACTAAAAAAAAATAACATGCATTTTTATGATCCTTCTTATTTTGTTAAAAAAAAAAATTAAGGATATACGCTACAATAGAGATATCAAAAAGAACTCTGCAAGGGAAATGGTTGTATGACCACACAGGCGTGCAAAAAAGAAATACAGAGCTCAGACCTGTCAGACGAATCTGAGCACATCAGAGTGAATATTGTAGGAGGAAAGGGAAAGGGTAGTGTAGCGAGCAGAGGAATGATGAGAGATAGATATAGGGGTTAACGGTTTCTTTTCGACTGGGAGGTGGTTGAATATAATATCTCCCAGCACCTGTACGTGTAAGTTCAAATCGGTTGCAATTGATTTTCAACTTGAGTTTCAAACAGAGTATTGGACTCTGGATTATTTTAGGCTAGAATTTTATTCCTTACGCATAAAAGTGAATTCTTTTCAGCTCTGAAAATTATGAATAGTGGCCAACGTTCAGCAAAGCAATGCTGTAAATAATAAATCTCTTCAGTTTTGACAAGAATTTCAAAAATTCTTAATCCTGTGAACAATTTATTATACATTTCAGAAAGCAAATCTGCACTTGGTCAAAGGAAAATATCCTTGATCAAAAAATAAATATAATATCATTTCATCTTCATGATGAAAGAAAATTAAAGATGCGATTTGCTCTTTACATATCAGAAAAGGCCTCTCTTATGAGGATGAAACCCATGTGACTATGAGAGGATTTTCTTGTCCTCTCTGTAAAACAAGATTGTAGATGGCTTACACACATTCAAGACCATGTATAAATTTTTTTCCAGAGGAATTCACAGAATTAGGGCAAATGGATGATTTATCCAATTCATAACGAAAGAAAAACACTTCGACTCTACCTGGTCATGTTGTCCTGACGATTATGCACTACAGATGGCCTATTTATATTGCTTCTTTACATCGATAATTTAAGTGCATTAGATCGATAGTTACACAGTGGCAGAAGTCACCAATTTTAGATTATCTCTAGATAATCAGATGAATTATTAAAAAGAAATCCATATCTATTTACTAAAAATACACTACAGGTTAAAAGTTTGGGGTAAGGTTTTTTAAAAGAAAGTCTCTATTGCTCAAGGCTGCGTGTAAGATCAAATATACAATAACAGTACAGTAGTATTGTGAAATATTATTACAATATAGAAATGTTTTTCTGTTTCAGTATTTTTAAAATGTAATTTATACCTGTGACACCAAAGCTAAATTTTCAGTAGTAATTACCCCAGTCTTCAGCATCACAAGACCCTTCAGTTTTCATTCTAATATACTGATTTGATTATTAATAATGTTGGTAAGAATCATGCCTCTTAGCATTTTTGTACAAACTGATGCACTTTGTAAGGATTCTTTGATTATGAATCAAATTTACTTTTCTTACCACGTTCATACTTAAATTTAGTCAGGGTTTATGCTTAAAACAAGAAATGGAAAAGAATACAGACTAGTACCGGTATAGAAAGACAGCAAATGTTTGGAAGGAGCTGGAAGGAAATAAAACACAGGACATGGCACACAAAAAAAAAACTTCAAAAGAACCATTAATCTGGAAACACAGACAGGACAGGAGAGGTAAACGGGGATGTTTTGAAGGGAAAGGAGATGGTGATTAAAAAGTGCACAAAATCTAAGCAAGGACACAAAGTGAGAGTGACAACTAGAGAAAAGACACAAACTGGGAGAAAAAGAGAGAGGCGAGCCAAACCAGGCAGAGGCAGATGAAGTTTGACAGCTAAGGTGAGTGTAAAAGACTCACATGAAAAAGGGCATCACACACATAGCAGAGACTGACAAAAACCAAAAACATGACATACACCTGAGATCATTCACTATACTGCACCTCTACTCTACAAGTTGACACACAAATATGTAATTTATAAAAAAACTCATCAATTTTTAAACCTAATTTTCCTGTTCTTGCATAAGTTTTAGCCATTATGTGTTGGAAATCCACCCTGTAATTAACCTCCACTATTAAATTCAGACAGCAGGCACTGTGAACATACAGGTGTAGCTCCCCATCAAAGAAGAGTCTTTGTAGCTTCACTAAAGACAGGGAATGACTATCCAGGGTTAACTGCTGGCATTCCCAAAAAGCCTGATGGGCACATGAAACACACAGACATACAACTGGGAAAAAAGAACTAGACAGACAATGTCAAAGTCAAAAAAGTCAAGAGCTTACAGATGAAGAAATGACTTTTACTCACTGTCAAAACACGCTCTTTGCATTTTGAAAGACTTAGATCTTGATTTTAAAATATACAGAGAACACTGGAAAGTCTGAAGAATGTCACAAGGAAAAAGTTGGAGGTCTCTAAAAATTCTGTCACTATTTCTGTTTAATATAAAAAAATTAACCTCATTCTCCTAGCCGGGAGAGTGAAAGCTCCTGTCTCAGAGATGAACCTCATTTATTTATATAAATGATTTGACCTTTTGCTTTTTGCTAATCTACTCTGGACCTGTCTGGACTCCAATAAAGGAGGCATCTATCAATCTTCATTCACACCCACTCGGTTCAAGCCTATCTTGTTTATCTTTAATTTACCTAGTTAGCAGGATAACATGAGCATTCATAAACAGGTGGGCTGGGTTGGCGTGGTGCGACGGGACTGATGCTAATTACAGCAGCTGGCACAGGCACTTCTATTGACTTCCACCCATGCACTACGCTTTCTTTCAAGGTTAGGTGCTCATGTGGAGAATATGACGAACTGTGATTAGATTGTATGAATTACTCACAGAGGGTGTACCTAGTAGTAAAATTATGAAATACCCCTGTGGAAAAGAAGTGCACTTTGGCATAAACTTTTAAAATAGAATGCATCATGGAAATGACACATTTGTATGGAGCATACTTTGTGTGAATTGAATAGAATACTTTCAGACACTTAATTGCATGTTATATACAACCGGAATATATAAATATATAATATAAAAATATATATTCATATATCTAGTTTATCATTTAAATTTATATTAAATGCAATTAGTTGAATTAGTTAAGTGACAGTAAAAGGTACAGTCCACGCAAAAATGAAAATTCTGTCATCACTTACTAACCCTCTATGAATTTCTTCATCCTTCTGAACATGAAAGAATATGTTTTGAAAGATGTTGGTAACCAAACAGTTGCTGGTCCCCAATGACTTCCATACTATGAAAGTCAATGTGGACCAGCAGCTGTTTTGTCCCCTCATTTGAGAGTGAGTAAATAACGTCAGAATTTATGTGAACTGCCCTTTAGGTAGCCTTTTATTTAATAATTTAATTTATTATTATTTGCAAGTTAAGGTTCTGAATACTTTCAAGACTTACAAGTGCACATTCAATACAATCAAGCACACTTCTTCTTCACAAGGGTAACTCCATTTGCAAAACAGAACTGTTTCTTCACTGTATAATGCAGTGCACTGAGTTTTATAGAGGACCAACAACAGCATGTGGAAGTGTGAGAAGAAGTTAATTTGATTCATGAGTAGCTTTAATAGGAAAAACACAGAAGCGTGAGAGCATTTATAATGTACCAACAGCGAGTGTTCTCCCTTAGTTCTGCACAGCTGTCAACTGTACTACTCAGTGATACTGTAGGTTCATCTCCAGTAAACATGCAGTTTCAGGCTGAAAATATATTAAGAGACGTAATTCACTTAAAATAAACTTTCCTCATTTACTCACCCTCGTGTAATTTCAAACTCCTATAACTGACTTCTTCTGGACAACACAAGTGGATAGGAACCACTGGTATTTCTTGATATTAGTCATCAAGGGGAATTTCAAGCTTCATAAAAGATGCATAAAAGTGGTCCATAAGACGAACTGAATTAAATTCAAAGTCTTCCAATATCAAACGATAGATTTGTGTGAGAAACAGAACAAAATGTAAATCTTCCAAAAAGATTCACATATAATGTACTCACCCCCTTGTCGTCCAAGATGTTCATGTCTTTCTTTCTTCAGTCGTAGAAATTGTGTTTTTGAGGAAAACATTTCTGCATTTTTCTCCATATAATGGACTGATATGATGCCCCCGATTACTGAACTTCCAAAATGCAGTTTAAATGCGGCTTCAAACGATCCCAAATGTGGTTGTAAACGATCCCAGCCGAGGAAGAAGAATCTTATCTAGCGAAACGATCGGTTATTTTCATTTAAAAATACAGTTTAAATACTTTTTAATCTCAAACGCTGTGCAATATTAATTTTTTATGTATGGGTACATATATTCATTCCTTCGTTCATCACACCATTACATGGATGTCCAAAATGCAGTGACGCAGTTCCTGAACAAATCTAGAATTGTGAACCGATTCGATAAAAGATCCGATTCAAAAGAATCATTCATTCACGAATCTGACTTCGCTGAACTCTGTTTAATTCTTTCTGATTAACGTGCTATGACCTGAATAATAACTTTTAACGTTTTGGTCTGTTCTTTACACAAAGCTATTATATGGCATCAGATGATGCAGCATAAGTTATATTAACAACTTTAATGCTTCTGCCTCAGTCTCAGTCAGTCAAACCAAAATTTATTCAGACACCTTAAGCCATTTCTTAAATTATCACAGTTTATTCGCTATAGTTAAGAAAATAGTAATGACAACTGTGTCAGAACAAATTCATGTTGATAATGTCAGACAACTTAGAAAGGTAATCGATTAAAATCAACTAAAAATTCAGACAGCTGTTAGTATGACAATATTTATAACTATACTTTGTTGATCAATTAACAAGCAATGCTTAATTTTGTTCAGTCTGTGGTGAAAAAAGGTGGCATTAGCAATTTAAAGAAAAAAACACTTAAGCAAAAGTCAGGTCAGAGTGTCTGAATAGCCTAATTTTTGGTCTCAAATTTGTATCAGTTTTACTGGTAGTCCACTGTATGAAAAATGTTGGGGTATAAAATGTACTTTACTTTGCTATCCTTACTTACATAAATGAACTACAGTGTCCTGCACCTACTAGTAAAACAATATCAAAAATTATAATATCAAAAAATCTGGTGTCTGAATAATTTTTGGTTTGGCTATATGTCATTGCAACTGCATGGAAAACAGGAACCAGTAGATTACCAGTACAACTCATTATGTCTTTTTTTTGTATTCCATGGAAGAAAGATAAATCAATTGTACATGAGTCTGAGTAAATAATGACAATTTTCATAGAAAACGCAAGAAAAGCAACAGGAATGAGAAAGAAACTATCAATTATCATAATTGTTCTATCTAGCAACCGGTCCCCTGTGTTTATGTTTAGCATGTGTCTTGATAACATGCATAAATAGTAATTAATCTGCACATTTTCTGCCTTGTCTGTCTTTAAATAGCTGCAAAATTATTTCAAGCAAGCTTGCAAAGACCATGACAGATATGTTGCTAAAATCACTCTGTTTAATATTCAATTTTAGTTTTTAATATGTACAGCGTTAATTAAATTGATCCCTTTTCTTTTGTTGTTTTGTGTCTGGTATGAAAAAGCTATATTAAAGCTCTTTAATATTGCTCCCCAGTGCTGATTCTTTTGAATAATCATGGTTGGCAATAATGATATGTTTTGCAATGCAAAATGCTCACATATTCCTTGCTGTCAGACTGGCTGTGAAAACAGGGAGGAGTTTCAGGCTTTAGCGCTCTGTCTTTGTTTAATTCTCAGACAGTCGCTGCCATTTGCTCAGCTTGTGTAACGACGTAAAAGAGAGCTCAAGAACGACAGAGAACGTGTGTTTGTCTGTGTTTTGTGATTTTGAGGTTGCTGTTCTAATGCAAAGCCAGCAGAGAATTGGTACAATTTATAATGAATTTATCATCTTCAAAAAAAACAAAACTGAATACAATGGATTTTCAGGAATAAAGCACAAAAGTAGAAGCAAGCAGAAGTACATCACAAACACAGACAGAAGTGATAGTGTAAAAAAAATGACAGACCCTTCACCAAAGCAGTCTAGAACATCTATAAAAGTAGAATTTTGCTTATTAGATTTAGCAGATCACATTAACCTGTGCTGAAACTGGTAGAAATTCATACGCCTCCTGGCACATGAAGAAGCCATTCCCATACGCTTTTCATCATATGCTCATCCTATTTGTTTTCAGGCCCTACACATTTACAGTGGTTGCAATAGTGAGAGATGGTGAAATGTATCTTGTGAGATGACGAACTCTGCTGGAAGAGCTATAATTACATTGAGTTGCCTCCATTTGTGTGGGTTACATGTGGTGAGCACATACTGCACTTAACAGGCAAAGAGCGTAGTAACAAAGTATGCTAATATTATATGCATAAATAATGTAATGTTAAGCCTGCTCTTTTAGAAAGGCTGCGGCATAAAATTAGGGTGCATAGAGGTAAAGTGAGACAACTAGTAAAAGTGTGACACTTACATTTTGTATTTATTTTTGTATTTTGTATTTTATTTTTTTTTTAACCCTTCACACAATATCATAGCATCATATTTTATACTACACAGTTTTTTTAACTGCGTAGGACACAGATCATTTATAATCATTCTTTTTCTAAAATATGATGCTGTCATCTGTAAAATGTACAGTAAATGGCAGCTCAGGTTGCCAGATCTTTCAAGCAATAGTAGCAATATTTAGTTCAAGCGCATGGCACTGAAACCCTATTGTAATTGTTAGAATGGCCAAGGATCAACAATCTCCACGTAAAACTGATCGTGCAGACCAAACCATAAGTTGTGGAGACTTGAAACTTGAAAGGATGGTAGTACTCTTACCACCAACAATGTTACCAAGGCTCACCTAAATCGGCCTGACGGGGGCTCTACAGTGATCAAAAGTAATCGCTAATAACTCTAAATTGTCAGTCGCAGACTCTTATTTTTTTGGAATCCTTGGCTCATGTCGGACAAAACGCATTCCTCAGGGGGGGCAATATCATGTTTTTAAACGACTGTACGTTCCGCGTTTTTTTTGCACATGTGAGCAATATTTGTATCATATGATAGAACTCCTCATTCTGGACAACTAAAACCTCTGCTGTCAATCAAATCGTTTGTTAAATTATTGAGAAGATGTAAAAAAAACTTTTGCAGACTAGTCCTAGGTTCTTCTCTCAATCTGGAAAAAAACATTGCAGTACAATTCTCTGGACTCCAGTGTTCCAAAGTCTGTGGCTTTCCCGTAGAATTGGGCTACTTTAACACTGTTGCCGCAGGTTGTTTTTTTATGTCTGCGGGTTGAAGCACCCTCAATAACGTGATATTTAGCACCTGAAATGCAAATTTAACCAGAGGAACCCCACTAAAAAACGTGTATTTTACCCCCGTAATGCAATTTTTAACGAGGAACCCCCCTTGAAACGTGATTCGGCTAGTTTTGGGCTAGTTTTGAGTAGCAATTGGCCGGGTTTTGTTGTGAAAACTTGACAACCTTGCTGGACTCTCCAGGTCAATAATTATCAAAAAAAACCCTGAAATGTACCCTTTGGGAATCTATAACGGGGTCATTTAGAAAAGGGGCCTGTCCAAATGTACCCAAAATCCTATAAAGCCTAAAGGAAAACTCAAAACTTCACGAAACCTGCTGAGCACATGCAACAGGTGATTCTAAACAAGCTTGCAAAGTTTTAAGCAGATCGGACCACAGCTGGTGCTGTAACAGTCATAAATATAAAAAAACATATTTCTATGGTAAATTACCTGAATCTGCCAAAAAAAATTTTTTTTAAATCATTAAATCATGATTGGTTACAGGCTTGCTAAATAATGTCTTTTTTTATACACTGTAAAAATCTATTTGTTGAGCGCACTTAAAATAATTTGTTACTCCACTGCATTAAAATTTTAAGTTCAGTCAACTCAAAAAAGTTTAATCAACTGGAAATGTTATGTTGTACTAGGTAACAACTTTTTAGGCAACTGGGTAACAAACTAACCAATTTTTTTAGTTTAGTCAACTCAAAGTTATCTAAGTTGTCACTTAGTACAACTTAAAATTTAAAGTTAACTTATTTGAGTTGACTGAACGTAAAATTTTAAGGCAGCAGGGTAACAAATTATTTTAAGTTGGCTCAGATGATGAATCAAAATTTATCACAAGTAGCTTTTCCACAAGCTGAGGTAAACGCTAAAATATAGAAGGGCAATGGTGTCATACACACACACACACACACACACACACACACATCATGGAAAAACACAACACTCAAATAAAGCAATGAACATTCATTTAATATCTTAAGATGTAACATAATAATATACAATAACATTAGATGTAACATAATAATATCCATAACTGAAAAGAAAAAACTAGTAAGAAACAGTTATTTCAATTTAAAAAAAAAAAAAAAAAACATCATGTTAAAATTCTTTTTTTTTCTGTAAATTATAAGGTGACTTGTTCTTTTTCACATCCTGAAATTGTACAGTATTTAACTGTAAAATTATTACTGTCTATTACAGTTTTTCGTCATATTGAGTAAGTGAAATTATAATTAACAGGTTTTTATAGTAGCATCTTTCTTTGTTAAAATGACAATAATTTTTCATGTATTCATCCATTTCTGCTAAATGACAAACACAACTGAACAGACTGACCCCTAGAAAGTTTTAAACCCTTGAAGACCTTTTCCCACCAACTTCTCCTGTCATGACATCTTAGCATAACGCTTAAGCCCCGTGGATGTTGTTGAGCAGAAAAACAGAGTAAGGGAAGACAAGAAAAGTAAAAAGAAGTGAAATAAATAAGTGGATCAAACAACAGCAGTGCATGTCAACTCAAATTGACTGTGGCGAGTGACTTCAGGGGTTAGGGATTCTCTTCAGGTCATTAAGCATTTCATCAGGCGGCGTGGAGAGCGCATGAGCCTTGCCACCAAACACACGTTTCCAAGTTCTTCACAGGCTCCAGATTTGCCCCTCTAGCCTCTCCACATACACTGGCATATGTGAAAAAAGGCTTCACATGTAACCATGCCAGACAGATCTGCATGCAGCCTCTTCATTCTGATGCTGTTGGGTTTGACCAACTGGAGGGATGACTAACTAAGATCTGGTCCCATCTGGTGGCCTCCTAGTCATATAGGCCCAGTCTGGACTTGGACTATGTTTCGCTATAAACAATGTTTCTCTAAAACATAGAAAATGCAGATTTTCTATGTAGATGATTTAATTTCAGAATGATGTTGCACATGATTTAAATCATGCGATGACAATTAACTGATGGTTTAGAAAGATAATATCTAGAATTTTTTTTTTAAAAAGAACATCTTAAACTCCCAAGGAGCTGGTGCACTGTGCACACACTAGTCAAATTGCATATGCAACAAAGCAACATGCATATTATACAATTATAAAATATTAATGTCATTTTAAAACAGAATAAGGCATCGTCTTGCCGCTACGATCTGACACATTGATTTTAATCATGACATAAAAGCTTCAGTTAATTCACTCTAAGCTGTTAGTGAAGCAGAAAACGGTAACATCTTAATATTGTTGACAGGTTTAGAGGTCTCTAGGGATGTATATAGGTGCAGTATTATACAGAACGTGAGCTATAGGGAATATTAATATTAATAATAGCTTTTAAAGTGTGTGGGTGTTCTTTTTTTCAGTTGGTGCTGTATGTCATTATGACATGCTAGATTGCTGAAGATCAGTGAAAATCATAATAAGACCTAAATAAAAATGATATGCACAAAACATTCACTTAATTTCAGTAATGTGAGTACTAAAAATATGCAAAAAACAATAAACACTTTATTCAGAGTGTGATTACTGGTATATGGCAGACGGGGGCACCCAAGGTAACAATATAAAATGCCCAGCAGGTCCTGATAATGTAAAGATCGTCCACATGGGGGCGTCACAGAGGTCAATCTCACTCTGTCCCCTCAGAGCAGCAAAACCACAGTAATGAAGTGAGTGCACATAATGTGCCTTATCATCTCAAAACCCTAAACTAGGCATTAGAGAACAGGGTTGACTGTAAGAGTAAAATACTGCTTCAGTATATTGATTAAATATTCAAGAGAAAATATTGGATTAGTATACAGTACCACAGGATTTGTGGGTTATTGCAGACTGCTGCACATTATACCGTTAATATTCACGGCTGAGTAAATGTTAAGTGTCCTACATTTGATTGCGGCGCATTTTAGTGGATTTTCAAAAGCATTGCTCAAGGCAGGACAAAGACACTCAATAGTGGAGTGGGACTAAATGCTGCTTAATTCAGTAAATAATGTGTGGTTTTGCCATGAGGAAATTACCATGAACCATGACAAACATTAAATGACCAATAAAATGTTATTACATATTATTAGATTCTTTACAATTAATTAAATTAATTTATTTAATTTATTAATTCATTATATTCTAGCATTTTGGTCCTCTATTTTAACAGCTGAAACAACATTTACATTCTAGAATATATATATAAGCATCAAAAAAAAATTACATGACAAAAAACAAACAATGGCAATTAAAACAATATTTGGACAGCTTCTTATTAATTTTGAGGTAATTTAATTTATAATTTATGTGACATTATGAATTGCAAAGTGGAATTACCTGATTTTAGCACTTATGTATTTACTGTAGAGGGGATAAAAAAGTCTGACTAAAGAACAATCCCAAAATACTGACACTTTTTGACAAAAATAAGCAAAAAAATAATTGAAGAAGCACACTGAAAAAGTTAAATTACTGTAATTACTGTACTGTAATTACTGTACTGTACACATTTAAACCGCAACGAATGATTTAAAAAAAATGTATTATTATTATTTCAAAGTCTCAAAGGAAAACTTCCCTGAACGGAAGAAAAATAAAAAATAAAATTTTTAATAAATCATGTAAAAAGCTTTTGTCTTGTGTTAAAGATAACAGCCCAGAGTAACAGGAGCAGATAGGAGGAGTTTGCGTTACATCATCATTAACCGTGTGACGTTGTCAATAACTCACAACGAGGAAAGTTAAATATTGAGAAGTGGGTAAGGTGAGCTGAAACTTGGTAACTATGAGATCAATCACAGCTTCATTCCGACAGTAGCTACATATCCGCTGGCAAGCCAGGTGAGAGGCGCCTTCCAGGAACCGGCCAGATTCACTAGCACAGCTGAATGGCTTATAATTTCAAAACTCTCGCCTGTAGTTTCCACTAAGGCTTTTCTTCGCTTGCGCATTGGAACATATCAGATTTGCATATGATGAGCAGCGTCGCTTCATAAGAACGGTTTATAAATGTCCACTAAAGCGGATAGAGACTCACAGGTAGATGTGACCCACCTAGATTCCCTCAAAGCAGAATGGGCTGAAGACACTGACGTGGAGAGCGTTGACAAACGGGAGGAGGTGATGAGGACGGATGAAGCTCCAGCGCCTCGCAGGCTCAGCCGCAGCCCGAAGTGCGCTCGCTGCAGGAATCACGGCGTCGTGTCGCGCCTCAAGGGCCACAAGCGCCTCTGTCGCTGGCGTGACTGTCAGTGCGCGAACTGTCTGCTGGTCGTAGAGAGACAGAGAGTGATGGCAGCGCAAGTCGCCCTCCGGAGACAGCAGGCCACAGAGGTTGGTTGACTGAACAGCGTAGTTTAAAGCTTTCTCTGTGCTCCAGTGGAACTAAAATGGTGTTATTTGCAAACAAAGTGACAGTGTTTTGTTGAAGGATTTCAGCATGTGTGTACTTTCTTGTAGCAGGAAGGAAACTATATGAAGACTTGTATGCAAAAGCCTGGAAGTGCCGTCTGAAATTCTAAAATGAGCATTTTTATTAGGTATAAACATATTTATGTTCAGTTATTTCACTTTAATGGTAACGAAAGGAGCTATTCATTGCTAATGAAGTGAAATAACTGAACCCAAACATAGAAGCCTGATAAAAATGCTTATTTTACAAGAAAATAAGAGGCTTTTGCATTTTAAGTCTATGTACTGCATATTTTATGTACTATATGAAATGTTACTATTATTTTTTAATAGGCTATTTGTTAGAATTATATTTATACATGTAATTTAAATGTGAAGCTTGCTGTAAAGTTAAGTTTGCATTTCAAGCCTGCCACATTTATTAATGAAATCAGATTATTAGAAACGTGTACATTTATGCATTTAAAAAATTACATAATTACATAATTAACCAGGCTTAAAAGTAGTACTAAAGTACTAAATTGATCAAAAGTGATGATAAAGACATTTATAATGTTACAAAAGATTTCTATTTCAGATAAATGCTGTTCTTCTGAACTTTCTATTCATCAAAGCAACCTGAAAAACCTGAAAAATTCTACTCAGCTATTTTCAACATCATAACAATAATAAAAGTTTGTTTTTAGCAGGAAATCAAAATATTAGAATGATTTCTGAAGGATCATGTGATTGGAGTAATGGTGCTAAAAATGTAGCTTTGAAATCACAGGAATAAATTACATTTTTAAATGTATTCAAATAGAAAACAGTTATTTTAAATAGTAAACATATTTCAAAACTGTCCTGTTTTGCTGTACTTTGGATCAAATAAATGCAGGCATGGTGAGCAGAAGAGACTTCTTCAAAAAAACATTAAAAATCTTACTGTTCAAAAACTTTTGACTGGTAGAGGTATATATATTTCTGTGGTAGTACCATGATGGTAATAACATGGTTATGACATGGTAGTTTTATA
Source organism: Labeo catla (assembly GCA_012976165.1). Taxonomy (NCBI): domain Eukaryota; kingdom Metazoa; phylum Chordata; class Actinopteri; order Cypriniformes; family Cyprinidae; genus Labeo; species Labeo catla. The sequence continues at coordinate 1,161,947 of VONZ01000001.1, forward strand.
TATATAACAGTGCTGATTCCTACAAATGTATTACCATTTCCAGAGAAATACTAAGCAGCACATCTGTTTTCAGCATTGATGATAATAATAATAAATGTTTCTTGAGCACCAAATCAGCATATTCGAATGATTTCTGAAGGATCCTGCGACATTGAAAATGAAAGCTTTACCATCATTACATTTTAAAATATATTCAAGTAGAAACCGTGGTAGTTTTATATATAAAACAGTACTGATTTCTACCATATTCATGTATCTTGGTATTTAAAAAGTACTCCAATACACCTCAAAATAGTACAATAGTACAGTCACTTGATTCCCTTGGAACTTATATTTACAGTCATTTTCAAAACATACTATTATGTCATAATTAATGTTTTACTATTATGTCTGACAATGATAAACATCTTCACCACAAAATTCCTGAGAGCAAACAACATTAATTGCATTTTAATTCACTAGATATTGTTAAGAAAAAGGACTCTCTTTATGAAAAACAAGACATCCGCTTACGTCTTTTGTAGCGTAAGTATCTTTTATCTGTCTCGTAAATTAATGCTAAGTTGTGCATTCTCTTCGACAGGGTAAGAAAGGTCAAAAAAACACCTCTGTTCTCAGACGTACAGCTTACCAGCGCTACACGAGGGCACCTAGTCTCCTGGCAAAGAGTATTCTAGAGGGTAAGCCTTAATTAACGCACATCTCATTAACACAATTGCACCCTGAAAGGCGACATCGGGAGAAACTGGATTAGTTCACCCGTTATGCTACAGAACCCTCTGTTGGGAATAAATCTGTTTATGTTTATGTAAGGTAATTAAAATTATGCAAATGGATAGAGGAATTCCAAAGAAAATGGCTCATATGACTGCTTTGGAGTTTGATTTTCCCTGATGCGTTTCTCACTGTCAACATTAAGGTCAAACTGATTTAATTGTTATCATAAATTTGAATACGCTTAATTTGTTTTTGTTCCATTTGAATATTTAAAATGTTTTACTTTTATGAGTTCCACATTGAGAATGTATTTTTTTAGTTCTTCTAAAATAAGACGAAAATGATTTGTAAACTTAATTTCGCTGTACTTCAAAAAGTTGTGCTTAAATGTGGGTCATGACCTGAAAATGGTCTGTTAGGATCATGGTCAGCAGGAAAAATTATTGGTAGATATAAAAAGTGTAGCTAACCATATAATCATACATAGTTAAGACTTAAAAATATGCAAGCTTGTTAACTTTTAAAAGAGATGGCAAAGCACTTTCCATGCTTTCCATTTGTTGTTGACATCAAAAGCTCTGCTTTTCCTTTTTAAAGAAAAACTGTGGGGGGAAAATGAAAATAAAGACATAAGATTTATATTTCAAATAAATTCCGTTCATCTGAACTTTCTGTTCGTTAAAGAATCCTAAAACAAATGTATTACCATTTCCAGAGAAATACTAAGCAGCACATCTGTTTTCAACATCGATGATAATAATAATAATAAATGTTTCTTGAGCACCAAATCAGCATATTAGAATGCTTTCTGAAGGATCATGTGACTTTTCAAGCTTTGCCATCGTAGGAATACATTACATTTTAAAATATATTCAAGAAAATTATTTTAAATTGTAGTAATATTTCACTGTTAATGTTCTACTGTATTTTTGAAGACATAAATGCAGCCTTAGTGAGTATGAGATTTCTTGAAAAAACATCTTCTTGACCCACTTTTGAAGGATAATATAATCGATTCTAGAATAAACTAGTCTCTCCTTGACTACTTGAATCCAAAGTATCTCAATTCATAAGTTTATTCCGATGGACTAATATTTTTACATTTAAATCTTGATTATAAACAAGGAAAATCCACTATTTTAATACTCCTCCATCATGTTGTAGGCTACAAGCCCCCCGTGCTAGAAGACTGGCCAAAGAGACTCCACCAACCCCCAGTCAGTGTTCGTATGAGGAAGAGGAGAGCGTTTGCAGATAAAGAGCTGGAGACTGTGATGCTGGAAAGAGAGCTAAGGCAAAGAGAGATGGAAGAGTTGCCTACGCTCCTCCTCCAGGCTGTGGTGCCGTCCGCTCCCTCTCCGTATTTCTTCCCGCTGTCAGACCCAATCATGCCCACCTACATGCCTGTGTCCAAAAGCGGGCCTCCTTTGACTGACTGTGATCTCCCTCACCATCAACACACTCTTAAATCCAAGACTCTAGACTGTGGCACAGACACACTTACAGACAGCATCTCACTAAGAGTGTGTGAGAACTGGGACGTTTTCAATTCGATTCGGCCTCCACCGCGCTGTTACAGCACAGGTGTCGACATGGTTAAAAACGTGCCGGACAGCAGGTTTTCTGATGTGTCGGTCAAACCAAAAGGTTTAGTTGTTGACACCATGTCAAAGCAAGACATTCCTCCCTCACCAAATATGGCAGACGCGCTGGTACAAGCTAAATCACCACACAAACGCTACAGGTCTTTGGGACACGAGGCCTCTGTACACATGGACCGTATGGAGGGTGCAAATAAAGACCCCATCAAAAAAGCTGTAACACGGCCGTTACCTTTTTCTGTAGAGGCATTGCTTATGAGATGATAAGAATCTTTTTTTCAAAGCCAACATTTTACAACAGGGTTCGGTTTGTTAATATAAGGTATTGTTATTTAACAGCCAGTGTAATTTTTTAAGCATTTATTAATGTTGTTTAATGTTAATTTTTACATACACTAATACATTTTAACATTTCAAGTTAAATATTAACATTACCTACTGTATTATGAACTTTATGAATGAACAATAAACAAGAGCATATTTATAAAGTAACATGAATATAGATTATTAAATGCTATACCTAATGTATTAAGTGATGTTAACAAATTAAACATTTTTGTAAAGTGTGAATTTTCAATTTCTGTTTAAATATTTAAGTGTTGGGGAGCATCTAACTATATCTTATCTAGATTTATAGTAGCATTTAAGCAGCTGAGCTTTAAAAAATGTAATTTTCCAATAACAAGCTACATTTTCAGATGAGTAACTGTGTAGCATGTCAAAATGCTACATAACTCTTTTTTTTTAAGTCAAGCAAGCAGAGGAAATAATCAAACACTTTCTTAAACTGTCCGCTCTTTGTTAAGCAGCGTTGAGGATTATGATTTATTTTAGTGAATCAGTTCACTTGAACCATAATGTAACTGAATCCAGTTCATTTGTCCTTGTGCACAAGTGTCAGTGTTCATCATTATCCTATTCAGTTATATAAATATGATGTTTATAGTTTTATTACTTTCAATTACTGTCAATTATTATACAATGCTGGACTTTTAGGTTTAAGGAATCAAAAGATTCAAGTTGACGAGATGAATAAAAAACCCTTTACTAATGAACTTTTCGGCCAGATCAGTATTGCTCTGATTGTTATATTAAATTACATATTCACACACACACAAAAATAGTTGTAATTAAAGCATTCAGCTTATGTAATTATTTTTGGAAGTAGCTTAACTATTTAACTAGTAGTTTAACTACTTTTAATGGATTAGCTTGTATCTTGGCACGCAAGTTTTTAATGAAGCTTCGCTAACACGGCATTGAAAAATTAAATAATCAGTAACTTTTTTGTTTAATAAAACACTTTGATTGACTTATAACTAAAGTTGTTCAAATTATTATTTTTTAAATCCTGTTTAAATCAATTACAATACCAGTCAAAAGTTTTTGAACAGTAAGATTTTCAGTGTTTTTTTAAGAATTCTCTTCTGCTCACCAAGCCTGCATTTATTTGATCCAAAGTACAGCAAAAACAGTAATATTTCGAAATATTTTTACTATTTTTACTGTTTTCTATTTGAATACATTTTAAAATGTTTCTGTGATTTCAAAGCTGAATTTTTGCATCATTACTCCAGTCACATGATCCTTCAGAAATCATTCTAATATTCTGATTTGCTGCTCAAAAAACATTTATTATTATTATTATGTGGAAAACAGCTGAGTAGAATTTTTTTAGGTTTCTTTGATGAATAGAATGTTCAGAAGAATAGCATTTATATGAAATAGAAATCTTTTGTAACATTGTAAATGTCTTTATTATCACATTTGTTTAATTTGAAGCATCCTTACTAAATAAAAGTATTAATTTCTATAATTTCTATAATCTTTCTCAAAGAAAAAAGTATAATAAAAAAAATCATACTGACTCCAAGCTTTTAAATGGTACAGTGTATAATGTTACAAAGGTTTTTTATTTTTGTATTCATCAAAGAATCCTGAAAATGTACTCAACTATTTTAAATATTAATAATAATAATAATAATGTTTCTTGAGCAGCCAACCAGCATATTAGAATGGTTTCTGAAGGATCATGTGACACTGAAGACTGGAATAAGGATGAATTTAAAAAAAATATATATTCAAATAGAAAGCAGTTATTTTAAAAAGTAAAAATATTTCACAGTATTACTGCTTTTGCAATATTTTTGATCTAATAAATGCGGGCTTGGTGAGCGGACGAGACTATGTATATGAAATGGTTACATTACACAGTAATATACATACATCTTACTAACCTTTATAATTTATTCCTTCTTTTTCCAGTTCTTGTTTTCACAATTTTTGAATTTTTAGTTTTATGTTTAAAAAAAGATTGTGATGTTTCTTTCTTGTAAATGTAAATAGTCATGACTAACCTATATTTTTAAATTATTCATATTTTTAAATTCCAAATATGAAAGTCTGACGTAAACTCATAGGTAGCTGAGGATCAAATGGTGGTGAGAGTGGTGGAAAAAAGATTAGTTTCTCTCTCTTCCTTTAATGTGAATTAATGATGTAGTTCATACGGTGGTTGGATTGAAGTGATGCCTGGTACATCTGTGTATTTAAGCTACAGGCTCCCACAAAGGTGCTTTGAACTGTTTCTGCGGTGTTCATAAAATATTTTTAATTTTAAAGAAAACTAACGATGAAAAGCGCTCTCAGGCAGGAAGCAACTCAAAGTGTAAAACTAAACGGGTGAGGAGAAAGACACATGTGCCTCAGGGTTCAGAGGCAAGAAATGATTCTAATATGAGCTCACGAGGACAAATTATTCAGTATGTTTTCTCCCTTAATCTTAATCAGGAAGTCTTCATATTCCTGTCATAGCCAAGTGAATGTGTTGGCTCAGCAACATTGTACAATATTTTTGGGAGTGTATCACTATCCTGTAGACTGGTTTAGTTTAATCTTCAGACAATGTATATCCTTTCTTTTCTGTCCTTTCTTTATTTTCCATTTCAGTTTTTGAGATATGGGAGTCTGATAGTTTTGACAACTCTGGACCGTGTGGCGTCAACATGTGTGATGGCATCATGCCCTCCTCTGTGTCTGTCTCTATATCTCAGCATATCTGCCAGTGAAGATAGGGGCTTTACATTAGGAGCCTTCCTGAACAACAGTAGGCTAGAGAGGGGAAATCTTTCAGTGGTGAGAAGAGTGCAGAAGAGCATTAAAGTCTGTGTAAAGGCAATTCAGAGAATTGTTTCTATTATAAAAATTAGAAATTACATATACATTAATTATACACACAAAAAAAAGTTACAAAGACTGAACTATGTACTGAGTTGTGGAGTTAGAACGTTAAACAGTTTTTCAACGTTTCTGTTTAGGATTTTTTGGGGGGCGGGGCTGAAATCATGTTTCGATGACGCACTGGAACCACTATACTAACTAGATTGTATTAGCCTCAGTGATCCGCCCCTCAATCGCGAGTTACTATCTTTACCGTTACAACAGCCTACAATTTGCTAACTAGCTATGCCTTCATCATGTAAATACATATTACCTGTTTGCGATAATTTACAAAACAGCTCGTCATCCATTCAGGTTGTAGTTGCGGTATTTGACAGCTGAGAGAGGCGGCAGCTTTCCCGCAAGTGGGCGTGGTTTCGGCGCTGACGGCGGACACGCCCCCAGCATTTGAGAGCAGAGAATAGATTATAAATGACATTTAAACGTTTGGGGTTGGTATGGTTTTTATTGTTTTGAAAAAAGGCTTTTATGCTCAGCAAGTCTGTATTTAATTGATCAAAAATACACTAAGTAAAGACTTTATTGTCATTGTAGTGATACAACGAAATTTATTTGGTAGCTCTCAGAGAGAACAGCAGCAATGAGAAAAGTAGAAAGAAAATTAGAAATAGACAAACACTAAACAAGATACTTTCACTGAATTATAATAAATATTAGATACAGTGAAAAAATGTGCATTAGTACAAAGAATTATCAAAAATACAGAAATATTGCACAATATTAATAATAATAGTAATGACAATAAATAAAAAACATCATGTTTTGTAAACATTATGAAAATGTTCTGTAAACATTGGGGAAGGGAGCAACCAGCTCGGTTTAATATGACTCCACCTTCAGTCCTCAGCAGCTCTGTGTGTGTGTTTTTTTGGGAGGGGGGAGGGGGTGTAATACAGGCTACTGCAGTAACTTTGAGATTTTTGTAATTTTGCAAAATTATAAATGTCTTTACTGTAACTTTTAATAAATGTAATGCATCTGTGCTGAATTAAATTTATTTCTTAGAAAAAAAAAGTTACTGACCCCAAACTTTTGAACGGTAATGTATAATTTTAAGTAGATAAGTATAGTATAGGTATAGGAGGCAAATGTAGAAATATACTTTTTAAATATATATTTTCAAATGTAATGTATTCCTGTAATTTCAAAGCTGAATGTTTAGCATAATTATTTCAGTCATATGATCCTTCAGAAATCATTCTAATATTCTGATTTGCTGCTAAAATTATTGTTGAAAACAGCTGAGCAGAATGTTTTCACGTTTCTTTGATGAATAGAAAGTTCAGAAGAACAGCATTTTCTAAAATAGAAATCTTCTTTAACATTGTAAATGTCTTTATCATCACTTTTGATCAATTTAAAGCATCCTTGCTAAATAAAAGTATTAATTTCTATAATTTCTTTGTAACTTTCTATTCATCAAAGAATCCTGAAAAGTGTACTTAACTGTTTAAAATATTGATAATAATAATAATAATAACAATAATAAATGTTTCATGAACAGCAAATCAGCATATTAGAATGATTTCTGATGAATCATGTGACACTGAAGATAATAATGCTGAAAATTTAGCTTTGATCACAGGAATAAATTTAATTTTAAAATATATTCAAATAGAAAGCAGTTACTTTAAATAGTAAAAACATTTCACAGTATTACTGCTTTTGCTGTATTTTGGATCAAATAAATGCAGGCTTGGTGAGCAGAAGAGAATTCTTTAAAAAAGCATTAAAAACCTTACTGTTCAAAAACTTTTGACTGATAGTGTAACTAAATATAAAAGAGTGCAGATTTTAATATTTATCATATAATGTCTTATTATTATATACTGTATATTACATAAAATGCTAGCAACACTATGCATTTCACTCTCACAATAAAATAAACTGCAATGTCTATGCCCAAATCTGGGATGTACACAGATCTGATACACCCCAGATACATAAACTTTTTGGCATGGCATTATAAAAGGGGAATGCATACTTTATATAGCGCTGCAAGCATTCTACATTAGAGTTTACCAGTGGACAAAATTGTTATTCTAAGGCAGCACCCCTGAATCCCTTTCATTGTAGGTTTATTTATTCTCACAGTCTGCTCTAGCATAAAGTCACCCTAACTTGTTTGTGTAATCGAGATATCAGCATATTCTTTCTCCTGACATGGTATCAACAACATTTAGTATCAAGGCCCGAAGGGGGTTGCTTTGATCCTAGTGCCAACTCCCAACTCAAGCAGAATTTGCCAGATTGAGACCCTGCGCTTGGCATGCATAACCCTGAAAAACCCCTGCATACTCCACTGCTCTTGGGTTACACGGCTCCCCGCTTCCTCTAAACAGGGGGTGTCTCTTTCAGTGTGGGTGGGCTGGCCCACAGCCGCTCACCTGCTGCGTCCAATAAAAAACTCTCTTGTGTCATGTCTATGGTCTTGGGATAAACAGACAGTTTCCACGAGGCAGAAAACTTCTACAGTCTTGATTTCTAAGTATTTGTTGTTGGCAATTATGAAGACGCCAATGCGAAAAGGCTTTATATATTTAAAAGCGTTTAATATATTCTCTTGGTTTCTCAGCATGGAAACATGAAGGAATCTGCAAAACTACCCAAGCAGTTTCGGAGTACATCTCAGCTTGGGATATGCATTTAATAATACACAAAATACTAAATATTTCAAGCCGTTCCAGCTTGTGAAAATCTGTTTTGCTTTTTCTCAGGTCTTTGCGGTCACAAATGCAGAAGTAACAGATTTTCGAGAGGATCTTTTTTCACTATTCTGACCGTTTAGCTGAAAACAGAATCTCTCTGAACCTGTTACAAGCTGATTCGCAGAATAAGCAATCTGCCAGAAATACGATACAAACTGATTTATTAACAAGAAAATCTAAGCACTTTTACAATCACAACGTTGTCTCTGTAAATTCAAAAACCAATCTCTCAGTGCATACATATATGTTCAGACATGGCTTTTTTTCAGAGCACAACTGTGGGACTGAAATTTTACACACTTAAAACATTACTGCTGGGTGAAATGGGTCCCTCCGCTTCCATCATACGAGTCCGTTTTTTTCATCCCCTAAACTGAGGCTCTCGTTTTGTGGCGTTCAGCTGGAGCCAGCGCAGAACCTGTGCTGACTGCAGCAGCTGTGTAGCTATACTGTTACATTCTCCTGGGCCGCCCAGTTCCTAAAATCCACCTTTCCAGTTCAACACAAAGCACAGACTCTCTTGAATGCTAAACTGCCAGAGCCATCACTCTGGATGATTCAAAATGCTCTGCCCATTTGCCTCCATTCAAACTCTCCAAACTCCTCAGGTTCATACAATTTGTCATTCACTGTGAAATGTGGATTCAGTGGAAGCAGACATTAAAATTTCAAATTAACCACCGGAAGACGTTAAGAAAGGATTGGAGCTAAAATGTTTGGTGACAAATCACAGCACCATTGTTTCTGTACTTTGTCATTGTTTCTGTCTTCTACTGGATCTAGTCTAAAAAACAGGTAAAAGAAACCTGTTCAAACTGTTTCTAAATAATAATTAAGTTGGCTTGAGAAAGCCAATTTACTGATCTGCTATATAAGCTTACTTTTCTTCTTCTGAGCCAAAATGTAGTATCTCCTCTTAGAGCTTTAAAGCTACAACCACCAAACTCAGGTCAGATCTTCAGATTGGTCTGAAGTTAGTTGCTATATCTTTTCTTACTGATCCGGCTTACGGTTTTTGAAAACCAGACTATCAAAACCACCTAAATTCCCATAGACTTTCATTGAGGGGTGAAAACTTTTATACAAAGAGACCTATGGTGCATCTAAGATACTGCTAAACTGCTAAAACCAGCCTAAGCTGAATGGCTGCTTTGGCTAGTCTCCCAGGCTGGTTTTAAAGTGGTTTAGGCCACTTTTTAGCTGGTCAGACTGGGAAACCTGCTAAAAGACCAGCCAAGGTTAGACCAGCTATGTTTAGCTTAAACTAGCTAAAACTAGAATTAGGCTGGCTTTAGCTGTTTTTTAGCTGTTTTTATTGAATCAACTGGCTTTAGCTGGTTTAAACATGTTAATCATGCTAGAAACATGTCAATCATACTAGCAACATGCTAGTAACTTGCAAATCATGTTAGCAACATGCTATTAACATGCTAATCATGATAACAACATGGTAATAACATGTTAATTAAACTAGAAACACGCTAGCAACAGGCTAGTAACTTGTTAATTATGCTGACAACATGAGAGAAACATGAAACATGATAGCAACATGCTAATAATGCTTAACAACATGCTAGTAATATGTTAATCATGCTAGAAACATGCTAACAGCAAGCTAGTAACATGCTAATCATGCTACAAACATGCTAGCAAATTGCTAATCATGTTAGCAACATTCTAGTAATTTGCGAATCATGCTAGCAACATTTGCGAATCATGCATAGCAACTTGCTAATCATCATGCTAGAAACATGTTAGCAACAAGCTAGTAACATGCTAATCACGCTACAAACATGCTAGTAACTTGAAAATCATGCTAAAAACATGCTAGCAACTAATCATGCTAGCAACATGCTAGTAACTTGGTAATCATGCTAGCAACATTCTAGTAACTTGCTAATCATGTTAACAACAAGCTAGTAACATGCAAATCATGTTAAAACATGCTAGTAACATGTTAATCATGTTAGAAACATGCTAGCTACAGGCTAGTAACATGTTAATAATGCTCTAAACATGCTAGCAAACATGCTAATCAGGCTATAAACATGCTAATGACTTGCTAATTATGCTAACAACATGCCAGTAACTTGTTAATCATGCTAACAACATGCTAGTAACATGCTAATTTTGTTTTCTTTGTGCACAGAAAGTATTCTCATAGCTTCGTAAAATTAAGGTTGAACCATCAATGTCACATTGACTATTTTGTTGATGTCCTTACTACCTTTCTGGGCCTTGAACGTGGTAGTTGCGTTACTGTCTATGCATTGTCAAAAAGCTCTCGGATTTCATCAAAAATATCTTAATTTGTGTTCTGAAGATGAACAAAGGTCTTACAGGTTTGGAACGATTTTAAGGTGAACTATTCTTCAAATGAACATGGGGCTTTTTAAGGGTAAATTGATTCAATCAGTTAAACTGGTATAACATTATTTTTGAAAATATATTCATTATTTTAGTTTTTATTACGCATTCTTATTCATTTTGATTGTTCGAAATATTTGTGGTCTATTATAGGCCCACAAAGTGTCCATGTGCCAGTTAAGCTTTTTAGCAGGTAACTCTTATCCCGGTCTCAACTGCTCTCCCTCAAGGTTACACTTGCATCAACACCTTGGGAGTTTAATGCAAAAGGTAGTAATATACAGATGAAAACAGCTGTAATCCCAACCCTGTGAAACCATTAACACGGTATTTATTCTCCTTATTTCTGGTTGGCCTTTAAGTATATAACCTAAACCACTGGCTAGCCATAATACCCCAGAACGCAGGAAAGCCAATCCACCCCTGCGTATTATGTGGTCACTGCACCATAAAAATGGCATTCAGAAGTATTGGCACCTACTTATACATGATTAATTGCACCAGCATTGGACTCCGGTGGAGGAGAGGAAAGGTTATCTACACATAAACCTTTACTGATGATGCTGGGTAAAAATGTGGGCAGCAGAAGGATGTGGGAGGTTGAGAAATGACAGCGGCTTGGCAGAAAGAAACAGTGAGAAAACCAAGAGGCAGTTGGAGAAAAGAAAGTACATGTGGAGAGGGAGACAGAACAAGAAAGGCAGCAAGAGACAGATTGAGAAGGCAACAGATGGATAGACAGACAGTGAGTGAGAGCTGTGTTGAGTTGGCAGAATGAAGGAGCGGAGAGATGGTGTGATAAAGCAGAGAAACCCTGTATTCACTGCAGCTGTACAGATGGCTCACCTGCCAAGAACAACACCATGTTTAAGGGCTATTTATTCTAACTGGATTACTATTACAGACACCACAATCCATGCTGTGAATTCTGAGAGTAACGGAAACCGCAGGGTGGATTAAGGGATGCGATTCATTCTAATAGTTCTGGCTATATATTGCAATCATTTACAGCAATGTCTGGTGTTTACCGCATATAGTTATGGAATCCAGTCACACCTTTTTTTCTCTCTCAATGTTTATTTTTATAAACTCATCAAAAGAAAATTGTTAACCAACAGATCAGACCAAATAAATGTAATGCAGATATACAAAAATGTTATATCTTAAAGGCACTATGAAGACATTAACAGGTTTGTGCATGAAGTATTAAAGGATTAGGTCACTTCCAGAATAAATATGTCCTGATAATTTACTCACCCCCGTGTTATCTGAGAAGTTCAGGTCTTTCTTTCTTCAGTCAAAAAGAAATTAAGGTTTTTGAGGAAAACATTCTTTTTCTCCATATAGTGGACTTTAAAGGAAGCCAACAGGTTGAAGGTCCAAACTGCAGTTTCAATACAGCTTCAAAGGGCTCTACAAAGTAAAATGCTTTTCAGAAAATGACCGATAGTTTCTTTAGATAAGATCGTTATTTCTCTGCTGGGATTGTGTAGAGCAGTGGTTCTCAAAGTGTGGTATGAGTACCAGTAGTGGTACACGGAGGAATCACTAAATTAATTATAATTTACTGTTAAAACATAATAAATTTTAACTTAAACTTTATTTGAGTAAAGTTGTTTTTTTTACATTTAAGTACAGTACAGTTTCTATTTAACTTTTAGGTACAACACATTTTAATTTAATTATTATTTAAGTTTATTTACCTGTTTGTAAACACAGTGTATTTACAATGTTAAAGTGGCTGATAACAATAAATATTTTTTGGGGGGCTTTTTTAGATGAAAAGACAGTGGAGATTGACAGGAAAGTGTTGGGTGGAGAGCGGGGGAGCAGGATTGGCAAAGGACAGTCCTGGAGGCACACTTGAGCTATACGTCAGTGAACTAACCACACGGCTATAGGCACTGACAACGATAAATATTCTTACTAGAAATAAAACAGCCTCATTTTTTAATTGTGCAGAGCTGTAGCTCAATAGTTAGGCCTACTATGCTACAGTATTTTAATGCTGGTCATTATGGTGGTACTTGAAGAGCCAAATATTTTCTGAGGTGGTACTTGGAGAACCACTGGTGTAGAGCCCTTTAAAACTGCACTGAAACTGCAATCTGGACATTCAGCCCATTGGCTCCCATTAAAATCCACTATATGCAGAAAAATCCTAAACTGTTTTTTTCCTCAAGAACCATAATTTCTTTTGGACTGAAAAAAAGAAAGACAGACATGAATATCTTGGATGACATGGAGTGATTAAATTATCAGGAGAACTCCACTTCCAGAACAACAATTTACAAATAATTTACTCACCCCCTTGTCATCCAAGATGTTCATGTCTTTCTTTCTTTAGTCGTAAAGAAATTTAATTTTTTGAGGAAAACATTTCAGCATTTTTCACCATATAATGGACTGATATGGTGCCCCGATTTTGAACTTTTAAATGTGTCTTCAAACGTTCCCAAATGCAGTTGTAAACGATCCCAGCTGAGAAAGAAGGGTCTTATCTAGCGTAACGATCAGTTACTTTAATAAAAATAATACAATTTATATACTTTTTAATGCCAAACGCTCGTCTTGTCTTACTCTGCCTGGACTGTTTTTGTTCCGGTTTAGGACAGTTAGGATATGTCAAAAAACTCCCATCTCATGTTCTCCCTCAACCTCGAAATTGTAGCATATCGCTGTTTTACCTTTTTTGTTAAGGGTGTTTGATCTTGTTTGCATGTTCACTTTGCAAAGACTGCGTTGGTACTTCTGCAACGATGTAGGATGATTTTGAAATGATTTTTGAAGTTGAGGGAGAAAATGAGATTGGAGTTTTTCGACATACCTGTCTTGAGTCAGAATAAACAAGAGTTCAGGGAGAGAAAGGCAAGACGAGCATTTGAGATTAAAAAGTATTTAAATTGTATTATTTTAATGAAAATAACCGATCGTTTATCTAGATAAGACCCTTCTTCCTTGGCTGGGATCGTTTACAACCGCATTTGGGATCATTTGAAGCTGCATTTAAATGCAGAGGAGAAAAACGCAGAAATGTTTTCCTCAAAAAACATAATTTCTTTACAAATGAAGGAAGAAAGAAACACATGAACATCTTGGACGACAAGGGGGTGAGTACATTATATGTGAATCTTTGTTTTGGAAGTGGACTTCTTTAATTATAATTATTATGAAATAAACCTACCCTCTCTTTAATATATTAATGAAACAATTTTGAAAAATCATATTGCTTTCATTGTTTTGATCCTTGTTCCTGGTTGGTTGCTCTACAAGACTGTTGACCATTTTATACGAATGGCAAAAAGAAACAATCATACGACTCATTTATTTGTGAATTGGGCCACGTCTGTTGTATTTGTCCTTGTTTTGCGTGTAGCCCACGAAAACGACTTACTTGAGCATGATAGAAAGACATGTTTTCTTACCATTATTTCGCGTGTGTTTATTCCATCATTCAATTCAGACTTAAAGCTCATATCGCCGGTGAATTGTTTATTTTGCTATGGCACTCTTGATTCAGGTGGCGCAGCAAGATAGGACACGCTAAGTGAATAACAACGCGCATGTGCGAGAACTTGTAGGACCTTTACAGATGCGCGTTCCTTTCCGCCACACTGATTAAAAAAAAAAAACACGAAAGCAAAAGACAACACCAAACTTACTATAAAATTAATAGATTAATAAAGTGATAGGGACAAAATTATCCATGATAAAAAAAAAAAAACTGCTACCAAACTTGCACATGCTAATAGCTCAGAGTAAAGTTTACATGTGGCTTGAACAACCACTTACACACCACTTTTTTTACATTATCCGAAAGCTGAATAAATAAGCTTTCCATTTGGTTAGAATCTGAGGTTGCAAAAAAATCTAAATACTGAGTAAATCGCCTTTAAAGTTGTCCAAATGAAGTTCTTACCAGTGCATATTAATGAAAAATTAAGTCTTAATATATTTATGGCAGGAAATTTACAAAATATCTTTATGGAACATGACTTTTACTTAATATCCTAATGGTTTTTGGCATAAAAGAAAAAGCATCATTTTGACTCATACAATGTATTTTTGGCTATTGCTACAAATACACACTTGCTACTCAAGACAGGTTTTGTGGTCCAGGGTCACATTTCACTTGAAATAATATTTGGGCCTAAATTTAAGGTTTTTAACATTTCGATCAACATGGAATAGACAGTTTTAACATAAATAAACCTCTACCATGCATAGCTACATAAGATTTCAGTAATATTTTACTGTAACAGTAGCCTATTAGATGTGTTTTAACTACACAAAAACTGACGTTATATGTTTATCATAAATAAATCCAATTTGTTTCAGTCTCATATATTTTAATTCAATATCGCTCGCTCTGCAACAATACTGTCATGTTATAACTAAAAATATGATTATTTAAATAAAATCAAATAAATGCATTTTAGCTAATAATAAACTATGCTGCATTTTTAAAACCTGTTTCATTTATGTATAATTGACAAATATGCATCTCATTATGTTTATGAGTTTATGTAAAAACTCTATATTTTATATACAACTCAAATACATAAATCTTAAATTTAGGCCTAAATATTATTTTGAGTGTACCTTACACACTTTGCGTCTCATACCACCAGGTGATCTGTCTCGAAAATGTTGGGTTGTTTCATATAATTGGACAACTGATTACTAAAAATGCGTGCAGTGGCCTAGTATAAATAATCCTTAAATTAAAAAAGTCAAACTTTCCTACTACGTACCAATCATTCAAAGACCACTCTACATTCATTAACTGTGTCAAATCACTGAGAAACTAGTGAAAAGCACATACTCTGCCAGAACGGCTGCTGGTTCATGAGATAATAATTAAATAGAGTCAAAACAGAGAGTCTCTTTATATGAATCAGCCTTCGAGTCAATATTGCCTTTTCCTCCGCAGCTCACGCACTAGCTTCCATTACTAACTAACATTTGGCCTGGAGCTTTTCACCTGTATCTCATACCTCAGGCTATACTCACCAGCCTCACCATTGCCTTCCCCTCACATTTGTTACGACTGCGGCTTCCTCTCCCCCCAGGCTGTTGATGGCTTCTACCCCGGCAGAACATTTTGCCTGTAACACAAACCCTTCTGTCTTGTGTTTTTACTTCAAACAAAGCTATTAATCACCTTAATCGCCCTCAATTAACCTGTGCCACCAGATGCTCTCGGCACGTCAAACCCTGAACTGTTCCAGCCAGCCAAACAGAACATAAATCAACGAGCGGAGCAATTTGCAACAGCAATTCCACATAATGTTTGCGGAAGCTGAATAACAAAACATTAACAACATGGAAACAGGCACCTGGGGGACGGTCTATTTGCCACAAGGGACGGTGATGAAATGAATAGAGGTGGCATGGCAGAAATGAGAAGAGAGTGTTCTCTAAGTTGGGATAGGAAAGATTTTGCCCTCCCTGTCCCAAGTGGCACAAGTTTACTGTGCTCCTAGCAGCTCTGACCAACACAACTTTACCAGGTTTCACGCACTGGGGTACTGCCAAATGTTTGAAATCTTAGACCAAAGTACTTGCTTTGAACATGCTCTTACACATGGGTCTATCTTGTTTCACTGTTACGAAGCCTAAAACATTCAGGTCATGACTGGATTGTTGACAGGTGCGACGAGTCAGGCTCTTATCTATGGAGAAAGAATTGAGGCCATTGTGACATTTATGACACTGTATCTGATTTCAACAAGGAAAAAAAAAATAAAAATCAACCAATCTGCATATTAAAAAGCATCAGTTGGGCTATTCTGTCAATAATATAGAACAAAAGAATCAAATAGCTACCAAAATATGTAAATGAGTAAAGTGCGTCACAGAAACACCTCGAGGAAATGTTCCTCTTGACCATTGAGGAAATCTCCTCTCTTGACCTGTGTGTGCTGACAGATATATGTGAGAGGAACTTGAGTGTAACCAAAAACTGTTTCTTAGATAGATCGGTTCCACACAAATGGAACCTTGTTTGTCTTTCAAACAGGGATTTAAATATTCAATCAAAATGTCATTATTTGAGCGAACAGGCATTCAGGTAGCCCATTCACTCTCAGAAAAGAAAGGTGCAAAAGCTGTCACTGGGCCAGATCCTTTTCAAAAGGTACTAAAATGTACTATTTAGCTACAAATATGTACACTTTAGGTACAAATATGTACCTTTAAGGTACTAAAATGCACCCTTAAGGGATAAATAAGGTACAAATGTGTACCTTTTTATATCCCACGGACAGCTTTTGTTTTTCTGAGAGTGTTGAAGACACATACAATGACTTTAGTATGTAGAATACTGATGGATTTTTGTATATGGATTCAGTGTACGTTTGTGTGAGGAAATTTAAAATGAAATGCTTTCTATTCATAAAAAAGAACAGCACAACTGTTTTTAACATCAACAATAATAGTTTCTTGAGCAACAAATCAGCATTTTCTGAAGGATCATGTAACACTGAAGACTGAAGTAAAGGCTGCTTTTGCCATGACATGAATAAATTACATTTTAATATCTCCAAAAATGGGTCAAAATCCAAAGTTCTGTCATGGCGCAGTTCGATAGGTCAGTCTGACATAATGACATCATCACTAGGCACAGCTGATTGGTTCTTTTTGTATCAGCAGCCAATGAGCTTGCTGCTCAACATTCAAATAGTTGGTTAGTGCTTGCTGTAGCACTAGCAACGCGCTTCAGAAACCCTCCACCTCCCCCAGCTCCACCTGTATAGATCTGCTACGGGGTGATCATGTATGCATATACAGTATGAGGGTTATTTCATATATGTGACCCATGACCACAAAACAAGTCATAAGGGTCAATATTTTGAAAATTAGATTTATACATTGAGATTTATTTATACATCATCTGAAAGCTGAATAAATAAGGACAATATTGAGATACAACTATTCGAAAATCTGGAATCTGAGGTTGCAAAAAAATCAAAATCTGAGTAAATTGCCTTTAAAGTTGTCCAAATGAAGTTCTTAGCAATGCATATTACTAATTAAAAATGGACATACGGTAGAAAATTTACAAAATATCTTCAAGGAACATGTTCTGTAGTTAATATCTTAATGATTTTTGGCATGAAAGAAAAATAGATAATTTTGACACATACAATGTATTTTTGCTATTGCTACACATATAGCCGTGCTACTTACTTACTTCCAGGGTCACATATGTTTATATGTGCAGCAGCAGTGTAGCTTTCAAAAAAATAAAAGGACATACTGTTAAAGTTGAATCAGATATACAAAATAAAACAAAAAGTGAGAGAGATAATTTGAAAAAGCAAGTACGTGTTGAAGTGTCACAGTGGTAAAAGCCCTACTGTAAGCTAAATTTTGGATTCTCATACAGTGTGTGTTTCAGGCATTGATGTGACCATGTAGCAGGGCTTAGCTGCTATAAAAGAAGGCCAAGCCCACTTGATCTGCCTCTTCAGCGCATTGAGCAGGGATCAAGGTCTCATTACAAGGTTTCCCCAGTGTAGCAACCACACTCTGACCAGGCAGTGAACCAGCACAAATCAGCCACGCATGGTATTCTGATAAGAGTATGAAGTGTGCTATATACAGCTAAGGTACGCTGGACACTGCTAGTGCAACTGTCATTTAAAGTAAGGTTTTAAAAATATTTGTTTTTATTTTCTTATAGAGTGACAATATAATTCATGTAGGCTGCTGAAGATCTTCAGACTTTAAATTACGTGTATGACTACTAATTTAAGCACAAAAACTGTTGAAATATTTCCTTCGAATGTTTAGTCTCACACCATTACCATTCCAAGAGATCAGCCTGTGGACAACGACTGCTCCCCTTTCCGGATAAACACTTTTTCCTGTTAAAGTAATGGATGGTTTTGCTTACACATTCATACAGCCTAAGTAGACATGTCATCATTTGATAGAGACCCTGAAGGTCTGAGCACCATTATTTTTCTCCTTCACTGGTTAAATAAGGATCCATCCATGCAGCTCTCACTCAGTCAAGCTCTTAACCATAATTTGTTTTGGTCATTGTGAAAGCCAGGGAATTACCCAGGCTCATCATGCCATCAGTTACACAGAAAGAAAGAACAAGAAAAATTTCGAGCAATCTCTGAAATATTTGAACTGCAAAATATGTTGATGATGAAATAATGCTTGTTTGTGTATGCCTTCAGGAGGTTTTTGCAGTCCCTTTTATCTTTGGCATGGACTTGCACTCAATGTGCATATCAGATGTAATAAAAAAAAAAGACCAAGGATAAATATCAAGTCTAAAACACGATTTCTGAAAAGAGCTTGGCCTGTGAGCACACAGGGATGCCCAGAGGAGAGGAAATGAAGTCTTAGTGAGCACAAACTCTTACGCTTCTGTCAAATAGTGGTTTTATTGAAGTTTATTTTCAGAGGCTTTACACAGACCAACATTCCACCATCAGTGGTTGAAAAACCGATGGTGTTCGACACTGCCGTGGCTGGGCCAAGCTATCATTTTTATATGCGTAATTATTTTGATTTCCTGAGGCAGCTCATTTTTGCACTTCTCTCCTGTTTGCTTTTGGCACTTGAGATGAGTTCAAACGAGTGGCGAGGTGTTTATTTTTAGTTTCCCTTTACAATGAATTGGACAGGTTTAGTCCCCTGACTTCCATTATACCATTAGATGTATATCGTTTTGACAGAGAACTTAAAGGAACAGTTCACCTAAAAATTTAAACGTGTAAAAGTTTTCTCACCCTCAGGCCATCAAAGATGTAGATGAGTTTGTTCTTAATTGACCCTTCGCAAAGACCCGCCACCCCCTTCGTCCAACAATGTCACATTGGAGAGAGCGGGGTAAGTTGAGCCAGTGGGTAAGTTGACCCACCCCTTGTATTTTGGTAACTGTGCACTTTTACTGTCATGTGACCATGTATTTTGGAATCACATCACATAATTTCTGCCAGACTGTGAAAAGGAGAGACACATGGGAGGAGTGGAAGGCACCCATTTACTTTAAAAAATATTTTTGGTTGTCAAAGTACAATTTTTGGTTAACAGATGTAATGGCTGTTACACCAAAGTAAATTAATATTTATGATGCATATAGTTGATTTAGCAAAATATAAACCATGCAAATAATTTAGCTAAATATTAGCCTGAATATTTATACTAACCTAGCTAGCTAGGTTTTTCCAAAATGCCAGCTATGGGGCAAAGTGAGCCAAATGCTGTGGGGTAAGTTGAGCCAGCACTTTAACTTACCCCACCATAAGGCACTAAAGTTAAGTTTAATCTGTATATAAACTGGTATTTTAATGTGATATTACGTAGCTTTTTTTTACATAGTTTTTGTTTTGTTTTTTTGATAGCGACAGTGTACAAGTGCATCAAATCCTTCTCTGAGAACCAGAAGATGCTTTTCAACACATTATAATCATATATAATGGCCTGTTCAACACTGCAGAAAAGTCACCATGCCAAGAATCCTTGACTAAAATGTTTATTAGTTTCAGTGACATTTATTGCTTCATTCTATTTCAGTTTGTATTTCATTTTACTCCACAAACTTTGTTTGTCTAAACTCTGTTTAGTCTGTTTTTAGGAAGGTTAAAACTTTGGTGTTCAACATATTATTTCAGAAATGCAAAAAATTAAAGATTGAAAATGAGCTAGCTTCAAAAAAAAAAAAGAAAGAAAGAAACATGACTACTTGTAAAATAAAATGTGACTATGAAGTTATTTTTTAAAAGAGGTAAATCATCTTTAAAATTTCACATGGGTTTGAATCAGATTCAGTCAGATCTTCACTTTACACCCAGATGGTGCATCTTGCCCCTAACCTGGGTCAAAATAAGCCACAGGAACACTTTTTTATAAGAAGCCATTATTCAGAAATCTTTGTCATATATACATTAGGATAATTTAAAATATCAGGAAACATCCTGAAATTAGTTTAGATACTTTCATTGTACATCTGCCTCATTTTCCCTTATCTTGAGGACCACATATGTAAAAAATGGCTCATCTTACCCCACTCTCCCCTATCATGTTTTCATCGCAGTGAAAAATACATTGCAGATCAAAGGAGGAACTGACATTGTGCCAGCAGACAAGACAGTGCAAGTTACTTAAGGTATGAAACAAAGTCTCAGCTTTCAAATTATGTAATTTTTTAGGAAATTCAAACAAAAAACATTTTATGGCTCTTTAATGTGTCGCAACAGACCGTTGTAGTATCTCAGTTCAAGCGGCACATCAACCAATCATCTCTTCCTCTTAGTTATAGCATTAAATAAACATGAATGATCATCAGAAGGTACAGTATCTTGTTTCAACCGCGGAAAGGTATCAATACACACAACGTTAATCTAATCTCCTGTCTAGTTTGTTTGTAGACACAAATTGCAGATTCTGCGTTGTGACTGGTCAGATCGCTTGTTAGTCAAACTCTCTGTGAAGGGTCAATTGGAACAGGATTGAAAAAATTTATCATTACATCACACTCACCAATGAATCCAAACAGCTGCTTAAAACATCACAATAATCCACAAGGAATCTTCACAACTCAAGTCAGTCAATTCATGTTTTGTGAAGCAAAAAGCTGTGTATTTGAAATAAACAAATCCCTCATTAAGAAGTTTTTAACTTCAAACAAGTCCTCTACACCCATAATATTGCTTTCTCCAGTGAAAAAGTCATCTTGTCTGAATCAGGAGAAAAATATGTGCAGATCAAGCACTGTGTACAAGCAAAACAGTCCAAAACAAATATGTACCTTATACAATAAACTCCAAATATGTGAGAGAACAACAGAGTATGAACTTTAACTGCAAGAAGCATCATGGACTGGTATTTTGGTCAAAATCAACAGGTTAAAGTTAAAAAAAAAAAGAAAACCTTCCTACAAACTTAACATTTTTGTGACAGTTTTATTAGCTGTTTGAACTCTCATTCTGCACATTCACTGCAGAGAATCCATAGGTAAGCAAGAGATTTCTCCACATCTTTTCCGACGAAGAAACAAACTTTTCTACATTTTGGATGGCCTGAGTAAGTAAAGCAAATTTAAATTTTGGGGTGAACTATTCCTTTAAGAAAAACCAGTTCTGACAATTCTTACTCAGTGATTTACACAGTCTCTACCCCATTGCTATCATCTTAAAACAAGATTAGTAAGCAATAGTGCCGTATCGAATCGCAGAATGAATTGACAGACATTAAGGGATTTTTGATATCATTTACATCATACTTAGTCCCCTCCTGCCAGAATGCAGTTATGGTATCACACAATCACAGTTGCTGCCATGTAATCAATATGGCTGACACACTAGTACTCCATTCCCATGACACACAGTCGCAGAACCTGATTTTACCAAGTACGACATGTTCCTGGATCAACATCTTTGTTGACCCTTACAATCAGTGTTGTACATCAGTGTCATTCATCTATCATTTCCTCTGAGTTTAGGGATTACTCATGGGTAAGGTTAGGTTTAGGTGTAGGGATGTGGTCAAGATTACATTTTTGTATTAAAATGTTGTTCCAGGGTCAACAAAATATGTTGACCCAGGAACACATCTAAATCTGGACGTGCACACACAGTCTGTGGTGGACGCATTTTTTGCATGTGCATTTATATATTTCTCTCCAGGGGTTTTGCCCTCTAGCTAAAACAAGTATTGGTTTTATTAACTTAAGCACTGACAATGCCAATAACTCTGTGTTGAGAAATGCACTGCATTTTTTAATCTAAAATAAAAAATTGAAATTGGCAATAAAGCAAGCGGAAAATTAAAACAATTAAAAGTTATTGATTCCATCACCTTGTAAAACCCAAGCCTGTGGCAAAACAGAATTGTACAAGTGATTTAATAGGATTGTTTGTTCCGTATCACAGTGTTGGACCTAAATTAATCTTTGGCTTTGCTGATATGAAAAATATTGTATGGACTCGTTCCTGGATGTTGGCTGGTTTATCAGACACTCACAAATGGAATCTAATCTAGTGTTTCTCAATGCTTCACTCTGTGAGGCGGCCCTCGAGTGTTGATGAGACCCTGATTGTCAGTATGCGTGTCAGCTTTGACGTCTACACACACATACACACAGACACACACACAAAGAGCTAAGCATGTCTTGTTTCGTCACTGCTCTAGTCCTACCTTGACTGATGTGCGTCTTTGTTTGGAATACTAGATCTTTCCACCCATTGATGTGTGCTGATATTATCAGAGTAAATCTCCCAAAGAGAAGAAAATCTCACATCTCCAGAGAGTGAAAAGATATGTAACAATGGTTGCTCTAAACTTTCATTTGGTTCAGAGGAAATGGGCAAAAGGTGTTTTTTTTTCTTTTCCAAATCATTATATCTGTTGAAGTGAAAAGATAGAGAACTCTATGTTGGCCAGGCCACATATTCTGTGTTTAGGAATATGTTAACATGTATGAGAAAAAAAATCAAAATGAATATGCACGTCCAAAATTCATCAAGGGAAATATTAAAACTCTTGCGCTAGTGATATTGTGCTTATCTGAAAGACACAATATTCAGTAGACTATAGAGATGACCTTGAACATTTTATGCATGGTTATTTTTATTAATGCAAACCTTTAGAGCCTTAGTGTCATTTATGATCTCAAACAAGTATGTGTACCCAATCACCAGCTCAGTCCCTCTCACACACATTCGAGTCAGTGCTGATCAGTTGGTCAGGGTAGCAATGGAAAGTAGAGAAGCCTGGAGTGATGACATAAGGCAGCTCTGTGTTTCATAAGTGCCTGTTACTGCCAGAGGGACTGTCAAATTACATCAGCCTGTACCACAAGGACCTGCAATTAGTATGAAACCAGTTGGCATTACTTTGCCTTTGTGTTGAAGCTAGCATTTTTAGATGGCCGTGCAGAGTCTCTAGAGCCAAAGAAATCACCTAAGACCACAGCTTTGTTATTTGAATGTTTAAATTCAAAGATACTACAGTACATACACCATGGTGTTACTGTTGGGTGTCCTAGTATCAACCTTACTTTTCTTGTAAGAGAGAAAGTGACCATTTGTCAATTTTATGGGGCTGGCTTACAGCATAATTGGTTTCCAGCTATTTTTAGCTGTAAAAAACAGCTCGTTTTGCTGCTTGCTTTTGCAAACGGGTGTGTCTTTCCATATTATTTGAATGTATTATCTTAATTATGAACACACCGGTTTGTAGTGCAAACAGTTTACTGCACTTTGTTATTCTTCTCGTTATTTCCCTACAGCGGCTAATGAACCAGAAGTCTCGCACATTTACAGAAAATGGCATTCCACATTGAAAAATAAGGTGGGTACCAGTGTAAGTTGAGTTGATTCACAGACATTCATGAATTTTCTCCCATGGCCTTGTGACATAGTAAAATATCCGTCAAACATGCACTCCACAGTCTTGGCAGAATTTACAGGAATTTCCAGCAAATTTACACTTACTGTTTTTTCTGATATTAGGCCTATATAATGCAGGGCAATTTGACCAAAAACTTGTATCACGTTTTTTTTAGGATTCTGATGGTTTCACAGCTTATCACTTTTTTTCCCTGACTGTGCCTTTTTATAAATCAGAATGCAGTTGCAGAACCACTGAATTATAAACACAATTCAAACAAATACACACATGTATAAGCAGTTTTTGATTTAAATTAGACTGTATAATTAAAAGTTAAAAGCAAAAACAGAATGGTCTGACCTTATCTTTGTGAAATTATTGTACTTAAAACATAATAGAAACAGCAGACTGGCTGAAAGAGATGCAAATTCACCCTCTGACAGCAGGTGGCGCTTATAGAACAGCAGTGATACAGCATTTCATTGGTTTCTGCTGTAAACAAAACAGTGCTGTGTTTAAAGGGTTAGTTGACCCACAAAATAAAATTAGGTCATTATTTATTTATAGGACATTATCCTTATGGCATCCTAGGCGTATATGACGAATCCAATTCTCTTTCAAGCTTTATCATGGCAATAGGCAGGTGTTCCTCTTCATCAGTCCAGAACAAGTCAAATAAAGAGTATCCATCCATGCTAAAAAGTCACATGGCTCCGGGGGGTGAATAAAGGCCTCCTGTAGGGCATTGATGTGTTTTTGTAAGAAAAATATCTATATTCAAAATGTAAGAATCACTTTAATCTACCTTGCGCTCACTGTTGTACACAGAAGCAGCTCCCGGTGGATGACATACAGTAGGATGTCGGCATTGCGTATGCGCCTGTGAGTCTCATGAAAACCAACGTTTGATTACAGGAGTAAAGAAAGCAAGTTTCTTTACTTTAGCAAAGGAAAAACAGTCTTCTCTTGACTTGTATCGAAATCCTCCAACATTCTTCTTTCCAAATCCTTGTTTTGTGCTTCTAATCCGAGACTGTTATTTTGTTTTGGTCTCTCCCCTGCGTGTCCACGTTCAGCACAACTGAGCGGCACATGCGCAACGTCCTATATCATCCGCCCAGAGCTGTTTCCATGTACAGTGAGCGCAAGCTAGATTAAAGTGATTATTGCGTTTTAAATATTGATATTTTTCTTACAAAAGTGTATTGTTTCGCTACAGGAAGCCTTTATTCACCCACCTATTGCCACCTATTGTGATTTAAGAGAAACACCCACCTATTGCCATTCTAAAGCTTGAAAGAGCTAGGACATTTTTTAATATTACTCCAATAATTCATCTGAAAGTAAGCCATACACACCTATGATGGCTTGAGGGTGAGTAAATAATGGGCTAATTCTCATTTTTGGGTGAACGATTCCTTTAAATACTACATTAATATGCCTTATATGGAGGTAAGATGAAAAGAAAACACCATCTTAACTTTTCTGAAGACAGTCAGTTTCCCTTAGAGCAGAAGTTGCATTCACATTTTCATTTTTAATCATGAACCTACATGATTATATATGCTTATGCATGATTATATAGGCTTATCCATTTATTCTGAAGAGAACAGGTGAACAGAAACTTTTTATAATCACTTTTCATAATCAACACCACATCTGGCAATAACAACAGAGGCCACTAAAAATAAATTATGATAGGGCTGGGTAAGAAAAAAAATCTATTTTTCGATTTTAATAGATTCATTTTCAAGAAACAATATCGATTCTTAATCCCAATCGATCTTTTGGTCTTACTCTGTTTTCAGTTGATGAATAAAACAGTACATAATGCGCCTGCCATTCAATAAATCACAATAGGCTAAGCTTTTTGCTTTGTTACTTTTGATATAAAAAACAGTCTCAGATTTAAAATTCTGTCCATTTCATTAGGAAACTCAAACAATAAATACCGGTTTTGTGCTCTTTAATGTGCCGTGATAGATCGCTGTAACTTAATCTGGGCACTCCCCTGTGCATAATCAAATGCAAGTTTTATTTTTGTTCTGGAGACGATTCCGTGCTCTGTTGCCACACTGGAGCGCACTCGCCACCAACTGGACAGGGATGTGAATTACAGTTACAATAGATCACCCTCAGTGTTAAAGCAGAGCTCCACTTCCAGAACAACAATTTACAAATAATTTACTCACCCCCTTGTTATCCACGATGTTCATGTCTTTCTTCAGTCGTAAAGAAATTGTTTTTTGAGGAAAAAATTTCAGCATTTTTCTCCATATAAATGTAGCTTTCAAAATGTAGTTTAAATGCTCCTTCAAACGATCCCAAATGCAGTTGTAAACGATCCCAGCCGAGAAAGAAGGGTCTTATCTAGTGTAACAACAGGTTATTTTAATAAAAATAATACTTTTTCTGTATATACTTTTTAATGCCAAATGCTCGTCTTGTCTAACTCTGCCTGGACTGTTTTTGTTCCGGTTCATGACAGTTAGGGTATGTCGAAAAACTCCCATCTCATGTTCTCCCTCAACTTCAAAATCGTCCTATATCACTGTTTTACCTTTTTTTGTAAAGGGTGTTTGATCTTCTTTGCATGTTCACTTTGCAAAGACTGGGTCGGTACTTCTACAGTGATGTAGGATGATTTTGAAATTATTTTTGAAGCTGAGGGAGAAAATACCATGTTTTTGAGTCTTGAGCTCAGGGAGAGCAAGACAAGACGAGCATTTGAGATTAAAAAGTATTTAAACTGTATTTTTTTTAATGAAAATAACTAATAACTGATAAGACCCTTCTTCCTCTGCTGGAATCGTTTACAACCACATTTGGGATCGTTTGAAGCTGCATTTAAACTGCATTTTGGAAGTTCAAAATCGGGGCACCGTATCAGACCATTATATGGAGAAAAATGCTGAAATGTTTTCCTCAAAAAAGATAATTTCTTTACAACTGAAGAAAGAAAGACATGAACATCTTGGATGACAAGGGGGCGAGAACATTATATGTGAATCTTTGTTTTGGAAGTGGACTTCTCCTTTAACTGGCAAAGTGACGGACGGCCTTCAGATTTTTCACAAGAACCTCACCAAGCCAGACCACACGTCCCCTTTACCTCAAAGCCATTGACTTTGTTATGAGGACAGGCACAACGACTAAGATAAACACACCGCCAAGACCTCACTCTTAGTATGTAGAAGTGTAAGGTGGTAGTCAGCATGTCTGAACAAACCAGAGGCACTTGAGCAAAGTGTTTCAATAAGTGGAGGCTTCACTTAGCGTAACCTGATCACCATTTGGGTTCCATGGGAATGACAGGCAGTGATTGGCATCACCTCTGTGGTGCAGACGTTGCTGTTTTAACACTGGATAAGGACAGGGAAGAGGAGCCTTTGTGCTCTTATCTGTGCATACTGCATGTGGAGTCGCCACCTCAGTTTGGGATCAGTCTAGCTGTGTCTCATAGCTCCTTCTGAGAGCAGACCAGAACAACCCCACACGTTCACATCAGTAACATGTTCACAGTGTGGCTCACGCCCGGGCATGCATAGGTCTGAACTGTTTTATATTGCCGCTGACCCTGGAAACAGCATGGTAAGGGTTTGAAGAGACCCTTAAAGCTGACGGGCGGTAATCACTTAGAGGGGCATCTCATTAGTAAAGCATATAGGAGATAGATTGGGACTAGCTGTCACACTTTTTACTCCGGTACATATTTATCCAATCTCAACTCAGCTTTACTTCTAGAGCACTTACAAAGCCACAAATCCTCTACACTTTGTACTCCTGTGCATACTTATGTTGTTCATTTATGAACGTACATATGTATGTAAGTACAGTTGAAGTCAAAAGTTTACATACACCTTGCAGAATCTGCAAAATGTTAATTATTTTACCAAAATAAGAGGCATCCTACAAAATGCATGTTATTTTTTATTTAGTACTGACCTGAATAAGATATTTCACATAAAAGACGTTTACATGTAGTTCACAATAGAAAATAAAAGTTGAATTTATAAAAATGACCCTGTTCAAAAGTTTACATACACTTGATTCTTAATACCGTGTTGTTACCTGAATGAGCTGTGTTTTTTTGGAGTGATAGTTGTTCATGAGTCACTTGTTTGTCCTGCACAGTTAAACTGCCCACTGGTCTTAAAACAATCATTCAGGTCATACAAATTCTTTGGATTTTTAAGCATTTTTTGTATTTGAACCCTTTCCAACAATGACTGTATGAGTTTGAGATCCATCTTTCACACTAAGGACAACTGAGTGACTCATATGCAACTATTACAAAAGGTTCAAATGCTCACTGATGCTCCAGAAGAACAAACGATGCATTAAGGGGGGTGAAAACTTTTTGAATTTGTAAATCAGGGTAAATTTAACTTATTTTGTCTTCTGGGAAACTTTAAGTATCTTCTGTAGCTTCTGAAGGGCAGTACTAAATGAAAAAAAATATGATATTAAGGCAAAATAAGAAAAATGTACTCATTTTCATTCTGTTCAAATGTTTACACCCCTTCATGCATGGTTTTTCCTTCTGGAGCATCAGTGAGCATTTGAAGCTTCTGTAATAATTTCATATGAGTCCCTCAGTTGTCCTCAATGCGAAAAGATTGATCTCAAAATCATATAGTCTGTTGGAAAAAGTTTAAATATGCAAAAATGAATACCAAAAGAATTTGTGGGACCTGAAGGATTTTTCTGAAGAACAGCAGGCAGTTTAACTGTTCAAGACAAACAAGGGACTAAACAAAACAAAAAAACACAGCTGTGGATCATTCAGGTAACAACACAGTATTAAGAATCAAGTGTATGTATACTTTTGAATGGGATAATTTTTATAACTTTAACTATTATTTACCCTTGTGGACTATATGTAAATGTCTTTTATGTTAAATATCTTACTCAGGTCAGTACTAAAAAAAATAACATGCATTTTGTATAAACCCTTTTATTTTGGTCAATAATTAACATTTTGCAGATTCTGCAAGATGTATGTAAACTTTTGATTTCAACTGTATATGAAGGATTGCTGTGAGATAAAAATTGATGTGATATTGCAATATTCTTAATTTCTATTCCCACACACAGTCTGCACACACCTATACACACTGTCCATTGAATAAATTGAGTTAGCCAGGGGGAAAAATGATTATTATTATGATTATAATGTAAGAGACTACCAAAAACGAGCTGATCCCATTTCAGCGTAATTGCCAGACAGAGAGTAAAGTGTTAGCACCGCTGCCAGGTGTGAAGTGTGATAATTATATGTTAGCAAACTGGCAGAAACTGGCTCAGGACCAGAGCTCCTTGTACAGGCTTTCTAACGACATTTCACTCCTTTGGTGGCCTGGAAAGAGCTAGTCACTGAATTTATTTCTAAAAGTGAGACACACAATATGGTAGTCTCCCATTTCTTTGAAAGCAATGTGTTATGTGCTATTTGACTGTAATAAATTAGCACCAAAAAATCTTGACTTTGCTAAATAGCATTTTGTTAGCCTGCGACGAAAGGATATGTCATAATTCAGTGACATTATAGTCATGTTGCACATATGCTGGTATGGAATTTCCCTGTAAAACCCAAGGGCTGTCTGCAAATGAAACTGGCACTGAAGTTGTTCAGCTTTCACCTAGTTTCAATCCTTCATCATTCAACTCACGGCAACTGACTACATTAACAAAATGACTTTAAATTCTCCTCCCTTCACCCCGTCTCTTTTAGATTGCCATGTATGATAAAGGGATTAATGATGTATGATTTATTCTGATTAATATGATGGACAGCCCATAGCTGTTTGGGACACATTTAGGCTCTGAAGTAAAGAGTCCGTTGTAAAGGTCTAATGGGATGTCTATGAGTCTCTTTGAACTTAATGAGCCCATCAGTCTCAATTTGATGGATGACAGCTACTGTGCTACAGTTGTGGTTCTCTTGTATTTGAGTCATTATGTTAAGATAATATAAAATTCTCAGAATTTTTGAGAAACAAAAACACAGCTTTTTAAGTAGAGATTGCCAGCTGTACAACTGAGGTTTTTGTCTTGTTTTCCAGTAAAAATAAGATGAATGTACTTGTTTTCAGAGAATATAACTCGAATTACATTTTTGCTCATTTGTAAAACTCATTTGTTTTAAAATTTATATGCTTAAAAACAATGGCAACTTGACGTTATTTTTCTATTAATTTTAAATTAATGTAATATTTTTGTTTAAATATGTGTTATTTTAAAATTGTTTATTTTTTCTTTTTCTATTTTGTTATATTTTGTCTGTTGTGTAGTTGATTGTATCAAATTTTCCATTTGTCAGTTAAGAATTTTTAGCCACTTCCAGCATTCCAGGGAAACAAGTGGAAAAATGGACTGATGATAACATTGATCCTGGGCTTTGGACTGTTTCCTCCTCAATATCTGTCATACTCACAGGACACCCAAACACAGCCTCTTTACTCACACCACCTACTCTGGACATAAGCCCAAACAGGCCCAACTCCCAAACGATACTTTGCAAACACAACCTGGCCTCTCTAAAGAAATCCAATCCGTCTTTTGTCGCCAAGTAGTAAGTGGTAGTTGAAGACAGATCTGACATTTAGCTGGCTCATCACCTCTCTTCTGATTTCTGCTTTTTCTTAAGACAGATGAGGCGGTTTATTTAACATAGCCTGGTCTTATTCCAATGGAATTAATCTTTAAAATATGAAAAAGAAACTGAGATTCACTCATAAGATGTAGTGTAGTGTAACTGTTTAACAATTTTCACTCAGAATATATCTTGAATTACATTTATTTTTTTGTACCCATTGGATTTTTTTTAAATCTTGTTTTAAAAGTTATATGCATAAAAACAATGGCAACTTGACATGTTATTTTTATATTAATTTTAAAATGAATTTAGCTTGGTCTTATTCCAAAGGAATTAATCTTTAAAAAATACATATAAAAAAAGAAAAGAAAATGTTGTGTAGTGTACTTTTTAAACAATTTTCACTCATAAATTGCCCTAAATTTCACTATTAATTACAAGGAAATGGCAAGTAACATTGGATTAAACATTGAAGTAGAACAACTGAAATATTAGTTTTGAATAATAGTATTTTCTTGTAAAGTGTACTCCAATAATCTTTTTCATTTACTACTTCAAAATGCGTTTTTTAAAATGTAAATAGATAGATCATTATATGAAACGGGTGCCATTTCCACTTTGCAATTTTCAAAATTTTCATTAAGAACAAAGTAAAAAAAAAAAAAAAACTAACAAAAAAAAACCTACAACTTGAAAAATATGTTCCAAAAAACACATATTCCCACCATAGGCACAAAATCCTTATTAATATTACCCTTTTTATTCAGGCAAGAGTGCGCTTATTGTACCACCCCGTAACAGACAACATGTACACCATTAAAGTAGTAAAACAAGAAATAGATTTTATTATTTTATTATTATTAAAATATTATGTTTTCCTAATAGTAAACTATCAAAAGAAAGTCTGTAATTTAATGCATTTTTTTAATTATTAGATGTTTAATGTTGAAAAATGAATTTTGATGTTGAGGGAGAAAATGAGATGGGAGTTTTTCGAAATACCCAAACTGTCAAACCGGAAAAAAAAAAAACAGAGTTCAAGCAGAGCAAGACAAGATGAACGTTTGACATTAAAAAGTATATAAATTGTATTATTTTTATGAAAATAACTGATCGTTTTGCTAGATAAGACCCTTCTTCCTCGGATCGTTTACAACCGCATTTGGGATTGTCTGAAGCTGCATTTAAACTGCATTTTGGAAGTTCAAACTCAGGGCACCATAGCAGTCTATTATATGGAGATTAAAAAGGGGTCAAATTCACCCGTATTTGTTTCAACCACATTTTTGGATACATATTTTTTGCCTCAGACACCCAAGCCCGTGTCTGAATACGGTATTCATAAAACAGTAGACAGCTGTACTCTGATCATCTTTGTTTTACTTAAAACTTCGAAAAGTTTTTTTTTTTTTACATTATATGAATGACTGAAAGCTGATGTCAGAGCTGCCTATAAAATTACTAATAAAACTACAGGGATCATGATCATGCTTAGTTTGCCATACACTGTGTCCACTGACATTTACCGCCATCAAAATCCCATTAAGACGCCGCTGTCTGATAAGAAGTCTTAATGAGTGAACTTTGGAAACTCTCTCACGCAGAAGACAGAGCAAAGCGGCCACAGAGAGCCTGCTATAGTTGATCAAATGCTCTTTAGGTGATCAATCTGCAGTTCTTTCTTCTCGCTCACCTGTCAGGACGGCTCAGATCCCACTCATGACGAATTCCATTGTGGATCCCCATGTGATAGATCCTTTTCCCAAACAAAAGCCACTCGAGAAAAGAATGTGAGACAAGCAGCAAGCTGTTTCTGCATTTGTCTTACACGCTCTTTATTCCTCTGGACATTCTCTTAGGAAGGAAACAAAGTGACAGTTACAGTAATAACACTTGTTATATAAGGCCAAGGGGATGGAGGAAAAGCAGAAACACATGCTTTATGTGACATACTCGCTGAAATTGCTATTAGCAGTGACAACAAAGAGAGGTGTGTTTCTATGTTTAGCTGTCTGTATGCGATGACAGAAAAGCAGACACTTGATAAGCTCATGAAGACCAGACAGTATTTTCGCCAATCAGATAACAGGACACATCAAGTGCCAGTGTAAGTTAATGCAGTTAATTTAATAAATGTCAAACTAATAACTGCTAGTGATCATGTTACAAAAAAACAACTAAAACTTGCATGAAGAGTGTTAGTTCATTTTCTTTTTAGACAAATCTAACATGAAGATCTTCTGAAGGTCCTTGACAAGACTATTATTTAATTTTTTAGTACTCATAAAACATTACAAATGACTCAAAAGCTATATGACTATAAAATCATGTACAGATTTTGATTAGACAAACACAGTGTTTAAAATTAGAGAACAGCAATGATTGTAGCATGAAGAAAGATTACAACTAAAATTTCTATAGGTTAAATCAGTCAGAAATTAGTATGAAGTGTAGAGGCCCTCGATTTTGACTTCAGCACATCTGCGACCACAGGACATCACTAGTTTCTTACACTGCGCAGGTGTGATCTTGGTCCACTCTTCTTCCCATCTCTTCCATAGTTCAGTGACTTTCATGGCTTTTTTTAGCCATGACGGTCTCATGACGAAAATGTAACTTTGGGAACTTTTTTGCAAGACGCGAAATACGTACTGCAATGTACTCTTTGTATATATTTGACGTGGAAATGTCCACTTGGTGGCGCTAAAAGAGTGTTCTTTTTTTCTCCCGGAACAGATGAACGTACATATGGTACATATTATGTGATGTTAGTTTCGTACGTGTTACCACAGTTCTGATTTGAAATGTCCATTGAGTAGCGCTATAACTCTAATGCTCTGTGACGTTTTAAAATAACGTACCATCTGCACTACACCTAAACCTACCCGATAGTATGAACCAAAGTGAATGTGACATAAAAACACAAACGCAAGCATGCCGTTTTAGCTTATTTTTCAATCTCTCATCTTTCAGCTCCTTCATTGCAAGTCATGTTTTTGACAGGATTCATACCCAAGAACTCCACATCCTAAGTTCAATTCTGTGCCAGCTGAGCTACCGAGCAAGCTTGTTACGTCCGGAAAGCAAAACGTGGAGCTGTAATCATAAGGGGCCATTCACAAAGAATGCATCATTGCGTCGAAAAACACAAGACCTAGCGCTCAGGAATGGTTTTTACAAAAGCATAGCATAGAACGCAAGGGTCTCGAGACGCGCTTTCAAGATGCGACGCAATAACGACAATGGAAATAACAGAAATAAGCAAACAGCAGAATTCCTTTTTTTAAGGAATAACACTCAACTACTTAAAAATAAAGGTGCTTTAAAAGGTTCTTCACAGCGATGCCATAAAAGAACCATTTTTGGTTCCACAAAGATCCATTCAGTCAAAAGTTATTTAAAGAACAATCTCTTTCTTACCTTTTTATTATCAGAAGAACCTTCCTTTGCCACAAAGAACCTTTTATGAAACAGAAAGGTTCTTCAGATATTAAAGGTTCTTTATGGAACCATTTAGACAAAAAAGGTTCTTCTATGGCATCGTGAAGCACCTTTATTTTTAAGAGTGAAGTTAGGATAATTGCTTGAAGACACAGCCACTATGAGCGCCTCCTCCGCTATGTTGTGGTCAAATAAAACAGTTGTCAAGCTAACTTGCTACTGTAAACAGAAGCTCGCAACACTTGCCCCGCCTCTGAGTTTTTCTGACTGTGCCACTACTTTGGAACTGACACTGATGAGTGACACTGCGTGTAAAAGTTCTTTTAACTTGACACCACGTCTTAAAAATGCAGCGCTCATGTGCGAGGCGCTGCAAAAGCATCCATCAAGCATGTTTTCATAGAAAACAATGGAAAAGTAGCACATTGGAATGGAAAAACGCGTTCTGTGTGAATGAGCCGTAATTGTGTACGAAAACAATTACAAGTGCTCGCTGTTTTACTGCCTCTAGTGTTCATTTCTGTTGGAAACTGCAGTGATATGTACTTATTGGTATGTATTTTGCGTCTTGCGAAAAAGTTACATTTTCGTCATGAGACCAGGTAGCCCAATGTATGACACTTCCTCCTCCACCTTTCAGTGATTTCTTTACACACTTTGGGTTCAGTCTTTCCCCAGTCTGACACCAAACATAATGTTTCCCAACAGACCCAACTAAACAAAACGTACTCTTATCACTAAAGTGAAATTTGAACCAGTTCTCCTCTCTCCACACAACATGTTCCTCAGCAAAGGTGAGCTTAGCCTTTTGATTCTTTCTGCTTTCAGTCCAACTTCTCTTAAACGTTGAGACACTGTATGCCGAGACAGATCCTTACCCTGTTCAGCGCTGAACTGGGAAGCAATTCCAGCTGCAGTGCTGAACCAATTCCTTATTGAGAGTCTTCGCATTATCCTGTCCTTTCGTGCATTTTTGGGGAACTTGAATGAGTTAGTGACATTGTAAGGATGCAATATTCTAGCAATCACAGATTGGAGCGACCAGCTTCTCCAGCTATGGCTGCTATTGGCCTTCATCTGGACAACCTGCTGTCGGAGGGTTTCAGTCACTTCAGAACGGCTCACCATCTTGCAAAGTCAGTTAAAACTGTAAAGTTAGGCTGCCGCGTAAACAGGGTTTGTCAGATAATTAAGAAAATTAGCACCAGGTGCCAGATTAACACCAGTAACCTGGAGGTATCTGTAGGTTTTGTCTAATTTTGATCAGAGTTCTTTTTCAAATATCTCATTAAAGTTTTTTATACTGTGCTTCAGAATATATTTAACTCATGAAATATGCTTAAAGCACACTGTTAGGATAACTTCAAATAAGCAGTGACCTCAAAATTGTAGGTTGTTCTCTAATTTTGATCTCCACTGTCGACAGATGGATAGATTACAAATCTATTAAAAACATATTGAAAAAGATGTTGCCTTGCCTTGCATCAACTCCTTAATCACTCCTCTTAGCAGATTTAAGAATAATTTGACGCAATCTATTTTAATCGATTTTCAAGCAATTTACAAAAGCTATTTATTTAAAGGTATTTAATATGTCAGTGTTTAAACATTTTATTAAGCTCATTAACATGTGTCAAGACACTTAGTATTAGGAATTGATTTGGGTTTGTGAAAACAAATAAATTCTGAATGATTAGATCTGTTCTTGTTTATTTTAAAATGTCTATCAGAGCATTTGGGAACAAACTCATGAATTTAATGCCACCAATGCTGTATTATGACCTTATATCAAGCAGTCTAGCCACCAGGAACACCCCATTTCATTACAAAGACTGAACACAGAGAACAGACTAGGACTGTCAGGGTTGTATTTGGTTGGGTACACAGTGTCATTTTGGTACCTGTAATCCTTTACACAGTCCTATTAACAGAGAACATGCTGAGGCTGAGGGATCTCTTAAAAAGCAGTGCCAATCTGATTTTTCAAGAGAGTTTCCCATGACCAAGTGGCGTCTCCATTGGGCCTCAGTGATGGCGAGTGTATTCAGTACAATCAGTGCCATCAGCGGTGTATGACTCCTGGGGTTTATCTACTAGATAGAGATTTTGCAGCCGCTCCTTCACTGCCTGTGCGACTGAGGAAATAAAGCATCATTTCTGCTGAAGGTGGGCGACAAAGAATGATGGTAGGTGCATTTATCTGAAACTCAACATACACTAACTCACACCTAAACAAACACATGTATTCGCATTCACATTGTCCCTTTGTGTACGAGATAGAGAATTATCGCGGTGTGCGTGTAGACAATAGGCCTTGAGCATGTGTGTGTTTGTATTTCAGGACAGATTGTGGTTATGGATGACTGCTAGTCACAGACATAGCATGGACTCATGGGTAGATGCGCTGGAAACTTTCTCACGTTCCTTTTACTGATCCATCTAGGACAGCATTTTCAAAACAATGCAAAAGTTTGGTGTAAAACAAAGAATTGCTAACAAGATTCTAAAAATAAAATAAAATAAAAAGTATATACATGTATATACGTGTAGCTGTTGTGTGCAGTACAAAATTATTTTCGTGTTTTGATTGTATTAATGAGTTTTAATCCTCCAAGAGACGTAATATCAAAGAGAAAATTAATAATTAGGTACAAGGGGGCAAACTAATGTGAGAAAATAACCTGTAATTAATAATCATTTTAGAACTATTAAAACAAAACTGTTTAACAACTGAGATCTGACAACAAACACAGACATTATAGAAATAATATTTAAATAAATACATAATGCATTACAAGAGACCCTAAATGTACAAGCTAACTTTAAGACTAAATTAACCTCCATAAACATGACTTTCTTTTGAATTCAGTTTCTTTTGAGCAGTGTGAAATAAAATATTCTGTTGCATATCGATTATAATAAATATATTCTACAAAATATTAATCATTTTGGATATTCTTGGTTCTTAAACCACAAAAATAGGCCTATATATCACACACTTTGTCCAAGAATCTTTTTTATTTAGGTATTATTATATCCACCTTAAATTTAATGTGTCCGATTTCTGTTGTCATCCACTTCCAGCAATTTTTAGGTGCACAAAACAACTCTTTTTGCTGCTTGATATTGCAAACTGGTGTATCTTACCATATTATTT
This sequence comes from Labeo catla, assembly GCA_012976165.1. Lineage (NCBI taxonomy): Eukaryota > Metazoa > Chordata > Actinopteri > Cypriniformes > Cyprinidae > Labeo > Labeo catla. The sequence continues at coordinate 1,199,132 of VONZ01000001.1, forward strand.
TAATGTATTATCTTAATTATGAACACACTAGTTTGTACTAGTACAAACAGCTTTACCGTTTACTGCGCTTTGTTATTGTCATCGTTATTTCCCAACAGCGGCTAATTAACCGGAAGTCTTGCACATTCAAAGAAAACGGCTTACTTCCGCGTTGATAAGATACTTGTTTGCTTACTAAAATATGAGTAGTGTTGGTGGTTCATTAAACAACAGAAAATATTGTATTTACACAACACTTACTGAACGTGTTTGTTTGTTTTTGACAAAATATATGTAATTTTGGACATTCCTGGTTCTTAAACCACAACAAAAATTGCACTTTAACACAAACACTTTCCATGACAAAGAAATGTTTGTTGGTCCTTTGCTTTACTTATTTATTTTCTTGGGTTTTAAACCACAAAAGATGCTTCCGTGACACAATACAACACTTTCCATAACAAATGTTTACATTATTAATTCATTCATTCATAAATCAAACAGAAGCATATCATGGTTCCTGCTGGAGTAATATAATCACTGCCTTACAGAAGCCACCATTGGCATGCGTAAGGAGAGAAAATATCAGACGAATTTCTGTTTCAAACGAATTTCTGGGCTTTGTACGCCCTCTTGTGGATAAAACAGTTTTGGCGCTTTGTTTACGGTTGCCAAGCAACAAGATTCAAAGGGAAAACGGAAGTGTTGGCCATTGCTGGAAATGATTCGGTGGTCATACTAGGAAACATTAGCAACTGAAAAATCTTTGATAACACTTTAGAAAATATGGCAAACACTAAAGAAAAAGACCCTGTGGACATAGTTCACCAGAATGCTATTCGTGTCGAGACAATAATGAAGGAGCTGAGGCACCAGAAGCTTTACACTGAGTTTAACATCAACCCATACAAGAAACGTGAGTGCAGAGCTTTACTAGTATACAGTATGTTTGTCTCTGTGTTTGGATAAATATGTAAAAAAGCCTCTTTGTTTTTGTTTGTTTGTTTGTTTGTTTTTTCAGTGCACATTCTGACTGACAAGCCCATGTCCAATATCACCTACAGAAAAGAAGAGGAGGACCGTAAGTATTTCCTCTACATTTGATCTAGCACAGTCCTACCTTAGTTTCTGGCAAAATACCATACTTACATCTACAAAATATGTTAAATCCATACGTTGAATGTTTTAGCCGTTTTGATGTTAGTGGTGGTGGTAAAGTAATTATTATTACCATTAACTGTATTTACTGTTTGGGTATGTGAGTTTAATTGTTATGTAGATGTAATACATACTATGTAAAGTGTAATGACAAAATGTTTTTGTACAGCTGCTTTCGTCCAGGCCATACACAGGGCCCACCTGGAGCCCACAAAAAAGTACTCTCACCCTCAGACGGAAGCACAAGAGATAGGATGGATATCTAGTCCTTTAGTAAGTACTTATTTTTTTTATTTTTTATTCATCAATAAATGAATGAATGAAGGACAAGGCTAACAATATGGGAGTCGCTAAAATGTTTAAAATATTTAAAAATATTTAGATTTTATGCGAACATTTTAGATGCCATTTAGATTTAAATGTGACCCTGGACCACAAAACCAATTTTTTGGAATTTTTTGAAATTTAGATTTATACTTCATCTGAAAGCTGAATAAATAAGCTTTCCATTTACGTATTGATTGTTAGAACAGTACAATATTTGGCCAAGACACAAAATTGAAAATCTGGAATCTAAATATTGAGAAAATCGCATTTAAAGTTCTGACCATAAACTTCTTAGCAATGCATATTACCAATCAAAAATTAAGTTTTGATATATTTACAGTATGGAATTTACAAAATATCTTCATGGAACATGATCTTTACTTAATGTCCTAATAATTTTTGGCACAAAAGAAAAATTTATAATTTTTACCCATACAGTGTTGGCTATTGCTACAAAGATACCTGTGCACTGTGCAGTGTTGGCTATTGCTACAAAGATACCTGTGCTACGTACGAGTGGTTTTGTGGTCGAGGGTCACAAACATGTGTGTATTTATTAATTTATTTATTACCAGTTTACAATAAGGTTTGATTTATTAACTTTAGTATACTACCTTAGTTAACATTAACTAACAATGAATAATATTTCTAAAACATTTGATATTTTCTGTTGAATAAAAACATTTTTGGTTTCTATTAGGTTTAGTTAAAAAAATTAAAATCAAAGTTGTATCTGTTAATATTATTTAATGGGCCTGAGCAAAAAAAAAAAAACAAAAAAAACTTTGTGCTTATTGTTACATAATGTTAGTTAATTCATTAACTCAGATTAATTTATAAGACCTTACTATAAAGTGTTACCTATTTATTAAACAATGCATGTAAAAACAAAAAATACATTTAAAATGCATATTCTGATGAATCTGCAAAATTAGACAGCTTTTGCTTCTCAATCTAATCAAAAACAAACTTTTGTTGTTGTTTTGTTATTTTTGCATTTTTTTTTGCACCCATTAGAGGATTTGTTCCCAATTTACAGTATATATTATAGAATCCCAGATTATATGCATATACTTGACCATCACCAGTGCAGTAAAAAAAAAAAAGTAGGATGTCTGTCATAATCATCCTAATCATGTCTTTTGTATAACATTTTTAGATTGTCTCAGATCGCCATGACAGAAGATTAAATTTTCCTCGGCAGAACTCTGAAATCACTAAATACATGGATGCTGCATGGCGTTTGAAGGAACAGACTCAAAATTTGGGATGATAGTTTAAGCCATATTTTCCTGATGCCATATAAACTAATGCAAATAAACAAGTCTGGATAGCGTCTGTGAGAATTGCAAAGTAGGCATTCTTTGTTATCACAAATAAACACAGTAAATGTGCAAGTACAAATATATTTCAGGGAACACTTACTAATGCAGAGAAGTTAAGGTTGGGTTTGCACAGAGGCTGCAAGTCTCAAAATCCCATGAGCTGCCCACCTAGACAGTGTTTTTACCATCTTGCAAGGCAGGTCATTCGATTTTAAGACACAGCCGGGGTGTTTAGAATTTCAGTCGTGCATCTAGGGATATGTTAAAGTGGGTCAAATGGCCACCATTCATCACTATGAATGTGACTGTGCCCGTCCAGCAGAATCTCTGCATAGTAAGCAAAAGAGATTAGTTCATAACAAATCGATCTTAGATAATGTCAGATTATACAGAAATAGGATTCACACAGCTTGTTTTGCAAATGTGCCTTTTTCACGAGAAAAAAAATCCATATCTGTGACCATAATCCACTGGCGGTTTATTGGAACATATTACACATAATGTACAACTCAGGTCAAGATTTATTACATTACTTCCCCAAAAGAAATTCCCTTATATGAAGATACAGTAATATTGTCTCTATCTTATAGAAATGCACTGAATTACTTACTAAAATAAAATTAAATGAAAACTTAAAGAGATAGTTCAACCTAAAATGGTAATTCTGTCATAATTTACTTACCCTCATGTTGTTCCAAACCTGCATGAGTTTCTTTCGTCTGCTTGACTCAAAAGATGATATTTTGAAGAATGTAGGGTTCCAAACAGTTGCTCGTAGCCATTGACCTTTATAGTATTTTGTCTCATATTATGGAAACTAATGGCTACCAGCAACTGTTTTAGTCACCAACATTCTTCAAAATATCTTCCTTTGTGTTCAGCAGAAGACAGAAACTCATACAGGTTTGGAACAACATGAGTGATGAGAAAATTGACACTTTTGAGTAAACTATCTCTTTAAAGTTTTGTAGGAATGGCAGGATGTATCCCTGGATAACCAAAATGTACAATAAAAACACATCTCAAAGTAGTTTTTTTTAAAATATAAATATTTATTATTAAAATAATTTCAGTGCTCACTACATGGTCTGACACATTTTCTTAAAATAATGTTTCAGGAAATGTAAAACCTAAAGCAGTCCATATTATATTATATTATATTATATAGGTTCTGTACTTCTGTAATATATAATTTGGTCACTGGAGATCATTAAGAATTCAAGACCTTCTCTCTCTTCCCTCTCTAGAGAAGTCAACAACATTCTGGCCAAAAGTCTCATTCGATTATAGTCTCTAAATAATCATTATCTGAGTCATCAAAATGGCCTTCCTCTCCTATGAAAGGCTAATAATTGGTGATCTTATTAGTGTACATTAGCCACTGAATTAAGTATTTAGCTGAGGTGAGCATTACTTACAATTAGACTGTTTCTACTATCTACTGTTTCCACATGCAGCCCTCCTAAACCTTTAAGAAACATAAAAGATTGTTGTTTTGAACTTAACAGTATAATGTGACATTAATAATATTAATCTTTTTTATATGTTTGTATCCTAGATATCAAAATGTTCTCCAAAAAGTTTATGCCACATTAAATTAGGCTCTCTACCGGCGAAGTTTTCCATCTCCTCTTTTTATTATCAAAATAATTTGTATCTGTAAGAAGTTAAAGAGTCCACTCAGCATCAAGGTGAGAGACTTGGAGGTCTTAAGATTTCCTTTGAGCCTCAATCAATTTGTCAGCAAAGGATAGGAGGTGGTGCCTGTCTAAATTGATATCTCAAGTCAGCACCAATATGCTGTATCCGACAAGGAAATGTGTTTCGCTGCTCGATAAGGTCTTAAAAGGTTAATTAGAATTCTTCCTAGTTTTCACTCATTCTGATCCAAATGATCAGAAAAGTTCTTTTGCCCCTTGATGGCAGAGCAGTTGTAGGATGTGATTTATGCTAACACCTCTTTCATCTGTAACCACTATAGGCCTACACTGTGTAGCACTTCAGTGAACACACAACAAACACCTTTTATCACTCTTCTCGTTCTTTTTTTCTGCTTGTGTGCATCTAAGTGTGTCAAATTAGATCGCCAACTAAAACACCAGCAGCATGTTAAACTGCTTTTAGCAGGTGCGGCACCTCTTTTGTAGTAACATATCCCAGCTGAATTGTTAGCAGGTAAAGGATAACATTTATATTCCGCATGTGAAAGCAGGCCTTTCAGTGCTTTAGTGTTCTACAGACAAATAGCACAAAACTCGTAAATATTAGGGAATTTAAAAATATCGATTTCACTGGGTAGATATTGCTGTGTACAAGAGCTTGTGTAGAGTGAAACATGCTCACAAGCAGACTAGCATAACATCTCTCCGCTGAGAGTAACTGTTGGTGTGATTCATTGGCTGGCTAATTTTACTAGCAAATAACTGTCTCCTATGGGACACAATGTGGTCTTCCTCAAAGGTGTAAGAGGGCATGAAAATGCTGAATCATCTAGTGAGTCACATTCCAGTCTCAGAATGTTTTGTTGTTGTTGTTTTTCACTTATTGGGGACATTAATCCTTATTTTTTGTTTGTGGGAATCATTACTACACTAAAAATACTCAAATGCTATAGGTTACATACAACCCAGTGCTGGGTGAAATATGGACAAACACGGCAATTAGGTTGTTTTGACAAAGCGGTTGGGTTAAATGTTTAACCCACCCTTCTAAATAGTTTTATTTAACTCAACTATTGTTTAAAAATGTCTTTATGGATGGCTTAAAATTAACCCAAAATAGGTTGTAAATTAAAAATCAGACACATAATTACTAGAGGCATCAGCAATTATCAAAAGGTGAACATTTATTAATAAGCAATTTAAAAAATGTTTATTATTTAATAATTATTTATTCAAATGCATTCAAAAGTTTACATACACCTTGCAGAACCTGCAAAATGTTAATTATTTTACCAAAATATGAGGGATCATACAAAATGCATGTTCTTTTTTATTTAGCACTGACCTGAATTTGATATTTCACATAAAAGACATTTACATATAGTCCACAATAGAAAATAATAACTGAATTTATAAATGACCCTGTTCAAAAGTTTACATACACTTGATGTAAACTTTATGTGTGGGGGTGAAAACATTTTGAATTTGAAGATCAGGGTAAATTTTACTTATTTTGTCCTCTGGGAAACATGTAAGTATCTTCTGTAGCTTCTGAAGGGCAGTACGAAATAAAAAAAATATTTGCACTATATGTAAACATCTTTTATGTGAAATATCTTATCCAGGTCAGTACTAAATAAAAAAGAACATGCATTTTGTATGATCCCTCTTATTTTGGTAAAATAATTAACATTTTGCAGATTCTGCAAGGTGTATGTAAACTTTTGACCTCAACTGTACATTTATAGTCTATACAAAAGAGTTATTCATACATCTTTATATTCATATATAATGAGATATATTCATCAAAGAATCCTGTTTTGCACACAAAAATAATATGTAACCATTTAATTCAACAAAAAACCCTGAAAACAATGTATTGCAGGTTCAGAATTCTGAAAAAAAAACATATATCACTGTTTCCACACAAAAATATGAAGCATAAGCAACTGAAATGTTTCTCAAACACCAAATCAGCATTTCAGAATGATTTCTGATAGATCCTTATTACGCTGAAAACTAGAGCAATGGCTGCTGAGAATTCAGCTTCACCATCACAGAAATAAACTACATTTTTAAACATTAAAATGGAAAACAGTTATTCTAAATTGTTATAACATTACTGATCAAATAAATGCAGCCTTGGTAATCATAGGAGATTTAAAAAAAATAATAATAACAGTCTTACCAACCCCAAATTTTTGACTGGTAGTATATACGAAGCAGTGGAATTGTAAAAATTCTTTATTATTACAAGGGGTCCAGTGTTCACTTATGTTACCCTCTGCTGGTAGATGTCATAACTACATCAGTTGCACATAAAAATGATCATTCTCTGTATGATCATATGAATATCATCAGGTATCCAGGTATCAACATATTTTAGGGGTTTTGACATCAAAAAGCTTGAAACCTCTTATTATGTTATGTACATTTAGCATTGTTTTTCTCTGCTGTCCATATTTAAGACACAACCCACTAATTGATCCCTACTAATCTGAGGACTGTCAATGAGCCACATTTCCCTTTCATCTGAAGAGCCCTTAAAAATAAATCAGTCACTGTAACATTTATGTGTATGTGTAAAGAAAAATGTTCTCACAGCTTGAAGTATGGCACACACTCAAATTCAGTTGCTACTGGTTACAAACATCACAGCATTCTCACTGGGCTTTGCTTTGGGACTGTTTTGATATGAGAAATCGGATGACAAGGACAAGAAAAAAATATGCGCAGGCCTATGTATCAACCTATCAAATCGTACATTTACACAATGGGGCATTTGTTGCTTTACAACAGTACAACTTTATACCACTGTGTGTTTATTTTTTCTCACTATGAGCAGCTTGTTTCTTTTTAAGTGAGAAAAAAGGAATTATAATACAAATGTCTTAAAAACTGCCATTTTTCTGTACTCTGATGTCTATCTGTGCCTCTGAGCAACTAACAGAGATCCCCACAGCCCACTGTAGTTATGAACCCAGTCAGGCTTAGCAGCATCAGATTGTGTCTGGGATGATTAGTTCATCTTACGTGACTCTGGTCAGCAAGCACTGACAGAGTCTGGCTGTATGGCATCATCTCTGTCTAGACGGAAATTGTAAAGGTGAGGGATGCCGACTGTAGCTGAAAGCTAATATGCTGTAACTGTAGCCAGAACAACACAATAAACTGCCTGAAGACCAACTCTGGATGGTTATGCAGTTAAAAGGACTATTCTAATCCTTTCGTGAACCTATATTTTGTTCATCTATATTATCACAGTTGCAGTCTGATGTTTAAAGCAATCTCTGAGAATGTTAGGAAAATGTTCTTAGAACACACAATGGAAACTTTCTGCTAATGTTTGTATTAAAAATGTTCATAAAACATATAAGTTTTGAACTTAGAGGCGACATCGTATGCCCATTTTCCACAAGTTGGTATGATTATTTAGGGTCGTCACGAAATGTCTGAAATATCAACAGCTGTATAAAACAACACCCTTTTTACCTTGCCAAAAACAGCTCCATTTACAGTGATCTGTTTCGGCGCATGTCTCTTTAAATGATAATGAGCTACTGCTCACTCCACCCTTTCCTTCCATTTTTTGTGTATTTGATAACGTGTTACCATTAAAAACTAATCCACTGGCTCTGATGTCGGGAAAAAATGAAGACTCTTATGTTCACTTTTACATCCAACTACAAAACGCCTGCAATGCTTATGAGACGTTGTTTCTACAGCTGCTCGAGCATGAAGAAAATGGCAGATGGTGTATAACTGGAAGAGGGCAGGAATATGCAAATATAGGAAAGTCCATTAGTAGTCATTGGCGGGGCCTGAGCAGTATGACGTCATAATGCTCAGAAAATTAAAACGACTTGATATTTGAGACTGTTTCGGTTTTTTGGGGATTAAAAAAAGAAGTGAATGGATTTTTATCATTGTAGGGTGGTTGTGTCCACAGCTAAGACACATTTATATGCAAACACCATGTAAAAGTGAATGTTGCAACCAGTGCCCCCTTTAATTGAATTTAAAAGTTACATTTTAAATCAGCTTTGTATTGTTACAATGTCAGTATAGTATAAATAAATGAAAAATATATTTTCTGTTTTACCTGCACCAGTATTTGTCTGCAAACGTCCAAAAGCTGTCAGAAGTCCACTGGATGGCACATTTGATGTCATCTGGTGGACCTTCGACAGCTTCAGGGCTTTTGTGAAAACTACAGATTGTATTTTCGTATTTTTTGTAGCCTAGTGTATTATAGGTGTTGAAGTTTTTTGTTTTCTATGAAAGCTTTTTTCCACTGTGGGATAAAAAAAACAACAACTCACATTTCTCACAATTCAGACATTTTTTTTTTTTCGTCAGAATTGTGAGGTAAAAAGTCTGCTGTGGAAACACAAAACTAAACTCTGAGATGTGAGAAGTCAGAATTCTGAGGGGAAAAAAATGTCAGAAAAAGCACAGATTTTCTTTTTCTATTGCACAGACAGCCAACTTTGGTTAAAGGATTAGTTCACTTCCAGAATAAAAAAAATTCTTGATCATTTATTCACTCCTATGTCATCCAAGATGTCCATGTCTTTCTTTCTTCAGTCTGAAAGAAAATAAATTAAGGTTTTTGAGGAAAACATTCCAGGATTTTTCTCCATATAGTGGACTTCAATGGTGGCCAACGGGTCAAAGGTCCAAATTGCAGTTTCAGTGCAACTTCAAAGGGCTCTACACAATCCCAGCCGAGGAGTAAGGGTCTTATCTAATAAAACGATTGGCCATTTTCTAAAAAATACATACTTTTTAACCTCAAATGCTTGTCTTGCACTAGCTTAACTTCACACATTACATAATCACGCACATGTGATGTAGTCAGAAGTACTGACCGAGTGTTTACAAAGCGAACATGCAAAGAAAGTGAAACGCCCTTTACAAAAAAGGTAAAACAACGATGTCGGATGAGTTTGAAGTTGGAGGAGAAAATGAGATAGAGTTTTTTGCCCTACCCCCTACCTTTTTGAACCAAAGTACACAGATGAAGAACTAACCATATGTGACCTTTCTAACATGGTTTCTCAAAGCATGAAGACCGCTAAGCTAGTGCAAGATGAGCATTTGTGATTAAAAGTATATACACTTTTTTTTTTTTTTAAACGACCAATCGTTTTTCATGTAGAGTCTTTCGAAGCTGCACTGAATCTGCAATTTGGAGTTTCAACCCACTGGCCACCACTGAATTTTTTTTTCCACTGAAGAAAGACATGTACATCTTGGATGATACATTATCAGGAAATTTTTATTTTGAAAGTGAACTAATCCTTTAAAACCCCATCTTGCCAGCAAATTGCACCTTTAATGGGAACATTAGGACAATGTTCTTTAAACATAAAATTCTGCATGCATTCTAACATTAGGTATAATTAAGAATAATGTTCCTCAAATACTAAAAATGTTGATCGTTCACAGAACTTTAAGAAAAAAAAAACTTAAAAGTTCCATAACTTAATTGGAATGTTATGAAAAGTTTCCTGGAAAATAAAATTGCTACACTGTAAAAACACAATTTGTTGAGTCAACTTAAACTAATTTGTTAATCTGCTGCATGTTAAATTCAGTAAACTCAAATAAGTTTAGTCAACTTGAAATATTAAGCTGTACCAAGTGAGAACTTAGATTTTTGAGTTGACTAAAAATTTTAAGTTGAATCAACTCAAATATCTAAGTTGTCAGTTTGTACAACTTAAAATTTAAGTTGACTAAACTTTCTGTGAGTTGACTGAACTTAAAATTTTAAGACAGTGGGGTAACAAATTATTTTAAGTTGACTCAACATATAGTTTTTTACAGTGTAGCTAATAATAGATAAGTTATATTGTGTACTTTTTTAGAAGTGCATCTGTGTATGCTGTAGCATGGAGTTTGGATAAAGGTTGTCTTCTGTTGATTGGTTTTGCGTGAAACATCCTCTTCAGCAGCAGAGGCAGGGAGCAAGGCTAAGCTCTGTAGTTACACCGGACCTGCTGTCTCATCAGAACTGAAATGCATGTTTGCTGTGGGGTGAAGACAGCTTTCTGAATTTTCAAAGACCCAGGACTGTCAGTTGAGCGCAGGAACCAATATATGTTTGTATATGTGTTCGGGCAGAATGGTGTGTTGAGTTACCATGTACCGCTGGTGCAGCTGTGCTAGTTGATGAGTCAGCAGTGAAGAAGGCTCATGACTGGCCTGGGAACCAATTTTGTGAAGACAGACTAAACACACTGATGGACTTTCACCAGAGATATAGCACTCAAATGGCTTCAAAGGTCACCTTAGGCCATTAGATTCTCCTACATTAGTTGACTTTACCTAACTGGCAAAATTTTAGTTGGATAATTGGTTCTTTGGAGATGAAAAAAGGTCCTTATGTGAAATTATTGGTTTTTAACTGGTGATTTTTTTTTTTTTTAAAAGGTGCACTCAGTTTTTCAGCAATTGTTTTTTATGCTGTTCTGTCCAGAGCAGTGATGACACACAGAAGCAAAAATTACCAATGCCACAGCAGAAAAGCATTATTCGTGGTCACACATGGAGTGTTTCTTATGGAAGGCTGTTTTTCCGCCACTGAATAAAAAATAAAAAAGGTTATTGTGACCTTAATATCACAATTCTGACATTTTTTCTCAGAATTGCGTGATACAAACTCGCAATTCTGACTTTTTTCTCAGAATTGCATGAAATAAACTCACAATTTCTAGAAAAAGTCAGACTTGCGAGATATAAACTGAAATTTTTTTCTCAGGATTCCATGATATAAAAGTTGCAAATACCTTTTTTTATTTTTTATATCTCGCATTTCCGAATTTTTATCTCACAATTGCAAGTTTCATCTCACAATTCTGACTTTTTTTCTCAGAATCGTGTGATATAAACTCTCAAATCTGACTTTTTTCTCAAAATTGTGAGATAAAAACACAGTTGCAAGTTATAAAGTCAAAATTGCATGACATAAACTCGCAATTGTGAGAAATAAAGTCAGAATTGCGATAAAAACAATTTTGACTTTTTTCTTGAATTGTGAGATATATTACCTTTTTTATTTTTTTATTCAGTGATGGAAGCGAAGTTGTGTTTGTAGACACAACAGTCTATTTAGATTTAAAAATATTTTTATTTTGAAGTGAAAAACTGTCCTAATATAAATTTTCACACACACACACACACACACACACACACGTTGTGTTTACATGTTTTATGGGGACATTCCATAGGCGTAATGGTTTTTATACTGTACAAACCCTATTTTCTTTCGCCCTACACCTACCCTACACCTAAACCTAGCCCTCACAGGAGACTGTGCACACTTCTACTTTCTCAAAAAAAACCATTCTGCATGATTTATAAGCCTGTTTCCTCATGGGGACCTCACAAATGTCCCCACAAGGTCAAAATTTACTGGTATTACTATCCTTGTGGGGACATTTGGTCCCCATAATGTGATAAATACCAGGTGCACACACACACACATACACACGACTATTCAATGCAGCATTTTGCATGACCTTCTTTTAAATAAAATAGTAGTTACTTGGACCTCACACTCCAACAAATAAAAAGAGAAAAGCTTTTACTAGCTGCACATGTTTTAACTTAATGCATGAATTCTGAATGTCAAATCTGGTTTGAAGTGCAAAAGATGGTGACACATTTGTAATAAAAGTACCCAGGCTACTGCCATATACCTTGCAATCTTCTGTCATCATTTTTGTTTTTCACACCCAAGCTGTCCCACCAACAGGAAACAGTGTTTGTGCAAGTCCACGGGAGGCCAAGCTCATAAAACCGGCCCATGTGCAAAAGCTGGCCATTTAAAACACATGGCATTTCTCTCCTGCTGTGACACTGATTGGAACAGAGCAGGCAGATTAATCAAGAGAACGCTGGCATTTCGCCGAGGACATCGCCACAATCGCGAAGGAAATGCGACGTCGGCTTCCATCAATCCGGAGGGGCTAGAGAGAGCGTCGGGATGAAAGACAGAGTGATGAAAGCCTGGCTATAATCACTGTTATTTTACTCTCCAGCTCCTGCAAAATTAATCTTATTATTCCCTGATGCAAGTGATACCATTTTGCATGAAGGAGGCTGTCTTAGACTTCGAGATAGTGGCTTAAGAGAAAAACATGAGGATTTAAGAGTGTCCAGTTTATGGATGAGCTGTCCTCAATATGAACTTGACCCTCTGTTTGATTTGCCTCTGTCTATATTGGGCTTTTCTTGCACACTTTCCCATTTCTTCACTTTTTTCATTATCCTTCTAGTTTTCTGCTTGCGTAGTTGTTTCTTGATTTCTTCCTACCTTCAATATTATCATCATTTTCTTTTCTTCATCCCCGTTCCCTACGGGCTTTGTGCAGTAATGGAGCATGCAGTCTTTCTCACACCCCCTTATTCGCTCACACACACATACACAAACAAACACACTGTCAGGAAGACAGTGTATCCAGGTAGAGAGTTTGAGTTGTTAAAGAGGGAGATGGAGGAGAAGGAAGACAGACAGATTCAGGACATACATGTCAGCTGAGATACAGACCAGCTGAGGACTGACAGAGAGATCTAAAATATGATCATTCATCATCCTGAATGTGTTAAAGAGAAATAGAATTTCCCTTGATGTTTTGACATAAAAGACATTGTTGTACTACATTCTGTGACTTTACTGAGGTTTGCCTCTCAGGACAACTAACCCTTATCTAAGCTCCGCCCTCTTTGACTAAGATCAACTCTTAATCTCAAATGCACTGCACGTATTGATGGTCCTGATTTAAGGCCTGTTCATTGACAACTATAACAATAACGATACAGATATTGTTTTAAAAAAAAAATGTTTTAAATGTAAACAAATGGCAGAATCCACACCACACCTATAAAGGTAAAGGCAAGAATGATATAATTGGAATCACATTCAGAATCATTTTTCCAGCTGGATAATAAAAAAAAATTGACAGCCAATTAGAATCCATCCTGCTTTTGCATTTGAAGTGGCAGATGACATAACTGCAGCAAGCTTATAATAAACAACAATAAATAACCCATCATTTTCAATATCCTGATATGGATATAACGTTTTTTAATATATCTACAACTACCAGCTGAATTAAAATTCATACTGTGTACTCTGGTCCTTGATTAACTATGTTCTTGGTCAGCAGATATTTAGCAGAAACCCCTTACTTAAACACTTTGACATTAGCTGCCAATTATCAAAGACAAATTCAATGTCACAGACAATAATTAATACATTGTAAAAAAAACAAACAACCAAAAAAAAAAACAGGGCACAAAAATAAGGATTTTTTTTCTGGTGGCCCAGTTTGACTAAGTAGTTTAGACCTGCCAACATTTTGGACAAAACAAAACAAGACAAGACACAAACCACAACAAAACAAGTCAACACAAACAACAAACACACAAAACAGAAAAAACAACAAGATAAAAACAAGACAAAAACAACAAAGACAAAAAGACAAAACAAAAAAACAAGACAAGACAAAACAAAAAAATGATAAAGACAAGACAAAAACAAGATGGAACAAGACAAAACAAAAAAAACAAGACAAAACAAACAACAAACACACAAGACAAAACAAAAGACAAAAATAAGACAAAACACACAAAAAACCCAGACAAAACCCAAAACAAGACAAAACACAACAAAAACAAGACAAAAAACCAAGACAAAACACAACAAAAACAAGACAAAAACCAGGACAAAGAAACAAAAGAAACAAGATAAACCTGAGACAAAATAAAACCCAACAAACACACAAGACAAAACAAAACCAAAACACAACAAAAACAAGATGAAACGAGATAAAAAGACAAAACAAACAACAAACACAAGACAAAACAAACAAAAAAAACCCAGACAAAACCCAAAACAAGACAAAACACAACAAAAACCAGACAAAACAAAAAAACAAAATAAAACACAACAAAAAACAAGACAAAGCACAAAAAAAAAACACACAAAAAAACAAGATAAAAACAAGACAAAACAAACGAGAAACACACAAGACAAAACAAAAAACCAAGACAAAACGACGAACCAAGACAAAACAAACAAGAAACACACAAGACAAAACACAAAACAAAAAACCAAACCAAAACACAACACAACAAAAACGAGATGAAACAAGATAAAAACAAGACAAAACAAACACACAAGACAAAAAACAAAACAAAATAAAAAATAAGACTAAACAAAACACAAAAAAGATAAAAACAAGACAAAACACAAACAAAATCCAAAACAAAACACAAAAAAACAAACACAACAAAAAAGACAAAACAAGATTAAAAAATAAGACTAAACAACAAAAAAAACAAGATAAAAAAAACAAACACAAAACAAAAAACCCATGACAAAATACAACAAAAACAAGACAAGATTAAAAATAAGACTAAACAAAACACAACAAAAAACAAGACAAAATAACAAACACACAATACAAAACACAATAAAAAAGATAAAACAAACAAACACACGAGACAGTTTATTACAATAAATATTCTTTTCTTAAATTTTGCTAAAAAAAAAAGTTAATAATTTTCAACCTATTCTTACTGATGTTTCCATGACTATCACATCACTCTTGTAAGTTCCTCAAAATGTACTTATAGAAGAACATGTTTTTGTTGAGAAAAACGAGTACAGAAATTAAATAAGATAAGATAAGAGATTCATGCTAATGATGATAATTTGTCAGCTCAGCTATTATGCAACTGATGCACAGCAAGGGAAGATGGGGAAATTATAGGAAGTAATTCCTTAAACCACATAGGATAATGTATATGAAGAAGCAGCTAATTTCAAAGTATTTGAGTAAGGGGTTTCTGCTACATATCTGCTGACCAACAACACAGTTCATCTGGGACCAGAGCACACAGTGTGAATTTTAATTCCGTAAGACTATAAATTCTGATTTTTGAGGCGCAGCAGTGGGACAGTATCTAGAAACGATCAATGTATGCATTGCATAAGCACTGTGAGCAACACACACAAAAAAATCTAGTTACATGGATTTTACACCCCCATTTATCATTGTCTTCCTGTCATATACAATAGCTCCTTCTAAGTCCCTGGACGGTAATATTTACTATAATTAAAATTTCAGAGATAAACGGTCTGCGAACCAGCAAAACGTCTCATCCAATATAGACCTTTTTCTCTCTCTTTCTTTGGTTCAACAGCCCATAAAAAGGGATCAGTGATGCGAATTTGGAAATTAAGCACAGAAGCTGCAGGCATCCTCACCTAGTAGACAGAGGTAGAAGAGCTTTCATGGAAGCATATGCAAATATAAAAGCACAGACGTGCATTGCATGCAACCATATATTTGCTTTAAATCATTTATCAAGTACAGTATCATCATGTCTCTCACTGGTTGGTCATAAAACATGAATAGGGCACAACAGTGATTTTTTCCACGTGCCCCACTTTGGTCAAGTAGTTTAGATTATGTGAGCTACTAAAACAAAAAAGTTTAAAGTTATATATAAAAATATACAGTTTTTAGGGCAAAATATATTATAAGCATACGTGTGCATGGCATGCAAGCATATAGTTTGCTTTAAATTAAATATCAGGTACAAAATCCTCATGTCTCTCATGGGTCAGCCAGGTTAGGCCACGGCAGCAGTTGTAATAAGTGTGATATTTCTATATGAGGCTCAGTCAAGGTGACTCTGGGACTTGCTCTCAGCAGAGAGCCAGCAGCAAGTCTGCAAGTAATGAATAATCACACACCATCAGCATGTGGAGACACACACCTGTTTTAATAATCTCTTGTCCTCGCTCTCACACACATACACTCATTTTAAGATAACAATAACTGTCTCTGCGTATCTCCCTCGCAAAGCATTTGACAGAGCACATCTATTACCTATCTTTTATTCCTTCCTCAAAGTCTTCAACATCAGCCGCAGCACTGTCCATGAATAATAACTGCCAACACAAGCTTGTTGATGTGTCACAACTGATGTGTGACACTCTGCATGCATCTATTCTTGCCTAGAAAGACGGGCCATATTTTATCATCAGCATTATAAGTGGGAAGAGAGCACACACTCTGTGCTCAGTGTCACACACTAACTAAATTGAGACTTTACTTTGTCACAGAATTGGACTGGGCTTTATCGTCTTTGGGAAGAAATTGGATTGAGTGAAGAAAGCTACAAGCATAATTGGCTATAAAGTTAAGTCAGTTATCAAAGACAGAAATTCAATGTCATGGACAATAATTAATAAATTAAAAAATAGGGCAAAACATTAAAGATTTTTTTCTGGTGGCCCAGTTTGACCAAATAGTTTAGATTATTACTTGACCTGCCGACATTTTGGACAGAACGAAACAAAAACCAAGACAAAGAAATAAGACTAAACAAAACACAACAAAAAACAAACCAAAACAAGATAAAAACAAGATAAAACAAACAACAAACACACAAGACAACAAAAAACAAAACACAACAAAAACAAGACTAAACAAAACAACAAAAAGACAAAACGCAAAACAAAAACCAAGACAAAACAATATAAAAACAAGACTAAAAACACAACAAAAAACATGCCAAAATTAGATAAAAACAAGATAAAACAAACAACAAACACAAGCAAAAACACAAAAAACAAAACAAAGCTAAACACAACAAAAACAAGACAAAACAAGATAAAAAATAAGACTAAACAAAACACAACAAAAACAAGCCAAAACGAGTTGAAAACAAGATAGAACAAACAACAAACACACAGGACAACACAAAACAAAAACCGAGACAAAACAAAGCACAACAAAAACAAGACAACAAGATAAAAAAATGAGCCGAAACAAAACAAAAAAGAAGCCAAGACAAAAACAAGATAAAACAACAAACACACAAGACAAAACACAACAAAAAAACAACACAAACGAGATAAAAAACAAGATGAAACAAACAAGACAAAAGAAAACAAAACAAAAACCAAGAAAAAAAAACAAAAAAACTAAGACATAACAAAACAAGATAAAAACAAGACTAAACAAAATACAACAAAAAACAATCCAAAACAAAAAACAAACACAAAACAAAAACAAAGACAAAACAAAACAAAAAACAAGCCAAAATGAGATAAAAACAAGATAAAACAAACAAAAACGAGACAAAACACTAAACAAAAACCAAGACAAAACAGTAAAAACAAGACAAAATGAAAGAAAAACATAACACAAAACAACAAAACATTTTAGCACAATTTCATTATAAATAAAAAATACAAAAATATATATCTTTATTTTAACATTATTTACTTTAAAAATGTGCTAATATCCAGAAATTGTACTGCTATAATTTAGCAATACATATAATTATTCATAACTGTTTTGAACCCATACTGAGTGATACTCAAATGTGCTACTAGTATATGAAAGATGGGTTCAAGTGTACTACAAGTGGTCAATAAATACATTTTTTAATACAGAGATGTTAAAAGCATATTTTAGTTCATATTCATGGTGTCCCAAAATAGCACATTTGAGTACACTTAGATGTTCTTAAGATTATGTTAAGTAGTACTAAAGAATCATTTTTAGTATATTAAGTACAAAATTAGTGCACTTAGAAAAGAGAGCACTTTAAGCATATTATGGAAGTACACTTTTTTTTTTTTTTTTTACCTGGGTTGGTAAAATATTTACAACATCATTGGAATTTGCAAAGCAATGTTTACAGGAAAAAATGAATTACTGAAGTGATTGGGTATAAAACTGAAGTAGTTATTTCATGGCAGTTAAAGAAAATGTACAAATGCAGCACAATTTCATTTCATATCTTGATGTGGACTGATAACGTTCTGATTAAGTGAAATCTGTCTCAGTTTGATGGTCTTACATTTTGTAAGAGAAAAGGAGATCTCCAGCTTAAGGAGGACTTGGAGAAGAAAAAAAACAGCAGAAATAAAATGTAAAAATGACATCAAAGCATAGCTAGAATGGATCACCGAGGTCAACCACAGATCTCACAAACTCTGATGTCTTCAAGTGTGAACCCACATCTAGAAAAGGTTTCAAACTTAACTCATGTCCTAATGAACATCCTACAAAACAACCAGTAGGCCTATATGCGCATATATATGTGACCTCCTTCAGGT
Organism: Labeo catla; assembly: GCA_012976165.1. Lineage (NCBI taxonomy): Eukaryota > Metazoa > Chordata > Actinopteri > Cypriniformes > Cyprinidae > Labeo > Labeo catla. The sequence continues at coordinate 1,217,734 of VONZ01000001.1, forward strand.
TCAAATGCCACATTAAACACCAAAGCATAGCTGAAGACAGCACTACACTACTATTGGCACAGCATTGACAGAAAACAGCCTTGTACGAAACGTAGCATGTCACTTCAAGGCCTGGCAATTAGAATACAAATGAACCTGGGATGAGGCAGAGGGGGAATAGATCAGCACTAATGGCTGAAGAAAAAGATCGATGCTTGGGCTGCTTTCCTCTGGGTGGATGGAGCAAGAACTGGACATTTTTTTCACAACAGAAAGGCTCACCAAGAGCAGACCATCACTCAAATCAAGCCCAAACTTCACGTCACCGATGATGCACAAAGTGTGCTGTGGGTATTTTCTCCTTCCCTTGACAGGAGAGTGATGAAGAGGGACTGGTACAAAGGTTCATGAATGACCTTCATAAATATGTAAGCTTCATCCCAAGAGCCCAAGAGGCTAAGGGACAACAGCAAAAATCCAAAAGACCAGTGTGTCAGGCATGAGGTCTGTCACAAAACAGAGAAGAATTTTAGTCAAGACAGTGTATTCCTTGACTGCAGTGTTTTTGCTGTGTCTGTATAAATACAGTTACATATTAATATGGTTGCATAATAAGTGTGTGACATGGTTTGTCAAACATGCACTACTATATTATTCTAAAAAGAGGTACTGGTGCACTTTACTTCATAGAGTATTACTGTTTTCACTGACTGCACCGAGACACCAGTTTTCATTAAATGCAGTGTAATGTTTTAGATCCACAGGGAGAAAGATGTCACACAGTTTGTTCACTGCAAATATTCTGGACGATCAGACTTCTGTGGTTTGTGGTCTTGCATGTCTTGTAATATTGACTGATGCTTGTGTAAGGTGTCACCTTACTGAACCACTGGGTGTCACCATTTTCAGATAAGCAATATATAGTGCGACTACCTGTGCCAGCCTTGGCTGAAAATGAAATTTATGTTAGTATTTTTTATGTTTTCTTAAGAAATACTAATATTGTTTTTAAAAATGCAGCCTGACGAAACACATTTCAAGTCAAAAGAAAGAACATTGCTTAGGAACACACAGCCTCTGTGTGTAAAAAATAATCAGATAAGTTAAAAATCAATATACATATCAAATGATTTGTTGATTAATCATTCAGATCAACTGAATTAATTAATAGTATTAAATGTATCAACATTAATGAGAACAGACGAAGTGCAAATTAAAACTTATGTTAATGCAATTACGAAAAGCAATTACTTTAAAGTCAACATGAAATCAGAATAACCCTATTCACTTTATTAATATATGCTTCCTGATCTTCTGTAATTTGCATTTAAAAAAAACCTAATCAAAATGTAATGACTTACTCTTCATCTGAAACATCTTTTCTTTTTCGCTGCATCACCAAGTCTCTTAATTTTAACCCCTGCCATCCCGTCCAAACATTAATTCATGATGGAATTAATTCTCAGTGGAATAAATTAAGCCCCACTTAATTGAATATTTGAATAAATACTGAAATAAACTGGGAAATACTTAGTAGTTTTAAAATATATTTATAAAGAATGATACTAGTTATACTGTATAGAGGGTTTGCACTTACGTCACTGTTTGGTCAGTTACCCAGGTACGTGGCCATATTGGAGATACTCCGATGTAAACAACAGCAACGACTGCATGCTTAATGTACCACTGAATATGTTGTTCTGCTAATTTATGCTGTCAAAACTACAGAAATACACGTGGAAGCGGCTAAATCAAATAGAGAAGAACTTAGTAAGCAGAAAAGGGCGCAATAGTTTGACAAACTAATGTCAATAGGTGGTAAAGATACATACAAGCAGTATTAATTAAGACATTAGCCTAATATTTCACCTCATATTTCTGACTGGAAGTGACCAACCACAAACGCCTTTTGTTCCTCAGACATTTATTGGAATCTTCTCCTTGATTTGTTATAACATTTTTCCCGGTCCAAACGATTAGTACAGCTCAAAACATTACAATAATTGACCATTTTCAGCAGCAATAATCAGCAAAATATGCCAGACTTGTTCAGTTCAATGGCATTGTTTACATTAATTGCCGCCAATATGGCCGGACTGATGACGCGTCGTAAAAACACTCCATTTAGGATATATAATAAAAATGGGTATCATAGTCAATTGAAAATAAACTTCAGTTTTGATTAGCCTATTCGTTTGGAGATAAATATGACTAGTTCTGAAATGTCACATTATTTGTGAACGCGGATAAAAATCATTTCAGTAATACTTGCAATATCCCGAGTGATGTATTTATAATTCAAACACTGGTAATGCTAGTTAAAGGGTTTCCGGTTTTGCAACAAACAGAGCAGGTAACCCCGCGACGATTTCCAGGTAGGAGCATTTGTGAAGCAGAATGAACGAACATACAGGACGTTGTTTCGTGTTTTAATTTGGCGTCATTTAACGTCAGACCTTTGGACTGGAAGCTTCTTATCGCTGCAGGTGTCCCGCTGGAGAAGAGCGGCGAGGTCACACACACACAAACACGCACTCCCAGCTGAACTACACGCTCCGCGATCAGAGTAGCAATGAGAGGAGAGACCACACCTCCGAGCGGAGGGCAAAAGTCCGGACTGAACGAGCAGTGCACCTGCAACGCCATTCGCAATGACAACCTGATATGGTCGGGATTACTGTGCGAGACTTACATTAAACTTGATATCTCTTTCAGCTGAGCGCGTTTCTCCTCTCAGACGGATTGGCTGTATTTTTCTTACTGTGTGTATTTGTGGTTGATGTGGTTCGGGATGGTGTGCTGCCTGCCAGCGCATCACAGGTAAGAACGGAAACGTTCTCACAGCACGCCTTCGTGTTTTTTTAGATTTAAACAGAAATATATTTGATATGAATTGTAAGAGTATAAGATAAGAAGATTCACACCTTGATAGAGCACCGCAGGACATGTAAACTTTGTACTGAAGTTATAGGACTTCTGTAAGGGTATTAAAAAGTGCCTTTGCCTTTCACTTCAGAAAAATAATGTACTGATGTGAAAATTCGGCAGTGTAGGAATTTAAAATGTGGAACTTTACAAACATACAATATTTAACCTATTGCTTCATATCAAATAGTAAAATTAACCCTTAAAATTACAAATTAAGCAATATCACACAAACAAGAGCTCTGTACTCAGTATGAACATGTAGTTCTGGATACTTTGTTTTACAGTAGCACTAAGATGTGATGTTCAGTATCACATACATGTATCATATAAATTTAGCTAGTTTAGTTTTTCTCTGCCAGTGGAAAATTTACAAATTCATTCACTCAAATGGCTCAAATACATTAAAGCATACAGCGCTGTTATACAAAATAGCATCACTCCTAAAACAAGAGGACTGTAACTAAGCGTTCTGTCATATGGATATTTGGACTTTGCACACTAAATATATTATCCTCATATATTGTGTGAAATGTGCTTTCACCAGCGTTACAACATTAAAGCAAGAACAGCACATTTCCTGTATCTACTGCATGCCAACAGCTTTATCAGATAAAATGTTTATTTTACATACCCTATCTCTTATAATAAATAATGCATTTTATTAACATTATAGTCTAATTTCGTAATAAAATACAAATGCATAGCATTTTACTGTTCATTATACTATTTATAATAGTAATACTAATAAATAACATTTATTCAGTTATTTCCTGGAGGAGGTCGCAAACTTATGGCAAAAACATAATGATATTTAAGATAAAAACATGGGAACATTTTAAGAAAAAGTACTACTTATTTGGGGTCAGATTTGTGGAGTATCACTGTCACATGCTGCCATTTGTGACCCTGGACCACAAAACACAGTGATAAGGGTATTTTTTAATATTTTTTTAATTGAGATTTATACAAAGCCGAATAAACAAATAATGAATACATAAGCTTTCCATTGATGTATGGTTTGTTAGGATAGGACAATATTTGGCTGAGATACAGCTATTTGGAAATCTGGAATCTGAGGGTGCAAAAATATCAAAATATTAAGAAAACTGCTTTTAAAGTTGTCCAAATTCTTAGCAATGAATATTTCTAATCAAAAATTAAGTTTTGATATATTTGCGGTGGGCAATTTGCAAAATATTTTCATGAAACATGATCTTTACTTAATATCCTAATGATTTTTGGCATAAGAGAAAAATTGATAATTATGACCCATACAATATCTGTGCTATTATGACTGGTTTTGTGGTGCAGGGTCACATTTCTGATTGTATTTCTGAGCAGGCCAAAATAAATCTTTCCTCAAATGACCAATTCATATGTTCTGACATAACTCTTAACATACACATAATCTTAAACAGATCTGTCCAGTATATGGCCATCAGATAACACTTATTGTGGACACTCTGCTGTCCATGTCAAACATACTGTTTAAAGAGTAACTCATTTAAGTCAAATGAAATCAAAATACTAAAAATGAGCTGCAGGACTGTAATAGTTCTATAACACACTATAGTGAAAGAAAGGTAATGCCTCCCTTCTGTATAGTTAATCTTGTTCTGTACCATAAAATAAAAGGGAAGCAAATTATTTTAATGCCGTAGGTGCCCTTTCAATGCTGAGTGTGAAACAGTGCTTTACAGTGACAGTGTAATAGTTTAGGCGAGAAAAGATAGTAATTAATCATGGTTACCCTCTCTCTACCATTGAACCATTGTTAATATGGTCTTTTGGCTACATTGGAGGTGTTGACAAAATCACATCTCGAATATAAAATCAAATTTAAGCAGTTTTATGACATTTTATTGTTTTATCATTGGGTATGGACATAAATCACACCCACAGTAATACATAACTATAGCCACCCTGTAGCCAAGACATGACAAAATAGCACAAAGCAGAAAGCAAAAAACAAAAAGGTAAATGTCAAACAGTAAAGGTACAAGCGAATTTCCAAGGTATTCTTTGAAGTACAATGCAAATACAATGGTAGGTAAATATTGTCTTTCAATTCAATGGTAACACCTTTTGATATCACTACTCTAGAATGGTATCACTAGTTCGTTGATAAAATAGTAACAACCTTATTTAGAGTTCTGACAAATGCATCTTCGTGGAATGAAAGGAATCTCAAATTTATGCTTCTAGATGCCAAGCAAACCGAAACACTCTGGGTTTCTTCCTCATCCTTTCCTTGGAGATCCCTTATAAGCACACAGATCTTAAAAACGACATGTGCATGACAGCACTCAGTAACATCCAAACATCCCAAGAGTGTATATTCCAGAATATTCAGTGACAGACACAGAGACAGCAAGTGAGAATGAAACCGTGGCCTAAGAGTGAAAGAGCAGGTCCAGGTGTCTTAACCGGGCAGGTGTCTATGTCACAGATGGAGGTCAGGTCAGAGAAAATGGAACTGGAAAGTTGCCCTTTTTTTGTATTGCATTATGGATTACATTCACATTTCTGCTGTCCTCAAGGCCAGAACTGAATATTCGGGATGCTGTCAGTGTTTTGAGAATGAAAGGGGGAGAGATAGGCAGGAAGAGAGGTAAACGTTTTTTCCTTTTGTCAGCAGTGTGGAGCTAGGTGGACGGGTCTGTTAATTGGTGATTTAATTAGTGCTTAATATTGCAGCTGTGCCCAAAACAGGAAAATCAAGCAGCAAATAGCAGTGAATACAGAACATGGTAGACCTTACCAGACAAAATAGCACCCTTACGGCTGGAATACACCACATTTGAACACATAGGCTTGCCGAAATGGTATACTGGGCATTGTAAACTAAAAGACTGAGGATCACACAATACCAGCCTTTCACATTGTTCCGAACACAAAAAACTCAGGCAGAAACATGCACCTTGTTGCTAGGAGATGTGTGACAAATAAAAATATGTACTCTAAATATCAGTTCAAAATATCAAACGTGTTCAATATCCTCCAACTGGATGGAATCATAGTCTGAAGCATCTAAAGAGTCTCTGCCCATCATATGCTGCGTGATTTTTTGTGAAATCTGTCAACCTATGGATGAAATGTTTATTTGCACAGTATATTCCAGCCTTAGGTTGGATGTTAGTTTCCGATTTTGGGCAGTTGGAGTTTTTACAGAAAATTGCTTAGTGTATGCTGGGCACAGACTATGATTTTTTAGCTTCAGACTTTGATTCCATCCAGTTGAAACGTCAAACATGTTGAATATTTTTAAGCGATTTCAGGCCTCACTGAGCCTGGAGTTGAGCCACAAGTTTCTATGCGAGTTTGTTGTTTTGTGTGACTTGAAAGTCTGGTATTGTGTAATGTATTCCAGCCTTCATACCAAAAATCTGCAGACTGGCCAACCTGATCTCATGACAAAAACGTACCGCCATGTATGTTTTGTGACATATTTGATATGAATTGTCCGCTGAGTGGCGCTATAACTCTAATACTCCGTGACGTTTTAAAATAACGTACCATCTGCACCACACCTAAACCTAACCGATAGTATGAACAAAAGCGAATGTGACGTAAAAACACAATTGCAAGCATGCTGTTTTAGCTTGTTTTTCGATCTCTCATATCTGTACCCAAGAATTCCACATCCTAAGTCCAATTCCATGCCGACTGAGCTACCGAGCAAGGTTGTTACATCTGGAAAGTGTAACATATTGAGCTGTAATCATAACTGTGTACGAAAACGATTACAAGTGCTCACTGTGTTGCCACCTCTAGTGGACATTTCTGTTGGAAACTGCAGTGATATGTACTTTGTGTATTTTGCGTCTAGCGAAAAAGTTCCCACAGGTACGTTTTCGTCATGAGAATGGGTAGAAATTGGCTCTGACTTTCAGCAACTAGCATTGACATGTCAAGATTTTAAATCGCAGAAAAAGTCATGCAGTATATTCCAGTATTTTTTTATATTCCAGTATTCCAGCATGTTTACTGACATGCACAAAGGTTTCTAGAAAAATATGACTCATGTCGTGGTTCTGCTCTATTTGCACACCCATAAAAGCCATACCTGGTCTATTGTTGTCGAGTTAATCATACATAGAGAACATTGCGATTTTGCGCAGAATAAGATTGAGTAATCTGTCTTTATAATGTCATTTTGTGTTCTGTTTCCTCCTACGAATGTAGCGGTGAGCTGCAGTGAGGGTTTGGAATGAAAGAGTGTTCTTTAGAGGAAAGTGTGCTGATGGAAGGAGAGGATGTAATGACACCACTGAGTCTTGAAGTGAAATGATGGAATAAGGTACGTGGCATATGTTAACTTTTATGATAAAAAGAAAGAGCACTGGGAGCGCAAGCTGTGCTTTTCAAAAAAGGCTATCCCTCCCCAGCCAACAGAATGGCAGTGCAACATAGGGGGAAAAAAAAGAGACAGATAAGATAGATGCAGAAATTGAGTCAGAAACAGAGAAACAGTAAGCATTTCTCAGAGATTAAGGGTGAAAAAAATCAAGAGTGGTTTATGCAGCTCAGAAGGCAGGGTCCAGGCCAGCTGCTGTTTGCGTTTTGTTCCTGAGGTTATGCCTGACAGTAACTTGAGCCATGTGTGCAGGCTGATAAAATGTGGATTAAGCAGGAAGGAGAGAGGGGCAGCAAGTAGCACGGCCATAACAACTCACTCTTGGCCCACCAGAACCCTAATCTTATATAAAACAGTTTGTGAGACATTTTTTCCTTTTCAGGTACAGCACAACACAACATTTAATACTAATTTAATACCTGTTGTGTGTTTCTAAAGCCATGAGCATTGTCTGCATTAATGTTCATGGAACATGTCTTAACATTTGAATAAGTACTAGTAGGACGTATTCAAGGTACTGCTTCTGAATAAGTACTCACTCATTAAGATGTAATTGCCATGTGATCTAACAGTGTCAGTTGCATCGCTAGTACTATTCACAAATCCTTTCCAATGGCCTCATGGGATAATAAAGTACCCATTGGATGCACACTTCCAACTTGTCACATATTGACGTTTGATCAGGACCCCTTGGCTTCACTTTTTGATACCGCTGCTTTCAGTTGTTTGCCTTTTGCATCAAATCAAGATGCATTTAAAGGTTTGCGTGCATTTGTACAAATATAAATCATTTAATATTCATTTTTACTTTTATAACCATTTTGGAGCACCTAACCTTACTCCTAATTTAAACCGACCCACTTCTCAAAAATATAAAACATTTAACAGGCAAATAAAAGTACAGTCACGGGTATTTATTGCAAAAAATGACCATTAAAAAACTCTATAAAAGTATTACAAACAAGTCAAGTTGCATTTCAAATATTCTGAATCCATATGATATCTTTATGTGAAGAACAGAGTAAATCATAAGGTTTTAATCGCTGAAAATGATCCTGGTCCTTTAAAGCACTCCCATCTCATTCAAAAAGATACTGTTAACTCACAATTCAAGTTCATAATAAAATATATACTCGCAATTCTGTGAAAAATAGACAGTTGCAAGAAAAAAGTTAACCTTGTTTATGCCACTGAATAAAGTAAAATAAATAAAATCTATACATCTCTCACAATTATGTCTCGCAATTCTATAAAATAAACATATAAACATATAAACATATAATACCCCAAATATAAACTCGCAATTGCAAGAAAAAAAGTTAACCTTTTTCTGCCACTGAAAATAAATAAGATAATTGCAACTTTCAGTAAGTCTAACTTTTAGTCTGAAAAAAAAAAGCCAGAATTACAAGACAAAAAAACTCAGGCTTACTGAAAGTTGCAAACAAATTGTTATTTATTTAGCATTACTTCAACATGACGCAATCGGTCACAAAACACACAAGAGCAACACTTCTTCTCTGGCAATTTTTGAATTTGTGCAAAGCACAGACTGCACACAGGAAATGCAGATGGTGATCATGTTTATCCTCTCACAAATCAATCGTTTTGCCTCAGAAGGATAACTTTTGATTAAATAGTGTCTGTAGTTGTACCTGCTTGTTATATCTGTTTTATACTGACAAATGGTTAGGTTTGGGGGTAGGAGTTGGGTTTGGTGCTCATAAATATGTAAATAATGTAAAATACTTAATAAAACTGTTGCGACTGTTTACATAGAAAAAAATCACTCCCCAACATATATGGAATACTGGTCAAATAATTGCCCAATATAAAGTTTAATCATGACAATAAAATTCGCAATGCCTTTCGCGTCTGCATATTGACGCCAAAGGTTTCTTTTCTTAAAGCAGTGGGATATCCTGCACGTCAAAAAATTACACTAAAGGAGTACCCTGTGCGCCAAAAAGTGACGCCAAAGGGTCCTGGCCAAGCATCAATATGTAAGTTAGCAGTGAGAATGCGTTGCAACTTCAGAACGTAGTAGTAGGAGTACAGAAGTAGTTGGTCGTCACATTATGAATACTGTGAATTTCGACATACTCTTTTAACATAATATTTGTATACATTGTATTTCACTTCGTCCACCATCTTAAAGCTTTCTGCAGTGCATTATGGGATTGACTGAGAATTTGGTTTATCTGATGCATCTTAGAAGGCAGTAATAATTAAGTTCCCTTCTTTTTGGAACACTTTTAAACACTTTTTTTAAAAATGGTCCCTCCGTAGTAGTTAATATAGGGAACATTCATCAAGGGTTCAGAATATATTCATATAACTTGAAAAAAAAATAGCTTTAAATAAAAAATGAATATTTCATGAATGTTCTCTGGATATTTTCCATCCGTTTCCACCTTGCCGCAAAGGTTTCTCTCACCTGAACCCTTCATATGGAAAAGGAAATCTCCGCCTCAGCTCACATCTCCCTTCACAGCAGTTTCCTCCCTTAACAACCAAAAGCAATTCATTAAACTCTGACGAATTAGACACACTGCATATCCTTTACACAACCCCTTCACATCTAACTGTCAATTCTTTGCTTCCTTTGTCTCCATACAGATAGTGACCTGTCTCTTCCTGGCCAAGAAAAGGACTCAGAGACTTGCTCCATTGTTTTTGTCTAGCAACCAGGCAGAGAAGAGTATGCTAGACAAGGCATCAGCTGTTGTATGGTGACCGGAGACAAGACAAGAGCCTGCTTTATGAATGCTGCTTTTTCAGATACATCAGAGACCTGCAGTCAGAGATACAACAGCGTACCGCTTGACTAGAGAATGAATGGCGCGCTTGGCCTGCCACAATGCTCAGCATTCACACCTGTCGGGAAAGATGCCGCTTGCTCTAAATCTACAAGAAAACCACCAAACTTCAATAGCCAACAGCAACATGATCCAAGAAAGAGGAGGAGGTACACAGTCGGAATGCTCCTAAACCTGAACACCTCTGTCCTGGTTTGTGGATCACTCACACACTGACAGCCAGGGACATTTTGCCTATGAAATAACCTCAGAGAGACCTTGCAGGCAAACTGACTGTGGACTGTTTTTTAAATTGAGGGCTAAGTTGGACGCCTGTCCAGCCCCAAGGCTGCTACACTGACACATCAGCCATTTAGAAGTCTTTTCCATGCCAGGCTAAAGGAATCTGACTACTAATAATTAGAAATTGCTTTAAAACTAAAAATTAAATCTTGCACACTGTCTGCTCCACCTGGTTGTATTCAGGCAGGCAGTCCTATAAATACATTTTTGGAGTCCGGACTGCAGTGACATTACAAAACTAAAGAGAACAACTTCTCAAGGAGCCTTTGCGAATCAAAACCAAAAGTCAGTATATTTTTAGAAATGACTTTTAAGTATAAGCTAAGGTGAAGGACACTAATAATAAGCTCAAAAAGCCCCAACCCTGAGGTGAATATAAAATATTTCCTTGCTATTCTTTCTTTGGAAATAACTGAGAGTAAACACACCAGTGAATGATATACTACTCATCTGCCCCATGGAGAAACACTTTCATCTCAGACACTTTCTAGCTCTTTAGGGTGAGTACACATAAACCACACATCTATAATCACGTTCATGATATTTTCACAAAAGTGCTGAGATTCAAAAAGCTAATAGTTATCAATAGGATTGAAAAGCTCTCATACCAGGTAATTTTTTTAGACTGATAGGACAGGCTGAACTAAAGCATCTCTACAGAGTGTTTTCACGACGTCATCAATCGGCCATATTGGCGGCACAACATAAACAATACCACTGAACTGAATGAAACATGCATATTTTGCTGATTATTGGTGCTGAAAATGATTAATTATTGTCATGTTTGGGCTGTACTAATCGGTCAGACCGGGAAAAACATTTGGAGTACAACAGACTGCCAAAAGTTATAACATATCAAGGAGAAGAGTGCAAAAACTGTCAGGCCAAACGAAACCAGGATTTCCAGGGCAAGAATCCTGACAACATTCAATGTTTGTTCCTATAATTTCCAGTCAAGTAGGTGAAAAATGAGGCTAATATCTTAATTAATACTGCTTGTACGTATCTTTACCACCTATGAACTTTAGTTTGTCAAAATATTGTGGCCTTTCCTGCTTAGTAAGTCCTTCTCTATATGATTTAGTAGGTTCCACACATTTTTTCCATGGTTTAGACAGCATAAATTAGCAGAACAACACATATAGAAGTACATTAACCGAGAAATGACAAACCGTGACGTAAGTGCAAACCCACTTTAACATAACTGGGGAATGTAGGGGGTGCAGAAACTGTACAAAACAAGCAATGAAAATCAGTGTTGTGTTTGTTGTTATTTTTGTCCTTGATTGCTTTCTGGCAAAAAAACTAAAACAATTATTATTCTTTTTTATAGGGATAGTTTACCCCAAAATAATACTCTGTCAGCATTTACTCACCCTTATGTTGTTCCAAACCTGTTTGTTCTTGTCTGAAACACAAAATGGACATTCCTAATGCAACTTCAAAAACGCCATAAAAGCCTCATAAAGTGGTTCATATTAAGTTAGATAATAACTTGTGTAAGAAACAAAACGAAAACAAGTTGTTCTAGGGCTGGGAAAATAAATCAATGCGTTGCAAATCAAGAAATAATTCTGTATCGATTCCGGGATTTTCCGAATGGATCACGAATCTCTCTCGAATCGATTTTGAGCTTAGTTTTAATAGCAGATGGCACTGCATGCTTTAGAAACCGTCTACTCTGCTTGTTTCCAATTTCTTACACACACTTGAACCTCAAAATATCATTCATAAAGTTCAAAAAGGTTCTATTACAAAGATGTTAACACCGTGGGCTGTGTTTACATTAATCTTGCGTCATAAACTCTTTTCTTCGTGAGCGTTTGCGTGTGTGGTTAACAAACTTGATTAGAGCGCCATCTGCTGTTAAAACAGATCAGAATCGATTCCATAGAGAATCGCGAAGCTTTCGGAAAATCTCAGAATCGATTCACCCACGAATCGCGGTGCATCGATTGGTCGTTGCAGCTATTACTCAATGATAACCCTTTTCAGTGAAGGCAAACACTGCGAATGAATCAGTGAGTCAGTGAGTTGAACTCAAAGAGTGAATCAGTTTGATCAGTGAACGAATCATTCAGACTGGTTTTGTGAACTGGACCAATAAAGAGTAATTAATTCACAAATTAGAGGTTTCAAGAAGAACTAGGATGGGATTTATAAGACTTTACTCGATTAAAACATGTTTATGATATTTTTATGGTTCTATTGCTTCCTTTTTGAAGCTTGAAAGTCCCTATTCATTGTAATAGTGTTGGAAAAGTGACTAATGTTATTAGTACCCAAAAAGGTTTGGAATAACATGAAGGTGAGTAAATAATGACTGAATTTTCATTTTGTGAACTACCCATTTACAACCATTGTAATCTTAGTATTGACTTTGGTGTTTTTGCTTTCATGGGCTTTCTTGTTTTGACTTTTTCCTCTTCATGCCTCACCTCATTGACAGGGAAGCAGTATGCCAGTGATATGAGACTCAGGTCTACAGGGACTTAATTATCAAAGCTTCACAAACGTTCATGTACACAACCCCTACGGCCACACGTGTGCTAGTGACTGACTTTGAACAGTGCAAAATAATGTCACTGGATAAAAAGCAAAACAGTTCGCCTTGGTCTGTGATTATAATATATGCAATGTAGTTTAAGAGCAGATGCAGCTTGCTGGTGCAGCATTGCTGACTGTGAAGGCAAAGCCACTTACGGGATTGTAAAGACAAGCTGTCTGTCCTGCAACCTTGAGGGTCACCAGGACCACAGAGACAGGCCATTTGTAAAGGAATTAATGCCTGAGCCCCGGAGCAGAAGGGAAATTGTCTTCTCACACTACTTAAAATCTTTATTCTCTCTCCACACACATCCACATAATCATCCTTAGTCACATTAACAGGCTTTAGACTGAACAAAAGTGTTTCAATTAAACCTTGTGTTCATTGTTTGGCCACATCATAAATTGATTTTAAGAACAGCTTTATGATTAAAGCAGCGTTTTAGCCATTAAGCAGCTTGGTCTGACTCCAAGATGCAGTTTTAAAGTCCACTGAATTTACATAATATTTGCAACATTTTGTTAAACTTTGCATATTTGGGTGAATGGGGAGAGTGATGCATTTCCTGGTTTTGCTCAGTGACATTGATGGCATTTGACATTTGAGTTTTTCAAGCCAAACTTAGCTAGTTTTAGATGAAAGTAATAAAACGTATCTTTGATAATGATTTGGTCAGTCTAGTTGAGTCACAAGTGATTGATATTTCTCTGTATTTGTACCACTTTTTAATATTTTTTATTTTTTTTTTTGGTTATTTACTACCAGTCAAAAGGTTTTTGAACAGTAAGTTTTTTAATGTTTAAAAAAAAAAAAAAAAAAAAACAAGCCTGCATTTATTCGATCCAAAATACAGCAAAAACATTAAAAATTTTGAAATATTTTTCTTATTTAAAATGACTGTTTTCTATTTGAATATATTTTAAAAATGTAATTTAATCCTGTGATTTCAAATCTGAATTTTTAGCATCATTACTCCAGTCACATGATGAGTCATATTCAGACATCATTCTATTATTCTTATTTTCTGCTCAAAAACATTTATTATAATTATGTTGAAAACAGCTAGTAGATTTTTTCAGGTTTCTTTAATAAATAGAAAGTTAGGAAGAACAGCATTTATGTGAAATGATCAATTTTAAGCATTGCTAAATAAAATTTTGTCTGTGTGTATATATATATATATATATATATATATATATATATATATATATAATGTTTCTTGAACAGTAAATCAACATATTAGAATGATTTCTGAAGGATCATGTGACACTGAAAATTGAAGTAATGATGCTGAAAATTTAGCTTTGACCACAGGAATAAATTACATTTTAAAATATATTCAAATAGAAAGCAGTGCTTTTAAATAGTAAAAATATTTAACAATATTACTGCTTTTGCTGAATTTTGGATCAAATAAAGCAAAAGAGAACTCTTTAAAATTAAAACTTACTGTTCAAAAACTTTTGACTGGTAGTGTAAGTATTTTAGTGTACAAAAGTAGATTTATATGTGATATTTAGATTTAAAAATGAAATGGTAAGTTATGAACTGTGAAATATACAGGCACCACATACCATCCCATGGCTCATCTGCCATTAAATCATGAATTTAACAGGATTTTTTACAGTGTATTTTTAGTCAGCTGCACACACAGCATCATCTTACCTAATTTCCCACTTGTTTTCTCCAGGAACTCTAACCAGGTGTCCTCTCACAGCTGGGACCTGTCTTGAGCACCATTAGCAGCGAACATCATGTCAGAGCTGGAGGACTATTCCCCTCCTCGGGGCCACCTTCATCCCGACCCAGCTCGCATCCAGCAGAACCTCCTGGAGGAACAAGTGGAGCTCTGGTGGTTCAGCGAGCCTCGCAAATCCCTATTATGCTACTGCGCTTCAGTGGCCTTGATCTTAGGCTGCGGCCTGGGCGGCGTAGGCCTCCTTTCCACCACCACCAGCCTTTCGAGCGAATGGCGACTGGGTGCCGGAACTGCTCTTTGCCTTCTCGCTCTGGCCGTCCTCCTCAAGCAGCTGCTGAGTTCCGCCGTCCAGGACATGAACTGCGTGCGTAGCAGGCGCCGGATCAACATGCTAAAAAGCGGCGGTCTATCTGACGTCCTGATTATGTTGATCACAGGAATCTCTCTGCTCATTTGTGGAGCTGTCCTATTAGATGTGGCCCTGTCCTACCACATGCCTAAACCTGGGAAGGCACTGAATGACATGTATATATCCGGGATGGTGATGCTGGTGGGTGGAAGTTTTACAGTGTTAGCGGTCGGGATTTACGCCGCAGTCGTTTTCCTCGTTGAGAGGTCGGGACCGGGACAGAGACGGTGGGAGAGGACAGTGGGGATCTTCAGCATTTCAGGCCAGATGCAGGCAAGGAGAGAGACAGCTTCAAGTCTGGCTCATCTGATATAACTGTGACTACATAATAAATATGCTGAACAGAAGATGAAAAACAACACCCTGATACTTTGCACTCTTTAAACTAGGCACAAATCACATGTGACATTTACAATTGCATTTTGATTCTCATTTTGGCTCAAGAAACCAGGTATTAAACATTGAGGATTGAAGCAAAAATATTTAGCTTTCAATAAAGTACAGTTAAAAGTACTGAAAAAGCACAAAAGCAATTTTGTTTGATCTTTAAGTGATTTTTGGTAAAACATGCTGCTTTATCTCCAACGCTAGTGGACAGCAACAATATGTGCATGTCCTTGACTGCTTTATTTATGTGGGAAACGGTGAGCATACCAAGAGGTCGTCCATCTTGAGATGTCTTCAGCTTTTCAGCGACTTTGATGTGTGAGCAAATCGACTACTACAACTTGTGCAGGCAATGCTATGGATCAAATAAAGGATCAGAATGTCAATCTGCAGATGTGAACACGATCTGATTTTATTGGTGTGTGTTTGTGTTTTTTTTGTAAATGTTTCTAATGAAAAGAGTGATATTTTTCTTTGTAGAAACACCGTGAAGTTGATCTGGTATATATGCTGGTATTTTGTTGTGGAGAGCTTATGAAAACATTCAGAAACAGATGGAGATAAACAGATGGCAGGTTGTAGCCATTTAGTGGAAATCAAATTTCAATTTGTATGCATAATAAACAAACATACAGGCTCTGCCTTGACAAGTTGGGAGAAATTACTTTGGAAAAGCAAGCTGCAACATAAAATGGTGGACACAATTAATAAGTATGTGAACGTGAGTACATCTTATAGCCGAATATTAAACCAAGTGGCATTTGAAAACATCTCAATCAGACTTTTCACACAGACCATTTAGCAAAAATATGTCCATAGTAAATGAAGTGAGCTACACCTGGGTTGAACTTAAAGGGATAGTTCACCCCCCCTAAAAAAATTCTGTCATTAATTACTCATCCTCATGTCGTTCCAAACCCCTAAAACGTTCATCTTCGGAACACAAATTAAGATATTTTTGATAAAATCCAAAAGCTTTCTGACCCTGCATAGACAGCAATGCAACTGACACGTTCAAGGCCCAGAAAGGTAGTAAGGACATCATTAAAATAGTCCATGTGACATCAGTGGTTCAGCCGTAATATTATGAAGCTACAAAAATACTTTTTGCACTCTCGGATTTCATCAAAAATATATTAATTTGTGTTGGCGCCAACAGCCTTGTGGTTAGTGCATCGACATACTGCGCTCGCAGCGACCCGAGTTTGATTCTCGTCTCAAGGTCCTTTGCTGATCCTGCTCCCCTCTCTTTTCCCACTGCTTTCATCTGTCATCTCTCAACTGTCCTATCTACAAAAATGCATAAAAAGCCCATTAAAAAAATATATATATATATATATATATATATATATATATATATATAATATAATATAATATATTAATTTGTGTTCCGAAGATGAACAAAGGTCTTATGGATTTGGCACGACATGAGGGTGAGTAATTAATGACAGAATTTTCATTTTTGGATGACCTATCCCTTTCAGGGGAACATAGGCTACATCCACATTAATCTGGATAAATTTAAAAATGCATATTTTTTTCAACATTTTGTCTTATGTCCACACAGAGACTGTTTTTGTATAGTGAAAACTGATGTCTTTATAAGGTTCTACCGCTATTGTCTATTCATTTTCATAATGTTACTAAAGATGTTACTGCAAAAATGACAGAATATTTACTCACAATTGCTGTCCTGTGGCAAAACATGATGACAGTTGTGTTTTAGACCATGCATGAAATGGCTGTTGTGACCTGGACACAACAGTGAACAGCATTTTAATTTTATTATGTCTGGTGTCTTGGTATCATCTCAGTGAGTGTAAAAGACACTTTAACCATGCACAGCATGGTGATTTAGGTGTTCACACACGTCAATGTGAAGATACTTTTAGAAAACGTTAGTATAGATGGAGTATATACAGATTAATGTGGACATACCCTGACGTGCATCACAAACATTTACTAAAAATGATCCTGGAGTAAGATGAATAGAACTCATTGCAAAAATGGCTCAGTGAACTTTTGAGGAAAGGCCAAGCAAATTTGATTGCAGATGTCACTTGGATTGTTATTTAGTTTTATATGCACTGACATTCACGCATTGTGGCTTAGCTGTCCAAATATTTTTGCAGGCCACCATAGACACAGCAAGCACTAGACGTCAATATAACGCCTGGTTGACGTTGGCTGAGAATGAAAATTGAGTTGATGTCAGTATTTCACGCTGACTTAAAGGAGAAGTCCATTTCCAAAACAAAGATTCACATATAATGGACTCACCACCTTGTAATCCAAGACGTTCGTGTCTTTCTTTCTTAAGTCATAAAGAAATTATGTTTTTTGAGGAAAACATTTCAGCAATTTTCTCCATATAATGGACTGATATGGTGCCCCAATTTTGAACTTCCAAAAGTCAGTTTAAATGCGGCTTCAAACGATCCCAAATGCGGTTGTAAATTATCCCAGCTGAGAAAGAAGGGTCTTATCTGGCGAAACGATTGATTTTGAAATGATTTTTGAAGTTGCGGTAGAAAATACGATTGGAGTTTTTCAACATACCCTAACTGTCTTGAGGCAGAATACACAAAGTTCAGGGAGAGCAAGGCAAGACGAGCATTTGAGATTAAAAAGTATTTAAATTGTATTTTTGTAATGAAAATAACCGATTGTTTCACTAGATAAGACCCTTCTTCCTCGGCTGGGATCGTTTGAAGCCACAATTTAACGGCTTTTTTGGAAGTTCAAACTTGGGGCACCATAGCAGTCCATTATATGGAGAAAAATCCTGAAATGTTTCCCTCAAAAAACATAATTTCTTTATGACTGAAGAAAGAAAGACATGAACATCTTGAGTGACAAGGGGGTGAGTACATTATATGTGAATCTTTGTTTGGAAGTGGATACCAAAATCAACTGACGTCAGTATTGGACATTAAATAAACATTGAGATGAGAAGTTGAATTTTGGTCAGCAAATATCTTATATCTCTTATTGAGATTGTTATAGAAGCCTGTTTCCGCCACTGAATAAAAAATAAAAATGGTAATTGCGACTCAGAATTGTGAAATATAAACTCGCAACTGCAAGTTATAAAGTTAGAAATGTGAGATATAAACCCGCAATTGCAGGTTATAAAGTCCATTCTGCAATTCTGGCTTTATTTCTCAGAATTATGAGTTCATATCACATAATTCTGACTTTATTACTAGCAATTGTGAGTTTATATCTGAGATGAGAAAAAGTCAGAATTGAGAGTTTGTATCATGCAATTAACCCTTTGCAAAGAGCTTGATTGACAGGCGACAACATTTTAAAGCTGAGAGTCTGAGACCTTGTTTTATACCAGAAGTAAATAATGTCCGACAAACAATGCCGCTCTTAAACTACGCATCATGTTCTTGTGCAGTGCTAAATACATCGCAGAGCAAAGAAGAAACTGACAACACGCAGACAGACAAGACAGAGCAGGGTACTTCTGGTATGAAACAAGGTTTCAGCTTTAAAATGTTGTCATTTTGTAAGAAATTCAAACAATAAATACCGTTTTGTGGCTCTGTAATGTGTCGTGACATCACTGTATTACCTTGGTCTTTTCTTATTTACATAAAGCACGAAGAAAACATGAATGAACATTTGAACTTATTTTATTTAAACCGCAAAAACACGTCAATATACAGTTTTTCGACTTGCTTGTTGGTCAAATGGCAAATTCGGCGTTATGATTGGTCATATTGCCTGTCAATCAAGCTAAAGTGACATGCGTCATAATCTGAAAACCACGCCCACCGGGAGAAAACCAATCCAACGTTCTCCATTGACTCTTCATTGCGGGAAGCCGCCTCCTTGTCATCTCTGACTTATAACAAAAAACAGAACAATGTCTAAAAGCTGATAGGTGACAAGGTGTACAGTAAACAAGCTAAAAAAACCCAGAACTACGTTATTATAAGCTGTCGACCCAAAAAACAAGCGTTTAAGGACACAAAAGTAGAGCGCAACGTATCAAATTACTCTGAGAACTACGCCCACTGAAGGGAAACTTAATCGTGACAGGAAAGATTCATTATTTTTAACCATGTCAAAGTATTGTCACCACCTTATGTAAACCTGAGAGGAGGAGATATATTGAGAAATTAAATTTTACTGGTTTACGTCAGTGCTCCTTTTCCTTTTGCTGGAGAAATCATCCAACCGAATGGTTCAACGTGAAATACCCTGACATTCACAACTATTTGTGTCCTTAAACGCTCGTTTTTTGGGTCGACAGTTTATAAAAACGTAGCTCTTGGTTTTTTAGCTTGTTACTGTACACATTGTCACATAGCAGCTTTTAGACGTTGTTCTGGTTTTTGTTATAAATCAGGAATTACAGGAGGCATCTTACTGCAATACAAATCTATGGAGAGCGTTGGATTGTTCACCCCCCTCCCCCATATGGGGGCGTGGCCTAAACGCATTTCTATTCTGTGAAAAAAGCCAGAATAACCTTTTATCAAAGACTATCCACCTTATTTTTCAATGAGGAAGTAAGCTATTTTATGGTAATGTGTTACACGACCGGTTCATAATCCACCATAGGGAAATAACGAAGAATATCGAAGTAAACGTTTGCACTACAAACCAATGTGTTCATAAGACAATACATTAAAATATGGTAAGCATAGGCGGAGTTTGACTTTTATGCGTGGGGGGGCACCCACTGGCAGACGAGCCAGCAGCAGATTTTTTTTTTTTCATTTATTTTTTTATAGGCCTATGTTCGATATTCACATATTTTATATATTGTAACATATTCTACATTAAAATACATTTAGAGTTAACAATGACTGCGGTACAAAAAGTTAAAACAAAAAACATAGCGTTACCCAGAGATGGGGACTCGAGTTTTGAGACTCGGACTCGAGTGCGACTTAAGTCGCACACACAGTGACTTCAGACTCGACTTGAGACTCGTCCTCGAAAGACTTCAGACTCGACTCGGACTCGAGCTGCGGGACTCGTGAACAATGTTTATTTTTAGGAAACAACTGATGAGCTCGCTGTTATTCCCCTCCCTCCATTACCTATAACCTGCCCATGTAACACGCGACGTGTATCTGCTGCACGCGGGCGCGGCCACACATTTTTTATTTTTTTATTTTAGGCGCGGCCGCCACACATGAGAGGACAACGAACAAACATGTCGACTGCTGTGCCATTCATCGTTAGCTTTGGATTTTAAAACTTCAAACAAGACGGCCCAAACAGAAGAAGTGCTCAATGCAAAATATGTGATATGAGGATAAAAGATTCAGTATAGACAGCGTCATTGATTATAATAGAGCTTTGTGATATCGCGAACTAAGCTTTTACTAATTTTAAGGGAGTTTGTAAATGAGATACTGATTTAATACAGCAGTTAAATAAACAAGATGTTATTATTAAGTGACTTACATTGTCTGACTGTAACACTATTGCCTGATTTTGCTCTATTTCGTCGTCAAAAGCGGTCTGAAACAAGTCACAACTGAGCCGCTGCGCATCTCCATTCAAACACAGCGGTGTTTCGTTTATGAATGAACTCGTTTTTAAAACGAATCTAGTGAAATGATTCAATTTCCCATTCATAAAGACAGTCACTCTTTATTCCTAAATGAAGCAGCAGTTCGAACGAATCAAATGAATGATATGATTCAGTAATTAAATCAGTCTCTTGCCGCCACCTGCTGGCAGTTATTCAAATCATTTAACATTTCTGTATTAAAACAATTTGATTTAAAACATTAATCTCAACAATGAATTTAGGAATATGATTGCACTTCTGCCACCTCTGAGCCTCATTAAACATATGAAAAGGTAAAAACAAAAGTTAAATTCCCTTGTAAATCACTTTAAGGAGTCAAATATCACCTCATAATGGGAAGGCAAATTTTTTTATCAGATTTTTGGATTATTGTTTAGAATGTGCTCCTAAAATTTTGATTGTGCTACTAATTTTTTTAAATTAGGAGCACAATGTGATGTTTGACCATATTTGGTCTGTACTGTACTGTGTGTTCATGCTACAAGGCGAAATACAGATATTAACTTAAAAGTAAAGCATTATTGGTGTTTTTGTCATGTTGCAATAACCTGTTTACACTGATTATATACCAAAATCAAAGCTGATACTGTATGCTAATAGATAAAGGAGTCATTATAACATATTACATGCTTTGAGTTCCTTATATATAGCTATACAGTGTTGGATGGGTCGCTGTACGTGATGCAACACTTATTATAACCAGAGACTTAATATAATAAAGAGACTTGAGACTTGACTTGGACTCTAGTTCAGAGACTTGAGACTTGACTTGGACGCTAGCTCAAAGACTTGAGACTTGACTTGGACTCTAGCTCAGAGACTTGAGACTTGACTTGGACTCTAGCTCAGAGACTTGTGAGCATCTCTGGCGTTACCTAATGCAGAGGCTTGCTGCCTTAGTCGGTGTTCAGTTGCCCACCGCGGCACCGACCACCACCAACGTTTTGATTTTTTTTTTTATAGTAATAAAATATTGTTTAGTTCAGTGGAGAACAGACACTACAAATAAAACTGAACGCGGCTG
Source organism: Labeo catla (assembly GCA_012976165.1). Classification (NCBI taxonomy): domain Eukaryota; kingdom Metazoa; phylum Chordata; class Actinopteri; order Cypriniformes; family Cyprinidae; genus Labeo; species Labeo catla. The sequence goes on from VONZ01000001.1 coordinate 1,239,729, forward strand.
CTCAATGCAGAGTGCCGAACGACAGTCGCATCGCATCACAGATCAGATTTTATTTTACAGCCTTCAGGGTGACGAGCTGATCGACAAGAAGAGTGAGGTCAGGCGAGACAGACAAGACGATGGTGGAAGTTTGGCAATGTTTTTATTTTGAAAAGCCTGTTTACTTTTGCCGTTTATCTATGGTGGTTTTCCAATTTTTTTGAACATTTGTTTCTTATTTATTTGGTTGTACAGTGTTTGCTGATTTTTTACTTTGTGTAATTTCTTTCTTATTCGTTTTGCTAATAAACGTTCTACGTTTCTTATATCTATTTATTTGGTTCCACGGTGTTTACCGATTTTCAGTTTTATATACTAGGCTATTTAAAATGCATGTAGGCCTAGCCTAAGTTATTTTTTATTTTATATTAAGCATATAGCATGGTGTAAGCTATTTTTATTCGTTTTGTTAATAAAAGTTCTATAACTAATTTATAGGCGAAGTGAGTTTAACGTTGTATTTTCTTGTTACTTAAATGGGATTCAAGCAATTAACGCCGAATTGCCGCTAAGTTAAAAGTGAAAGTAAAATGTGCACTGCGCATTTACAAGCTATTTAAACACGGAAAGTGAGTGAAAAGAGGGAAATTGAAGATCTGTGCCATTGAAGTTCGGAGCCAGTTTCCTACTTTCCTCGTAACTGAGAAACTTGTTTTTGATGTAGCCAAACAGTTAACTTGCAAAAGCAGGAAAATAGCGAAAAGAGAGTCCTGTCTATCAAGTTGAGAATCATGCGTCACGACTCGCGAGGATATGGGGCTTAAATTTAAATTAATTTAACCAAAACGTACTTATTTTATCCACTAAAATAATAAGATAATATAAATAAAATGAAAAAAATATGAATTCTTTGATTTTTCATAGCTCAGACAAAATCATGATTGGCTCTCGTCTGGGGGGCAGTGCCTAACCCAGCCCCCCCTAAACTCCGCCTATGATGGTAAGACACACCAATTTGCAAATATCAAGCAGCAAAACGAGCTTTTTGTGGATGAGACTGGAAAATAGGCACAAAAAAATTACAAATGGCTGCACCCACTCTTATGAGGAAAATAAGGTGGATAGAATACCCAAGACTTGTCACTCCTATATTTTGAATGGGGAAAGATGTAACGCTCATTTTGGCCGCGAAGCCCCGCCTTCTTAATGAAAGAGCCAATCGTTGACTAGTAAAGTCAGCGCGTCACTGCAGCTGCCGTTAGAAGTCCCGGTTGCTATAGAAACAGTCAGCGTACTGAGACGTGCGCTTATTACTGCGCATGCGCACTAGCTGATCTCACCTGAAAAATAAGCTTTTTTAACGCTATTGGAGCATAAGGAACGATATTTATGAGGCAGTTTGTTGTCAGATTTCATTGGTGATTTCAAATATAAAATTTAATCTTAAGTTTGGTGAACAGTTTTGGAGAAACTGATGTTTCCCCATTCAAATAGATAGGAGCTGCACTTGCCCGAGAGGCGTTTCAAAGATGGCCGCCGAGTGAAATGACTTGCCGTAAACGGATTTCGCCTTTTATTTTTTATTCAGTGGCAGAAACGGGCTTCCATAGAGATTTAGGTAAAAGTCATAATGAAGCAAGATTCTTTGTGTTCTTTTTGCAAAGCAATAATTACAATTTCCAAATCACCACTAAGTATTATTTTAAAATATATAGAAATAGTAAGAAACAGTAAGCTACTGGCTGGTTAAAATGTTTCAGTTTGGTCCATCTTGCAAACTGTGTTTGAGAAACCGTGCAGCTGAGTCATTCATCCATAGTCTGCACTGTAAAGAAAGAAGTAAGTTCTGAAAGGGCCAGTAATGGGCTGAGGGACTGTTATCATGGGCAGGGTGGTGTTGGGCAATGCCCGTTCTTACCAACAACAAGCTGGCTATTGTGCAACAGCTGCTCAGTCACCAAGTAAACAATAGCTGACTCTGTAACCCATTGTCACCCATCTATTGGCCTGTCGTGTGTTGAGACTGATAAGAATGAAGGCAAGCAAAAATAGCAAAGCGTACAGCACCCATATTCGAGGATGATTGAAAAAGAAAATATTTTATCCATTTGCTCATAGTCATACCCCTGTATAAAACAACAATTTATTTCAATAGCCGGAATATCCATAGGTAAATAAACAAAAAATAAGCCTTTCCATACAGCAGAGAAAATAGTCACAAAAACGCTTGCGAAAACAAAAATCCATTTATTTTCTCACAATGACCTTTAGCATAGTATTGAGCAAAAAAGTTGTCAATAAAAAAAGATCAAAAATACATATTTCATATTCAGTGTGAAATAAATATCAGATGTTGTCACGCCATTGACCTTTGGTAAATAAATGAGGGAGGAAGCCGTTTTGACGTGACAAATCATATATTCTGCTGCCTCTGCAGAGGTGGCAGACAGTATTCCACACACACATACACAAATACAAACACACACACAATCTGATAAAACAAGTAGTGCAACGCATGCTGAATGAAAGAAAATCTGAGAGGATTTTCCCAGTGTGAACACTTACAATGACATACAAAAATGATGAGTGATCAGATGTGTTGACTGCTGTGGTTTAAAGAAACAGACGCAATTATATTTAAAACAGCATCAACATGCAGCTGAGCTGGTTCATGGTAATGTCATTAAGCATTTTCACCTATAAAAGTGTGTAGGCATTCGTGGTATTTCAAACGAGCACAAACTAACCAAGCTAAAGAGAAAGACATGGGCCACTCTGGTGAAAATATAGTGTTACAGTGGTGTCCTAACAGTACGCTGCCTTATTAATTATTGATTTTGAGCACAAGGTATTCATTTCATTGGGCCTGTGGTTATGTTTACAGCTCTACAGACATAAGATCATATCACACGGAGAGATAGTCCCGCCACCTACAGCAGAAATGAAAATAAGCAGCTTAAGTGAGAATCTGACAAGTTAAAGGGATAATTTAAATAAAAATGAAAATTCTGTCAAAAAAAGAAAAAAATCCCCCCATGTTGCTCCAAACCTGCGCAGTGTTATTTTAGTATCTTTGACTACATTTACAGGTGCACCAATGTGATTATTTTCAATAATTAGAGATGTTTACATGCCTTGCATTGCATTTTATTGCAAGACATATTTCACTATAATTATGGTTGCTATAATTATGAGCTTAATCGCATCAATTTAATCAAAGTACTGTGTTTAAATAAGGTAACGTTTAATCACAATATTGTTCATTTTGCTCATTTTGAGAATGTATATAAATGTTGTGATTGATAAACACTACCAGTCAAAAGATTTTTAATGTTAATGTATTAAAAAAAGTCTCTTCTGCTCACCAAGGCTGCATTTATTTGATCCAAAATACAGCAAAAGCTGTAACATTGTGAAATATTTTTGCTGTTTAAAATAAGTTTTCTATTTTAATATATTTTAAAATGTAAATTATTCCTGTGATCAAAGCTAAAAAAGAAAGTATTATTATTATCAATATTTAATACCGTTGAGTGCATTTTTTCAGTATTCTTTTATGAATAGAAAAATTCAAAGATCAGCATTTATGTGAAATAAAAAGCTTTGTAACTTCATACACTATATCATTCAAACGCTTGGAGTCAGTATTTTTTAAATAAATTTTAGAAATTAATACATTTTAATACAAGGATGTTATAAATTGATCAAAAGTGATGATAAAGACATTTATAATGTTACAAATATTTTCTATTTCAGATAAATGCTGTTCTTCTGAACAGAAACCTAAAAAAGTCTACTCAGCAGTTTTCAGCATAATAATAATAAATGTTTTTTGAGCAGCAAAACAGAATATTAGATTGATTTCTGAAGGATCATGTGACAGGAGTAATGATGATAAAATTCAGCTTTGAAATCACAGGAATAAATTATATTTTAAAATATATTCAAATAGAAAACAGTTATTTATAAATAGTAAAAGTCTTTCAAAATTGTACTGTTTTTGCTGTACTTTAAATCAAATAAATTCAGGCTTGGTGAGCAGAAGAGACTTCTTCAAAAAACATTAAAAATCTTATAGTTCAAAAACTTTTGACTGGTAGTTTATTTTATAGTTTTTGTTCATTCATTAATTATATTTGTTTTCATTCGATTTTTAGTTAGTTTTAGTAAATTTGTTGTATGTTTTGGTCATTTTTATATGTCTATATACAGTAGTTTTATTCATTTTTAGTTAATATTTAGATTTAGTTATTTTAATGCTTTAACTTAAACTTCTAGCAGCTAGCTAAAATAAAAAAATACATATTTTATTTTATTTCAGTTAATACTTTGCTTTATTTTTAAGCAATGCATTTTTAGTAACACTTTACAGTAAGACTCATTAGTTAACATGAAATAAGAAAAAACAATTATTAATCATAGTTAATTTTAGCATTTAATAATGCATATTAAAATCACAAGTTAACATTAGGTAATGCACTGTGAACATGAACAAACAATGAACCACAGTATTTTTATTAACTAACATTAACAAAGATGAATAAACAGCGTAATAAATGTACTGTTCATTACTCGTTTATGTCAGTTAACACTTACCTAATGTTAACAAATGACAGCTTTTCTTCCGTAGAGTATAAAATATGATATTTTGATTGTTTTCAACCATGTTGTCCACACAATGAAAGTAAATGGGGTCCAAGACATTGAACAACATTATACGAATGGATTCCTTTGTGTTTAAATGAAAGAAAGAAATACATACAGGTTTGGAACGACATGTGGGTGAAAATATTTCTTTAAACAGAACACATATAAGTAGATTCTAGTGTGTTTTTGTAAAACGACCTTTGGATGTCAATCCAAAATCATTTTTTAGGGGTTTTTCAGTAACTTTGTGGTCTGACTTCCTGTTTTAATTAGTAAAACCTGATCTCAGACAAAAGGAAATGCAGTCCGACTGCTGTGTGAAAAGCAGTAGCTGTCTCACAGCTGAAAAAGGACAGACAGAACACACAACATACACAGGCGCTGTCCTCTCTCAGTTGGTCCTCAGTTGATAATCTGTCAAAAATGTTGAAGTCAAGTCAACAAGTGCATGAAAGTTTAACCGAAGGCATTTGAATATGTTATTGGCATTTGGGTGTTTGGATATATCTGAGGAATTCCATTGTGGATTGAGATTTGATGTCTGCTTTGCATTTCTTATGAATAAGTGAACAGGGCTGAAGGATTAGAGTGACTCTCTCTCTGGTGTCGCTGATGCAAAGGGAAAACTGATATAGTCTACACTATTTCAAACTCTGTGTGCACGCGTGTGTGTGGCAGATGGAGTAGGGCTCATGTTTACTGAACTTTTAATGCAGGGTGAAGGTAAACTTTATATCAGAATGACATTTGAGTAAGCGTGAGGGAATTTCTAAATATGTCTCACCTCCACTCTGAGTAATATAACGCACCCACGGTAATGCCTGATATCCGCTCTTCTCGATAATCTTCAAGTATCGCACCTGTGATTGTTACCACACAAACAAAATGGATTACGTAAATCACGTCTGCTGCACTGTGAGCATTATCAAAGAATATTCTGGTGTGAATATGTGTTTTGCCGCACCTGAATGCCTGATACTGTGAAGTAAGGAATCTCAAACTTCACTGTGATTGGTCGCTTGCCTTCGAGTTCGTCGCTTTCCACACTCGGGAGTCCAAAATGAGCTCGCATCATGAACTCTTTCCCGCCCTTCAACAAGTAAAGACACATCATTAGTTTTTGACACATCTAACTGTCTAATTAACACTGCAACAATCGTCACTTCAGTCGTAAGTCCTAATTAACGGTTCAGTTCTAAATAAGTCTTCTGAGTCATACTCCTAAGAGGGTGATAGAAAAGTTCCTGTCTCTACAAGGCTTGCAACAGCATAAAACTCCAAAACCGAGTCATGTAACACATTCTTGACTAGATGTCCCACATGTCTGTATTTTTAGATTTAGATCTAATATAAAAAATGGTTTTGCCACTGTCTAGAGGTAATAATAAGGCACATAATTATAAGCTCAGTACGTCTTGGCTTGTACTATTTTTGATGTCCTTTTAAGACTAGATTAAAAAAAGGTTCCTTTTTTGGCTCTTTATTTTGTATATTTTGTATATATGCTCCTTTGGCAAACTCTAACTTTATTTTAAATGTTTTGTATATACTGTATGCTTCTTTGGCAAACTCTTTGTTGTTTATATTTTGCATACAAGCTCTATACTGTTTTTTTTTTATGGGGTTTGCCTTTAATTGTAGAGGCAAAGGGAAAAAAATAAATGGAAATAGAAAATAATAAAAATTAAAAACAAGACATGAAAGAAAAATAAAATTTAAATAAAAAAATCACAAGCAATATATAAACTGAAAAAAAAAATATATATATACATATATACAAAAAAATGTAAGCAATATAAAAACTGAAAAAAATAAAACTAATAAAAACAAAATGTAAAACAAATTAAAAACAAGATCTAAAAGAAAAATGAAATTAATCAAATAAAAAATAAAAGGTGTACAACAAAAAAATCACAAGCAATATATAAACTGAAAAAATAAAATTAATAAAATAAATAAATTGTATAATAAAAATAAAAAGTATAGCACAAAAATTCACAAGCAATATATAAATTGAAAAAATAAAACTATTTAAAAAAAGAAATAAAAATAAATTAATAAAATTGTAAAATGTATACGACAAAATTCACAAGCAACATATAAACATAAAAAATAAATTTAATGAAATAAACTAAATTATATAAATAAAAATTTAAAACAAGACATAAAACAAAAATAAAATAAATAAATTAAATTCAATTATATATACAAAAGTTGCAAACAATATATAAACTGAAAAAATAAAACTAATTAAGTAAAAACAAAATAAATAAAAAAAAATAAAAACAAGACAAAAAAGAAAAAAAAAGAAAAAGAAAATGCACACAATGAAAAAATCACAAGTAATATATAAACTGAAAAAACCTTATAAAATAAACACAAAATAACTAAAAAATTAAAATGATGAAAATGAAATTAATAAAATACAAAATAAAATGTATACAACAAATATTTACAAGCAATATATAAACAAAAAATAAAACATAAAAAACATAAAACAAAATAAAATTAATGAAATAAAATACATATATATATATATATATATATAAAAAATCAAACAATATATAAACTAAAAAAATAATAAAACAAATTACATATACAAAAAATAAAACAAATGAAAACAAAATAAATAAAAAAATAAAAACAAGACATGAAACAAAAATAAAATTAATAAAATAAAATAAATCATATATACACAAAAACTGCAAGTAATATATAAACTGAAAAAATTAAACTAATAAAATTTAAACAAAAAAACGAATTAATAAAATAAAATAAATTATATATATACAACAAATTGCAAGCAATATATAAACTGAAAAAAGAAATCTGATTTGTTGGAGGTCTTTTTAAATAGGAAATAAAGAATTTTTTAAAAAATAGGATTTTCTGAAATCTGCATGTTAGATTAAATAATTTAGAGTTATTTGCAGTGACACAAAAATCTCAAACACCTTGCAAAACATAAGTAAAGCAAGTATGGTACTCACAGGGAAGGATTTAATGTTCCATTCTACAGCACTCTTTTCAGGAACCCATTTAGCCTGGCCCGTGGTGGTCTTAAATTTGGGGGAGTCAGCGTCACTGGGAACAGGAACTAAGATGGACACATTGTTGGCAGTGGAGCGGCTCTTGAACTGACTGCGGGCCTGGAGAACAGATGGAAGAACTATAGCACAACTTCGCGCTCTCAGTAAAACTTCCAAAGCTACACTTTCAGAAACTAAAGTTTCAGTACGGCAAGGGCAATTGGACAAAGCATGTTTATGTCAGAATCTGACAAGTCTTTGGACACAGCTCAGGTAAACTTCGAGCCATTCCCCAGGACAGAAGCCTGAAAGCTAATTACTGAAGGCAGGGAGTGTGCTAGAGGAGGCAAAGCAAGAATCAGTGGAGTGTGTAGATTGTGTGTATGTGTGCAGCTCTACCTTAACCTTGATCTCTACTCGACTGTGAGAGAACTTCTCTATTACGCTCTCAATCCATATTAGAGGCTTCACCTGTCAGAACACAGCAGTGACAGAGAAAAGAATAGAGCAGTAAGTCTGAGCCACTTATTGAGCCACTGACTTGCTTTTTTGACATACAATCTTCTTAAATAAATTAAACACGGTAACACTTCCAAAAGCAGAACATCATTTTGGAATGTAATATTACTATAGAATCCATTATATAGAATAATGTTTTTTAAAGGAATCTCTTCTGCTCATCAAGGCTGCATTTATTTGATCAAAAATTTAAAATAACAATTTTGTATTTTAATTCACTTTAAAACTATTTATTTTTGTGATGCAAAGCTGAATTTTCACCATCATTACTCCAGTCTTCAGTGTCACATGATCCTTCAGAAATCATTCTGATATACCAATTTATTAGCAATGTTGAAAACAGTTGATATTTGTTGAAACCTGTGATACTTTTTTCAAGATTCTTTGATGAATAAAACGTTTAAAAGTACAGAATTTATTTTAAATAGAAATCTTTTCTAACAATATAAATTTTTACATCACTTTTTATCAATTTAACACATTCTTAATGAATAAAAGTATTAATTTCTAACAAAAAAAATAAAAAATTAAATTAAAAAAATGTAAACGGTAGTGTACATTGTTAAAAAAATATGTCTATTTTAAACAAATGCTGTTGTTTTTAACATTTTATTAATAAAATAATCCTGAAAAAAGTTTTAAAGGTTCCAAAAAAATATTAAGCAGCACAACTGTTTTCAACATTGATAATAAATCAGCATTTTAGAATGATTTCTGAAAAATAATGTGACACTGAAGGCTGAATAATGCTGAAAATTCAGCTTTGCATCACAGAATTAAATTATATTTTAAAGTATATTCAAATAGAAAATCATTATTTTAAATTGCAATAATATTTCACAATATTACTGTTTTTTTGTATTTTTTATCAAATAAATGCAGTCTTGATGAGCATCTATCTAAAAAACATTAAAAAATCTTACCAATACCAAAGTTCTGAACAGCAGTATATATGAATTCATGTTTTAAAGTGACAGTAAAGTTATTTATAATGTTACAAAATACTTGTATTTCAATTATTCATTCTTTTTATTAAAGAAATTAATACAATAATTAAAATAATAATTAATAATTGTTTCCCAGGGATCCATTTCAAGTAAATGTTGTTCATAATTTTTTATATTTATTAAAAAAAAATCAGCATGAACACATAGGAATAAATTACTTGAACATATATTAAAATAGAAAACAATTATTATAAAATTATAAAATGTAACATCATAATATTTCACAGTGATTTAACAGTGTTTTTGGTTAAATAAATGCAGCCCTTGTAAGTAAAAAATACTTATTTTAAAACATTAAAAATCTTAAAGACTCTAAACTTTTGAATGGTAGTGTGTGTATATATATAGAAAACATAAAAAATGTTTCCATTTGAATTTTATCTTTGATCATTGAGCAACTTTATTAGTCAAAAAAAACATTTAAAAAAATTATGTAACTACTTCAAATTTATTTCTTCACACTGCAAGTGAAATATAAATGTAAATGCTTTTCACTACATATATATTATATACTACAGAAATAATAAGAGAGGTACAGAATGCTACTATCCTATTCAAAACCGAACCCTTGTTTCATGTTTTTGTTTGTCTTTCATTTCAAATTCTTTTAATTTAAAATTCTTTGTCTGTTTTTTACTTTGAAGTTTTTACGTTGAAGTCTTGTTTTCTCCTCATATACACAGAATTCTTTGATTCTTGTATATTTTTATTAAATAAAGCTCTCTGAGACCATATCACTACAACAGCACAAAAAAATCTAAAAAATAACTATGTTATAAATCAGCACATACATTTATTACATTAACTTTGATGTTTTAAATTACTATGCATTATAAAGACATCCATCTTTGACAAAATATGTCTAAACTCATTGATGGGAGAGCTGTATATATGCAGCACTGACCGTGGTGTTGAGTCTGTAAGACATTAGTTCAGATTCCCCATCAGGAGGGATGAAAGAGATAGTCCGGTCGTTCTCAAAGCGAGAGAGACGCACACACTGATGAAATTTCACATCTTCCAGCTCCACAGACTTGCTCTTCTCTCCTGAGAGAAAGCGAAACAGAAGCCCACAGAGCGAGCGGGGTGAATTCTAATATAAGAAAAGTGGTCACTGATGATTATAATTTGTGTAAAGCTAGTTAATCAACTTGAAAGCTGCACACACACACCACATATTCACACACACAGCGTCCCAATGTGTTTCCTGGAAATTGCAAACAATAGCACTTCTGTGAACCCAGGTAAGTGTGGAGGTATTTTATTTGTTTGACCTCAGCGAAGGAAAAGGCAGTGACTACAGAAGAGCTTCTTAATGATTCGGGGCCTCTGAGCCCCGAAACTCACTAATACCACAGGCCTGTGGGATTTCAGCAGCAGGAATGTGTGAGCGTGAGCCTCCCTTTATATTTATGAATGTATTCTGCTCCATCCAGGAGTGACATTTACAGTGGAACATGAAAGAGCTCTCAGAGGTTTGAGCTGGAACACAGAGGTCAGATCAGAAGCTCTGGGTGTCTGTGTCCTCTGCCGCAGATGAGACCTGCTGGGAGCCGCTGCAGCACCTACTGATGACATCAACTGCAGGGACTAAAGGTCGGAAAGGGGTTAGGATGGTCTCTTATAGCTCTCTGATTGGCTCCCCAGGGCCCACAGGCTGAGGCTTCGGGGAAAGTGGTTGGTGTTCAGAAGCAGAGGTACACTTTTAGGTACGCATCATTCGACTCGACAGTAAAAGCACTTTAAAGATAGCAGGTTTGACCAATCATTTATACATCAAATTATGTCGATTAAATAATTCTATAATATTGCATAATATTATACACAGAGTAGAATTTGTTTTGAAAAAAAAAAACCTTAATATATATATATATATATATACACACACACACACACACATATGGAATATGGAATTATGCTTTTGTGCTTTTGTTTTGAAGAAAACAAACTTTAAGATCACTTCTGTTATGGTTAAAACTATTTTAATATATATATATGTATATATATATAAATGAAGGATTCATTTGCAAAAACAGATAACTCTTTTCAAAAATCATGAAAATGACTTATTTTTTACATTTTTTTTTTGCATTCCAAGTAATATCAATCAAACTGCAGTTGGGTTGTTTTGATTCAATAATTATAACAACTAACAACTAAAAAATACAACTAACACAATAAAACAAAACAGGATAACACAATAAAAGACATGATTTATGAAAAACAATAAAAACGTAGTTATCTGTTTTTGCAAACTTTTCATATATATATATATATATATATATACACACACACACAATCATATCATATAAAAATATAATAATATTATTCATTACATCATATTAACTATGGAATAAAGCATATATATAGTTTATAATATATATAGTTTATAGTTTATATATTTTATATATATATATATATATATATCATACCATATAAAAATGTAATAATAATAATAATAATATAATCTATATTTGGAATTGCGTAATAATGTATTAACTATTAATTACATAATACTATACATGGAATAATGCTTTTGTTTTGAAGAAAACAAACTTAAAGATCAGTTCTGTTATTGTTAAAGTGAAAACTATTTTAATATGATATGATTTTATATGATATATATAGTTTATGTTTTTATCTATCTATCTAATTATATATCTCAAAATAACACTAAATATTAGATGAAATATTAGATGAAAAAACAGAAACTTAAGAGCTAAATCACATAAAATACATTCAATTACTATAATTACCAAAACAAAAACTGAATTACAATCATCTGAATAACAATATTTTCTAAACATAATTTAGACATTAATTTTAAACATTAATAAATATTACAATAGTATATAAATAATATTTAAATAACTGATTAAAATACTAATTCTAAATATTAATAAAATAACAGATTAAATACTCCACAAATCTTCCATTTGTGATTTAACAATTCGTGCATCACATGGTTAGGATCAATGAATGAATGAATGAATGATAAAAGTAACTGATCACTTCATAATGTGAAAATATGTCTTATCAACATTTGCAACTTGCATTTCCATTCTTGAGCCTGTTGAGGGCAGTGTTTTACTTGTCTAATTCTGATTCTACTGCTGCACTGAGAAGAGGCAGTTCTGCAAATGATGCAATAGCCGATTAACACCTTCTACCTTCAACTGTGTTCACAATACTTTGCACCATACTTCAGTTTTATAGTGGGAAGTAGCACAGGAAACAACCAGGTCTTTTTCACTTCCCTGAAACCATATCTGATATAACAGTTTCCTGCAAGCAAAATGAAAGCGTAGTTTGTAATGTCTACGAAACGTTGGTGAGGTCAACAGCTACAGCAGCATAACTTGGTTAATAGATGCATTTGATAAACTTACATTTATTTATTTGAACAAAAGACCATCACTCAATTAATCTGATATCAATTCCCTTTCTGTAACAAAGTAAATGCGCAGCGTCTCTGTTCTAGAATTCAAGCTGCATTTATGTGATTATCATTTGTGAAACGAACACCCGCTGGGTTAGGCCTGGGGTGAGGATTAACCAGGAGAATCAGATTAATGAAATTCACCTAGCAAGTGCAAATGAGAGAGATGCTTACTATAAAAACGGGTTAAGACAATCGACTGACTGCTTGACTAGCAGCCCTTGAAATTGAGTCACTTTAAAGCTGAAATGTGGCAAATGTGTCAGTCTTCGACGTGCGTTTACTGTAATGAATGTGCTTCTAAGACTAACAGGGAAGAGAAGAAATGTTTTTGTTTTCTTTATGCACAAAAAGTGTTCTCATAGCTTCATAACATTTTGTTTGAACCACTGATGTCACATGGGCTATTTTATATATGTCCTTACTAACTTTCTAGGCCTTGAACGTGTTACATTGCCACAGAGTGTGAAAATCAACTTACAAATGATTAACTTACTGCATAGCTGTCTCTGTACATAAAACTGAGAAAATTTTAACACCAAAAACTTTCAAATTTCAGTTTTAAAGATGGATAGGTATACTCACGGCCTGTGATCTCAAAGAGAACTTTGTCATTGAGTCCGAGCCTTAACTCGGGCATGCCTGACAAAACGACTTTGAGTTTGATGCAGCCCAAAATCTCGCTACGCAGAACACTGCCTGTAGCACTGACCTATAACGAACAAAAAACAGAGAAGATAAATGCAAAGCACAATAAAGAGTGGCAAGGTGCGATATTGCATCATCACCATTACTGCCATCTACAATTTATTACGCTCTGTCGGGCAAGGCAGTAACCGTGTGATTTGTGCCATAATGCTCTTGGAAAGATGGGGTTGAAGTGTGCTGCGATAACTACGGATATGGGAATGTAATATATTATATTATGGTAAAATATTAAAAGCATACAAGCTGGGCTCAGAAGGTAGATCTAAACCTCAAAAAGTCCACATCGATTCAATACCTCTGAGGGCTCTCGGATACAAGAGCCAGAAAAAGCCAGAGCGAGAGAAAGCTGCACGGATGAATAGCAATGCAGAATTAGAAAGCAATGAGACGTGATTTAGCTCTTAATCAGAAGAGTGGAGCTGCTCAGCGCTACTGTCTGCCAGCGTTTAGACCCCCCGACCCAGAGGAGCGCTAATGAATCCATCAAAAGCAGTCGGAGGGCTGAGAGTTAAGAAGCAGTAAAGAAAGGCAACAAGAACTTAAAGACGGCAGCTGCTTCCTCTCTTTCAATCAAAGGAAGTCTGGAGACTTGACCCTTGACCCTGGAGAACATGAAGGAGGTCGGCTGAGGTACAGTAGGATGATGGAGCGATAGCGCGGGCTGTTTGATATCTGCAATGAATACGCAAAACCGATTCAGTGTGTGGAAAGCGTTTTTTTTTTCCACAACATGGAAAGTAATATGCACATCAAGTTATTTTTACTTCTTCGAATAGGCCTAGGCAATGTGTGTTATTCTATTGTTATTTATTTACTTAAAACTTATTTTTTTGCATTTATGTGATCAAAAATACAGTAAAACAGTAATTTTGTGAAATAGTATTAATCAAAAAACAGAAATGTTATACAATTTAAAAAAAGCAGTTTTCATATATATTTTAAAATGGCTACATTTTTAGTAGCCATTATTCCAGTCTTCAGTGAAATAAAATTCTACAGAAATCATTCTAATATGCTGATTTAGAGCTGGAGAGACATGTTTATTTCATGGCAGCGCCATTTGCACTTAGTGTAAACAGCCTCTGTCGCTATTTACACTAAGTGCAAATAGCAATTATGCTATTTACACAATAGATGCTATTTACACTAAGTGAAAATAGCTGTTTTTTTAGCAATATGCCATTTACACTAAGTGTAAATAACTATAAATTCTATTTACACTGTGTTAAAATACCAGGATTTTCTGCTATTTATACTATTTATTGCAAATAGTGGCAATTATCTGCACCTCAGTATTGTAGTCCATTATGCAATAATAACGTATTGAGTATTTTTTTTATTTTTAATTCAAATTATGAAATGGCTCCTGCCTTTAAAGCCTTCCCTATACCTACCCTAACCCTACCCGATACTTTATTTTCAACTTTTTGATAATTTCCTTTATTTTTACTGAAACTAAAATCTTTCCGATGCTATATGATATTTGAAAAGGGAGAGAAAAGTTCGGCAAAGGTAGATTCGAACCCGGGGCGATCGCGTCAAAAAGTCTACGACACACACTTTACCATATACGCCACTGGAGCTGGTGTTTTATAGCCAGCTTTTGTATTCTTGACTAGTCCAATCACACATTAGTGGGTGGAGTTAGTGTAAATAGCCTCTGCCAACAAGGCAGACTATTGGCACTTGTGTAAATAGACACCGTTATTTTTACTGGTAACACTTTACAAAAAG
Source organism: Labeo catla (assembly GCA_012976165.1). Lineage (NCBI taxonomy): Eukaryota > Metazoa > Chordata > Actinopteri > Cypriniformes > Cyprinidae > Labeo > Labeo catla. Next base: position 1,254,791 of record VONZ01000001.1, read on the forward strand.
GTTCATAAGTTAAAATTGGTGAACTGCTTTAGTTAACATGAACTAAGAACTAACAATTGTTCTACAGCATTTATTAATCTTAGTTAATTTCAACATTTACTAATGCATTATTAAAATAGAAAGTTGTGCTTGTTAACATTAGTTAATGAATTGTGAACTAACATGAACTAACTATTAACGACTGTATTTTCATTACCTAACATTAACAAAGATTAATAAATGCTGAAATAAATGTATTGTTCATTGTTTATTCATGTTAGTTAATACACTAACTAAGGGGTGCAATCCCCTCAACCCTGTTCCTGGGTCTACCTTCCTGCAGAGTTTAGTTCCAACCCTGATCAAACACACCTGTCTGTAATTATCAAGTGCTCCTTCAGATCCTAATTAGTTGGTTCAGGTGTGTTTGATCAGGGTTGGTTCTAAACTTTGCAGGAAGGTCGATCACCAGGACCAGGGTTGAGCAGCCCTGCACTAACTAATGTTAACTAATGGAAAGTGTTACTTTTTTTTATAATATTTTTTATTTTTATTTTTTATTTTTTTGGTGCTGATTAATACCTTTGTGAAAACTGTAACACATTTTTTCAGCACTCTTTGATGAGCAGAGTGTTCAAAAGAACTGTATTTATTTATTGCGAATCTATAAACAGTTTGATAGAAATCATTTGAAACAATGTTGTTACCGTCAATTTTGCTAAATTTACTGCATCATCCTTGCTAAATATTAATTTCTTAAAACCTTAACTAATTTCCTAATTAACTTAATAAAAATCTTAGTGACTGCCAACTTTTAAACGTTAGTGTATGAATAAATTTCACTACAGTATACTAACTACAGTATATTCAGCTCACCAATAGGTTGACAGACTCAATGACATCCATGAAGACTTCATTTTTCCTGTATTTGATGCCCTCTGACCTCCAAGACACAGCATTGGTTACAGTAGCTGGGGGTCGTGGTGCTCCCACCTCCAGCTTATGCCCCTGTTGGGTGATGTACCTGGGGTGAAAGTGAAAGAAGACCATCAGGACATGCTAACATAAATAGTGCAAGGAAATGACAATTAGTATTAAAAAAATAATATATCATATCAGCCCACCAGTGCATGTCAGCCATTATCAATATGATGAGCATCATTATTTGTCACTAGACAAGTGAAGTAACTACAGAGAGTATGTAAACAGACCTCTGGTGCTTATTAGAACTCATGGGAAGAACATGGCTGCCCCTTGGGACAGACAGGCTGACAAACACCTCACCTTGTTTTTCTTTTTTTGCATTTCCATCACATATATCTGCACAATTTACCTCACCACAAATCTTTCATCTGTGGTATATGAAAAACACAACTGCAAATAGAAATAAATGTGAACACTAACATTATATACATAATAGAGTCTTCAACCATCCCTGATGAACATTACCAAATGAGTAGCTACACCAAAACTCTAAATAGTCAAAAATAGGTTTCCTAATTCATTCCCAATTGAATCTGTGAGAATGACATTTTCAGAACAAGTTCTGAGAAGTGTGGCTCTGTATGTGTGTGCGCTCTAACCTCAAGTTTCTCCTGTTGACAGGGTATTGTGTTGCTGTCTGTGAGAGCTAGCAATAATTAGCTACCCGCTAAGTGGCTGCCAGCAAACTGAGAACCACTTATAAAACTGGAAGATGTTTATGAACTGACTTACATATGCCTGTACTATGTTTTTAATTTCTTTTATGTAGTTAGAATGTTCTGGGTTTATATGTACTTTGTAAAAAGTACTTTTCAATTCTTTAAGGTTAAAACATTTTGAATTAGCTAAATGAGTTAGCATTTTATGTTTTGAATATTTTTAAATCTTCTAAAAAGGTAAATGGCCAGGAAGTGCTGTCATCTGCTCAAAGGGTTAAGTCAGCCATATATATTTCAGTTATTCAGTATGAATTTCCAAATGAATTTGTATGAATTTTCAACAAATTTGACTACGAAAAATGTCTCTTTATGCTTAGATATGACCGTATATTGCATTTTTCACGTCTAATAATCTCTATAGGCATTATAAAACACAAACAACTGCATTTTGTCTAGCTGTGCCCTCTGCACAAAGCATATACAGTGACTTATGAATAGCGCTGAGCTTGAATAGTGAATGGTGACCCCTCACTGGACTGTTAGTGAGGGATGAATAGTGTTTTCTGAGCAGTGAAAGCTAGAACTTACTCTAGTAAAATCTTGCTGTCAGTGGTCTGAGGGAATCCAAAGTCCATGACTTCATCCATTAGCTCATATACCGTCACAAAATTGTCTCGAATACTCTCTTCTTCCAGTGACTTGAAATATTCAGTGAACACCTGCAAACAAATGGCCAGTACAAGACTACTAAATGTACATAAATTTGGTAAAGATTTATTACAATGAGAAAATTTGCTACAGCATAGGGTGATGATGTTTACACAGCCAACAAGATTGTGCCGTGTAAGGTTTTATGGAAGGCGTTGTCATGTTGATAGATATAAAACATACTTACCTCCACTAATTTGTACAGGAAGGAGTATACAAGAGCAGCATTGGTATTCTTCTTTGTTATGGCAACCACTGAGTAAAATCTGTTAAGTATTAAATACACTAGACATTTGTAGAGCTGTTACTGTAAAATAAATAAATATTATACTTTTACATTTAAAAAAGAGGATACAGTAGAGGTTGCTGTGCTTTATCCAGAGGAAGTGGGTAGAGCCATGAATAACCACTGGTGACAAATCTGCATCTTCCTCTCTCTTCATCATTATAGGCATAAAGTTGTCAATCTCATTCATGTCCACACTACCCATGTAGTTTCGACATATGAGCACCTTAGAGATTGAAAACATAAAATGTGAGTGCATTCCATATAAAGGCATGTCCTTTCGACTATATTAATACAACAAACGAAAAGCTCATTGAAAAAACCCTGAGGTTCTTTCAGTAAATAAAAAGAATCTTTCATTTTTCTTAGAGATTTTTTGGCATCAGTCATCATGCAAAATGGACTCCTTACAGCCTCAAAGCTGTAAACACTCGTAATGAATTCTCAGGCCAAAAGGACACTTGCAGCACAAGGTTTGTTTGCACTGACTCAAATCAGCCTGTAAATATGTTAACAGCTCAATCAGTATGATCTATGAAACAATATACTTGCGTCTAATCAATCAAGATACAATCAAATGCTGACAGATACATTTAAGGTGTTATAGTAGGGTGAAACTTAAAGATCAGTGAAGTCTGACTTTAACGTGGCTGGTGCTGAGGTATTCCTTCAGATGGAGATATTGGATTGCTCTAGGGCACAGACAAGACCGCTTTCATCAGCACTGCCAAAATCCAGGGGTGTATTGGAGGGTAATCCATTCCACTGAGACCCTGAGGCTCTGTTTTCATGGAAACACTCCCATCCATCCACTACTACTTTCAACATCTTGCAAATGTGCTCAGAGCTACTCTTTATATATACGCATTTCTTCATATTTAATTTTTGTTGTTGTTGTTTTAGAAAACAAAGCTGTTTAATCAAAAATTAGACATCAGTAATACTGTGAAATATTACTACAATTTAGAATGACTGTGTTCTGTTTGAATATATTTTAACATGTAAATTATTCCTGTGATGGCAAAGCAGACATTAATTCGCACCTCACATGATCCTTCAGAATTTATTCCAGTATTGGTGCTTAAGAAATTCTTTATTTAATTTATTATTATTATTGGTGCTTAATATTTTTGTGGCAACCGTGATACAGTATTAACAAAAGTTTGGGATAAGTAAGATTTAAAAAAAAGAAAAAAATAGTACTTTTATTCCGCAGGAATGCATTTAATTGACTTAAAAGTGGCTGTAAAGCCATTTTACAAAAGATTTCCATTTCAAATAAATGCTCTTTTGAACTTTTGGAGTGTATATCTTTATTTAACATTTATTTTAAGAAAGTATTGATATTTTTTTTTCTAACACTTTACAATACGGTTCATTAGTTAACACGAACTAAGAATGAACAATACTTACACAGCATTTATTAATCTTAGTTAATGATAATTTAAGCATTTACTAATGCATTATTAAAAATCACAAGTGTGTTTGTTAACATTAGTTAATGCACTGTGAACTCACATGAACTAACAATGAACGACTGTATTGTTTATTAACTAACATTAGCAAAGATTAATAAATAATGTAAAAAATGTAGTTCATTGTTCGTTCATGTTAGTTAATACATTAACTAACGTTAACTAGTAGTACTTTTTTGTTAGCAGGAATAACTTTAACATTACATTATACATTAATAACATTAACATTGCAATCGTCTTCAGTGACAGTGCTAACTTTAAGGGTGTGATGGGTAGGGTGTATCTGTCTTGTGCCCTATTTACATCATTAGTTGTTTCAGAAACCTTCAAGTAAGTAAATACAAGAATTTACTTCAGCAACTAATCTTCAAACCTCGATTATCTGTAGCTACATCTGTTTCAAATAAAGTGTGACAGTCAATCCTGAGAGTATAAACTGTACGACCTTTCTCTGACAGGTGCACACGCTCTTACCTTGCCTTTAAGGTCCAGGATGAAGATCGCAGACGCTGCCATCCTTATCAAAGCTGTTGTATGACCCGAAGCGACTGATAGGAGTCAAAGTTTTGTGAATTCGGTAAAGTTTGATCAAGTGAAATGAACAGAGATCTTCCCCATCCCTTACATGCGTGTCTTCCGGGTTTGGAGGCGTCTAACCGGTTGTGCAGCTCGAGCTTGTTGCTGTGGTGTAAACTGCGAGAGACGCCACGCGTCAAAACTAGAACGCCGCCGTTCGAATTAACCGAGCGATCTACGCGGTTTCGTCGCGTCGCTTTGTTGAAATGTATAAGCTGTTTGACGTAAGTTCAACTACTTTCAGGTGACAATGCTTTATTAAAAAGTAGATACAAATAAAAAGCCTACCAACACGACATTCGTTTAGAATGAAATGAATACCATGCAATGTTTAATTTGTGTTATATTATATAAACAATATCAAAATATATAATAATATCATTAATAACATTGTAATATTTAATTCTAGGCTAAATAATAAAGTACACAAAGGCGGCGCCCAGTGGCCAATGAAAGAACGTTTTCTCAAAAAAAAAAAAAATAGAAATGAAGAGAAACATACAAAATACAAAATATGTATGGTCCAGAACGCAATTGAACTGAAAGTAAATGTAAATCCAATTTCTAGAAAGACAAATCATTTAATCATTTAAAATAAAGTGTTACAATAACTTTCATTAATAATGTCAAAGAAATTGTATAAATGCGTATATGCCTACTGTACATTCAAATGTCATTCAACTGTGATTCATATATTTTCAGATGCTTTCAAAAAAGTGGCCCTATAAACTATTTGGACATATATGCCAAAATAGAGCAGAAAATATTAAAATAGAAAAGATTTTTCAGTAACACTTTACAATAAGGTGTCAATTGTTAACATTAGTTAATGTAGGGCCTATTAACTAACAAGATTTACTATGAACAATACATTTATTGCAGTATTTATTAATCTTTGTTAATGTTAGTTAATAAAAATAGTTGTTCATTGTTCATGCTAGTTCACAGTGCATTAGCTAATGTTAACAAACACAACTTTTTTTTTTTTAATATTGTAATTTTGCATTAGTAAATGCTGAAATGCCATCCAGGTATAGTTTATTCCTAATTCATGTTTACTAATGTAGTTAACTAATGTTAGCTAGTGAACCTTATTGTAAAGCGTTATCAATTTTTCATTGGAAATATTACACCAAGTGGCTTAAGTATTCAAATACTTAGGGCCACTGTATATTCTTCTCTTTTTTTTCAATGAATTATTCACAAAATAGTTCAGCAACTGATTATGAAGTATGTATGTTTGTTAATGATTACTTAATGCAAGTTATTCCTCATTCACTTCCTCATTCAATCTCTTCTTCCTCATCATCGTCATCAGTCAGTGTTGCTGCTCTTGCGGCTCTCTCTGTCTCACTCGCTTGAATATAGTTATCTTCAATAAACCCGTCATCATCCTCCTCAACGCCATTGGTAGGCGCAGCTGTGCGAGTCCCGGGGCCACCCTGGGTCGAGAATCCCACCTCAAAATTTGCAGGGTCACACTGACTCGTGGCATCTACTTCACTGAGCCTGGAGTGTCTGTAGCTCGCCAGATACTCGTGCAAGACTTTGTACTTGGCCATCAAAGCGATAAAAACAGAGAGGGTGATAGCTGACCCCAGAACAGCCACAAGGACCTTCCAGCTTTCTGAAGACCTTTTGGGTTCACTTGTTGGTGAAGCTGAAACTGTTATTTATAATGGTTAGATTAGTCTCAGATGTAATCACAGGTAATAATGTAATCACACTAGATTGCATGGGAAAAAAAAGTTTTTGACCATTAGTTTGTACTGTACTGTTGCTTTGTGGTTGTATTGTTTTCATTGCGAATAGTTTACGAAGAAAGACTCCATGGTTGACATCCTTAAAATAGCCTGCAATGAGAAAAACAAATGATATAAAAAAATTATAGTCCAATTCCATATCTAAAAAACATTGCTTTGCAAATTGCTTATTTTCCATATAATATAATTAATGCAGAGAAAATTGCTGAAAGACATAAAAAAATGCAATTCACTCATAAAATTACTTGAATGCACATCTTTTGTGATTTGAAAGTTAAGTTAGTTAAGTTTCTGTTTTATAATTTATTTTGTGCTTTTATTTCATAATTAAAATAAATGAATTTTTTTATTATTTTAGAGTTGACTCACAGTAAAAATGTCAGGTTGATACAACTGTATTGATATCATAATTTTTAAAAAAGGATTTTTTAAAATACTGAAATACTAAAATACTTTTTAGTTTTCAGTTTCTTGTTTTAAAAAAAAATTCAAACTAAAAAGTGGCTTGTAGTCTATTATTATTTCTTCAAAAATCAATAAGTTCTGCAAGGAAAAACAGAATTTTTTAATTTTTAAAAATTAATAAAATAAATGACAGTTTATTACAGATTCTAAAATGTCATGTGGTCATGAGTCCTCAGAAACATAATCTTTCCTGAATTAAAAGTTCATAATAATTACAACAACAATAATTCAATATTTAAAAATGTGTACACTTGCATTTTAAGGTGTAAGGAAATTATTTTTCATTTGATGGTTACACCACATTACATTTTTAAAGTCATTCAAATAGAACATCTCTTGAAAATGGTATAACAATTTTTCAAATCCATATGAAACCAACATGAAAGCAATGATACATTTCTAAGGCACAGACACTACACTCCTAGGCAAAAGTTTTTTTAAAAATATTTTTTAAAGAAGTCTTTTCTGCTCACTAAGCCTGCATTTATTTGATCCAAAGTACAGCAAAACCAGTAACATTTTGAAATATTTTTACCATTTAAAATAACTGGTTTCTATTTGAATACATTTTAAAATGTAATTTATTCCTTTGATTTCAAATCTGAATTTTAGCATCATTACTCAAGTCATACAATCCTTTAGAAATCATTCTAATATTTTGATTTGCTGCTCAAAAAACTTTTATTATTATTATTATTATTATTATGTTAAAAACAGCTCAGCAGAATGTTTTCAGGTTTCTTTGATGAAAGTTCAGAAGAACAACATTTATCTAAAATAGAAATCTTTTGTAACATTATAATGTCTTTATCATCACTTTTGATCGATTTAAAACGTAGTTGCTAAATAAAAGTATTTATTAATAGAATTTCTATAATTTTTCTAGAATTTAATGTTACAAAAGCTTTTAATTTCAGATAATGCTGATTTTTGGATCTTTCTATTCATCAAACAATCTTGAACAAAAAAAATTTACTGTTTTAAATATTGATCATAATACCCAAGAGATAATAGTAATAATAATAATAATAATAATAATAAATGTTTCTTGAATAGCAAATCAACATATTAGAATGATTTCTAAAGGATCACGTAACACACTGAAGGCTGGAGTAATGATGCTGAAAATTTAGCTTTGATCACAGGAATAAATTACATTTTAAAATATATTCAAACAGAAAATAGTTATTTTAAATACTAAAAATATTTCAAAATTGTACTGTTTTTGCTGAACTTTTGATAAAGTAAATGTAGACTTGGTGAGCAGAAAAGACTTCTTTGAAAAACATTAAAAATCTTACTGTTCAAAAACTTTTGACTGGTAGTGTAGATTTGTAAATGATTTCTATTTTTCACTCTAACAGTACCTCACTAACCTAAGTAATGAACAAAATCTAATACAGATGAGATAAAAGTCTTCATACCATCATAGTGGTCATCCTGTGCTGTGCGTTTTGATGCTCTGCTAATCAATACTCTTTCTCCCACTTTCTGTCTATTATTCTCTTCTCCTCTGATTTCCACAAATGGACTCAATCTCAGGTCTTTAACTGCAGTCGACTGAACGTCCCCCAGGAAGAGCATCTGTAAACTGGAAAGGCTGGTCAGAGCGTCTGCCTCCACTGCGGCCAGTTTACACCTACTCAGGTCTAGTACTTTAAGAGAAGAAAAGCTGTAGAGATGCTCTTTTAACAGTAGGGGGAGGTAGTTGCCTGATAGGTTGAGTGAAACTAAATGGCTGAAGAGGTTCAGCCGCTTGAAGCTATCAATGTGGGTCAAGTCTAAGAGATTGTCAGACAGGTCCAGTTCGGTTACGTTCATCCAGATGTGCTTTGGTACTGATGTAAGTCTTTTCCCACTACAGTCAAATGTAGCCTGGAAAAAAAAAAAAGAAAAGGTATATGGTTATGAAACTTACTTCTGGAATCAGCAAGAGTCAATTGAAATTGTATTAGAGGATTAAAAACAAACAAACAGGCATTTACATATACTATAATTTAGCTCTGTTCAATAAATATGTAAAAAGAAAGTTAAAAAGGCCATATTAACCACTTGCGGTTTTAAACAATAAACAAGAACTGTATTTTCTCACGACTTGAACCACTAACAGACTGGGTAAACCTCTGTCACCAAAAACAGGAAACAAGTGCCTACAAACAGGATACTCCTGATGTAGCAGCACTTGCTCTGGCTCAGGGAACAAAAGAGGCCAGTGTGTGTTGTTTTTCCTCACCGTCTCTCTGTTGACCGTACATGAGCCCATGGTCTGGAGTGTGTAGCATGATCCTGAGACCCAAAAACACAGGAGCACACACACTTTGTGTGCAGCAGACCCCATGTTTTCCTGCTTCCTGCACAAATCACAGTTAAAGATGATAAATGGCAAACACTGCAATGACCTTCAGCACTGCAAAAGCCTGAGTTCTGGTGCCGTTTCATAATTGTATAATGTCAAATGAATCTTTGCTTTATTGGGTAGTCAAGGCTGGTTATTGACCCTGTCAGAACAATGGAAAGAATAGAAAACATCCCACACACTTTGTAGCTTGCAAATCTGTATTTGCAACTGCAAAATGTGGTACAAACTTATCAATTGTTACATCTTTTTTGTTGGTGCAACCTAATATAGATTGATTCAATTACATTACCAGTCAAAAGTTTTTGAACAGTAAGATTTTTAATGTTTTTTAAAGAAGTCTCTGCTGCTCACCAAGCCGGCATTTATTTGATTTAAAGCACAGCAAAAACAGTACAATTTTGAAATATTTTTACTATTTAAAATAACCATTTTCTATTTTAATATATTTCAAAATATAATTTATTCCTAGGATTTCAATGCTGAATTTTTGGCATCATTACTCCAGTCATATGATTCTTCAGAAATCATTCTAATATGCTGATTTGCTGCTCAAAACACATTATTATTATATTGAAAACAGCTGAGTAGAATTTTTTCAAGTTCAGAAGAACATCATTTATATTAAATAGAAATCTTTTGTAACATTATAAATGTCTTTATCATCACTTTTAATCAATTTAAAGCATCCTTGCTAAATAAAAGTATTAATTTATATAATTTATTTCCAAAAAAATTATACTGACTCCAAGCTTTTGAATGGTATAGTGTATAATGTTACAAAAGCTTTTTTATTTCAGATAAATGCTGATCTTTGGATCTTTCTATTTACCAAAGAAGCCTAAAAAATGTATTCAACTGTTTTGAGTATTGATAATAATAATAATAAAATGTTTCTTGAAAAGCAAATCAGCATATTAGAGTGATTTCTGAAGAATCATGTGACACTGAAGACTGGAGTAATGATGCTGAAATTTTAGCTTTGATGACAGGAATAAATTACATTTAAAAATATATTCAAATAAAAAGCAGCTATTTTAAATAGTAAAAATATTTCACAATATTACTGCTTTTGCTGTATTTTGGATCAAACAAATGCAGGCTTGGTGAGCAGAAGAGACTTCTTTAAAAAAACATGACAAATCTTACTGTTCAAAAACTTTTGACTGGTAATGTATATATAAATTATATTTTTGACTCGATTAAAACACATTGTTTGTTACCATTTGTATGAAGCTCTGTGAAAGTTAACATTTATAAAATACTTTGTTAAACATTTCTAAAATCTAAAATAGTAGGTTTTTTTATTCTTTCAGTGCTCCATATATAAACCTATATGAAATTGTGTCATTACATTAATTGCAAATAATTCAAAAAAATCTAACATTCATGAGGTTCCTGTAAACAGGAACAAGAACTCTAACATGCTGACACATTAGCGATCTACCACAAGACTCAGCATAATCCTACAGCAAACAACAACCTAATGCATTTACTGTAAAACACAGAAAGTAAACAATAAATTTCTGCAAACATATTTAACCACAGAATGCTAAAACTGTCCAATAAGAATCCAAGATTCCAGAGAGTGACATAACAAGGTGCAATATGGGTAATAAAGTACAAAAAAAGTGTAATACAAAACAATAAAGTTGATGTGTGCTACAATTTCAAAGAACTTGTTTAAGTGACCAGGTAAATAACCTAAAAAATTAACTTCTGAATTGTTAATGATCGCAAATATATCGTGAAAATTAATCATAAATCCAATAATACTTGTCACTACTACTATCTTAAAACAATTTTACTACCTTAGTGAAAAACAAATATACCAAAATGTTTTTGAAATACATTTATTTCATGATAAGTATACTACAAATTCATTTAGATAATAAAAACACCCTGCAATTGTACTTGTAGTTTACTAAACTGATATACTTAAAGTCTACTAAACTGGAACAACTCATTTTGTGGAAGTAGTAATAAGGTCTAAAAAAAGATATACTGAAGTATATAAAGTGAAACTATTGCAAGTATACTTTAGGTACGGTTTAAATATCTTACATTTAAAAACCGATATTATTCAAAAATCACAAAATCCTCCTCACCAGTGGCATTAAAACACATTTTAGGCATAATACTAAGAAATGTGCATTGTGCACAAGTAGTGCTCTAAATGAAGTTTAATTATAATTTTCATATCAGGAAGTCTCAAGCTATATGTCAGTAAATATGCTAACAGATTTAAACTATACTTAGTATGAAATAAATGTATTTTTAATATGTTACTTGTTTTTAAACAATCTGGTCTTATAAGAAAGAGTAAGTATCTGAAGAGGGGGCAATTTTTAAAGAAAGAGTATGAAAGCATGAACGTCCACCTTTAAAACTGCCAGACTGCAGACTGCATAAAAAAATGCAAATTATGTTGTAAAATAGTTATGGATTGCCATAAGAATGTGTTGGAATAATACATGTGTACATACTGTACACTGTAAAAAACAATTTGTTGAGTCAACTTAAAATAATTTGTAACCTAGCTGCCTTAAAATTTTAAGTTCAGTTAACTCAAAAAAAAGTTTATTCAACTTGAAATGTTAAATTATAGTAAGTGACAACTTAGATATTTGAGTTGAATCAACTTAAAATTTTAAGGTAGCTGGGTTACCCATCTGTTAAGTTTAGCAAACACAAATATCTAAGTTGTTACTTAGTACGACTTCAAGTTGACTAAACTTATTTTAGTTGACTGAACTTAAAATTTTAAGGCAGCAGGGTAACAATTTATTTTAAGCTGACTCAACAAATTGTGTTTTTTTATTTTTTACAGTGTATGTATAAAGCAAACAGTGTTTTTATGTTTTATCTCACGGGCTTTAGCATTTCCTGCTTATCTCCTCATGGCGTCCACAGGGGCCACATTTCATAGAGAGTTCAATATTTTTTTATAGGGGCCCTTCCTCTTGTTCCCTCCCTCTCCCACTATTCATTTCAGGCTGTAAACACTCCTTAGGAGCTGCTTTTATCTCTTCCTGTCTCAGGACGCCCCTGTAACAGCATACCTGCAGGATCTGAGTATCAGCCAGGTTGGAAGTGTCTGCCTGTGCGTATGGTTATAAATGTGAGAAAGACAGCTTCAGAAAAGGTGCGGTAAAGGCAGGAACTGATAGGATCCTGAGTTCACCTTTATCTCCTTACGCTGCTTGCAAACTAACAGCCCCCAGATGCTTTCCCAGACCTAAGTGTGTAGGTCCAAACACGGACGGAAATACGGCAGAGAAAGGAGTCTTTCACTTGACCTCCTCAAGATCAAGTATACACTACATATACACCCACCTCTGTTTACTCCTAGGATGTATGTTACTGATTACACTGGCACTAAGGACTTTGTATTGTTGTTTTCGCATATAGAACAATCTGAAAACTATACTTTGATGCATCAGTTATGAATCTAATTTAAATTGTTACCTGCATGAAGTTCCTGAAAAAGTTAGAGCATTAAAACGTCTCTATTTACGTTTATCCATATTATTTTGTTTTTTATTAGCATTAGTACAGTGCACAAAATAAGAAGTAGTAGTAGTAGTTGGGTTAGGCCTACCTTTTTAAATGTTCCTGTGATACATTAGACAATATTGTTAAGTCTCATCCGTCTGTTTAGCAAGTAATGTGCGGTTAACTATGTTGATTCCCATAATAGTTCACTTTACCTTCCCTAGCAGTTGGCTTGTTGTGGTTGACAACAGAATGTAAAACAGCATGAGGGTTGATAGGTGGAAATGTGTGGTCATCAAACATTATACTAGCAACCTTGAACAATGTATTAAGATATTGTCTTCCTCATATGTGCCAAAGAGATCACATGTTGGGTTTTGAATTGCTTTTGTCATGTTAAAAAGCTATTTAACAACCATATACATATATAGAGATAAATGTAAGCATCAGAATACAGTGAAAGACATGTTGTGAGGCAACTCACCTGAGATTTGGCTCTTCTGGTGATTCAGAATATGTCAAAACGAATGTTTTTTCTCCTCATGCATCACATTTTAACATGGTTCATTTTGTTAGCCATTTCCAAGATTAAGGAAATGGCAGGTAGGTTGTGCAAAGGTTGCTGGAGGTGTGTCCTTAGCTTGTCATTCTTAAATGAAGTTAATTTGTAACTAGATGTCACATGGAGCTCTATTTCTTCTATTTCACCTTGCAGTTGACATTTGAACTGATGACACAAAATATTACATACAAACACAAGTAATCTATAAACTTTAACACACAGTTTTTTTTTTATGTTACTATATTTTAGATTTATATAATATAAATATGTGACACTGGACCACAAAACCAGTCATAAGAAGCACAGGTATATTTGTAGCTGTAGCCAAAAATACATTGTATTTTGTCAAAATTATCTATTTTTCTTTTATGCCAAAAATCATTAGGATATTAAGTAAAGATCAGGTTCCATGAAGATGTTTTGTAAACTTCCTACTGTAAATATATCAAAACGTAATTTTTAATTAGTAATATGCAGTGCTTAGAACTACATTTGGGCAACTTTAAAGGTGATTTTCTCAATATATTTCGATTTTTTTGCACCCTCAGTTTCCAGAGGTTCAAATAGTTGTATCTCAGCCAAATATTGTCCTATCGTAACAAACCATACATCAGTGGAAAGCGTATTTATCAGCTTTCAGATGATGTATAAATCTCAATTTAAACAAAAATGACTCTTATGACTTGTTTTGTGGTCCAGGACTTTATTTTGCGATGACAACCGGCTGAATGTACAATATATTTCACAGTTCTAATAAGGAAAAACAACTCGTCATTCTGTCTTTTCCCCTCAGCTCAGAATAGGAGTTTATATCCCACACTTCTGGCTTTTTTCCCCTCAGAATTGACAAACTCACTATTTCTGAGTTAAATCGAGTTATAAAGTCTGAATTAGGAGATATAAACTAAAATTTGCAAGAAAAATAAAAGTCAGAATTGACAGATAAAATAAATAAATGATTTGTAAAAATGTTAACAGTAACAGGTTTAAATAATATTTCATGCTGTAACTGTAGGGCTAATACAACACGTCCCCTATGAACAGCATATGTGAATATTACGTAGACGTATTGTTTAAAGCAAATTCATGCTTTAAAAGTGGAGTAATCATAACAGTTTTCATCCATAGTGTGTCCGTTTAAACGTCTGCGTTTAGCTTCAAATGGCGTCTTTGACGACAGTATTCTATAAAAATTATTTGCATTCTGGTTCTGACATCAAAAGGCACAAAAATAGTTTTTTTCTCTTATTCCATTGATTTTACCCATTTACCGTGTTTTTCTGCAACTACTATGCGTGCGCAGCTGCGAGTGACGTAACTGTGACGTCTGCTCCAAATTTGTCTATATCGAAGACAAAAAGGCAAACCATTTTTGGACTGACAATTAAATTTTTATTGCTGAAATAATATGAAGTGATTAAGAAATGATAAGAAATTGAAATACATCAGCAAACACTAACAAAAACATTTATACAAATTGCTTAAGGGATATTTATTAGCTCTGATCTACATGAACAATCTATAATCTACATTAATTAGTACACTCACTCACTGACCACAAAAAAGGACATGGTATGTGTTAAAAAAAAAAAAAAAATGAAAGGACGGATAGAGAATCACAGCACAGTATAAGTACAGCTGTGATGGCTTCATTCTCTTTAACAGGAAAAAACAACCTGAACTCCACAACAATGGATAGTTTGTCTTATAGGAGACACAAATGGTCAAGGTGTCCGTGTTTGGCACTTAAACTGCTGTTATTGCTGTTTGCATGAGAGCATCTGTCAGCATCTGGGATGTAACATCTTTTTTTTTATACATTCCTGTAGCTCAAACAGTAGAGCATAATGCTTGCAACAACAAGGTCATAGGGTCAGTTCAGGAATGCATGAACTGTTCAAATGTATACCTTAAATGCAATGTAAGTCACTTTGGATAAAAGCGCCTACCAAATAAGTTCATTTGTTTTTCTCCTCTCTCTTCATTGAGCCAAATCCGCCCCAAAGTTTTTTATATGTGACCCAGGCATCTCACATACCAGACCCATTGTTTTGCAGGGAAAGCCTATTCATCTGATCACTGTGGTGGTCTCACTCCCTTTTAGCATTTGAAAAACACTCATTTCCTTTGGTAATGGCAGCTGAAAATCAAGCTCCCTGCAAAAGAAAAGTAATTTGTCCTAGAAGTACGTTAATTGTGATTTTATCGCCAAAGTGTTTTGCTTGGCTTCACTTAGTGTGTGAACACACACATTTTCACTTCTATATGATCTGTGCTTTAATGCATTGCTACACTAGTCACAGTATATGTTCCCATCTTATATTAGGTGGCCTTAACTACTATGTAGCTACATTTAAATTAACCATTTGGTACAATGCACTTATTGTGCACTACATACATGTTTTTACATTGTACTTATATTTAAAAAAATACCTGCATGTAATTACATCTGTAATTAATTTCTATAATTAGGGGTTCAAGCACGTAGCGCTGAAAAAGATGGTGGTACTCACATCGCCTACAACGTCACCAAGTCTCGGCCCAATTGGTCTGACGGGGGCGCTACAGTGATCAAAAGTATGAAATCCCTCATAACTCCCAAACCGGCATTTACAGGCCAAAATGTCTTATGTTGTTGGAATCCTTGGCTCACACCGGACAAAACGCATGCCTCAGATTTGACTAGTTAGCCTGGCGAAATTTTGGGGTATTTTGGATTTTTTGCAAAACCTACCTTTGCGAACTAGTCCTGGGTTTTTCACCCGATCGGAACCAAACCAGTGCAGAAAGATTCTCTGGAGACCGTATATCAATAATTCTCAAAAAAAGTCTAACCTTTGACTTATCGTCGCAAAGGAACACCAAAACTTTCAAAAGGAGCAGGGCCATTTTTAGTAAAATCGCTATAACTCCTGAACAGTATGAGATATCTTCACCAAACTCTTACAGAATACTTATGTAAGAGCTCAATCTGAGGTTGCAGGACAAAAATCGCAGAGCTTGGCAACTTGCTGGCGTTATAAGAGGGAAAACATAAAAATGGCTATAACTACGCAACCATTTGTCCTATCAACATGAAAATTGCTGTTTACGGTCTTGGTCCAAAGTGCCACAAGTGTCTATAAGGACACTTGCATATCTCAAAAAACATGGCCACCATTGGCCAATGAAGTATGAGTACCTATTGGACATGGATAACAGAGTTTGAATGGAACGAAACTCGGTGGGCCTATTTGACTCATGGCCCCAAAGGTCCGTGAGAAATTTGAAAGAAATTTTTTAATTGCATTTTTTAAGGGTGTAAATGATTGTGCATTGTGTGGTTTTTTGCACATATGTTTGTTTCATATGACAGAACTCCTCATTCCAGACAACTTTGCAAACTAGTCCTAGGTTTTTCGCTGCAGCTCAATTCTCTGGACTCTCTAGGTCAAAAATTATCAAAAAAAAAAATGTTGAAATTTGTAGATTATTGCTGCTGCAAAGCAGAATAGGAACTTGTTACGCCAATACAGTGCTGTATTTAAGACATACTGCTGCTGCACATATAATAACCTGTAGCAGATCTATACAGGTGGAGCTGGGGAAGTGGAGGGTTTCAGAGGAACTTTGAAAGCACGCTGCGAAATGCTCTAGTGAATGCTAACCAGCTATTTAAGCGTAAAGCAGAAATCTCATTAACTGCATATGCAACATGAACCAATCAGCTTGCGCCAAGTAGTTTAACGCTGTGAATATCATCAGTTTGCACCAACAACCCTTTGGAAAACTATAATGAGGTAGTTTAGGAAAGGAGCCTGTCTGAATTTACCCCAAACCCTATAAAGCCTAAAGGAAAACTCAAAAATTCACGAAACCTGCTAAGCATATGCAACAGGTGATTCTAAACAAGCATTCAAAGTTTTAAGTAGATCGGACCACAGCTGACACTATAACAGTCATAAACATTACAAAACATAATATTTCTATGGTAAATTACCTGTATTTGCAAAAAAAGGCTTAATACATAATGTCTTTTTAAATATGTGCTTAAATGACTTAAAGCGGTTGAACCCCGGTAATTGCTGCTTGCAGCTATATTTACATTTAAAATTACACTATTGGCCCATTCCTTACACCTTAACCCACCCTTAAACCTACCCATACCATCAAACCTGTCCCTAACCTTACCCGTATCCCACCTCAATAGCACCTCAAAAGTGTTTTGTAACACAATATGAACACAATAAGTGCATTGTACTTATTTCCTGATGTAAGTACATAGTAGTTAAGGCCACCTAATAAAAAATGGGACCCAATATTTGCTCATGAAATTTTGCGGAAATACTGCTTATGTGACAACATCAGATTTCCAATGACAGATTTCCAATGGTCCTGGTGTTTCAGCGTAAATGACTCACTGACTCAACAGAATCATTTAGTCGGTTCCTTTAAACTACATAGTTGTTCCTTGGTACACATTAAACAATTAACAGCTTACAGTTATTAACATATCACACATGAAGTTTGTGGTATAAGTAGTTTGTAGCTTACTTAGCTAACTACATTTTTTGAGTATCCTGCCTAGCACTTACAAAATGAATTATTTACTGTAATATACAGTGGCCATGAATCCCAGTGTATGAAAGACTTTATCGATCTGAAAACATTACAGGGGGTTTGGTAAATAAAATATGAGAGGGAACTGGTGCTCTTAGAAAAATGTGTTTCAAAATCATCCAACTTAAATACAATTGTAAGTAATACAACAACGCTTCTATTGTCAGTGAAATGTCCTTGCAATAACTATTTCTGGGAATGAAACTGCATGCTGGACAACAGGGGACATTCTTAGGTATACATACCACTGCTGAGTACTGCTTTGTGCAGTTTTGAAATACCTGTGTCAAACTTCCATTCAAACCATAAAACTGATGGCAGCAGCTATTAATACAGTTCATTCATTTAAAATCACCATTAGGACTCTCATGATTGATTCTGTAATTTTAGCAACCTTTGGGACGTCATTAAGAACCAGGTCTGCATTCTCAACCAGTGTACCAGCAGGAACTCCAAAATAAATTTGTGAGTTCTGGTTCAGACCCACTGCATGCTGGTTCAGAGGCAAGTGGTCATTACTCTAGCTGTTTTCTAGTGAGTCCCATGGGAACCGGGTGGTGGACTGAGCAAACACTCAGCAGACAGGAGACCAGCAGTTCTTCCTGTTTCTGCGTGCTTGCTGTTTGATTCCTGCCAGTTTCCTGGTCACATATCAGCTCCCGCAGCACTGCTTCCTGCCAGAGTCTCCAGCGACTGCCGCTGCTAACCACGCTCTGTGTCACGCTCTCATGCACACTTATTACATTTTTCACTGTATCATTTTATGTCTGTATGGGATGACTACCTTTTTGGTCATCTTCTTTCTTTGATTGAATTGTATCTTTTTTACACTTCATAGTCATGTCCGTGGTCAGTCTTACTGTGCAGTAGTCTACATGTCCTATAAAAATGACCCTGTGCAAATGTTTACATATGCTTGAATGATCCACAGCTGTTTTTTTTTTTGTTTAGAAATAGTTGTTCATAAGTCCTTTATTTGTCCTGAACAGTTAAACTGCCTGCCGTTCTTCAGAAAAATCCTTCAGGTCCCACAAATTCTTTGTTTTTTCAGCATTTTTGTGTATTTGAGTCCTTTCCAGCAATGACTGTATGATTTTGAGATCCATCTTTTCACACTGAGGACAACTGAGGGACTCATATGCAAAGATTACAGAAGGTTCAAATGTTAACTGATGCTCCAGAAGGAAACACGATGCGCTAAGAGCCGGGGGGGGTTGAAAACTTTTGAACAGACTGAAGATGTGTACATTTTTCTTATTTTGCCTAAATATAATCTTTTTTTCATTTAGTGCTGCCCTTCAGAAGATACTTACATGTTTCCCATTAGACAAAATAAGCTAAATTTAAACCTGATCTTCAAATTCAAAAGTTTTCACCCCCGGTTCTTAGCGCATTGTGTTTCCTTCTGGAGCATCAGTGAACATTTGAACCTTCTGTAATCTTTGCATATGAGTCCCTCAGTTGTCCTCAGTGTGAAAAGATGGATCTCAATATCATATAGTCATTGCTGGAAAGGACTCAAATACACAAAAATGCTGAAAAAACAAAGAATTTGTGGGACCTGAAGGATTTTTCTGAGGAACAGCAGGCAGGTTAACTGTTCAGGACAAACAAAGGTATTAAGAATCAAGTGTATGTAAACTTTTGAAAGTCAGGTCATTTTTATAAATTCAACTATTATTTTGTCTTGTGGACTACATGTAAACATCTTTTATGTGAAATATGTTATTCAGGTCAGTAATAAATAAAAAATAACATGCATTTTGCATGATCCCTCTTATTTTGGAAAAATAATTAACATTTTGCAGATTCTGCAAGGTGTATGTAAACTTTTGACTTCAACTGTATAAAGAATAATAAAGCATATTAAATAAAAACAGTAATTTTTTAAAAAGATAAAAAGATGCATAACAGAAATGACCTTGCTCATGTAGAAACATTACTCTGTGTGTGTATGTGTGTTTTAAAAACTGTTCATAAAGCCATCCAGGGGCCTCTACAAAACTACACTACTGAGTTCTGTTACGATCCGTACTTCCTCACATTTGATCTGAATTAATGACACAGCATTCTTTACTGATTGAGGAAAATGGGTCAGACATGTTCACCTATTAACCAAACATTTCCAAAATCTCAACTTGTACACTCAGCTGGGGTCATATCCATTTGTTGATGTTGAACATAATAGACTCATACTTTGGCCGTCTTCTTAATTTTTCGCTTTAAGCGTGTGCCAGCAGAAGTCTAAATCATTCATTTATATATAGTCAGAAATGACATACACAGATGTAACAGATCTGTAGGAAGTACCGCTTCTGTCATCCATCCTCTCCATTGTGCGCTCCAAATTCAGTCTGTGTAGTGACCCCTTGCTGATCCCCGCGGCCTCTTCATCCTATGATATACATGGATGTGAATGGCACTGGAAGAGCTGGCAGAGAGCTAGACCCATGGCGAGATGCCCTGCTGTTTGCGGAACATGGATTTCCACTGTTTTACCACACCCTGAGCCAACATGGAAATGAGAGGCTAGACTGATGTTTATTGTTCTTAGATAAGGTCCTATATATTAACATTTCAAAACCACAATGG
Organism: Labeo catla; assembly: GCA_012976165.1. NCBI lineage: Eukaryota > Metazoa > Chordata > Actinopteri > Cypriniformes > Cyprinidae > Labeo > Labeo catla. The sequence goes on from VONZ01000001.1 coordinate 1,275,290, forward strand.
TAACCATGTAAGCAATACTGTAAATGAACAGCCAGAGTCATAAAGAGTGAATTATGAGTTCAAATTCATGGTTTATGTGCAAAACATAAATTGCTTTATTGTTTATGTTTCTATTTTATTATATATTTTTCCTTATTATTCCTGTGAAGGCAAAGCTGAATTTTCAGCAGCCATTAATCCAGACTTTAATGTCACACGATACTTCAGAAATCATTCTCATATGATGATTTTCTGCACAAGAAACTTTTTTAAGAACAATTTTTCATGATTCTTTGATGAATCAAAATGTCAAAAGAACAGCATTTGTTTGAAATAGAACATTATGTATTTATGTAAAAATCTTTACTGTCACTTTTCCCATATGCAGAGGTAATATGTGTACATGTACTAAATTTTCATATATAAACTATATTGCCATATGCAGTAAAATTACATATGAAACCTATGAGAACAATTTTATAGATTAACATATGTATCTAGCCCATACAAATATGTATGTTTATGTATGTGTTATTTTTGGACATATATGTGATGTACATATATATCCATCCTAAAACCTGTTGATATATGTTGATATCATAAGTAAATATAAATAATAAATATTGTATTTTCAAAATTCTATATATATGTGTATATATATATATATATATATATGTGTGTGTGTGTGTGTGTGTGTGTATACATATAAATAATACAATATATATTGTTGACATATAAGGTTGCTACATATAAAAGAATATAAAAAAATCATCATATAGACATTATTAACATATGTACCATATGTACATAATATACTAATTTTACTATAGGAATTTCATATATGTTATAAATTTATAGGTTCATCTACCCAGAGAATGTACATATGATAAAATTACATATCGCCTTTTAGGTAACACATATAGCAACATAACTTTTCATATTACATTTCTGCATTAGTATTTGTATCTACATTTTCTTGTTTATTTAAAAAAAAGTTGTTAAATTTATATAAGAGAAATGGGATCTTGTAACATTTCTTTTACTTTTTATTTATACATTTATTTATTTATTTTTCAATAATTCTGAATTAAAGGGATATTTCATCCAAAAATTTAAATTACCCCATGATTTATTCGCCCTCAAGCCACCCTAGGTGTATATGACTTTCTTCTTTCAGACGAATACAATTGGCTCTACCAGGCTTTATAATGGCAGTGAATGGCTGTTGAGATTTTGAAGTCCAATAAAGTGCATCCATCCATCATAAAAAGTGCCTCCTGAAGCAAACTGATGTGTGTGTGTGTGTGTGTGTGTAAAGAAAACATCTATATTTAAAACTTCATAAACCATAATATCTAACTTCCACTAACTGTTGTATGAGCGTTCAAAGTGGCGAGGAGAGAGCAAAACAAAACACCGGTCACAAAGTACAAAACAAAAAAAACAAACAAACAAAAAAAATGTTGGAGGATTTCAACATAAGCTAAGAGGAGGCTGTTTTTCTGTTTATATTTGTGTTTATAAAGTTTTAAATCTGAAAAAAAATGCATTGATTCACTTGTTAACCCTCTAGAGCCAGTTTATTGGACTTCTATTGAACTATTGAATCTCAACCGCCATTGACTGCCATTATAAAGCTCGGAAGAGCCAGGACATTTTTATATATAACTCCAATTGTATTTGTCTGAAAGAAGAAAGTCATGTACAGCTAGGATGGCTTGAGGGTGAGTAAATCATGGGCCAATTTTCCTTTTGGGGTGAACTATCCCAATGTAAAACATAAATATTCCATGCAGACTTTCCTTAAACAAGACTAGTCCAGAAAAGTAGAATTAGAGAACCTTTGATCTGGTTGCGCAGTGGTTAGGGAGGTTTGCCCTACAATATGCCGTTATATGTGTAGGAATGAAAGCAACGGAAATATGAATTGAGAGTGTAAGAGTAAGGAGGGTGAAGATGTCTCTGGCTGCACATGCACACTCTTGAGACAAAAGCTGAGGAGCGGATATGCCCTTTCACCTCTTTTTCCCTTCCTTTGTCCTTTGTTTTATACTCTCTCTCTCTCTCTTGTACTTACACTCTCCACATCCTCTTATTTCAGCTTTCCTTATCCTTGACCCTATCAGTTAAAGATCCTCTTATCTCTGTCACTTTACGTCTGGCTGACTAGGTAAAAAACACAAAGACATCTTCTTTTCCTTCAAACCGGCGTGTTTATTATTTCACGGATATGAAAACTCATCCATGCCAGATGGAAATTTTTACATGCTTGTTTCATTGGGCTGATAGTGAACTTGTATGAGTTTTCAACAAACATCATTTTAAGACGTGTGGGAAGAGATGACTGATTTTCAAGGAGAGGTTTTACGGCTGATGCCGTACTTTTAGCCCCGCTATCGCAAGAGGAATTCCGGCAGTGACCTAATGGTATAATGGAGCACCTACAGTGGTATGGGTCCCATGGTGAGCTTCCTCAACAGGGCTGCATGCCCATGAGACCGGCTCCTGTATCTGCAGCTTACACTCTCACACTTCCACAATGAACACAGCGGCGCTCAAGGAGTAAGTCGTGCGTGTGGAGGCCTGCCAGCTCTCATCACAATGGGTGGAAATGGGAATTTAATACAAACTTTCTCACATAGCCACAATACATCTAATAACACTCACAGTTGTCCCCTCCCAAGTCAATAACAATTATAGTTGTATTTATGATTTAATCATGCTAATGCATGAGATTCCCACAATTTATCTTGCTTAAATTACATACAAGTCTTTACAGTCACTTTTGGTCAATTTAATGCATCCTTGCTGAGCCATTGCTGAACTGACCCCAAACTTTTGAATGATAGTGAATGCATTTTATGCGTAAATACAGAACTTTTTTTTTATTTTTTTAAGACAACAAGATTTTATGTTGAATTTATATAAGACAAAGTATTTATTTATTTATTTGCTAAATCCATCTATATATCTGTCTGTCTATCTATCTATCTATCCATCCATCCACCTACCTACCCACCTCTGTGTGTCTGTCTATCATTTACCTATCTACCTACCTACCAACCAATCAGTCTACCAATTAATCAATCAATCAATCAATCAATCAATCTATCTATCTATCTATCTATCTATCTATTTATCTATCTATCATCTATCTGTCTGTCTACCCACCTATCTATCTACCTACCACCTGTCTGTCTGTCTATCATTTACCTATCTGCTTATCTACCTACCTACCAACCAACCAACCAACCAATCTACCAATCAATCAATCAATCCAATCTATCTATCTATCTATCTATCTATCTATCTATCTATCTACCTACCTACCTGTCTGTCTGTCTATCATTTACCTACTTATCCTACCTACCTACCACCACCAACCAACCAACCAATCCTAATCAATCAATCAATCAATCAATCTATCTATCTATCTATATATATATCTGTCTGTCTACCCACCTATCTATCTATCTACCTACCAACCAACCAACCAACCAATCAATCTATCTACCTATCTCTCTATCTCAATCAATCAATCTATATTCCTATCTATCTATCTATCTATCTATCTATCTATCTATCTATCTATCTATCTATCTATCTATCTACCAACCAACCAACCAACCAACTAACCAACCAATCTACCAATCAATCTATCTATCTATCTATCTATCTATCTATCTATCTATCCACCTACCTACCTACCTACCTACCTACCTCTCTGTGTCTTGTCTATTGTTGCCTATCTCTCTGTCTATCTGTCTATCTATCTATATATCTATCTACTTACCTCTGTGTCTATCGTTTACCTACCTACCTACCACCACCAATCTACCAATCTATCTATCTATCTATCTATCTATCTATCTATCTATATATCTATCTATCTGTCTATCTGTCTACCCACCTACCTATCTCTCTGTCTATCTATCTGTCTATCTACCCACCTACCTATCTATCTACCTACCTACCTATCTACCTACCTACCTATCTATCTATCTATCTATCTACCCACCTACCTACCTATCTATCTTCCCAACTACCTGCCTATCTATCTATCTACCTATCTACCCACCTACCTACCTATCTCTCTATCTATCTATTTATCTATCTATCTATGCACCTACCTATTTCTCTGTCTGTCTGTCTGTCTGTCTGTCCGTCTATCATCTACCTATCTGTCTTACTTGGGGGTCTTGTGGCTTGGGATGGAAACCACCTAGCAACTACCCAGAACAAACTAGCAATGCCCTAATGTTGTGGTCGACAGTTATGCACAGGAAAACACCACTTACACCTTCCTCTGAAATTAAAATGTAAAAATAAATCATAGCTTGTCATTTAATACTTAATGTATTCTGTTACTAGGTAACTAGGCAAAAACAGTTTCAGATGCACTTGAGCATTACCAAAAAAACTGTTACACAAAGCCTTTTGATTCCCTTTACATGCATGCTGGCCGCCAGCATGTGCATTGTCTCTTGAACTCACAAAGGAAAATAAGGCAAGACAAAAGCCTTGATTCTTTGTCTGCCGACAAGAAAAAATAATCAGCATTCATCATCACTTTAATAATAAAGAGGAGGTAAAGCAATTACTGCGGGACTACAAAAGGTGACTGGGACAATAGGCGGCAGTCTGGGGGGAGTGCGGTGGTTAAATCTAGTCCCTCTAAGTACCTTGTTCTTGTGAGTGTTTTTCCCACCCTGGCTCCACGCATCCACAGAATATGTTGACACAGTGTCTACTACTTTCCCGTGCGGCTTCCTCATCCAAACACTTTCAGCGCTTTATCAGACAGTTTTTGTATACACAAATACACATACGCGCCAATACAAAAACAAGCACATATTCTACCAAAGACAAATTAGAATATAGAAAAAGTACAAATGCAACAATGCAAACTTATTTTTGCATATTGTTCTTTTATTCCCAGCATATGATTATTGATACTATGACATTTTGCCAAGTGTTCAGTGCATGCAACTGGCATACTACACAAAAATGTTTTTAGCTTCAATCTATATTGAATTTATCCATTTTGAGCTGGTTTATTGCTTATTTCTGCAACAATATGTATGGGGTTGGTATGCTTAATAATTTTGAATGAAGTTTTGAAAGGAAAAAAAACAGTATATTGTAAAAAAATTTTAATATGCTTAAATTAGGGATGCACCGAATATTCGGCCACCGAAAATTTTCGGCCGAAAATGGCCCAAAAGTGCATTTTCGGTTTTCGGCCGAAAGATTTTTATCACCGAAACAGTATGTTGTGATGACGCAAACAGAAACCGCGGCCTGCACGTGCTTGTCTGAAGCAACATGTCTGCGGTGTGAGGTTGAGACGACCACAGAGTGAAAACAATGAAAAGTACACTCTAGGGGCCGTTCAGATATCGCGCCTAAAAACGCGTGGAAAAAGCTAGGCGCGCTGCTTTCTCCTCCTTTCCAAAGCGCTCTGTAGCTTGCGCTCCCGTGGCGTCTGCCGTTGCTAAGCATGACCCGCACTCTCAATGAAGACGCGGAAGTTTCAAAGGACAATTTCCAGCACTAAAAATCACTTGCTGTAGCTCTGCTACTAAATTTATTTAAAAATGTACAGCTATGATCAGCTGTTTCTCCATCTTGGCTGAGCTTTCAATGTTGTTACGGGAAAGGATTAAGCTAATTGGTTGAATCTTGTCACGTGACCCGCGGTGCGCTTGCAGCATTCCGAGATGTTTTCATCTCGATGCGGCGCGGACGCGCCTGAAAAAAACTAGCACTGCGTGCGCGTCGCGACCGCGTCGCTTCCGTTATGAGCGCGGCTGCCGCGCGTCTACATTTGAAATAATGAACTTGAGCGCGCAAAAGACGCGATATGTGAACGGCCCCTTAGGCTACTATATATGTGACTATCAGATTGTAGCCATATTTATGCACTGGCCCTATTTAAATACACTCTCTCAAATCTTTCTCAAATGTCAGGCAGACGACAAGCTCAACCTCAACGATTTATTCTTTGAAACTTTAATATTAATTTATGCAATTGCAATGCCTTAATTTCAGTAAGGTTAGTACACAGTCATAGCCACAAATGCAATGGTACTAATAATTGGCATAATTTCTTTCGGTGTTTGGCCTTGGTTTCCTTGGTTTTCGGTTTCGGCCAAGAATTTTCATTTCAGTGCATCCCTAGCTTAAATGTTTTATTCCTGTAAAGCCAAAGCTGAATTTTCAGCAGCCTCTATGCCAGTCTTTACTGTCACATGATCCTTCAGATATCATTGTAATATGCTGATTTTGTGCCCTAGAAATATTATTATTATTATAGAAATATTGTCATGAAGCTATTTTTGTGGAAAACATGATGCATATTTTTCCGGATTCTTTGAAGAACAATGCATATTGACATAGAAATCTTTTGTAAACTTATGCATGTTTTTAATGTTTCTTTTAATCAATTTAATGCATTCCAGCAAAATAAAAACAACCATTTCTTATTTAAAATGACATATTTGAACGAAAGCGTACAGTAAGTAATAAAAATTATTTAATATATAATAATAACTACTATGGTGCATCCAAAGACTCTTAGTCTTTGGATTCATCATAATGTTTTTCTTTGCAGTAACTGTAAATGTGATGATTAAATGTAATGTTTACATTGTTTCACCTATGTGACCAAATAGGCAGGATGTGAGTGTGACCTGTGAAGATGACCTGCTATTTGTGTATGAGCAGCGCATAAGTTCATAAACATATGTACCAAAGGTGACAGTGCACACAAAAGAAAGAAGACCTCAGCCTCAGACAGTACTTCTAAAAACAGCAACACATTAGATATTTCTAGTCTAAATCAGCACTAACAAATCAACAACAAAACTCAGTTTTATTATCTGTGTGCAAAAAAGAAATGACTTTTTATCTGTCCCTTGCTCTTGAACTGGAAAACAGGAAAGTCGGAACAATGTCGATCTGAGTCAGCTTCGATTGCGTGCTGTTTTCAAGAAACAGACAGAAAACATATAAGCGCTCATTTAAAAAACCATCCATCTACAAATTAGTGAAGTGTGCAGAGACGGTGTAAATGGGTCTGTAGACGTGCGGCGGTGGGCTTTTCCTCTGCAATTAAACTAGAGATGACTGAGCATTCAGACAAAACATACGCTCAGGGATTTTTTCTCGTTTCCTGGCTATGACTGATGCAAGTAGTTACAAGATGCCTACAGGACTGTGGATCTTATTTATACTGCAGGCAAATATGACCATGACAGTAATCTCTGTTCTTTATGGCAGTTTAGTGCTTAAATGATGGGGATGTTAAAACACTATATACAGTTGAAGTCAAAAGTTTACATACACCCTGCAGAACCTGCAAAATGGCAATTGTTTTACCAAAATAAGAGGGATCATACAAAATGCATGTTTTTTTTTTATTTAGTACTAACCTGAATAAGATATTTCACATAAAAGACATTTACATATAGTCCACAAGAGAAAATAATTGTTAAATTTATAAAAAATGTTCAAAAGTTCAAAAGTTTACATACATTTGATTGTTAATACTGTTACCTGAATGATCCACACCTGTGTTTTTTTGTTTAGCAATAGTTAGGGATGCACCGAATATTCGGCCACCGAAAATTTTTGGCTGAAAATGGCCCATTTTCGGTTTTCGGCCGAAAGATTTTTATCACCGAAACAACACGGCCAAAACAGTATGTTGTGATGACGCAAACAGAAACCGCGGCCTGCACGTGCTTGTCTGAAGCAACATGTCTGCGGTGTGAGGTTGAGACGGACCACGGAGTGAAAACAATGAAAAGTACACTCTAGGGGCCGTTCACATATCGCGCCTAAAACGCGTGGTAAACGCTAGGTGCGCCGATTTCTCCTCCTTTCCAAAGCGCTCTGTAGCCCACGTGGGCCCCATATGGGCTGTAATATGGGCCCTACATGGGTTTGTCCATGGGTTCCATGTGGGCCCCATCTGAATTAGCCCATATGAATCTCATATGGGGCCTGAATGGGGCTAATGTGGGGCCCAACTGGGCAACACATACAAGACCCATATTGGTCCCACTTATAACCCAGCCAACAATCCAAGGTGGGGCCAATATGGGGCCAAGATAGGTTTGTCCACGGGTTCCACTTGGGCCCTATATGAATTAGCCCATATAAATCTCATATAGTACCTGGATGGGCCCCAACTGGACAATATACTTAAGACCCATATTGGTCCCAGTTTGAAGCCATTCATTCATTCATCTACAAAATTTACATAACATGAAAGGTGTCATTTAAAAAAATAAATAAATCAGAAATTAAAATGTAAAAGTTCAGTATATCAAATACTTCATTATAATTCAGACATTTTCAATAAAACTTTAAGTTTTTATGTTAAACACCAACATTGCCAAATTAATTTAAAACAGGGTGATACTATCCCAACAGCTGGTTTTTAACATTTAATAATAAAAAAATAAATAAATCAACAGTCAAGAAATGAAAACACACCATGATACTCAAAACTCATAAGAAAGTAATTCATTTGTGGAACACAAAGACATTTTTATTGAAACCTGGAAATTTTCTGTCCCTTCATTGAAAGTCTGTTCACCCAAACCTCTGACACTTCAAAACGGTTATAAAAAAAGTTATCCAAAAAAAAAAAAAATCCATATATAGAGTTTTTTTAATTTAAGTCATCTAAGTCATCAATAGAATTTCAATGGAGAGACAAAAATGTCTTAATTTCCTTGAAAACATAATTTGTGTTTCAGAGACGAATGAAAGTTTTATGGGTTTAAAGCAGGGATGTCTAACTTCTGGATGGCCACAGCCCTGCAGATTTTAGTTCCAACTCTGTTCCAACACACATACCACCTAGTTTTCAAATAAGCCTGACCTAATAAGAATGGTGGTCTCAAAACAGTTTGAAATCCACCCTACCTGTCGTTCAAAAGCAGCATTTGTCTGCTTTTAAGAACAAGTTATGTTAGATCATTTAAAAACTCAGTATTCTGCCATTCAAACACGGTTATTATTATAAATTGTGTGGAAATTCAATTTTCCCTCAGGTGAAAAAATGGCAGCTAGACGGCCACAAAATGCATCAGTAAAGCATAAAATAAATAATAACTGAGAATCCTACTTCATTAATATTAGGAAAAAACAAAACTACACCTTACGTCAACAAAAATGACATGCTTTAGGCTTTACAGACATTTTTAGCGATTACGCGGCCAGCAAAAAAATTACAACATCATTATTTTTAAGGCTATATTATTTTAAAAAACAATTTAAACAGTCAAAACAATGTTCTCAATACTTGAAACCATGAAAAATAATATCTAATTTCTAGAAAATATGCATTTTACCTGCTTGTTTCCGCCCCGACTCGTCTGTGTCTCTGTGTGAACTGTTAAAAGTAGTAACCGGCTGTGCCTAGAAGAGACTGTATCCTTGCGCCAAAGCGGGAATTCCTTTTGTTCGAATTTATAAAATCTTTAGTTACACATTTAAACAAAAGCTTCTTTTCAGCCAAGAACTATGTCATGTGATATTATGATATGATATGATATTATGTGGTTAAAAAAAAAAAAATCCAAACTAAAAATCGAATGGAACAGGACTACTTGGTCAAGCGGAAGGTGCATTGTCAGATCATTTGTTAGGTCCCATGCAAGAACGAATCTAGAGTTTGAAAAAAAAAGTCTAGTTGTCCCTGCTAAAATATGTAAGTAAAAGAAAAATGCATTTTGATAAATCCATAGGCAGGGGTAACATTGTAATATTGATAATTCACACATTTTTATTTAAAAAGTAATTGTGTGTCAAATCAACCAAATTTCAAAAACTTCGCCAGCTCAAATTTTTGATTTTACTTTATTTTTTTGTGTCAAAAGATGGACATGTATAATGTTGAAAGCCAAAATATTAAATGGCATTGATGAATATTTACTGAGTAATCCACTATTTTGTAGAGGGAGGCAATTTTATCTTTAGATTCAAAGTCAAGTTACAGGGGGTATACATGACTTCAGAAAGATTGCATCATTATCTTATTTTTACACAGAGATTGGTAGTTCTATTAGTAAAATCTGTTGACTTTAGCAATCTTTGTTGCATTATGTGCCAATGGTAACCAATCAAAAATGGGAAACCACACTTTTCAGGTTTTTCTCCAAATTTTACATGCCTGTAACTCAAGAAGTATTAAAGATATTTTAATGCCCTTTTAGATATTGGGTCTTAACAAACTATCATTGTGGCATCTTTTTAATGCCCTATGAGATTCGGTTTCAGAGATATTGGAATTTCAATATGGCTCCAGGAGTAGTTAAAATTTGTCGGTTTGCAAAAATATAATATTTCATTTCTTTTAAAGAGGAATGTCTGAAGAACAATTAATGTTAAAACTACAGATGTATCTCGTTACTTTCTGTCAAGACAACTGTAGCTCCCATGTGAGACCCATTTAAATTCTGGAATTTGTATTTGTCCTTGCTAAAATGTGAAGGCTACAGTAAAAGAAAACAAATACATTTTGATAAGCAGGCTAACACTGCAATATTGAAAATTAAAAAAAAAAATGAAACATCACAATAGAAAATAATGCATTTTTCATTTAAAAAGTTATATTGATCAGATCAATAAAATCTATATTCTTTGTTAAAAAGTGACTATTAACCAAAAAAGTTATGATGTATTTTAAGTGTGAAAGAATTTTGCCCACATAGATCCCATGAAGGTCCCATATGTTCAAACCTATATGGGACCCACATTGTGAAACACACATGGGACCCACATAAATTGCCCATTTTCAGTCCATGCCCACATAGATCCCATGAAGGTCCCATATGTTCAAACCCATATGGGACCCACACTGTGAAACACACATGGGACCCACATAAATTGTTTCGGTTTTCAGTTTTCAGCCTTGGTTTCCTCTTTTTTGGTTTTCGGTTTCGGCCAAGAATTTTCATTTCGGTGCATCCCTAGTAATATGAGTTCCTTGTTTGTCCTGAACAGTTAAACTGCCTGCTGTATTTCAGAAAAGTCTTTCAGGTCTCACAGATTCTTTGGTTTTTCGTCATTTTTGTGTATTTGAACCCTTTCCAACGACTGTATGATTTTGAGATCCATCTTTTCACACTGAGGACAACTGAGGGACTCCTATGCGACTATTACAGAAGGTTCAAACACTCACTGATGTTTCAGAAAGAACAACTATGCTAATACTAACTTATCCACACTGTAAATGTGCAGCCAAAAAAGTACAGTCGACAGGAAACATCTGAATTTTCACATAATGTGAGATCACCTGACTCAGTAAATCAGTCCGCATTTAACCTCTGAGCATGCTGACATGAAACTGTATTTTGGGCGCACTTTCCTTCCTTAATAACCAGTTTGTATAGAAAAAAAGGTAGCTACATGTTCACTTAAAATGGTACAAACACTTGACACTGTGCTGTAGTGTAACCATGTGAGATAATAACTTTTCAATATAATACAATATAATATAATATAATATAATGCACCTTTAGTTTAGTAACGGCATCCACCTTATTTTTCCTGTAAAAGTGGATGCAGCCATTTGTAAATGTAATGTGTCTGGCTTCAGGGGTCATTTGCTTCCAAGTAATTTAAGCTGTACAAAACAGCTTGTTTTGCTGCTTTATATTGCAAGCTGGTGTGTCTTACCATATTATTTTAGTGTATTACATATGTGGAGAGTTAACCAACTCTAGGTTAAGGTTAAAAGCAGCCAAATCTATTAACTACAAACATACACTCATCTTTTTAGGTAAAAAACAGACATGGATGTCATGTAGGCTAAAAAAATATTTTTAATGATACTGTCTTTCTAATTTTTGTAATTTTGTTTGATTTAAGGACATTTTTATCTACTTCTTATACAGTTTTACTTTTCAGTTGAATATGTGTCTTTTTAAAGGATGTTTAAATGTTTTTTCACAAATATATTTTTATTCTTAATACACATAACAATTTAGGAGTAAACGTTCCGTGTGAGTGAAATTCAGTGAAAATACTTGTAGTAACTGTTTGATCCTCTCTCTTTCTCTCTCTCTCTCTCTCATCCCCTACGCCTCTTCCTTCCTTTTCCACCCAAAGCACGAGTGTGGAGTAGGCAGAAGAGTTGAGTTTTCTGCGTGTCAACAGCACAGATTTCCACGCGCAGAGCAAATCAGTTCGCGTACATTCACAGTGATAGTAGAAATGCGCAATTACGCGCGGCGACGGCCGATGAACTGGAAAACCCCACTGGAATGACAAATCCTGTATTTGGATCATTTCTAACGGATTATCTGAGAGTGAACATAAGATTACAGTCATGCTGTATTTAATCTGCCTCTTGTGCCTTATCGACGTATCTGGTAAGTACTAGCTGTTAGTTTCCCACTACACCTACACAAAAGTGGCGTTTCTCCTTTTAAGTTAATTTCAAAATAATTATTAATTGATTGAATGGGAGAGCACCATTTGTATGGGAAGCCCAGAGCTAGTTGTGGCTAGTTATCTCATATGAGCTGTCTAACAGGTTTTGAGTCGAAAGGATTTGAATCATTTGTATGTCGGTTTCAAATATATATTTATATATGTTGGTTTCATATGTACGATACCCTTACGAAAATTAACCATGGTTTTACTACAAATAAAACCAAAAAACATGGTTACTGTACTTAAACCATGATATATACAAATGAACTATGGTTTTGGTATTCTAACCATGTAGTTTAACCATGGTATTTGTAGTAAAACTGTTTCTCAAATGGTAATCAATAAGCCAAAAAAACAGGGTTACTACACTTTTACTATAATAAAACCATGGTTAATTTTCATGAGGACAGAATTGCCTTTTTTGTGTTTTATAACGTTTTTTTGAGCACAGAATTGACAAATGTCATTCTGTAGGTCTATAGTCTATTTTTTTATTTTTTATTTTTTTTAATGTCAGGGCAAGTCGTCCCAATTTTATGATTGTATGGGTTGGACAAGTACAGCTGTAGTAATTAGCAACTTACCTTATATAGTGTAACAACATAAAGCAACAGCCCCAATAGTAGGTCAGTATGTGTTCAAAAAGTTTTTTGATAATAACAGTGGAAAAGTTTTTTTTTATTATTATTTCATGTTTTTCTCTGTGACCAAGATGTGTCTATACAGATATTGATTTCTGTTTTTAAAAAGTGTGACAACTAGCCCCAGGCCCATCTACATGTTTTCATTATTTCTCACATGGGATCTAGTGGCATTCATGGTGGAATGATGGCTTTGGATCCTCTTTGTTTCCTGATATTGTTCTTGTGTTGAGAAGGGCACAGAGTGGCAGAAAGCCAGGGGAAATGTGTGAAAGCAGGAATGTGGATGTTCCTCTATAGCGGCTCCATTGCTGTTGTTATTTTCTGATCTTAATGTAAATAAACAGGAAGCTGTACTGAATAAGTTCCAGAGTGGGTTCTCAGTTTCAACCTTAAGTGATGAGAATATTAACTTACTGGCTTATTATTTGTTTCTCTCTAGTAATTGTTTCTGAATATCTGTCCAATTTTAGTAAACAGCATTGCATTGATCTCTATGAAATGTGTTCTCTTGCAGATGCAGTCATGGATCTCACCATGACCTCTAATGGGGCCACAACTGCTCATCATTTCCGCCTCTCCTGCATTTCTGGAGAGCGTGACACTGACGGGATTCAGCTGAGCATCACAAAGGACAACAGCATTGTCCTTCGTGCAAATCTGCCACATTTTAATGTGCTGAGGCCACAGACTAAAGAAGTGGTGGCTACTGCTTTTTCAGGCTTTGACCACAGTGGGATTTTCTACTGTCACTCAAAAAGGGGCTCTGACCAACCTAGCAGTGTTACACTCATCAACAACTACAGCAAAAGTATGATGACATGAGCGGAAGAAAAAAACATAACTTGTAGTTCACCCAAAAATAGAAATTCTGTCATCATTTACTAACCCTCATGTTACAAACCTGTGTGATTAAAAAAAACACAAGATATTTTTCAGCTGTTTCTGTTCTTCTGTTCTATTCTTGTCTGATTACTATTTACTATACTGAAATATATATTTGCCAAACTAATCAGACTAAAGAAAAAAACTGATAATTGTGATGTTATACCAGTATACTATTATTTTTCTCTTTTAAGGTCACTTTAAACCAGTGAGGGTCACTCTGACGGCCAGTAAAGGAGATGAAGTGAAACTAAACATGGATGTTGTTGGGACAGAAAGACGAGACATTACTTGGAAATTCAATGGTCAGTATAGCTTTAACCTTATTTTTTATGATTTAGCAAGATGACAAGATGTCCAAAGAGCATGTGTGCAACATTTCAAGCAATTTGGTACAGTGATTTATGAGAATATGTTTTAAATGATATATATACAAAAAGAGGGAATAAAATAAAAAACAAATATAGCTGCAAGTAGAAATAATCTGGGTTCAAGCGCTTTAAAGGGGTCATCGGATGCCCATTTTCCACAAGTTGATATGGTTCTTTAGGGTCTTAATGAAAAGTCTATAATATACTTTGGTTAAAAATTCTCAGTGGTTGTGTAAAACAACACCCTTTTTACCTCGTCAAAATCAACTCTGGAAAAATCATCTCATTCTGGTCGAGGCTGCTTTAAATGCAAATGAGCTCTGCTCGCCCCGCCCCTCTCTTCTCTCTGACGCGTCTGTTTACATTAGTCGTGTTTAGCCGCTAAACTTGCTAACTAGCACATTATTAGGAAAGGCGATCGCAAAGATTCATAAAAAAACCCCTTATACTCAGTTCTGCTGTAAGTGAAGCTGGATCACGAATGATTCACGCAAACATAGACGCATTTATGTAGATCCAGCAACACAACACCTCAATCGCTCAATCGGAGATATTCTTGTCTAACCTACATCCCTACTCTGGCATCGAAACGAAGAGGGTGGACTGTTACAGCTGATCTGAGGTAAAATGCTCATGTCAATCAACTATCGTGGGAGTGGCCTCTGTCAGTGTGACGCCACAACGACAGGCATTTGAGAATGGCTCGATTTGAAAAAGGGAATATTATTTTTACAGATTAATTAAAAACTACTGCATGGATTTTTATCATTATAGGGTAGATTTGTACATACACTGCCAACACACATTAATGTTCAAACAACATGTAAAAGTGAACTTAGCATCCGATGACCCCTTTAAGGCCTTTAAGCACGTGTAAAACGGATGTTTTATTTAGGAAGCATGTAACAGGTGGACAGTACAGGCAATTTACTAAGGAAATTCATGTTTTTTAAAGCGTTTTAACAGTTATAGCACCACATATAATCCGATCGCCATGAAATTTTGCATGCTTGTGTACAACTAGATGTCGCATGTGCTCACCTATTTTGGTGAAGATCTGAGTTTCAGAGATATAGGCTTTTAAATGCACTTGACCACATCCCTTTTCTAAATTTTTTGATAATTATTGATCTTGAGATTCCACAGAATTGTGCTGCGGTGCTTATATTGAGGTTGAGCGAAAAACCTAGGACTAGTTCGCAAAACTTTTTTTTTTTTACATAATCGAGAATATTTAATGAACGATTTGATTGACAGCAGTGGTTCTTGAGGCAAAGATGCAAAGTATGTGGAGATTTATCAAATGATATAAATATAGTGTGAACCACGTGACTACAGAGGCATAAAACTCATGCCCACTGAGTTTCCGACCTCTATTAATCTTGTCTAATAGATGTTTAAAATTCATCGGCCGATGGTGGCCATGTTTTTTAGATACACAAATGTCTTCATAGACACTTGTGGCACTTTGGACAAAGACGCAGCATATCAATTTTCAAGTCAGAGTAACGGGTGCGTAGTTGTAGCCTGTTTTTATTTTTTCCCTGTCATAGTCCCGCTAAGTGGCCAAACTCCTCTGTTTTTTTACGGTGACCTCAGATTGAGCTCTTACACAGGTGTTCCAAATTTGGTGAAAATACCTCTTTCCATCCAAGAGTTATAGACATTTTAGTAAAAGTAGCTCTGCTCCTTACATTTTGGCATACCGTCACGACAGTGTGTCAAAAATTTAACTTTCCAGAGAATTGTGCTACAGTGCTTATATTGAGGTTGAGCGAAAAACCTAGGACTAGTTCGCAAAATTGTTTTTTTACATAATCGAGAATATTTAATGAATGATTTGATTGACAGCAGTGGTTCTTGAGGCAAAGTTGCAAAGTATGAGGAGATTTATCAAATGAAATGAATATAGTGTGGATGTCTGAAACACCACGTGACTACAGAAGCATAAAACTCATGCCCACTGAGTTTCTGACCTCCATTAATCTTGTCTAATAGGTGTTCAAAATTCATCAGCCGATGGTGGCCATGTTTTTTAGATACACAAATGTCTTCGTAGACACTTGTGGCACTTTGGACAAAGACGCAGCATGTTAATTTTCAAGTCAATCAGAGTAACAGGTGTGTAGTTATAGCCTGTTTTAATTTTTTCCCTGTTATATTCCCGCTAAGTTGCTGTTTTTTTACGGTGACCTCAGACTGAGCTCTTACAAAAGTGTTCCAAATTTGGTGAAAATATCTCTTTCCATCCAAGAGTTATAGGCATTTTAGTAAAAGCAGCTCTGCTCCTTACAAACATTTTGGCATAGCATCATGACAGTGTGTCAAAAGTTTAACTTTTCAGAGAATTGTGCTACAGTGCTTATATTGAGGTTGAGCGAAAACCCTAGGACTAGTTGGCAAAATTGTTTCTTTTTACATAATCGAGAATATTTAATGAACGATTTGTTTGACAGCAGTGGTTCTTGAGGAAAAGTTGTGAAGTATGAGGAGATCTATCAAATGATATGAATATTTTGTGGATGTCTGAAACACCACGTGATTACAGAGGCATAAAAGTCACGGCCACCGAGTTTTGTGCAGATCGACCTCCATTAACCCTGTCTAACAGTTGTTCAAAATTCATCGGCCGATGGTGGCCATGTTTTTGTAGATACGCAAATGTCCTCATAGACACTTGTCCCACTTTGGACAGAGACACGACATACTAATGTTCAAGTCAATCAGAGTAATGGGTGTGTAGTTTTAAGTTTTTTCCCTGTTACAGCACCACTAAGTGGCCAAACTCCACTGTTTTTTTTACGGTGACCTCAGATTGAGCTCTTACATAAGTGTTCCATAAGTGTTCTTACATAAGTGAATTTAGCGAAAATATCTCTTTCTGTTCAAGTGTTATCGGCATTTTAGTAGAAGTGGTGTCCCGTCGTGACAGTTTATTGAAAGTTTAACTTTTTTTGGATAATTTTTGATATTCACTTATTATATTAAATTATTGTGCTATTCAATTACTGACAAAATGGGTCATCGTGCAGAAAAACAAAGAGGTTCCAGCAGAATGATCAGTAAATGTATGAGCAAAAAAACAACAAATGAATCAGCATTTTACAAGCAAGAATATTCTGATTTGTTTTAGGTAACTACTATTACATGACTCCTATTGCTGACGTTCAAAACCGCACAGCAGTTCTTGACCTGGGAAAAGTTGATGAAAGCCATGCAGGGATTTACAGTGTCAACTATGTTGGGGACAGTGCTCTTTTTAGTGCCTGGATCCGCCTCATCATTCGTGGTAACCTGTTCAGTAGCATATAACTTATTTAAATATATTCAGAACTGGATTTTCTGTTTTAGTGCTTGATTTTTCTTACCTGTGTATTTTCTAGAATGTCCAAAGAATAAATGGGGCTCCGACTGTGACAAAGACTGTCCCGAATGCTTGAATGGAGGCGTGTGTCATGACAAAGATGGAGACTGCGTTTGCCCTCCGGGGTTTATGGGAATGCGCTGTGAAACGGGTATATAAAAACCATTTATATGAAATTGATCTATGTATTTGAGAACTTAAACATACAAATCATTTTTTCCGATATTGGTCTTGCAGCCTGTCGAGAAGGAATGTTTGGTAGGAACTGCCAGGAATCCTGTAAGTCAGAGAATGGATGCCAGAGCTTGAGTTTCTGTCTCACGGATCCTTACGGCTGTTCTTGTGCCAGCGGCTGGCATGGAGATCGCTGTCGTAAACGTGAGTTTAACATAAGATCCCTTTGTATAATAACTGGTCCCTACATGCAGAGTATCATCTGGAACCAACAGAAAGGATTCAGTTCTGAATTAAAGTTTAAACAGGTGCTGCTGGAATCTGCCAGTAAAAATTCTGCTTCCATCAATCAGACCAAGATAAACATTTCTTGCTGCTCTGTCCATTTGTTTTATTCTTTGTGGAAACCAGTTTCCACCTCAGAGTAAATAAAACACGTAATTGCCAGATAAAGTTTAAAATAACAAAAAGAAGTAGCCACAATTATGAGAAATAAAGCTGAAATAGAGTGATATAAAGGCAAATTGTGTGATACGGTCACACTGTGAAATACAAGTTACAGCTATAAGAACAGGAAGTTGCAATTCCGAAATTAATGGCACAGCTAGAAAAATTAATGTTGCGATAATGCAATATAAAGTGAGATATTAAGTAAGAACAAAAAAAAACAGGTAGCAATTGTAAGATAAAAGTCTCAGTTAAAAGAAATAATGTTGCAGTGGTAACGTATGAAGACATGCTTGTGAAAAAAAACAGGCTTTTATACTTTTGGAATAGTTACACAAACATTTCCAAACACTTACACTTAAAATTCTTGAGGTCAGAGCTCAGACACTAAAACATAGTGACTGAGTCCTGAATAAAATGCTTGTTTTCCTGTTTAATTGTATATACATATACAATAAAAACATTTTCAATGTTCTTTTCATAGCCTGTCTTGAAGGAATGTATGGCGCTAACTGTCTTTTAAGTTGCAACTGCAAGAACAAAGGCAAATGCAATCGATTCAGTGGCTGCCAGTGTCCTACAGGCTGGAGAGGGCAATACTGTGAAAAATCAGGTCAGCCTTCAAAACTACTTTTCCATCTGCTCCAAAATCTGTAACGTTTGTTCCTCTTGGCGCCGTTTGTCTAACCTTATCCCTCTTTCAGATCGTGCACCAGAGATTTTGGACATGGCCAGTAACCTGGAGGGAAACTTGAACTCCAGCCACAAGATCACATGTTCTGCAACAGGCCATCCACCACCTAGCCATATGAGTATTGAGCTACGCAAGCTGGAAAGCACAGTTCTCAAGGTGAAAGAGTCATAAGCTTAAGCATATGAAGTTGAAAAAAGGAATGTCTGTAAAATGATAAGTTCGAAAGTACTGTTGTGTCTATCTTTCTAATGCGGTTGTGATTGTCTACTTGATTTCTCAGGCATCCCACACTACTATGGACTCCAAAAAAAGCACAGCTCATTTTGAGATCCCAAGGCTGTCCGCAGAGCATAACGGTTGCTGGGAATGTCGAGTCTCCACCAACGGTGGACAGGATTCCTTCAAGTTTACCTTAACTGTAAAAGGTGAGATTCATTTTAAAGTTTATTTATTCTATCGATGTTCTTACTGGCTAAAAGACCCTTAAATTTGTACTTTGTTGTAAACTAGAGCCACCGTACCCAACCACTGCTCCTAAACTGGTGTCGAAGAGTAGCAGACAACTGGTTGTAAAGCCGGTGGACACTTATGCGGGTGACGGTCCTATTATGTCCACTAAGCTGCTTTACAAGCCAGTGGATACAGAAGACGCCTGGTCCTCCATTATAGGTAACGTTGCCACTTCTTGTTTTAGGAATTCCTGCATTAAGTTCATGCTGAATCATATAAATGAACATCATACACATATGAAGTATAATCTTTTTTTTTTTTTTAATGAAGTGTATGGCAGCGATCTAATCACATTACCGAACCTCAAGCCCTCGACCAGATACCATGTCCGTGTACAACTCACTCGCCCGGGGGATGGAGGAGAAGGTCCTTTGGGTCCAGAGGCAATAATGGAAACTGACTGCCCAGGTGAGAATCAATCATCTTAGAACTAAAAATGACTTGGTTGAAAGGAAAGATGGCAGTAAACACCTTACTTAAGAACATAAGTGACCCTGGACCGCAAAGCCAGTCATAAGGATCAATGAATAAATAAGCTTTCAATTGATGTATGGTTTGGGGCACTATTTGGCCGAGATACAACTATTGAAAATCTGGAATCTGAGGGTGCAAAAAAATCTAAATATTGAGAAAACGCTTTTAAAGTTGAATGAGGTTCTTAGCAATGCATATTACTAATCAAAAAATAAGTTTTGATATACTTATGGTAAGAAATTCACAAAATATCATCATGGAACATGATCTTTACTTAATATCCTAATGTTTTTTTGGCATAACAGGAAAATCGATAATTTTGACCCATAGTGCATTGTTGGATATTGCTACAAATATACCCATGCTACATATGACTGGTTTTGTGGTCCAAGGTGACAAATTTAGAGATGAGTTTAGCATGTACATGATGACGATGTATAGGAAGTACAAATTTGCCCCATTACTGGGGTTAGATGGCCCCCTGCCTGTGGGAAAAAATCTGTCCCAACTGTAAATGTACAATACATCTAATACATGTAAAAATACATGATAAACCTAAATCTAATTAATAGAATTAATAGTTTTAGAATAATTAATAATAGAATTAATAGAATATTTATTAAATAAATAATTAAAACTTTAGCATTGTCCCATTTCTGAGGGTGTCATCCTACCCCAGGTGTCTAACCAGTGTTATTTATATACTATCATTGTATTTATGAATGTTTAATTTTGTTTTTATATTTTTAGCTTTCAATTTAATTTAATTTAATAATTGTGGTTTGTTGTTCTTATTAGATTTTTTATTTCTATATAGCTTTAATTTATTTTAATACATTTTTACTTTTAGTAATTTTGTCTTAAAATTTTTCTAGTCTAATATTTTAGTCCTGTCAAATGATTAATCACGAATAATCACATCCAAATTAAAAGTTTTTGTTTACGTAATGTGTGTATCGTGTGTATAAATACACACACATGCATGTATGTATTTAAGAAACGTTGTTTATATATTAAGTAATTAAAACAGCATTATTCATTTTTAGTTCATGTTAACTGAAGTCGTTAACTAATGTTAACTAATGAACCTTACTGTAAAATGTTACCAAATATACACAGTACACACATATTATGTCAACTCTGGATGTGATTAATCGTTTGACAGCACAGATTTATATATTATTTTAAGTCATAGCAATTTTAATAGTTTTAGTTAATAATGTGGAGACTGTGTCCATAAGTCCATCATTATTAAAGGAGAAGTCCACTTCCAGAACAACAATTTACAAATAATTTACTCACCCCCTTGTCATCCAAGATGTTCATGTCTTTCTGTCTTCAGTCGTAAAGAAATTATGGTTTTTGAGGAAAGCATTTCTGGATTTTTCTTCATATAATGGACTTGATTGGTGCCCCGATTTTGAACTTCCAAAATGTAGTTTAAATGCAGCTTCAAAGGGCTCTAAACGATCCCAGCCGAGGAAGAAGGGTCTTATCTAGCTTTTTTTCGGAAAATAAAAATTTGTATGCTTTTTAAACACAAAGGCTCGTGTAGCACAGGCTCTGGGATGCGTGTTCACATACTAGTGAATCATGTCGAAAGGTCACGCCGAACGTAGGCAGAACTACAAACCCAGTGTTTACATAGCGAACCCGCAAAGACTAAGGAAGTAAGTCAAACGGTGTTTACAAACAAAAAGGTACAACGATGTCGGACGATTCTGAAGTTGTAGGAGAAAATAAGATGGAGTTTTTCGCCATACTCTACCTTTTTTAGCCGGAGTACACAGACGATGAACTTAGACGTGATTCGTAGTAGTGATGGGAAGTTCAGATCATTTTACCAACTCTTTTTTCGAGTCATTTCATTCATCTTAGCAAAATATAATTAAAATATTACATGTTACTTCCCTAACACATCTACTGCATACACAAACGTTGATCACACTACAAACAAGACAAAACTTTAATGCTATAAGAAAGAAAAGATTAATTGATTGTTTACCCGGGTCTTTAGTCTATGATTAGCTCACCTCACCTCTTATCTGACAAGTTTTGGGGTTTGAGTCGTTCGTTCATCACGTGACAGCCCCATAAGATGAACGAACGACTCGAAAAACCCGAAGACTCGAAACAGGTGAACTAATTCCAGTACAGAACCTAATAGGATGTTGCGCCTGCTCGACTGAATAAATCACTCTCCGAGACACCTTGTTCTTCCCGAGTCACATTAAAGATTCATTCAAAATGAACGAATCGTTTAAGAACGACCCATCACTAATTCGTAGCATCGTGGACGCGCATCCCAGAGCCTGCGCTGCACGAGCTTTTGTGTTTAAAAAGTATACAAATTTTTATTTTTCAAAAAAAATGACAGATCATTTCGCTAGATTTCTATCATTTCGATGATTTCTTCCTCGGCTGGGATCGTTTAGAGCCCTTTGAAGCTGCGTTTAAACTACATTTTGGAAGTTCAAAATCGGGGCACCAATCAAGACCATTATATGAAGAAAAATCTTGAAATGCTTTCCTCAAAAACCATAATTTCTTTACGACTGAAAACAGAAAGACATGAACATCTTGGATGACAAGGGGGTGAGTAAATTATTTGTAAATTGTTGTTCTGGAAGTGGACTTCTCCTTTAAACAGAATTTTAAAATCTGTCCTAAAATAAACTCACAGGTCAAAACTGTTCACATCAAAGATGTTCAGAATAAATCTAACACAGAAGTTCAGATGAAAAGATTACTAAGTTCCATCAACATTCAAAAAATTGTTGAGATGAGATTGAGTGACAGAATAAACAAAGGTGGAGGCATTTTACCTCATCTTATGAGGAGAAGAGTGGGTTTCTTTGAGCTGAAGAGGTTTGGATGGTGTTGACATTGGATGTGATTGTCAAAATCTGGAGAAACAGACTGGAAACAGTTTATAGAAAACAATATTTTGATTGTTGACTTTCAGTCAGTATTTGACCTAGAAACTCTGAATCTGAGAGTAGTGTAGTTTTTACGCAGCTCAGCTGCAGCAAACAGCATCTGATTGCGTATTCTGTGTCGTTAGAGCCCACGGCCAAGCCGGAGATTGATTCCTGCTCATTGGAGGGCCGTAATGCCACCATCAGGTGGTCCCTGATTGGCACATCCCGTGAAGCCACTGGCTTTTTAGTACAGCTCAACGGACCACATGGAGAGAAGCTGTGGGAGGAAACCACCTTGCTTAATGTGCTCTCCATCAAGCTCTACAATCTGGAGTATCACAGGGACTACCAAGTGGTCGTCCGGCTGATAAACTGCGGCAGCCATGGGCCCCCTTCAAAGCCCCACCATATTCACATCTATAAGCAGGGTAAACAGAAATCTTGCATGTCCCCAAGTAGGCGCAAGTAGGTGACTTGCTATAAAATAGGACATGAATGTTAGACAGGATGTGGTGGAAGCGAATAACTCACAAGTGTGTCCAAATGTGAAATGAAGCTGAAGTGGCAAAATTATGTATGATCTCTCTCCAGGTCCTTCTTCTCCAAGGAACGTCCAGGCAGATGCTTTGTCCATCAATGCAGTCAGACTTCAATGGCAGCCGCCTGAGGATCCCAATGGAGGCATTGTGAAATACAGCATTGAATACCAGCCTGTGGGCCAGAGCAGCTTTCACCCTTGGGTGGACACAGACGATGGCAACAAAACCACGAAGGATGTGACATCCCTCAATGGGAGCACCTTATACCAGTTTAGGGTGAGGGCTTTCTCCAAGGTGCCAGGGGAGTGGAGTAAGTTCGTACAAGCCAGGACACGTGGAGACAGTAAGTGACCAGTGTGAGAAAGACATACTATAAGGCTAAAATATGAGGTAAAGATAAAGCTGTTCTAAATTGCTTATTAAAAAGGCACTTACTGTTATTCATGTCAACCAGGATTCTCCAACTATATTCCCACCACTCAGCAAGTTGGACGGCCAATGGCTGAGGATCATCAGCTTCTTTGGGCTGTGGTTGGGTCAGTGGCTGTGACCTGTGTGACCATCCTTCTGGCACTTTTGATTCTCTTCTATATTCGCAAATCTGTCCTTAAACGAAAACGGACGTTCACCTATCAGTCTGGATCGGTGAGCAGACACTTTACATTATTACTTAATTTTTATTCTTGTGCTTGTGTTCAAAAATTGTGTGGACAAGAACTTTATATTTTATTGATTCAACATAGTGGGATAGTTGCATCTGTTTCATCAATATATATTTTTTATAATTAATTATATAACTGATTTTTTTATGTTATGTATATACACTACCATTTAAAATTTTGGGGTCAGCAATATTTTTTAATGAAAGAAATTAATACTTTATTCAGGATGCATTCAGTTAATCAAAAAAGTGGTTTACAGTTTTCCAAAACATATATTAATGCTTTTCTTTTGAGCTTTCTATTCATCAAAAAAAATATATATATATATATATATATATATCAACACTGATAACACTGATAATAATAAAAAATGTTTCTTGAGAAATCAGCATATTAGGATGATTTCTGAAGGATCATGTGACACTGAATAATGAATAATGAAGTAATGTCTACTAAAAATTCAGTTTTATCACAGAAATAAATTACATATGTAGTATAATAATATATATGTAATAAAATATAATGGAAAACAGTCAAACAGTTACCTTACATTACAAACTGAAATTAAAACTTTTTTTTTTTCAAATTAATCAAATAAATGCAGTTTGTTGAGAAATATTTAATTTGTAATATTGTGAAATATTATTGCAATTTAAAATAATAGTTCTCTATTTTAATATACTTTAACATATAATTTATTTCAGAATTTTCTTCAGTCATTACTCCACTCTTCAGTGTCACATGATCTTTCAGAAATCATTCTAATATGCTGATTTATTATCAATGATTTTTTTTTTTAATTATTAATAGAAACTAATACTTATATTTAGCAAGGATGTGTTAAATTGATGAAAAGTGACAGTAAAGACTTATTATGTTAGAAAAGATGTCTTTTTATCAAAGAATCCTGTGGTATTACAGGTTCCAACTAAAATATTAGGCAAATTCAGCTTTGCATCACAGAAATAAATTATACTTTAAAGTATATTAAAATACAAAACTGTTATTTTAAATTGTAATAATATTTCACAATATTACACTTTTTTCTGTATTTTTGATCAAATAAATACAGCCTTGATGAGCAGAAGAGTTTCCTTCAAAAAACGAAAAAAAATTTGAACAACAGTGTATATATATATCAATCTCTTACTCTCTAATAAATGTAAACACATGTATTCTCAGGGAGAAGAGACTATCTTACAGTTCAACTCGGGGACTCTTACGCTGACCAGGCGACCCAAGCCTTCCCCAGAGCCCCTCACCTATCCCATACTGGAGTGGGAGGATATTAAGTTTGAGGATGTGATTGGAGAAGGAAACTTTGGTCAGGTCATTAAGGCCATGGTTAAAAAAGATGGAATAAAAATGGGTGCTGCGATTAAAATGCTCAAGGGTAAGAACACAAGCCAACACAGCTTTGTTAGCCAAGGTCTGTTTTTACATGATTGTGATTTTGTGTTTCCGTTGTGTGCACCTGCAGAATTTGCCTCAGAGAATGACCATCGAGACTTTGCCGGTGAATTAGAAGTGCTGTGTAAATTGGGACAGCATCCAAATATAATTAATCTTATCGGTGCCTGTGAAAACAGAGGTGAGTGCGCCACCTAATGGCTTTTGCTAGATATATGGTTAGATAACAAAATGTGACCCTGGACCACAAAACCAGTCATAAGTAGCAAAATGTATGGGTCAAACTTATTGATTTTTCTGTTATGCCAAAAATCATTAGTTGAGTGTAAAAGCACAGATGCCATATGATTTTTTTATTAATTGCACAGACATGTAACATCTTATGTTATCCACAGGTTACCTTTACATAGCCATTGAATATGCACCTTATGGAAATCTTTTGGACTTTCTAAGAAAGAGTCGTGTCCTAGAGACTGATCCTGCCTTTGCCAAAGAGCATGGAACTGCCTCCACACTCACCTCCCAGCAGCTCTTGCAGTTTGCTGCTGATGTTGCAACAGGCATGCATTACCTTAGTGACAAACAGGTATAAAGTTTTTCTGATTATGGAGGTGCCTATTTAAGAATCCATATGTGGACGGGCAAAATTAAAGGAATAGTTTACTCAAAAATGAAAGTTTACCTAAAATTACCCACCCTTGGGCTATCTATACTGTAGATGAGCTTGTTTCTGCACCGGAACCAATTTGGAGAAATTTAACCTTACATCACTCGCTCACCAGTGGATCCTCTGCAGTGAATGGGTGCCGTCAACATCCGAGTCCAAACAGCTGATTTTCACATTTTCAACATATTTCCATTTTTTGGTGGAATATTCCTTTAGTTGCCATATTGGCCCAGTTATTTCATTATATTTATTACTTGCAGTTATGCAATTTGTTTAAACATTAGCCTTTAATTCAATAATTTTCTAAATGATTAATTATTTACTATTTTATTTGATTAAATATTTTTTAAATTTATTGTTCAATTTATAGAAATAGTTCACTTCCAGAACAAAAATTTACAGATAATGTACTCACCCCCTTGTCATCCAAGATGTTCATGTCTTTCTTTCTTCAGTCGTAAAGAAATTATATTTTTTGAGGAAAACATTTCAGGATTTCTCTCCATATAATGGACTTTTATAGTGCCCCTGAGTTTGAACTTCCAAAATGTAGTTTAAATGCAGCTTCAAAGGGATCTAAATGATCCCAACCGAGGAAGAAGGGTCTTATCTATTGAAACGATCGGTTATTTTCTAAAAAAAAAAAATTACAATTTATATACTTTTTAACCTCAAACTCCCATCTCATTTTCTCCTCCAACTTCAAAATCGTCCTACATTGCTGTTTTACCTTTTTTTGTAAAGGGCGTTTTACCTTCTTTGCATGTTCACTTTGTTAACACTGGGTCAGTACTTCTGCAGCGATGTAGGAAAATTTTAAAGTTGGAGAGGAAATGAGATGGACGTTTTTCGACATACCCTAAATGTCTTGAACTGGAATACACAGAGTTCACGCAGAGCTAGGCAAGATGGGCATTTGAGGTTAAGAAGCATATAAATTGTAATTTTTTCTAGAAAATAAACGATCGTTTCACTAGTTAAGATCCTTCTTCCTTGAAGCTGCATTTAAACTGAATTTTGGAAGTTTAAACTCGGGGGCACCATAGAAGTCCATTATATGGAGAGAAATACTGAAATGTTTTCCTCAAAAAACATAATTATGACTGAAGAAAGAAAGACATGAACATCTTGGATGACAAGGGGGTTCTGGAAGTGAACTACTCCTTTAATGAAGTCACTGTCGATTTTATGCCACATTAATATAATTAATATATATGGCCTAACTCTGTGTCTGGTTTTCTTGTTTGTGTATAATCAGTTCATCCACAGAGATCTGGCAGCCAGAAATGTACTCGTGGGAGAAAATCTAGTTGCTAAAATCGCCGATTTTGGCCTCTCACGTGGCGAAGAGGTGTATGTGAAAAAAACCATGGTGAGGACCATATGAGATGATAAAACTACTGAGTCTGAGTGCATAGTGTATCTAAATTACTCATAAAACTGGTTGAACGTCTCTCTCTGTCTCAGGGAAGACTGCCTGTGCGATGGATGGCCATCGAGTCACTAAACTACAGTGTCTACACCACAAAGAGTGACGTGTAAGTACATCCTGTACATTTAGTGTTTTTGCACATAGGAACATCGATTTCAACATCTCATGCCTTATTACCAGAATTTTAAATGTTATTGCCTCACTTCTTTTTTAAGGAAATGTGACAAAGGGATTCATTGTTGATTGCAAAAGCCAAGTGCTATGGCACCCTTAAGTTTCAATCCAAAACAACATGTCTTCATCCTTCTCAATTTTTAATGGACAACTGATAAATAAGCAGGAAGGAACTGATAACATAAACCAGGAAGCTCAAATTTAGAGTAGCGTGTTCCACTAGACCACAGTGCCTCTGTCAAAACGACCTATTTTTACCCACTCCAGAACATTGTGCACTGAATATTTCAAAAACAACTTAACCAACATGACATACGAACGTAGTTTTCGTCATTAGATCAGCCGATTATTGATTGCCCACAAAGCCTGGAGTTTGATTGTCACACACACTCAAACATTTTCTTACTCTTACCAGCATGTGGTAAGAGTAAGTTCATCCCCCAATAACTGCTCTAATATTTACACTAACTTCTTTGGTTCAACAAGATTTTTTAATCTCTCAAATAAATGAAATACTTTTCAGCTAAGGCAAATCAAAACATTTCAGCAAGGATGCGTTAAATTTATTAAAATGTACATATTTCAAATAAATGCTGTTTAACTATTCATCACCGTATCCTTAAAAAAATGTATCACTGTTTCCACAAAAAAATATTACCTGTTTTCAACAATGATGTTAGTAAGAAATGTTACTTACACAACACAATGTATGTTATTACTGTTTTTAATGTATTTTTCATCAAATAAATGCAGCCCCAATGAGCATTAGAGACTCAAAAACATTCTTTACACATTTTACTGCCCCAGATTTTTGAAAGGTTGTATAGTTCAGGTTCAGCGTGTTCTTGTGGTTTTGTTTTGAGCTGTTTTTAACAGTTAAAAACAGAAAATGTGTTAAATAGATGTTAGCCATTGCGGGAAGTCTTGCACCCTGAGCGCCGTTTATTTTAAAAAGTTGCATCAAGTTTAAAAATAGTTAAACTTTTAACAAACTACTGCCAGACCATCAAAGACATTTTACATATTGTTTACACACCTTTTTCTTCTTAAACTTGATATTTTATTAAGTAAAATATCTGCCTTGGTCTTTCAGGTGGTCTTTTGGAGTTCTTCTGTGGGAAATAGTAAGTTTAGGTAAGTTTGTTCGTTATAATTTGAATGATTTGAATGTTTGTATATCATTTGAAACTTTCAGCCAGATGAATGTTATGAATCTGTTTTCCTCAAGGTGGGACTCCATACTGTGGGATGACCTGTGCTGAACTCTATGAGAAGCTTCCTCAAGGCTACAGAATGGAGCAGCCCAGGAATTGTGATGATGAAGTGTAAGCACAGACATTCGTGTGTTCTTATAGTCACTTTCTGTATTGATTGACTGCAGTTGTATTTATAATCGCTGATATGTAATTATTCATACAGGTATGAACTTATGAGGCAGTGCTGGCGAGATAGACCCTATGAGCGACCGCCGTTTTCGCAAATATCCGTCCAGCTCAATAGGATGCAAGAGGCACGGAAGGTAAAGATAAAAACTGATGCTTGCATATGTGAAACTCAGACTAGAGCTGCATGACTCTGGAAGAATGGAAAGACAATTTTTTTGTCTTTCATTTAACAAATAATCATGCAGTTCTAGCTCAGACCACCATGAGGAGGTTTTGTGGGTGGTTACCAGGGAAATTGCTGTGTGGTTAATGGTGGTTGTAAAGTGGCTTCAGTTTGAATTTATCAAACATACTGTAACATTTTAAATATATATTGTCACTTCAGATCAATTTAAGCCATCCATGCTGGAAACATATATTAAAAAAACAGCTGCAATCAGCGATTACCAGGGTCTGAGCGCTTAAGGCATTTAAGCACATATGAAAAAAGACATTGTTTAGCAAGCCTGTAACCACTTAAATCAATTATTTAAAAAAGCATTTTTGGCAAATTCAGGTAATTTACCTTAGAAATGTTTATTAACAGTTATGACTGTTATAGCACGAACTGTGGTCCAATCTCCTTATAACTTTGCATGCTTGTTTAGAATCACCTGTCGCATGTGCTCACCAGGTTTCGTGGAGTTTTCCTTTAGGCTTTATCCACCTTTTTCTTGAGTAACCAATGAGCGGCGCCATGAAGGATTCTAACTTCCATTTGGGTGCTTTCGTTTTCCGGTCTCCATAGAAATCCATGTTAAAACGGGGTAAAAAAGATTGACTGAATTGAAGCTTTTTCAATATAATTAAATATAAATATGTGCGCAGGATTAACGTTATATTATTGGCTCTATGTTAATTTGACTAGAAACACCAGAGTCCAGAAATGTAAATCACCGCTCCGCTTTTTTGATAATTATTGACCTATAGAGTCCAGAGAATTGTACTGCAGTGTCTTTTTTCCAGATTGAGCAAAAAACCTAGGATTAGTTTGCAAAAGTAGGTTTTTTACATCTTTTCAATCATTCAACAAATTATTTGATTGACAGCAGTGGTTCTAGAGGCAAAGTTGTCCGGAATGAGGAGAGCTCAAAAACTGCAATGTAAAATTGTTTATGCCCTTGAAAACAGGCCGATCAGCCTCCATTAACCTTGCACCCATGTTTTTTTTGAGATACGCAAATGTCCTTATAAACACTTGTGGCACTTTGGACCACAACTTTGCACAGCGATTTTCATGTTGATAGGACAAATGGTTGATAGTTATTGCCATTTTTATGGTTTTTCCTTCTTATATCCAAGCTCCATGACTTTTTTCCTTTGACCTTGCATAAGTGTTCTGAGTTTGGCGAAAATATCTCATTCTGTTCAGGAGTTATAGGCATTTTACTAAAAGTGTCCCTGCCCCTTTCAAACGTTTAGGCGTCCATTAGAGACGGTGAGTCAAAAGTTACATTTTTTTGATAATTATTGATATTCACTCTGCAGAGAATCTTTCTGCAATGGTTTGGTTCCGATCGGGTGAAAAACCTAGGACTAGTTCGCAAAAAAGGTTTTTCAAAAATCCAAAATACCCCAAATTTTCACCAGTCTCACAATCGAACCGTTAGGCCGATTGGGGCGAGCCTTGGTGACATTGTAGGCCAGGGGTCACCAAAGTTGATCCTGGAAGGCCGGTGTCCGGCAGAGTTTAGCTCCAACTTGCCTTAACACACCTGCCTGAAAGTTTCAAGTATTCCTAGTAAGACCTTGATTAGCTGGTTCAGGTATGTTTGATTAGGGTTGGAGCTAAACTCTGTAAGACACCGGCCCTCCAGTACTGAGTGTGGAGACCCCTGTTGTCTCTACGACTTACATTTACACGCTTGAACCCCTAAAAATTGCACTGACCCCATACTTTTGACTATTAGTGAGCATTTCATGCCAAAAGCAGACACGTAACAGTTCTATTTGCATGTAGCCATCAACCAACCTCTAATTCTTGTCTTTCATCCAGGCCTATGTCAACATGGCTCTCTTTGAGAACTTCACCTATGCTGGAATAGATGCTACTGCTGAAGAGGCCTGACTACCAGCCCCCCCAGACCCAAGAAGGGTTCATAACCCAAGGGAGGCTCATCACAGTAGGGCTTTGCGCTACTGTCACTCCCCTGTGGCCAGGTTCCATCGTTCAAAAAGACACTCCACCAAGACCACATGGCTATAGAGAACAGACTGTGAAAGGACACTTCTAGAAGGACTCATATCTCAGGACATGTTGGATTACTCAAGAGGAAATGGAACCTGCAAAATAAGCTACAGATGTAGCACACTGGGTCTGTGGGGATCTGGACCATGCATTGAACTCTTTTTCCATCTTTTATTGGGAGAATCATTGTGTGTGGGTTGTTGAAATGGACATACATCAAATGCAGTTCATTCCATGGACAAAAACACAAGTATTATTCAATGTAGCACTTGAGAAAGTGATGTATTGTCCTTATTGAAACTCATTTGTTCAGTTTGAGTGAGTTGTGTACATAATGTTTATGCTTTTAAGATCTTTTATGATATTTTTTATGTATGACATATGTATGCCATGCTATAGCGATCCTGTAACCATTTTAAGAACGTTAAGTGAATGTCTTTACTTTGATAAATAAAGCATCTATGTGGTGACAGGACTCATCACAGAGGCATTTGGAGACAACCGTAGATTATGATATGGAACAGAAAGTACTCACTCTTTCTTTTGCTCCTTCAAGTAGTGGTGTTGAGGTCAGGCCTCTTCCCTGCTGCAGCTTGCTGATCTGTCAAGGGTATTTCCTCCTATTCTGCCACAGGACCAGAAGCTGTCAGTCATGGTACGGCAACTCAGCTTCCTCCAACTTACACACACAAAACAACTCCACATTTAAGTATTCAATATTTATTGAGTTATTACTTGAGTACTTGCTTTTGTTCAACTAACCAAACTACCTTTGACGTATGAATGTATAAAAAAGGAGTCATAGTGTGTTACAATTTCATGATGTTTATCATAACCGCACTCCAGACAGAAATTACTGCACGTCTCATTGTTTGTAAAAACGCAGTACCAAAAAAGGAACTTTGTCAGAGGCTTGGCATGTCATCCTTGGGGACTGTAAACAACACATTTTATTTCGTAATATAATATAATGAAAAAAAAAATATTGTAATTATATTTTTTTATCTAAGTGTTGTGTAAGCGCTTGATTATATATGTGTGTGTGAAGGAGGCACTTTGTCAGTCCGGGTGCCTGCCTCAATCCCCAGTACAACCACTTCCTATTGCGTTGGGCTCTGTCTAATGACCATCTACCAACCTCCCCGCCCCCTCTTAAAAACATTAAGTACTGAACTCAAATATATCTAGAGACTTAAAAAGTCATGTGTATGGATGCTTTGTGTACATGATGGATTCAGTGCTCACCTGGTGGATACTTCTTTCCTGTCTGATCAAGCTGGTGCATTTAGAGCTTCACCTATCAAAGCAAGGTAAGACACAAGAATAAGTTAGTCTGTTTTCATTTTTCTCGACTGTGCAAAAGAGTTGTTATAGCTGTTCTAGTTGTGAAAGACAAGTGTTAATTCAAGACATGAATGTTGAGGGTGCATTTAGTAGAGCAAAGTGTATCCTAGATGCAGTGAAACTATGCATTTTATTAGTACTGTAGCTATAAGGAATGTTTTTTCTTTCTCAGATGTTGCTCTCTTAGCTATGGATAAGAACCCAAAATGTTTCACCAAGACGCTAGAAGATTTCACTTGCTTTTGGGAAGCAGCTGTTGGAAAGTCCTATGATTTTTTCTACAAAATTGATGAGTAAGGACTTTCATATTCTACTGTATATTACTCTAATTCAAATTAATGGATCATTTACTGTAAAGAAATGGCTTAAGTTAGTTTGCTTTGAATCCCTTGAGAACTGATTTTGAAAAATCTGGAAAATAATAGGATGGGGGATGTATGTGTCAACCATGGTGGTTGAAGACCTGCTTCAAGCAAACATGTTTCTATCATTCAGATCATCAGCAGAAAAAAGATGCGATGTGAAACAACAAACATATGAGGAGAAAACGGTCCTGCATATTTGCAAATTCCCATCAAGTGACGTCTTCATGTATGTCGAGACGCAGCTCAGAGTGATAGACAGAGGCACCAACACAACCATCTACAATCGCACTGTCAGTGTAGAGGATCAGAGTAAGTGCTACGGGAGAGCGACAATTTACTTTGAAGTTTTCATTTTTGCATGCTGTATGAATTTAAATGAAATATATCTGTTTGTCTTTTTCCAAGTTCTTCCATATCCTCCATTTAATATATCCCTTCATCCAACTGGTGAGGTGGGACAAATGTTTGTTGAATGGAAAATACCAAACATTTATTCACCGTTTATCCAATTATTCATCTGCCGGTATGAAATTCGTTACAGCTCCAAATACACATCAAACACAGTTGGACTGGTGAGTTTGACACGTACCCTTATTATAATATAACTGATATTATTAGCTCATTATTGATATTATATAGCTCATTTACTAAATGCAGCACTCATTCTTTATAGGTGTCAAAACATTCCCATAAGCTTGTGTCTCTGGTCGCAGGAGAGAACTGCACAGTGCAAATAAGGGTCAAGACTGAAGGTGAATTTAGACAGATTTGGAGTGACTGGTCAAGTCCTGTAACAGCTATGGTGCCACAAACAGCAGGTGAGAGCTGAAAAGAACAGGTGTGATGTGAATGACACCAACCTTTATTTGGACACTTAAAGGGATAGCTCAACCAAATATGAAAATTACCCCATGATCTACTCACACTCAAGCCATCCTAGGTGTATATGACTTTCTTCTTTCAGACGAATTCAGTTGGAGTTGTATTAAAGGAGAACTCCACTTCCAGAAAAACAATTCACAAATAATTTACTCACCCCCTTGTCATCCAAGATCTTCATGTCTTTCTGTCTTCAGTCGTGAAGAAATTATAGTTTTTGAGGAAAGCATTTTTAGGATCTTTCGCCATATAATGGACATTGGTGCCCCGATTTTGAACTTCCAAAATTTAGCTTAAATGCAGCTTCAAAGGGCTCTAAACACTCCCAGGCAAGGAAGAAGGGTCTTATCTAGCGAAATGATTGGTAATTTTTTTCTGAAAATAACAATTTTTAGACTTTTTAAGCACAAAAGCTTGCGTAGCACAGTCTCTGGGATGTGCGTTTACAACACTATGTACTAT
Organism: Labeo catla; assembly: GCA_012976165.1. NCBI lineage: Eukaryota > Metazoa > Chordata > Actinopteri > Cypriniformes > Cyprinidae > Labeo > Labeo catla. The sequence goes on from VONZ01000001.1 coordinate 1,309,749, forward strand.
TGAATCACGTCGAAAGGTCATGTGGAACGTAAGCAGAACTACAAACCCAGTGTTTACAAAGCGAACACACAAAGACTAAGAAAGTGCAAGTAAGTTTGTAAACGCAGTTGTAGGAGAAAATTAGATGGAGTTTTTCGTCATACTCAGTACACAGACGATGAACTTACACATGATTCGTAGTAGTGATGGGAAGTTCGGATTATTTTACCGACTCTGACCTTTGAGTCTCGTTCAGCAAAATGAACAAACCTTTTTCGGATCATTTCGTTCATTTTAGCAAAGTATAATTAAAATGTTACGTGTTACTTCCCTAACACATCTACTGCTTACACAAACGTTGATCACACTACAAACAAGACAAAACTATAATGCTATAAGAAACAGAAAAGATGAATTCTTTGTTTACCTGGCCAGGTCTTTAGTCTATGATTAGCTCACCTCACCTCTTATCTGACAAGTTTTCGGGTTTGAGTCGTTCGTTTATCATGTGACAGCCCCATAAGATGAACGAACGATTCGAAAAACCCAAAGACTCAAAACAGGTGAACTAATTCCAGTACAGAACCTAATAGGATGTTGCACATGCGCGACTGAACGAATCACTCCCCGAGACGACTCGTTCTTCCCGAGTCACATTAAAGATTTGTTCAAAATGAAAGAATCGTTCAAGAACGACCCATTACTAATTCGTAGCATCGTGGATGCGCATCCCGGAGCCTGTCCTACACGAGCTTTTGTGCTTAAAAAGTATACAAATTTTTATTTTTCAAAAAAAATTACATTGTTTCTCTAGATAAGACCCTTCTTCCTCGGCTGGGATTGTTTAGAGCCCTTTGTAGCTGCATTTAAACTACATTTTGGAAGTTCAAAATCAGGGCAACAATGAAGTCCATTATATGGACAAAATTCCTGAAATGCTGAAAAAAACATTATTGGTAAATGGTTGTTCTGGAAGTGGAGTTCTCCTTTAAAACACGTCCTAGCTCTTCCAAGCTTTATAATTGCAGTGAATGGCTGTAAAGATTTTGAACTCCAATAAAGTGCATTCATCCACCATAAAGTATGGTCCACATGGCTCCGTGGGGTTAATAAATGCCTTTTTAAGTGAAGCAAAGCATTTGTATTAGAAAAATATACGTATTTAAAACTTTATAAACCGTAATCTATAGCTTCCGTTAACTGTCATTCGCACGTTCACAAGTGTGTGGCATTTCAGCAGATGACACAGGACGTAGGCAAAACTTAAGCTCTGGTAAGAATCCTTTGTTTACAGCAAAGGAAAGCCTTTTGTCTTCTCTTGTCTTATATTAAAATTCTCAAACATTTTTCTTTACAAATCTTCACTTTATACGTCTAATTCATGACTGTTTTTATTAAAATAACCAATCGTTATGCTAGATAAGACCCTTCTTTCTCGGCTGGGATCGTTTACAGCCGCATTTGGGAACGTTTGAAGCCGCATTTAAACTGCATTTTGGAAGTTCAAAATCAGGGCACCATACCAGTCTATTATATGGAGAAAATTCCTGAAATGTTTTCCTCAAAAAACATAATTTCTTTACAAATCAAGAAAGAAAGACATGAACATTGTGGGTGACAAGGGGGTGAGTAAATTATTTGTAAATTTTGCAGGATTTCCAAGGCAAAAATCTTGACAACATTTGTGTTTGTTCTTATCTTTTCAGTCAGGTAGGTGAAATATTAGGCTAATATCTTAATAAATACTGCTAGTATGTATCTTTACCACCTATTAACTTCAGTTTGTCAAAATATTACGCCCTTTCCTGTTTACTAAGTCCTTCTCTATATGATTTAGCAGCTTCCACATGTTCTGTGGTTTAGAAAGCATAATTTAGCAGAACAAAGTATTTAGTAGTACATTTACCGTGCAATCCATGCTGTTGTTTACATCCTAGTATCACCGATATGGCAGTGCATCCGAGTAGCTGAAATCGCGCCAAAACTGCCAAGATGACCAATGACATCCAGCGCCCCCTAAAAAAAAGCCTAAACTAATAAGTTTGTTTTGTTTTTAACAGTCTTTCTAATTATTCCAAATCATACCACAATAATACATTGACCCCAGAAAATTATATGTCTTCGCAAACGGTTTTACAGAAAACAAAGAAAAATCGTTGTCATAAGAATTTCTGTTCATCCATTTCTCAGGCACAACTCAGACAAAGTGTAAAATACAGATTTGCTCGTGAATATCTAGCTTAACTGCTACCGCCTGACAAGCAAAATTAATGCTACAAACCTTAAAAACAAACTTCTCCCTTGTGAGTGATGGGAGAAGCCAAGCTGCATCAACTGAACCATTTTCTTCGCAAAATGATTCACATTCAGTGCTTCCAAGTGTTCACAGCACCACGTCACTACATTTGCGGCTGGCGACACCTGTTGATCAAAATTGCAAACTAATTCAACATGTTTTTGATACCTTTTGCTTTTATATTTTATAATCAAAGTGCAATCTTTTAAATGTAATCTAAAAAAAAGTAAATAAAATTAAATATGAATTTTCTGTAAATTAGACATTTAAGCCTACTTCAGTGGTGCACAATGTAAAAAATAAAGGTGGTTTCATGAAGAACCTTGAACATCCATGGAACCTTTCAAATGCAGAAAAAGTTTATATTGGAAAAAAGGTATTTTAGATTTTTAAAATGTTCCTCAAAATGGTTAATTTAAGAACTGGAAGGTTCTTCAGTGAACCAAAAATGGTTCTTCCATGGCATCACTGCAAAAACACCTCTTTGGAGCCTTCATTTTTAAGAGTGTAGGTAAAATGTTGGGAACTTTTCATTAAAGAAAATAAGTCATACAAGGGCATTTGGACCCTGGGAGTAATTCCTGACAAAATGTTCATTTTCGGTGAACTATCCTTTACACACATTTACACGCAGATGAATTCACCTAGACAGAATAACAGGTATAATGTTTAATGACCTTTCAGTATCTGGCTAATTTTCAGCTGACGTAGAGTTGCGGTGCCACACTCCAGATCTGCATCAAATACTATGCAAATGGAGAGGAGAATTATATGATGACGGCAGATACAGCTTCCACTACAGACAAGCAAACAGGTGTCACATTTTTAACATCCTCTGTTACATCTTATAGAAATCCCAGCATAGCAGTTAGTATGGTTTGTTAACTGCAGTCTTGCTTGTGTGGTGTTTCAGTTCGTGGAAGTTGTGTTCCGAAGACAACAACTCTGTCCATCAGTGTGTCCTGTATGGACAAGAGTCCAGTGTCTATCAGTTTTACCTCAGTGTTGGACTGCATCCATTTGGTCGAACGTTTTATGCAGAGAATTTCAGTATGAACAGCAACAGTAAGTATGAAAGAAGAAAGCCATGTTAACCACCATACTGTATGTTGCCCAAATCCTCTTGATCTTCAGTATTTAATATTTTTAAATCACACTGTATAAACTGAGCAAATTACCTTGGGGTACCATGTGAATACCATGGTATTTGAATATTGTAACCTTTTAGTACCATGTGAATATGTGATCGTAGGGGAACTATTTTATATATTTGTTTAATTTTTTTTTTTTCATTTTAACTTAATGTAAAATGTTTCCTGTTTCTTTATTTGTTGTGTAACAGTAGTGCTTATTTGACATTGGCCTACATAGTTAAGGATAAGTTGTGTTTTTCAACATAGATAGATGTGAGAATATGATATCAAAGTTTCAGACACATGACTCAAAAAACCACAGAGTTGCGGACACAAAACAAATAGTGTTGCAACCAAACCTGGTCTCCCCTTCATCAGAAATCCATGGTATCTAATAGGCCTACCAGCACTGTACCACACTACTTTTTGTAAGGCTAATATTACAAAAATGCACTCAAAATGTTCATTTTAGTTACAAAATCTTCTTAAAATATTAATAACATCATTATATTAAAATGACAACAGTAAAAAGCCTTTTGGCCTGTCTCTTTGCTGCTGTTGACAGTCCAAACAAGGCCTCCAGAAGGTCTGAAGGCACAGCCTGAGGAAGGACGGATTTGTTTGACATGGTATCCACCCTTTTTGAAGATCTCACAGTATCTAAAATACCAGATCCGATATCAGCGTCAAGGAGAGACTGAGTGGAAGGTGAGTTTAAATAACGTGCAATGAGAAATTCAGTGCATTTAAATGGTTCAGTGATCACTGATAGTGGGTAGATGGATATGAACATTTACTTTCTTGTTTCTGGTTGAATTCAGATGTGTTAAATAGCTGCATATCTCATGTTGAATCTACATTTTGTGGTAGGATTTTACAACACTCAGTACAAAGACCAGCACTTGTCTGGATGTACACAGAGGGAGTCAATACACTATCCAAGTCCGAGCACGAACCAATGGATCGGTGTACAGCGGAGACTGGAGTGACTGGTCGAAACCTCTCACCGTCCTCTTACCTTTAGGCAAAGGTAGAAATTTCTGACTCTGAATCATGAACAATGCTTAACAACTCTGAAACTTAAACCATTTGTTTTATTATCACAGAGTGGATCTTCATTGTCTGTATACCAGTGGCTCTGCTCATCATTGCTTCTGCAATGATCTTTTTCTTCTCCAGATACTTCCGGTAATGTAATTCTCTCCTAATTGCTCTGGCATCAATGTGTTAAACCTACGACTAAAAACATACCTTAGGAATGCAAATATAGAGAAATATAAAATATGTACTGTTTTCACTCTATTAGGAAGGTCAAAAAATCCTTGTGGCCATCAGTCCCAAACCTTAATAAGGTGCTGGAAAGCTTTCTGACCGATATCAGCGGATCACACTGGGTAATTGATATCTGCTTTGATGATTTTGAATTAGACAAATGTTCATTTTAAAGCTGTTTTTTAAAAATATAATTAATGAATCCAGTAGTAGTATTTTGTGGCAATAAAAAATGCAAATTAAACTTTTACAGCTGAAGTCAGAAGTTTGCATACACCTTGCAGAATCTGCAAAATGTTAAATATTTGATCAAAATAAGAGGGATTATTCAAAATGCATGTTATTTTTTATTTAGTACTGACCCAAATAATATTTTACATAAAGATGTTTACATATAGTCCACACAAGAAAATAGTAGTTGAATTTATAAAATTGGCCCGGTTCATAAGTTTACATACACTTGATTCTTTTTTATGATTGCTTTTTTGTTTAGTGATGAGTTCCTTATTTGTCCTGGACAGTTAAACTGCCCGCTGTTCTTTAGAAAAATCCTTCAGGTCTCACAAATTCTTTGTTTTTTAAGCATTTTTGTGTATTTGAACCCTTTCCAACAATGACTGTATGATTTTGAGATCCATCTCGTCACACTAAGGACAACTGAGGGACTCATATGCAACTATTACAGAAGGTTCAAACACTCACTGATGCTTCAGAAGGAAACACGATGCATTAAGAGCTGGGGGTGAAAACTTTTGAATTTGAAGATCAGGCTAAATTTAACTTATGTTGTCTTCTGGGAAACATGTAAGCATCTTCTGTAGCTTCTGAAGGGAAGTACTAAATGAAAAAAAGATTGTATTTAGGCAAAATAAGAAAAATGTACACATCTCCATTCTGTTCAAAAGTTTACACCCCTAGCTCTTAATGCATCGTTTTTTCTTCTGGCGCATCAGTAAGTGTTGAAACCTTCTGTAATATTTGCATATGAGTCCTTCAGTTGTCCTCAGTTTGAAAAGATGGATCTCAAAATCATTCAGTCATTGTTGGAAAGGGTTCAAATACACAAAAATTCTGAAAAACAAAGAATTCATGGCACCTAAAGGATTTTTCTGAAGAACAGCAGGCAGTTTAACTGTTCAGGACAAACAATGGACTCATGAACAACTATCACTAAAAAAAAAGAAACAGCTGTGGATCATTCAGGTAACAGCACAGTATTAAGAATCAAGCGTATGTAAACTTTTGAACAGGGTCATTTTATAAATTCAACTATTATTTTCTCTTGTGGACTATATGTAAATGTGAAATATCTTATTCAGGTCAATACTAAATAAAAAAGTAACATGCATTATGTATGATCCCTCTCTTATTTTGGTAAAATAATTAACATTTTGCAGATTCTGCAAGGTGTATGTACATTTTTGACTTCAACTGTATGTTTTATTGAGAATTTAAACAGACGTTATACTCTCTTCAATTCAGGAGCCAACATTCAACATCAAGCAATGTGATGATGACGCTACTACATCAGTACTGGAGATTCTGCCCGAGAAAGAAACTTCAGTAAAATCCTGTAAGAAGTCCACCTGTCTTTCAATCCCTGATCGTGGCTTCTTAGCTGGTGTAAAAAATAGGGAGAATTTCAGAGAGGAGTTGGAGATGGCTCAAGATTACGTCATTTTGAACAATGATACAATCCCATGCTTTACGGGGAATGACTATGTGTACAGGGATGCTGCTTTATCACATCTGGCGAAGGAAAAACTACACTGTTGCCCCAGTACCTGTCCTACTAACTTCCAGGAACGCAGCACAAATATTCTCAACCATTCTTATCTCCTTCTGGCAGAACAGTCAGATTTTGAAGAGTATCACTCAGCCTGTCGCCAGTATACCAATATGGAGATCACAGCAGTAGCGTTTGAAGCAAGTGGAGAGTGAGAAAAAAAATTAACCTCATAAGCATGAGGTATGAGGTTTTGAGTGAAGTTTCCATGGAATGAGAGATGAGGCCTGTGAGACCTGTTCTTTCTGAGGAACAGAAGTTTCACCATACTAAGTATTTATGGCGGTCTTTGCAGCTCTGATGTCAAGAACATTAAGTGGAGATTGTTCAGTGCATTAACATGAATCATCTTTAAGAAGGAACTGCACTTAAGTTCACAAGGCTTGCAAAAGCCCTCAGAAGATAATATGAAAGCATAATATGGATCACTATATGGATAATTCTGGGTTGAATACAACTTTAGTTTACAAAGAGAAAACAACCATCAATGGCATGTTGTCAAGTTCAACTTGCTCTCAATTTTCGACCTCAAATGTGTACATTAATGGATGTCTGTGGGTATTTTGGGGTTTCAAAATGTCCAATGTGAGGTTTGTATTCTTTGTAGCTTGTATATTCCTCTGTGAATTTGATATTTATGGGAGTACTTTCATCACTCCTCTTTGTGGAGTGGAGTAAATAATTTTTCTGGCTAACAGGTTGATATGAAATTAATAGTTGCACTCTGCAGACAAAGTTGGTAGACATCTATTATATCAGTCTCATGCTAACATGATGGGTAAGTATTATGGCTGTCCACCTTATTTTTATGCTGTGAGAGCAGGCATGGCCATTTGTAAAGTGTATGAGTCCAGCTTACCTTCCTCATCTGTGTCCAGCTATTTTTAGCTGTACAAAACAGCTTAATTTGCTGCTTGATATTGCAAATAGGTGTCTTACCATGTTATTTTATTGTATTATCTTAATTATGAACACACTGGTTTGTAGTGCAAAGTTTTACCATTTACTGGTATTTTGCATAGTGCTTAAGTGCCATGCAACCTTGAATATTTCTTAAAATGTAACCATGTTATACATTTTGACTGTATTTGTTATAATAGTTCTTCAGCAATTATTATGCTTGTTATATTTGTAATATGTTATCTGTAACATCTTGTACTGATTATTACACAAGAAACCATTTATGTCTCATGATCAGGTCTGATCAGTCAATAGCTTTATTGTATTAAGACATCACAAGTAAAATCAGACAAATATCCAACAGTTTGGTGCATTGTATGAAAATTGTACATTTTACCTTGACAGAGTCATTAAATTGATAAACAATTGTGTGGGTTTTGCTCTCCCACACTAAAATACATAAAAACTGCTTTAGAATAAAGCCTGCGTGAAAATTTTCTAAATACGTTAAAGAGTGAACTGAAAGACACGGTGATCTGAAGCAAAATGGTATTAGTTAGAATACACAATGTACATTTAAAACTTATTTATAGAACTACACGTATAATTATAAGCATTAAAAATTAATAATTTATTCAAAACACACTTTGGACAATATCTCACATTCAGTTCATGAAGTTTTAGCTGTGAAGCTCCAGGTGAGGTTTTTCAAAAATCTGCTCATTGACTGTGGGGATCCACACAGGTCTGATTTTTAGTCAGCCTTCAAGGCATAAAGCACATCGTCCTGACTAACATTGAGTCGGATGCGGAGAAACAGGTCCAGGCGGCTTCCCTCAAGGAGAAGCAGGCGACAGGAACCCAGTCTCTGACAGACGGCCAGTCCTTCAGACACACTCACCGGCTGCAAACCCTCAACACGACACAGAGCTTGGTGCTGAACAAACACCTGTGGAGAAGTAAAACGCACATTCATTCATTCTGAAATGTTATTTGGTGTATATAGTTAATTATTAAAATAAGGGTTGTCTAAACCGTTCAGCTACCTGTTGGAAAGTGGCCTCTTCCAGACCCAGTCGACGAAACTCTGCAATAACAGCCCTTAGGAAAAGCTGCTCCTGAACAGAAGCACACCTACAACAAAAACATAAAAAAAGAATGGAAGTCTGATTGGAGCCAAATTACACATTAAAGGAACAATGTGCGTAACTGGCGATGGTTCATAGTTAATTCACATTTCTGTTTACCTGATAGCTGCGATGTAGGAAGAGGAGAACATCTCATCCAAAGCCTCCATCACATGACTCATCCCCACCAATCCACTGCCGTTCTTCTGACCTCCAGAGTGCTCACAAATCTCGGTGGCCCGTCTGCAGATATCAAGGCAACGTCGTGCATCACCTGAAAGCGCTGCCACCTAGAAGACCACAATCTTTTACTTGAGCTGACCACATGTACAAATTGATTACATCTGTTAGCAAACAACCTCACAGCCAAAGAGGAGTACAAAGACCACTGTTCACCTTTCTTGAGACTAGCTGGAGAGCATCTTCTTCAAAAGCCTTTACTCTGTTCAGTCTTGATGTGATGATCTGTTGTAGCTGTTTAAAGGTATATGGCTGGAAGGACATTCTTGTCAGTCCCTAAAGATGAACAACTTGTTTTATTTCCATTATTTGCATCAACATCCTTTCAATCACAACTGAATTGATATCTAAATGTTGTAAAATGGTTTTACCAGTCGACTTGCAACACGGTTAATCATGATCCTCTCAGGCAAATCCATAGTGTTTGCAATGGTTAGTACCACCAGACGAGCATTGCGCCTTGTTGGCCAATCAAACAAGTTATACATCACATTCTGTTTACGGGTCCACAAGAGGTCAAGCTGAAAATAAAAAAGATGACAAGAGATATTCCTCTTAGATTGGAGAGAAATGGACAGATAGATTAATATTTAAATGCAATATTGTGTTGGACAACAGGGGGCTGTCACCAGTAACAAAAGTCTCACCTCGTCTACCAGAAGCACAGTTGTCTCTTTTTTGGGTGCGGGAGTGCTGAAGCGTTTCTCGAGTAGTGCGGCTGCATGATCAGGTGTTGCTTTTTGATCAGTCAGTTTCTACCATAGCACAGATTCACATGAAATACTATGTAAGAAATTAAAACAAAGGAAATTATGACAAAAATATAGGGGAGGAGGCAGAAAACAGACCTGCAGTATTTGTACATAAGCCTGGTGTGGGTCAGTCATTTTCATGCCATTGATCTCAATGAAGTGGAAATGAGGGATTTCGTCTTGTTCAGCGGACTGCTGAAGCGACCGGATCACCTCATGTACCGTTGCAGTTTTACCAGTACCAGGAACACCTGAGATATACATACACCTGCAGAAGAAACATTAACTTTATAACCTTTATAAAAATAAAATAAAAAGATGGATGCATGTTAAATCTGAATCTTACCCTCCAGTGCCATCAATGACCTTACTCTCCACAAAGTTGTAGATGTCCTGGAACTCTTGTTCTCGACACGGCAAAGACTCAGGAACAGAGGAAACATGTAACCTGTTGGAAAAAAATAAAAAATAAAAAAATAAATCACAAATACAGTAAAAAAGTAATATTGTTAAATAGTACAGTTAAAAATTACTTATATATTTTATTAATAATACACACACACGCGCACATGCATGCACACAGACGGGCACACGCATACATACGATGCTGCTTGAAAGTTTGTGAACCCTTTAGAATTTTCTATATTTCTGCATAAATATAACAAAACATCACCAGATTTTCACACAAGTCCCTAAAGTCGACAAAGAGAATCCAAACAAACAAAACAAAAATAATATACTTTGTCATTTAGTTATTGAGAAAAACGATCCAGTGTTAAATATTTGCAAGGTGCAAAAGTATGTGAATCTTTGCTTTCAGTATCTGTCGCAACCCCTTTTTGAAGCAATAACTGCAAGTAACGTTTTTTGTAACTGCTGATCAATCCTGCACAACGATTTGTAGGAATTTTAGCCCATTCTTTAAAACAGAAACACTTGAACCCTGTGATGTTGGTGGGTTTCCTCCTAAGAACTGCTTGCTTCAGGTTCTTCCACAACATATTAATTGCGGACTTTGATTCGGCCGTTCCAAAACATCATCTTTGTTCTTGTCTAACCATTTTTTGGTAGAATGACTTGTGCACTTGGGGTCGTTGTCTTTCTGCATGACCCACTTCCTCTTTAGATTTTAGTTCATGGACAGATGTCCTGATATTTTCCTTTAAAATTTGCTGGTATAATTTAGGATTTATTGTTGTATGATGGCAAGTCGTCCTGGCTCAGATGCAGTAAAAGAGGCCCAAACCATGATATTACCACCACCATGTTTCACAGATGGGATAAGGTTCTTCTGCTGGAATGCAGTGTTTTTCTTTCTCCAAACATAACACTTCTCATTTAAACCAAAAATTATATTTTGGTCTCATCCGTCCTCAAAACATTTCTCCAATAGCCTTCTGACTTGTCCACATGATCTTCATCAAACTGTTGTGGCTTTCTCCTTGCAACCCTGCCATGCACACCATGGTTGTTCATTGTTCTCCTGATGATGAACTCATGAACTTCAGCATTAACCAAGGTGAGAAAGGCCTTTAGTTGCTTAGAAGTTATCCTGGGTTTTTTTGCAACCTCAGATACTAATTAAACATCTTGCTTTGGAGTGATCTTTGTTGGTTGACCGCTTCTGGGTAGGGTAACTGTGGTCTAGAATTTCCTCCATTTGTACACAATCTGTCTGACTGTGGATTTGTGGAGTCCACACTCTTTAGAGACGGTTTTGTAACCTTTTCAAGCCTGATGAGCAACAACAACTCTTTTTCTGAGATCCTCAGAGATCTCCTTTGTTCGTGTCATGATTCACTTTCACAAACATGATCAGACTTTAATAGATTTGTTCTTTAAATAAAACAGGGCATAAACTGACACCTAACTGTCATCCTATTGACTGAAAACTATTCTGAACAGGTTCTAATTTCACCTTCAAATTAACTGCTAATACTAGAGAGTCACATACTTTTGCAACTTACAAATATTTACCACTGGATGATTTTTCATAATAAATAAATGACAAAGTATAGATTTTCATCTCATTTGTTCAATTGGGTTCTCTGTCAATTTTCAAAACTTTTGAGAAAATCTGATGAACTTTTTGGTTATATTTATGCAAAAATATAGAAAATTCTAAAGGGTTCACAAACTTTCATGCAGCACTGTACATATATAATTGGTGATCAGGACTCTTTTATGAATAGAAACAACTGCATTTTAATCAATTTAATGCCTCCTTGCTGAATAAAAAATTAAATCTTTTATAACAAAAAAATACAATCTTATTGACACCAAACATTTGAACGGTAATGTAAATGTATAAACAGTAAAAACAACTTTATAAGACTATTATCTGTGGAGTTGCTTACCGTGCCCGTGCTTCTTCCAGAACATTCCCTGGCTTCCTGGCTGGCGCACTCCTGCTGGGTATGCTGGGAGTGGCATGACGTGGTGTACGTGGGGTGGATGGAGCTGTCTGGAGTTAAATGGAGTAAAAGATGAACTAAAAGACAGTTTTGTGATGGCACATTAACTGCTAGTAGGAAGACTGAGCTTATTTAAACCTTTTTGCTGGGTGTTTTACGTGGAGTCCTAGCAGAGACACTGGTTTTCTCTGTAGACCGGGATGTTCGGGATCCTCTACGCTTCTTTACTACAAGCTCATCTTCGCTGTCAATCTTTGCATCCTCTTCCTCATCGCTGCTACTCTGCAGGTCAATTTTAGCAGGTACGAAGCAGTCATCATCACCATCCTCACCATCTGACTGCAGGTCAGCCTTGTTACCTAATAAATTTCTTTGAAAACGGACAACAACATGGAACATTTTATTAAATTAGTTTAAATGCAAAACATCCAGTTCAATGCCAACAATGCAACTAGGAAAATACATAGCCTTAGTAGGACCTACAGCTGCTTTCTGATGCGTGAGGACACAAGCTGGGCAGATTTTCTCTTAGAGCGAGGAGTAGCGGCAGTCTGGATGGGTGAATCTTCATGCTCCTCTTCAGCTCTATCAGTTTGTTAATAGGAATATGTAGAAAAAAAGTATAAAATAACACTGTGACAAGTAGTATGTACGCACGCATGTCAGGTTAAACAACAATATATTAAATCTCTCACCATTGTGAGATCATATTAGAGGTGAAAGCAAAAACTTGGTGTGGGTGGATGAATTTATACATTTGAAAATTATGTCAAACTGTTCAAAATGGTGCCATAGGAACTTAATGACAAAGTAGGTCATTGTTTTACACACTGCACATTACATGCCTCTTATTCACAACAGGTTAAAAGGCAAAAGTCATGTATTCCCAAGTCATGTGCATGCCTGCTGAATTAAATTTATAAAACGTGTTTTTAAATGGGCAGTGATGCAGCTAAAAATCTCCAAATCGCACGCCCCTAACCAATCAAGTTTAATTTTAAAGTGTAACAATTCTTAAAATAAATAATATCATGAAATCAAGTACACAACATTCAACGCACGTTCAGAATGAATTTTAAATGTAGTCATGGATGAGTACCATGAAACTACTGTATGATAACACAACTTTAACTGTTATATGCTGCCCCCCACTGGTCAACAACGTCAAACTCAAAGGCAAAAGTAAAAAACTCAATCAATAATAGCCAGGAAAAAAACACTCATTTTGTAATGATAAATAAACATTGTAATAAACGGCTTTAAATGTTGTTTGATTTCTAAAACCTGTACACAGAAAAACTGCTGCTTAAAGTGTTAGTTCAGCCAAAAATGAAAATTCTGTCATTAATTATTCACCCTCATTTCGTTCCAAACCTGTCTTTGGAACACAAATTAAGATATTTTGTATAAAATACTTTTTGTGGACAAATAAAATAAAAAGTAACAACTTTATTCAACAATTTATTTAATTCCGTCTCAGTCTGCCACACGTCCACAAGAGTACCACCAGTGATTTCATCCAAAATATCTTGACCTGTGTTCTAAAAATGAACAAGGTCTTATGTGTTTGGAACAATGAGGATGAGGGTGAGTAATTAATAACAGAATTTTCATTTTTGGATGAACTATCCTTAAGTTAATTTGATTGAAATATCACAATAGACAACTGCAACACTTACAAAGCAGCCAGTGCTGGTTCTCTGAGTGCAGTTGAATCTTTCCTTCTGGATGGAGTTCTTGCCCTGGTTTGAAAACATACATCTAGGTTACTCTAGGAGTCATTTTACACTCAAACTAAACATACAGAAGAAAGAAATACAGTGGCCACCAGTGCACTTGTCTTAATAAAAGTAGTTGTGTGCTTAAAATAGTACATTAAGTGCGGAAAAAACAGCCACATAATGCGGTGTGTTTAATAATGACAACTGAAAGAACCAGTCAAAAAAAAAAGTCTGTATCCCCTCTGTGGAGCGATAGAGGAAAACAACTCACTTCTGGCCTCTTAGACCTGCTCTCCTAGGGGTTGCCTCTCTTTTCCGGGGAGTTCTGCCTGTGCTATTTAGTGGCTCTGGATCATCATCCCCAATAGGCCGTACCCCAAGACAGACACTAGGAGGGCAGCAGGACTTTTATAACTAGACTCTACTTTTTCAGTTTCATATAGATATAGGATATTAAAATGCACAAAGAACAAAACAGGTTTGTTTGTTTCTTACTAAGACAATCAGCACAGTACTAAGTAGGGATGTAACGATATTATCAATATCGTGGTATCGTGATAGCAACACCGTCTCGATATTATTGTGGTCACATGACAATATGAAATTATATAGGTCTTCTGGGCATAAAGTGTAGATTTTTTAAAAATATTCTAACATGAGTCTTTAAATTTGTGTTTTGGAACATTATGCTTTGACACTGTATCAGTCAAAAGAACTAAAACTGAAAGCACATATGGCTTAATCCCTTCAAAGCGAAGCACTTCGTTCATGCAATCAACACGTGATCCGGTGTTTTCTGTGCCTCAGAACGTCTCTGTTCACAGTGAATGAATGCAGTAAACTCATTTATTGCATGTGCTGAGAGTTTAGCGCACGTTTGGGAATGCAACGGTGACCAGTTATGCTTTATTTTCATTGCACATGATTATACTCTAGCATTTCACTAGACTTGTAGTGAGACACATTTTTGTAAGCCTGTTTTCACTAAAGTTGGAGTTTTCCATAAAAAAAAAAAAACTTAAAAAGTGCAATATGAATGGCTGACAGTTAGCGGTTTAAATGGGTAATGTTAATGGAGTCCAAATTCAAAATATCTATTTCAAGTGTAGAAATTAGCAAAGTATTGTAATTTCCCTACTGTAGTGTAAAGCAAAAATAATAACTATGAAATATTCATTTTCATTTATTTTACAGTGCAGTTGTTTTATAATATATTGGTATTACTGTCATAGGAACAAAAATAATATAAAAAGTTTGTTATTATCATTATCTTCTAATTTGTTTGGCTTCTGAAACACCAGTGTGAATGCAATTTAGACCGAGACAGTACACCACAAATAAAAGGAGGGTTGAGTCCCCTTTAAAGTTCAGGTACAAGTCAATTCACTGACATTCTGATTTAAGTTTTCTTAGGAACATGGGTTGGAGCTCTTCATTTTGAACTCTCAAAGTGCATTAAATAGAAGAATTTAACTTTAAAACATTAAAAAAAGTATTAATTTGTCTTCTTTTTTTTAAACATTGCAATAAATATTGTATTGTGGACTTATATTATCATTTTGTGAGATTTTGATAACGTTACATCCCTAGTACTAATCCTATAGAACATAAAGAACCAAGACATAATTTCCAATGTAAACAGTCATACCTGGTTGAATCGTCTTTGTCATGTGAAGTCAGTCTGGGTTTATCAGGGCTGTGTGAGGACAGAGAAGAGACACGCTCCTCCTCATTAAGATTAAGTGGGGTCAGTCTAATAGAAATGGAGATGCGACCCGTTGGAGACGTGTTCAACTTAGACGTCAGCGTTTTCTCTGTGTGGTCATCAAGAATCTCTCCCAAAACATCATCTCGGGACATGTTTTTACTCGGACCTAGCGTAATGAAAGAGAAACACTGGTGTTTAAAGTTTAGTGCTTTTGAAACCATTAAAGGAATAGTTCTCCCAAATAAGAACACTTGCTCTTTAGTTCACACAAATTAACACTTTCTCTCCAAGTAATCGGCATGACTTTTTAAATTAATTTATTTTATTTTTTTTTGCAAATTCTTCATTTTTGGGTGAATTAATTCCTTTAAAAGCAATTATTTTTTTAAAAGCAAAATATGCGCATGCATGGCACTCACTGCACAAGTCCAGCTTCTTGCGAACATGTGGTCCAGAGGAAGCTCGGCTTCTCCTCTTTGCACTAAGAGCTTTAGCAGCAGAGAGTTTGGAGGCAGAGTGAAGAGACTCTGCCTCACTGGAGCTCATTTTGCCAGTGCTCATGCTGCCACGGGTGAGGGTGCCTGACATGGCCCGTTTCATTACTGAGAGGTCTGGGGTTGGAAGAGCACGAGTCTGAGGACCCCGTGAAGATGGTGGTGGAGATTTAGGGCTCTGAGGGGGCTGCATCAACTCAGGATCCAACGCTCTAAAGGATTTGGTATCCCACAAGAGTTTGGCAAATAGTATGTCTTTGCTCTTGCCCTCTGGGAAAGGATCTTCAGTGGGGACATACTCAATCTAGAATCAAAGTTATAAATTATTATTGGATATAATGGAAATGATGATTAATGTTACTTAATAACTTTAAATTTCATTACATAAATACCATTTTAAATAATAATGTATAATAAAATAAATAATAAATACTTTTTTTCAAATTTGATCAAATACAATTTTTAAAAAGTTATTTAAAAAAAAAAATAGAATAAATTATTTGAAATAAACACAAGCATTTTTTGATCAGAGTGTCATGAGATGCAATTCCTTCACAATTTATATCCTACAACCATACCATGCTTACCTGTACTGCTCCAAGAATGGTCTCTCCATCCACCTCATTATCACAAGAGCGGTCCTGGTAGAAAAAGATCTCTTGTGGATGGGCTTCTCTGCCCAAGAGCTTGTGTTTGTTCTGAGGTACTTCACACATCCGCACAAACCACTGCACTACCGCCGTCTTCTTCTTTCCTGAATCTGGGTACAAATGTTAGATAAACCAACAGTCCTGCATGCAAATACACATATTTTGCATAAAAACACGCCATATTCTTACCATCAGTGTACAGTTTGAGAAGTTGTGCCACGAAGGGATTGTCATCATCATCACCCTCAATCAAAATGTACTGGCCTAAAGACACCGTTGCATCTTCTGTCTTTCCCTCCACAGAAATGGACATTGATCTGTGAGAGGATTAATTAAAACATTATTGCAGGTAGATTGTGGGTTAAAACATCTTTTGACTGATAAATTTCCATGACTACTGAATAAGGAGTTTGAAAAACATTTTATAGAGACTTCTCTCACTCACAAGGCCTTAAAATCAAATTACAAGTTTTATTTGTTTAATCACTGTCTAAGTATTCATCAAAATGTGGCAAATGCACTCACTCGTAGTATTGCCTTTTCAGCTTCCTGTCTTCACCGATTGGTCTCCCATTCCATTTGTAAGTTCTTCTCATTCTCAGTCTTGTGATGTAGCGGCTCATGGTGTAAGTCTGATACAAGGTCTGTACAGCACAACATTGATTATGTATTTAATATGACGCCCTTAATAGTCAAACCAGCAACAATGGCAACCAGAAAAAAATTTTAACGTTTTTTTTTTTTTTTTAGGGAAGTTTCATATGGTCATCAAGGCTGTATTTATTTGATCAAAAATCCAGAAAAAAAACTGTAATATTGTAAAATATTATTTTAATGTAAAATAACTGATTTATTTGTAAATCTATTTTAAAATACAGTTTATTCCTGTGATGCAATGCTGAATTTTCAACATCATCGTCACATGATCCTTTAGAAATCATTCTAATATGCTAACTTATTATCAATGTTTAAAACAGTTGCACTGCTTAATATTTTTTGGAACATGTGATACTTTTTTCAGGATCCTTTAATGAATAAATAGTTAAAAAGAACAGCATTTATTCAAAATAGAATTTTTTTAACAATATAACTTAACATTTAAATGTTTGTGGTCAGTAAATTTTAGATTCTTTCTTTTTTTAATCAATTGTTAAATTGATAGCAAATAGAAATTATTTTTATTTTAAATAAATGCTGTTCTTTTTAACATTGAATTCATCAAAGAATTCTGAAAAAAGAATCACAGGTTCCAAAAAAAAAAAATAAATAAATAAAAAAATTATATATATATATATATATATATATATATATTAAGCAGCAAAACAGTTTCCAACATTGATAATAAAAGTAACAAATGAACATATTAAAATTATTTCTGAAGACTAGAAAATGGTTTAGAAAAACTCAGCTTTGCATCACAGGAATAAACTGTATTTTAAAATATATTAATTTAGAAAACCATTATTTTAAACTGTAATATTATTTCTGGGGTTTTTTTTCTGTATTTTTGATCAAGTAAATGCAGCCTTGATGAGCATAATTTAAAAAAAAACGTGAAAAATATTACTGAAACCAAACTTTTGCATATATATAAAATGTTAGACTTTAAAACTCATTATTATTATTATCATATTAAATGTAATAATTTAAAGTTATATATTAACCCTTAAATATCTGATATTAAGAAAAAAACAACTTTACACCAATCTTGTACTGGGTCTTAGCCAACTAAACAAAATCTGGTTCACACTATGAACAGGAATAAAACTAAAGCAACTTTTTATTATAATTATTTAGTTTTTTAGAAAATTCAGAATACAACTGGGATAGGTATGAATAAATTTTAAACTGTTAAAAAAAAACACCGTTTTCTTTATATACGATGTCAAACATCAAAATGGTTGACTATGTACAGAACTTTAAATCCCCAGCACATATATTTCTTACTCACCAAGCGATAATTTCTGCAACCGTATCGAATCTTCTTATTAAACAAATGAATAAGCAACAGTGTTCCGTTTCGACGGGCCACTCAGAAAAGTAAATTAAAGTATGTATGAACTTAACGCATCTTACAACACAGTAGACAGAGAACACAATCACACACCTCACACCACTCTTTCGCGCGCAGATGACGTTTCAAGAGTTTTTGATTGGACCGCAAAATAGCGCTTGACCTTACGGATGTGACGCACGCTTTTCCCCGGAAGTCATTCTTCGATATATCTCCATGGCATATTAGCGTTCCGATTATCCGTTCGTTCGTTTACAATTTTGAGCCATGGCTAATAGAACGGTAAAAGATGCCAATAGTATACATGGAACAAATCCTCAGTATCTTGTCGAGAAGATTATACGGACACGTATTTATGAGTCCAAGTACTGGAAAGAGGAATGTTTTGGACTTACAGGTGAGAGAAGTGTGCTGGACTACATACTGTATTTGTTAATGTGGCTTGAAAAACAATAGAAGTTATTTACTTTACTTACAAAATTATCTTGACGCAAGTTTCCTTACTGACTGCCTCATTTTATTTTATTATATTTTAAAGCTGTCCTGTGGTTGTCCAATATTTACTGCAAACAAATGTTTGTATTGTATATATATATTGTTCATATATGAGAATATAGTGCCTATACTAGCATTAAAGTTAAATTTTAAATGTGGAGGTCAAAACATACAGTGCAATGCAATACAATGGTGACTGAGCGATAAACATTCCTCAAAAAGAATGAATACTTGCATTTTTAAATGATTTTTCTTCATTTTTTTGTTCATGTTGAAATATTAAAGTTAATCCTACATTAACTTCACAAGTTAAATGTATCATGACCTAAAGGTGGACATAAAAAATAAAAAGCCCTAAAAAGTATGTACCATCAATCAGATGGCAGAGGACATGTAAAAAAAACAAAAACAAACGGTTTTTCAGCAAAGGTTTGAGCATTGGAGGCCATGGAAAGTCAAATATAATGCTGTAAGCTTGACAGAGATAAGGTTTGTTATAAAACATTTTCTCAAGCATCATTTTAACATTTACTTTTTATTGTCCCCTCTGTAAAATCTAGCTGAACTTGTCGTGGACAAAGCAATGGAGCTGAAGTTTGTTGGTGGGGTATATGGAGGAAACATCAAGCCAACTCCATTCTTATGTCTGACCCTAAAGATGCTTCAGATCCAGCCTGAAAAGGACATTATTGTGGAATTCATCAAGAATGAAGACTTCAAGTTAGTATGCAAATAAAGGGTTTGCACTTACGTCACAATTTGATCAGTTACCCAGATGCGCGGCTATATTGGTGATACTCGGATGTAAGCAACAGCATGGATTGGATGGTTAACGTACTACTGAATACGTCGTTCTGCTAATTTATGCTGTCTAGACCACGGGAAAAAACATGTGGAAGCTGATAAATCATATAGAGAAGGACTTAGTAAGCAATATTTTGATAAACTAAAGTTAATGGGTGGTAAAGACATGTATGAGCAGTGTTAATTAAGATATTGGCCTAATATTTCACCTACTTGACTGGAAATTATAAGAACAAACAGGAATGTTGTCAAGATTCTTGCACTGGAAATCCTGGTTCAGTTTGGCCAATTACAGATGCCTTTTGCTCCTCAGACAGTTTTTTGCACTCTTCCTTGATTTGTTTTAACTTTTGGCAGTCTGTAGTACTCCAAATGTTTTGTCAGGTCCAACCGAATAGTACAGCGCAAAACATGACAGTAATTGACCATTTTCAGCAGCAATAATCAGCAAAATATGCAAGTTTTGTTAAGTTCAGTGGCAGTGTTTACATCCAGTGCCGCCAATATGGCCGATTGATGACGTGTTCTGAAACCACTCTACAGTTTGTCATTTTCCTGTTTACACTGTGTATAACAGCTTTGTGGTTTTGCATTACTGATCTGCTTTTTTCTCCCTCCAGATATGTCCGTTTGCTTGGTGCGATGTATATGCGCCTGACTGGAACTTCTGTGGATTGCTACAAGTATTTAGAACCCTTATACAATGATTACAGAAAAATTAAAAGCCAGAATAGAAATGGAGGTGAGCATTTTTCTAGAATATTTAGTGGGTATGTGGCATGATTTCATTTGTTCTTTTCTGAAAAAAGACATTTGCAAATGTTTCTTTTTTTCACAGAGTTTGAGTTGATGCACGTTGATGAGTTTATAGATGAGCTGCTTCATGCAGAGCGAGTGTGTGACGTCATCCTTCCCAGACTTCAGGTCAGTTGAACTTATGTGTATATATATATTTATTTATTTACATAAGTTGTGTGCATTGTGTTTGTGTTTTGAAGTAATATGAATTTCAAAGGAAATGTATAATGCCATTTATGTCATAAAATAATTGTTCGTGTTCATTTGGGGGTTTTTTTTAACAGAAGAGACAGGTTTTGGAAGAAGCTGAGCTGCTGGATGCTCGTATCAGTGCTTTGGAAGAAGATCTGGATGAGGTGGAGACCAGTGAGGAGGAGGATGAGGAAGAAGAGAAGGTAAAATTGAACTCACAATGTCTGCCAATCTATCCAAGCAGAAATTACTGTCATAATTATTAGTCATTTTATATAATGAATGTGATTGTTACACAATCTCTCCATATGTATTGCAGCCAGAGAGAGTGCAGACACCAGAGCCACACAGAAGAAGTTACAGAGATATAGACCGGCCACGCAGGTCTCCTTCTCCACGCTACAGACGCAGCCGCTCGCCCAGAAGGTCGGTGATGGCGCAAATCGTCTGTTTAGATCATATTATTTCAGTTTGCTGGCTTAACAGATGAATAATTAATCTTCTGATTCTCTTTTCCATTTTAGACGGAGCAGATCACCTAAAAGACGAAGGTATGTGATGAAATTGTTTTAGGCACGTTCTTTGTGTTTTAAAAAAACATTGTTAGTGCGGCATGTTATTTTAGGAAAATATATAATGTAATACGTTTGTCTGGTTTCTCTTTTTATTCAGTCCATCACCCAGACGTGATCGAGACCGGGATCGTCACCGCAGCAAAAGTCCCCGTAGACACCGCAGCAGATCCAGGGATAGAAGGCATCGCTCTAAATCTCCAGGTACAGGAAGGCTATTTTTAAGTATACAAATAGAATAGGTTACCACTATATGTGACCCTGGACCACAAAACCAGTCTTAAGTAGCACGGGTATATTTGTAGCAATAGCCAACAATACATTGCATTAGGATATTAAGTAAAGACCATGTCCCATGGGACCGTAAATGTATTAAAATTAAATTTTTGATTAGTATGCTTTAAGAACTTCATGTGGACAACTTTAAAGGTGATTTATTTATTTATTTTATTTTATTTTTTTTTTTCTTCAGTATTTTGATTTCTTACATTCCAGCTATTCAAATAGTTGTATCTTGGCCAAATACTGGTAAATATTGCTGTATTTTCTTCCAGGTCACCACAGAAGTCACCGGCATCGCAGTCACTCCAAGTCCCCAGAAAGGTAATGTTCTGATACATCAAATGGATTGAAATAGTTGTCTTTATGTTTTTCTTCTCTTGTTTCATGCTGCATTTCTCTCTTTGTGTTCTAGTCGGTCAAAGAAGAGTCACAAGAGAAGTCGAAGAGGAAACGAGTAATCCTGGCTTTCTTTGTGAACTTTTTTTTTTTTTTTTTTGTGTTCTGTAATATTTGGAGAAACAGAGCAATTTCTGTCATAAAAAAGCTTGATCTTATTCTGTGTAAATTGCCCAAGCCCAGTTTAGTCCTCATAGGTTTTTGATGCTGTTTTATACTTTTAATTAAAATTTAAAACCATTCTGAATGAACTGTACTGTGTAAAATAAACATTTGATGTACTGTGGTTTTCATTTCTCCTGTTATAAAAACAGAAATTTCCTTTAATGTTATTTCGGTGTGTGATTTCAGTCTCTGAATTTGGAAAATTCTGTACAGGTACAATCAGTTCTAAGACAGACCTGAAGTTGAACAGCTAAAGTCATGAGAAGACTGGACATAACCACTTTTATACTTATTTTAGTGCTCTGGGATAAAGTTTAATTTAATTAATTTGCACTTAATTTCATTAGAGAGATGAAATATTTATTTTTATTTTAACATAAAGTAGGGTAATAAACCATAAATCATCCCTAACTTTCACTTTTACATTTCAAAAGAAAAGGCATGTAGACGTCTACACATGGTGGTGGACTTTAGGTAATAAGGATATATTTAAATGATCAGATTAAAATTATATATATATTTTTTTTAATTTGGCAAATATCGAAGATCAAGTCTTCATTTTTATCTTTGTCACTTGAACTAGAAAAGAGAGTGACGGTGAGGAAATTGTTGTAACGTTAACGTTAAGGAGACTTTTATTTTGGCGGGTGTTTTTTGAGGACAGCGAACAGGAAGTAAACACGTCAACGTTATGAAAAAATATTCTTTTAATTTTAATCAACCTGGATAGTTATAGAGTGAAGAAATTCCCTGACCTTTTCATACACTGTAAGTATCTTAACAAATAATATAAAACCATCCCTGACCTAGGAAAACTATTTGTTGTTGGGACACTAGTTGACCTGATTTTACAGCGAAAAATGCAGCATATTCAACGAGCTCTGCGTCTTGTCATTCATTCTCACAAGTTTTACTGTGGAATGGTACGTTATCCAACTGTCTGTGTGATTCACGGTACTAACTAGACAATTTAAAGCTAGTATTGTATGAAATTTGAACTGAATGATTACGACTTGAATCTCTCTTTGTATTAAAATACAAAACTGTCTGTTTCAAAATAATTGTCATTATTAGTTTCATATCGTTTGCTAACCCAAAGATTATGCTGTCCCGAAAATGCAGTGCATGCCTGCTGGGTGTTTTTATTTCAATATTTACATCCTGCCTGAGTGTCTGTGGAAGTCAGCTGATAAGTCAGCAGATTACACTTCCTTTCATTCTGATCCTAAATTTGAGCACTGGACAGTTTGCATTCACTGCGCCTTCTGCAACCTTGCTGTGAGTGTTTAGGTTTTAGGGTCTAGTACAGGGATTAAATCATAGATTTATTATCCTAAGTCTGTTCCAAGTAGGAATAATGTTCATACTGTGTTCTTTTTTTCTCTAAAGGCACACAGGATGAGTATGAATGATTTTGCTGTGCTCAGCACTGGACGAAAGATGCCCCTTGTGGGACTTGGGACATGGAAGAGTGATCCGGGACAGGTACGTTTTCTGTGCATCATCCCGAGTATAATTATGACAGAATTTAAATCTGAATATGCTGCAGCTGTATTGAGAATGAGAGCAGGTTTACTAGGATTTGCAGTTCTATTATTATCCAATATGTTCTGCAATAATCTTTACTGCAGGTAAAACAGGCAGTTATTTGGGCATTGGAATCTGGCTATCGGCACATTGACTGTGCTCCCATTTACGGGAATGAGCCAGAGATCGGTGAAGCATTTCAGGAACTAATGGGACCTGAAAAAGTAGGTCAATCCAGTAGATTTCAAACATGAAATACATACCCACACACTGAAATATAAAGAAACCATGTGTGTTAACAACTGTTGTATTCCTTCAGGGCATAAGGCGAGAAGATGTATTTGTGACCTCCAAACTGTGGAATACAAAACACCACCCAGATGATGTGGAACCATCTCTGTTAAAGACCTTGAAAGACCTGAAGCTGGAGTACCTGGACCTCTACCTCATCCATTGGCCATATGCCTTCCAGTAAGCCTCCAGCTCTTCTCATAATGAACACACACACACACACACACACACTTTCGACTTTAACAGTCAAGTGTTTTATCTTCTTATTTTTGTCCAGACGAGGTGACACCTCTTTTCCTAGAAAGGAGGATGGAACCTTGCTGTATGACAACATAGACTACAAGCTGACATGGGCTGCTATGGAAAAACTTGTAGGAAAGGGCCTTGTCAGGGCCATCGGGCTCTCGAACTTCAATAGCAGGCAGATCGATGACATCTTATCAGTTGCAAGCATCAAACCCACTGTTCTGCAGGTTAGAAGTAAATTTGATGTTCTAATCTATGTGGTCTATTATATCAATTTGTAGATTAACAATAGTGTTTTGCAGGTGGAGTCCCATCCATACCTTGCACAGGTTGAGCTGTTGGCTCACTGCCGGGATCGGGGTTTGGTGCTGACCGCCTACAGTCCGCTAGGATCTCCTGACCGAGCCTGGAAGCATCCAGAGGAGCCTGTGCTGTTGGAGGAACCAGCCATTGCTGCATTAGCCAAGAAATATAACAAGACTCCAGCACAAATTATTATTAGGTAAATTCACATTTTTGCAGTGGTTGTGTATGGTGTTTCTTCACTGATTGTTACATAGTATTTCCTCATTGATATTTTGGCAGGTGGCAAACTCAACGTGGAGTAGTGACTATCCCAAAGAGCATTACACAGTCTCGCATCAAAGAGAATATCCAGGTTTCTGCATGTCTTTCTTTATTCTTTCATGTTCTAGAGTGTTTATGAACATATTGTAACAATGCAGTGCATTTACTCATGTACAGGTGTTTGATTTCACTCTTGAACCTGAGGAAATGAATCAAGTGACAGCGTTGCACAAAGGCTGGCGTTACATTGTGCCAACCATTACTGTAAGTCACATCATACAACATAGCATTAAATTTTACATGACTAGGAACAAAGAGGCTACTTTAAAATTAAATATCATGTTAAAGCAGCTGTTTAAAAGTGCTATTATGTATGTTTTTGCATTTATTGTTGTAGGTTGATGGTAAGCCTGTCCCCCGGGATGCAGGACATCCTCATTACCCTTTTAATGACCCCTATTAATACACACTTCTGCAAGATTCTGTGCCTTGGAACCAATGTCCACTTACTACTCTGTATACTTCTAAACACAATTAAACATTTTTGTTACATATTGAAATGTGTGGCTGTTTTTTTGTAATGTGTGGAATGAAACTAAATGAACAAGGGATGATTTCAGATGTATTCACAATGTTTAAGGATGAATTTTATAAAGCTTTTCAAGAATACACTACCGGTCAAAAGTTTTTGAACAGTAAGGTTTTTAATGTTTTTTTAAGAAGTCTCTTTTGCTCACCAGGCCTGCATTTATATGATTCAAAGTACAGCAGAAACAAAAAAATCACATTTTGAAATATTTTTACTATTTAAAATAACTGTTTTCTATTTGAATATATTTTAAAATGTAATTTATTCCTGTGATTTTAAAAAACTGATTTTTTTAGCATCATTAGTCCTGTTACATGACCCTTCAGAAATCATTCTAATATTCTGATTTGCTGCTCAAAAACATTTATTATTGTTATTATGTTGAAAACAGTAGAATTGTTTTCAGGTTTCTTTGATGAATAGAAAGTTCAGAAAAACAGCATTTATCTGAAATAGAAATCTTTTGTAACATTATAAATGTCTTTATCATCACTTTTGATCAATTTAAAGCAAACAACAGCTTTTTATTTCAGATAAATGTTGATCTTTGGATCTTCCTATTCATCAAAAAATGCTGAAAAAAAGTACTCGACTGTTTTAAATATAACGATAATAATAAAAAAGTTTATTGAACAGCAAATCAGCATATTAGAATGATTTCTGAAGGATCACGTGACACTAAAGACTGGAGTAATGATGCTGAAAATTCAGATTTGATCACAGGAATAAATTACATTTTAAAATCTATTCAAAGAGAAAACGGTTATTTTAAATAGTAAAAATATTTCTAAATTTTACTGTTTTGCTGTACTTTGGATCAAATAAATGAGACTTCTTTAAACATTAAAAATCTTACTGTTCCAAAACTTTGGACTGGTAGTATATGTCTGGAATATCACTTACAAAAGAACAAATTTCTATTTAAAAATAAATAAATAATGTATACATCATGGTAGTATTGGCTGAACTGCCTTTAAGTTATGCTAATTTATTTATTTAATTTAATACATTACAATAATAATAATACGCTTTCCAAAAGGTGTCGACATAACACAATGGAAAAAATAAAGTTATTTCTCCAAATGCTGGACGGATTTATTTATTTGGGTAAATTATTTAATTGTAAACATGACTTGAGTGTTTGACTATTTTTACGGCCCATCCTCTTTGTAAGGTAATCTGAGAAAGAAAGTTGTTATATATTATTATAATTTAATATAAGAAGAATAGAAATATAATTAATTATATTTCATTCAAAATAAAACCAGGAACGTGTTTTAACTAAGAAAGTCAGTACATTTTAATTTTATGATGACCATAAGGACAAAATAGGATTTCTAATTTTTATGAGTCTCACATAATCTGGATAAAAATACAGTGAGACGTACAGTATTACTACTGTGCATGTGGCTTTAGCAGAAGCGTAAATATGGGTACTTTCCCTTTAAATTTATTCTCCCGCGTTTTTGTGACAGGGTCGTAGTTCAGCGGAAGTACTGCTTGTGTCCGTATTTAAAGGCGCCAACAAAGACTAATTCAGGAGGTGCTTCACAAACCTGCCATCTGCACGCACATCATCCAACAGTACATTACAGCTTAGTTTATTTAACGCATTAAAATGCCCGAGGAAACAGCAGCTGCTTCAACCGCCGAAAGGTAAAATAACGTTATTGTTTTCAAGTTAAGTGCGCTCCAAAGCCTGAGAAGTAAGCAGAGAAGTTAAAGGAAGTCAGACTGGGAGGTTTTAGCTGCTTTCGTTTGATTAGAGCTGCAGCAGCTCCGTCCTTGTCACGAAAAATGTCTCGTGTTCGTGCTTCGATTCGCTTTTCTCCCGCGCCTGGACGCGACGGGATGGCATCACGGATGATTCCCGTTGACGTGTGGCGTTTGGCTGCTTTCATTTGGCGGGAGATGGTTTAATATGAACGGCTAGCTTGTTTATATATCCTAATTGAGGAAATTCCCGCTCTGTTGACGCACAGTCGTGAATGGCCCGTCACCGAGCTTGGCGCTGCATTGAAATGGCTGCAAGTGCGACGAAGTCGAGCGTTAAGTTTGAAAGGTGGCGGTAACGACACAAATAAAACTTAAAATTGCACACTTTGGGTATTATGCTGACATTAAACTGTGATATTAGGTGCTAGTCATATCCGCGTGTACGTTAACACACTATCAAAATAGTAAGTCATAGTAGCATCGCGCTAACTTTGGTTCTTCGCATGTGAACTTCTGAAGCAAACTTTACTGAAATTTTACTCGCTTTGGACGTATTCTTCAGACGAAGCAAGACTTTATAATAACGTATGACTGTATTTCTATATTTATGATTGCAGTATGGAGGAGAAACCTTGCTCGTCAAGCGCTGCAGACAGGTGAGTTGATCTCTGGACTTCGCTTTATTAAAACTGCTCAGTTCACTAAAGTGAGCATTGAGTTTCGTTACACTCACATCTTCGTTAACTCTTGCAGCTCCGTCGATGTTTCCGAGGAAGCAAAGAAGCTGATTGGCACAGGCAACCGGCACTTAGTAATGGGTGATGTTGTGGCTGCAGTCAGTGTTTTCCAAGAGGCTTGCGCCATGCTGTGAGTAGTAAAGGAATATTGTAATACATATGTGAGCCTGGACCACAAAACCAGTCGTAAGGGTATATTTATTTACTTTAAATTTAGATTTTATATACAGCTGAATAAATAAGCTTTCAACTAATGTATCATGGTTTGTTAGGATATGGCTGTATTTGGCTGAGATACAACTACTTGAAAATTTGGAATCTGAGGGTGGAAAATCACCTGTAAAGTTGTCAAAATGAAGTTCTTAGCAGTTCCTCTTACTAATCAAATTTAAGTTGTAATACATTTATGGTAAGAAATCTTATATATCTTATGTTAATCATGTAATCGTATCCTAATGATTTTTGGCATAAAAGAAAAGTCTATCATTTTGACCCATACAATGTATTTTTGGCTATTGGTACAAATATGCCCATACTTGAGACTGGTTTTGTGGTCCAGCATAACGGAGTAAACTGAGTTTGTGGCATCTACCGTTGTTTCAATGAATACACTTTTAATAAGTTTTATGATGTGTAACCCAATTTTTTTTTTTTTTTTCCTCCCCTCTTCAGAGCTGAAAAGTATGGAGACACTGCTGATGAATGTGGTGAAGCTTTTTTCTTGTGTGGGAAAGCCCTTCTGGAGCTTGCCAGGTAACTAAAGTAGTCCACATTTGAAGTGGTTCAAAACCTTTCAAAGTTGCCCCAAATCCAAAACGATACCTGTTCTTGTTTTGGGATAAATAAATTAAAAAAATAAATAAATAAATATAAATATATATATATATATATATATATATATATATATATATATATATATATATATATATATTTATTTTTTATTTTTTATTTTTTTATTTTTTTTTTTTGATCCACTTGAAATGTTGACTACTATAGATTAATTAGGATTTAATGGTTTGTATTTATAAATGTATAAAGTTATCAGTTTTTCTAACCTGTTTGTTTTAATGCTTCTCTAGGATGGAGAATACAGTGCTCGGTAATGCTTTAGAGGGAGTCCCAGAAGAATCCTCTGAGGAGGGCGAAAAACAGAATGACTCTAAGATTGAAAGCGCTGACAACTTGGATGGTTTGTATTTTAAATTTTGCTTCTGTTAAAATGGTTAACTCTTGTGTTTTTCATATGCTCAAGGCTTGACATCACATCTGCAAAAAGGATGTTTCCAAAGAAGCACCAAATTGTCAGTGTTCTGCACAAAGCATAACTTTTAAACTTGATTCTGATTAAAGTGATTGTTCACACAAAAATAAAAACTCATTACTCACCCTCATGTTCTTCCAAACCTGTAAGACCTTTGTTCATCTTTGTAACACAAATTAAGATATTTCAGATGAAATCCTGAGAGGTTTCTGACGCTCCATAGACCGCAAGGGTCCTACCATGGTCAGGGCATAGAAATGTAGTAAGGATGTTGTTAAAATGGTCCATGTGACATCACTTAATTTTATGAAGCTATGAGAATGCTTTTTGTGCACAAAGAAAACAACTTTATTCAATAACTGTTCTCTCTCGTCACTGTAGGCACCTCGCTTGAGTCGTGGTACTTTAGATAATGGCATGTATGATGATGGATGGGAGGAAGAATTGTTGAATAAACTGTTTTTGTTTTCTTTGCACAAAGTATTCTCATAGCTTCATAAAATTAAGGTTGAACCACTGACGTCGCATGGCTATTTTAACGACTTCCTTACTATGTTTCTGGGCCTTGTCCATGCTAGTACCCTTGCTGTCTGTGGAGGGTCAGAAAGCTCTCGGACTTCATCAGAAATATCTTAATTTGTGTTCTGAAGATGAATGTATCTTATGGGTTTGGAACAACATGAGGGTGAGTAATTAATGACAATTTTCATTTTTCAGTAAACTATCCCTTTAAGAGGGACTCTAACTGTAATCTAGAAATATACCTCCATTTGTACCATGATGCAGAGAAAACCAGAGATGAGCTTCGAGCACAGGTTTATGATGCCATGTCAGAGGACAAAACTCAGTCAGAGGTAGAAAAAGAGGTGGGGGAAGGTGAGAAGAACCAAGAGGAAGTTAAGGAAAAGCAGGAAACGGTTGAAGCACCAAAGGAAGGGGATGCAGCATCACCTAAAACTGAGAAACCAGCTGAACACGAAGCAAAACCTACACAAGATGAAGAGAACAAAGCTGAACTTGAGGCAAAGCCTGCACAAGATGAAGAGAAAAAAGCTGAACTTGAGGCGAAGCCTGCTCAAGAGGAGGAGAAAAAAGCTGAACATGAGGCAAAACCTACTCAAGATGAGGAGAAACAACCTGAAAAAGATGAGAAGTCGGGTGTGGTTGAAGGCGCTTCCAAAAAAGATGTCACTGTGTCAAATGGAACTGTAAAGGCTGAAAAAGATGAAATGGCTGATGAGGAGAAAAATGGAAATGAAGAGAATGAAGAACCCATGGAAGAGGATGGAGGAGGTAGTGAGGCATGGATGAGTCTGGGGAGCACAAGATTTGCGTATTAACTAATTAGGCTAAATTTCACCTGGTGAATCTTCTCAACACTGGTGGATCCATACTGGTGGAGTATTTAGATTTTAACCTTCGGTGTCACTGAGGGTGTCCAAGGTTGTGGGTTTTCACAATAGGTCAGTGTTAGTGAGTTAACGTCTTTTAACTCTTAGATGACGATGAGGACGAAGATGACGACGATGAGGATGCAGAGGATGAAACAAAAGATAAGGTTTGTAATCCAAACTTTTTTTTTTTTTTGTTTTTCCGTCCCCCCTCTTCATTGATTTACTTGATTATCGTTCTTTCCTTGTGCTTTTAGGAGAGTGAGGAGGATGAAGTTGGAAACCTACAGCTGGCCTGGGAGATGCTTGAGGTTGCAAAGGTGATTTATAAAAGGTATGGCTTTATTACGTACCATTTTAATGATGCATTTGCTCGAGCTTTGTTTAGAAGTGCACTTGTTTTATGTTCTGGTTGTAGAAAAGATGACAAAGAAGATCAGCTAATGGCGGCACAGATTTACCTGAAACTTGGAGAAGTTGGAGCTGAATCAGGTGTGTATGTAATGGAAGTAGAGGACACTATGACTTATTATTATTATTATTATTATTATTATTATTATTTATTATTTTTTTTATTTTTTTTTATTATTTTTTTGGGGGGGGGTTTAACAAGCTGATGTAAAACAGCAGTTAATCTTCATTCTTCACTAACTAGTCGGTCTCCATTTTTGTTTTATAGGCAACTACAGCCAGGCCCTGGAGGATTTCAAAGAGTGTTTAAACTTGCAGCTGAAACACCTTCCCTCTCATAGTCGTCTTCTGGCTGAGACTCATTACCAGCTGGGCACAACTTACAGCTACACATCCCAGTACAGCGAAGCTATTGAGCACTTCTCCAACTCTATCAAAGTCATCGAGAGCCGTCTTGGTAAGAACATTTTCACGGTGGGCTTTGGACAGTCCTCATGTGTTTCCTGGGGTTTGCTTGTTGATAACACTTTTGAATATTACTCTTGATCTAGCTATGCTTCAGGAGATAATAGACAAGGCAGAAGGTGAAGAGGCAGCAAAGGAGGAGAAGAATGAGCTTGAAGAGTTGAAACAGCTACTGCCAGAAATTACTGAGAAGATTGAAGACGCCAAGGAGAGCCAGAGGACAGCTGCTGCAGCATCTGAGGCCATCCATCAGACTCTTGTGAGTTGCATTAGGGCAATAATGCAAATGTGTTGTCGTGTTTTTTTCCCCAATGCTTTGCAGTAGCTGATCAACTCCTGATGACAAATCCAATATCTGCTTGTGTTATGCATTTTATTAAATGGTACGTTACCATTATGTCATGCATCCTTGGTGTTGCTCTTAGAAAGTGTGGATCAATTTGGGAGTTTTGGTCATGCAGGATGCAGTAAAGATGGCTAAAGATGCAATAATAATCTGGAAGTTTTGTGTTACAGGCAGGAGCATCCACTTCGTCTGCATTTCCAGCTGAAAATGGTGGCCCATCCTCATCTACTGCTACTCCGGTACGTTGATGCACAATGTTACCTGGGTTCCCATTAGGAATGGGTGATGCTTGTGGTTACAACTTTTTAAATGGGCCATAATTTCCTGAAATGTGCCCTTCCTCATTTTGAATGTCTCAAACTAAACTTTTAAGGGACCCTTTTCCTATTCAAGGGTACTTTAAGCCTATGATGTCTTGTGCCACCCTAAAATGTCTTTTATTTCAGATTCCTGTGAGGCCAGCTGATGGTGCGTCTTCCTCCAAATCTGCATCTGATATTTCTCACCTTGTCCGCAAAAAGGTGAGTATCTATCCAGTGGAGTGTAATTGAACCTTTGCAGTAGACCTAGGGGTGGGGGGGAAAACTAGCATGCTTTAAAGCACATGAAGTGCAGATGAAGTGAATCAGGGTAGTTTGCCCCTAAAGGGGCATCTGCATTGCTACTTTTCCCTTAGTTAAGGTTAATTGTGCATGCTGGGTCATGAGCTGAATTTGCCAACTAGATTAGCTTTGGTGTTGCTTGGTGCTTCTTGGTGTTTGTGCTGGCATATTGTAGTTGTGGCGTGGTGTTTAAGTGGCCATGTGTGCTTGAGTAGCATGTAGAGACTAGAGGTGTTTAGCGCAAAAAATAAGTACGTGTTTTGTCCTGCTTTATTCCTGCACAGAGGAAACCAGACGAGGAGAGTCCAAAAAAGGACAGTGATGCTAAAAAGACTAAACAGGAGACCTCAGTTAATGGCAGCGATGACTCCGCCCACAACGGCAATGGAGTCCAGGAGAAAATGGAGCAGGAGGCGAGTTGATAGGCTTGCTGTTTCCTTTAATACAGTCACAGGGCGTAAAAGATGCTTGGGACAGTCGACAAATGTCACTGCAGCATCGTCACAAAAGACATTTTTCACATTAAGTCAATTTTAATAAACAAGAAGCTGTGAAGTAGCTCTGTGCTTGAGCACACTTATGCATCTTGTGCAAATACACGCCAGATTGTCAAAAGTTGTCAAGTATTCACGTAAACGGTTGGTTATATTTTAACAATGTAAATGGGGGAAAAAAAAAAATCTGTTGTGCCAGTATATTGAATCTATACATTGGATCCTAAAGTGACAGTGGCCTAAAATACCTGCTGCTGTTGTTAATCAAACAAAAGGGAAAGGGGACATCTCACTCACTGCTCTTGATTGAATAACTTTCTGTGGTTTTAGAAATCTGCAAGTCCTGCAGTGAAGACTGTCCAGTGTTTTATTTGTTTTATTATTTTTTTTTTATTATTTATTTTATTTTATTTTTTTATTCGGTTTCTGTAGCAGCCCATGTATTGCCTTAATACCACTGCTAAACCTGTCTGGAACTTAATCACTGTTAAATTCATTTGTTCATGTTCTTTTGTCTGCATTTTGTTACGGTTTACTTTTTGATGTTTGAATTTCATATTAGTTTTATTGCATTTGAGAGGAATTGAGAATGAGGTTTCACTGGGTTTTAAAATATTGGCGTTGTAAAATGTTAGAATACAAGGGACCGGAAAATGATTTGGAATGATTCAGTTGGATGTGTTTTTACACATTCTAGAGAAAGCCTGTCTGGGATGAAGTTTGCTTCATCTGAATATTGGTTGACTGGCTAGGCTAAAGGAATTGGTTGGAGTTCGAGTATCTGGGGGTCTCATTTGTCAAGCAATTGTTTAGTGCCTAAACTTGTATATTTTGAACGCGGTGTGTGTGTGTGTGTGTGTGTGTGTGTGTGTGTGCGTGTGTGTGTGTGTGTGTGTGTGTGTGTGTGTGTGTGTGTGTGTGTGTGTGTGTGTGTGTGTGTGTGTGTGTGTGTGTGTGTCTGTCTTTTTTTTTTTCTTCTTAACATTTTTCTTTTTCTTTTACAGCCAGCCAGTTCTTCCTCTGTGGAGACGTCAGCGTGATGGGCATCTTCTGATTGACCACTTACCTTCCAACCAGCAGAGCATGCCTGCCCCATATACTCTACAAGAACAACTTTTGTCTCTTTGTTTTGTAAATAACCCCTTTTCTTTGTCCAATTTTTGTATAATTGTAGTAAACTTTCAATAAAGGATATTTGCATATGTGAATGTGGCTTTTAATATCTTTACATTTTTTGTTTCAAAGAATGCTCCACTTCAAATATAGCCCAAGTGGTATCATGGAAATTCAATGGGTGGAAATTTTGTAATAAAATTGTTATAATAATGGCTGTAATATTAGCTGTACAATGTCACATTTTTGGTTTGGTGTGACTGTTATGAGCTTTTGTTTAAAACCGTTGCCAAGTCAATGGGACGCCAAAGTTTTTGAAGTATGCAAGTAAAAGACAAGTAAACCATTAATATCTTAAATGCAGTTCATACCAGATGTCAGACAGAAATCTGTTTGTAGTCACTTGAAAGACAAATTATTTTAGTTTACAACACCGGCTTTATTTGTATGGTAGTTAAATTTAACTATGCTGGGGTCTGTTTTTCAACAGCATCGTTAGTTAACTATGGTCCTAGTAGCTCCATTAAACTCCATTAGTAACATTTGGGAAACGCACCCCAGTTTGCCTCTAATTAGTCTCTTCCACATGATCTGTCGGTGGCAGTGATGAAGGCAATGGATTGGATGAGGGTTGCAATGTGTTACATGGTTCTTGGTTTGCCAGGATTGCATTTGAGACCACCTAAATGAGACATTTCATGCTTTAGGCTTATCAAAAGCTTCACAAACTTTGCTATTAAAAAGCATCTTAAGTTAGAAAGTATCTTGATATTTTGCATACCGTGGATATGTATTTATATTGGCTGGTATTGTTGGGGTCGATCTTTGCAGGGGTCTGCAGATCTCCATCATGTGCATTTGCTACCCGAAGACAAAGTTCCATGTTACCCAGCTTAGAAAGGAAAAAAAAAAACAGTATTTAGTCAGATATACTTAAATTAGAACTCCCGTAAGACATTTAGGCCTGGTTTCACAGACAGGGCTTAGACTAAATAAGGATTAGGCCACAGTTCAATTAGGACAATTAAGTAATTTTTATAAACATGCCTTAGAAAAAAAAACATTACTGATGTGCATCTTGAGACAAAACAAAGGCACTGATGTACACTGACCAAAATTATAAATGCAACACTTTTGTTTTTGCCCCCATTTTTCATGAGCTGAGCTCAAAAGATCTAAGACTTTTTCTATGTACACAAAAGGCCTATTTCTCTCAAATATTGTTCACAAATCTGTCTAAATCTGTGTTAGTGAGCACTTCTCCTTTCCCGAGATAATCCATCCACCTCAGGTGTGGCATATCAAGATGCTGATTAGACAGCATGATTATTGTGCAGGTGTGCCTTAGGCTGACCACAATAAGCCACTCTAAAATGTGCAGTTTTATCACACAGCACAATGCCACAGATGTTGCAAGTTTTGAGGGACCGTGCAATTGGCATGCTGACTGCAGGAATGTCCACCAGTTGTTGCCCGTGAATTGAATGTTCATTTCTCCACCATAAGCCTTCTCTAAAGGCGTTTCAGACAATTTGGCAGTACATCCAACTTGCCTCACAACCGCTGACTACGTGTAACCACACCAGCCCAGGACCTCCACATCCAGCATCTTCACTTCCAAGATCGTCTGAGACCAGCCACCCGGACAGCTGCTGCAACAATCGGTTTGCATAACCAAAGAATTTCTGCACAAACTGTCAGAAACCGTCTCAGGGAAGTTCTGCATGCTCGTCAGCCTCATCGGGGTCTCGACCTGACTGCAGTTTGCTGTCGTAACCAAACTGAGTGGACAAATGCTCACAATCGATAGTGTCTGGCACTTTGGAGAGGTGTTCTCTTCACGGATGAATCCCGGTTTTTCACTGAACGGGGCAGATGGCAAACGGCGTGTATGGCGTCGTGTGGGTGAGCGGTTTGCTGAAGTCAGCGGTGTGGATCGAGTGGCCCATGGTGGCGGTGGGGTTATGTAATGGGTAGGCGTATGTTATGAACAACGAACACAGGTGCATTTTATTGATGGCATTTTGAATGCACAGAGATCCTGAGGCCCATTGTTGTGCCATTCATCCACGACCATCACCTCATGTTGCAGCATGATTATGCACGGCCCCATGTTGCAAGGATCTGTACACAATTCCTGGAAGCTGAAAACATCCCAGTTCTTGCATGGCGAGCACACTCACCGGACATGTCACCCATTGAGCATGTTTGGGATGCTCTGGATCGGCGTATACGACAGCATGTTCCAGTTCCTGCCAATTTCCAGCAACTTCGCACAGCCATTGAAGAGGAGTGGACCAACATTCCACAGGCCACAATCAACAACCTGATCAACTCTATGTGAAGGAGATGTGTTGCACTGCGTGAGGCAAATGATGGTCACACCAGATACTGAGTGGTTTTCGGACCCCCCAATACAGTTAAACTGCACATTTTACAGTGGCCTTTTATTGTGGCCAGCCTAAGGCACACCTGTGCAATAATCATGCTGTCTAATCAGCATCTTGATATGCCACACCTGTGAGGTGGATGGATTATCTCGGCAAAGAAGAAAGGCTCACTAACACAGATTTAGACAGATTTGTGAACAATATTTGAGAGAAATAGGCCTTTTGTGTACATAGAAAAAGTCTTAGATCTTTGAGTTCAGCTCATGAAAAATGGCAAATGGGCAAAAACAAAAGTGTTGCGTTTATAATTTTGGTCAGTGTATTTTAAGATCAGTCAGTGCAAGTTTTTTTTTAGTTAAAACAGCTCAGACTTACATTTTAGTCTGGGACTAGGCTTAAGCCTTGTATGTGAAACCGGGGTTTAACCTAGTTGAGACTTATGTTGAAATGGGATTCTGAAATAGATTTTATCTGTTAGTATCTGATGAACATACTTGTGGCACAGAATTCAGTTGACCTGGACTCAAAGATGCTTGAACTGGGAGAGAGTGGAAGGGAAGCCTCCAGTGACCACTGTGAACCTGGTTGTGCTGGTCAAAGAGATCAAGCTTAGCCCAGCCATAAGCCACCAAGCCCTCAGTTTCATGGTTGAACAAATTCAGACTTTTAGAAGTCTGGATCTCTATGACCAAAGAGAGATCTGGAGATGGCTGTACTCTAAAACAAAGCACAAACTCAATCACATAAACACACACTAGCTCTGTGTGTCCATATTTATATCTGGACCAAACTACCTTGGCACAGGTTGCTTAACAGCCAGTATGGCGTAGTTTCCAGGACTCTTGGAGGACAGCAATGGCCCTGCAGGCTGGCACTGCACAAGAGGCATTGGATTGGTTTGTCCCAACTTCTGTCCATTAAAATATAACCCTGCCAATAAACGCACGGATTTCAAAGTAGCTTCTACGCCCATCACCAGGTCATAGAAGATCACAAAGCCAGCCCTGAACACACACATGCAGACAATAGCTGAATTTGAGTCATGCTGTTGTGTATTTAGCACGACATGTGCATGCATCTAAATGGACTAAATGAGAAAAAGAAATGTATAGAGAGAATGAGGTGAAAATGTCTTACACAGGATCATAAGGAGCAGGATCAAGGGCTTCTATTGGATCAATTACATGGGAACCCATCAACAAAGGGTGTTTTGAACTCTGATCCTGCAATATTGTAAATACAGAAGAGAAGAAATTTTTGAATTATCCCATTAAATATCAAATTAACTTATTATGTTAGCATTGATTAAAAAGACTCAAGCTTTAGCTCACCATTGGCAGAGAAGGGTGTGTTACGGCTGTAGATGATCCAGGAAAAACTGGCAGAGGAGTTTGAGGATGGCGTGGTCTTCTCTCTCGGCCCTTCTCTATTTCTCTTCTTAAAAAGGCGATCTCAGCTTGGAGACTAGCCATTTGATGGATGTGGTCCGTTTGGATGTCAATGAGCCCTGATCCAGAAAATATGAATTGAAATATTCAACTACTATATATATAAAATAATTAAATATTATTCAAATAAGATATTATGCTCATATACTTTTAGTGAATAGTTTAAGTATCCAAATTAGACAGAACACATATTTAACATGTTGAACATCAATTTATTATTCATTATGTCAGATCTGAGAGGAACAACAATACCGTGCTCTCCTTTGTGCTTCTCCCTGGCCAGCTGGATTCTGAAGATCTCCTCCTCAAGCCTTTGGTTCTCCTGCTCCACGGCAAGAATATCAGGGTCCAGCACTCTGTGAGGAGACTTCATTCCTGGCGGAAAAGAAGTAAGATATAACCCTGGAAATTATTCAGACACTTAACCAATACTTTAAAATGTATGACTGTCATAGGATTAGTTTATAAATTATAATACATTGTTCAAAATTAAAACAATTTGTGTTGACAAACCGACATGTTGTTCAAGTTGCGGTAAGCATTTTAATGTTTTTGAAAGCAGACAATAGCCCCTTTCACACAGTAGGCTAATACCATTAATTGCTGTAAAATTACCGGAACGACTTTACCACCAAATACAAAAATGCGCTATTCACACAGGCAACAGTGTTCCGTCTTTTTTATATCTTTTTTCTTATCAGTAAATATTCACCTTTTGATTATTGCTGATGCCTCTAGTAATTATGTGTCTGATTTTTAAGTTACATCCTATTTTGGGATCCTTTTAAGCCAGCCATATAGTAATTTTTAAACAATATGAGTTAATTAAAACTACCCAGAGGATTGGGTTAAACATTTAACCCAACCGCTGGGTCAAAACAACCCAGCTGCTAAGTTTGTTAATACTGTTTATAAACCAGTATTTTGTAAAGTTTTGTTCCAGTTTGGCAAGACTTTCACGTTCAGGAAAAAAGGTGGATAGTTTTTTAGTCGCTGGGTTTTTCTATATTTCACCCATCTCTGGGTTGTATTTATTTCAGCATATTTTAGAGTGTACATTTCATGCAGGATGCATTAATTTAATCGAATACAGTTAAAACAGTAATATTATTTTAAAAATACAGTCAAATCAAAAATATTATTACATTTTAATATAACTGTTTTTTATTTGAATATATTTCAAAATGTAACTTACTCCTGTGATACAAAGCTGAATTTTCAGCAGCCATTATTTCGGAAACCAATGATTTCGTGCTCAAGAAATATTTCAATATTTAACTGTTATCAGTGTTGTGCCTTTTTCAGGATTCTTTGATGAATAGAAAGCATTTATTTGAAACACTGTTTGTAACAATTTTAATTTTTACTCTCAACTTTTTATCATTTTAAAAAAACTGGCTGAAAAAAAAGTATTATTAAAAAGGTATTATTAATTTCTCTGAAAAAATAAAATCAATCAATCCATCTTACTGACCCCAAAACTGACCAATGGTATTTCAAGTGTCCAAATACTATTTGCAGTCACTACTCACTTCTTTCTTTTGTCTTGCCTTCAGCTCTATGTTTTGCCTGTTCCAGTGTAAGAGCCTCTGCTTGAAGGTCATGCATGTGGGCCAGAACCTCTGGATCAGAACCACCAGACTGCATATATGCCAGGCGCAAGGCTCTGTTTCAAAAACAAATGCACCACAATGCTAGAGTGTTCTGGATGGTTGCTAAGGTGTCACTAAATGGTTGTGACTTTGTGACTCCTAAGTGGTTGTTTTGGGGGTTTTAGGTAGTCAAAAGAGATAATTCCCAAGACTTAATATCCCTGCTGAAAGGAACAGCATATGCTGGTTAGGTGTGTTTTGAAACATGGCAGCTGGTGATAAGCTGGTCAAGTGCTGGTCCTAAGCTAGTCCTAAGCAACTAGCTCCTGCTCACGACCAGTTCATAACCAGCTTATAAGCTCATGACCAACTAAAGACATAAGGACATAAGGCATACGTATTGTATAAATACATGGTGTTGTTTTGTTTTTCTCACATCTTCTATTATTCTGGCATAAAACATATGTTTATAAAAAGACCAACCTTATCTGAGCAGAGAGAGGTCCATCCATAGAAGAGATCAAGTCAAAAGTAACATGTTGTGTCTTCTTTTCCTCTGATGGGTTAGAGGGGACTTCATTTGGATTGGCCCTACAACATCAGCACAGTATAAACATGCATAAAAGTGATTTATGGCTTCTCTGCACACTTCCTGTTTTCCTCCACTCTCTCTTACCCCTTCATTGAGTTGATGTGAGAACTAAGCTGATGCAGCACGTCCTCGTTCCTCTGTTCCTGATGCCTTAGTTCTTGCAGCACTTCCTCTAGATGAACTGTCCTCTCCCGTCCTGCCAGCTCGGCAAGCTGCTCTTCTATTTCTGAAATAAACAGATCATTAAAGAAATATTTTGGAAGAAATTCACATCAACATGTTCAGCACTTCAGGTATTTCAAAAATCACAAAATTAGCTTGCAGCTGCTAAGTGAATTCGTTTCAAATTCATTTGCTTCTCAAATGATGATGTGTTTAATAGCATTATAATTATATATATATATATATATATATATATATATATATATACACTACCACTCAAAAGTTTTTGAACAGTAAGATTTTTTATGTTTTTTAAAGAATTTTGCTCACCAAACCTGCATTTATTTGATCCAAAACACAGCAAAAGCAATAATATTATTTACTATTCAAAATAACTGCTTTCTTTCGTTTGAATATATTTTAAAATGTAATTTATTCCTGTGATTAAAGCTACATTTTTAGCATCATTACTTCAGTCTTCAGTGTCACATGATCCTTGTAGTTGAGTACATTTTTTTCAGGATTCTCTGATGAATAGAAAGATCCAAAGATTAGCATTTATCTGAAATAAAAAGCTTTTGTAACATTATACGTTATACCTTTCAAAAGCTTGTAGTCAGTATAATTTCTTTATTTATTTATTGAGAAAGAAATTATAGAAATGAATACTTTTATTTAGCAAGGATGCTTTAAATTAAATTAAGTGATGATAAAGCCATTTATAATGTTACAAAAGATTTCTATTTCAGATTAATGCTGTTCTTCTGACATTTCTATTCATCAAAGCAACCTTAAATTCTGCTCAGCTGTTTTCAACATAATAATAATAATAAAAAAATATTTTTTGAGCAGCAAATCAGAATATTATAAATCAGAATGATTTCTGAAGGATCATGTGACTGGAGTAATGATGCTAAAATTTCAGCTTTGAAATCACAGGAATAAATAGCATTTTTAAATATATTAAAATAGAAAACTGTTTTTAAATAGCAACAATAATTCAAAATTGTACTGTTTTCTTTAAAAAACATTAAAAATCTTACTGTTCAAAAACTTTTGACTGGTAGTGTATATATAAAACACTAGCTTTCTTTTCTCATTCTTATTACATAATTGATGTAGGAGAAGCTTACCCTGTCTCTGCTTCTCCAGGTGATGGTTGTGTGCCCTAATGTCAGCCAGTCTCCGCTCATGAAGAGCCCTCTGCTCTTCAGCTCTTTGCTGGAGTGAGGCCTGCTCCTCAGACACCTAAAGAACACTTACCCAATGTCCAACACACATAATAACACATATACAAACGCAATATTCACATTATAAACATATTTTTAGAACTAAGCATATCAAACCGACCTCTGTCTGTCTTCTGGGCAGGTTTTGTTCAAAAGACATCCTGAGTTTTTGAAACTATAATAGAAGACAAAGAGATGCAGCATAAAAACCACTTCGAACCAGATTTACTATCTTTGTACGTGGTCCCGTACCTCTTCAGTGAGTTTGTTTAGAGCAGTATTCTCAGAAACATTGTCCTGTGCACTCTCTCTCTCATCCATTTGATGATTTCTCTGTTCCTTTATCTGGTCAGTGGAGCAAGAAGCATTACTAGAGTCATAGGCAGAAGGTGAACAAACTCCAGGGTAAGGTTAAAAGCAGCCTAATCTATTAACTACAAATGTCTTTTGAGGCAAGTACCAGATGTGGGACTGAATAGGACTGAATTTGTATTTAACTTGATCACAATTTAATAAAAACATTGTAAGTTTTCATTTCCACGGTTATTTAAACAACTAATAAATTATTATACAGAACGCGAGTTTAAAGTTCACTTCCAGAACAAAAATTTACAGATAATTTACTCACCCCCTTGTCATCCAAGATGTTAATGTCTTTCTTTCTTCAGTTGTAAAGAAATTATATTTTTTGAGGAAAACATTTCAGGAATGTTCTATATAAAGTGGACTTCTATGGTGCCCGTGAGTTTGAACTTCCAAAATGCAGTTTAAATGCAACTTCAAAGGGCTCTAGACTAGACATGCAGAGCTAGACAAGACAAGCATCTTTTTTTTAAAAAAAGAAAATAACGAGATAAGACCCTTCTTCCTCGGCTGGGATCGTTTAGAGCCTTTGAAGCTGCATTTAAACTGCATTTTGGAAGTTCAAACTGGCGGGTACCATAGAAGTCCACTATTTAGAGAGAAATCCTGAACTGTTTTCCTTAAAAAACATAATTTCTTTAGACTGAAGAAAGAAAGACATGAACATCTTGGATGACAAGGGGGTGAGTACATCTGTAAATCTGTAAATGTTTGTTCTGGTAGTGAATTTCTCCTTCAAGCACTCTCAATAAAACAAAACTATCATTATAACTGCTGAAGCTGTCTACATTGTGAAATGAATCTACTTACATTGTACGTACATCTGCGCTTTGTTGTTTATAGTGATTTATAAACAACAAATGATAGAATTTATAATGATAGAATTCGCGAATCCGGAACTCAGTCAGCGAGTGCGCGCACTCAACAAACCTGAGTTTCAGTGATGACTCATCTGAATGCCTCTGATTGGCCCCTGCATTCATAATCTCAACAGAATCGTGTGTGATTGGTTAGAACGCGCAACACTGTAAAAACGCACTTTCCATTAATTTTCATTTTGTTAGCAACAGGCGTAATAGATTTTTTTTAATTGTGCAGGGGCATTTTTAGTCCAATTTGGTGACATTTTTGCACCCTGTGGCCTAAGCCTTCCCCAGCCTTACACACCCTCTGCCTATTATAAGAATAATTACTTATGCTAAGATTTACTTTGATTACCAATCAAAAGTTGTGGGTAGATGTGTTTTTTTCTCTTTCATCTTGAATGACATGAATATTTAATCGATCAAATAAATAAATAAATAAAATTTACATAAATTTAAAATAACTGTGAATCTATTTTTAATTTATTTCTGACAGAGCTGAACTACTTGGAACTTCTAGCAGTCATTACTCCAGTCTTTAGTGTCACATGAACATTCAGAAATTATTCTAATATGCTGATATTTCTTTCTTTCTTTCTTTAAGATTTATTGTTGACATTTTTGCCGTTATTATGATAGGATAGTTAAGTATTGACGAAGTGAAGCGGGAGAGAGAGGAGTGAAATGTCTGTGACAGTGTTGCCAAGTCCGTGGTTTTCCCGCGGAATTGGGCTATTTTTCCACTGTTGCCGTGGGTTGA
Source organism: Labeo catla (assembly GCA_012976165.1). Classification (NCBI taxonomy): domain Eukaryota; kingdom Metazoa; phylum Chordata; class Actinopteri; order Cypriniformes; family Cyprinidae; genus Labeo; species Labeo catla. The sequence continues at coordinate 1,353,094 of VONZ01000001.1, forward strand.
AGCGACCATAAAAAGGTCATATTTATCCCCTGAAATACGAATTTACCAGGGGAACCCCGACAAGAAAGGATACATTTTATCCCCCAGAATGCCATTTTTAACAGGGGAACCCCCTCGAAACATAATGGGCGGGTTTTGTTGTGAAAATCTGGCAACCCTGGTCTGTGAACCAGAACTCGAACTCGGGACAGCCAAAGAGCAATGGTGCTATATCAGCGGCTAATTTAATTAATCCTTGCTAAATAAGCTTTATTTTTTTTCCTTCCAGAAATATCTTACTGACTCCAAACTTTCAAATAGTAATGTACAGTATAAAGAGACAGAATGAAATGGAAAATAAAATAAATAGAACTGTTTATTCAAATTAGCCTATATATTTGTATAATTCACAATATATCTTATTAATCATTGTTCAACTGCAGGTTTTTGGAATCATTACAGTAAATAGCATTCAACTACTTACAATAATTAAATCAGGTGTCCTTGCCCTTGTAGGATGCACCGTCTTCACAGCTGCTTTTTCCATTTGTGTGAATCGCCTTTGTCTCCATAGAGCCATTGGGTCTTTCAGGTCTGTGCCAATGCAGAATTTGGCCTTGTGTTTATCCAAGAGTGCAGTAGAATGGAACGCCATCTTACAGTTCCGACAACTTAACTCCCCCAAACCTTCCATCTCTTTAGCAAATACACTGTAGGAGTTAGCAACTTTTTCCTTATTTAAACTGGACCCAAATTCTTAAACAACAGGAATATACTTTTTGTTAAATGTCTGCCTTAACTCTTATGTAGTGCATTTGTTGACTGAAGTTTTGTTTGCTGGTTACAATCACCTTGGAAAAAGGGAGTGGTGAAGAACGGATGGGGTTAGAGCAAGAGGAATCCAATGCTTCAGTGTTTTATGCTTATTATTTTTATCCTTTGCATGCATTTTTGAACATTACGTGTCCTCCTAAAACATGAAAAATGTTCCCCAAGTGTTTCAGCAGAAAACGAAAGGCTGGACATGTTTGGCAAACTGATGCAAAATATTTATTACAATTTTTTCTCTGATCTTTTCATTATGATGCAGTAGTTTATGTCTGCTTCGTCTCATACAGATAAACCCATACATGACACCTTTTATCTTCTCAAATCTGTAAATAATGTTATCAAAATAATCTTAATCTTCCAAAACTCACAATTTTTTATTCTTATATTTTTTACAATCCACCCTGAATATCAAGGCTGCAGAAACAATATAATGCAAACAAAAGAAGAAGAAAAAAACTATTTGTGTGGGAATTTTTACAGCTGTACCAAAATTAAAAAAGAAACTTAAATCTGTGATAAAGCAATTTTTATACCCTATCAGCAAAAACAAGGTACAAAAAAGGAGATGCACAATTTACACCAGCAGTCCCTCATGAAATAAAGACATTTTAAAGATGGATCTCTACTTCACTGCCAGCAGCAGGGATAGAACTCGACGGCCAAAATGAACCTCAAATGAACTGTTCAAAAAACAAGAAAGCAGAACAAAGCGTGCAAGCCATCGTACTGAATCGCTCAAACAAAGTTCACAGTCAATACAAACCATAGACAGCTCCTGCATTGTAAACATTACATAAGCCCAATAATGTTTAATGCTTTCTATTCCATTGGGTAGATTTTATTTGGGTTTTGTGAGGGAATAAGATCAATCCTTTCTGTTTATTGAACACCCCTTATCAATCTACATGCAATGAATGTAAAGCTATTGAAAATGATTGCCACAGCATTATTTCTGTAAGCATGAAAATGCTTTTTATAGAGAAACTCTGAAATGTTCAGGATTTCAATATGGTTTAAATCAAACAGCTTTTAGGTTATTCAAAGAAAGAAAAAAAAAAAAACTGTTTTACACCATATATGGGCAAGAAAAAAAAACAGTCTGTTTATGATTTTTTGAACTTCTTTCCTAAACAGAATCCAACCTGGTGAACTGAGGATCTGTATGTTCGCCTGGCTTTCCAGAACGCAACATAAAACATAGATAGACCCTTCCATCCAAACTTTACCTTTATTCAAAAACCAGCTCCTGACATACTCTTCCGCAAGCTAGGTTTCAAATCTAACTTTTAAACATCCTCGAAGATTTTCTCACAAGTGTACTTGGCAGACATATGAAATCAGGTATTAGTATGATTCTGCAGAATGAAAAGAGTGAAAATGAGCAGTTTGCTGGAACTGGAGCCAGAAATGGGGCGGTGTTCTAGCTGCCAGACTGCAAGTGACAGTCCATTCAGTGTTGCTTTAGTTCTTCCTTGCTGCAGGGATGACTGGCTTAAGTTCATTTCTATGAGGGACTGGGAACGACGTCGCAGTCAGCGGCTCACAATGATTGTTTCATCTTAACACTAATGCTACGAATTGTTTTCGCGGAAAGGAAAAAAACTGTTTAGAAAGGTGTCAAAGCCATTTTATAGAACATTCAGATGATGTCATATTTCACGTTAAATCACGGTTATAACTGGTGGTGTTATTATTATGAATTAGTCTTTTTTTCCCCCAAGCAAAAACAAAAAAGATCTGGTGGAGGGTGCGTGTGGCTTTCTTTGAAATTTCTAGTTCAGGATAAAGAACAAAACGCAGACAAGGAGAGAGAGAGGGGAGAAAAAAAAAAAAAAAAAAAAAAAAAAAAAAAAAAACTCAAACAAAAAGACACTGCCTACGAACTGACAAGTGAATTCTTTTTCTCTCCGCCTGGGATGTGACCGATGTTCCTTGTCCATGAAAAGAATCTTTTCTCTCCTTTTAGTTGAAAGAAATGGGTCTGATGGAGGCGACAGATTAAGTGAAAGAGAGAAAGGGAAATGTGGGAGGGGTGTTTAAAGCCACATTAGGTATCATCATCATCGGAGGTCTGGCTGCTACTGCTCGTCTCAGACTCAGAGCCCTCTTCCAGGCCAGGGTTTGGGGTGTTCCTCCAGGTTAGCAGGGCCACGCTACGTGGCTTCAAGAGCACACCGTTACGTCCCAGACCAATCTTCTTCATCTGAGACCAAACGCACATATAGTCAGTCACAGAGGAAAAGAAATCAAGAATAAACAATGTATACATTTCTCATACCTGTTCAGTTTTAGCTTGAAACTCTTTGAGCTCATCCTCAGTGAGGGGCTGGAAGTTGTCATCATTTTCTGGGTATTCTTGCCATCCCATTGCCTTCAGCAACCTGTCACAGAGGATTCACATGTGTGAGAAAGTGAATTGTGGATGTTGTCTATGTTGGTGGGATGTGAGCGGATCAATGTTTCATCGCACATATCCTTCATTATGAAAGGGATAGTTCACCCAAAAATGAAAGTTCTGTCATTAATTACTCACCCTCATGTCGTTCCAAACCCGTAAGACCTACGTTCGTCTTCAAAACTCAAAGTAAGATATTTTTGATGAAATCTGAGAGCTTTCTGACAGTCCACAGAAAGCAACGCAACTACCATGTTCGAGGCCCAGAAAGGTAGTAACGACATCGATACAATAGTCCATGTGATATCAGTGCTTCAACCGTAATGTTACGAGGCTACGAGAACCCTTTTTGTGCACACATAAAACAAAAATAACAACTTCATTCAACAATTTCTTCTCTTCCGTTTCTGGACGTGTCTTTTTGACCTTTTCTGGGCCTTGAACGTGGTAGTTGTGTTGCTGTCTAGACAGGGTCAGAAAGCTCATAAATGTCTTAATTTGTGTTCTGTAGATGAACAAATGTCTTAATTAATAGTAATTAATGAACTATCCCTTTAATTTGAGATGCAATGTGATGAAGATCAGCAAATAAAAAAAAAAAAAAAAAAAAAAAAAAACTTAAAAAAAAAAAAAAAAAAACTTAAAAAAAAAAGAGAGAAATTTGCTTGCAAATATGCAAATTTAAATTTAATAAAACTTGTTTATATATATATATATATATATATACACACACATACACAAAAAAAATGTTGAAAATAAAAATAATTAAAAACATTTAAATGCATTAAGATAAATACAATTTAGATTTATTCCACAACCAAAAAGTTAATTAAAATGAAAGTTTAATTTAAACAATGTATCTTTATGCTTAAAATATAGTTAAGCAACATGTTATTAGGAAACTTAAGAACTAAATTGTGACTCTGTACCACAAAACCAATCTTAAGTAGCACAGATATATTTTAGCAATAGTTCCTTGACAATATTTTGTCAATTTCCTACCATAAATATATCAAAATATAATTTTTGATTAGTATTATGCATTGCTAAGAACTTCATTTGGACAACTTTAAATTTTCAGATTCCAGATTTTCAAATAGTTGTATCTCGGCCAAATATTGTCAAATCTTAACAAACCATACATCAACAAACCATTCTGAAAGTTTATTTATTCAGCTTTCAAAAGATATAAATCTCCATTTCAGAAAAAAATGAACCTTATAAATGGTTTTGTGGTCCAGGGTCTTCCATGTTGCTGCCCATGTGAAACATTTTAAATCGGTCATTTGCAGCATACCATTTAAAAAAATAGTCCACCCAAAAATGAAAACTCTGTGATCACTTCCTGTCCTTTCAAATCTGTATGTATTTTGTTTTTCTGCTGACCACATGTAATTAACCAAATGTATTTTAAAGAATGTTTTGCTTCGGTTCCCATTGACTTTCATTATATTTTTTGTCCATACAATATAAGTCAGTGGGAACCTAAACTTTATTAGTTACCAAGTTAATTCAAAACATCATTTTTGTACAAAATGTGAATGTGAGTAAATGACTTTTTTTTTTTTCGGGTGGACCCATACTTATTAGAAGTTATTAGAAGGCATTCGCTCATGTAGGCAGTTTACTAGAATGTGGAAGTGAGATTATATGTCTGATGGAGGAGAATATGTTTTGTTCAGTAAGCTGTGTTTTTCAAGTGTTTGCATGTGGTCGCTCTGACCTGTGTTCCGCCTCCAGAGAGCTGGACAAGTGCTCTGGGTCTGAGTCACTGAGAGAGTGGGAGATGCCGTTCTCATGACTCTCTCCAAACTCCTTTGGTTCTGGGGTACTTCCCTCTCCCTAAACAAAGATAAACCACAAACGAAGCAATTAACTGCTTGCTAAACTTACTGAAATCATGGAAATAAATAATAACCAATGTATCTATTTTGAAAAACATCAGCTAAAATACAACAGATCAGAGATGAATTCATGTGCACCTCTGCTGGAGCTCCTGGACTGTGGCAGTCACTCACATCCCCATTTCTCTCATCCTTTAGCCCACGCAGGAACTCACTCTTACGGTCTGTGCTGCGTCGCATCAGCTTTAGCCGTGAGGGGGTGATGTCTATGGGAGGGGTAGTGCTGGAGGGCGGCTATGGAGAGAGAGGAAGAGAAACAGAAATGAAAAGATAAACATGAGTTCACATAAGAAAATGCTGAGTAAGCAGCTGTGTTGATGTTCTCCTATGGATAAACATGATAACGTTTGTTTGATGAATAACGGAGAATACTGAAGCGCAGAGCAGATCTGTGCTGTAAACATTTTTCGATCAATCTTCATCCGTTTGTGTGTTTTGTAAATGGCTGAATCATACAGTGATACCATGAAAGCATCTGCTCTGAAATGAAGCCAACAACAATCACATTTTTCTGGGAATGTTGAGTACTAGGTCCTTACCGGCAAAACATTAAACGAAATTTAGAAGGTCTGGTAACACTTTATTTTAAGGAGCAATTATTCTTACTAATAACTAGCACGTATATAACTAGCCAGAGCTGGTTAGTAACTGATTACATGTAATCTGGATTATGTAATCAGATTCCAAATATTAAGTACTTGTAATTATATTAAGTTACATTTTTAAAAAACTCAAATCAGACAACAGTTACTTTTTTATGGATTACATGATTACATTATTTACACAACACCAAAAAATTATTCAGAAATTGATTCTCCCTAATTACTCCTAATTACTCAAAATGTCCTTTCTAAAATAGCCTACTGCTTATACACATTCAAAAAGTCTTCCAGTTTTGTAGACATTCACACAAAGATCAGTCACTAGACAGGTGGTGGTGACACACCATTTGACCACTGAATTTATGAACATTGCATCATCTACCGATGAACACATTTTAATTTGAATGATCACTCTGTAGGTTACTTAACCATGTATTTCTGTCTTTGAAAGGCTTTTGTCTTTCAAACACATTAAAATGCACAAATTCACAATTTGTTTGTCATCTGCTCCTATTTCACTTAATATATTTACTTGAAGCAAATTTTTTAATAATTAAGTATCACATTTGCATGTTCACAGTTCTCTGACACTCATTATGGTCACATGACATGCAGGTAAACAAATCAAATATTTCCTTTTTTAGTACGTTTTTTGTTTGTATTGATTTTAAAATGATTTAATTTTACTTTATGATTTAATTAATTATTTGGTTTTTTTTTTCATTGAACTCATAAACCGCCTGTAGTTCCTCCACAAACACCAGTTTGGGAAACCTTGATGTAATTTAATGTTTAATGTACCCCATCTTGTTAATAACAACAAATGGAATATATTTTCTTACTCTTTGTATTTTTATTTCAATATGGTACAATATTATCCTATTTAACTCAATGTGATAAACGAGTAATCAAAAAGGCAGTTTGATTATATTACCTAAAATGTGTAATGTAATGGATTACATTACTAACTACAATTTTGCAATGTAATTTGGAATCAGTAACGGATCACAATTTTTAAGCAATCTACCCAGCTCTGTTACTAGCACACTGGCTGTTTACTAGTACTTATAAAGCACATATGTAAAGTAATACCCAACATTGTATGGGTCAAAATTATCAATTTTACCTTTATGCCAAAAATCATTAAGATATTAAGCAAAGATCATGTTCCATGAAAATATTTTGTACATCTCCTACCATAAATACATCAAAACTTAATTTTGGATTATTAATATGCATTGCTAAGAACTTCATTTAGACAACTTTAAAGGCGAATTTCAAGATTCCAGATTTTCAAATAGTTGTACCATACAAACCATACATCAATGGAAAGCTTATGTATTCAGTTTCAGATGCTGTATAAATCTTAATTTTAAAAAAATTGAATGTTTTGACTGACTATGTCTGACCATATTTTAAATCCGTTAATTCTACCCCACACCTAAACTTAACAGCTTACTAACTAACAATAAGCAGCAAATTAGGCGTCTATTAAAGCAAAAGTTGTAGTTATTAATGAGAATTAAACATAAAATAAAGTGTGACCGAAGTAGAGCTGTAATCGGGCCTTAAAAGTTAGGCCCGACAGTGCCCCAGCCCAACAGAATTCGGCCCGAGCCCAACAAGTATATTTTGATTGACAGCTTTTTAAAAGCCCGAACCCGTTTACAGCCCGATATTATTGAAATGTGCGCAAACACACAGCTCTTTTGCCTTTTGTTAAGAATGAGTAATTTATACTCTATCAGCACTCTAAATAGGCATACACTTAGCCTATAAATAGGCCAACGCGCCAATAAAAAAAGACTCTTTCTTAACAAATTAAATTAAGATAAGTTCTAAATTAAGATGGGTTTTTGGCAATAACAGAATTTAAGATAGTTTCAGCGCGGCCCTGCGCTCACTGATGGTGCGTCCAGCAGCACTGAACACCTTTTCACTGCTGCTGCGACTGCCCGGGATGCATAGTACTGATCTGGCTAATTTTGCCAAAACGTAAACACCAGAGGCAAGCCTCCGTTTCACCTCCTCAGCATCCATTTTCGCATCTTTCTCGCGCTAATCGAAACGCATCACATGACCGCTAATTTACCGGGCAAGCCGGAGCGCAAGCCGGAGCCCGTGTAAAATGATATAAATTAAGCCCGAGCCCGACCGAACCCGTCGGGTCCCGTCGGGTTTCATCGGGTTCGGGCAAGGATCTTCAGCTCTAGACCGAAGGTGTGCTTGCCCATCTTGGAATTTCTTGTTTAATGGAGAAAAAAAAAAACAATTTAAATGAAAACAATTTTAAATGAAAACCTACAACATACAGCCTCCATGCATGATTTTGTCCTTTTACCTCTTTAGAAGTGCCATGGGCAGGTGCACTGACGGGTGTCAGAGGTTTGGTCACAGAAACTGGGCTGGTGAAGGCCGAATCCCGTCCAGAAAAATGCAAACCCACTTTAGTTTCCCTTCCATTGGGTTTCCATGGCCCAGGCTATAAAAAGGAAGACAAAGGTTTTATTTATAAATGGAAAATGACACCATAGCCGTAATACAATCAAAACAACATTAGGAAAAGCCTAGTCTTCACTATACGTGATGTGATCCAATAAGCTTGTATAACAAATCCCTAATGTCACATAAATACTATTTTCAGATGCACTGGCTTAGTACCTTGGTGGGGGCAGTGGCAGGTTTGGGGACCAGATTCTTGTAGACGCTGGGTCCAGGGATGGAGACTTTAGAACCATTGGCGGGCAGAGGGCCAGCACTGGCAAAACCAGCCGAAAATGCAGCACTGGGATCCTCCTTAGACACTTTCTTAATGACCAGCATCTTAGACATAGCCTGCTTTGCACTAGGGGGGTTCTCTGTAACACAAGTTATAAAAAACCCTTTAGAGAACAAGCCAATAAATGCAACATGATGTTTTCATTTTTATGCGGCTGGATAAGGGTGACTTAATTAAAAAAAGCAACTTTACCCCATACTCCTGCCGGAGTCCCGACAGCACGAGGCTGACTGGCTGGCTTTCCAGTTGTCTCTGGGTTCAAGGAGGGCTGAAATTCACATGAAAACAAAGCATGTGGGCAATTAATGAATGGCATGTAAACTATGACAGAACTAAATTTCTTTAACTCACTACACAAGTAAACAAACTCAAGACGAAAAGAACACTTACAAAATCCTCATCAACAAACTTGAGCTTGTCATCATTGCGCTCTTCATCAGAATATCTGTCCTGATATGGGCCACCTTTGCGTGGATGAAAGTTTCCATTGCGCTGTCGGTGACCCCCTTGTCTGTCCCTCTCGCCTCCACCACGTTTGATATGCCGAGCATGGTGGTGGTGAGGACCTTCCTGGCCCCTCTGTGCCCCATGCCAGCTGGGGGTCTCCTTCCACCCTGGTCCGCCTCCCAATCCCCCCTGACTCCCCTTCGCAACACCAGAATCTACAGAGTCATGCCTCAACAGAGATGGCTGCTGCCAACCATCACCTAAAGAGAAAATGAACAGCTGTTACAAAGAGCAAGGCAAGAAACAGACTAACTCTGCATGCAAAGGAGATTGTGGACATGTGCTCCTCTACCTCCAGGTGCTCTTAGTGGGTCATTGTTGAAAAAGCCATCGGAAGAGTTGTGCCTGCGGCGGTTTACTCCCGGCCGGCTGTCTCCGCGGGGAAAGTGCTCTCCATGCTTCTCAAGGGGGGCAGCAGGGGACTAAAAATCACAGACACAAATTAAACAGACAGCTTCAGCTTTAAAATAGCTTATTTTAGAAAAGAATGATTAGGCTCAAGAGAACTAAGAGTGGCCGTTGAGTCATACTGTCCTGAATAAAAACAAAGCACAAAGTCAATACAAAGTCAACAGTTCATTTCAATACCTTGGCGGGCTGAGGCGTGGAGAAGTTAAGCCAGGCAGGAACAAAGTCATGCTGCGCCATTTAGGTCCAGTGTCTCCCGTCAGTGGATGGAGGCATCAAACCTCATGGCCTGAACTGACAATGCAAGCAACAAACATCACATCATTATAATCTTCAAACAGTGAATCATTTTGCGACGCAATGGTTTAACTGATTCAGAGCTGACAAGTTCATGACTATACATGCTTTTTAAAATCATTAAAAGCGATGTCGAAAATTGTTCTTTTAATTTGTTCTGGTTTTTGCTAGTGAATCGCTTAAAATGAATGATCGAAGTCACGAGTTTGAATTAATCGCAGTGGTTCCAGCGTAAATGACTCACTTAATTGATTCGTTCACCTGTTTTTCTTTTCGGGTCTTCAGCCATGTTTACACAACAATGTCAGTACTACTACCAACTTAGCTTGCTAGTGTTATAACAAAAGCTGAAATAAGCAGGAATGTTTTTTGAAATTTTGCATGAAAAATACAGTTTTGCTCAAAATTATTCACACCGCTGGTTAATATAATCAACGAAGGCTATAAAAATAAGTCTTCATTGTTTATCCATTTGATCTTTCATTCAAAAATTTCATATTGATTTGCTAGACACTGGAACTTCAAATGGGACTGGGTTCTATGGTCAGATGAAACTAAAAAAAATAGCTTTTTAGCAGCAAACACTCAAGATGAGTTTGGTGCACACAGGGACAAAAAGTACCCCTGCGTACAATGAAAAATACTGCTGTATCTTTAATGTTGTAGGCCTATTCTTCTGCCAGATATCTTGTTCAAATAGATGGCATCATTGGCCACGGCTGGATCATCCAACAGGACAATGATCCACAAACAAAGATCAAAATCAAAACAAAAATGGGTCACTGACAACAAACTGTTATCTTGGCAAAAGGAGGTTGCAAAAAGTGAATAAAAAGGATATAAAAAAAGTTGAATAAAAGGGTATGATTAATTGCAGCCAATGTAGCTAATTGCGAAAACATTTTTTTTCATAATAAGATTCCTCTCCCATTTTAAAACTCTTACTCTACAATGAAAGGTTAGAAGTTTTTTAAATAAAAGATCAAAAGAATTAATAATACAGATTTATTTTCTCATCCTTCTCTGATCATATTTACCAAGGGTATGAATCATTTTGAGCACAACTGTATGTGCTTATTGAACTTATTTCATAGATACACTGCATTTCAATAATTCTAGCACTTCTCAAGTACCTCTTTAGGAACGTTGCTATTTTCAAGGGTTTTCAAGGCCTTAAATTTCAAAAAGTCAAATTCAAGTACTTAAGCACTTTAAGCATCTTGCACAAACCCCAGCATGAAATGCAAACTGCAATCCTATCGTGACTTTATGTGTTCTAAATATTTGATTGGATCACTGTTGTTTGCTAATTGCAGTGATTGTGAACGTGAGTGGCGGAGTTGGTGGAGGAGAAGTTTTGAAACTTAGCAGTCCCTGAGCAAATGTACATGTCATCATCCTTCATATCACTGCGAGGAGATTAAAGATTTAAGATTATGATGGAATATGACTTTTTAAAAAATAAAGGTGTACATGGATGAATCATTTAGAACAAAACTGCAATATTCCATAAAAAAAACAACAATTTTGTTCTTAAAAATTTAAATCTGAATTTAAAAGGTGTGAAGTACCATTTTTCCAGCACCAAATACAAAAGGCTGACTGTTTTAAACAGTTTTTGAATATTCCCTCATCAGACAAAAGGTCAGGAAACAAACAAGTCTTGCCCTGAAACATGTCATTGGTTGAGCCAATGCTGCTGAGTCAGGCTGATCAGGATACTCAATGAAAGAGAGAAATGTTTTGAAAGCATGGCAGGGCCAGTGCCTACCTTCTTTGTAAATATCAACCTACAAATAGCTCACTTACAGGTGTATGTGCATATTTAAGAAGCTACAAATGATTTTTGGAATCCTTTGCATAAAATATGCCCCACAACTTGACAGATAATTACTAAAAAAAAAAAAGGTGTCTGTAGAAATCACACCTGTGCTAGACCTTGGCTATATACCAGGGATGCCCAAACTTGACCCTGGAGGGCCAGTGTCCTGCAGAGTTTAGCTCCACCTTGCCACAACGTTTCTAGGATGCCTAGTAAAAGCTTGATTAACTGGTTCAGGTGTGTCCAGGTGTGGTTGGAGTTAAACTCTGCAGGACAGGCCCTCCAGGACCGAATTTGGGCACCCCTGCTCTATACAAAATGAAGGAGCTTGTCCAAATATGTAAACCTATCTGAAAACCACATGAATGTGGAGGGGTGGAGTTTAGGCAGACTAAATGATTGGAGAAGTCCAGCATGTTACCAGAGAAAAGTTTGTCATTTTCACCAGATGATCAAGCTATGACAAAGTCATTTACACATTATGAGATCTATAACATTCAATTTCAAGACAGATTTTCATTTCCTGCAGAGAAAATAAGTCATACTTTCAAAGACAAGCTAGAAGTGTCTAGGTTAAACATTAAAGCAAAAAACACTAACTTCTGTTTTATTGCTCTCCTGGCCTAGATATGATTGCTTGTATTTACTTACTAGTATTGTCTCAACAAGAACTAACTTTGGAACAATACATTCTACTTAGTGACAAATCTCACATTCCATTACATAAGTGATAACTCAAAGTACAAAATAATCAATACCAAGGAAAGTTCCAACGAAACATTTTGGCTTCTTACCCCAGAGACAAAGGCTCTGTAGTTCGATGGCCCTGTCCTTGGCTGTATCTGTGTAGAGGGCCCAACCAATGCACTTTCACAGGCTCTGAAGCCTCAGGACAACCGCAACTCCTGTCACAGGCAAACTCCAGTTTCCAGGATGGTGCAAAGAAGGGGATGGAAGTGAAACTTGTGCAGGCCAAGGTGAAATTGTAAGGTGGTGGAAGAGAAGGAGACGTGTTGTTCTTGATCAGAGGCGTGCAGTTGCGGAAGAATAGCGGATGTGTTTGATCGGTAATGCCAGAGTGACTCTCCACGACACCCTTAGTTCACCAAGGATGACTGCGTGCATTCAGGTGGACTGGATACAAATGAAGCAAATCCAAGGGGTTCTGAAACTCTATTTGAGTCTTGGATTGTCCAGTCTCTTATTATGGGTGCTTGTGGTAGCAGCACGTTGTGCCTGCTTTGACACTCAAAAGCTCCTTTACGCACTCATTTTCGGCTGAAGACACACACAGCAACAAAAAAACGGAGAGTGGGTTTGTACCACACAAAGCTGTTTTGCACAAAGTGGTGATTTGAATATGTTCACCTCATCAAAACAGCGAAGGTGCTACGTCAGGGCGAAAAGGGGAGGGGGGCTGATTTGTCACATCACAATAGCTAGAAGTGCTTTATGTTATAAAGTCATGAGAATTGCTTTAGCTTTCAACAGCTCATATTTTGGATGATTCAGTGAACCAAACAATGAAAACTTGACATCTTTAATTCTCGCCCCACATGGCTGATAAATGGCTGGTGAACCAATATCACGTTAGGCTACCGAAAAAATTTAAAGTAAATATGATTTGACTTTTAACAACACGTCCAACCTTCCAGTTCATCAAATTCGAAGAAGCTTCCACAGGCGAGTAACTTGAAGCCAAAGTGCGCAGATTCTTGTTAAACACGGTGTACCGTGCATTGGTAATTTAGTGAAACCAAAACACAAGCGTCTAAGTGCAAGCAAACCTTGAACATTCAATGTGAAACAACAGGTGTACTCCAGATTGTATTATTGCATGTTAGGTGATCTCAGGTCTCTTAAAATCCAGCAGTCACAAATCCAACAGGTTGTTCTTTCTCCAGATCTTCACAATTAAGCTGCAGACCAACTCTGTAACAACAAGAAATATTTGATTGATCATCCAGCAATGAAAACTTTGTAAAACTTTGTAAGTGATGTTTTTCCAATCTTAGATAATTACTATGTATGCAGTAGAGACAATATTTAGAAATACATTTGAGCTTAGCAAGTCACAAAACAGAACTACTTTGTCAAATTAAAGAAAAGTTTATGTGGTTCTGCCAGTGCCAACCACCCAAATGCTGGCTCCTAAAAAACACCGAAACAAAAACTTACACTACCAGTCAAAAGTTTTTGAACAGTAAGATTTTAAGGATTTTTTAGAAAGTCTCTTCTGCTCACCAAGCCTGCATTTATTTGATCTGAAATACAGCAAAAACAGTTAAATTTTAAAATATTCTGACTATTTAAAATAACTATTTTCTATTTGAATATATTATAAAATGTAATTTATTCCTGTGTTTTCAAAGCTGAATTTTTGGCATCATTACCCCAGGCACATGATCCTTCAGAAATCATTTTAATATTCTGATTTGCTGCTCAAAAAAACATTATTATTATTATGATGTTGAAAACAGCTGAGTTTTTCCAGGTTTCTTTGATGAATAGAAAGTTCAGAAAGACAGAATTTATCTGAAATAAAAATCTTTTGTAACATCATGTCTTTATCATCACTTTTAATACATTTAAAGCATCCTCGCTAAATAAAATGATTAATTTATAAAATTTATTTCCTAAAAAGAAAAAAAGAACATAAAATATACAGTGTATTAATCAGTGTGTCAATCATTCTAATCAGCATATTAGAATGATTTCTGAAGGATCATGTGACACTGAAGACTGGAGTAATGATGCTGAAAATTTAGCTCTGGTCACAGGAATAAATTATATTTTTAAATATATTCAAATAGAAAAGAGTTATTTTAAATAGTAAAAATATTTTACAATATTACTGCTTTTAAGGTTACAAACCTTAAACTGACACTTTACTTCTTGCCATCATTTACTCATTTCCCAATAATCAAAACCTAGTTTTCCCTCTCAGAGGAAAAAAAGATAACAGGCAGAATGACATCTAACGTTAGTCTTGTCCATTAAACTTGCACTGCATGGCAAAAAAGTGAAAGTGAGTGATGACTGATATTATCAGTCACTAACATTCTACAAAACATCTCTTTTTCTATTGCTCAGAAATCATGCAGGCTTGGAACAAAATGAGAGTAAATGATGACAAAAATGTCATTTTTGAGTGAATTAAATTTTTAAACATGACTAATCATCTCATTGTCAGCGGATTTTATACGAAATTGTATCTGTTCACGGCCGTGGATTGTCTAGCTAACGTTACAATAAGATAAACAAGTTATTTGTATAATGCAAAACAGCTGAAGTAGAAAGTAAAGTACAGGAGAACTAAAAGCAGGCGTATAACTAGCAAAAGAGTTAGCTGCAGGATATAAACTAGAGCAGACTTTAAAATACATCAGTGATAATTGCAAACTAATATTTAATACGCTCAGCCAAACGTTCTGAAGCATGCAGGAGTTAAAAATACTAACAAACTATAAGTAATTACTTGTTTGTCTTTCTAGTTGCTGCACACTCGCTAGCACGGCACAGTTAGCATAGTAGGCCATTCAATGTGTGCAGAAACCTTATAGTCCACGCCGAGTGATTAAATTCAAACTTTTAGAGCAAAGAAACGTTTAGGCATTATTAGAGGCATACATAAGAATGAATTATAACGACTTGGCCTTGTGCCGTGACGGAATGCGTGTTGTTTTAGCCACGGCGCGGGCTAGGCTAAGCTAGCATTCCGAGCAGGAATAAAGTGTTGTAAAATGGCTCCCTCTCGACACCAAAGCACCGAATAAACATTTCGATGTACACCTACCTTTTGATCCCTTGTCTATCCCAATAAGTTAATCGAAAACGATGATGCACCGCTTGTCAAGTCAATTTGACAGCTTGGAGGTTGTCGTATTTCTGATTCTGGATTTTGTTTGTGTTTTTTTAATCACACTCGTTCCGACTTTGCCAATCCGTCTAGCTTGTTCCTGTCTACTTCTGCACAGACGAGCTAATCGATCGCAGAGCACAGCGCGCTCGCCGCGTCATAACATTCCCCCAGCTCAAGCCAGCTCGAGGATTTACTCAAGAGAGAGCTTGACACGCACAGAGTGGGGACTTTTAAAGTTGTTTTTACGCCTTTTGCATTACTCATGAAATATACTGAGTTAATCTGTAACAAAATTTTGTGAACAACATGGCAGACTGCATGCCCTCTGGTAATGCAAATTTGGCTCTGCTACCAGAAATGGAATGATGGAATTTCACGTATTATTACACATGAAGTAACGCAAAAATAACTAGATGTGTGCAGTGTTGGGGGGTAACGCGTTACAAGTAACGCGAGTTATGTAATCAGATTACTTTTTCAAGTAACTAGTAATGCATTTCTTTTAAACTGACAAGAAAATATCTGAGTTACTTTTTCAAATAAGTAACGCAAAGTTACTTTGTTTCCCCATTTATTAACTGACAACTCTGACAAAAATTGGGAGTGACATGTAGACGCACTTCCTTAAGCCTGAAAGAGCTTTTACTATGACTTTTGGGTTTTTTGTTATTAAAAACTAATAAGCAAGCCCAGCTCAGGTGACAAAAAAAGTAACGCAAAAGTAACATAATGCATTACTTTCCATAAAAAAGTAACTAAGTAACGCAATTAGTTACTTTTTTAATGGAGTAACGCAATATTGTAGTGCATTAACTTTTCCCAACGTGTGTATAAACCTAATAGACTTTATGAAAAATGCACACACATCTATGTGAACATAATGTGTGCAGAGTAAACGGCTGAATCGTGTCTGTCGTGTGGGAAGTTATGTGAGGCCATTTCATTTTACAGTATGATATCAGGTATGAAAGAAGTAATTTCCTCTTTTGAACAAATGCTATGATGTGTCATACAGTCAATAATCACCCACACATATTTGAAAAATCTATTCATTTGTTAAAAATTGACAAAATTTATGACACTAAAACCTAGATCCCCTTGAGTGGCCACTTTAGAAGAGAACCAACTATGAGTGATCTTTTTTTGGATATTTTAATTATTATAACGTGAATGATGAAGCTTTTGTTATTATTCTGTTTATTTTATTAGTCAAGTTTTACATAAATAGGTGTACGTTTTCTAACAAAACAAAGCCCTGTTTCACAGTGGTTTATAAAGAACTGGAAAATTATTTGTACTATCCAAGGCAATTAAATTTGAGTCCATTTTGAATCCATTTGAGTGATACAAAGGTCTTGCATGTCTGTCGTTGTAATTTCTTTTTTCTTTTCTTTTCTTTCTTCTCTCTCTTGTTCTCCTTACTTCATAATGTCTGTTGTGCAGTTTTTTTTTCATTAAAGCATAATAATAATGATAAAAACAACAACACCCCCCCAAAAAGAAACAAGTGCTGTTAAACGATTAATCGCATCCAAAATAAAAGTTTTTGTTTACATAATATATGTGTACTGTGTATACTGTGTATATATAAATACACGCATACAGTATATATTTTGAAAATATGTACATATATTTACATGTATATATTTATATTCATATAATTTATATTATATATAAAAATATTTAATATATGAAAATAACATTTTTCTTAAACATATACATGCATGTGTGTCTATTTATATACACATAATAAATATACACAGTACACACATGCATATGTAAACAAGAACTTTTATTTTGGATGCGATTAATTGTTTGATAGCACTAAAACAAAACAAAACAAAACAGACATGTGAACCTGCTTCATCAGACCCCTAAAAAGAACATAATAATAACTTTTAATTGTTTTGCTAATAATAATTTATATTATTTAAATAAAACATGAATAAAACGTTCATTTTATTTCATCAATTAATGTTTATATTTTTTGTGCTTTTCTTTGTTGTTCAGACTACATAATTGTATCAGATTTGCATAAAATATAATAAATAATATAATATCACACAAATAACATATTTGCATAATAGATTTTAATTTAAATAGCAATAGAATGGATTTTAAAAAAGAAAAAAGAAAATAAATAAATAAAATGTTTAACTTTTTGTGTATTAATTGTGTATTAAACACCACAAATAATATGCGACATTTAAAAATGTAATTAAATAATAATTTTAAATATATATATATATATTTTTAAATATAATTACTGGTATGCTAAATTGTGTATAATTTGAATTAAACTACATGACCCTGTACACTTCCGTAGGACTTTTATAAGAATTTTCGGGGCTTTTTCGTGTTGTGATGTGTCTGGCTTCGCATTGTCACACACGTTGTAATGACCTTCTGTTGACTAATAATAACTCCTCGTTTTATTTTACGACATTATGATATGAAATCAAGGTATGTTTTCGTAATATCACAGACTGTTTGCGGTGGAGTCTGATTCTGACAGATAAGCACTGTTTATGCTTGGTGCAGAGTTAGCATGTTAGCTTATAATATGTTATTCAGTTCAGCGGCTTAACTACAAAGACATATGATTCAGACAGCAAGCCAAAGACTGTCCTCAAACAAAGGTTTAATAACGTGTTTTTTAATTATTTGAATTGCAGGTAAAATGTTGGCAAGTGTAATCGGACGTCACATCCTTCGTAACTTTGGGGTGAGTGAAACATTTAACCCATCACGTTTTGTTGCTCTCAGTCACATTTTGTTGCACATTTTTCTTTCATCTCATGAATAACAGTACTCTGTGTTAACTAATGGTAATAGACTTCCAACACGTGATGTATTTTCGATTGTTTATGGAAATTCTAATAGTAATTATTTTAACTGACATTTCTTTTCTCCCTAATAACAGGGAATGCAGTGGAGTGGCCTCCTGCAGGTGTCGAACAAATTTGCCTGTTTAGGACAGCGGACCACTCATTGTTCAACACTGTTTACTAGAGGTTTATATGGATGGCTGCCCCCTAGACATGTTGCTGGCTCTGTTCTGGGAGCCCAATCATTTCACTGCTCTGTGCAAAGACTGAAGAAATGTCCTGAGCAAGAGAGTCCACCAAGAGAACTTGATTTGGTTCGTTATGACATGAGAGACCTGAAGAAAGCTCCAAAGCCGGCACTCTATCTCGGATTATCTGGTCTCATACCTTTTGTATCCGCTCCTCTACTTATGGCTGTCACAGAGCTGTATCTTCCTGAAGTCGCATTTGCTCAAGTTGCATACGGAGCATCCATTGTTTCCTTTCTTGGTGGGGTACGCTGGGGTTTCGCCTTGCCTGCTGGGAGTCCAGCAAAACCTGACTGGCTCAATTTAGCCAACAGTGTGGTTCCCTCTCTGATTGCTTGGACAGCACTGCTTTTTTGCCATGATATTACACAGTCTGCTGTGCTTGTGATAATGGGGCTTGGGATAGCATTGCATTATGACCTGTCCCTTTTACCCACATATCCAAGCTGGTTTAAAGCACTGAGGACCATCCTCACAGTTGTAGCCTTTTTCTCTTTGATAGGCACTATTGTCATTAAGCAGTACTATCCTGAGAAGAAGTATTTCACTGATAAATGAACTATACACAATGTCACAATGCCATGTCAATCCATTAATATTAAATGTTAAGTGTCAGACCACAGTACTATAAATTTTCAAATGCTAAAAGGTTTAAAATGAAAATCTGTATTGTACTGAACAAGTAAACGTTCAGTTCTTAAAATTTCTGATTGTTTCTTTGTTGTCTTATGTTTTTTTTAATGATTTTAGTCAAAACATGATATTCATATACTACTGAGAGTTTTAATTTTTAATGCTTTTGCTCATTATTCTACATAATTAAATTGTAAATATATTTTATTAAAAAGTTCTCAGAGGTAAATCAATAACAGTTACAATTTTAACAATATTTCAAGTGTGCTTTATGAGATTTGTTGTATTTTGAATCCAGTTTTTATTTGTAGATAAGTAGATCATAATGATTTCAGACTTAAGGATTCATTAGTTTGAATCTGCACTGAACCAAACATTATAACATATTAGTTGATAATTCAGTATATTTTATTTTTGACAACTCATCCCATGTTTCAGTCATGACAGCACATTTTCAGTAGCGACCACTAATAAAACTGAAAAAAAAAAAAAAAAATTTGCATAACTGTACTAAAATTTGGTTTATTTCCCCCAAATAAAGGATTATGTGTTCCCTTTTGTCACTACCGAACAATGATGACATGTTTCGATTGTAACTGTTACGGTAGTGACAGTTTTATGGAATAACACCCAAAAACCCCTCCCCAATGATGTCACTACCGAATTCTTCACCAAGTTCTGAAAAGTTGTACACATATAAAAACTAAATGTTATGGAATAACTCCCCCAAAAAAGTCTTTAATTATACAAAAATTATGTTTGGTAGTGACGTTCTTTAAAGTTACACATAGATTTTTCATTCTTTTGAACACATTTACCTCAAAATGATGGGGCCTATCTACTCACCATGTAGCTATGAGAGAGAGTAAAACATAAATATTTCCTGATCGTAAATGTAGGGGTGTAGTTAAAATTAGTTTTAGCAAACAGACTAAAACATACAGTGTATCGGTAGTGATGTGAAAAATGCAGGGAACATTTCTTTTTACATGAAGTTACATAATTTGATAATAAAATAAAAAAAACTACATTTAAAAACAACAATGGAATGAGAAAATGATTTCAATATCATTTTCAGAAGTTGAAATTCAGGGTTCGGGACAGCCACCTCCCAATTGCAAGTACAAACTAAATGATGATTTTATATATATTAAACTTACTGATATTTTAAATATAATTGTGGGTTTCAAAATATAATAGAATGATCTTAGTAAACATCTAAGATTTGAATACTTAAATGTTTTTAAATGTGTTTTTGGTTGTGGGACAGCAATATATAACAAACATGGAGAACTTGTCTTTGGGTTGGATATAATTTAATTAAAATAATTAAAAAATAATAAGAATGAAGAAATTAAGCCTGCTGCTCAGACTTGCGAAGCCATCTTTTTTCTCAGTATATCTCAATAAAAAAATTCTAATTAATTTGTTAATCACGTAGTGTGTTATCTTTCAACCTATACTGTTTGCAGATGAAAAATGCGGTAACGGTTGTCAAAAACCCCCCACATTGCTTTCGTCTGCAGGTGGCAGCAAAGACAAAGTCATGTCGTTTTCCGAGCTTTTTTACTTGCCCCTTCTAAACCATTGGAGGAAATAACGTTCCCAGATCAGACCTCTAGTGTATCTGCAATGCAAGACACACAGACTGAACTCAGATCAGCGCTCCAGTGTATATCCAAGACTCCCTACTTAGACTCTGCTCGCACAGACTAAACTCAGATCAGCATCACCGACGGTCATTCACTTGATCCGAGCTTCAGGAAGCTGTTAGATTTCCTCCTAGAAGAAAACCAACGACATGGACCAGCTCTGATTAGTAATTATTTTCGCCACCGAGCCGTTTCTACTCACCCGGCCGGGTTGACGTTTGAAGAAGAGTGAGACTGGGGGAGCAACGCGGAGCTTCGCGCCCGCATGATATGATGATCCGTGTGGCTCCGCGGCACAGTATCTCGTCAGTCAGACAGATGACTGGATGAAAACATCGCGTTTTTAAAGATTTTTGTTTGTTGTTATGGCTGAGATAACTCCGGAATGCTGAAGTATTAGTTTACAGAGAAGACAAAATCAGAAAACCCGCTGGCTGAATTGAAACTGCGGCAAGCACGTTGGAAACGCCGCGTTATTCAGTGTAATGGTGACTTGTCGTTATTATCTCACATTAACAGACACGACACCGGCGAATATATTTACACATTGCTTTTAAACAGACACTTTATTTTTGTAAAGCTGAAAGGCGTTTATTTCGCGGATGTTGTCAAACTTTATCAGCAAACAACAGCTAGCGAGCTAGCGAGTTCCGCCGGTTGATTTGCCGCGCTAAACCCGCACAGTTCAGGTAAAACTGAACCCAAAACAATATTGACTGAAAACTGACGAGCTGTCATGGCAACTCGGGTTGTAACCTAAGGTCGAGAGAGCAACACAAAAGCCACGGTGTCGAACCTGCGCTCTCCATTGATTCTGTCTTTGTGGACCTAAGTTGAGGAGAGGTTTGCTCACCATGTATCAGAGCAAGGCTTGTTTCACCATCTAAATGCACTGACCACCGGATTCGGATATCGATATATTACTATTGTAGAGTATTACTCAACCCTCATCCATCAGAATGAAGAGAACTGAGAGCAAAAACAAAAGGAAACTCTGCACCTCTGAGCAGCAGGAGAGCAGCACTGAAGGAAAAGACGAGGTGAGTGATATTTCACTGGAAAGTTGATTCGTTTTTACACAGATACTTTGCATGTTTATTTTAATATGCAAGGTAAACAACACAATACAAATGCAGACCTTAGATGCTGGTGTATGTGACGCAGCTGCCCTGCAGAATAAGCGCAGTGCATGGATGCAGTCCATCCATGATGGATCAATGCTTACAGATCAAGGACATTATGACACTGAAACTTTTCTTAATGTTAATAATGTGAAGGCAGGAACATCCAGAGCAAGAGGGAAGAATGAAGAGTGTAAGGGGTTTAATTTGTTACATAGTACTCGATTGATGATTAATACTCTTTATCTTCTTTATTTTGTTTAAATTATGCAAGACTGATTTGTTTATTAACATTATATTCCAGACTGGAATATTATTAAAAAACAATACACACGCCAGGACATCAGATTGCACACTGGGTTTTGTGTGTCTTTTGCATTGTGCATAATTAGCTTTGTACACTTGTCTGAGTAGGTTTATGGGACTTGCTCAAGTTTATTACCCATATTATGTTTGTTTTGCAAGAGGTTTATTGGCTCCTTGTTTTTGACAATGTGAGTCTTGTGTTATCATTCATTAGGTGAAGGAAAAAAGACTTTGGGAGGAAATAAATAGAAAGTACTGATTCTTTGAAAGGAGGACAAGCTTAGTGTTTTCTAATTGGGGGTGGAAGTGATTGATGAAATTGTTGCTTTTTTGAATGCATTTTTTTCTCCATTTAACAGAATCTAGTAATTAAGTTAAATAATATTTAATAATTTGCCAGATGCTTTTATCCAAAGTGTTTGTGCAATACACTGAGCAATAATATAATGTAAGTGATTCATCCTAGTGAGGCCGTAAAATGAGACGTGATGCAATACATTGCTCCAAGATTGTTCAGATAAGTACTGATTAAAGTGAGAAATAGTGAGATCACCGTAGAGAAGCTGCTCTCATTCTTTTCTCTCAGTCTTTTCTGAGCAGTAGTCTTTTCGAATTATCAGAAGGTCAAACTTGTGTTCACTCTGGTATTTTTGCACATTTTTGCCGTAGCAGTTAAGAGGAAGTGAACTTTACTATGTGATTGTTATGGTTATTCTGTATTTTAACTGAAGGAGTGGTGCAGTTCAGGTGAGAAATCAGCTTTCTTTCTAACCTGACTCAGTTTTTTTTTTTTAGAAGAACCATTTTTGGGTTTCCCAGAGAACCTTTCAGTCAGCAGTTCTGAAAAGAACTGTTTTTGTGAAGAACACATTTTTTATTAATATATTTTTTGAACACATTTTTATTTGATGCATATTAATAACCTTGCAGTAAACAATTGATTTCCGACATGCCAGAAAATGAAAATGAGCCCTGACAGAAAATCTCCTTCCACTTAATGGAAGAGTTTACTTCCAGAATGAAAATTTCTTGATAATTTACTCACCCCCATATCATCCAAGATGTTCATGTCTTTCTTCAGTCACAAAGAAATTACTTTTTTTGAGGAAAACATTCCAGAATTTTTCTCCATATAGTGGACTTCAATGGGAGCCACCACAAATGCTCATCTCGCACTAGCTCTGCGATACGCGGCTTTACGCATCACGTAATCACGTTGGAAAGGTCACATGTGGTTAGTTCTCAGTCTGTGTACTTCGGTTTCTCATCTTGTCTCGTTTTCTCCTCCAACTTCAAAATGTATACATTTTATGAATTTTTATTTTTATCTTAAAAAATGACCATTTGTTTGGCTAAGTAAGACCCTTATTCCTCAGCTGGGATTGTGTAGACCACTTTGAAGCTGCATTGAAACTGCAGTTTGGACCTTCCACCAATTGATCCCCAATGAAGTCCACTTTATGGAGAAAAATCCTGGCATGTTTTCCTCAAAAACAATTTCTTTTCATACGTGGGTTTTAAATTGTGATTACAGTTAATGCATTTAGTTTTAACAAAGAGGGTTTACTGTTTAACGGATTGGTATTGCCATGAACTCCACTGCACCCTCTTGATTTTCTCTTTTGAATACTCTCCATGTGCAGTAAAGCATTTTATCCAATCCTATTTTACTATAATTCAGAATTGGAATGCACAGCTTAAGAGGTTTGGCTTCTGTTTCTTCACGGGCTCAGTTTTTTCCCTCGTATAACCTTTCGGTGGTGAGCTAAACATCTGTGGGATTCAGTTTTGTTTTAGGAGTTCCTCTCGCCGGTAGTCGTTGAACCACTTTATTGTAAAAGTTCTTTGACCAGCACAGATGGTTTGGACCGGTGCAAAAAAGCAGTTACATAAGCAACTCCCAACTCAAATCAGCTTTTCATCCATGCGTTTACTTGCATAAATATTTTTGATCATTTGAGAGATGAACTGACATAACCAGACTTGGTTAGATAATGGAAAATGGGTTACAACATGTTGTTGATGTTACTAAAGACTAATTCCCTTTTGGCATGTAAGCTCTACGCTTAAAGCTTACACGGAAATGAGGGCTAAAATAAGCAAGTGCTGTACTATGAGCCTGTTTACACTGCAGTTGAGAGCTTTCTGTCTGCTTGGTGTCGCATCTGCATCAATAGAGGATGTGCTAGATATGCCCTCCAATTAGCTAGCAGTGTTTTACAGTAGTCTGCTTGTCATTTGAAATTATGGAGAGTGCCCTCGAGTGACATAGCCTTGAATTCTTCTGTCTTAGTTCATTAGAGAGCATTTAGATTATCCTTTAACTCCAAGGCTTTATGATAGGGTGAATCTGTAACTGGGAAATTGCTTCTGTGTATTTAATGAGTCATTGAAGGGTTTCATTTAGAGCTACAGTGAAGCAAAAGGAAAATATGTTGTCACTAGTCAACTCACTATGCAGAACTGTCAAACAACTATTAAACAAGGTCATGGGCATCTAATCAAAAGTGTTTGCCTGGTTTTGAAATCAAGTTTTCATATCCACTCATTTTTGCTCTATTTCCACACTCAGTTATTATGAGAAAGTCTCAGTATTGCAGTGGCAACCAGTGTAGATATATCGGATACTGACAGCACATTATGAACAAATGGATCCGAATTCATCACTTGACACACAAATGACATTCAGACCTAAAGATTTGAAATGTTTTCAGTGTGAACACATTCAGTTTGTATTTACTAGAAAAAAGTGACATAAAAAACTGCTAGGAGTGATTTTAGAAAGTGTTGTTTAGTTGTTGTCCTTATAGGACGAAATGGAGACGCACATCTAGCTGGGTAATGCAGGAAGATGCTGACTCTTAGAAGAAAGTGAGATCATTGTCCCTCTGCTGTATGCAGTTAGTCACACAGCAGGGATGTTTCAGTTCGTCTCACTCTGCTGTGCTCAGCCATTATTTTAGAGGTGTTCGTTGGTCTCTGCTCAACTGAATTGGATCATTTAAAGACTCCATGAAATTAAAATAGGAGAGTGTGGCCTTTAGTATAGATTTGTTAACATAATTTGAGGCCATCAATATGCTAGTGTACTCTCATAACCTGACAGTTACTCTCCTCTTATTCACCTGAGATGAATGAATAATGAATGCAGGATTATACACACAAAACATATCACAGCCAATGGGCTGGTTGCATAAAGGGTTTAGACTAGTCTTACTAGTTAGTCATCTATTTTGTTTTTTCTTTAGGACTGGTCATATGTATTTAATTTTGTCACACAAAACATAGATTAGTCTACGCTGAATGCAAAAAATAAGACCGATTATCAATTGACTAACTGCTAGTTTGGACTACACTCTTAAAAATAAAGGTGCTTCACGATGCTATAGAAGAAGCTTTTTCTGTCTAAATGGTTCCATAAAGAACCTTTAATATCTGAAGAACATTTCTGTTTCACAAAAGGTTTTTTGTGGTGAAAGAAGGTTCTTCAGATTATAAAAAGGTAAGAAAGAGATGACTGAATGTTTCTTTGTGGAGCCAAAAATGGTTCTTCTATGGCATCGCTGTGAAGAACCTTTTAAAGCACCTTTATTTTTAAGAGTGTAGTTCTTGATGCGCTGTTTTAACACAGGCTAAAGCCTGGTTCAGCCAACATAATTCTTATGACAACGGCTGTCGGTTTAATTTTTTTTTCCCTTTGTGCACGACAAGCTTAGTCACATCTGTGACACTGGCCAGCGCCTTCGTACTTGCTTTCAAAAAACCCTAAATGAAAGGGATCCTATGGTATCGGCCCTGCTAGGTGGAATTTTATGGAACATTTATGATGTTTCTTCGAGGGACTACCGTGACAGAGTGAAAAATGGTCAAATTAAAAACTATTTTACCTCAGTTCTCTTTGACAATCCACACTCTCTTCTTCACGCAATCCAGATTTGTGTCCACCATCAAATTTTCTCTTTATTGGGGTTTTCTGAAGACAAGAAAGAGCAAAACAAGCTGTTTGTTAGCCATTGTTTGTTCATTCTCATGTCACCTTCTGTCTAGGCCGCCGTATGGATGACAGCACGCATGTCAATAAAGACAGCATGCAATGAATGCTCAGGTAGCAACATGTAGTCTGACATGTTTCTTGTTCACGACAAGATTTTGAGGTCAAAATCGCATAATCGGACACAGTGACTTTTGTAACCGACAAAAACAATTGTGTAGTCTGAACTGGGTTTCAGTTTATGCAACTGGCCCATGTGTCTGCAGGAAAAATAGTAAGAGTTATTTAACAATTATGAACTAATTATTGCAGATATTTTACAGACATGGTCAAAGCCAGTAGAAGGCAAGCCTGCGATATTTAGCCAATACAGCGTAGCGGCTAAGCTAATGCTTCCAGTTTGGGAAAGGAGACCAGAGGCCGTTTTCTTTGAATGCATGTCAATGGAGGACAGGCTTCACTACGCTGAATAAACAGCTTTTTTGAGGAAACAGCTTATTATTTAATAAATCAAACGCCTATCGGCTAATTATCTATATTTTTTACATTAAACAATACTTTTAGATTGAAATATTTTTAGAGTTTGCACCAAAAAAATGCCGTTTTATTAGAGAAATGACTTTTTGCGACAAGTGGGGTTCAGGTTATGGCACTTCCCATTTATTCCTATGGTAACTGTAAATGGCGATTGAGTGTCGCACAACTCAATGACAGCAATTCAGTGACATCTAGGCTGTAATGTGATTGGTTATCAAGGCACACATGATCCAAGTTGACCGTTACGCTTTCTCCAATAGTAAGTAATACAGACCCTCTCATCTCCCAATAGTTAGATAATCTCTGGCATAGTTTAAAAGGCTTAAAAAAGGTAATTTCACTTTGTTTTTCACTAGTTTCATAATTTTGATTAGAATATAACACATCCAATTGGGCGTTTGCATATGGTTTAGCCACAAAGTGTCATATTTCAACACATCTGAAGCCTAATTTGGACTCAGTAATTCTGCATATGCATGTGATCAGAACTTCACCCAGGTCCTGTGCTACTTTTCATTATAACTGAATGACTTCTAATCTTTTCTTTCAGATGGTTGAAAGATGACTTAATTTCAAAAAACAATTATAGCGTTAACAAAAATTGCAGTATCGTTTCATCCCTAGTTATGTCTCTTGCACAGCCCTGGTAGACTGAGAGTGCCTCCAAAGGGAGGTAAATAGCCTTTTGAGGATCAGATGATTTTTCAGTAATGTTTTTCCTTGTATGATTATATGTTGTTTCCTCTCTTGAGTCCTTTATCAGATGTGCAAATTAGGCATGAAAACAGTGGCGAATGCCAGGGTTTATAGTGCACATGCCACTGCGCTCTGCAGTCATAAATGACAGGAAATTACTGATCCATTTATGAGCCCTGAAATTTTATGGCACAGCTTTAGTACCACCGACCAGTCCAAAACACATCACAAAACACCTCTCTGTTTTGTGCAGATGTTGAATGTGATCAGTGACAAAAGAACCAAACTATGTTGTTCCCCAGCAAACCACTGGAATTAATTTAACAAATCAGTTGCAGCATATGAATATAAAATAGTGAAACAGTAAAACATGAATTGTTTTTGATCTTGTTTTGGTGCTGTCTGGCTGTCAGATGATGTTGGTGGTGTTACCGACAGGCCGACCTGAGGACATATCGACGCGCAAGGCTGTAGCATGAAGGTAGGTCAAAGGAGGAGAAGGAATGCTACAAGCAGGAGCCTGTGTAGGTGCTAGGAGAACATGTCAGAAAAACAGCTGTTTTAATGCAGTGGAAAGCACTTTGGCTGTTCAAGTAGTCACTAGAGAGGGGAGTGGTTCAATATTTTTGTTGTCTAAAGGGCAAAGAGCAATTGAGTAAGTAGAGTCAGATTTTTCCTTGTCAAAAGGAAAACACTGTAATGCAAATAAATATATATATTTTTTTTTTTGGCAAAGTGAGTGTCTCTTGTTCATTGATACTTTTCACCTCCTTAATGGGTGTACAGGGCCATCAGTAGTTGGACAAAACATCCTGACATTCTTTGTTTTCCTGTTGAACAACAGGAAAGTGGCAACTGCATAGTGTTATGTTGCCTGAATTTCAGTACAGCGCTTGTAAACTGTCACTTTTTAAAATCACAGCAACAATTTTATCTGTTGACTGACAAGTGCTCAGTTACTAGGCGTTATAAAGGTTTGTCTTAATGCTTCTTTTAGACTTGAAGAGAAAGGTAATCTGTTCACAGATTCAAGTCTTTTGTGTTTCCTGACACAGCCTAAGCTATCCTCCATCTTCCCTTTAGTGCACCGAGTAATCCCATTCAAAGACTTCTTAGAAATATGAAGACATCCTCAAGAAAAAAAAGTGTATAAATCACTATAAGCCATTGATCAGCATTTTAGAGCAACGCCTTACCTCATTCACTATTCAAGAAGGTAGTGTAATGCCAAAGAAATCTCTCTACGTGTTTATTTGTTTTATTTTCCCCCCTCTGCTTAACTGTAATTCCCTTTTTATTTTGTTCCTGCCCTTCTATTAATTGGCCTCGCCTAGGAAGCTTTTCCCTTCTGTTATCAGTCATTTCTCAAAATTGAAAGCTTTCCAGCACCATCATTATTATGGCTGAGCACACATTGTTTGAGCTGGTGGCATAGCCACTCAACAGCTTCCTTTATCCCTGAGTTTGCACACCGCGTGAATTAAATTAAAATTCCTGTAGATTACAACCCTCTGCATTGCTTAATCCATGTTATAATAAGACAGACACAGATAGGCTGAAGGCTCTAAATCTTTCGAGATGCATTTACATACTGAATGAATGCTACTAACATGTTAACAGAATATCGTTGTTTAAACCTTAGCATCCTGATATTTTGAGGCGTTGTTTATAGACACAGTTCGTTTATTAAGTCTAGACAATGTTTCCAGAGACATACGGCTGAAGCCTTTTGTCTATACTAAGTTTGTTACATAATTTCTTGTTGATTTAAAAATCTGTGCCTCAGTTCTCAACAATGTTACAGTTGACCTGGCAGGATATACAAGTCCCAACATTCATGGTTGTGTGCACGCATATATGTTTATGTGTGCAAATCGGTACTGATTGTGACTGATCGTTATAGAGTGGTTCTGGAAAGGCTGGAATTGATGCTGTTCACAGGCAGAATGTAATGATGCAGAAAAACAATAAGCTGACCAACTGAATCTGCACTGCGCAAAGATTTCCTGTACACCGCAACACAAACACAGCCTCAAATCTGTGGAGAGAATTATAAAAAATGAATGGATATCGTTATTGTATTTCTCCTGTTCTCTCACCATAACACGGTTGTTGCACAATTTATGTAATCTATATTGGCCTACAAATGCAAAACACGGTGATTCAAATTTTTTATTGAATTGTGGTTGATTTATTATGATTTTTTTTTTTTTACTGATTTCTGTAATTTGGCATAAATACATTGTACCCTATTTTTACATCCTTTTCTTGAAGTTTATGTTTTCAGAAGACTAACCCATCAGCATTCAGAGACATGTTTTGTTGCCATAAAATACATGTTGGCTTTTATGGAAACCGGTTTCCGCCACTGCATAAAAGATATAAAAAAAAAAGGCAATTCAGACTTTTTATCTCACAATTTTTTTCTTTTTTTATATCATGCAATTCTGAGAAAAATGTCAGAATTGTGAGTTTTTATCTTGCAGTTCTGACTTTATTTCTAGCAATTGCGATTTATATAATGCAATTTTGAGAAAAAAGCTCTGAAGTTCTGGCTTAATTTTTCTTAGAATTGCATATGAACTCACAATTGTGAGATAAAAAACTCACAATTCTGACTTGTTTCTCACAAATGCAAGTTTGTATCTCACAATTCTAACTTGTTTCTCAGAATTGTGAGTTCTGGCTTCATTTCTCAGAATTGCAAGTTTATATCTCACAATTCTGAGAAAATAAGTCAGAATTATGAGTTTGCATCACAACAGAATTGTGAGTTAAAAAGTCGCAATAACCTTTTTTTATGTTTTATGATTTGTAGCCTTTTTTTAAAATTGCACTCAGTTGCGAGGGAAAAAAAGTCAGAATTGCAAGATACAACTTGGAATTGCAGAAAAAAAGTCAGAATTGCAAAATACAAACTCGCTTTTGTGAGAAAAAAAGTCAGAATTTTGAGTTTGTATTACAATTCTAAGAAAAACTGAATTGTAAAAATATAAAAAGTCGCAATAACCTTTTTTTTTTTTCAGTGGCAGAAGGCTTTTGCTCTGTCTTTGTTGTAAAGAAAGTTCAAATAATATCTTGAAATATTTTTTCTTGCGTTGACAATGTATCTTTTTTCCACTGATGATATATGTATAAGCCTTAAAAATAAATCTCTCGTATTATACTGTTAAATTTAGTTTTTACTAAATGGGCTGCTTTTTTCTTTTTTGTAGGGCGGCATAACGTAGTTTACGCTCCGATGTTGGAATGTGTACATCACATGTCAAAATCTGGGATTTATGCCAGGTTTTGAGGTTAAAACAATACAGTGTGTTGCCAAACTCACATTTAGAGCTGTATTGTCAAGTACTGTATGCTTCATTGACAATGTTAGTTTATGTAGGAGTTAGACTAATAGCCTCCTCCTGTTTGAATTCTGTATGTAAACAAGCACACAGGCTCACACACCCTCATTCTCACACACTTTGGCCGCACAGATGGATTTGGATAGTTTGATGTTGTTTGTGTACAAATCAGATTAACGTTCTGTTTAAGAACTGGGAAAACCACACACGTTTACATGGAAAACATTCTCCTGTGTACATCAATCCTACCTTACTCTAAACTCAATAGTCTTTGATGACCGCGGGGAATAAACTAATAGGATCAAGTATCGTCTCTGTTAGTTTGCACAACTGTAAATGTATAGATTAGCAGCATCACCAGTGGCTGTTTTCAGAGGTTTTATCTCAATGCCAAGGCTCATTAGAACTGGTCACTACAGAGCAGAAATCGGTCTTTCTATTTAATCAGCTGCACTTGACAAGAGATCAAGAAAACAAGGCAAGCATGACTAAGTTTGGACCAGTAGCTAAATAACTAATATTCACAGACTTTGATGGCAGCTATTGAACATGAACTGCTGATGTGTCTTTTAAAATTGGTGCTTGAAAAAGTCATTACGCACTGTTTGTTGATTTAGAACAATGGACATTAAAATTTTATTAGACTGGATTTGATTATTGCTGAATGATAAAAATGCACTGGGGTAGTCATTCGAGAATATTGCTCAACAACAGGGGCTGGATTTTGTCAGCATGTGTGTTAGAACTCATTACTGCGTTCTTTTTCTTTTCACCCATAGAACAGCCAGTTTCTTCAGCTCTGCAGTAATGACTGCCGTAAGAATCATAATTTCTTCTGAATTATTAGCTCTCCTACCTGCTGTGTGCTCACCTCACATTTAATATCTGGAGGCAAGAAGAGAGAAATGATGGGTGTGAAATTTAGCACTGAATAATTAAAGGTGGAGGCTTTGCCACATAGAATAAAAACATGCAAACATATTCACAAGTTCATAGCTCCAATCTATGTTGTGGTGGTTGAATAGCAACTCCTGCTGAAGAGATGGTAAAGATGCGTTTTTATTACCAGTGGGCAGAATTTATGGAGAAATAGATCTGAATGGAAAATGATCATGTGCTGTTTATGTTAATCAGTTTATGCAAAGTAAAATCCAATTTAATGGCTGGGTTTTGCAATGAGGCGCTAGATTGTGTGAGAGTCTGGAGTGTCACGCTCCGTGGCCCTCTAATTACTGTGGAGGTTTTGAAGTTGCTCGTTTTTTTTAATCCCGTCGGTAGACAGAGATGGGGTGGTGGTGGGGGGAATCAAAACAAAACTGTCTTTTTTCCTGCTCACGTTTTGCAGACACCAGCACACCATATAGAAGCACTCTTAAATTAATCTCTCTCTCTTTAAAAAAAAATCCAGCTATCCAGTTTCATGATAAAGCAAATTAGTTTGGTTTTGAAATTTTGTTGTATTTATAGTACAATGATTATTACATGCACATTATATTTTAGCCATTTTTATCTTTGTTCAAATAGTGCCAGCATTGTGTGCGCTCAGTTTTTGGGTGATTAACATTCTTATCTATGGCCAAAAATGAGCATTTGACTCTCATGTGCCAATTTTATTATTTATGATTCATAGTTAAGTCAGAATTATGAGATATAAATTTGCAATTCTGAGAACAAATCAGTCTTTTGTCCCCTCTCAGAATTGGACTTTATAACTCACAATTGTGAGTTTATATCTCACAATTCTGAGAAAAAAAGTCAGAATTGCAATAAAGTCAGAACTGCGAGAACAAAGTCAAAATTGCAAGATACAAAGTCACATTTGTGAGGAAAAACAGTCAGATTTGCAATAAAGTCATAATTGCGAAAGTCAGAAAGTCAGAATTGTGAGTTTTTATCTCGCAATTGTGAGTTCATATCATGCAATTCTAAGAAAAAAGTCAGAATTGCAATAAAGTCAGAATGGGAAGAAATAAACTTGGAATTGCAAGAGCAAAGTCAGAATTGAAAGATACGTTTGGAAACGCCCTAGAAAAGTGGGGTTTTGGACAATATTGGCATGAATCCTTTTTAATTTGTGATATTTTTGCACTGATAAGGGACAACACAAACTACGAAAACATATTTTATTACACAAACAATTTATACATAGAAAAAAGCTTTCATTAAAATATCCACCATTAGCAGCTATTATAGCTTTGCATAATCTGGGCCTCAATTCACTGTATTCTAAACTTCAATCAGCAATCAATTGTTGAAGCTATTAAGGTGTGCTGACCCAACAATCTTTTAAAAACCTGGGCCAAGTTTAAACCAGTAACCAGGCATCACAGCTGGCAAAGGGGCATGTCTGACTTTGACATGTGTATATATTGCCATTATTATGTAATCAAAATGAAAATTATTATTGCTTTGTCTTCAGTTCAATTGTCTTCAATGATAATGTCAAGTTACTTTAATGTATTTGCACCAAAAAATGATTAGGATTTATGCTGATATCGTCCAAAACCACACTTTGCCAGGGGTGTTTGTTTTTTGTGAGAAAAACAGTCAGATTTGTGAGTTTTTATCTTGCAATTGCAAGTTTATATCATGTAATTCTGAGGAAAAAAGTCAGAATTGCAATAAAGTCAGAATTGCGAGATACAAACTCAGAATTGCAAGAAAAATTCAGAATTACAAGATACAAACTCGTATTTTTGAGGAAAAAAGTCACAATTGTGAGTTCATATGCAATTCTAAGAAAAAAAAAGTCAGAACTGCAATAAAGTGAGAATTGCAAAGGAACAAACTCGCATTTGTGAGAAAAAATTAAAAATTGTGAGTTTATCTCAATTGCAAGTTTATATCACACAATTGTGAGGGGAAAAAAGTCAGAATTGCAAGATACAAACTTGCATTTGTGAGAAAAGTCACAATTGTGAGTTAATCTCACAATTCTGAGAAAAAAGTTAGAATTGCAATAAAGTCAGAATTGCAAGGTACTAGGGATGCAACAATACAGTTAGTCCACGGTTCGATACGTACCTCGGTTTTTAACCACGGTTTTCGGTTAGGTTCGGTTCTGATATCTTGCCACTTCAATGTGTTTTTTTTTTTTTGGTAACAAATTAACAAAATACTCCCATAAACCTCTGTAAACTGGAAAAAGCGTAGTTTAGTATATGTCTGCTTAATTCTTTTCAGAGGTATTTTTTCGATTTTTACACAAAATAGAATGGGTTTCATTCATACTGGATGCCAGAGAGCGCCCTCGTGCAAAAAAACCCACAAATGCCTCAAAGAAGTAGCACTAATGACGTTCCGTTCCAGTTTCTCTAATATGGATAAAAGCATCGTTATTGCTGTAACTGATTAAAAACAAGATATAATGTTAAATGGAATGACGAAATGTAAGGACAATAAACACTCGTCTGCAATAATATATGGTTTATCTGTGTTCTTCAAGCCATCTCGTGTATTTTCATAAGCCATTGCTTATTGATTTAACTGTTACATAGAATATGAGTATAGAATTTATCGTCTGCCTCATTCTGTGATAAGAAGCCACATCAGATCACATAAGGAAGTTATTTCAAACACTCGACTGATGTTGTGAATTAAAAACAAGTTATAATGTTTTTTATAACTTTTGTTTTTACAACTCTTTTGTTTTACAACAGGTTTAGAAAGGCTTATCATTGCATGTCATTATAATGGAAGATGCTCTGCGTGTGTTGCTTTTTCAAATACAAGCGGGGAAGTGTTTCCTCATTTCAGCACGTGAAATCGCGGGCACACATACAGCAAATTCCAAAAGAAATAAAACAAGGTAGTTATTTTAATGCAAAACCGAAAAACCACAATTCACAAGCGCGTATTGAACCGTGGATGTCGTACCAAACGGTTCGATATTATATTGAGTATTGTGACATTCCTACAAGGTACAAACTCACGTTTGTGATAGTCAGAATTGTAAGTTTATCTCACAATTGTGAGAATTGTGAGAAAAAAGTCAGAATTGCAAGATACAAACTCACATTTGTGAGAAAAGTCAGAATTGTGAGTTTTTATCTCATAATTGCTAGTTTATATCATAATTGCGTCATAATTGTGAGAGAAACTCTGAATTGCAAGAAATATTCAGAATTGCAAGATACAAACTCGTATTTGTGAGAAAAAAGTCAGAATTGTGAGTTTTTAATCTCACCATTGTTCATATCTCACAATTCTAAGAAAAAAGTCTGAATTAAAAACAATCAATTGCCTTTTTAATTTTTTATTCAGTGGTGGAAACGGGCTTCCATAAAAATTAGATTCTTTAGGAGTGTTATTAAAAGATTTGTCCATCCCGAATATTTGCTAAGGTATAGAACATAATATTGTTAAAAAAAAAATCAGGTTTATTATTATTATAGAGACTTCCCTAGTGAATGTCTTTCACACATTTTGAGGCATTTAAAGACTGTTTGAAATGCTGCTATCTGTCACAGTATTAATGGGGTTCAGCTGGCAGAGCTGCAAAGCCATCTCATTTCTGATTCCTCCTCCAGCTGATGATCTCTAGGGCAAGAACCTCAGACCATTTGGGGTTAATGAAAAAAGACACCACAGCTATTGTCAAAGATTCTGACAGACGGGTAGCAAAATCCTTCAGAGGGAGACCTTTTCTTCGCAACTGTCAGTCGTCTCATTTAGCGCTTTTAAAATTCAGTCCCTTGGAAAACAAAGCAATTACAGCATTAGAATATGAATGGAAACATGCAGTTGTCTGTTTTAATTGTTTCCTTGGCTTTATATGAATAACAGTGGCCTAGACAACCACACTAACACCTTTACTGTTAAAAGACATTTTAAACTTTACGTAGCAAATTAACAAAAGCAAACATTTGTCAAGTACTGATCAAGGCAGATTGAGCTCCTAGAAATTGTGTTCTTTTCTGCAAATCCAAATGCTGTTACCCTAACAAACTGCATTCTTGGACCATTGTCCAGTGTTTGGAAGTGTCTAGTTCCCACTGTAATGAATCCATTAGTCATTGTAGACAGGGAT
Source organism: Labeo catla (assembly GCA_012976165.1). Lineage (NCBI taxonomy): Eukaryota > Metazoa > Chordata > Actinopteri > Cypriniformes > Cyprinidae > Labeo > Labeo catla. The sequence continues at coordinate 1,388,868 of VONZ01000001.1, forward strand.
GCTGTGCTTATAGCTCAGACCTATGAACTTTTCTCTTGATTAGCTCTGTGAAAGGGCATTGCTGTCAACCACAGTGGGGAGTGGGCCATCCAAAGGCTTTCTTTCTTTTGGTAATGACTTGTCTTGAGCTTGTGGAGTCCCATCACATGTTGGGAAGTGATGTCCTGGGATAAGTGTTTTGATTGGTGTGAAACTTCTGACCCCTCCAGCTAGCTGTATAAATAAATACTCATTGCTTTCCCATACTTTTAACAGTACACTGGACTGTGGATTACATATTCCTTAAAAGGATGAGTCGTGTTTTTGTGTTTTTGTGCCAAATTCAATGGCCAAATGTCCTAAAGTAGAATTATCCAATACTGATATTATTTGAGGAGTAGGTTGTTATTTGCTTACCAAAGATACAAACTATCTATTCCAGCCAAAGAAAGATGGTAAGAACTGTTCTTCTTTTAATACTACTGACAAAAATACCTTAATTTCTGATACTATTTCTATACTGGTCTGTTGTTTTATTTTGTGGTTTGTCTTAGTAACTGTATTAATATTCTTTGCTTGCTTTCAACCAGTATTAGTTTTAATGTAATTTGAATGTTATTTGCTAAGAGTAAATCGTTCTTTTCTTTCTTTTTAAGTTTGCAAGTAACATAAATTTGCCCATTTGTCAGTATTATGTATAATATAGTCACCATGTACAATGTCATAGGGTTTCTGATTGTGACCTTATCTTCCCCTGCAGGTCCCATAGGCTGTTCCTTACAGTGTTGTACTCGGGGCAGAATGGGCAGGGGCTTGTTGGTCTGAATTTGGTGCTCGCTTTCACAGCTGCAAGAGACAGATTAGAGTCTGTGCTCTAAATATACAGTTTGACCTAAAGCGTTCATTTTTGAGAGCCTGAAGGGCATGCCTTATATTTCAAAAATGAAAATGATGATGAATTGAATAATAATAATAATAATGAGTTAATAATAACAGTTCTTTCTGGTCTTCGAATCTAATAGGCAGAGAGGAATGCAATATCCTAGTAATATCAGAACTCCAACTGTTTCACCAGTTATATCACTCTGCTTGCAGTATTTCTTAAAGCGAGTGTCATGGCGGATGCCCAAATCCACTGTAATTTAATACTGTTTTTGTGTCACGGAATGTAGTGTTAGAGTTTTTTTTTAGGCATGAATATACTTGTTTAAATTCCAAATATGCGGTTTGTTAATAAAGGTAACATCTATTTGAAATTTGCTCTAATGTTTTCAGAAATATAAGCTCCAGGGTGTCAGCAGCCATTCAGTACTCATGAACCCGGTGAGAGCAGCCTCACCTCGGCCAGTTTTTCTGGAATTTGGCACTAGCTCTGATGTCTCCATAGTGGTCAAACATGAGATGTAATTCATTTAAGGTAAATCGAATAGACAGTCTTTGGTCTCATTAATCTATTATTAGTTCCAGAGCAAATACATTTGGCTAAGGGGAAAATTTCATCTCGTTATATTTTATGTTAATTTATTGCTGTATATCAGAGTGCTGCCTTTGTGCTTTTGACTAAATTGCCTAGCAACTTTTATGATGGCTGTTGTTTATTAAATATTATTCAAAAAAATTTTTTATATAAATAATAATTTAATAAACTTAGTGTTGGGAATGGTGTGTGTGTTTGTGATAGTTTCATTGTTCCATCATTAGATGGCGAAAAGAGACTGTTTTGATGAGTGAGTCAGCAATAAAAACTTTGTATTAAAAAAGACTGAAAGAGGGTTGTAAACAAGAAAGTTATTTTTACTTTTAACAACATCTTGTAAGATGCAGCGAACAAATGCACTGAGCTTGGCTGTCATTGGAAATCACCCTTAACAAATGAAAGGATAGTATGACAAAGATATCGCTTTCCTCAGTGGATATTCAAACTCCTGTTTTATTGTGAATATGAGATTGAGCTGAAGAATGAATGCTGTGTCGAGTGCAGATAATCACACTCGCTCACTCCTTCTCTGTCATAATACGTAATACACTGAGCATTTTAATACAGTAATACAATAAGCTTTCAGTGAAGCAACTCAGTGTTTCTTCATTACTAGTTCTAAAGTGACATTTTTGAATTAGTAACGGAGGCTTGGTCTCAGCTGTTAAACTGTCAACTTGAGATGTGAATCCATGGTGGAAGAAAGTAGTTTGCACAAAAGAGAGTTTTTTAAAAGACACTTCGTTTTTGTTTCTTATGTATTTACGCACTCATGCCGACAAACTGTTGTATAAACACAGTATCACACTTGTAGCAATGCGATATGGCCATATATCGACATCAATAATTTAATTGATTAATTCTACTACTTCTACTTAAGTAAATGAGCAAATATTTGAATGTGGTTTTGTGTGGGGAGTAAATGAATGCCAGTTGCCATCATGCTTTTTTCTTTTTTTCTGCCCAAAGAGAGTTTCCATCCTTTGTATGTATGGCCGGATCGTTATTAATCCCCTTTAAATGACCTCTTAGCACAAAGGCCATGTTCCTCAGTTGTGTTTCACCCCTCAGAGAGTTTCAGATGTTGGTGATGTGGCTAAGCTTGAAGCTTGCCTTCCAGGATATCATATCCCTGTAATGTAACAAAGCATTGCAGTGTCGCAGCTTAATCCTGGTATTCCACTTATTCATCTGTAGAGCTTTTAATGATAGTATTGTCTCCTCTCAAAACTGGCTAATGGACAGGCCCACACGGACTCTGCGCTTACAGTATACCATAGTTTACCATAGAATTGGAAGCAGCCAATGTTCTTGAAATTCCAGAAGTGTTTGTTCAATAAATATTGTGACTAATATGATAATGTTTCCAGCTATTAATAAGAAGGTATTACTTTCAGCTTCATTTCACATATTTGACCATATTTAAATGTGCTCTGCAAAAATCAGTGCCAAAAATGCTTTCTCTCAGCGCCTGTGCATGGTATTACCTCAGATCCCAGCCCTGTAGAGACATCTTGAATTTGTTTTTATGTAATCATCTCCTTTAATCAGATCTCACAGACACGCATGTGTGCAGTAAACTTTTGGCTTATTGCTTATGCGTGTCAAGTCTATTTGGAAGGACTCTATTCTAAATCAGTCTTTTGTCTCTTGATACAACATTCTCAGTCGCTTTTCTCATCTTTCATATCCTCATCTGTCAGGACTTGTCTTAGAAGAGTAATCCTTTTTCTTTGAAACAACAAACAGCTTTAAAGGAACACTTCACTTTTTTTGAAAATAGGCTCATTTTCCAACTCCACTAGAGTTTTTACCGTTTTTACCGTTTTCGAATCCATTCAGCGGATCTACGCGTCTGGCGGTAGCACTTTTAGCATAGCTTAGCATAGATCATTGAATCCGATTAGACCGTTAACATATTGCTAAAAATGACCAAAGATTTTCGATATTTTTCCTATTTAAAACTTGACTCTTCTGTAGTTACATTGTGGACAAAGACGGACGATAAATGAAAAGTTGCGATTTTCTAGGTCGATATGGCTAGGAACTATACTCTCATTTCAGCGTAATAATCAAGGAACTTTGGTGCCGTACCATGGGTGCAGGAGGCGCAATGATATTACGCAGCCGTCAACTGTACATCTACACAAACTTAGTGCCGGTCACTTTCAGGCTCTGCGTAATATTATTGCGCCTGCTGCACCCATGGTTCCTTGATTATTATGCCAGAATGAGAGTATAGTTCCTAGTCATATCAGCCTAGAAAATCACAACTTTTCATTTATCGTCCGTCTTTGTCCACGATGTAACTACAGAAGAGTCAAGTTTTAAATAGGAAAAATATCGAAAATCTTTGGTCATTTTTAGCAATATGTTAACTAATCGGATTCAGTGATCTATGCTAAGCTATGCTAAACATGCTACTGTTTAACTGTAGGGGAGTTGGAAAATTAGCCTATTTTCAAAAAAAGTGGAGTGTTCCTTTAATTCAACACAATGAACATGTAGGGATATGCAAATATATATTTTTTTTTTATAAAGATGCATTTTTAAAAAATGTGGCATTTTATGCTTCAGTCATTCAGTATAAATTGTCAGCTATTGTTGCCCAAATGGATTATAATTATTTTTAACAGCTCTGAAACTGATTTATTCCATATGTGTGCTTTTTACTCAGTATGGCATAAAAACACCCATAAACATTTTTCCCTTTTGTTTGGTTGTTCTGAGAAGTTTTTGTGAGACAAACACACATTTATGTAATAATCAGCAAAGGTTCCATAAACTCCCATCATTCAAGACCTCTTCTCATAGAGGACTGGTCCAAAGAAACTTGGCCTGCGTTACAAGGCAGTGGCTTGATAATAAGGCTGGTTTTTGTTTTGAATAAGTCAGAATTCCTATCTTTCACAGTTCACATTCCGGTCTTGGCTCAATGTCTGTCTTCTCACTTCTCCACTGCACGCAGCATTATTGGTTTGTCTTGGCTTTTGCATTAGAGGGTGGTGGGGTTCAACTGGAGAACTGGTAGAGTCATGTTACACTGTGTAACACACAATTACATAACCCGGCAGAAGCACTGCTACACCATTACTCATATGCCTGGCAGTTTAAGCTCTGATGAGAGTTCTTTCACAGTTCAGAGGTTAAGCCCTGGGCGATACAGTCATGGTTGACAGATTTTTGCGCAGTTAGCCTGACAATCAGTTTTATTCATGAAAGGAATTTAGAACTAAATTGTGTAAGAAACAACACAACGCAAAAGTCAAATATACCACCTGCGGTGAATTTATTTCATTATAAAAGCAATTTTCTTCCAACTACAGCTAAAATATTTTTTCATTAGCCAGATAGTTTCTTGAGAGAGCACAATGTGTGCCTTGCTAATAGGATAACTGCACATTTATCACTAGGAAGTGAAGTTACAGATGCAAAAAGCTGTGTTGTGAAAATGGGAACAGTAGATAGAAGTGAGAAAACTTGTCTTACTCCAGATGTTTGACATTCAGTGGTTTCATTTAGCACAATTGCATACAGGCATCGTGTTGTTAATTCTGAAACTTGAAACTGGGGATTTTTTTGAAGACTTGATGTTAGTTTGTGCACATTTTTGCACAGAAGACCAACTATGGCAAATTACTTTAGTAGAACAAAGTGTCCAGGTGAGTCAATGACCTTAACAGTCAAATGAACTACAGGAAAAGAAAGATTTTTCTCATTGAGAAATTTATTGTAATATTTTTATGAACACTAACCTCAAGAGTTAGTAGGGCCCTGTGATTTCCGTGATGTGGAAAACAGAATCCAGTTATAAAAACAGAATTTACTGTTTAACGCGGAATGTCATGGAATTTGTCAAACTTTGGAAGAATTAAAAGTATGTCATTAAATAAAATCTAAAATAAAATATGGACTAGTATCTGTAAATATTAAGCTGCAAAAAGACTGTTTAAATAGGACTATATTATATGACTACGTTATATGACACATAAACGTAATTTTTGTTAAACTTTTAATAAATTCATGTTAAATTTTATACATTTCATGATTTTAATGAATTAGACATGCTTTTTGATTAATAAAATGTCATTTATCCATTACAAAGGAGTCCAGAAAATTCAAATGGAAAAAAATGAATTTGGAAAACTGGAATAAAAAAATGGAATTTAGGAAAAAATTAAATGGAATTCATAAGGCTTTATATACTCAATAAGGCTGCATTTATTTGATCAAAATACAGTAAAAACATTGTTGAAAAATTTTTTTAAATCTTTCTAACATGCATGCCTTTATTATTATTAATGTTAGAAACAGTTATGCTACTTAATATTTTTGTGGAAATTGTTTTTTAGGATTCTTTGAAAAAAAATATTTGGAATAAAAAATAATCTTTTGTAGCAATGTACACTGTCATCATTGTTGTTTAATAAAACATATTTTATGCCCATCAAGGCTGCATTTATTTGATCAAAAATTCAGAAAAAACTGTAATATTGTGAAATATTATTTCAATGTGAAATAACAGTTTTCTATGTGAATATATTTTAAAATGTAATTTATTCCTGTGATGCAAAGCTGAATTTTCAGCATCATTACTCCATTACTTCAGTGTCACATAATCCTTCGGAAATCATTCTGATGTACTGAATTATCGATGTTAGAAAAACAGTTATGCTGCTTAATATATATTTTTTGTCAAGATTCTTTACTAAATAAAAAGGTTAAAAAGAACAGTATTTATATAAAATAGAAGTCGTTTGTAACAATATACACTACCATTTAAAAGTTTGCTTTGGAAACAGTTTAAAAGTTTTGAAAGAGATGAATACTTTTATTCGATTTATTCCAATTCAATTTTATTCAGATTTATTATGTTGTTAGAAAATATTTTTATTTTGAATAAATGTTGTTCTTTTTAACTTTTTATTCGTCAAAGAATCCAAAAAAAAAATCACAGGTTCCAAAAAATACAAAGCAGCATGTTTGCAACATTGATAATAAAAGTAATAAATTCAGCATTGCATCACAGGAGTACATTATATTTTAAAAATATATGAAACTAGAAGTAAATGCATCCTTGATGAGCTTAAGAATTCTTTAAAAAACATTGCAAATCCTACTGATCCCCAACTTTTTAATGGCTGTGTAAATGTCTTTACTGTCACATTTGATCAGTTTAAAGGAAAGGAAAAGGAAAAGGAAGGAAAGGACGTGACGTGTGGCCAAGTATGGTGACCCATACTCAGAATTTGTGCTCTGCATTTAACCCATCCAAGTGCACACACACAGTAGTGAGAAGTGATCAAACACGCACACACACCGTGAACACACACCTGGAGCAGTGGGCAGCCATATTGCTATTGCTGCGGCGCCCGGGGAGCAGTTGGGGGAACAGTGCCTTGCTCAAGGGACTCACCTCAGTCGTGGTATTGAGGGTGGAGAGAGCGCTGGATATTCACTCCCACCACCTTCAATCCCTGCTGGACCTGGGACTCGAACCCGCAACCTTTCGGTTACAAGCCCGACTCCCTAACCATTAGGCCACGGCTGCCCCCAATTAATGCATCCTTGCTGACTAAAGCTATTCATTTTTAGTTTCTTCACAAAAAATACTTATTGACCCAAAACCTTTGAACAATAGTGTATGTTGTACAGCACAGCTGTCTAAAACACTGCCACTTTCAAGTATGGCTTGACCTCACTGTTTCTCACATACTCCTGTAAATGCTAGTGTCAAGCTTTTCTTGAATGGCTTCTCAAGGCCATCCCAGCTGGCTAGGTGGGCCGACACCCTGGCACAACCCCAGCATATGAGAACATCGTCTTGTTCCCATGGAGTTACAGCACAAACATCCACTCTTTCATTCAGCAGACCCTGGATACCTTTAGCACATCTGGAAGACATCAGCACACAGGCTACAAACTGACTAATGGGACATTGTGTTTCTGGCTGTGTGCACATGTACAGTAGGCATTACACACTAAGCACGGACACACGCATACGTCGATAAGTCACATCTCGTTGGAAAGTTAAAGCAGAGAGGATTAGATTGAGGATAAGAGGATTATGTACTCAGGTCTGCTGGAGATGATTAAGAATCAACCAAGCCATCAGAGTACATTTTTTATTTTATTTTTTTGCTTCTTTTAAATTCTGGATAAGTGAAGAAACAGAGTAGAAAGTGGATGAACTGACTGAAGCCATATTTTTTTTGCATAAGTTCCGTCTTTTTTCAGAATGTCCTTTCCTTTAGTTTTAGTTCCTTCCACAAAGCTTTAATTTCAGCACAATGGCAGTTTTGATTGTTCCTGATCATCTTTCACAGTAGAGGATGTGCTGCATTTGTACAGCTTTATATTTCTGCTGAGTAGAAATATTTAGCAGGTAGTATCATGAAGACTTTTTATTATTTTAGTTTTTCCTTGAGGTCGTCTTATAATGTTTTTTTTGTACCAGAAATATTTGCAATTTAGTTTTATGTTAACATTTTCCACCCTCTGGAAAATAAAAGGCACATTTTTTTTTTCCTTAACCTTTTTTCACCCATGTTTTCAAAAAGGCGTGACCAATTTCCAACTAACCCTGTTAAACATTTATTTTTCTTTTGGGTTGTACTTCATTTTTTGAGACAGTGCATGTGTATATATAAAAGGAGTGGGTTATGGTATAAAAGGAAGAAGGTCTGAGTAATAGGTTTAAATTGATGTGTAAATAGGAACTAAGTCTGAAGAAAGCACTAGATTAGGACAAAAAGAAACATAAAATTTGTAGAAGTTGTGTCTACAATAGAATCTCTACTGCTTGGCGTTACGGGTGGGCGATATGACCAAAATCTTATGTCACGATATGAGTAATTTTATTTCAGGGTAACAATATATATAACAATATAGTTATTTTTGCTTTAAATAAGGTTCAAAATTTCATACCATAGAAATTTCATAATTCTTGTCACCAGTGTCAATATCACAAAAAAAAACTAATACTAGCCTAAATATAAAAAAAAACAAAAAAAAAAACTAAAACTCACTAAACACATGTAAACAGTCATATGTATATATGTATATATGTATATATATATATATATATATATATATATATATATATATATATATATATAAAGAAACGTATTATAAGCAATAGGACAGAAAAAGTACAGTAGAACAAATAAGTAGGGCTGCCCCCTAATAGTCCACTAACCATAGACTGTCGAGAAGATTAGTCGGTTAGTTGAAAAATCCACAGGAAGTAGCTAAGTCATGCAGTCAGTGATAGAAAGATCGTTAATGGCTTGTCTGTGTAGTATTATAGTACATTTTGCAGGACATCCAAACGCTCCCCTATCATTCATCAACTTCAAATATGGTTTTTCATCTGAAATATGCAAGTAGTTGCAACATTGTTGCAACAGTGGCCGCTCAGTCTAATGTTAGCCTAAAAAAATGTGTGCTATTGAAGTGTCCGTGCGGAGTGTGGAAGCTGAACAGTAGCGCGCTCATTGCATGACAGATGGAGGCACCGGTGCGGTCACTCGCTATTAAAATAACAACGAAACGTTGCGCTTTTGTAAATTAATGCAAGCAAGCAGGATGCGCTTCCTGCTGTCTCAGTCTCTGAACTTAAATGCCAAAATTCAAAATCTCCCTGTATGCTTGTCTCACAGGCATGAAAAATCTGTGAAATTTCTACTTTTAAATGAACCAATTCAAATAGAAAATAAATATTCTCAGATTGTATAATCTGTATAAAACATTTAGGCGCATCCACTACTGCAGAGATGATGAGTCAGTGTCGCCGACTTCATCTCTTAAGCCAGAAACAAAGAAAGCTCTATTTTATCAGTAAATTTATTAAAACATTAATGCAGTATCCTTGCTGTTTTTCCCTGAAATATTTTCAATTATTATATCTTCCGGTGCGCTGTGGCAAGCGTTTTTTTGCACGTACTTGAGCACTTATTAGGCTGTGTAGGCAGTTAAAGGCTCAGATCTCTACCTGTTGACAAATTTCTACCAGTTAATTGTGTCAACTGGTATATCTCCCTCCCCTACTTGGCATGAATTGCTGCTGACATGATGTGGAAAATACATACTGGCTATATCCTATTTGCAGTGTTTAAGCTGCGGTTGTGGACTCTGATCTGGTATATAGCACGCCTCACTTGCTTGGGCAAACAGAAAGGCCAGTAGCTCTTAGACCACAGCATGGCAGGCTGCCAGGCAAAGTGAAAGTGTTTATGTTGGTATTCCTGAGGGATTGACTGGTTTTACGAGCTTTTTTGTTTATCGCAGTGGATGCTGCTCTGACTGGTGATTGTAGCAGGTGGTTGGTGGACTGTTCCAGCTGTATAAGAGGAAATCATTTATCATTTTTACATACACTTAAAAGTTGATTGCCTTAGTCATTGCTCATCTGTTTGGTATTGTCTGTCCCATTTGTTGTTTGTTCAAGGAGATGTTGTAAGTGGCACCTGTGTGTCTGAGTGCAGAGCAGAGCTGGTTGCAGTCTGTTTTGTCATTGGTATTCATAAGAACAGTGTTTTCCCCACAGGGTGGGACCAGGAGTTAGATAGCAGAGTGGGTGGAAAGAAAAAACCTGGATTGTCTTGAAGCAAGAGTGAATCACATGTAGACACAAATGTTTAGATTTGAAATACTCAGCCAGAACTGATGGATTACAGACACAGACCTGTATTTCATTACAGTTAATGAGTCCATGGTGAACCAAAAAACACTACACTCATGCTATGAACTCTGCACAATGACGCTTGAGAAAAATGGAGATAAATGCTTTAAACTGTAGGGCTGGGTAAAAAAAAAAAAAGATTTCTTGATTTTAATCGATTCTCATTTTTACGAAACGATATCGATTCTTAAATCCCAAGAATCTTAGTCTAGCCTGTTTTCATGAATGGAATGTTTTGATGAACGGAACATTGTAGCGCATCTTGCATCCAATAAATCACAATAAGCTTTGTGCTTTGTTACTTTTGATATGAAAGTCTCAGATTTTAAATTCTGTACATTTTATTACAGAATTCAAACCATAAATGCCATTTTGCCACTGTTTAATGTGGAGTGACAGATCGCTGTAGCGTCTCAGTTCAAGATGAGCAGCAGCATGCGTGAACTGATCATCTGCTTCACTTTAATACCAGTTACAGCACAAAATAAACATGAATGAACGTCAGAAGGCATGTTAAAGGAGAACAACTTACCAAAATCCGTATCCTGTCTCATGTAATTACTTAATCAGTGTTCCAACCGCGCAAAAACGTCAGTGTCACGTGTTTAACGCGACGGCGACACGCAAAATTTCAATTTTAGAAACGTTTTCTATTTTCGTGACGTCGTGGCTGGAACACCAACAAACTATATGACAGTGATAATCTCAGGTAACGATTATGTGTTTTTTCAAAGTTAAATGTGTCTAATGTGAGTTAGAATTAGGACTGGGAGATATGGGCAAAAAATAATAATTTTTTTCATATCAGTTAATATCGATAATTATCACGATAAATGTAAAATATTTCTTTCAAGTTTAAAGGCAGATGTGCTGCAATGTGAAAGTAGTAAAAACCCGATGGTTAAATGTGGCTTTAAAATATTCTTTATGGTCAGAACATGAAAAACACTTAATGTTTTTTGAATTCTTCACACTTTTTCCAGTCATTTTTCCTTAATAAGGAAAAATGAAATATTTTAACAAAATAAATATTTTAATAGAAAAAAAAATTCTTAGTTCTGCGTGAGTAATATTGTTTCAATATTGTGTTACCTCATAATATTATTAATAATAATATAACTTTTTTTTTTGTCTCCGTATGTGCATTTAACCATTTTAAAAAGATTTTATATTTATGAGTTAGATTGTATATGTATACATAGTGTTGCACACACTTCTTGATTGGCTGTGACATTTGATTGATTCTGTCGCATCACGGTTAGGCTGTGCAAATAATCGGATGCGATTATCATGCGCATCTCGTCAGTAATGCCGGTTCTGTGATTAGTCGTAAATATCCAGATGGAACTGAGTGAACTACGGCTCTTTGTAGTATACAGACATGCTACGCAATATCGCGTTCATCATCGGAGGCGATACATCTCCGATAATGAATGCGATTATCGCGCGGCTTGTCAGTAAACTACGGCTCTGTGTAGTGAGTGCCGCTCCATCTGACTGCACGTGATGGAAATTTAGGACTAATCACGGAACCTAGTCGTGGTGTCACGTTGAGTCTGGTGTGGAGAGCTGAATTGTTTGTTGCTGGAATCTTGTTGCGCCATGTGCAATGCTTTAATTAGCATTAGTGTTTGGCTCCCCATTCAACTCATAACTAAATAAAAAATGCAGCATAACTATTAAGTAGGAGGATTGCTGCAAGATTGGCATGCAGGTGCTCTCTTCTCTTCCCCCAACTTCCATCCCCCAAGTCAATACCTCAGCTTTGTTTGTCAGCAGCTTTGCTGCTGAAAACAGCCTAATGCAATCAATAATTTTAAACTGGGTCTGCAAACACAGGTGTCGAATGGATATCTCAGAGATCTGATTTTAAGCATTCTCTCTGTGAAAGTTATTGGGTCATTCCGTGTCAATTCAACTAGAGGTCCCCGGCTCAAATTTTTGTTTTTGCTAATATTTTTTTCTGAACGAAGATAAACATGTATTGTGATGAAAGCCAAAATAATAAATGTCATGGATAAATATTTACTGAGTAATCCATTATTTTGTAGAGGGAGGTCAAAATGGCCATTTTTTTTTTTTTAACCTTAGATTCAGAGTCAAGCTACATGGGGGTACAGAGAGTAGTAGTTCAGAGTAGTACAGAGATTAGAAGTTCTATTAATAAAATCTGTTGACTTTAGTAATGTTTGTTGCATTATGTCCCAATGGTGACCATTCAGAAATGGGGAAACAGCACTTTTCAAGTTTTTCTCCAAAGTTTGAATGCCTGTAACTCAAGAAGTATTCAAAATATCTTTTTAGATATTGAGTCTTAACCAACTTTCCTTTTGGCATCTTTATTTTTAAGGCCCTGTCTGGTTTAGTTCTAGAGATATTGGAATTTCAATATGGCTCCAGGAGTAAATTGTTAAAATGTTTTCAGTGGTCAAAAACCAAATATATGTCAGTTAAAAAAAATATGATACTACTTTTCAGTTAAAGAGGGATGTCTGAAGAACAAATAATATTGAAACTGGAGATGTGTCTAGTTTCTTTCTGTCAAGACAACTGCATTGAACATTTACTGATTACTCAGTAAATAATTATCCATGACATTTAATATTTTGGCTTTCATCGCTATACATCATTCTTTAGAAAAATATTAGCAAAATCAACAATTTGAGCCGGGGAAGTTTTTGAAATGTGGTTGATTTGACACAGAATGACTGGTTTGTGCGTGGGGTGGCACAAGGGGTTTTTATAAACCAACTGAAGCATGGCAACATTACACTTGAAACCTGAAGTCCTCACTGCTCTATAATTCTAGCTTCTCCGGGGCAAAGGTCCTGCTGGTGGCATGGCGCTGGAGTGTAATAACAGAGCTAACTGATTAGGTTTACGGTTGGATTGTCTGGCTGTGTTTTGTTTCCTCGTCAGGCTCAGAAGCTAAAAATGACTAAGTGTCCTACTCTCACTGTCAAATCAGCCATTCAAGTTAACAAGAATTTAGTCTTTCACAGTGTTTTTTATGTCTTTCACAGTGTTAATATTTAAGTCAGAGTGTTAAATGTTGCTTTTGTACAGTAAACACTGCGTGCTACTTGTGACACGTTTTGTTTCATATGCAGCTCCCTCGCTTTTTTTTTTTTTTTCTTCTGCGGTTCTACAGTGCTGAGCACTGACCTTATGTGGTTGTACACTGACAACTCTTATCCATCACATCCTGACCAAGGGCAGTCTATGTTTCTTCTCGCTTACAAACAGTCACATTTCACACTTCTGTTTGCGCGTGTTTGACTGTAGTTGTGGTGCTTTACATGACAGATTTAAGAAGAAACATCATAACCTTCCTTTCTATTCAGAATTTTGTAAATAAGGTTGAACCCAATTAGTCATCTCATTAGCCAATGCATTTCCCTCGTCTTTTATCAGTGATCAGTAAGCTTTCATCACTAGACTGTTGATCCATCCTAAATTTTGAGCAGTGAGCTGCCATCAGTCAGTCTGATTGGGTCTAAATAGAGAGAAATGCCTGGATGTGAGAGGGGGCTGGAGAAATTGATTAGAGGAGACCTCTGGAAAAACATCTGGGGAAGTGAAATTAGCCCAGCTACAAGTGTGCAACGTGAGCTGGGTATAAACACACAGCATTCACTGGAGAGTCATTAAGGCCTCTAGATTCTGAGGTCTTGAGTTAACTGTGTAGTTTTCCCTTTCATGCTCTGTCAAAGCACGAATGACTGAACCAAGTGAGCAGCAGTGTATTCTGGTGCAAACAGAGTTGTTTAAATGGCTGTTCATCCAAAAAATGACAATTGTATTCATTTACTCGCCTTTCTATTCTATTGTATTCTACTGTTACTGTAACTTTAGCTAAAATGAAATATAAGGTTTTTTTGAGTATTTTATTTCAGTTGTTTATATCAAGTAATGAAAGTCATTTTTACAGTTTTAGTTAATGACAGTAACCCTGCGTAAATGCAAACTATAGTTGAGAGCTGAGGTAGATGAGAATATTTATTTAAAGAGTAACAAAAGAAAATCATATGGTTTTTGAACAACAGAAGGGTAGAGCCCAATGAAATCTGTTTAGTTTTTTCCCCAAGTTCCGTTTTTTTCCGCTTTTAATTTTTCTGGATTCCGTTTTTTTCCATTTTTAATTTTTTTTGCACTCCTTTTTAATGGTTAAATTAAATTGCATGAATCAAAAGGCACGTCTAATTAATTAAAATCATGAAACTTAACAATTTAACATCAATTTATTAAAAGTCAAACTAAAATTACATGTTTATGGCCCAATTAAATCTTTATTTTTTCCCCCACCTTGTTTTATTTTTACCAAATTCTGTTTTAGCATATCTAATTATGTAAATGCATAAAAACAAGGTTAATTTATTCTTACAGTAGCCTTATGACATGTTTTTTTCATGTTTTTTCTGCTTATCAAATGTAGGCATAAACCATTAATTTATCTTTTCATTAATGAAAATTAAACAAATGTTATTTTTGGCAAATAAAGGGGATTAGCTATTACAATTAAAACTTTGAAAAAATATTTTATGATTATTCCCTAAACAATAATGTTTTAATAGTTTTAGTAGTAGTATTATGTACATTGTGCTGAACAATAGTAATGTTTTTCTGCCACAATGTCTTTGAGTTAAACCGAACTTTTATTTTGACGGGTTGCCATGAATACCTTTAAGATATGATGCTAGATTTACTCTGGAGATGTTGTTTATGTATTTATGTCCTCATTTAGTGAGACGACAGATGTCGTCACCACGAAAATCACCACAAAACCGCGCGTCTGTGCTATTCATTAACACAGAGACATGCAAAATATGCAGGATTCATATTTAAATAGTCTTTTTGTGGCTTAATATTTACAAATACTAGTCCATATTATGATTAAAGTGTAATGACCGACTTTTGATTAATCCATTCAAATTTTGAAAAATTCTGTGACATTCCATGTTAAACTGTAAATTTTGCTTTTATTACTGGATTCCGCAATTCCGTTCGTGTTTTCCACATCGCGGAAATCCTAGGGCCCTAAATGGAGATTAAACAATGACAGAAATGTCATTTTTGTATGAATGATACCTTTTAAGTTCACTTTCTGCTTCCTACACAGCTGTTATTATTTAGCCATGTGCAAACATGCTTTTATAAACAGCTGTCACTTATAATAGTAGTTATTTTGCATTCTTCCACTCTTTCCAAATGTAGCAATGATCCACTGACCCTATTCGTGGCATCAAAACAGAGTTAAAGGAGAAGTTGACTTCTGGTATAAAAATGTCCTGATAATTTACTCGCCCCCAAGTCATCCAAGATGTTCATGTCTTTTTATTCTTTAGTCTAAAAGAAATTAAGGAAAACATTCCAGGATTTTTCTCCATATAGTGGACTTTAATGGTGGCCAATGGATTGAAGGTCCAAATTACAATTTCAGTGCAGTTCAACCCATTGATCCCCATTGAAGTTTACTATATGGAAAAAAAACGTTTTCCTCAAAAAATTTCATTTTGACTGAAGAAAGAGTCCACTTCCAAAACAAAGATTCACATATAATGTACTCACCTCCTTGTCATCCAAGATGTTCATGTCTTTCAGTCGTAAAGAAATTGTTTTTTGAGGAAAACATATCAGCATTTTTCTCCGTATAATGGACTGATATGGTGCCCCGTTTTTGAACTTCCAAAATGGAGTTTAAATGTGGCTTCAAACGATCCCAGATGAGGTGGTAAATGATCCCAGCTTAGAAAGAAGGGTCTTATCTAGCGAAATGTTCGGTTATTTTCATAAAAATAATACAATTTATATACTTTTTAATGTCAAACCCTCGTCTTACTCTGTCTGGACTGTTTTTTTCTGGTTCATGACATCTAGGGTATGTCGAAAAACTCCCATCTCATGTTCTCCCTCAACTTCAAAATCGCCCTATATCGCTGTTTTACCTTTTTTTGTTAAGGGTGTTTGATTTTCTTTGCATGTTCAATTTGCAAAGACTGGGTCGGAACCTCTGCAGCGATGTGGGATGATTTTGAAATGAATTTTGAAGTTGACGGAGAAGAACTCCAATCGTATTTTTGAATTTTCAAACTCGAGGCACCATATCAGTCCATTATATGGAGAAAAATCCTGAAATGTTTTCCTCAAAAAGCATAATTTCTTTACGACTGAAGAAAGAAAGACATGAACATCTTAGGTGACAAGGGGGTGAGTACGTCATATGTGAATCTTTGTTTTGGAAGTGAGCTTCTCCTTTAACGTTCAAGTCCTACTGCAATGCACATCCCGAGGCAGGTGAGAGTGTCCCTCTCAGACCTGTTCCTCACGTGTGTTCACCTGTGTCCCTGATCCTCAGCTGATAAGCCGCGGGACTCCACACTGATGTCATGGTCACCCAGCCCCCCACATGCAACATGATACCGTCCTCTCAGGCAGGACTTAACAACGACTGCATCTTTCAGCCTGTCATTGATGGAGTGTGCACTTGCTCACCTGCGCTATAGCCGGTTGGAGAAAATGGATGGTGTTGGCTGGAAATTTAGCTGCACTTTAGGAGCTGAGAACATATGACAGATGAGGCAATCTTAAGAATAGCGTAAGTGGCAATTGGTGCCACTGAATAATCTATCTGAAACGTTGTATCTATAAAGAAAGAGCAATCAAACATGCACAAGGTAAGGGATGCAAAGTGTTGTGTTTGTGGTGTGAAGTAAAAATGTTAGTTAATGTACTGTGTTGCTTGTGTTGTAAAATGGAATTTATTCAAGTAATGGAAAAACTGAATTTTAAGCAGCCATTACGTCTAAAGTGTCACATGATTTAAGAAACATTTCTAATTAGAATCACTTGTGGTGCTTAGTATTTTTGTGGAAACGGATGCATTTATTTTTAGCATTCTTTGAATACAAAGTGCGAAAGGACAGTATATCTTTAAAATACATTTTTTTAAAAACATAACAATTGATCAATTTAAAGAATACTTTGAGCAAAACTTTAAGTGAATGACTTAGTGTGATTGAAACTTGTTTACAGCCCTTTGTTTTCTTCCAGGGTATTTTTTTTTCTTGTGTCTCCAGTGGTCACTGGTAGGATTGCATTTGGTTTGTTGTTTCACTTGGTGTGTGTGTGAGTTAGTGACAACACTGACGTTTGTTTGCTTTGAGGCTTTTTACTTTTGAGGCCTCGTGGTGTGGTTTTATGAGCGCTGCGCGTTTGATACAAACAGGACTTCCAGATGTTTCTGGAATTTCGTGACACCACAGAGAGGATGTGACCAGCGCAGAGTTCCTGCCAGATTTCCATGGCAACGTCTGTTTCCCATGCTGACAGAGAACACAGGGAGTATGAATGAATCTGCAGGCGTTTTTAAAGAAATTAATTTGGCTCGCAGTTTGGGTCTGTATTTCTTACCTCTTAAATTTGATTGTTCTGTTTTCCTGTCATCATAATTTTTGTGTTGATGACAGCTTCACATTGTTGTTGACTTTTTGTGGCTTGTTAATGTGCTGATTGCAAAATACAGACTAATAGAATAACTGCTGCAGGTGTCTTAGCTAGGGATGGGAATTTATAAAAACCTCATGATTTTTTTTTCTTTACGTGTATTTTCTTATTGATTGTTCTGCTGTGCAAAGGAAAAACATGGTTGTATTTTCTTTTGAAAATGAAATGCACACTATTTCCTTTTTTCTATATTATGTATATTATGTAGCACTTTGCATTTAGCTTAAAGGTGACATATCATGAAAATAACTTTTCCATATTTAAGTGCTATAATTGGGTCCCCAGTGCATCTACCAAACCAGAAAATGTGAAACCCAATAATTTTGTTTTGGTGAACGTTTCTCTGCAAGCTTGTGAAAAAAAATAAAAACCTTCCCTGTGATATTATTATAATATTACCGACCCCTTAATCTGCATGTTTCCACCCACACATCTTTTTTTTTTTTTTTTTGCAAGCGACAACGGTGTACCAGTTTTAATGCCATGGTGAAAGTTCAAGCAAAGCATGTGAACTGTTCTGTCTTTGGCTGCAAAGAAGAGGACAGAACACTATTTAGAGCCCATTTTAGAGCCGTTTAAGCGCAATAAGACATGAAAGAGAACTTAGTTTATTTTTCACATGCCATGTGAAAGCCGCTTTCTGAGTGCGTGCTTTGGATTTGTGTGCTCAGGAAACGCTATATCAGAAGTTTACAGTAATATCAGGGCTTACTTTTATTGTAGGAGCACCTTTCAATCAATAATCAAAAAATCTGATCAAAAATTAGCCTTCCCATTTTGAGGATTTAAAATGAAGAGGTGGCTTGTAGGTGTATTTTCATGTTTAATGAGGTTCAGAGGTGGCATGAGTGCAGTCAAATTCATAAATTCATGTTGAGATTAATGTCTTAAATATAAAATTTTGAATATAGAAATATTTAATTGAAAATATTGGCTTTAAAAATGATCTTCCAGTAGGTGGCAAGTCACTGATTTAATACTGAATCATTCATTCGATTCGTTCGAACGGCTGATTCATTCAGGAATAAAGCAAGTGACTGTCTTTTATAAATGGGAAATTGAATCACTGACTCACTAGATTTGTTTAAAAATTTGTTCATTCATAAACGAAATGCTGCTGTGTTTAAAAGGAGATGCACAGCGGCTCAGTTGTGACTTGTTTCAAACTATTTTTGATGACAAAATAGCAAAATCAGGCAATAGTGTTATAGTCAGACAATGTACGTCACTTAATATTAACTTATTGTTTATTTAACTCTTGTATTAAATCAATATTTCATTTACAAACTCCCTTAAAAATCATTAAAAGCGGTCACTCATCTTAGTTCATCACGATCTCACAAAGTTCCATTATAATCAATGAAGCTCTCTACACTGCACAATGAATCTCTTATTTACACTCTCTCTACACCCTCGTTTATGAAAGGGTTTGTGAGATATATCTGTAATACATTACTCAAAAATGCATAAAAAACCTTTGAAGCTCCCCCTCAGCACAAACACAGATATGCTGATTGGGTGGGTCGCACTGGTGCTCCTAAATATTTTTTTCATAGTTGCACATGAAATGCAACTGAAATGGTAGCTCTGTAGAGCCCTGAATATGGCTTAAAACGCATGATTTTAGCATAATAGACATGATAATCAAAACCAAACAGATGTTTTTTAGCAGAGTATCTGAGGTGCAAGCTGTAAAGGCACAGCCCTATTCTGGAAAAGGGGGTGGGGAGTAGCAGCTAATTTGCATTTAAAGAGACATGTGCTTAAAATTGCCATTTTCAAAATGATATAATAAATGATCTGTGGGGTATTGTGAGCTTAAACTTCACAGACGCATTCTGTTTGTGATGACTAGAGTCCCCTTGGTCAAATCTTGGCAGCAAGTCTTTATTTTAAGATTGATTATTTGCAGTGTGACTCTGTGTGTGTGATGCAGTGTCACAGTGTGGATGAAGCCACTGCAGACACTTTTCAAATCAACTTTATTGCTTTTGAGTTGACACTGTGAAGTGTTATAACCATAGACATAATAGACATAGACGCCGCATTGGCTGCTGGAAACGAGAAATGCGGCCGCCATCTTGGACCGGGCATACTGTGGAATTGATTACATCGCGTAGCAGCAGCAGAAGTGAGAGAACATGCCTGAACACTGTGTAGGATATTCCTGCTCCAATCAGCGGACCATCGAAAGCAGGGCTCGGGGGATTACAGTCCTTTTTCAGGGTTTTTAGTGTGTGTGTGTGTGTGTGTGTGTGAGCGAGAGAGAATGAAATACTCCAAGTAGACTCTAATGTAATATTCATATAGTGTTTCTTCAACTTATTAAAATACCTTTACCGTCACTATCTGTTTCTGCTTCTCTATCATATTTATAGTGTGTGATTTGCAAAATTCCTATCATAGCCTACACCTCATATGGTTATGGTTGCGCTTTTGTCCAAAGTGACATAAATACAAAACAATATAATACTTAAAAAACTCATCAAACCAAGGCACTCGAAAATCTTCTTAGTAGAAAAAATAAAAAGCCTTTAAGCCTTGGTTTGATGAGTTTTTTTGAAGATATGTAAAGATTCCCGTGACCAAAGAGCACCGATTTAAAGACTTTACACCCCAGTAGCATCATGCATTTTTTTGGATTAATATAATACTTAAATTTAACAGGGAACAGATTGAGATGTTGGTCAGATTATAGCTAATAAGGAGAATAGCAAAAATGAACAACGTCAATTCAGTCAATAGCATAATGAAATAAACAATGAAAATGAGGGAAAACAGCAATAATAAACAATGTCAATTCAAGCAAAATATAATAACAGCATGGTAAGACTACATTAAGGAGAATATCAGTAATGAACAACAATGTCAAATTAATAAACAGCCAAATGAAAATAGAATAAAACTATACAAACCATAACGCATTAGAAGTGCTTAATGAACTAAGTCCATGTTGTAAGTCTTTAGACCCTCTTAAAAGACCCAATACTATCACAGGAACGGCTCACTATCAATATTAAAATACGCCAAACCATGTGTCATGTATCACAGCTACATTTATGACCTTTGCAGCAAAAAAAAACGCGTGAAAATCAGTTCGGTATTCCGTGAGGTATGATTAATTAAATGCGTTGACAGCTCATTACACCTGCCAAACAGATTACATTGAGTGGAGCGGGTGACCGGTCCAAGATGGCGGCCCCACGTCTCGTCAGCCCCAGTAGGGAGTATCGGTCGATGTGGCGTCTACTCACTATATATGTCTATGGTTATAACTATATACAACTATACATCAGTGTCTTACTCCATGGTTCAGTTGTCTCTTGTGGCATTTGTTAATACAGTTTTGTGTTTGTTTGTAATTAAATAAAGGAAAAAACTCGTAATCTGTGTGTGTTTCAGCAGGAGCTGCCGGCGCCGCCTCCCCTGCTGTTCAGGAAGCTGAGTAACCCCGACCTGTCTCCTGCCGCAGGAAAGACCAAACTGCACCGGCAGCTCAGTCAGGATGACACCAGAGCCAGACGCAGCAGTATGGCTGGCATCCTCACCGGTGAGACACCACAAAATTGTATCCCTGGCCCTTTTGCCCCTGATAATCACGTTATGCAACATGATTTGAGAATGACTGTGTCCTTCAGTGGATGCAGAAATATTTGCTTTGCAATATTTTTTTGTCACAGATTTGTTTTTTATTTAATAAGTGATCTACAAAGACTGCAGAATTTGGTTTATGTTATATAAAAGCTGTCAGAGAGGATCTGCGGCTTGGCTTTGATTTTGTTTTGACCACAGAGCACAGACATATACACAAACAAGAAATGACTATGTCCTAATTCTGTTTCCTCGGTGTGCCGCAGGAAAGCAGCTTCTGCCTCTGTCCAGCAGCATGCACGGTGGAGTGAGTCAGCTGGCCTGGCAGCAGCATGCAGGAGAGCCCAATAACTTAGTCCGCATGAGGAGTCAATCCTTTGGCCAGTCTGCCCCCTCTCTCACTGCAGGACTGGTGAGTGCTTGTGCGCCACGCATGCGCACAAACCTCTCTATTGGTTTTCATCCAACACTAGAAGACGCAAACATGAGTCCAAAATTACAGTGCAAGTGAAAATCTGACAAATGCAATTAAAAGTGTTAAGGAATTGCACCATAGGCTAATACTTTTATATTTAAAGTCTAATTATAGTCTGACCATCAGTGTAAAAATTGCCATTGTATGTTCGTATGTGGCAGATCTTTTTTTCCTCCACATCTACGTGTGAGACAAATGTGATACATGTGGTAAAAATTAGTACATTGTTTTTCAGATTTCCTTCATTTGTTCATGTGGCAAACAACAAAAACTAAAACCGTAAAACGTTTTTGTTAAATGAATAAATGAAGAGTTCATTTGCAAAAACAGATTCATCAAAAAAGTTTTTTTCATTGTGCATTCCAAATAATCTCAATGAAACTGCAGTTGGGTTATTTTTATATAAAGTAAAAATAACTAAAAAATACTGTTGGCTAACACAGTAAAATATAATAAAATATAATAACATAATGAAAAAACTTGATTTTTGAAAATGTAAAAAAACTGAGTTATCTGTTTTTACTAATAAACCTTTTTAAATGCTTAAAAAACATATTTGCCAGCATTTCTCATTTTCATTTAGTATAACGTAAGATTTTTTTTTTTAATGTTTGCTCACCAAGCCTGCATTTATTTGATCCAAAGTACAGCAAAAACAGTAAAAGTTTGAAATATTTTTAGTGTTTAAAAAAAATGCTTTCTGTTTGAATACATTTTAAAATGTAATTTATTCCTGTGATCAAAGCTACGTTTTTCAGCATCATTACTCCAGTCTTTAGTGGCACAAGATCCTTCAGAAATCATCCTAATATGCTGTTTTTTTCAGTGTTGTTTGATATTTAGAAAGATCCAAAGATCAGCATTTATCTGAAATAAAAAGCTTTTGTAACATTATACACTATACCATTCAAAAGCTTGGACAAATTATAAAAATTAATACTTTTGTTTAGCAAGGATGCTTTAAATTGATCAAAAATATCGCTAAAGACATTTATAATGTTACAAAAGATTTCTATTTCAGATAAATGCTATTGTACTAATGTTTTTTGAGCAGCAAATCAGAATATTAGAATGATTTCTGAAGGATCATGTGACTGTAGTAATAATGATGCTAAAAAATTAGCTTTGTGATCAGAGGAATAAATTACATTTTTAAATATATTCAAATAGAAAAGTGTTATTTTAAATTAGTAAAAATATTTCAAAATTGTACTGTTTTTTTCCGTGCTTTGTATCAAATAAATGCAGGGAAAATAGACTTCTTTAAAAAAAACTGTTCAAAAAATTTTGACTGGTAGTGTGTATTTAATAACACACAACAAAAATGCTAAAACTTTAAATAAAAATAAAAACAGAAAATATACAATTGAAAACTAATTCAGACTATTAAAAAAACTATAATAATATCTCAATTATACTAAAATGACACTGGTGGCAAAAGGTTAGATTCTAAGGAGTGCCACTGAGTAAATAAATGCCACTGATGTGACTGATGCATGACTAGGATACATTAGCTCACAGATGCAAATTCACTGCTTATCAAGTACGTATGAGTCAATGCACATTATGGCGGAAATTCTGAATTGATCCTTTTTACTTTCATTGTATATCTATGTAGGAGTGGCTGGTCTGTTAGTGTTTATGGAGGTTAAGATGTAAAGGAAGTATATGTGTCAACTGCAGCAATATAACCTTTATCTAATGAGGTCTTGTACTTGCTATATGTACAGAAGATGTGTTCCAATCATTTGGTTTTGCAGTCTAAAAGCTAGTGCCACAGCAACATCTGCTGTCCATTCCTAGTACTACACCACTAAAAGTGGGGAAAAGTAGTAAAAGGGAAGCCCAAAGTTTCGGTTCTTATGTAATTGTTATATAATTTATAACTGTAATTAATTCAAGTATTTATTTACACAATATTAATAATAAATGTGTGTGTGTGCGTGTAATCTTTTTTTCATTTAGATCTTGAACTTTTCCAGATTAATATTTTTTGGCTGTAGTTTTTTTTTTTGTGGCATACGGGATCTATTTAATGACTGTATAATATTACTAAAGAGAAATGGACTGTTGATGCTAATCAGGTTTGAGACTTGTTCTGTAAACAGTAGCAAGCAGAAGTAAAGCATTCATGATACCCTATCATACTAAACATCAAGAAAGCCTTGTACATCTGTGACGTTCATAGTTTCTAACCATAAGGTGGCAGCATTGCCCACATCCTGTACACATTGAGGCACAGACTGCCCACTGATGTAGAACTAAACGGTGCAAATCTTGAATGGATAAAGTGCTACACATGGGCTGTGTGATTATCTCCATCCCTTATGTTTATGGATGAATAATGTACTCAGTGTTTCACATTGTCCTAATAAAGTAGTAATTAATATGCCAGTGCTTCAGCAGACCCTATTTAAAAGGCCTTGTCTGTCGAAAGAGAAAGCATGAACACGCTAATTGCTGCTTATTAGACATTATGTACTAGAAATAGTAGCATGCTGATATTAAAGGAGAACTCCACTTCCAGAACAACAATTACAAATAATTTACTCACCCCCTTGGCATCCAAGATGTTTGTCTTCTGTCTTCAGTTGTAAAGAAATTATGGTTTTTGAGGAAAACATTTCAGGATTTTTCTCCATACAGTGGATTTCATTGGTGCCCTGATTTTGTACTTCCAAAATGTAGTATAAATGCAGCTTTAAAGGGCTCTAAACAGCCGAGGAAGAAGGGTCTTATCTAGCCAAACAACTGGTCATTTTTTTCGGAAAATATTTTTTTTTTATACATTTTAAGCACAAAAGCTTGTGTAGCACAGGCTCTGGGATGCGCGTCCACGATGCTACGAATTAGTAATGGGTCGTTTTTGAACGATTCTTTCATTCTGAATGAATCTTCAATGTGACTCTGGAAGAACGAGTCATCTTAGGGAGTGATTCGTTCAGTCACACATGCGCAACATCCTATTAGGTTCTGTACTGGAATTAGTTCACCTATTTCGAGTCTTTGGGTTTTTCGAGTCGTTCGTTCATCTTATAGGGCTGTCACGTGATGAACGAATGACTCGAACCCGAAAACTTGTCAGATAAGAGGTGAGGTGAGCTAATCGTAGACTAAAGACCCAGGTAAACAATGAATTAATCTTTTCTGTTTCTTATAGCATTATAGTTTTGTCTTGTTTGTAGTGTGATCAACGTTTGTGTAAGCAGTAGATGTGTTAGGGAAGTAACACGTAACATTTTTATTATATTTTGCTAAAATGAACGAAATGACTCGGGGTGGGGGGGGGGAGATTTGTTTATTTTGCTGAACGAGACTCAAAGGTCAGAGTCGGTAAAATGATCCGAACTTCCCATCACTACTGCGAATCACGTCTAAGTTCATCGTCTGAATACTGAGTATGGCGAAAAACTCCATCTTGTTTTCTCCTACAACTTGAGAGGAAGACATCGTTGTACCTTTTTGTTTGTAAACAGTGTTTACAAACTTACTTGGACTTTCCTAGTCTTTGCGCGTTCGCTTTGTTCCGTCTACGTTCCACATGACCTTTCGACGTGATTCAATAGTACATAGCGTCATGAACGTGCACCCCAGAGCCTGTGCTACACAAGCTTTTGTGCTTAAAAAGTATTACAAAAAATATTTTCCGAAAAAATGGCCGATTGTTTCGCTAGATAAGACCCTTCTTCCTCGGCTGGGATCATCGTTTAAACGATTCATTGTTTAGAGCCCTTTGAAGCTGCATTTAAACTACGTTTTGGAAGTTCAAAATCGGGGGCACCAATTAAGTCCATTATATGGAGAAAAACCCTGAAATGCCTTCCTCAAAAACCATAATTTTTTCATGACTGAATACAGAAAGACATGAACATTTTGGATGACAAGGGGATGAATAAATTATTTGTGAATTGTTGTTCTGGAAGTGGAGTTTTCCTTTAAGATGTGATAGTCCACAGTTATGTGAAGTTGCTACTTGCAAGGCTCCTTTTATACTGCGTGCCGGTGTGAAGGATAATATAAAGTTTGTTTTTGTCATTAAACTGTAATTTAAAGGCCTGTTGATTTGAATCAAATTGATCACTGTTTTATGTGACAGATAGCCTTTGGATGATAAATTCCTACGCGCATGAAGCAAGCGGCATCGTAAATATGATATCCATCATGCTGCAACAGTATATCAAGTTTTTAAAAGGAAATTATTCATTTTAATATGTGTGCAATCTATCTGACAAATCATTTTTCAAATAGATTGCAATACTACATAAAGAAGCTTGGAGACAAATTGCTAGTGGAAATATAAAATGCTAAACTGCTGCTGCTTCTTTTTATTTATTTACATAAATAATCCTATTTTTTCTGTCTCACTCTTTGTAGATACAAATACTGGTTATTATTATGTGTTATATACCAGGGGCAGAAATTAACTTTTGCATTAAGGGGCAATATTTGCCTCTTGGAATTGGTTTTATTTATTTATTTATTTATTTTTTACATTTGTGAGGGCAATGTGTATAATCACCATATTATTATAATCACCATACTATGTTATCTTTAATGTCAAATACTTATATTTACACAATTACTTTAATGAATATTTGAAATTGTTTTCAATAACAGTAGACTGTTTAAAATTGTAAAAATCATCATTCTAGATTATTTTTATAGATTATATTATTATATCATTGCTCTTTATATTGTGTGTATATAAAATGATTAATAATATCGATATAGAAAACAATGTAAAAGTGTTTTTGTTTTGTGTCTGTGTTTTGGGCACGTCACATTCTGGCTTCACAGACAAACATGTCAGTCCATGACGTTAGTCTAGTCTAGCACAAGTTATGCAAAAACTCTCGTGATAATCAATGAAGCTATGAAATTAATATTTTATTTACATCATATCTACACTGTGTTGTTTATGATGAGTGTATTTGCAGGTGTGTGCACTCAACACAGCTCTGGCGTTTTCAGTGCTGACTGATTGGCCGATGCATTACTAAGTTCAACAGAAATGTGTTTGATTGGTTATCAGGCTCAACACTGCACAAAATTATGCAGTACGAGCGAATCTGAATGTAATTTCACGAATTGGCATTTTCATTCATTTTCACATTTTATTTTAATCGCAACAGAGGTAATACATTGTTTATTTGAGCAGGGGCATTTTTTTGCCCCTTTGTCTTGAATTTATGGGGCATTTTTGTTCATTTTGGTGGGTTTTTTGCCACAATCCCTGGTTAATTTCTGACCCTCTTGTGTACAAATTATGGTGAAAGGAGTTGAGTAAAAGTGCAGTTAAAAAACACAAAATCTTGACAGCAGAGACAGTCTTACTGAAATCTTATATGATAGTGTCATTATTTTTATTACTGCAATGTTAAGTGATAACCATTTAATGACGTATAACATTACAGTAATATAAAATATTTAATAAAAATGTAATGAAAAATAAGGTACTTGATCTCATTTGATTATTTTCTCCTTCTGTTGGAAAATTGATGGATGCCAACAATTTCACATTATGTTACTCAGCTTGTTTGGTACATGTCCTGCTTTGCATTTTCACACAATTATGTGTGCTGGTATCAAAAATATCTAAAATGGTAGAAATCTTGAACAGTTGACACAATTTTACGTCAACTATATGAAGAAATTTTGTGTATGTCACAGTTTACTTTATTTTGCTGTCCTCACTTACATAAATGAAATATATTGTCCTGCACCCAATCGTAAAAAAAAATATCTGGTGTCTGAATAATTTTTCGTTTGACTGTATAATTGTGTCAGTTGTCTCTTTTTTATATATATATATATATATATATGAGTATATACATATGAGCATATATATATATGCATATATATACATATATATATATATATATATATATATATATATATATGCATATATATATATATATATATATTTTTTTTTTTTTTTTTTTTTTGGGAGTTTGATTAGTCTTTTAGTTAAACACAGGTAGGGCCCTATGAAATCCATTTTATTTTTTCACAAATCTTATATGACAGTATCATTATTTTATATTACTGTGACGTTATACATCAAAAACAGTTATTTTGGCTTAAAAATGTAATGGAAAATAAGAGACTTGATCTCATTTGATTATTTTCTTTTGGAAACTTGATGGATGCCAACAATTTCACATTATGTTACTCAACTTGTTTTGTCCTGCTTTGCATTTTCACACAATTCAGTGTGCTGGTATCAAAAATATCTAACATGGTATAAATTTATAACGGTTGACACAGTTTTGGGTCATGCCACCGAGCCTTGCAAGTGAGATGTTATTCTTTCTTTCTTATTCATAGGCAAAATAATGTGGTGAAGGAAATGACCCATTGTTGTTATCCTGGTAGTTCATAATCCTCAGGTACGAGCTGTGAGGGCTGGTGGAGCTGCTTCTGTGCTGCTTTATTGTATAAAACATGGGAGAAACATAGGAGAGGGAATGGACTGACTTGAAGGGAACCATGCAGGACAGGCAGATGGTGTTTACCTTCCAACTACAGGCATGGAGTGTGTGCGTGTTTTGTGCAAGCATTTTTATTTTTTTGGCGGGGTATGTAATTTTTGTGACGTGAACCGTAACTGATTATGCAAAGTGATTCATCTGATTGGTTTTCATAAGAATTGTTTTTCTGCCAACAAGTTACCCACAAGGGGCAGACGAGGTGCAGGAAATAGCATTACTCATTGAGCTAAGGGATTTGAACAAACACCATAAGTGTTTAACTTGTTACCTATATAAATGAGCAGACTTGCATCTAGGACACAATAAAACGATTAAACAATTAGATTTACATTGAAGGGAAGACCTGAAACATTTGTAGGGACCAGAGAAAGACTTGAGGATGTGCAATATGCAGAGTCAAACCAAAATGTATTCAGACACCTTCAACATTTCTAACATTATCACAGTTTATTCGCTATAGTTTAGAAAATGAAAAAATAATGTATGACAAAAACTCAAGAGTTAAATTGTGTCAGAATGAATTATTATGATAATAATTCTAATTTATTATAAAACATGGTCAAAGTGTCAAATTATATTTTTGGTCCCGAATTTTTATCAGTTTTACTGGTAGTCCAGTGTGTATAATATGTCACAATTTATTTTGCTATTCTCACTTACATAAATAAATAAACTATAGTGTCCTGCACCCACTAGTGTAAAAAACAAACAAAAAAAAAATAATTATCTGGTGTCTGAATAACTTTTTGGTTTGACTGTATAATTGTCAGTTGTCTCTCTCTATATTTTTCTATATTCTATATTTTTAAGGGGTTTGATTAGTCTTTTGGTTAAACACTGGCAGGGCCCTGTGAAATCCATTTTATTTTTTTCCCAAATTCCGTTTTGTTTTTTCCAAAATTCCATTTTTTTGCATTTGAATTTTTCTGGATTCCATATTTTTCTGGACTCATTTTTAATGATTAAATTAAATAAAGCATTTTTAATGAATTCAAATCATGAAACTTATACACGTTAACATCAATTTATTAAAAGTTGAACAAAACTTACATGTTTAGGGCCCTATGAAATGTTTTATTTTTTGTGTTTTACCATGTCTGATTATTTGAATGCATAAAAACAACTTAATTTATTAACATTTGTTTTTACAATAGACTTATGATTTACTTATGTATTTAAATATTTCTGGTTATCAAATGAAGGCATAAAACATTTTTAATTAATAAAAAAGAAAAAAGTTTTTGGCAAACAATTTTGATTAACTTATCCATTCTTTAACAAATTCCATGACATTCTGCTTTATACAGTAAATTCCATTTTTATGACTGGATTCCACGATTCCAACCGCGTTTTCAGGTTAGGGTTGCCTCTTCGGATCTTTTAATGGCACACCTTCAGGGACAAAAAAGGTTATTTTGTTTTCATCCTTTGGTGTTCGGTCTAAAATGAGATGGCAGCGAGGCTGGAGTAAGTCAACAGTGGCATTAACATACCGTGATATTTGCATAATATTTGCATATAGGCAGGGGGGAAAGGCAAGGTTGTTCTAGTACTGTAGGCGATAGTTTTATTCATTCCTCTTTCTTTTTTGTGTGTGTGTTACTGATGTTCCACCCTGATGTTTAAGTATATTAAGATTCAACAGCTGGTCTGCCATTGAAATCTAAAACCGTATTTCATCAGCTAAAGAAGGATGTATAAAGAAGCAGATTGAGAGGTTGAGAGAAGTTGAAGTGCCTTTATACAGAGGATCCCAGACTTAAATTGTGCAGTGGTTGTATATTTTAAATGGTGATTTGTTTTCCCCTCCCGGGGAATCTGGTCTTTAGTGTGGTTAATGGAGCTTTTATAGGCAGTCGGAGGCCCGCGTAAGTAGCTGCGGCTCTCATGAATACACAGTCAATCCTTTGTCACTTAAATCTTTTAATGGGAAAGCGAAATCTGTTTCCATCCTTTAAACATTTTAGCTTGCGCCTATACCTCTTTCTTGATCGATTCATTTTGAAAAATGTTACCCTGGGGCATTAGGCTTTAACTGAGACACGAAGAAGACAAAGAAAATCACAGGGTTAGTATGATCGCTCAAGTCCCATCATCCAGGTCACAAACAGCCTAAGTGAGCGACTATGTACAGGATTAAATATTCAAAAGGCAATTATGAATAATTACTTGAAAGAGACCCTCCACTGTGCTGCCAGCCAACCCAAGGTGACGACACTCATGGCAGCGGTAGAGGCTGCTGGGATCTGAGCTTTGTTTCTACAGTATTTACCCACCCTGCTTGTTTTCTTTATCTGCGTATGACAGTTGTTGTGCTTTTTGCTATGCACCTTCTGTTTCTGTCTTCAGGCTTTTAATCTGATGTTCCTTGCTTTTGGCCTAGATCCTGATCGTGAGCTATGACGCAAAATAATGAAACAAAATTTAGCAGTGTACCTGGAGGGAAAAAACGCCTTTAACGTTTCTTTTTAAATATCCGATTTAAATCTTCCCAGTGTTGTTTGCAATGTTTTAAGAATATCTTGCAGACAGAAGAAACACATGCAGTTTTAATACAAGAGCTAGCACTGACAGTTCAACCGTCATTTAGATAAGCATCAAGCAGTTTGTGCTCATCATTCTTGCTCATTGTGAAACTTGGATTGTATTAGCCTCACTAAACATTAGTCAGTCAATCTTCATAAAACGGTTGGGCTTACATCAAAAGTTTAACAGTTAATGAGAAAGTACTGCGTAATGTAAAAGTCACAGTCATTATTTTCTCATTAAAAAGTCTTATCCCTCCAAAAATGAATTGTGCTTCTTTTGAAAGATGTTTAGAATTATGTACATTCATAAAAGAGGACAAGTAGTTATTTACATTATCAGTTTTTTACAGTTGATGCAGCATCCACACTAGTGGTTGACAGATATTTGGCATTATTAAATGTAATGCAGGACTTTTTTGACAGAGCTTGAGCACAAACGCAAACTAGTATCCTGCACTATATCCAGCTATGTCATATTCACTGTGTACTGTATGTAAAATTAGTATTCCCAGGCCTTTATTTGAAAAAAATGATAATCTCTGTGCACAGACCTACCAGACTGTTGATGACAATGTTTATTTCCTTTTTGTTCATTTTTAAAACAATTTATTTATTTTTGAAAATGCCATAATAGGATTACAGAATAAAGATATTGCTATTAAAAGTATGAAAATGTTTATTTTACACATTTTCAAATAATTTATTCCAAATAAATTTCAAATGATTTATTTTCAGCCATTTTTCATACTTTTTTTTTTGTAAAATAAATAGGGCTGGGCAATATGGCAAAAAATTAACATCTTGATTTTTATTTTTTTTAACCATTTTTAATTAGTCAACTTGAAAATGTAACTACAACATGATTCAAAAAACTTGTTCTTTATTAACCCTCTAGTTAAACGAAATTCTATTTTAAGTGCAGCACACATGTAGTTAAATATCTTTGCAGAAAAGATGCATGAACTACATCTTGTACACACTCGTCTTATACATATATGTTAAAAAATAATGTGAGCAAAATGCTTTAAAACAATCTCAAATGTCAAGGTAATTCAAATGAAGAGGTGTAACACCACTAGACTATTATTAACTACAAATGTTCTGTAAAAACAATGAACAGCAGCTTTCAGCCTGTCACCATGATGCAAACATGAAATATCAGACATACAGTAGTAGTTCTTCAGAGGTTTTTTTTAATTATTTATTTGCGCTGCTTTACATTATTTTTTTCTACGTAAGCACGGACATGTTTGACTGTTGCACTCATGTCTCATGCAGTGTCTCATGCATGAAACGGCATTCTAAAAATGTGGCGCTCAAGTTAAAAGTTCACTCCCATCTTCTTGCATGTTTTTCTTATTCAACTACGTGTGTTGCGTCTTTGTCAACACAAAAGTGCATTCTGTGTGAACGGCGCCTAGTGATATGAGTCCTAGATGAATCCTTAAAGCTGCTGAATTTATTCATTTTCTCTTTTTTCTTTTGTTCTTTGATTAATAGACACCACATCAGCTGGGTTATTAGCTTATTTGGCTGCTATTGCTTTAAGAAAACACGATGCATGGTGGGGGGTGAAAACTTTTTGAATTTGAAGATCAAGGTAAATTGTGCTTAATTTGTCTTCCGGGAAACACGCAGGTATCTTCTGTTGCTTCTGAATGGCAGTACTAAATGGGGAAAAAAATGATACTTCAACAAATTAAGAAAAATCTGGACATCTTTATTCTGTTCAAAAGTTTTCACCCCCCAGCTCTTAATGCATTGTGTTTCCTTCTGGAGCATTAGTGAACGTTTGAAGTTTTTTTTAATAGTTGTGTTTGAGTCCCTCAATTGTCCGACAAGATGGATCTCAAAATCATACAGTTACTGCTGGAAAGGGTTCAAATATGCAAAAGATGCTAAAGAATCTGCAGGATCTGGAGGATTTTTCTAAAGAACAGTGCTCAGTTTAACAGAACAAACGAGGGACTCGTGAACAAACATCACAAAACAAACAAAAAAAAAAAAACAGTCATAGATTATCCAGGTAACCACACACAGTATTAAGAACCAAGGGTTCCGAAACTTTTGAAAGGGTTTTTTTTGTTTTTAGTAATTTCAACTTTTTTTTTTGATCTTGTGGACTATATGTAAAATATCTTACTTAGGACAGTACTAAATAAAAAAAAATAACATGCATTTTGTATGATCTCTCTTATTTTGTTAAAATTATTCACATTTTCACAGATTCTTCAAGAGTTTCCTAAATTTTTGCATAAAACTGTATGTATTCACACCGGGAGATGTCAGTATAAATTCTAAAACATATACAAAATTTACAAAACATCAAGTGATTTCAGTCATACTGTATGTCAGTGCTACTTCTAAAATCCAAAAGGAAAAATATAGTAACTGCAAAGTTCCCATCGTCCTTGTCACCACAGGCAGCGATGCTGACTCGCTCTTTCTCTTCAAGGTTACGCATTCAGTAGCCAGTGACGAGAGAGAAACAGGAAGACAAAACGTACGTCCAAAACACAGTGTTACTTTTCTTTTTACTGCCCTTGATAACTTCACCTGTCGAGCCAGCAGGACACATTCATAATTCATCTCTGAAAGTAGACTGGATGTTACTGGTCTCGCCTAGAGTCAGAAACTGAGGATAGTTACACTTAGCCTATATCCTGCAGAATGCATTTAGGCTAGAACAGCATTGCAGCGTGGCCCTCAAAGAGATGATACAGTCAAAAATCCCAAATGTGTGTTGCCTAAGACTATGCAAGAGCCTCACAAGAGAGATTGTGTACTAAACTGGCCCAATTTTTCTAACCAACCATTATGTATGTACTGGACATTTTACATGCATAGACTTGAGTTAACAGTTATGCAGATGCCAGTTGCAAACAATATTACATGGTGCATTAAATATTTTATCAGTTCATGCATTTTCTGGGAATCAGACCTATTGTGTTGCTAGTGGCATGATGTACTGTCATTTTTTTTTATTGTGCATATTGCTTTTGTAGGAATACCACAGCTGCTGTAGTTCTTGTCCTTGGAGTTCTTGATTTAACTTTTTAAAGCAGAAACCCTTTTTGATGTAACAGACAATCTGATTCATTATTGATGTTTTATTTATGCATCAAAAAGGCTCGTCCTTTTTTTGGCAGTCGTGTTAGCAAAAATAGTCCCTTTTCTTAAAAAGAAAAACAAAATGTGCTTAATTTCTTACCTCCTCTTCATTTTCCCCTACTGTTTCTGCTGTCATCACCTCCTCTTGCTGTATTTTTCTTTTTAACATGTTCTTATCCTCATTTGTCAAAGCTGTGACCTTTCGAAACTCACACAGGGGTTGGATTCAAACTTTAATTGGTCAGAATATGACAAGTTCTTTAGTTGAAATGACCGCTTTGGACCTCGTAATTACGAATCGGTTCTGAATGCTCCGTTAGTCATTAATATCCAAGCTTTCAAATGCGAGCTTATATGTCTGTTATGAGTTGTTTTGTTGAATTCATTTTAAGGTGTATAATTGAGACTGTCGGTACTGGCTGTTTCTTTGAAACGAGCTGATCCAAATTTAGTTAATTACCCAGGTCTCCACAGGACTCACACAGCCCTTTTGTCTATCTTCCTCCCCATGGTGAGATTCTGGTTGACTGAGTCCAGATAGCAATTAAGATGCATATGAAAATTTAAACGCGTCTGCTTGAGATCATTTGGAACACTGAGTCAATAAACACAGCACAACATTACTCTTGGCTTCCGGCAACTCATTTTCCAAAAATAATTGGCTGACGAGGTTTTTCGCGTTGTTTTTACAAGCTCTCTTGTATCTGTTTTGCTTATTCCCATGTCTGTTCCTCAAGGACTGTGAGCTCCAGTGCTGGTGGGGGGCTTAAACGAGTCATATTCCTAAAGGAAACCCTTTCCTCTTTGTGTTTTGAAGCTAAGCAAGAGTGCAAAAGACTTTTATGCTTTGTGCTGCGAATTTGGCTTCATATTTTTGCAGGTGCCTTAATTAACAATATGGGGATTGAATTTCATGCTCTTTGGTCCTTCTGCCACTGCGTGAGTGTTACTGACAGACTCTGAGATTGACAGGTACAAATAATAAGGCATAAAATTCAACCTTTGTTCACTGTGAAATCTCAATGGTATGTAGTTTCTACACTTTTCACGAATTTCAAAAGGTGAAGAGTGTAATAGGTTTTGAAAAGTATGTTTTTGTTTCCAGCTTAATATGCAGAGACAAGTACCAGCCCTACTTAACAACACTGGTTAAGATTTTTTTTTTTTTTTTTTGTTTTAATAATTATTGTAAATTTAGAAAATATTAATGTTTATGATTTATTTATACACACACACACAAGTTCTAAAGTTTGGGGTCAGTAAGATTTTATTTTGTTTGAATAAATAGTTGTTTTAGTAATAAATAGTTATTTAGCAAGGAAGTATTGATCATTAGACTAACCATAAGTAGATCACTAGTGACAGTAAGGATGATTTCCATTTTTTTTTAAATGCTGTTCTTTTGAACTTTCTATTCATCAAAGAATTATTGTTTTTACCAAAATATTAGGCAACACAACCTTTTTCATTAATTGATAATGTTACATGAGCACAAAATCTGATTATTTTAAATTGTGGTAACATTTCACAGTATTTTGTTGTTTTTTATTTAAATAAATGCAGCTTTTAAGCATAAGAGATTTCTTTTCAAAATTATTACTGAGAAAATGTAATTTTATGAAATATTATTGCTATTTAAAATAGCTATTTTCTATTTTAATATACTTTTAAAATAGAATTTATTCCTGTGACGCAAAGCTTCATTTTTAGCATCATTGCTCCAGTCTTCAGTGTCACATGATCTTTCAGAAATCATTCTAATATGCTGATTTATAGTCAGTGTTGGAAACAGTTCTGCTGCTTAATAATTTTTTGGGAAAAGTTGATACTTTTTTTTACTTGGATGAATAAAAAGTTAAAAAGGACAGCATTTATTCAAAACAGAAATTTTGTGTTAAAATACACACTACCATATATATATATATATATATATATATATATATATAATTTTTTTTAAGAAATAAATACTTTTATTCAGGAAGGCTGTTAAAATTGGTAAAAAGAAATAGTAAAGACTTCATGTTTTATTTATCAAAGTATCCTGAAAAAAAGTATCACCGGTTCCAAAAAAATATTAAGCAGCACAACTGTTTCCAACATTGATAATAAATCAGCATATTAGAATGATCGTGTGACACTGAAGACTGGAGTAATGGCTGATTGAAAAATTCAGTTGCGTCACAGAAATAAATTATATTTTAAGTATTTTAAAATTGGAAACCTATATTAGAAATTGCAATAATATTTCACAATATTACAGTTTTTTCTGTATTTTGGAACAAATAAATGCAGCCTTGATGAGCATAAGAAACTTATAAAAAACATTAAAAATCGTACTGATCCCAAACTTTTGAATGGCAGTATATATAATGTAACAGTCATAAATAATTTAACAGTCATAAGGATACAATCCCACACCAGCCTAAATATCATACACTCTTCATCTCTCTCCTCCGACAAGGCGTTGGGTCTGGGGTATCTTGTTTTGTCAGTTTTTAAATTAGTTTGAAATGGAAAGAGCTCTCGTTCCTCTCAAGAGGCTTAACAAGTGCTATGAGCGAGTCTGTCATAGTATGTTCTTTCCCTCTCTCGTATTGTTGTCGTACATTTCTCTTTGTTTCTGCCCGTATTTACAACCCTGTTACATTGAATTCATGCATTTAGAGTATGAGGCTCAATTAGCGTGTGGATCAGTTAAAATAAGTGTTTTATAAAGTGTTTATGTGCTCTAATAGCATGCTTGATATGGTTTTTGTGAGGGCTTGATTTGAAATGCATTAGCTGGGTGCTCAGGGAGCCTGTTTAATTGCTGTCAGTGGTGGACTGTATTTCTGCCTTAAGGCAAGCACCGATGTCTGTTTCAGCTCACCTGCTGATCTCACAACCCATCTGTTCAAGGATCTGTGTATTTACTACATGTACAATGCTTTATACCGTGTTTGCATTCTTGTGATAAAGAGCTTGACTATATGGTTTGTGTGTATGCATTCAAAACATGCAGCTGTCTTGTAAATATGTATAAATCTATTAGCATTTGTTAAACAGGCTCTTTGCCTTAGAGGTGGTTTCCCTGCATAAAACAGACGATGTTGGCAGATGACTGTCTGTGCCTAAGGCTCTGACTTGACTGGGTTGTGTTAACCTTTGGCTGGGTGAATGATATCGCTGAACATGTATAAACCCACTGCGTCTTTAATGTTGTTTATTGATATGTTTCACTTTTTTCCTTTTTGTGTGGGTCCTGTGTTTGAACTAGGGCTGTTAAATTCGAGTACTCAAACTTTAAAATGTAGTTTTAGCTTTTCTGTCATACAGAAATGGCCAAATATTAAAGATTCAGTGGACATGTGAATTACATGTTGTTGAGTCAATATTAAACAAGGATTAGATTGTGCTGTAAAGTGTAAAAACAATCGTTAGGACATTGGCGCCCTCTGCAGGCATTTCTTATAATGCGTAATGTACATTAGCTCTATTGTTTGTAAGACATTATGTATTTTAACAGTTTTGTTCAATAAAACCACAAGATTACTTGCTTTTGATACTTAATTTTAACTAACTAACTAACTAACTAACTAACTAACTAACTAACATTATGATTGACTCACTGCTATTTATGTATTTTAAGTCATTTTAAAGGCTGTGGTTTACTTGGGTCTATTTTTGTTACTACAAAAAAAAAAAAAAATAATTATCCGATTACTCGATTAATCATCAGAATAATCGATAGATTACTCGATTTCCAAAATAATCATTAGTGACAGCCCTAATATCTTTCTAAATATGCTAACTGTTCATTGTGATTTCAAAATAAAAGCTGAAACCTCAGAGTTTACACATTTTGATGTCTACATATTCAAGAAATTAAAGTGGCTGTAGCATTTCTGTGGTAAACAAATGGCTAAATATTAAAGATTAACTGGACTTTTCAAATAAATGTTTAGTCAAAATTAAACAATCATTAGGCTGATTGGAAGTTGGCTCCCTCTGTAGTCATTTGTTAAAATGCGTAATGTACAGTATTTCTATTGTTTATAATACATTAATAGCAGAAACAAATGGCTAAATATTAAAGATTAACTGGACATTTGAAATAAATGTTGTTTAGTCAAAATTCTACAATCCCTCTGCATTCATTTGTTAAAATGTGTAATGTACATTAGCTCTATTGTTTATAAGACAGTATGTATTTTATCCGTTTTGTTCAATAAAACCACACGATTACTTGCTTTTTATACTTAATTTTAGTTAATTATGATTGCCTCGTTGCTATTTATATGTATTTTAAGTCATTTTAAAGGCTGTTGTTTACTTAGGTCTATTTTTGTTATTACAAAAAAATGTATAATTATCAGATTACTCGATTAGTCGTCAGAATAATCGATAGATTACTCGATTTCCAAAATAATCATTAATGACAGCCCTAATATCTTTCTAAATATGCTAACTGTTCATTGTGATTTCAAAATAAAAGCTGAAACCTCTGAGTTTACACATTTTGATGTCTACATATTCAAGAAATTAAAGTGGCAGTAGCATTTCTGTGGTAAACAAATGGCTAAATATTAAAGATTAACTGGACTTTTCAAATAAATGTTGTTTAGTCAAAATGAAACAATTATCCGGCTGATTGGCAGTTGGCTGCCTCTGCAGTCATTTGTAAAAATGCATAATGTGCAGTATCTCTATTGTTTAAAATACATTATAAGTTTTTTTGTAAAAGTTTTGTTCAATAAAACCATATAATTACTTGGTTTTGATTATTTGAACTAATTATTATTGCCTCATTGCTGTTATGTATTTTAAGTAATTTTAAAGGTTATTGTTCACTTAGAATGTTTTATTACCACAAAAAATTAATTCTAGTTATCTAATTACTTTGATTAATCGTCAGAATAATTGACCAATTACTCGATTATCAAAATAATCGTTAGTGACAGCCCTAGTTTGAACAGTGTAATTTAGCAGGTAGCTGAGACTTAGTCTTTAAGACACCTGCTGGAGTAGAAATAACAATTTCTGTCAGTTATGTTATTAGAAATTACAGAAATCTCAGTATTTTTCACCTTGGTTTACTCCGAAATGGTTTAAATTGATATTTACTTTTAACGTAAAAATATACTGCATAAAAACTCTTTGAGAAATGTTGTAAATGAAAGGTCTGATTCAGTAATTCGTTTGCATTAAGGGACAGTTTGAGCTAATTGAGGCTGATACAAATTTATAATCTAGGATCATTTTTGTTACTGAAGTTTGTAGCAGACATACTATTTTAAAAAAATCTGTTTTAACAAGATCATCATGGATCTATAATGTGAATACTCTATAAATCTGCAGGATATGTGGGGTCAAGACAGCTCTATTGAGATGAAACTCATAATGAATGAAACTCTTTAATATCAATGTGGTGATTCAGTGTATATCTAGTTGACCCAATTTTTATGTATGATTTGAATGAATTGCATGTTTAAATGTGTTCCCAGAAAGTTTTTTTTTTTTAGTGTGGATGCAGAAGTGTTTTGTAAGTTTAACTGGCATTTCCAAACGGAATCTCGACTGTTATTAAAAGGTCTCTGTATTATTCTAGTTGCTTCAATGATTTTGATTCTTTCCGTCCCACTTGTATAAGCACACACACTTTCTCTTTCTCCTGCATTTCATTTATCTTTGTTGGTGGCTGTCTGCGCTCTGGCATCAGGTGCTTATTTGAGGTCAACTCTACCTGAATGCCATTTCACTCATAGATCAGATCTATTTCTTCAGCCAACACTGCCATGGATAAAAGCCACGTGAGGTTGCCTTGGAAACTGTCAGGGCTGTTATGAATGTTGTCTCTTTGTGAATTGATTCACATTTCCATTTTTTTTTTCTCTGTTGCTCTTTGTGTCACTCTCAGTTACAATCAGTTGCAATATTTGAGGGTTGAGACTTATTTATTTATTTAAACTGATTGAATCCTCTGCGTGTCTGGCCGCATCCAGCCTTGACTTTATAACAGCAGTCTGCATTTACATAGTTCTAGGTAGTTGGATCTTCATTTTCGTGTTTGTTGAAAAAACATGGGACTAGACTTGCTGTGACATTCATTCAACAAATACAAATTGACTTTATCACAAATATATATAGTATGTGTCCACTGTGTGATAATATAACGGTTCTGATAATATAAGAAGTAGTGCTGTCAAAATTAGCGTGTTAACGCAGGTTATTTATTTTCCCAGTTTAACGGCGTTAAAATTATATAACGCAATTAACACAGGGGGCGTGGCTAGGTTTGACCACCCCACTCGCAACTGCTGTTTCTATCTCTGTTTTCTTGACAAGAATGGCGTTTATTTAGTCTCAGAACGTCGTTGCGACTTTAGAGACGCACACTTCTACTTCACTGTAGCGCCAGGCGCTAGTCAAAAATATTAGGAAAAATGAAACAATTTCCTAGAGACATCAGTAATATTGGTATCAGTGATACTCACCCTCAGTTAGGGCTGCCACTAATGACTATTTTTATATCAATTAATCTATCAACTAATTTATTGATTAATCGATTAATCTAAGTGACTAATTTCCCACCCAAAAAAATCAACAAACTTATTTCAGAGAAAAATGTAAGCACACAGTCTTTCTGGGGAAAATAAAAAAATAAAAAATAAAAAATTTTTTGGAATCCAGAAAAGTAATGGAAAACAGAATTTGGTAAAAATAAAAATGTAAAACTCAATTAATTAGGCTTTTTGAATAAATGTAATTTAACCATTAAAACAGAATATAGAAAAATTAAAATGGAAAAAATAAAAAAGGAAAAAACTGATTTCACAGGGCCCTATAATTATAATTCTTTTATTGTGGTAATAAAAATAGATGTATGAAGATATGAGAATGTGAAGATTGAATATGAAATAATGTAAAAGTATATTTAAAATAGGGCTGCAAAATGATTAATCGCAATTAATCGCATTCAAAATAAGAATTTGTGTACGTACTATATGTGTGTGTGTGGTGTATATTAATGTATATAATAAAAAATAATTTGTATGTGTATATATGTATATGTATGGGTGTGCACCTGGTATTCATCACGTTATGGGGACCAAATGTCCCCACAAGGATAGTAATACCAGTAAATTTTGACCTTGTGGGGACATTTGTGAGGTCCCCATGAGGAAACAGGCTTATAAATCATGCACAATGAGTTTTTTTGAGAAAGTAAAAGTGTGCACAGTCTCCTGTGAGGGCTAGGTTTAGGTGTAGGGTAGGTGTAGGGCGATAGAAAATACGGTTTGTACAGTATAAAAACCATTACGCCTATGGAATGTCCCCATAAAACATGTAAACCCAACATGTGTGTGTGTGTGTGTGTGTGTGTGTGTGTGTGTGTGTATATATATATATATATATATATATATATATATATATATATATAGTGTATATATAGTATATATATATATAGTACACACACATACATTATGTAAACATAAACTTTTATTTTGAATCTGATTAATCATGATTAATTGTTTTGCAGCCATAATTGAAAAACTTTAATATTAGGTGGGATTAAACTTGATTAATCACAATTTCAGAAAAAAATTGTGGTTAGTGGTGCGATTAATTTGATTTTTTTTTTTGTAATTTTTAATCAATTGACAGCACTAATAATAAGTTATGGAATAACAGAGAAAATCTTTTCTATGCTTTTCTGATTCTTATTGAAGACAAAAACAAGGTCTCTAATCATACTGCTGACCCTGTTGTTTCCATATTTCAGCTGAGACACCCTCATTCATTATTCATTATGGTTTTTGGAGCGTAGCTCCAAATATGGGTATACTGAGACAGTGTCCAGCTTCCTCACTGTTTGATCAGATGCTCTCAAACAGGATGTGATGGGCCAGAAAAACAGTTATTGAGTATGTACAGCAATTGATTGAGTCAAGTCTGGATCAGCCAGGGAGGAACTGATGTCTCCCTTTTAATTAACCCGCTTGTAGCTTCAGACTATCTGTCAATACAGCGGCCAGCCCTGTGTCTCATTGAACGTCATTGTAAGACTGTGTAAATAAGCTCGCCCCATTGGGACAAATTGTTTGATATTTGTAATCTGCTCAGTAAACGGCGCCCTTGCAGTTGATGTGTGTTCTGTATTACTCGCTGCTGGTTTAATTTAGGTGTATGGAAGCAGATCTGCGGTTGGTGCAATGGTAGAGTCGCCTCATGGAAAGTCTGGTCAATTAACTACCGTCCAGCACTGTGGAGTCTCACACTTTCAAAGCCGAGATTTCACACCAATGTCTAACCAAGAAATAACAGACAATGAGGCAAACGAGCTCCACTTTTTCATTTACATCCCTCCAGACGCTTATGCACAAACATAATTCTGCTATTAGGTTTTTCGCCAAAGTGCTACATTGAAAAACAGAAATTAAATGTAGCAGTAAGGAATAATAGCATCTCTGTGAAGCTTTTCTGTGGGGAACCATAAAGACGGGGGAATATGTCATAATGACAGAGTTGGTTGTTTTGCTCCATCTTCTATAATGAGGCAGGAGGATGAAAGAGACTACTGTCTATCACCAGGCTGCAGTATATTCAGGAACTAATCAGTAAATTTGTGATTTTAATAGAACTTATATTTTTGTTGCTTGACTGGTGGGTCAAGCCCATTTAACTTACAGCTTGAGCACAGCTAGCTGTAAAAATGCTTGGTGCTTCTACATGTTTTAGTTTGTCTTGTGATTTATCTACAGATGTGATTTATACATAGATGAGTTTTAATTAAGAGAGAGCTATTAAGCAT
Organism: Labeo catla; assembly: GCA_012976165.1. Lineage (NCBI taxonomy): Eukaryota > Metazoa > Chordata > Actinopteri > Cypriniformes > Cyprinidae > Labeo > Labeo catla. The sequence continues at coordinate 1,431,497 of VONZ01000001.1, forward strand.
TCAATAAAATGACATCATACTTTGTCTTGATTCACTTCTATTGGCTGTCTGTGCGGATAGTTCTTCTGCTAAAAGCCTTATTTATCACAGTAATGGAGAACCCCCACCAACTTTCCCATAAATGCAGAACTTTTTGGCTTTAGTATCTCATGAGGCATTTTTCCCTGGATAGAAATGTCAAACTTTTTCAGCAGATTCTTTCTCAGGGCCTTTTCCTTACAACATCTATTAATGTTGCCAAATAATTTGATGTGATTTGTTTTTCATTCATGCCCACCTACAGCAATGCAGCAATTATACTTAATAGATTTTTTTGAGTTGAGTTGAGTTGGTTGTTTGGCATTTGATTCTTTCCCTTATTTTCAGTCTGTGTATAGAATTGATATCTAGAGAATAATCTATACTCTATTGATTTCTTTTTCGGCTCAGTGTTATTTGTACATCTGATGTATTGCCTGTCTCCTCCTTTCTTCCCTTCCCTGTGATTTTGACCCTTCACAGACTTTCCAGCGAGGTTATTTGAGCTCTATTGATCTTTTCTTCGTCTAAGATCCTATTACTTTCTGGGTGTGTATGCGCGTTATATATATATATATATATATATATATATATATATATATGATTGTATGTGTTTGTATATATAATTCTTTTCCTTTTTTTATTTTAAAAGATCATTAGATAAACTGTTCTCTGGCAATCCATCAGTGTTCTACAGGCTTCTATTGACTCGCGGTCTAAGCCATTAATAATTATTGCATTTTCTCCTCTGCTGCAAATTTAATGTGGATGCAGTTTCCTGCTAGCGAGGTTTTTAGCCCTCCAGACATTCATTTAGAGGTGTTCGTTCTCCTGCCTCTATCTGGCTAGCACCCCGAGACACTGAGCTCTCCAATCGAGAGTTGTTTTTCAAGCTCTGAGGATACACACAGCAGTCTTTTGCTTTTGCTTAACCTGAGAGCACAGCCGTGGAGTTTACTTGAGGTGAATTCCATGTAGTTATTTGTAAAGGGAGTAAAACAAATATCTACACTTGGAAATAAAACATAGACTTAATATCTGACCATTATTCTTGGTGAACTGGTACACTGGTATGTTTTTGTTAATATGTTTTGTCTAGTATTTGTGTGATTGTATATTAATAGGGATGTAGTGATAGCAGAATCTCACAAAACGATAATATTGTGATATGAAGTCCAAACAATATTTATTGCGATATTTAAAAAAAAAAAAAAAAAAAAGACAAATTACGTTTTGTACATTTTAAAGTTAAATTATTCTGTCTAATGCACTTTGAGAGTTCAAAATAAGAGATCCAACCCATGTTCTTGACTAAGAAAATTTAAGTCAGAAAAAGTCTGACTGAACTTTAAAGGGGACTCAACCCTCTTTTTAGTAATATACTGTTTCATTTACATTCAATATACTGTCTCAGTTACATTCACACTGGTGTTTTAGAAGAGATGTTTTAAATTTGGACTGCACTGTGAAAAACAATTTGTTGATTCCACTTCAAGTAATTTGTTACCCGGCTGCCTTAAAATTTTAAGTTCAGTCACCTCAAAAAGTTTAGTCAACATGAAATGTTAAGTTGTACTAAGTGATAACTTAGATATTTGAGTTCATTCAACTTAAAATGTTAAGGCTGCTGGGTAACAAGTCCAGCTTTTAAGTTTAACATACCAAATTGTTTAGTCAACTCAAATATCAAAGTTTTCACTTAGTACAACTTAACATTTTAAGTTGAACTTATTTGAGTTGACTGAATTTAAAATTTTAAGACTGCAGGATAACATTTTTTTTAAATTGACTCAACAATTCAGCAATTCATACTGCACTTTTAAGCTTTAGTTTTGACAGAAATGATTTTGACAGCTGTTTTGACGGAAAACTCCAGCTTTAGTAAAAACAGGCTTACAAAAATGCGTCTCACTAAAATCACTGGATCATGAGCTTATTGCTTGAGCGATGTGTGCGCTTTGCTTTGAAACGTGCTGTAAAAACTGTCTTGATGAAGGAATAATCCATATTGTGCTTTCGGTTTAAGTTTGTTTGACAAATACTTTGCCAGAGCATTATGTCCCAAAACACAGCTTTAAACACCTTGTATGTTAGAATATTTTAAAGATCTACACTTTTTGCTTGGAAGACCTACGTGTAAATCATTTTGTCATATCATCATGTAATCACATTAATATTGAGACAGTTTTGCTGTCGCGATACCACGATATTGATAATATTGTTACATCCCTATAAACTCACATCAATTTTTCATATACATTTTTATCTACTTATTTATGTAACTGTTAATCGGGATAATGTACAGTCGACTGTGCATTATATCAAAATAAACAGATAAAATCTTTTTTTTCAGCCTGAAGTCAACTTCTCATACATATTTTATATAGGATAAAGTATCGAAGTTTCGTCTCTTCCGTGTCAGTCTTCAACTCCCATTTATGACGGCACACGTCGGCATCACTACTTCTCAAACTGTCACTACTTCTGCAGCTTGCACTGCCTAAACTTAATCTACTCTTAACACCTTTTTGACAGCAGCGCTGGGTAGGATCAGTCACCCAAAGCAGCAAACTCGGTTTATCGCTAACATATGGCAGCTGCTATATCATTACCACTGCCCTCGTTCATTCAGTAGTCAGCAGGTGAAAAAAGTTGTCTTTATTTCATGAGCGGTGATAGATGAGCCTTTCTGATAGTGGATGAAGTCTGATATTGATGGTCTAACTGGATGCTTACCAAACCCAAGAACTTCCCTGAAGAAAGTGCTTAGCTAGTGATACGACTCCCGGTGCGGGTATGAGAGCGGTAAAACGATCATGTTTTTCAATAGGTACAAGATAGGAAAAATGATGCAAGTGACTGAAAACTTGCAAAATGCACTTCCTGAGCATACAGTATATCGACTTTGCAGATCAACTCACTTTTTAACCTTGGTGTGAACTCAGCAGATGTTACAATATTTGTGTGTGGTTGATCGTCCAGAGAAATCATGATAGGTACTCAGTGGTTGTTCGTAATTCTTCTTAATGTAGATAAATATGCAGCTAAAAAATGTGGTTGTTCATTTGCTCTTCTCAGCAGATGTTTATAATGTGTTTGTTTTTAAATCAACTGTTCTGGCTCAGTGGGTTCTTTTTAAGAAGAGTGCTGTACTCCAGGCCTTTGTCTTATAAACATGGTAATCTCTCCCGTTATAACAATGCTTTGTTGAAACAGATAAATAGTAACTAGTTGTGGAAAACTAGGCTAAACCTAGGAGAGATGCTTACTGGCAAACACTCCAAAAAATGTCTTTACTTCTCACATAGATTCTTGTAAAAAATTTGTTGAAACACCAGCATTTTACTAACAACATGCCATCTTTGTCAACTCTTTGTTGCATTTTTTTTTTTAGTAACCTCTGCCTTACTTTTTCTTGCTTGCCTGAGGAAGCTGGCTGACAACTTTTTGAGTTGAATGACTAACCAGTGTTGATGAGATAAACTTTTTTTTTTTTTTACTTTATCACAGGAGCTCCTATCTTGATGTTCTCTTTGCTTTTTGAAAATGCTTGCATCATTGTGGAACGAGAGGAAGCTTGTTTGTTTAGTTGTGCACATGAAGGAAGGAGGTTATTAAAAATGTGTAATATGAGCTTTCAAATAGCCCAACATCTGAATATTGCATCTTCCCTACTACACTATTTGAGAGAAGTCGCTTATGCTCACAAAGTCTGGATTTATTTGATTAAAAATACAGTAAAAATAGAAATATTGTGAAAGATTATTACAGTTTAATTCCTGTGATGGCAAAGCTGAATTTTAAGCAGCTATTAGCAAGTCTTCGGCATTACATTATCCATCAGAAATCATTCTAATATGTGACCCTTGACCAGCAAACCGGCACGGGTACGTTTTTAGCAATAGCCAAAAAAACATTGTATGGGTCAAAATTATCGATTTTTCTTTTATGCCAAAAATCATTAGGATATTGTTCCAATGTTCCATGAAGATGTTTTGTAAATTTCCTACCATAAATATATCAAAATGTAATTTTTGATTAGTAATATGCATTGCAAAGAACTTCATTTGAACAACTTTAAAGGCGAATTTCTCAATATTTTGATTTTTTTTTTTTTTTTGCACCCTCAGATTACAGATTTTCAAATAGCTGTATCTCAGCCAAATATTGTCCTGTCCTAACAAGCCATACATCAATCGCAGCTTTCAGATGATGTATAAATCTCAATTTAAAAACCCTTTTGACTGGTTTTGTGGTCCAGGGTCACATATGCTGATTTGATGCTTTTTTTTTCTGGATTCTCTGATGAAAATAAGGTTAAAAAGAAGGTTAAAAAGCATATTTCATAACTTTATAATCAACAACAAAAAAATGACTGACCTTAAACTTTTGAATGGTAGTTTGTCAGTAGCAGTATGTCAAATATCCAAATATTCAGTATAGCTTTTTTCCAAGTAGATTTATAGGGCATGTTTCTATTAGGGATATTTTGGGTATTTCATTAGTTTTGGGATTTAATGCAAGAATACAATTTTCAACATATCCCACCTGTACTTCATAAACACTCATGTTCAGCAAACACACTTGTGCATGATTCACAAATCATAGCTCACCAATTTAAAAAGATGGCTTATGTAGGGTTTTTTGGCTTGGAGCTTGCTCAGCACTTCATTATTATGTGCTCCTGACGATGCTGTTTCTTGAAAGCAGCCTATCCCTGCTCTCCGCAGATACTTTGAGACATGACCCTCTCTTCTGAGCCCTCAATAACACCCTGCACTGCAGTCTGATCAACTTTCTAATGAAAACCTGCCCTCAATAGCCCCTCGTCACTATAAGACTGCTTAAGTGGCATCAGATGACATCTAGTTTAGTTTGAACATCTTTGACATTTAGTGAAATTGAAATTCTGTAGATTTATTAGCAGCCAATTTCACTTTCCTCTGTGTGTTTTACCCGCAGCTCAAGTTCTCATTCACCTATTTGTTTTTAAATATAGCCAATGTCCTGTTTGTAATGCTGTATGTCTTAAAATGAATATTTTATATCTGTATTAATTTGTAAATGGTAATGAAGAGCCTTCAAGTTCATGTCTGTGTTTTCATCATTAATTTATGGTTTGGTTCTCGACACACACACATTATAACCCTGGCAGCTCTGGAATAAGATTTGATTTTACAGAAATGTTTTCCTGTAGCTAGATGTTGCATCAAATTAATTTTTGCTTTCCTCTTTCTCTCGGGTAGGTCTAAATGTTTTTGTTTGCAGTATCTATCACACGTTTTTAATGGTGCACTAGATTAATGGCATCCATTTCTGCTGTCAGGATTGCTTTTAGCCCTCTCTGACTCCCTCATTACGTGCCCAGCGAATGGCACAGGAAAATCACTCCACAACTCTACAATGAGAAATGCAGCTCACATGTAATTTGAAGTGTGGAGGAAGAAAACGGTACAGCTGCTTTGCTTATGTATATGTGTATGTATGTGTATATATTTATCACATCTTTGATGTGAAAGGGCTTTTATGGTAGTATGCTATTTTGAACATACCTGTAGCTTCAAATTTTGATGCTTACGTGTTGTATACATATGCCCTAAGCGTGCAACCTTAAGAATTCATACCATTAGTCAGTCTCATGACCTCTCCAGATCAATAAGAGTGAACATGCTGTCTGTTTTTCTAGAATCATGCATAGATCAATACAATTTTCTGCTGTGTCCCTTTGGACTGAAGTGCAGAATGTGATTTGTGGGAGTCCGTGTCTCGTTTGAAAGAGGAGCAGCGTCTGTGGAGTCTGTGCTGGGTCAGGACTATCTTATTACATGAACAGTCTGAGTATTTGTCATGCGTCAGCTTTTCATTGCATGAAGGGCCTCCCAGGTGCAGGTCATCGAGTGTAACTATGCCAGACTCATTTTGGTAATGTAATACAGTTATTTGAAGCCCTACAGGATGTTGCAGTATAGCGGGCTCATTAGTTATGTGTATTTACAGCATACAATTCATTTGAATCCTCCTTCCCAGCACTAACAAGGCAACATGACTCATGTCTAGGTGGAATGTGTTTTTTTTTTTCCAAATTGTGGGACACAATCAAATTTCAAGCATTGTAATCATGTGACTACTGCCCATTCTCACATTTATCAAACTGAAAAAAGATTTGGCTGTCAAATTGATTAATTGTGATTAATCACATGCAAAATAAAAGTTTGTGTTTGCATAAGAAGTAAATCCAGTTATTTCTAAACAGTCCTCATATAAAGAGAGTATGTATAACAGGTAAGTGGCTCCATAAAATGTTTACAGACCTTGACTCTGTCCAGTACAGCATCATTTCTGTTAATGTTGGTTTAGATGCATAAATCAGTTTGTAGTATGCTAACATCGGCTAAAAATACTTGACCCAGTGTTTCACACTATACTTCAAACATTCCTGAAGATGTTTGTAAGGAATGTTGTTGGCTGCCTCCAGTATAGCAGATGCCTCATTCTCACACGTTTAGCAAACTGGCAAAATTTCAGTTACTGGGTAACTACACATTAGATAGCGCCCTTTTTTGTTGACGTTAAGAAGACTTGTAGCAATGGGCTGTGATACCTCTCTGGTCCTTGACTTCACCACTGACCTTTGAACTTAGATGTGATAAATCACACTCTGTATTTACAAATGCGTGTAAAGGGTGCAAAGAGGTCACCTTGTCTGCTTTATCCTGCTTGTTTAGCTGGACAGTTCATTTAAAGTAATTCTGCATAGATTTTTGGAGATTATTTAGAGGAACTTGACTACATTGGAGATATTAATGAACAGTCAGTCATTGATTTATTTTGTAAATCACTAACTGGGTTTCCATCCAAAGTTGCAGATTTATGTGCAAAATAGGAATATCCAACCTGGTCTCATGGCAATTTGTACATTTTTGTCAAGGTGGCTAATTTGTACAAATTTGTACGACCTCAGAAAAATATTAGTATTTTACGAAGTGGCTAATTTGTAGGAATTTCTACGTAGGACCATACCTAACCCTGCCCCTTAACTTAACCAAATTAGCCACCTCATAAAATACGTACGAATTGGCTGTGAGATAGTGTTGGAATATCGCATAAAACGTGAAAAAACACTGTTTCCATCCAGTGAATCAAAGAGAACAAAATCGTCACTTACTCCTAAACTGACTTTAAATATCATTAAGAAATGTATGTGAAATGTAGTCCACTGAATATAATAATTTTCATATAGAAACCCAGAGCCTGTGCTACACAAGCTTTTGTGCTTAAAAAGTATAAAAAATTTTATTTTCCGAAAAAATTGCAGATTGTTTTGCTAGATAAGACCCTTCTTCCTCACCTGGGATCGTTTAGAGCGCTTTGAAGCTGCATTAAAATACATTTTGGAAGTTCAAAATCGGGGCACCGGGGTGAGTAAATTATTTGTGAGTTGTTGTTCTGGAAGTGGACTTCTCCTTTAATTTATTTACAATTGATCAACTTACCTAAGATGTGATACAGAGTAAACATGAAAGCTCAAATGTGTGTGTGTGACATGCTAGAACCAGTTTAGCTTTGGTCACATAGTATTTGCACTTGCATTTTAAACAATCAAATATTAATTTAATTTGAATGAAGCAACAGTTTTGCTATATTAATTTTAGCATCAATAATATGAAGATAATGTTTCTGTCGTGCCGCCGACATCTAAATGAAGCAGCTGAGAGAGAGCGACATTTATATTTAATGCTTTTTCTTTGAATATCTGAGTATGAAATCCTGAAACAATCGGAGAGAGAGATAACGTGATTTTGAATACTTTGACTGTTATATGTTAGACGCTTTACAGTAAAGCAACCTTTGGTAAAATTCATTAGGTAAGCTGACCTAACAGTATTACAACACTTTTTAATGTAGGTCAATAATTAGTTATAAATGATAAATGAACTAATACATATTTAGTTCATTACTTACTAAATTGTTTTCAATTCACTTGTCTTTTTAAAGCTGGTTACTTGTCACCTATGGTATCGATACCAAGATATCACATTCTGGTATCGTATCGAAGACAAAATTATGGTATCTTGCCATCCCTAATCGTAAGCATGCCATCTTAGCCTGTTTTTTGATCTTTCTTCTTTTAGTACTTTCAACGCAAGTCATGTTTTTGAGGGAATTGATACCCACAGATTTCGCATCCTAAGTCCAATTCTGTGCCAGCTGAGATAGCGAGCAAGCTTGTTACGTCCGAAAAGCGAAACACATGGGTCATAACGGTGTATGAAATCGATTACAAGTGCTCACTGTTTTACTGCCTATAGTGTTTATTTCTGTTGAAAACTCCTGTTATATTTACTTATTGGTACATATTTTGCATTTTCCCAAAGGTACGTTTTCATCTTTCGTTTCTGATGCGATACTTCAAAATGCACATAAAAACAGGGTGATGGAAACATAGCTATCACCATACTTTCCTTCTCTTCGCATAGATGCAGGGCCATAACCACCATAGACATTGAGTATAAAATATTAAGATTAGTGTTTGTATTTTCAATATTTGATTTTGTGTAATTATATTTGGGTTCTTGCTTTGTCCACAATGTGTGTTTACGTCCATGTATGTCAACATAAGTGCTATGAAAACGTGAAAAAATGTTCATCACATGACATTTTGCATGTGTTTCATCATATTTGCATGAAAATTTGATTGTGGAATCACAAGGACAAGCAAAATTTGGGTTTGAAAAAGAAAAGTAAAATGTAATGCTTGTGATAATGAAGTAAAAATGTCAGAAATGCAGTTATCTTGCTGTGGAAAATAACTCCAGAGCTGTGGTAATTGTTTCTAAAAATAGTTATTTTAAGAAAATTCCTCATGCAATCTGTGTATAGGTCAGGGAGCATTCACTTTCTTATTAATTTTTACAATTTTATACAATTTTAGAGTTAATCATACTGAATTGATAGTCCTAGTAATTACAAAACTAGCAATTACAAATTACAAAGCTAGTAATTACTTGTAAATTGAGAGTTTAGTTTGTTCATTGTATTTTCAATGTCCATTCCACTAAACTCCGACCCTTGCTATGGTTTTGCGTGTAATCTTCCTACAAAGGCATGTGCACACACGAATCCAAACGCATAATTTGCTTTTCCCCTGGTATTCACCTGATCATATAATGACTCTCTGTCCGCTCTTCACTGTGTGTGTGGGAGGAAAGAGCTTCTCTCTCCACGTCTCTCTCTCTTTCGCTTTCTCTCTCCACTACACATATTCTTCTAAGCTAATGTTTGTTATCTTGCCTGTTCTGCTTCCTCTATGACGTCGGAGGCAGAGAGAGAGGCAGAGAGAAGAGAGGTGGGTGATTAATACACATATATACAGTATGTATAGCAGTACCAATGGCAATGTTTTGCCTTTGAACGATAATCCCTCTTGCTTTTGTTCCCGCTGTCCCTTGAGATGAACACAGCCGCTGCTAATGGATCACTGTACCGAAGGAAAGCCCTGCAAAATCTCATTAGACTGTCATTACTGAATATACTGATATTAGACTCACTTATTTTCCCTGTACAAAACACAGACGCCTTATTTGAGAGGCAGAAAGAATAGGACATTTTGTGCTCGTCGAAGCAGCATGGTAGGAAATGTGTATTTTTGTGTGCATGTGTATTTTTTATGTTTTGGGGTAAAGCAGACCGTTGTGAGCAGAATGGCACAGAAGGGAGTGAAGGGGTGGGGCTTTTTTGCTCCCCCATTCATATTATGCAAATAGCTCTGAGCCTGCATGCGTCTGATTGGCTGGCTGGATGTGTTGCTGGCTGATAGGACAGATAAAGCAGCATTCAGCAGTGAGGCGCTGAGAAGAGGAGGAGGAGAGCTTACAAGGAACAAGAAAACGAGAAACGGAAGATACAGAAGGCTTGTATGTACAAGCACAAGCAAAGAAAAGAAATACAGCTACTATTCTCTTTTAACAACCTGCATGTGCACTGATAGAAGGCAGTGCAAGCGGAAGATTGTAATGACAAGGTTGAATTTCTGACTGTACCGTTGCAGCCCCTCCGGCAGGCAGCCCATTCACAAACAGCGGACCGCTTCACGCGTGTTGACAGGGGAGAAGATGAGGAGATTCTGAGTGACACTCTTCCTGCGTGGAATTTTCATCTTGTCCCCTGATTTCAGGAGACTAATCTAGGCTGTAGTCCAGTTCATCAGGCTGAACTGAGGAAACTGAATAAAGCGGAGGAGATATGCGAAGAAAAAGCAGACAAGCAATCAGCGTGAGTGCAGCGTCTGTTTGCACCTGCCACTGAAAAGACAGCTCTGCCAGCACGGCTTTTGTCGTCCGCCTGCCTTCCTGGCGAATGAGAGACGGAGGCCTCTCGGCCGAGGGGAATGGAATCCAGCCATGCGGCTCTGACTGGAGTTGTTGTTTGCCTTGTGCTGTCAGTGGGCAGCCAGTGCCTGCATTCTCCTGCTGCTGCTACTGACTGTTTCCAGATTATCTCAAGAGTGTAGGCTGAAAATATTCTCTGCTTGCTTCCGCCCTTCCACTTTTAGCCGCTCTCAAGCTGAAGCGAGTGATAAACTTACTTACTTACTTACTTGATTACTAGGTAAATGGATGCACTGGAGGGTTAAACTTTCCTTGCAGTCCATTGCGTTTAAGACTGATTCTGCATCTCTGGAGGACTGCGCTGGCCTGAATATTTTTCTATTTTCATCCCCCGAGGTGACATTTTTATCATTAACTGTCCACCGGTAATGCAGAGGCTGTAGTTTCCATAGAAATGAAGATATCTGGGAATCTCTTGAGACTGATTGTGTCGGACTGAGGAAAAGAACTCCAGAGCTTGGGGTGAAAAGATGTTTTGATGATAGTACAGGTCGCCTGTGCTGAATGGATGAATGAAGGAAGGGTTTCAGGGAGACGCATATTTTCCAGCCATTCCTCATTCTGAGGAAGCAAAGATACCGAGAGGCACTGTTCTGAAAGCTCTCCTTTCTCTGAACCGCCTGAAGCAAACAGTGAACGGGGAACAAGAATGTTAGCCATGTGCTGAAATGCTCTCCTGCTGTCAGTTGACTTATTCAGCGTCCTCATGTTGAACTGTATTCTTTAAATTTTTCACTTTTTGGAATACCTGTTTAAAATCGACCCTGTTAAACAGAGGACATTGATGTTTTCATGAGTGCCTGTCACTTTTAGGTGAGAAAAGTTAGAAACGGACTGCTCTAGCATGTGGGGAAAAATTGTTCGGTAGTCATTTGCTAATCTTACAGGATGATCGCATCTGTTTTTTGCTGTGGATGAGCATGACATCAGCAAAGAGCGAATTCCCAGCACTGAAACCCAAAACCGGGTCTATGACAGATCATATGTGCCTCATGGAATTCTGATAAATCTTGTGTAGTGGACTGCATCCTTGATTAGGAAAGTGGGACAACTTCGCTAAAGTCGGAATTCAGACACAAGACAAGTAAAATGGATGACTCCAGTATATTAAGGAGGAGAGGCCTTCAGGTAAGGATGGAATGATGCATCTAACATCAAACAAGTTTGCTTTAGTTTAATTGTCCGACTTTGCTTCCTTTCTCAGTCTTCACTGTAGTTTGCTGTGATGTGTCAGCACATTCACAAATTTTAAGCACTGCAGAAAGCAAGAAAACTCTGCCTTGGGATCAAATTATCCAGTTTTGTCAAGCAGTGTGAACCTTTCGAATGTGTCTCGGTGATAACATTGCCGTGGTCTCGGTGGATTTCGAATTAATTCAGGGCAAAATTCGGCATTTTTCCTTCTCGTATCAGTCTCTCATTCTTTAAATGATTTGCTTACTAGCTTTCCTGTCTCCTTTGCTGTTTGAATTATAGGAACTGTGTCAATAGTCATCATCATGACTCAGTGTTTTAAACTGGTACACGTTTTTGTTTGGACAGCTGAACAAAGATTGAATCAGACAGAAAGTGTTTTAGACTGCCATGTTAGGAATGTAACTACTGGAGTAAACCTTGAATCCCCCCTCATAATGAGGCTAAAGGCAATTCTTTGTTGGGCCGGTTATTATGTACAGTACATGTGTGAGGCGTTCTGGCTTTGACTTGCCTGGCATAACACAAACATGCTTGTGTGTATATATAGACACAAATTAACACTTAATCACCTGACGCAGATTCTAAACTAGGGAGTGTAATTGCACACATCAACAAATATATTCTGGGCTTTTTGCACGCCCATCTCTTTTACACCCTTCAGTTTAGTTTTTTTCTGTGTTGTGTAACTGCATTCACTGTCAGTTCATTAGTTAACCCTGTGTAGATGACGACTGCTTTGTTAAATGTTGAAAACATCGTCCCTTGATGCCAAGTACAATGTCAAGAGATACATACTGTGAGGTTGTTTTTTATATCTCATGTCTATGTTCAATATTAACTCTAATTGAACTACAGCATTATCTACACAATGCAGAGCTGCTATTTGAGAAGCTATTTGATTCTGTAATTTAGCTCCTTGCCCGCAGGGTTTTTAGCGGGGTAGATAAGATGTTAGTAAACAAGATGAAAAGAAAATTGACAATGTCCTGCTGTAATTCAGATGATATTTAAAAGGCTCATGTGAAATGGAGCAGTGCGGGATTGCACTGAAGTGTCATTCACTGGAAAGGCATTTTCTGTTCAAGTAGTATTGTATCCAGGAGGTGTGTTGTTTTTGATGTGTGTGTATTTTTGCGTTATGAGCAGCATAGGCACAGTTTGTTTCCATTCCAGGTAATAGTGGGGGTTTTAAGGCACTTTACAGTTCTCAGTGCTGTCTTTTTTTGCTAGGGTGTCTGTGTTTTTGCCCGTTGGCTGTGGGGATGGATGTTGGTTGAGTTGAACTCTGTGTTGTGTCTGTTCACTCAGCTGTGCAGTTGGGAGGTTTTGTCTCAGTAAATCCACCGTAGGGCTTTCTGTCTGCCAGAACTGGACAGTGAGATGAAGCAGCGGGCTTATTCTGCTATCTACTGTAACATCTCATTTAACTTCATATCCTGTTTCTACAATCACTCCGAGTCCATCAGCAGAATCTGAACAGCTCCACTAGAAACGCATACACTAGTGTTCAAAAGTTTGAAGCCAATACGATTTTTTAATGTTTTTGAAAGAAGCCTTTTATGCTCCCAAAGGCTGTGTTCATTTGTTTAAAAACTATGGTAAAATATATTTTTTATGTTTAGATTAGTGCTGTCAAAATTAACGCAAGCAATTACATTTTTCCAGTTTAACAGCATTATTTATATTAACGCAGTTAACGCAGTTAACTTGGCCACCCCACTCACAACTATTGCTTTTGTCTCTTTTCTTGACAAGAAGTGTGTTTTAATCACAGAACATCTTTACAACCACATCAAACTGGAGACTTTTCAGATGCACACTCCAACTTCGTCTCAGCACCAGGCGTTAGTTAAACAAGCATGGAAACAGGTGAATTGTGAGCTTTAGTCAAACAACATTGAACTGTGGCCTGATGAGGTGTTGTCAGGCCATGTGTTGGTAAAAATTTATTTTCCTGTCCCGTCAGCCGTTATACTGTGCTCGTAGCACATGCGCTTCAATTGCAAGCACGAATGAGGCAGCATGCGCTGTAGCCTGTATTAAAGCGCAAATGAAACACCGACCATGCATGTCAGATCTGCGTTACGTTCAGCAGTGGCAGCTCTTAAAGTAATAGCAGTCAAGTAAGCTGATAACCCAGCTGCTGTGATGTCTGTTAATCAAAGAACAAAAGAAAAAGAAGTCAATAACTTTTGTAGCTTTAAGGATTCATCTATGTGTAATTTAGTATTTAGTGTTTATTCAGTTTCTGTATTTCCTAATTACTGAAGGATACAGGTAAAAAAAATTATTTTATGAAGTCTAATAAATGTTAAAATTGATAGCTCTCAGTTGTACTGTAATGTTGAATGGCTATAATTAATAATTAATGGGATTAATCACGATTAATTTAAGAAAAATGTGTGATTAATTAGTTATTTTTTAAACGATTAACAGCAATAGTTTAGATATAAAATCTATGTTTAGAATTAAAAATATTTTTTTGTCATTTTTGACATACAGCGCCATTGCACTACAGGCGTCCCGAGTTCGAATCCTCATTTGAAGCCGCATTTAAACTGCGTTTTGGAAGTTCAAACTCGGGGGCACCATATCAGGCCATTATATGGAGAAAAATCCTATTACATTATCTGTACATTTTTGTTCTGGAAGTAGACTTCTCCTTTAATGCATCTATGCTAAATAAAATATTGATTTTCTAAAAAAAAAAATTCTTTTGGAAACACTACAAATAAGGTGTCATGTTGTCATGTTACATTAGTAAATGTATTAACTAACATGAACAAACTATGAACAATGAATGAACAATACTGTAGAAGTATTGTTCATTCTTAGTTTGTTAACTAATGAACCTTATTTTAAAGTGTTACCCATTTTTCTTACCCCAAACTTTTGAATGCTAGTGTATGCGTATATTCACTGAGGTCTGTTGAGATCCATATTTTTTTACGAACATATTGACTGATTGCTGATGAATAGGTCATTATGGCTTTAAGCCATGCATCCCCTTAATGCTCTAAAGTGGTCTGGGCAGTCAGTCACATGGGGACCAGGCCCAATATTGCTGGCCAGTGTGAGACGCAGCGCCCTGGAAATCCACATTTGGCAGTGTTTATGGGAAGAGGTTAAAGGCTGAAGGAGAGACTAAATCTCTGTAATGCTTCTGAGTGGTCTCCTGAGGCCCAGGCCTGTTTAATGCCTTTTCTGCAATGTCAGTGGTCATCCACATGTCCCTGACAATCAAACACTCTTTGGTCACAGCTTTAAATTGTTCATTAGGCACTCAGCGCATGGCGTGACCTCCCTGATCCAATTGGTCAATTTGTTAATGAATCAAAGTAAATGTTTCTGACAAGTAATAAAAGCTTAGGTGTATGCTGTTTGCTTTACAATGTTATAACTTGTGAGTCACAGCTTTTTGGTTATAATTTTTTACTGCTTAAAACAAAATCCATTTTAGATAAACACTGACTTATGTATTTTTAAACTCTTTGTTTTTGACCAAAGTGTACAGTAAGGTAGTTGATAATATCCAGTCATAAAATATATACTGTATTGTGTACCACTATGTTTCAATTTACCATGACTGTTTATAATGGTAGTGTAAAATTAAATGCTGAATGTTTTTGTTGCCAGAAACCTTGACTAGCAAGAAATGTATAAAAATCAGCCCTAAATAAAAATGCCTTAAATCTATATTTAAAAATGCAAACACTTAGTACTTCAGTCATTTTCAAAGGTTAAGTAGTTTGTCCTGTTACATCATTTCAGGTTTTGTGCTCTTTTATTCCTCCTTTGAAAATACTTCTTTAGAAAATATGAAAATGTCTATCCAGCTCATCTCAATTCCAATCTTTTTGTGAGAGGTGCAAGCTGATTAAACCGTGTTTGCTTTTCACTCTTATCTGTGGTGTTGTTGGAGGCTTGATTTTTCCTCATGATTACTCAGGTGAAAGTATTCATAGGACTTCAGTTTTGCATGTGACATAACACACTGATAGATGCCCCTATATTGCTTAGAATGTGTTGTTAAGATATTATCTAATTCACACTCTCCAATTTCTGGCAGTTAATCGGTGTACCCTTTATTGAGACGTTAGAACTGGGAATGCAGGTCTCGCTTCTCTAGCTCTATTGTTTGTGTTGATTACCTGGAGATAGAGGTGTTGGTGTTGGGACTTTTGCACTTCAGGTGCAGATGAGCTGTGGAGGAGTGGAGCGTAGAGGTGCCGCTGGGCTCTTCATCTTTGTGTTTCTCCCATTTCCTGACAGGTTAGAGTGTTAAATTGTTCTTATGCCCTGGTGCGTTTGTAGGCGAGGATATCAGACATCAGGAGATTGTACCTGCGGGCTGTACTGAATCGGAAAAGAAAGGGAGGTGGTGATGGAGAGGGTGCAGATTTTGGGGGATGAGATCTGTAGGAGGTAGTTCAGGTTGTAATGACACACATTTCGACTCCTATTGCTTTTTATTAACCATAACAGTCTGGTGCAATGACCCACTTTATGCCTATTCATTTTCAACTGCTGACTCTGATAAGCAGCTTGTTTTTCCCTTCTTTCAACTGGATCAACTTTTATATTTTAAATATAATGTTTATGCTTTTATATATTTTTAGGGGTTCAAGCACGTAGTGCTAAAACCCTATTGTAATTGTTAGAATGGCGAAGTATCAGCAACCTCCACGTAAAACTGATCGTGCAGACCAAACTGTAAATCGTAGAGACTTGAAACTTGGAGGGATGGTAGTACTCACACCGTTTACGTCACCAAGGCTCACCCCAATTGGCCTGATGGGGGCACTACAGTGATCAAAAGTATGAATTCGCTCATAACTCCTAAATGGTTCGTCGTAGGCTTAAGTGTCTTATGCCGTCAGAATCCTTGGCTCACGCTGGACAAAATGCAAGCCTGGTTCGTCCAATTGTGAAATTGCGAAATTTTGGTGTATTTTGCATTTATTGAAAAACCTACTTTTGCAAACTTGTCCTGTGCAGGAAGATTCTCTGGAGAGTGAATATTAATAATTAAAAAAAAAAAATGGAACTTTCGACTCTCCATTGCAAAGGGTTGACAAAACGCTCAAAAGAGGCAGGGCTGCTTTTACTAAATGACATTTGCCGATAAACTTTGAGCGACTGTTAGACAAGGTTAACAGAGGTCCATCAGAACAAAACTCTGTGAAATTAGGTCTGTAAGAAATTTTAAAAAATCGGCCACTGGGGGGGGCGATGTCTAATTTTTCATGGACATAAACGATTGTATATTGCTTGTTTTTTTTTTTGTTTTTTTTTTCACACATATGCACGATATTTATATCATACAATAGAGCTCATTCTGAACAACTTTATCTCTAGAACTGCTGTCCTAGTTTTTCACTCAATCCAGGAAAAAACACTGCAGTGCAATTCTCTCAGGTCAATAATTATCAAAAAATTTTGAAATTTACACTTTGGCAGGCTATAATGGGGTCATTTAGAAAAGGGGCCTGTCCAAATCTACCTAAAAGCCTGTAATGCCTAAACAAAATTTCAAAACTTCACGAAACCCGGTGAACACATGCGACAGGTGATTCTAAACAAGCATTCAAAGTTTTAGGGAGATCAGACCACAGCTGGCACTGTAACAGTCATAAACGTTAAACACCATATTTCTATGGTAAATTACCTGAATTTGCCAAAAATGTTTTTTTTAATTATTGATTTAGCTGGTTACAGGCTTGCTAAATAAGATGTAATGTCTTTTTTCATATGTGCTTAAATACGTTAAAGTACTTGAACCTCAGTAATCGCTGCTTGCAGCTATATTTTTAAATGTTTTTATTGCATTGCATTACAAAAAGTGTCAAAAAACGCATACATAGATCTTCCTGATCATCAAGAGAGTACATGTGTAGAAATCCTTTGTTGTTGTTTTATATCTCAGCTCCCTGGTTCCCAATCTCTTTTACACTCATTTTTAAATCTGTAATCTGGCAGACTACCAATATTGAAGCAAATGGTCCTAATTCAGCAAGGAATTATCGTATTGGGGCAGTCTAGGCAAAAGCAACACCATATCAAGTAATCTGCTTTTACTTTAGCAGATTAAAAGTAGGAAAAAAGGTTTCAAGGTGTCTCAATTGGGCATAGCTGTTTTAAAGAGAATGTAGTAAGGCTGGTGTGTGGAGTGCATGCTGGACATTGATGGTTATGGCCAGCTCCAGGATCCTATCAGCGGACAGTGATGAGAACAGAAGGCCATTAGCCTGCAGGCGCTCAGTGAGCTGGTACGGAGTCAGACTGTGCATTCTCAAGGAATCAATACAGGCTGGATCTCAGGCTGGGCAGGTAAGAGAGAAATTTAGGGTTTGTAAGCAGTGCTTTCATTCATTAGAAAAAAAATCTGTTTAGTGAGAAGAATTTTTGAAGGCCATCTGTATTTGTCAGTATGTTTTAATATGTGTATGTTGCATTTTTTTGTACTTTCTTAAGTTCTTAATCCTTTTTAACATTTACAGCCCTAAACCCAAAACAAACAAGGACAAAACTTTTTCATTTCTGTGAAAGATCTCCATGCTAAAATAATAGAACGCTCTCTGAAGCCGTTATTTGTCGTGCACAATCTGTTGAAAATCTACCAACGCAACAGCATCTGCATTATCTG
The DNA here is from genome assembly GCA_012976165.1 of Labeo catla. Classification (NCBI taxonomy): domain Eukaryota; kingdom Metazoa; phylum Chordata; class Actinopteri; order Cypriniformes; family Cyprinidae; genus Labeo; species Labeo catla. The sequence goes on from VONZ01000001.1 coordinate 1,449,746, forward strand.
TCCATTGAAATTTGTCATTTGTGGTCATGTTTTCCAGGTTTACAATTAGCTTGGACCACAATTATTGCCGCTCTCCTTTTATAGATGTGCTCTTGTAACCTTCAGCTCAGGAAATCATGTGAATTTCAAATCCAGCATCTCGTAATTTTGTTTCTTTGTGTCTTGTAGTCAAATCCTAGCTGGAGGCATGACTGACAATTTGCAATTATTGATGCAGCATTGTATTTTGTCACTGTGAAAACAACATTCATGGCTATTGAGCTGCTAAATAACTCGTGACTGTACTCTGACCAGAACAGCCGCTTACCAAGAAGCCAAAAGGATAGTTTCTGATGACTCAGCTATGTATTAGAGCCGGCATTAGTCTAGTTTCCCCTGAGATTTGCATTCTCATTAATAGCTCACTTTTAATACAGCATTAGCCTAAAGAATAGCTTGATATCATAATTAAAGGATAAAGGCCCATTAGTTTCAGCACATCAGTGTACACAAAGAATAGCTGCTTTGAATGGATGTACAGTGTTTCCCATTGCAAACACCTCCTCAGCCCCTGCATGAGACGTGCTCGAATGAACACCACCGCTGTGGAAGTCATATTACTCTAGTGCACTGCACATGATTGAAGTACGCTCACTCTTTAAGGTCGTTCAGACCGCAGAGATGCCTGTGTCCTAGTTTTGTGTGTCCTCATAACAGTACAGTGCGCTCTAAACACTCAAAGGTGCTAAGATCTGATGTTTTGCATGTTTTTGTAATATGATAGTGCTGTTTCATGAATATCTGATTGTCGACGTCCAGGAAAAAAAATGCAGAAAAAATGTATATGTTTATGCACTTTTCGTGGTTGATTTGCAAAATGACAAATGCGGCCTATAGTAGACAGAAGCCAGGAGTTGGACAAATTCAGGATACTGAGGTAGCAAAGAAGGAAATAAATATAAAAGACTAATAGATAATCACATTTTTCAGTTATAGTCTGTTTGCATCCCATCATTTGTTGTTCAGTATACTTTTGGCTGTTCTGTCAGCACAGTAAAGCCTTGTCTTTTCCTAAAATGGTTGAAAACAGACCTTGACTTTAAAGTACGAGGGATGTGAATGAAGACACTGTTTTCTACATACACCATGCTCCTACTTGGGGTAGTGAGGCAATGCTGCCAGCCCCCCGTCAAAGACTTGGATAAATGCATTAAGAGCGCAGCAATAAGCTCACTTTGAGACCAACGTGAGAGCATGAGATCATCGTTTTAGACTGAATAGGGAAGGAGGGGTGAAGGGGAAAATGCCAGAAAGAGAGTGGACTCAGCTGCCAGAGATTGAAATGCACACATACACAAACCCAGTCTTGGATTGGTGGCTTCACAGCAGACAGTATTACTTAGCGGTAATAAATTCTGCTCTTCGAGCAGGCTTAATCAGTGTTGTCCCCCTTGTCTTTGAGATAAGCCATTAAGATAGACAGTAAAAGACATTCAGTCAATGACAAATGGGTTAAAAATCCTGTTTTACCATAATTGGAGATCACAAACTGCTGAAAAGATTCAAAGTCAGCATTAAACTGTATGTGCAACCACTTGCACTTATGTAATGTGATGTTTTATGGTGAAACAAGATATTCGCTAAGAAGAAAATGTAGGGAGGAACTTGATTTTATCTATCAGGAATTGATCGCATTGTGTAAAGTAGGTGGTACATATCAGAATGGGGCCTGATCAAGTTTCCAGTCAGTTGTGGAGGATGCATCTCAATATGTCCTGTTCTTTGTCAAATGTATTATTGTTTACTGTTATTGCCATAATGTTTATTGCACTGTTAACAGCATTATGTAATCCAGTCTGGTCTCATTGTTAATACATTGGTATTAACACATTTTTATTAATGCTGAAACAAACAATTTGGACGTATTTTAACATTTAACATGTACAAATTGCTATATATTTTTAGTTAAAAACAAACAATTTTTTAGGCCCCTTAACCTACCACCAACCAAACATATATTTATTTTATAATTGCTAATCCCACTCCTACCTCTAAACTGAACCATAACTATTTCTGTACACTATAAAGAAAAACATGATAGACAGATACGTGCAATCGCATTAATTTATTTATTACAAAAATGTCAAAAGCAGTACCAAAAGTAATGCAAATGGCAATGCGTTGCAGACGCAGTCCTCCCTGGTGGAATATAATAGTTTTGTATGAGGTGTAGAGCAGTTTAAGTTGTTAATAGCTGAAAATATTATATAGATTATTATCCCGATTCACTGAGAAAGGCACAAATTTCTCATTTAAATACCTCACCAGAAACACGGCGTCGCAATCTGTGACAAGGCAGGTGAGAGCCAGTGAGCATTCAAAACTATTTTTGTATATTAACACAAAATCCATGACTTTTTGCAAAATTGGGTGAAAATTGGACCAATGGTCGAGGAGGAGTTCGAAAATGTAGGTTTTCAACACGTGGACAGGAAGTTCAACTGGCTATGACAAAATTGGTGTCTATGTTCTAGGCACGACCCATAGAATATAGTTAGACCAATAGTTTCATTAAATTATCATTTTTGACCATGAGAAACTTTTTGAGTACTGTCAGAGCATGGTGCAAAAGACACATATCAAGTTTCGTAACAATACGCCAATGCGATCATAAAACCTAGCATTTTATGACAAAATTCAAAATGACAGACACCCAAAATGGCTGACATGGGAAAACTGGGTATGGTTTGACTTGGCATGTTGCCCCGAAACAAATTTTTTTAATATCTCCTGATCACTAGGTGCTGTTGCACCGAAACTGTGCAGGTAGCCTCAGGTCATGGTTGTTATAACACACACCAACTTTGGTCAGAATACGCTAAAGCAGAGGTCTCAAACTCAGTTCCTCTAAACTGTGCAGAGCTGTGGCCCTCCAGGAATTGAGTTTGAGACCAGTGCGCTGAAGCATTGTGGAGATAGCATCATGTTCATTTTTACATGCTGGTTGTCGAATTCACTCGCACATTATTTGAGAACTTCAATTCCATAACTTTTTGCCAGATGGTCTAAAGATAATCTGAGCCAATGTTGGGGAAAATCAGACAAACCATCTAGGATGAGTTTGAAAAAGTAGGTTTCTTAAACTACGGGCTTCCATAGATTAGAGTGGAAGAAGAATGCCAATAGATGTAATAGGTCTCATCGCACCTTTGGTGCTTGGCCCCCACAAATAAATGCAGTGATTTCAATACTCATAAGGATTCATTTGTAAGTCATGTTCATATGTAAATAATTTACATTTTAGGTGTAATCAAGATGTCAGTATTGTAGGTTAAAATGCTGAAAATACGTTAGTATTGGACATTTAGATGCTGTAAAAACTTAAGTAAATGTACGTTTTGTAGAATCACATTTTATGTAAAATACATAAAATACGTTAAAATACGTTGGCTTTAGAATTAAATGAGAGGTTATAAGTACAGAAGCTGTTTCCTTTCAGACGCTTCATCAAGGACCCAGACAAGCTGCAATAAAAAAAACACATATTTATAAAAAACCTACCACAGATGTATAGTTAGTGAATCTAAATCACTTCTACATTGATCTTGATTTTCTAGTGTGGCAGTAAAATTTGCCCATTAAGATTGTTTTTATTGGTCTGTGGGTGAAGAATAGAGGAGGATGCCAGAATAGTGTCTAGACACCCCCCTGCCCACACTTGGCCGTAGGCTAAATACTGTTTTCAAACACAGTTTCACAAAAACAACACATTTGGACAAACGAGGACACAGTACTTCTTCACTATAATTCTCTCCCGATGGAAGCTATAATACTGCGATCATCACTTTTCTTTTTCTTCCGTTTGCTTCTTTTTTTTTTTTTTCCTTTTGTCTCTTTTTGTTCTCTTCTGTAGCACCTCTCTCAGTAGGCATTAATCAAATGCACAGCAAAATAGCAGTATGTTGGTAGCGTGTCTGTCTGTTCACGCAGTTGGGGGCGGTTTTTGATCGTCTGCCTCTCATGTGGTATCCTCCCTGGGGAGCCAGACCTCCGTCTACCCTCATGCAGTCATTTCTCCTTCAGCTCCTAGTAATGAGCACCATTGCTCCTTTTGTCTCTCTTTGTATCTGGCGTCTCTTCTGCCGTCCATAGCATGTTCATGGGCTCCATGTCTTGATGGCTCTTGGCTCTTTTATTCATCTGGGTGTGGCGTGTTGCCATCTTCCACTGTATTCTCATCACATTATATTTTCATTTTCTTCACCTTCTGTGATTTCATTTTCCTGTCTTGTTCATTTTCTACTACAAGAGCACATTCGTTTTTGTCTTCCTGAGAGGCCCGTTTTAGTGGTTGTTTTATTATTCTGGAAAATTCTGTAGCTGTTTTCTTTGACCAAGACAAATGAGGTTCTTTCTCTAGCATGCAGACATTTGTGCCGAGGCTGTGTGTGTGGGGATTGTGCTCGGGGTTTATGTGGGGGGTGGCGGATATGCCAGAAGTGTGAACTGAGGATGTTTGTGTGTCAGGGAGTTTGATAGCACCTGGGAGTCGAAAACTGACGACCGGAGAAGTGTCTGTTCGCCTACTGGTAATGAACTCAGACTTGCAGTCATGGGGGACAGGAGGAAGACTGGGAGAATGTCAGAGGCAAAGATGGGACAAATATGACTTCATTACTTTCCTAGAGGAGCATGGGATCTGTTTATGAGCGTTGTATTGTTTAATGTACAGTACACTTTACACTTTTCCTTTACACAATATTTGTTCACACTTTAACATCCAGGTCACGCTATTTACCAAATATTAACTATGACTTTTGCCTCAAACTAATTTGCTGCTTAGTAATATTAAGTAGGGTAGTTTTTAACTTAGGTATTGGGTTGGATTAGGAATGTACAATATGGTCATGCAGAATATGTGCTTTATAAGCACTAAAAAACAGCCAATATATTAATAAACGTGCTAATACGCAACTAGTTAAAAGTGAGAACTGGTCTCTACACTTAAGTGTTATTTCTCCCAACTTTTTGGTAAATAATCTTTGTATTTTAAGGGTTTAGATTATTTTAGGTTTTATATGGCCACATTGCCCAAACAAAACAAAACAAAACAAAAAACAAACAAACAAACAAAACAGTTACTATAAGTAACTTTAAGTACTATATAACAGCATATACCTTTTTTTTTCAAACAATGATCAGTTATATTTCATATTTTTTGTATTCACTAGAATATGCTAGCTTTCAAAAGTTAAATATTATATGAATAAAAAACAGAAAATACAGTATTACTGTGAAATATTATTGCAACATAATTTTACAATTGCAATTCTATTTTAATATATATAACATTTTTGTTTATTTATTTACACAGGTGCTTGAGTTTTTGAAATTTAAGGCCTGGGAAATCCTTGAAAATAGCAGTATTTCTGAAGAGGTACTTAAAAAGTGCTTGACTTATTGAAAGACAGTGTATCTATTAAATAAGTGTTTATTTTTTTTAATAAACATGTTTTTGCGCAATTAAAAAAAACATTATACCCTTTTTTTTATTTGTTTGCCTATTTCAGTGAATGTTCTAAAAGCATTGAGCTAAACCAGTAGTAGTACTGACAGTGTTGTCTAAACGTGGCTGAAGAAGCAAAAAGAGGAACAGATGGAGTCACTTAAAGGAGAACTCCACTTCCAGAACAACAATTTACAAATAATTTACTCACCCAGAGCCTGTGCTACACAAGCTTTTGTGCCTAAAAAGTATACAAATTTTTATCTAAAAAAAAAAAAAAGACCGATCGTTTCGCTAGATAACACCCTTCTTCCTCGGCTGGGATCGTTTAGAGGCCTTTGAAGCTGCATTTAAACTGCATTTTGGACGTTCAAAATCGGGGCACAAATGAAGTCCATTTTATGGAGAAAAATCCTGAAATGTTTTCCTCAAAAACCATAATTTCTTCACGACTGAAGACAGAAAGACATGAACATCTTGGATTCAGATCAAGACTTTGCATATCGCAAATCAATTGATTTAGATTGGAACCTCAAGTGACGTATCGCAAATCATTTGATTTAGATCGGAACTTTGCGTATCGCCATACATTTTATTCAGATCAGGACTTTGGAGCAGGTTCTTGAATCATTCCGTGACTTTGGATCGGAACTTTGCGTATCGCCATACATTTTATTCAGATCTGGACTTTGGAGCATGGATCGCAAATTATTTGATTTTGGTCGGAACTTCGGAGTGGATTCACAAATTTTTTTTTGCTTTGGATCGGAACCTGGAATTCTTAAACATCAAAAAATAAGTGCTTAAAGTCCTTGAAAGTCCTGGAATTTTATTTTACAGTATCTGTACAAACCCCGTTTACTCCAGTCTTCAGTGTCACATAACACTTTAGAAATCATTGAAATATGCTGATTTGGTGCTCAGGAAGCATTTGTTGTTGTTATCATTGTTGAAAATGATTAAAATCTTACATTTTAGTTTTTTTTTCTTTTTTTGCACAGCTTTTATTTGTACATTAACAGTATTAGTCTCCTAATAAAATTCTTACTGACCCCAAAACTGTTATATTTACTGGAAATATAATTTATATTTGTTATATTTTTGCATTTCATATTTTTATATTTGCTCAAATGAATTATATATATATTTGTTACTTTTCTACTGATCACTAAATTCTTTTTTTTTTTTGTCGAAAACAAACTTTGCAAGAAGCTGAAAATAATGTATAATGCATAATGTAGTTTGTCAGTTCAGCACTGACTTTTCAGTAATTCAAAAATGGGTCAGTTTTTTTCACTTCATGATTCCTTTCTGCTGCCTTACGGTTTCATTAATACATTCTGTAACCTCAAACGGCCCATTTTTTTTTTTGGAATACTTTCCCGCTCACAAATGCGCCGTTCTATTCCTGCAACTGTCACTTACAGCAAAACAGTACTGAATATCAGCATGATCAAACCAAGCGCTGCACTGTATTGTTCAGGCCCCATTGTGGTGAGGCAATGCACGGTAACGAACAATCCTGCCGACTCTGTGTTTTGAAGCTCCTCCGTTTGCAACGGGGGGGATGACGACTGTCACCCTATATGTAGGAGACGGATGAGCTCCCTTTGAATATCGCAGCTGGTGAGATATACCAATGAGACAGCCTGCTGCTACACGTGGAGAGCTTTTCAAAGATCTGACAGAACGTAGCTCCAGCATCGTAGCGTTAGCTCAGCGCTAATGCAAAATGATGTGTAGAGAAAACAGTGCTGCCGATAGCATAAAGTGCTAAAGTTCAAATAAAGGTAAACTCAACGTAGCTGTCAAACAAAACCACCGAATACACTCCCCGCTTGACATGCAGGTACATCATTACTGGATTTTAATTCTTCAAAAGAAAAAGAAAAAACGCATCTGCCAGTCTTCACTCCGGCATTGTGTTTTTCTTCACTCTCCATTATCTCCACTTAGACATTTCATCGAGGAATGTAGATTTAATTTGAATATGCAAATTCTAATTAGGATTAGTGGGGTTTTTCATGTTCTTTTTTTTAATTTCCACAGTTTGATAGTCAGTGTGAATAGCTAGACTGATCACTAGATTAGCATCTGAGTGAGGGAGCGCAGGAGAAGACAGAAAGAGTGAATTAAGGGCTAGACGTCCTCTTCTGCCAAAAGCATACCACAATAGTAGGGATAATTACTTGGTGCTCCCTTCCAACAACATGAGGAGATCCTCATATATCACGACTGCTAATTGTGCTGGTGTAGCCCTCACGCGGATGACAGGCGGCTGGCGGCAGCCAAGTTGTCTTTGTGTGTGATGATGATGATGATGGAGGCATCTCTTAAAATCTGCAGCTGCATTTATCAGAAGTGGTTGCAGCATTTCTCTCTGCATCCTTCCGCTTGCTCTCCCTGTGTTCTTTTATTCAATCTATCCCTCTTCTAAACCTCAGCTGTTCTGCGTGCTGTCTTTCCCTGTGGCCCCGCCTCAGCCATCTTCCTGTCCTACATACTCCCAGCACCAGCTTCAATTAATATGAATGAGCTACAACCTAAATCAAACACACTGTTCTCTCCTTCACAACTGGGTTCAGTCTATTCCATGCATCCTATGGTAAATGGTGACTTTGAGAAAACTGAAATGTTAGCAACTTCACAGCAGTTTCCGGTAGGGGTAGACACAATTAACCGGTAGATTTGTCAACTGGTAGAGATTTTGTACTATCATCTCTATTTGCGGTTACATCCTCACGTGTCATGAAAATCTATCATTTCCATGCATCTTTAGCATTGCTGTTTAAAAACAAGTGATTTTAAGCTGTTGAAATGCAATCGCCGGGAAAAGAGAATTCATTTCGCTATGTTTCTGAGTGCTGTCAGAGAGGCACGTGCACGTGAAGACGGCTGTTTATAGAGCACGGGAGTATTGAACTGAGTTATTTTTGCTGCTTTTAGGCCTTGAACTGTTAAATACACACACTTGTATGTGTCAAAATGTCCGTCTTTGCAAGTATCCTCGTAAACAGTAATTTATGTCTTAAGTAAAAGCAACAGCTGAGAAAGAAAACACATGTGTAACAGTATATTGGATTTGGGCGGCTCATGTCTAATATTTCTGCTATCTGTCATTCATGTTAATCAAACAACAAAAAAGAGAAAACATCTCAGTGCTCTTGAATAAATCACTTTTGTATCTTTAATAGGAAGAAATGTTTATTTTACAGAGTGTCTATTTACACTAAGTGCAAATAGCCCAACTTGTTGGCAGAGGCTATTTACACTAACTCCGCCCACCAATGTGTGATTGGGATAGTCAACATTACAAAAGACGGCTGTCTGTCGTCAGCTCCAGTGGCGCAGAGGATAAAGCGTGTGTTCTGCTCATTTCGACACGATCGACCTGGTTTCAAATCTCTCTTTCCTTTTCAAATCTCGCATCATATCGGAAAGGCATTTATTTTCAATAAAAATGAAGGAAATAATCGATAAGTTGAAACGTAAGTGTCCGTTAGAGTTAGGGAAGGTGTAGGGAGGGCTTATTGTCCCAATAAAGTAGCAATTTGCAATAAGTATTATAAATAGCAGAAAATCCTGCTATTTTAACATAATGTAAATAGAATGTGTAGCTATTTGCACTTAGTGTAAATAGTAGGGGTGTAACGGTACACAGATGTCACGGTTCGGTACTTACCTCGGTTTGGGGGTCACTGTTCGATATGATTTCGGTACAACAGGGGAAAAAGCAACAAATCTACTATGCTAGATTCTTTTCATTTATTTTAAACAGTACTACAAATTATTTTTTTTTTCCCACCTAGATGTGAAAATACTAAATATTATATTAAATAACGTTTTATATATATATATATATATATATATATAAATATATATATATATAGATATAGATATAGATATATATATAGATATATATATATATATATATATAGATATATATAAAATCTGCAGTACATGCGTACAAGGAATAAATACTTGAAATATACTTGATTTAGTAAACAGATAAACAAGGGAAAAAACAGTGAGATTTTAGTTTTCTTTATTTTACAAAATCACAATGTTTTGTTTTCATTGTGAGTGTACACAAATAAAAGCAGACCTTTTACGGTTTCACATTAGTAATGAGACAATAAATGGAGTGTTTTAATTTGATTCTGCTGGTATAAGGAAACAGTTAAAGTGATCGTGCCGGCAATCCTTGAAAGTCCTGGAATTTTATTTTACAGCATCTGTATGAACCAAATAACTATATTGTGATTTCATTTTGTAACTATGAAATAAAATTACTCATCATGTAAGATTTTGATAATCGCCCACCCCTAACACCTGGTTACTGTCTACAGTGCTGTAGCATTATGATGGCAAGTTGTAAATGGGCAAACACCTTTTATATTCTGAAAAAATCCATTTTTATGCTCTTATGGAGCTGTTAATGATCCTACACTTGTACATTGTAAACCTAAACATATTAAAATCATTCTATTGATTTTTTGTTTGTTTGTTTGTTTGTTTGTTTATTTACAGCAGTTTCCAATAGTCCATCATCCTCTGTTCCAGCCCAACAGTTTTCAATCACTCATTATAATGATGTCTGCTCCTCCACGGGTGCCACATTCTCCTTCTTATGTATATTGTTCTATCTGTGTTACAATGACCCAGTTAATTAATATCCTCCTGGTACATATAACTCTTTGATTTGCCTTTCCCACTCTTTCTCTTTCTCACCCCCATCAGTTTCGTTTACTTGTTCATTGCAGGCAATTAGTCTTGACAGGCTTAGTGCTACGCCCCATTTGCTCCATGAAATGATTAAACAGCCTTAGACCTGCTTCATGCAATCACTAGACTACACCCTCTTGACCTTTTATTGTTTAAAACAGTGGCAGGAAGCTTGTCAGTGTCTAAGAGTTCACAATAGGACACTAATATTACTAATATTATATAACTATTGTGCATGCATATTAGCATTACATTGTTTGTATTTACTGAGCAAGGATGCATTAAATTGTATACATTTATAATGTTACAATGGGCTTCTATTCCAAATAAAGTGCTAGTCTTTTGAACTTAATATTCATTAATCCTGAAAAAAGAATAAAAAATATTAAGGAGCAAAGCATTTATGATAATAATAAGACATGAGTGGCAAATCAGCATATTAGAATAGTTAATGAAGGAGCAAGTTCAGAGCTATGGCTGCTGAAAATTTGCTTTGTCGTCACATGAAAAATAGAAAAGTGTTATTTTAAATTATAATTTTATTAAATAAATGCAGTGTTTGTTCTCTACTATAGATGCAAAGCTGTTGGTTGTATTTGCTGAGCCTTTAGTAGCATGTTTTCCTCTCTGCAGAGCTTCTGTAGCTCCATAACTCTGTCCTTTCCCCAGAAACTCAGACCGGGAGCAAGGCCTCCCCTGGGTCCACTGTAATTAGTTCATTAGTCCTGTGTAATGAAATCGGCCAAGACTGCGTCAACGTGTCCAGGGGTGGCAGTGTGCTTGTATCTTTCTCTGTCACACCATGTCCTAACCAGGTGCGACTGGATAAAGCTACAAGCGATAAAAGCTATCTCATCCTTGTTAATTCAAACAAGCATACAGCAAGGGGGCATTTTGTTAGTTCTGTTGTTTACGTTTTTGCATTGTGAAATTTCATTGGCCTGCTCCACACATCAGTGCGTTAAACATGAGATATCTCCTGATTGGGTGAATTTGCAGCAGTTTGATGTACAGTACAGATGTCGTATTTTCTGTTTGCATTAGAAGTGGGTTTTATTGTATCCATTAAGTTTATCCTCCTGCATCTGTAATTTTCTGTCCAGCCATTCACTCAAAGACAGAAAGCTGTGATTGCGGTGCTGTCCTGCACACAGCCTGTCACTGTCAGAGGCTGTCCAGTGTCCCTGGTGAAGTCTTGAGGGAACCAGCAAGCTCTGACTTTTTGGCCAGAGCTGTCTGTTTCCATGCTGGAAGTCTTTGGACTGTACTTGAACTAATGTACTTGGCTTGGGAGAGGTCAGCATTTTGACAGCTGTCATCAATTCTTTATGCACCAAGTGTAAGTGGGAACCTGACATGGCTGCATTTTGTTTTGCCATTTAACTTCTGCATATAACTCATACCACTCTGTTTGCCTGTTTACTGAGTTTATTTGTGTCTTAAAGTTAAATTACAGTTGTATAATCGGTAGATTTTTTTTTCTTCAAATTTTCATTGTAAAGGAAACAATCATTTATAAATTACTGTTCAAAATGTAAAGAAAAAACGAAAATACTTTTGTTCTGCAAGGATGTTATGATGTTATCCTGCAAGGATGTTATGTTAATTATTCAAAACAGTTTCGATATAATAACGACAGAATGTAATGTTACAAAAAGATTTCTATTTATAATAAATGCTGTTATTTTGAACTTTCTATTTATCAAAGGATCCTGAGATAAGTATTTTAGGGTTTCCACAAAATATTATTTTTGTTCAAAACAATATTGTTTGACTCATGATACAATGTAATTATTCAAAAAATGAGTATGTTTTAAATTAAAGAGTTTCTGCTCTTTTTGGACCTTTTAAAAACATTTGCGTATTAATATATGTATGAAGTGTATCTTCAGAGATGTGAGGTGAGTGTGATGTTGTTCTTGGCTGGTCTTTGGAGCCACAAGGGCCAATTTGCATTTTGACCTGCCGTCACAGCAGCTCTGGTTTGTTTCATTTCTCCAGTACTGCTGTTTCATTATTATTGAGCACTGTGCTCTTGCTGGATCAGGTTGATGTGAGTAGAGCCTGACTCTGCCTGTAATGAATCATAATGACGCTAAACGAATGTTCAGTGCGTGTTTTGTCTTAATGTATGGCTGCTTAGCCTCAAGAGCTCTGAGGCTTTTGTAATTAGCTCTGCTATCTTGAAATCTACGCTGGAGGGCACGACACCACAAGTCAGCACTAATCGGGGAGAGATCTAGAGCTGTCAGTCAAACATAAAACTGTTGCTTAGGATAACCCCGGTCTCATTAGATTCCACTATACCCAAGGTCACAATGAAACTGCAAAGCATCTTGATGCGACATACTGCTTAACCCCCTCAAACCTGAAATCCGCCACCTCCAGTAAGCTCTTATGACAGTGTAAACACAGAGTTTCTTATCTTTCTGCAGCTCCTGATGGCTGTCTCCAGGAGTCCATTTGCTTTCGGCCCATCTCCCTGATTACATTTCCCTGCACTACAACTTCCTGGATGAACTTAAGAAATATTAATGGGCTCCATTGGGGAGATTGCTTTTGTGGGAGAGCAGGGGGCCTGCTCCAAACTGTCACTCTGGCTAATTTCATTGCCTAGCCTTTTAGCCTATGGCAATGACAGAGCCTTGGCCAGAATGCTGTTGTTGTGTATATGTGTGGCTTTGTGCAACTGCTCCCTGGTCTCCCTCAGACCCCACCCTCCATATGCCTTAATGTAATCAGCCTGCCAGAACAGAGTTCATTCGCTTCAGATTGCTGCTTTCAATATGAAATACTTGTTTGAGACTGATACACATAATCTTCTTTTCCCCAAAGTGGAGAGGGGGAAAGTAGAAGATACAGCATAGCTAGTCAGTCCTATAGTCATAGTTTCAGGGGCATAGTAATTAGTTTAGTATCTTTCTTGTGGATTAGTTGAGGGTTAAGGGTTAGTTTGCTCAATAATGAAAATTCTGTCATTAATTACTCACCCTCATGTTGTTCCAAACCTGTAAGACCTTCGATCATCTTCGGAACACAAATTAAGATATTTTTAATGCAATCTGAGAACTTTCTGACCCTCCATAGACAGTAACGCAACTGACACGTTCAAGGCCCAGAAAGGTAGTAAGGACGTTGTTAAAATAGTCCATGTGACATCACTGGTTCAACTGTATATTTATGTAGCTATGAGAATACTTTTTGAGCAAAAAGAAAACAAAAGAAAACAAAACAAAACAAAAAAAAAAACACGTAGCTTTATTAAAATTACGGTTGATTCATTGATATCATATGGACTATATTAATGATGACTTTACTACCTTTCTGGGCCTTAAACTTGTCAGTTGCATTGCTGTCTGTGCAGGTTCAGAAACCTTTCGGATTTCATCAAAATTATTTTAATTTGTGTTGTGAAGATGAACAAAGGTCTTACGCTTTTGGAAGTAATTATTGACAGAATTTTCATTTTTCGGTGAACTATCCCTTTAAATTACAGTGTCTTAGTAAGAAAAAAAGACAACAACGATTCACATATAATGTACTCACTCCCTTGTCATCCAAGATGTTCATGTCTTTCTTTCTTCAGTAGTAAAGAAATTGTTTTTTCAGGAAAACATTTCAGCATGTTTTCTCCATATAGTGGACTTCAGTGGTGCCCCGATTTTGAACTTCCAAAATGCAGTTTAAATGCGGCTTCAAATGATCCCAAATGCGGCTGTAAACAATCCCAGACGAGGAAGAAGGGTCTTATCTAGTGAAACGATTGGTTATTTTCATAAAAACAATTTATATACTTTTTAATGTCAAATGCTCGTCTTGTCTTACCCTACCTGGACTGTTTATTTCTGGTTCATGACAGTTAGGGTATGTCGAAAAACTCCCATCTCATGTTCTCCCTCAACTTCAAAATCGCCCTATATCGCTGTTTTACCTTTTTTGTTAAGGGTTTTAGATCTTTCTTGCATGTTCACTTTGCAAAGACTGTGTCGGTACTTCTGCAGCGATGTAGGATGATTTTGAAATGATTTTTGAAGTTGACGGAGAAAATACGATTGGAGTTTTTCGACATACCCTGTCTTGAACCAGAATACAGAGTTCAGGGAGAGCAAGACAAGGCGAGCATTTGAGATTTAAAAGTATTTAAATTTTATTTTTTTTAAATGAAAATAACCGATCGTTTCGCTAGATAAGACCCTTCTTCCTCGGCTGGGATCACAACCGCATTTGGGATCGTTTGAAGCTGCATTTAAACTGCATTTTGGAAGTTCAAAATCGGGGCACCATATCAGTCCATTATATGGAGAAAAATCCTGAAATGTTTTCCTCAAAAAGCATAATTTCTGTACGACTGAAGAAAGAAAGACATCAACATCTTGGATGACAAGGGGGTGAGTACATTATATGTGAATCTTTGTTTTGGAAGTGGAATTCTCCTTTAAGCCCTGTTTAGATGGAGCTAGATTTTCTGGAGGATGAGAAGAAGTGGTCAACTGAGAAATCCCATCTAAATGTCTGTTACTGCTGATATAGTACTGTCCCAAAACTTGGATGGTATCTAACAAAAAATAAAACAATGAGCAAGTAGATCTAAGTCATGGAAACCTGAGACTAGCTAATTTAACATCAGAATTGGGTAAGATAGTTATTTATAAGCATCCTCTTCTGTAATCTAATGTGAAGTTTATTTATAATGAATTGAAATTATAGTAATAAATATTGCATTTAAACATACTGTGCACACAACCACTTAACGTGACTTACTGTAACACCCTCATCTAAAAGACTCCCACTCCCACGTCTATAATAAACACGGAAATGTTAGTCCCATCTAAATTGGCACAGGAAATCACAGACGTCAGGTGATAAGAATTGTGACTCAGTCATTTAGAAACTCTTTATCCAGCTCTTTTTTTGGTGACCGTTTTACAGAAACATCACAAACTGGCTTTAATATAAAAGTTTGCCGTTATACAAATATGTACACTAACAGTCAAAAGTTTTTGAACAGTAAGATTTTATTATTATCATTTTATAAAGTCTATTCTGCTTACCATTTATTTGATCCAAAGTGCAGCAAAAACTGTTTAAAAATAACTGTTTTCTATTTGAATATATTTGAAAGTGTAATTTATTCCTGTGATTTCAAAGCTGAATTTTTAGCATCATTACTCCAGTCACATGATCCTTTAAAAATCATTCTAATATTTTGATTTGCTGCTGCAAAAAAACATTTATTATTAATTATTATTATTTATTATATTAACAGCTGAGTAGTTTTTTTTTTCAGTTTTTTTTTTGATGAATAGAAAGTTCAGAAGAAGCAATTATCTGAAATAGAAATCTTCTGTAACATTATAAATTTATCTTTATCATCATCACTTTTGATCTTTAAGAGTTAATAGAAAAAAAAATTACGAAAGCTTTTTATTTCAGATAAGTGCTAATCTTTGGATCTTTCTACTCATCAAGGAATCCTAAAAAAAAAAGTACTCAACTGTTTTTAAATATTGATGATAATAATAATAATTAAATATTTTTTGAACAGCAAATCAGTATATTAGGATGATTTCTAAAGGATCATGTGACACTGAAGACTGTAGTAATGATGCTGAAAATGTAGCTTTGATCACAGGAATAAATTACATATTAAAATATGTTTAAATAGAAAACAGTTATTTTAAATAGTAAAAATTGTTTTTTTTTGCTGTACTTTGAATCAAATAAATGCAGGCTTGGTGAGCAGAAGAGACTTCTTTAAAAAACATTAAAAATCGTACTGTTCAAAAACTTTTGACCGCTAGCAATTTTACAAAAAAATTATACAAAATTTAAAATGATGTTATTAAAGATAGATAAGGGAAAGTGTCTGGAGTAAAAATACAGAAATATGAACAGGATGTCCAACAGCTAAAGGCATCTAAGGACAACTTCAGTGATAATAATCTGAGTATCTAGTAGTTGTGTTGCACAATTAGAGTGCAGTGCTCGCTAGTGTAGAGACAAACAAAACTTGGCCTCTGAAGCTCCCAAAGTACTGTCCCACAAGTGGGTAATTTTTTAAACATCCTCAGTCTGGCTTTGCCTTGTATTTATTCTGTCTTCAGTGCAGAGCTGTAGATAATAGGCGTGAACATTTCTATGGCACGCTCTCCCTCCTGTCACTCATAACGCAGCTGGGTTCAGTTCCCCTGAA
The DNA here is from genome assembly GCA_012976165.1 of Labeo catla. NCBI lineage: Eukaryota > Metazoa > Chordata > Actinopteri > Cypriniformes > Cyprinidae > Labeo > Labeo catla. The sequence continues at coordinate 1,466,149 of VONZ01000001.1, forward strand.
CACTATCACACATACATACCATCCAGATATCAGGCAGCACTGCTTTGCTCCAAAATTAATCAGATTTGGCAACGAGTGTAGATACTCACTTCATCTTACACACACGAGCTAACAAGATTTAGTCCATCTACAGCGCTTGAAGGCTGATGTATCCATACCTGAGTTCAGTCAGAGCAGTGGGAATGCACTGATGAGCACTTCAGGCTTGTTATGGAGTGAGAGAGGAGAGGGCTGCAGAGGTCAAGAGAGAGGGAGAGATGCACTTTTTCTGACAGCACAGGGGAAAGTGATCTCAAGTTGACATGAAAAGCAAGAAAAGCTGCCACATATGAAGCCTTCAGGCACATCAGGCTGGTATCGTTGGAGTTGCTAATTAAAAAGTAGGCTTGTGTTTTGCAAAGTCTGCACTTTGAGTTGCTGTGTTAATATTCTGCAGATGGGTCAGGAGGACGTGAAGGTTCCCTGGCGCAGTCTTTCACCGACGTGAGGAGACAGATGTCTCACAGACACGCTGTGAATACAGCTATAGCTCGCTCGCTCACTCTCTTTCCTATCATAATTTTACCTGCTGTTTCTCTGCTACTCAGTACACTATTGAATTTGTTCTGTTGTCTAATATGTTCTCACACCTTTCTCCACTTTTGTTCAGTATCACTCCAGAGCTGATTTCAGTGGGAGACTTAATTTTTTTTTTTTTTAGTGCACTTGAAATGAGTTATACTCTCAGCCAGAGACTGGACTGAAACAAGAATCATTCTCATTCTCTCAAAAAATCTGTCTGTAACAATCCACAACTGAAAACATAGTTATCACGTTTGAGATTATGTATAGTGTATGTGTAACAGCTGTTACATATAACTTGTACTTCACTTCCAGAATAAAAATTTCCTGACAGTTTACTCACCCCATGTCATCTGAGATATTCATGTCTGTCTTTCTTCAGCTGCAAGGAAATTAAGTTTTTTGAGGAAATCTTTTTAGGTTCGTTCTCTATATAGTGGACTTCAGTGGTGCTCAACAGGTTAAAAATGCAGTTTCAATGCAGCTTTAAAGGGCTCTAAACAATCCCAGCCGAGGAATAAGGGTCTTATCTAGCAAAACGCAAAACGTTCTGTTATTTTCTTAAAAAAAAAAAAATGATACACTTTTTAACCACAAATGCTCATGTTGTTTTTTTTTGAGAAAGTAACCGATTGTTTTCACTAGATAAGACCCTTATTCCTCGGCTGGGATCATTTAGAGCTTTTTGAAGCTGGATTAAAACTGCATTTTGGAAATTCAAACTCGTGGGCACCATTGAAGTCCACTATATGGAGAATATTCCTGGAATATTTTCTTTAAAAAATGTAATTTCTTTGCATCTGAAGAAAGAAAGACATGAACATCTTGACAAGGGGATGAGTAAATTATCAGGAAATTTTTATTTTGGAAGTGGAGTAATTCTTTAATAAGTAGTTTCTAAATATATATATATATCATAAATTAGTCTTATTTTATACAAAAGTCTGTAAAAAAAAAAAACAGCCTAGTCTATCGAGTTCATGATGTCCGGGATGCAGAAACGTGGACAGAATCCAGTCATAAAAATGGAATTTACTGTATGAAGATCCTTGCAGACCGAGTTCAAAATTCTCGTCCAAAATTTTTGGACGTTAAAAAATAAATACGGCCTCACGTTGTCAATCATGCTTACACACGGTCTCCGAAACTTTCGTCTTTCGTAAAAAATTTCAGATCAGGTAAATTTTCTGCCATTTCACATCTGTAGAGAGCATTTTGAGAGGTGTTTTGACACCTTGAGATTCTGTGCACGACGAATGTTGACTAATACGAAAAAACGTATACGAAAATTTCAGACTCAGTGTGCAAGGACCTAACGAGGAACATAAACATAATCCCTAGAACTGATCTGAGAGTCACTTCTAACGCATTTTACCGTTTATTTTGATAAAAAACAATCTAAAGTTTGGTTTAACTTGAAGAAATTGTGACAGAAATATGACTTAATGTAATGATAGGACTGCTACTAAAAATAAAAATATTATTAAAGCATTATGTTTAAGGAATATTTAGCAGACAGATTATGTACCAGAATTTATTTGCGAGAAAAATGTAAATGCACAGCACGGAATTTGTGGGGGAATAAATAAATAAAATAATAATATATGTTTTTTATAAAAATCAGTTAATTAGAGATGCTTTTGATTATTACATTTAATAAAACCATTGAAATGGAATCAAGAAAATTAATGGAAAACACAGAATTTGGTAAAAATAAAACCGAATTTGAGTATTTCATAGGGCCTTAAAATGTCATTTTTGTTAACATTTTAAGAAATTGCTGTTAAATTGTTGAAAGTTTAATGATTTCAGTTAATCATACATTAATACAGTGTATTTTAGTTATTAAAACAGGGTCTAGAAAATTTTAAATGGAAAAAAAAAAAGTCAAGAAATTAAAAAATGGAATATGGGGGCGAAAAATGAATTTGTGAAAAAAAATAAAACAGATTTCATCAGGCCCAACGTAAGATTAATGGAAAGTACTGGTATTATTTATTTAATTATTTATTTGTTTATTTGATTTATTTATTTATTTTTTTGCCAGAACATTATCCATTTTTTCCATATTTTTTTCTTCTTACTTTGCACTTGAAAAGCTCTGCCAGTTACCTAATTTCTACTAGATCATTATTTCAACCAAAATAAAATTTTTCTGGTTGGTGATTAGCAACATGGAAATCACTTCCAAGTTGCCGCTGTGATGATATGCTAAATTTAGTTGCCAGTGCAATTGATTGTTTTTCTATTTCACAGTTACAGTACACTTTTCATTTTAATACTGTGCTGTTTGAAAAAGCCAGATAAAGAAAACATGGTGTCAACAGAATGTGCGCACTATCAAACGCATGCTTTGTGTTGCTGGATGAGTTGAATCCGTAAGGATCAGTACGGCACGTGGCCTCTGCCCGTACACCCACACTGTTAATGGATGTTGGGCCCTGTAAACACATCCTGTAATTGAATGAAATGACTTATCTAAAAGCCATTGTTTGTGTTGGCTATTTATCAGTCAAGAATGCTAATACACTGTTCAGATTTTGTTTTGACAAAGAGATTAACTCTCCACATATGAAATGAGATTTTGAAAGGGTTGCTTAAAATTAATTACAATTTGTGCATGTAAGATCAGTGTTGTAATGCGGAGAAAGAATTAATATTTGATTGGCTTCACTACAGTCATTATAACAGCCCTTATTTTCACTGTTTTTACACATAATGTTTTCATTTTAGTGTTTGTGCATTGTATATTTACACTCGAGAGGAGATTGACTATGGACGACAGATGGATATGGCCTTATTCTGTCTGTCCTTTCTGTCCCGTGGGTCCTCTGGAGCTGATATCAGTTGTCTTTTCTCAGTCCAGCTAACAGTAGGCATTCACTGCTCTAAGGTGAATCTAGCTGTGTGTAATATTGGTTCACTTTTGCCATCTAGTGGTGCTTTTTTGTCTTCAGTATGAGCTATACTTTATACAGCCCACTATTTTACTTAAATCATTATTGTTGAATCATATATTGAATATAACACTGCATAATAAAAAAAATGTCTTATGTTAGGAGTACACTCAAGTTAAATTATGTGAATGTATCTCATGCAATTTGACCTGAGTTGAATTGTGGTGGTTGAATTGTGCCACCTGGTGGATCGTTTAGCGTCTGCATCAAATTTAGGTTTCCATGAAATTTTATGCAAAAGTTTACAAGCTGTTATTTGTGTGATACTTGTGACACAGGCGTCTTAGAATTTGATTTACAGCTAATCTTGTGTTCTTCTTTCTTCCTTTCAGAAGGAGCTGAGTCTTCCCAGAAGAGGCAGTTTGTAAGTGCTCTAATTTCTTCTTTTTAAGAGGATAGAGAAATCTGTGGTCTATTGTGAATAATCAGAGCTTGGGAAATTGTATTACAAACGTTGTGAAGAGACTTCTATGCCCATTCAGCAGAGGTGTTTAGTTCTAGCCACCAATTTAATTACAATTTAGGACATACTGTGTGTGTTATGTAAATCTGTTTTATAATACTTTAAAAAAGTATGGTGGGGAATATTGCTGTACTTTGCATGTGCACACTAGAAAAGTAAGTATAGTAATCAAGGAATTAATAAAGGACTGAATAATTTGGTTACGTGTTATTCATTATTCATGTTGCAGATACTTAGTTTCTTTGTTTTGCTTGTGATAAGTTCAAAGTCACAGATCAGTATCTGATTGTTAAATATTGAGTAATTGCGAAATTGTGTAATTAGCTTTACAGCATCATGATTGATGATCTAGAGCAAATTCAGCTAATCTTTAGTAGGGCCCTATGAAATCCGTGTGTTTTTTTCCGAATTCCATTTTTTCCATTTTAATTTTTCTGTATTCTCTATTTTAATGGTTAAAAAAAATGTGTGTGTATATATATATATATATATATATATAAATCTGTTTAATCAAAAAGCATGTATAATTAATTTAAATAAAAAAAACATGCAATTTAACAGCAATTTATTAAAAGGTTAACAAAAATTACAATGAAATTCATTTTTCATTTTTTTCTTGTCAAATTCTTTTTTTTTTTTTGTATTCCATTTTAATGGTTTCATTAAATTTTATTAGTCAAAAGCATCTCTAATTAATTGATTTTTATATAAAAAAATAATTATTATTTATTTATTCAGAAATACTGTGTTGTGTATTTACATTTTTCTGGTGAACAAATTCCAGTAAATAATTTTTCTGGTAAATATTACCTAAAAATAATGTTTTAAAAATAATTTTATTAGTAGTAGTAGCACTATCGTTACATTGAGTTATATATTGCTGTCTCATTATTTTATGTTATTTTATTTTATTAATTAATTCATTAATTATTTTTTTTAATACTCTGTGTTGTGTATTTACATTTTTTTTATGGGTGAATAAATACCAGTAAATAATTTTTCTGGTAAATATCCCTTAATAATCAAAAGCATCTCTAATTAATTAATTTTATAAAAAATATAATTGATTATTAGTTTTGTTATTATTATTATTATTATTCTATTATTATTTTTATTTATTTTATTTTATTTTTTTAGAAATTCTGTGTGTTTCTGGTGAATAAATTCCAGTAAATAATTTCTCTGGTAAATATTCCATATAAATAATGTTTTAATAGTAATTTTAGTAGTGGTAGTAGTACTGTCATTATATTCAATTATATATTTTTGTCACAGTTTCCGCACATTTGCACCATTCGTTCACGCAGAGACACGCAGAACGTGCAGGATTCATATTTAAATAGTGTTTTTGGTGTTTAATATTCACAGATGCTTGTTTTGATTTAAGTGTACTGACCTACTTGGCTAATTCCGTGACATTCTGTGTTATACAGAAAATTCAATTTTTATGACTGGATTCCGCAATTCTATCCACATTTTCTGCATCACGGAAATCATAGGGCCCTACTTTACAGAAAACTAAAGGAATATATATCTCGTCATTTATTCAGACTTTCATTAATGCCTTCCTACATGTGGATATTGGCTGATGAGGCAGCATGTTTCATATGTCACACACTGCTGTATCAGTTCGGTTGGCATTCCTACTAGATCACGGTGTCAACACTGTTTACTGCACATGGACAGGGTCACAGGGGTCATAGGTGACTGGTAGGGCAGTGACAGACAGATTACTGCAGGCCTTTTCCGACAGCTGAGCATTTGAGTGTTCTGACACACCTATCTATATCTTCCTTTCTATTTATTTTTAACCTAGTGCCAGTAAAGAATGTGCTCTTTACAGCCAATCATAAGAAAGCGCAATATCAGCATCATGAGATTAGGGGATGGCAGACAATATTTTGGTGTTATATTTTCAGTGTACTACTCAGTGCTGCAAAGACAGTGTGTGAGCAAACCGTTGTTGTGTTCTTTCTTATACACGTTAAAGGGTTTTGTCGCCTTTGTATAGCTCTGAGTGACTGGCAGGGGTGGCAGAATTCTGGCTATTGTGAGGGTTCACTGAGTTTGTTCCACCCGCCGTGGGATTACAGGGCTTAATCAAATCAAACCTTCTATTCAGCCACGCTGCTTGTCGGAGAAATCTCATTTTAGCACTCATTCATGCCCTTCATTTAGGGTTTTGGTTCGTTCAGACTCATCCTCTCATATCTTCTCCTTTTCCATCTCACCTTTTCACTTGGTGTGGGAACCCAGTAGAGGGGAAATTAAATAATTTATTCTGTAATTATTTATTTTAATAAAATCAACTTTATAAAAACTTTATGAAAAAAAGATCTGTTTTCTGTCATCTAATTCTCAGTACTTAATAATAATAATAATAATAATAACAATAATAATAATAATAATAATGTTGTTGTTGTTATTATTGTTGTTGTTGTTATTATTATTATTATTATTATTGTTGTTGTTGTTGTTGTTGTTATTCGTTTTGCAGCATTTAAAACATGTATTATTATTATTATTATTGCTATTAATATTACTATTATTTTTATTATTATTATTATTATTAACAACAGTGATGATAATAATAATAAAATTCAACACTTAAATGTAGTCTTAAGAAAATCTCGAAGTGAATTGAATATTGAATATATAGATTTTTTTCATACTGTTTATTATAATATTGTGATGTCAAAAATAGCTTGCAGGATTTAAAACAAGTGATTTAAGTTTGATTTTAATTTAATATTTTTATTTTTAATTAAATAAACTTATGAAAACTTTGGCAAGATTCAAAAAGGATGAAAAAGCACCATGATGATGATGATGATAATAATAATAATAATAATAATAATAATAATAGTAATAATAATAATAATTATTATTATTATTGTTGTTGTTGTTGTTGTTGTTGTTGTTATTATTACCAACATTAATAATAAACTTCAACACTGGTAGTCTTAAGAAAATCTCAAAATTTATATAAAATTTTCATACTGTATATTAACATGTTGTAATGTCTGAATTTACTTGCAACATTTAAAAGAATTTATTTAAATTTAGTAATTTTTATTATTATTATTTTAATTTTTAATTCTGAATTGCCCATAGTAATTAAATCTTTTTATTGGCCAGATTTTTGAAAAATCTATATCTATGCAATATCTATATCTATTTTTTATTGTGTGGAAATTTTGTGCGAAAAATAGTTTGTGTTCCACTAAAACCGAAGGCTTTACGCATTTGAAGCGAAATTAGAATAAAAGTAAATCATAAGAGTAAATAAATTATCGCTTTATGTATATATGCAAAGAGTTGTATATCTTGTGTCAGTGTTATTGTATTAGATTCTCTTGCAGCAGTGTGCGTCAATGTTGACTTAGTTAGGCTTAAAGTTTGTGTTGGTGTTTCTCTACTCTTTGATCCTGGCTATTGTCTCTGTAGGGCTACATTTAGCCAAAAGCATTCGCTTGGGAGCAGTGGATAGGACGCTGGTGTTCTCTGGGTTCTCAGAACTGTGTGTATATGTGTGTGTACAAAGATGGGCTGGTGTGAGGTAGGGGCAACAGCTGCACCTCCCCCAGGGTCTTGTGATATCATGAGAATGCCCTCTCTCTCATTACTCTGTGTGTTTGTGTATCTCTAACTGTCTTGCCAACATATACACGCTACAAGTCAAGTTCGGAGGAGAGTGAAGCTTCTTCTAATTTGCCTTCAATTAAGATTGTCACGCTTTTCACATTTTCTTTTTCTGTTATGGTGCCTCAGAACCCTCAGAAAGACGCAAAGCTCCTGGACTCAGTTTTTAGAGGATTTTCGTTTAACAACAAATACTGTCATGACCTCAACTCACACAGAAATGGATATTTGCTCTAGCCGTGGACATGCTGAGACTTGAAGGCACATTGTGATTTGACAGTTGATAGTTGTGAAGAAGATAAAGGAACTATGGCTGGAATTGCTGAAACTTTCATAAGAGTTGATAGCTTAGTAGCAGACTTTTACAGTACGCAATGTAGTGCTTTTGCAACCGCGATAAAGCTGGCGCTGGAGACTCTTTCCTGTTTCACCTAGTAAAAGGCAGTCTGACCTTTTGCTGCATTTCTAGTTGTTATACTCATTCAACATGAAGAAAAGAAAGGAAAGACTTGGAGCCCCAAACCTGCACTTACAGTAAGAGTTGATTTAGATTATGAGTGTGTGGTAGGGCTGCACGATTTGAGGGGGAAAAAAATCATATATATCAACATGACTATAAAAATGACATTGATTATTAAAATTGTTATTATAATGTTGTTAGTATTATTATTATTATTATTGTTGTTATTTACAGTTGAGGTCAAAAGTTTACATACACCTTGCAGAATCTGCAAAATGTTAATTATTTTACCAAAATAAGAGGGATCATACAAAATGCATGTTATTTTTTATTTAGTACTGACCTGAATAATATATTTCACATAAAAGACGTTTACATATAGTCCACAAGAGAAAATAGTAGTTGAATGTATAAAAATGACCCTGCTCAAAAGTACATACACTTGATTCTTAATACTGTGTTGTTACCCGAATGATCTACAGCTGTTTTTTTTGTTTTTTATTTGTTTAGTGATAGTTGTGTATGAGTCCCTTGTTTGTCCTAAACAGTTAAACTGCCCACTGTTCTTCAGAAAAATCTTTCAGGTCCCACAAATTCTTTGGTTTTTCAGCATTTTTGTGTATCTGAACCCTTTCCAGCAATGACTGTATGATTTTGAGATCCATCTTTTCACACTGAGGACAACTGAGGGACTCATATGCAACTATTACAGAAGGTTCAAATGCTCACTGATGCTCCAGAAGGAAACACGATGCATTAAGAGCTGGGGGGGGTGAAAACTTTTGAACAGCATTTGTGTACATTTTTCTTATTTGCCTAAATATCATATTTTTTCATTTAGTACTGCCCTTCAGAAGCTACAGAAGATACTTACATGTGTCCCAGAAGACAAAATAAGTTAAATTTCCCCTGATCTTTAAATTCCAAAAGTTGTCACCCCCCGGCTCTTAATGGATTGTTCCTTCTGAATCATCAGTGAGTGTTTGAACTTTCTGTAATAGTTACATACGAGTCCCTCAGTTAATAATTATACAGCCATTGTTGGAAAGAGTTTAAATACACAAAAATGCTGAAAAACCAAAGAATTTGTGGGACCTGTAGGATTTTTCTGAAGAACAGCATGCAGTTGAATTGTTCAGGACAAACAAAGGACTCATGAACAACTATCACTAAACCAACCACCACCAACAAAAAAAACCAAAAAAAACATTCAGGTAACAACACAGTATTAAGAATCAAGCGTATGTAAACTTTTGAACAGGGTCATTTTTATAAATTCAACTACTATTTTCTCTTGTGGACTATATGTACTGAATAAAAAATAACATGCATTTTGTATGATCCCTCTTATTTTGATAAAAAAAAAAAAAATTAACATTTTGCAGATTCTGCCAGGTGTATGTAAACTTTTGATCTCAAATGTACCTGTAAAATAAAATTCTTACAAATTTTCTTAAATTTTTTTTTTTATACAGTACATCGGTAGAATTACTCCGTAGTATCAATATTTATGGCTGCCTTAATTTCTTTATTTTCAAATGTTAAACCATCCCGAATGCACGTTACTTATTATAAGCTACCCAAAATCAGATGCAAATCAAGCCACTCTGAGACACTAAAAACACTGGATCACGAGATACTTGTGTGTAAAAGAACACAGTGCCTAATCAAATCCCAGCATTTGCCATTTCATATTTGCACTAAACCATATCGCAATTTTGGTTTTATTTTGATTGATCGTGCAGCCCTAGTATGAGCCTACAAATTTTGCTTTGATGTGTTTATAGAACCTTAATTCTTTCCTTATTCTTAAACTTTTACTTAAGTCCAGCTGACTGTCACTCATTTTTGCAATGCATGAACTTTATCCGTTGAGGTTTCTAAACATGACCACAGCATTAGCTTTAAACAAACAGACCGCAGACTCTGACCTCCTTAACGGTTAAGCACCGGGTTTCCTCTTTCCCCCTCTCTCAGTCTGTCTGGGAACCCGATACCTGCTTTCCCCTCATGCTCTTGAGTGGTGGCTGAATTTCTAGCTCTCCTCTGGTTGATTGACAGCCACAGTGTGTAGCTCAGTTTACAGCCTCCATGCAGCCCATCAGAACACCAGAGAGACTCAAGCAAAGGGAAATCTTTACTCAGCAGAGTATGTATATGTTTATGCTTGATTCAGTCATGTCAAATACCTGCTTTTGCCTGGTCAGCTTTTCTTACACCCTCCAGTCCACTTTGAGAGCACATCTGTGTCTTGGCTGGCTAAAGCAGCTCAAGTTATAAGCAACATAGGCACATTTCTGCAAAACTGAAAAATAAAACACAGATGTATGAATGACTGCAGTTTCCAGTTAAAATTAATACTAGAGGCAGTAAAACCGACAACTTATATTCCTTTTATTCGTTTTAATTAATAAAGCATAATTTCCACACAGTTACTTGCTGAATATTATGTTATGACTTCAAAACAATTACATTTTTTTCAATTTAGCGACACTCCCCGGATATTTAAATTCTGAACAGCCACAATATGTACCTCAAGCAGTGTTATAAAAACACAGCACTACATACCTGTACCAACATAATAAAAACGTGCCACGGTCACGTATTGAACGTGTGTTTTAGCACCACTCTCTGGACATTTCACTTTGAAACTGCCGTGAAACGTGCAGTAAGGTATGTAATTATGGTGTTGCAGAAATGTATATAGAGGCACATTTTCATGAGCCTGGGTTTGTTTTAGTCTAGCATGGTGGCAAACTTTCAATTGCAGACCGAGTTACCCTTAGTAGTCGGTTAGTTATTTCTGATATTTAGGTTTTTTTTTTAATAACATTAAAGGGATAGTTCACCCAAAACTGAAAATTCTGTCATTAATTACTCACCCTTATGTATTTCCGAAACTGTAATACCATTGTTCATCTTCAGAACACAAATTAACATATTTTTGATAAAGTTCAGCTTTCTGACCCTTCATAGACAGCAATGCAACTGACACGTTTAAGGCCCAGAAAGGTAGTAAGGACATTGTTAAAACAGTCCATGTGACATCAGTGGTTCAACCATAATTTTATGAATATATGAGAATACCTTTTGTGTGCATAGAAAACGCAAAAAATTACTTCACTGAACAATTTCTTTTCTTCCGCATCAGTCTCCGCTGCACCTTCATGAGTACTTTTGTGAAGACATGTCAAAGACTGACACAGAAGAGAAGAAATTATTGAATGAAGTCATTATTTTTGTTTTATTTGCGTACAAAGCTATTCTTATAGCTTTAAAACATTACGGTTCAACCAATGAAGTGTTTTCACATGTACTATTTTAACAATGTCCTTACTACCTTTCTGTGCCTTAAATGTGGTAGTTGCGTTGCTGTCTATGCAGAAAGCTCTCAGATTTCATCAAAAATATTTAAATTTGTGTTCCTAAATTGAACAAAGGGCCAACAAAGAAATATTTATAGCTTGCAGAGTGTTATTTGCATTGTTTTGTAATATCACTCTTGGTGTAAATAAGCCTAAATAGCGAATAAGAGGTTTTAAATGAACCATACAAATAGGCAGTTATGTCAGAGCTGTGACATGGTTGTATAAAGATCTGTTGTGCTCAGGGGGACTAAGGTTCAAATCAAGCCCAGGCCATGTCCCTGTCCCGTTCCCTTTCTTTTTCCCCGTTATTCCCGAGAACCTGCAGTCGTTTCCATAGAGTTGTGCTCTGACTACCTTTTCAAAGGAAAGAACACATCCTGTCTGTTGAGTGTTGTTGCTGCCCCAGACTAAAAGCTATTGGGTGCAGTGATGGGAAAACAAGATCCTGTCCCCCAACTATGCATGTCCTATTTTGTAGAAGTTTTGATGTAGAAAGCATTTGGTGTAGGGTAATGGAGTCTCCCCGATCTCTCTGTTTGAGAATGTTGCCTAAAGGGAAGGGAGGTAGGAACTGTCATCCTATCATCGTATCCTAGTGCCAACCAGCTTTAGCTTCAGCATGCCCAAGTGTGCATGTGCTGAACTGCTGAAACAGCCTGTCAGCAGCATCTCTTGGAAATACCAGGGCAAGTGACTGTCATACAAGCAACTCAAAACAGGATCTTGTTTTACCACAAGGTAGGAAGAGTTCAACTCACACTGTGTTTAAAGTGTGAACATACTCTTTGACAGTTTGATATTAAGCATTTGCCTTGGTCATGTTTATGAACTGCCACTGGTCGTCCTACCTTTCCTCGCCCTTCACAAGGATAAACACTCAAAGCTTTTCTTTTTTTTTAACAACTGCTCACATTACTCCTTGCTTTCCTCTCTTGCCGTATTCACTTAAAAGAATCTGGCCAACTGCTCAGTACCGTTGTCATGGCAACAGCAGCCTCCTGCAGCATCTCCTCTCCCCTACAACCTCCCCCTCTGCTCTCATCCTCCCGTCCCCGGGCGGACCCGAGGGGTCTGCGTCCGCCCCTGTCCTTGCCCCCAGCGCCAACCCCTTCTTCTGGAGGTAAGGTTATGATGTGAGAGTGCTCTTGCTCTTGCTCCTGATCCAACCTCCTTTCCAACAGCATGCTGGATAACTAGGCATCGTGTGGTTTCTGTTTCATCTAATCGGTTTTCCTAATGGGGTGGTTTGGTTTAGTGGCTAAATGCTCAGGGCGGGTAACTGGAAGGCTGCATGTACCTGCATTGTGCCTTCAGCACTGTGCCCTTAAGCTATGCATTTAACCCCAGGTTACTTAAGGGGATTGTTCGTTATAAATGTATTATGTCACTTTTGATTAAAGCATAAAAGAATTTTGCTATAATGACTACTTATTTATTAATAACTACAGGCTGATTATTCTGTTAGGTCCCGTTTTTGCTACTTTGTTATGGATGGATTCACATTTGCTTGTTGAATGGTTTGAGGTTTTGGGTAATACTTTTATATACAGTGCAGTAGGACTATATGATATATTTAATATTTATAATATATTTATGTTCATGTTCATGTCTTTCTTTCTTCAGTTGAAAAGAAATTAAGGTTTTTGAGAAAAACATTCCAAGATTATTGGTCCTTTTTAAACTGAAGAATAAACATGTTTTATTTTAGTATTTTTTTTTAACACTTTAACATTTCAGTCACACTGTTGTGTGTTCATGTCTCATCTTTTCTTGTCTTTATCAGCATTTTAATCCATCTTGTAGATGTCCTGGAAACTTAAAGTGGGAGCTAAATGTCTTTTCCAACTTGAGAGCTATATACAGTCACAAAGAATTGTTTATTGCACAGAATCTGTGCCTATATCATGGACCATATGTCAGCATGACTTGAGTGTAGTTTGGGCTCCTCCTCAATGCATCCTATAAATGTTGTCTATGTTTTTCATTGTCTGTTTTTCTTTATTAGTAACGTTCAGTTTTATAGGTGTTGAAATTGATCTTTAGCTCCTTGCAGTGTTTCTTATCATGTAGACAACAGATTAAGTAAAAGTTGAATATGCAGTACAGCACATGAATTAGCAAAATGCTCCTTTTTAGAGTTATTTTTTTCTAGCTGACTAATGAGCTTATCGATGCCGAATGGTTATTCTGAGGTAAATGTATTGTTAGGTGGCATTGTTTAAGGAGCATCGAAACTAGGGCTGCACGATAAATCGCATGCGATTGTGAGGCTCGTTTAGTCAGTAAAGCCGGTACTTTGATTAGTAGTGAATCTACGTCACGTGCATTCAGCTGGAGCGGCAATTAATACACAGAACCGTAAATCACTGATAAGCTATGCAAAATCACGCTCGTACTCAAATGCGATTCATCTGTGATTTATATCTATGTTTGCGTAAATCATACGTAATCCAGCTTCACTAACAGCAGGAGTGAGTAAGGGTTTTTTTTTATGAATCTTTGCAATCGCCTTTCCTAATAATGTGCTAGTTAGCAAGTTTAGTGGTTAAATGCGGCCAAATGCAGCTAAAGTAAACAGGCTTGTCACTCCACAGAGAGTAGAGAGGGGTGGGGCGAGCAGAACTCATTTGCATTTAAAGGAACAATCCCTCAGAATGGGATGATTTTTGCAGAGCTCATTTTGACAAGGTAAAAAGGGTGTTGTTTTACACAATCATTGAAAATTTTTAACCAAAGTATATTATAGACTTTTCAACAGTAATGTTTTTTCTTTTTTCACCCAGCCTTATTAAGCAGATAATTTTGAGCAAATATACTTGATGAGCTTTGATATAGTTTTCTAAAGCCCTATTCATTAACACAAGTGTGTGTACCTGTGTGTGTCTAATGCCTGTGGAGCAGAATGAGAGTGATTCTGCACTAATGAGCTGCTCTGGAATGTCAGAACACCATGTTCTGTCCCAATTGACTGTGTGTGTGTGTGTGTGTGTGTGTGTGTGTGTGTGTGTGTGTGTGTGTGTGTGTGTGTATAATCACCTTGATCCCTCACTGATCTCTTGTTTGATGGCACAAATTGCTGAGCACAGTCTGCTCTCGGTCATCTTAAACTTGTGGGTTAAGAATATCTGTGTTCACAATGTAGGAACACAATGTGTGCATGTTTTTGGCTTTGCAAGGACACATTTTAGGATATTTAGAGGGCACAGTGATCACCAGGATCGGTGTGCAAACTCTGACCTTCTATTCACATTCAGTAAAGCTTGAGGAAATCATTACAGTCTGCTTTTTGTTTTCTGTTTTTTTTCATGCACAAGTATTTTCTTGCCTTCCTTTGCCCTGTCCATCCTCTATTGATTGTGATCACAATAATAGAAAATGTGTTGAAAATGATTTTCCTTTCTTGTGAAGCCTCATTTCCCCTTGTGTATTGACCTGATGCTTCAGACATCATTTCCCATTTCTAAATGATGTTATCGTATGAGTGGAAAGGCTGTGTTTTGCAGTTCCCCACAGGTTTAGACCTACAGAGAAGCTGCAGGAAATCAAGTCTTAAAACCTTTCAGAGCTCAACTCAACAGGGCATCCAACAGAGAGGCAGGGAACGGTTCCAAAAGCTGCTTCTTATTTCCTTTCTCCATTGCTGAGTCTTTCCTCTCAGTACACACTCAATTTTCTTTTTTCCCCCATTTCTTTCTCTAAATGTGAATGAAAGCCACTCTTTGTTATATCGAGACTGTTTCTTTCTTGTGAAACTATTCTGACCAGCTGTACCCAAGATCAGTAAATTAAAATAACCCCAATTTACTTATGATCAGGCTGATTCTGTTCAAATCACTATGTCTGGATTATATCTGAATTTACATCTGCTCATCAACCATGTAGTTGATGTTGTGTAAGAGATCAAGAACTGCTTTAAACACAACATCTTTTTCAAATCATCTATTATCTGATTGTTTCTGTTTAAGAATGTGGTATTAGGTTTCTTTGTAAGGTGAAGTTTCTTTTTGTGAAGTGTGGGAGTCAAAGGTTAGTGATTTACATATGAACAAGAATTTTAATTTGTTTGTTTAATTTGGGGTTGCTTTTATTTCATAACCGTAATATATCAAACTGCATGATCTCCTCACAAAAATATGGCACTTAGCAAGCTTAAAAAAAGCCAAAAGATGACCAAAAAAAAAAAAACAACTACTTGGGAGATACCAGGCTTAGTCGGGGGGTCAGTTCTCCTCTGGCCAGATGGACCAACATGGTGTGGCTTAATTCCAGGCTGCATCACAAATCAGAAATGTGCACTAGGGAAAAGAATAAGCTTAGGATTTTATTATTACTATTTTTTTTTTTTATTGAGATTTTTTTTGCACTAGAGATAGCATAGGCTTAGGATTTTTTAGGATAGGCTAATGTTTGTTTGTTTGTTTGTTTGTTTGTTTTTGTGCTAAGGATAGGATAGGGTTACAATTTTTTTTGGATAGGGCTATTTTTTACAGAAGCCCATTTCCACCACTGAATAAAAAAGGTAATTGTGACTTTTTATCTTACAAATTTGACTTTTTTCTTGCAATTGAGAGAGTTTACATCTCGCAGTTCTGACTTTTTTTCAGAATTGTGTGATGTAAACTCGCAATTGCAAATTATAAAGTCAGGATTGCGAGACAAACTCGTAATTCTGAGAAATAAAGTCGCAAGATATAAACTCACAATTTTGATTTTTTTTCTCAGAATTGCAAGTTTGTCTTGCAATTCTGACGTTATAACTTGCAACTGAGTTTATATCACTCAACACTGGCTTAATTTTTTAGTTGCGAGTTAAGTCAGAATTGTGAGATATATATTTTAAATTGAAAGAAAAAAATAAATAAATTGCATGATACAAACTTGCATTTGCAAAAAAGTCAGAATTGAGAGTTTAAAACTTGCAAATGCAAGTTTATGTCACACAGTTCTGTGAAAAAAAGGATTGAACTGTGAGTTTGTATCATGTAATTCTGAGAAAAAGTTGCAATAACCTTTTTTAATTTTTTTTATTCAGTGGCGGAAATGGGCTTCCATAATTTTTTGTTCTTCGCTGGAGTTCTATTTTCAGTGGTCGGTTGCTGACAATATAGCAATTCATTAATGATATAGCTATAATTTTATCATTAAGCAAGGAATATGAAACTAATCTATAGGCCATGCTCCGGTTGTTGTTCATCATAACATTAGTGCTGGTCACATATCCAAACACCGAAAACTGGGAGCACAGCTCCTCGCTACCCATGGCTCTATGGCAGGTTTGATATATAAAGATTGTAGTCTTTTTGCCAGCGTTTGGGACTTGCATTTTTGTCTGCCTGGTGTTCCTCGTAGGGCTTATAGAAACTAGATGGTCGTTTAGCAGCATACTATCTAGCTTCTTAATTGCCAATTCAGCAGCCTTTAGTGTGCAATAACGGACAAAACCATTACCTTTTGGCTCACCGTTACTGTTGCGCACCATTTGGCTTGAAGAAACTTCTCTAAAGCATGAAAAATTGTCGTATAGGGCAAGGTCATCAATGTCACTTGCTAAGCCTTTAGTAATGTTACCAATTCCACTTAAATATTCCATTTTTTTTTTTTTTTTTAAAGTGGAATTGTGTTGATCCCACATGATATGCATGGGTTTACTGCATTTTCCACATTGTGACAGTGTGCAAAGATAACAAAACCAAACAACAAGAGAAATTGCTTGTTCTGTCTCTGCACACTTGCACAAAACAGATTTGTCCAAATGACCTGTTCGGTCACATGTGGTGCAGATTACCTACAAATAAAGGGCCCGATTAATCTTTGTTGACCTCACCTGAACTGTAGGAAGTGGTCATTTTGGCTCTTCTTGAAAGATGTTCCACACATCAAGGTGCTATGCGGAACTCAAGATGGCTGAGTACATATTGTTGTCACAATTGCTGTTTCTGCAAAGGAATGCCTTAGTCAGATGCTTCAGTCAGAAATGATTCAGCTTTGCTCCTTTTATAGGCTGCACATTCTAAAATTCCAGTGACACCACACTGTTATATCATCATGTCACATCCTTAGATCCTTACTTTCTTTAACAGCAAAACACAAAGTGATTTTGGTGCTATTTTAGCACTTAGATTTAAGTAGTTAATTGACTTAATTTGATTTAGTTTTATTTATTTATTTATTTTTTTCATTTTACTTTTAGTTTACGCTTTAGTAGTTTTGTTCTATGCTTATTCTTTTTTTTTAATTTGAATTCTACACAGAATGCTATATTTTATAGCGACATGGATGAGATTGTGGCTGTCATACACTGTCAAATGCGGCTTTACCAAGCTCAACAGCTCTGGTCCAAGCTGTGATATTTACAAAACACTACTGGCTATTTAAAAAAAGGCGGCGGGGCTGTTTGATATGTCCCGCCCTGTCTTTCTGTTTTAGCTGTTACATTACGTCAACACATAGAATAACGCTGCATGTTTCAAAGCACTTCACTGGACCTTTAAGGTTTCCTAAAATTATTTTATTTCAGTTTAGTTTAGTTACCAAACACATTTTTAATTTTAATTTTAGGTAACTGGTTTGATAATCTGTAGTTCTTGTTTACATAATTCCAGTATAATATTAGTTTGAGCAATTTTGTAATGTACTTTTTAAATTATTTTTTAATATTTCTATTTAGCTTTAATTATAGTTTTAATGTATTATTATTATTTTTTTTTTTATTTTATTATATTTCAGTATTTTTTTTCCAATTAACATTATTTTAGTTTAGTTACCAAAACACTTTTTTTTTTAATTTTAGGAAACTGGTTTGATAATCTATAGTTTTTGTTTATGTAATTCCAGTGTAATATTATTTTGAGCAATTTTGTAATGTACTTTTGCCGCTTTTATTATTATTTTTTTTATATTTCTATTTAGCTTTAATTATAATTGTAATGTATTAGTTTTTCTCTATTAAATATTTTCATTTTATTAGATTTTAGTTTAGTTTAGTTTAGTTACCAAAAACACTTTTTTAATTTTAATTTCAGGTAACTGATTTAATAATCTATAGTTCTTGTTTACATAATTCCAGTATAATATTAGTTTGAGCAATTTTGTAATGTACTTTTGCCGTTTTTATTCGTTTTTAAGATTTCTATTTAGCTTTAATTATAATTTTAATGTATTATTTTTCTCTATTAAATATTTTCATTGTATTTATATATATATATATATATATATATATATAACATTTTTATTTTATTTTATTTTAAACAATCTCTTGCTTCCTTAGAGAAATCACTGTCAAATATACAAAGTCAGCACTGTTGCCTGCTGTTATGTTTGTTTTCTGTGTATGGATGTGCATGGTATTGGGTGGAGGTGTTTTCTCTCTAGCTGTTTGTTCTTTGATGTGTGTCTGAAGCGACTGAGCCCATGGTGTCGGTTAGCTCAAGGTGACACAGTGCTGCCATGCCTGCCTGCATCTACCCCACTACAAAACTGCTCACACATATGCACACAGACACGCATATGATCTCAACCAGCCTTACTTATCTTTTTATTCCTCATTTTTCATTTTTTTTTTTATTTCCTTCTTCAGTTGAATCCTTTGACCTGATGATGATGATGACCAATGATGAAACAGTGTGGACTGCACAGAAAAATCTCTTAGGCTTGTACTATTTGACCAAATAATCCTGCATATGTGTGTATGTGAATGTGCGCACACTTTAATCTCCTGTCATTCTGTCACTTTCTCCATGAACGCTGTATTTAATACTGTCAAATCCAACCATTTCTGGTCGACAGATCATTTAGCATTAAAACATATCACTATTTCTCACTACATTTTTAGTTTAACTAGCAGCCTATCTGACACTTGGGGTCTAGATGTAATATGCTTATTGGAGGTTGTTTAGAGTTGTCTGCATCTTTATATATGCACTGCTGTGTGTTAGAGAGAGAAAGAGAGAGAGAGGAGGGAGGGTGTAGAGGAAAGAGAAAGAGAGAGAGGAAAAAGCACATGACAGCATCTCACGATAGCTCTAGTAGAGTCACAGGTTGCCGGCAACAGCAGCAGCCATAGGAACATCATCTAGTACTTGCTATCAGAGCGGAAACAAGCTTATTTAGCCAGCTGTTCTTCCTTCTGCGGCGCTTTATCGCGATTGATCTCTGGATGATAGCCATGTTAGTGTACCGATATCATGTCTGATTCCTTCTGGACCGTTCTCTCCAATTTCTCCCTGCCGGAGAGAAGCATGCTCCGTCGATCCAAGAGGTACAGCAATCCATTTTCATCTCTATGCTTTCTATTTCTGATTTTCAGGTAACTTGATTTTTTCAGTCATATGAGCTGTAATTGATGGCACGCTGCAGGCTGTCTTGAGGTTTTGCTTATGTTGGTGTGCTCTGTGATTTTTCTCCTGCTTGGTGGTCACGCTCATTTCAGACGTTCCACATGCACATCTTACTATGTTCCTTCCTCTCGGTCAGTGTGCGTAAAATCAACGACCGCCTTTCAGCCAGAGGCGCAAATTATGACGTGGCCAGACATGCACGCAAACACGCGCAAGTGAGCACGGTTAGTCTTCTGCTCTGACCTACCATGCTAAAGCGAACTTGCACGCAGATGTGGGGTTGACTTAGATAGAGATCATCTATAATTGCTTTCCATCCTTCTCTGCTTGTGTTCTTCCTGTCTTCCTGTAGCCTGGAGAGACAGATGAGGGGAGGGTGCACAGCGCTTGCATAGCAACAGAGCTGAGACTGTTGTGGAGTGATCTGCTTCTTTCCACTCCATGTCTGTCTATGTACTGTCATTCTCACAGTGATGCTAAATGTCTGAATCATTCAGTGGCCATGACGTTGGTGCAGTGCACAGTGTGTTAAGTCATAATTTAGAAATAGCCTTGTGTGAATGATGCATGAATGTATGAATTAGAGTTTAAATTGTGTGTCACGTAGAGGAGACTTTGTAGATGTAGTTACTTTTCTAAGCGATCAGAAATGTGTTTAATAGAGAGTAAATGATTCAAAAAATATTGTACAAATGATTTCTATTTCATTTAAATATATTAAACGAGAAGTCCACTTCCAGAACAACAATTTAGAGGTAATGTACTCACTAGAGGTCTTCACGGGTCCAAAAATTCGTACCTGAACCCGAAGAGACCCGTAAATTTGTTGCACGGAACCGACCCGGACCCGTATTTAATTTGAAAGCGGGACCCGAACCCGTGCAGACCTGAGAAATGCCTTAAATTTACTACCCGGACCCGACGCGGACCCGACCGTTATTCGTAAATTGGACCCAAACCCGGCTGGGAAGACAGAGACCCGACTGCACCCGGTCGGCACATATTGCACAGCAAACTGCTAACAAGTCAATAAACAAGTTGCGAAAAAAACTTTTTGGCTTACCTACTGTTAGCCCTGACTGTGATCAATCCTCCTTGACAGTAACATTTTCGTCCATGTTAGGCTGTTCCTCTTTCTTGCCGAGTGAAAGAACCTTCTTAATTTATTCATTATTCCAGCTTTTTTTTTTTTCCAAAAAACGCACAGAACAAGAAGTGCGTTACACTTTACTGCGTGCGCAGTGGTGTAGTGGTGTCTGGAGAAGTAAGAACTCTTAATTTATTTAAGGGTTTTTTTTTCATTATAATGTACTGATTCAAATTAGTAATCAACAATTAATTATCATGTTACCAATCCGAGTTACATGCTCTGACGCATGCAGGCGGCAGTTTTGTCACGAAGCAGGACGAAGTGGGCGCAATCATATTTTCAAGGAGGCCGGCGCCACGGTCTTGCTGTTATGGAGTATTTGCATTTATTCATGTGCAATTGGATAAGATATTATGTGGTCGACTGTCATGATTTTGGCTAATGCAAGACACTACTGAATGATGCGCATCATAGTGGATTTAGAAGTGGGTATACACAAAGCCGACTGCACTGCACCATCGTGCATGTTCAATAGGTGCGTCTCTTCTTCAGTAAAAGAAAACAATACAAAACATATGCTTAAAGCTCCACCTAGTTAATCTTATGAAGCTTAAAGGAGGAATTCACATGAGACAGCTTGATACCGTCCGCTTGCAGTACTAACTTCACATCACGCATGTTTTTCCCCCCACCTTATTTCCCGCTCACACTTTTCTCATCCTAATTTTACAAGTTGCAAGTTACAAAACACACGCAAAGTGCTGACCAACACTGATCACTGGCGGGTGCGGTGTTCTCCGATCGATTCGGGTATTACACACAAATGTTAAACAGACCCGGGACCCGAGGAAATAGATTTGGACCCGACCCGGACCCGGCTGACCATTTCAAATATAGACCTGAACCCGTACGGGTCCCGGGTCGGGTCCCGGGTCCTCGGGTCTCGGGTCCTCCGTGAAGACCTCTAGTACTCACCCCCTTGTCATCCAAGATGTTCATGTCTTTCTTTCTTCAGTCGTAAAGAAATTATGTTTTTTGAGGGAAAAAAATTCAGGATTTTTCTCCATATAATGGACTGATATGGTGCCCGAGTTTGAACTTCCAAAATGCAGTTTAAATGCAGCTTCAAACGGTGCCATATGCGATTGTAAATGATCCCAACCAAGAAAGAAGGGTCTTATCTAGTGAAACGATTGGATATTTTCATAAAAATAATACAATTTATATGACTTTTAATGTCAAACGCTCGTCTTGTCTTGCTTTTTCCGACCTTTTTTTTTTCCAGTTTATGACAGTTAGGGTATGTCGAATCTCATCTCATCTCATCTCATGTTCTCCCTCAACTTCAAAATTGTCCTATATCGCTGTTTTACCTTTAACAAAAAAGGTGTTTGATCTTCTTTCATGATTTGCATGGAACTTCTGCAACGATGTAGGATGATTTTGAAATGATTTTTGAAGTTATGGGAGAAAATACGGAGTTTTTCGACATATACTAACTGTCTTGAACCAGAATACACAGAGTTCAGGGAGAGTAAGACAAGACGAGCATTTGAGATTAAAAAGTATTTAAATTGTATTATTTTTATGAAAATAACTGACCGATTCGCTAGAAAAGACCCTTCTTCCTCGGCTGGGATCGTTTACAACCACATATGGCACCGTTTGAAGCTGCATTTAAACTGCATTTTGGAAGTTCAAATTTGGGCACCATATCAGTCCATTATATGGAGAAAAATCTGGAAATTCCTCAAAAAACACAATTTCTTTACGACTGAAGAAAGAAAGACATGAACGTCTTGGATGACAAGGAGTTGAGTACATTATCTGTAAATTGTTGTTCTGAAAGTGGAGTTCTCCTTTAAAGAAGCACAACTGTTTTATTGCTGATAATAATAAATGTTTTTTAAGCACCAAATCAGGATATTAAAAAAATATTTCTTAAGGATCGTAAGTCACTGAAGACTGGAGTAATGATTTTAATTTGTAATATTTCACTCTATTACAGTTTTCCTGTATTTTTATCAAATGCAACCTTGGTGAACATAAGAGACTTCTTTTAAAAACATTAAAGGGATAGTTCAGCCAAAAATGAAAATTCTGTCATTAATTACTCACCCTCATGTCGTTCCAAATCTGTAAGACCTTCGTTCATCTTTAGAACACAAATTAAGATATTTTTGATGAAATCCAAAAGCTTTCTGACCCTGCATAGACAGCAACACAACTGACACATTCAAGGCCCAGAAAGGTAGTAAAGACATTATTAAAACAGTCTATTTGTCATCAGTGGTTCAACCTTAATTTTGTGAAGCTACAAGAACATATTTTATGTGAAAAGAAAACAAAAATAATGAGTAAAATTCATTATTTTTGTTTTCTTTGCTCTCAGATTTTATCAAAAATATTTTAATTTGTGTTCTGAAGATGAACGAAGGTCTTATGAGTTTGGAACGACATGAGGGTGAGTAATTAATGACAGAATTTTCATTTTTTGGCTTTATACTAGACTTGAATGGTGGTGTATTGGGGCTGGATATCGGTGATCATTTTTAGATTCGATTTTAATTCACAAATTCCCAATATGGTTTAGATTCTGTCAACAGGTTTCAGTTGTTACTATAGCAACATTTGGCATTGCATTTTCTCCATTGAGGTATTCCGACCCCCTCCCTATAATGACTTCCTGTCCTTTCTGAGAAGATAATAGCTCGGCATTATTAATATAATGACTGCGGTGGACCTACTATATGTTTGCACATATGCCAGTTAGGGTTGTCATGATAACAGCAATATTCAGGTATCGATATCAGTGATGCTAATTTAGATACTGCAACAAAAACAGATTTGCTGCTAACTGCATTTTAATTTGCTATTTATGTCAAGTATTTAGTTAAAAATTAATGCAAATAATTAGAAATGATTAATACAATTCTAATATTTGTATTAGTAATGTTTTAAAACACATTTAAAACACTTTTAATCAGTACTGTATTAGTTTATTGTATTTATCTTTTATTTTTATGTTTTCAGTTTTCGATTTGGACTTTACAGAGCAGTTTGCAGAATGGATAAATGGATTTAAATGTAGTTTTAGTAATTTTCTTTTTGTCCTTTTATTAGTTTTTTTTTTTTGTTATATTTCTAATTTGCTTTAGTTAATTATATGTATGTGTATATATATATATATATATGTGTGTGTGTGTGTATGTATGGGTGTTTTTTGGGGGTTTTTTTTTTTTCACTTTTAGTTTTAGTGACTTTTATGGATGCCTGTTTCCACCACTGAATAAAAAAATAAGAAAGGTAATTGTGACTTTTTATGTCATAATTCTGACTTTTTTTTTCTCGCAATTCTGACATTTTTTTTCTCAGGATTGTGAGATTATAACTTGCTATTCTAGAAATAGAATAAAGAATAAAGAAATAAAGTCAGAGTTGAGTGATATTAACTCTCAGTTGTGAGTTATAAAACTCAGAATTGCAAGATATGAACTAGCAATTCTGATTTTTTTTTTCTCAGAATTGCGTGATATAAACTCGCACTTGTAAGTTATAATTTGCAATTGAGTTTATATCTCACAGTTCCGAGAAAGAAGTCAGAATTGCGAGAAAATAAGTCAGAATTGCAAGTTTTTGTCTCGTAATTCTGAGAAAAAAGTCAGAATTGTAAAGAAAAAAAAAATGCAAGATACAATGAGAATGCAAGATACAAACTAGTAGTTGTGAGAAAATAGTTTTTATCTCACAATTCTGAGAAAAAAGTCAATTGCGAGATGTAAACAATTTTTTTTCTTCATTTCTTGCAATTGTGAGTTTATATCACAATTCTATTCTAGTCAGAACTGCAAGACAAACTCATATATGCGGGAAAAAAACAGAACTGCGAGTTTTTATCACATAATTCTGAGAAAAAAAGTCAATTTTGAGATGTAAACTTTTTTTCTTTATTTGTCGCAATTGAGGTTTATATTACACAATTCTGAGAAAAAAGTCAGAATTGCAAGACACAAACTTGTATTTGTGGGAAAAAGTGTGATAAACTCGCAATTCTGAGGAAAAAAAAACATTTGCGAATTCTATGAAAAGTCAGAATTGTGCGATGAAAAAGTCGCAATAACTTTTTTTTTTTTTTTTTTTAAATCAGTGGTGGAAACAGCAATAGTCTTTTGCCCTTTAGCTTGTACTTATTTTATTTCATTTACCAAGGCGACAATTATGAAAATGATTTTTACTAGTTCCAATTTTAGTTATCAATAACAACATTTTTTTCAATGAACTTCTTTGCAATTCAAAATATGTTTTGACATCACCTTTTTTGCCCTGTCTATTTTCAACCACTTTAGAAAAAACATTGACTGTTTACATAAATATTTCCGCTAAGACAAGCATTTTGACAAAGAAGTTTGAATTTGACCTCTCACGCAAGCGTTCTTCAGAGTACAAGCACAATGTTTGACAGGTGTGTGTGTGTATGTGTGTGCGTAAAGCTGTTATTACTCGCCAGTCTCCTCTTCCTCTGTCTCTGGGGTATTGCCGAAGTAGCTGCAGTTTAATACCTCGCTTGTCAACTTGCATCAACTCACATGACTCCCCTATAGAATTTCCCAGCGGTATCCTGTCTTGATGTAGCCTGTGTAACATGTTACAAAGTGTAAATGTAAAGACATGTAAACATCAACAGAATGGCCACACAACCTCTCAACAGTAGTTCTTAAAGCCCACATAAGGCTGTCACAGCCACAGCTAGGTATAATAACAACTAAAGACCATTTAGCTCCCTTTATGCTTTTTTCTTTTCTTCCACCATTCTTTCTCTTCATCTGCGGCCTCATCGTCTGCCTCTGTCGTTCAGCCTCCCTTCAGCATTCTCATTATAGTCTCTCCCCATGACACTTCAGTGCAAAAATCTTTGAGTTTCTCATGAAACATTCAGCAGAAGCAATTTCATAGCGTTCAGACTGTTAAATTGTCCTCTTCCTTGATGATATAGAAATGCAATTGATTTCTCTCTTCTCTTTTTCATCTTTTTCTGCACTCAATATAGCCACTTAGCCTGTGGAAAGCCACATCTGAGCAGGTCTCAGTCATTGATTCATTGTATTTCAGACAGTGGTTGATGGCTGTTTGCATTTTAATTACCCACATAGGAATGCCACAGGCAGCATAATAACTATAAGCATGGCAGCTTTGGGCCACCACATTCCTGTCTTTCCAGAAGAAAATTAGTCTAATTTGAAATAAAAATGACTGTGCACAATATTGATATTACCTTGATTACAGGAAGGAAGCTCGAGGCAGAAACCATCAGTGCTGTAATTGGTTTTCTGGCCAGCATCGATTCTGTCAGGCTGGTCTGCATCTCTTGAAACCACTATTCCCATTGTTTCATGCTTGCCAAACCTCAAATCAGGTCAAGCTTGTTATAAAAAAGCCAATGCATTTGTTTATTTTCTCATTTTCCCCCCTCTCAACCTGTCTACAGCGTTGAGTGGGGTGGAGCGCAAGGCTAGCAGGTGTTTGCTCATAATTGCAGTGTTCAGTATTAATTGGCTCCTTGCATCTGCTCGTGGCAATTACACCATTCAGCTCATGACATTTGGCAGCGTGAGTCCTAGACCAAAAAACACTTTGTTTCCTCAGTGCATGAGGTGGATAATAATTTGATATGCTAAACAGCAGAAATTATATTTCCATAACTAGTGTTATCTATACCTTTTCTGTTTATGCATGTTTGTTTGTGCATTTCTAAGTGTGTAACTTACCATCTGTTGAGGGATATCAATGTGTGTACATACATAAACATGTTTAGATTTTGTCAGAAGGCACATATGGCTTTAAACACCTGTCATATCATAGGGAATTTCAGTCAGAATCCTCAAAGCTTTGATGTGCAGATGTGAAGAAACTCTGTAGCCAAACCAGGTCGCAATGCGACAACGGCAAGCAATACTTTCTGTTCTGTGGAAAGTCCAAAATCACGCTTCACATAACTTTAACCTCAAATACGTTGTTTGGCTGTGATCGTGTGGCGTCTCCTCTTTCAGCAAGAACAGAAAAATTACTTGTTGTCGCCGGAAACCTGTCAGGTTGTGCCTGGACACTGTGTTATTCAGTACACAGAGCAAAGCAAAGGCCGTTCAGCTCACATTATCCTGCCCAGCAGTGTGAAGAAGTGCAATTTCCTTCTGTTATCTACTGAGACTCTGCTTCATTTCTCACGGATGAAGATCCTCCATTATAGCATCTTATCTGGCTTATCTGAAATCAAGTTTAGAGGGATAGAGTGGAAGAGCTCTGACTGTTTCTCACAAACACCTCACTAGTGCATCTTTTATCCACTGGATTTGTACTCAAGGCTGTGCAGTATGTTTATTCTCAAATGTAGGCTTTATACTTGAATATTTGTGCTGTTCTGTATCCTAATCCAGGATAAATGAGTGTATGGGTGGATTATCTTTTGCTTAGTTCAGGTGGCCCACTTTCGGAGAGCTGCAGTGTGCATTTGAACTGATTTGAACTAAACATATACAGTTGAAGTCAAAAGTTTAGAATCATCTTTAGAAAAATCCTTTAACATGATGAATTAAGAGCCAGGGGTGTAAACCTTTGAACAGAATGAAGAATGTACATTTCTGTAATTTCACCTAAATATCATATTTTTTCATTTAGTTCTACCCTTTATAAGCTGCAGAGGATACAAAATAAGTTCAATTTTGCTCTGATCTTTAAATTCCAAAAGTTTTCACCCCCCGGCTCCTAATGTGTTTTCTTCTGGAGCATCAGTGAGATTTAAACCTTCTGTAATAGTTGCATATGAGTCCCTCAGTTGTCCTCAGTGTAAAAAGATGTATCTCAAAATCATACAGTTATTGTTGGAAAGGGTTCAAATACACAAAAAATGCTGAAAAACCAAAGAATTTGTGGAACCTGAAAGATTTTTCTGAAGAACAGCAGGCAGTTTAACTGTTCAAGACAAACAAGGGACACATGAACAACTATTACTAAATAAAAACCACAGCTGTGGATCATTCAGGTAACAACACTGTATTAAGAATCAAGTGTATGTAAACTTTTGAACGGGATTTTGTTAATGTAAAATGTCTTATTCAGGTCAGTACTAAATAAACAACATGTATTTTATATGATCCCTTTTATATTGGTAAAATAATTAACATTTTGCAAATTCTGCAAGGTGTATGTAAACTTTTGATTTCAACTGTAGTCTAACACAAACATAGCCTGTTGACTAAAGCTTAGAGACACCAGATTCATAAATATACTTCATAGTCATTAATTGTAACAAACATAAACAAATTCTACCAACCCTAATATGTCATTCAAAACAGCCCACAACATATCCAGTCACACTTGATTTAGTTTAAATGGAGCTTAATCAACTCAAACAGACTCAAATAAACATAGATCAAAATGAAAACAAGCAGGTTTGCTTGTGAATAAAATTGACATTTCTTGGTGTTTAGAAGTCAGGGGGGGAAGCAATTGTCTTTGCAATTACTGTAATTAAGGGATAACTTTCTTTTCGCATGCGTGAACCCTCCACAGCTGTTCGTGTTATTAGCATGTAAATTGTACTGGGGCTTTTTGCTGCCATGTTTTCCCCCTTTTTATTTTCCGATGATGGAATGATGTTTTAATGAGAGTGTGCAGCTCTTTTCAGCAGCATACCGCCTGGAGTTTCATATCCGAGCTCAATTTATTTCAAAATGCACTTTCATTTTGTTCGTTATTGCTAATTCATGTCAATATCCACCCACACACACTTACCTATAAACAGTGTGAACATTTTTGGATAACTGCTTTTTGTCCAATGGATTTCAGGGCGGCACTGACAGTTTGTGGCTGTTTGTGTACAGTAGGTGCTTGAGTAAATATCTTTATTGAAAGAGTCTTTGTGGTAAAAAAAAAATATATATATATACCTGTAAGCAAATGCTTTAAGGGAAAAGTGTCTTATTTTAAATTTACTTAAAGGGATGATAATGAGTGGCAGAAATTCTCTTCCATGGACCTAAAGTCTCCAAAATAAACATGATCAATCCATGCTAAGTGTAAGTGTAACCAGTCTTCTGCATTACTTGGTGTAACCAATCAAATTGCTTAAATATAAATGCCAAAATATAAGTCTCAAATGTAAAAAAAAAAAATTCACGTAAATGCACTAAATAAACTAAATAAAAATGTTAGCAAAAATGCAATAGCGTTTATATACAGTTGAAGTCAAAAGTTTATACACCTTACAGAATCTACAAAATGTTAAATATTTTACCAAAATAAGGGGGATCATACAAAATCCATGGTAATTTTTATTTAGATACAGTATTTCACGTAAAAGATGCTGACATATAGTCCACAAGAGAAAATAATAGTTTAATTTATAAAACTGTTCAAAAATTTACATATGCTTGAGTATTAACTACTGTGTTGTTACCTGTGTGTTTTTTTTTTTTTTTTTGGTTTAGTTGTTCATGAGTCCCTTTTTTGGTCCTTCAGGTCTCACAAATTCTTTGTTTTTTCAGCATTTTTGTGTATTTGAACCCTTTCCAACGATGACTATGATTATAAAACTTAAACTTTTAAAACTTTTTGAATTTGAAGATCAGAGTAAATTTAACTTATTTTGTCTTCTAGGAAACATGTAACTATCTTCTGTAGCTTCGAAAGAGCAGTACTGAATGAAAAGAATATGACATTTAAGCAAAATAAGTAAAATGTACACATCTTCATTCTGTTCAAAAGTTTACACCCCTGGCTCTAAATGCGTCATTTTTCATCATCAGTGAGTGTTTGAACCTTCTGTAATAGTTGCATATGAGTCCCTCAGTTGTCCTCAGTGTGAAAAGATGAATCTTGAAATCATACAGTCATTGTTGGAAAATCTTTAAATATGCAAAAATGATAAAAAAACAAAGAATTTGTGGGATTTTTCTGAAGAACAGCGGGCAGTTTAACTGTTCAACGATTCACCTATTATTTTCTCTTGTGGACTATATGTAAACGTCTTTTATGTAAAATATCTTAATCAGGTCAGTACTAAATAAAAAAATAACATGCATTTTGTATAATCCCTCTTATTTTGGTAAAATAATTAACATTTTGCAGATTTAGCCTGTATGTAAACTTTTGACGTCAGCTGTATTTTTGCAAATGGCTGTGTGCTAAAGATTATACAACATATACATTTGCATATACTGTAGATACTTTTTTTCCCCCCAAACTGGCTGAGACTCTCATCTCACTCATAACTCTGAAAATCGCTCTCATTAAAAATGTATGACTTGAGGTCGATGCAGATTGCTGTCAATGTAAGCGCTTTCAGATAAGACTACTTTATACTTTTCATGCCATTTTATTAGGTCATTGAATAGTACAAGTCTTCATTGTTAATATCAGCATAAATCCATTGAAGACTCATTAATATTGCAGGATGCTTGGCACCGGTTTGACACAAACAGACTGAATGAGAGCAGACTACCGTTAGATGTTTTTTTTGTAAAATAAATAGTTGCAGTATAGCTTCTCTGTCAGTAGGAGATGTGAGATTTCTTGATTGTAACCATTTTGAAGCACTTTGCAGTCAGCATGCACATGGTAGACAGCAACACAATGCTTTTTTTTTATGTCTCGTTCACCTAACATCCTTCTCCAAAAAAAAATCTTATCTTTTGACCAGCACTAAAAAAATCTTTTCTTATCAGCCTCTTTAGAAGAAAGGCTTTTAAGTATTAATGTGCCAGCGTTAGCTCGTGAGTCATCGATTTTCTCCTGCTTTCTCGCTTTTCTTTTGCCTCCCACCCTTTGCTTTCTCTTTTTCTCTGTGTCTCCCGCTGTGACTCTACTCACTTCTGAACCTCCATTACACACTGAGTGATGGCTGCCACTGTGAAAGTGGCGCAGGTCTCTGCTGTGATAGTTACTCTTTCTGCGACACTGTTTGGACCAAGATGCATCCATGCAATTATCCAGAAAATTACCAAACACTTTTAATGTCATCGTCATGGTCGGAAAAGGCACAGAACAGCAGTAACATACTGTGAAATGTGTGAAATGCTCAACAGCCATGGACAGTTTTCTGCGGAGTGAGAAGCAGAGTTTTTATACACACCCATACCCAGTCCCGAAAGATTTTGGACACTCACTTGACTGTACTTGAAAATGTGTTGTTTTTGCCTCGTATATCAGAATATCAAACAGGTGACATTCATTTTAAACACTGTCTGAAAAGTTTAATTATCAATGTTTAATTATACATGTTCATAATGCAAAATGTGTACTTTTGATAACTTGTCTATTCAGATGCGAACTCAAATCTCTGGCGAAATATGCTTTCTTTTGTCATAGTGTAGATTGTAGATTCAGCAGTGACATGATGTCTTGTAAAGGCCACCGCTTGCCATTTTGATCGCTCAGCTGTGTGTGCGTGTCAATATTTTGTTCCTTTTGAATTAGGAAGCGCTCATCCCTTACTTTTCACTACACTGCTCTCTCCGTCTTGCAGTTCTGAAAGCTCAGTCGGTCATCTCTTTTCTCCGCAATGGAGCGTGAGGCTGTATTGTCCTAGCTGGAGGTCTCAAGGTTCATTTGAGCTGAGTTCTGAGCTGTAGGTGGCCGTTTTTCCCTCTGTCAGCTTGAACTGGAGTCTTTTAGCATTTACGCCAGAAGAAAAGAGAGCAGATATTACTGTGCACTTTCAGCCTCATAAAATGAGACAGGTTTGTGTGACCTGAATTAGACAGTGACCATATGACTCCAGTGGCATTTAGAGGTGAAGCTTTTGCGTACTTTGCTGTCTGTAGTCTTTCTGAATGGGCATACTCTCAGATTCAGTATATTATAATGTTTTTACATTTGGTTCAATCTAAAAATCATCTTCTTAATAACAGCTTTAGCACCATCTGTTTAGTCAGTACTATGCATAAATGTATGAGACATCTAATCAGTCTGAATTTTGTTTTTGGTTCTTTTCTACAGCTGTCGGACCAGCAACAGAAAGAGTTTGATAGTGACATCCAGCACCTCTCCCACTCTTCCTCGCCCCCATTCACCACTGCACGGACACCCAGGTAAAAGATATACCTCTCCCTCTCGCTTTAAAACATTTAGAGCTGTCTACCAAAAATATATTTTTATGCATTTCATGCTCCCAGTGTGAAGTCTATTCCAAACCGTAGGCAGAAACATTATACGGCCTTACAAGATACTTTGCTTTAAAATGTATTCGCGATGAGCTTATTGGAACTCACCCAAGATGCAGAACAAAACTGAGTAAATATTGATTAGAAATGCATTTTATTTAGTTCTTATTAAGTTTGTGCTTATAAGGATCATGTTGTAACTTAGCAACATATGCTTCTTCAAACTTAGAGAAGTTCAGAGAAGAACTTAGACACTGTTGAAAATCAATCTATTAAAGGAGAAGTTCACTTCCAGAACAAAACTGTACAGATAATTTACTCACCACCTTGTCATCCAAGATGTTCATGTCCTCCTTTCTTCAGTTGTAAAGAAATTCTGTTTTTTGAGGCAAGCATTTCAGGATTTTTATCTATATAGTAGACTTCAGTGGTGCCCGCGAGTTTAAACTTCCAAAATACAGTTTAAATGCAGCTTCAAAGTGCCAAGGAATGCAGCCAAGGAGCCAAGGAAAAAGGGTCTTATCTAGTGAAACGATTGGTTATTTTCTTAAAAAAAAATACAGTTTTAGATACTTTTAACCTCAAATACTCGTCTTGTCTAGCTCTGTGTGAACTCTGTGCATTCTGGGTCAGTACAGTTAGGGTATGTCGAAAAACTACATCGCTGCAGAAGTACCGACCCAATGTTTACGCACAAGGAGGGTCAAACGCCCTTTACAAAAAAAAGGTAAAACATTTTGAAGTTGGAGGAGCAAATGAGATGGGATATTTTTGACATACCTTAACTGTATTGACCCGGAATACACAAAGTTCACTCAGAGCTAGACAAGACGAGCATTTGAGGTTGAAAAGTATATAAACTGTAATTTTTTTTTATTGTTTAGAAGTTAACAGATCGTTTTCGCTAGATAAGACCCTTCTTCCTCAGCTGGAATCGTTTAAACTGCATTTTGGAAGTTCAAACTCACGCCACCATTGAAGCCCACTATATGGGGAGAAATCCTGAAATATTCTCCGCAAAAAACATAATTTCTTTATGACAAAGAAAGAAAGACATGAGCATCTTGGATGACAAGGGGGTGAGTACATTACCTATACATTTTTGTTCTGGAAGTGAACTAATACCCGGGTACCCTTTAATAGACAACTTTTAGCAGTGTCTACTGTTTCTGCATTTTCTCCATTTATTTGTTGCCAAAAATTCATCAGATGATGCAGAATGTCTTATCCAGTTGTCAAAAGTCTGAAAACAAACTGGGATATTTGGGTGCAGGTAACATTATATAGATTTACTACTGATATTGTAACAATGCAAAGCTGGTTAAAAATCAAAAGAGTTGTCCTTTAACTGTAAATTTTGATGCCCATTTAGATTTTCAAACCATTTCAACGTGTCTTTTCAGTTAGGATGCTGTCTTAGTAGGTAGCTGGCTATGTAGACTCCATGCAGACGTTTTACTAGAGTCTGGACCAGAGCCATACAAACTGTACACACTTCACATGTAAGACACACACATGCTGTTTGCCTTCCTTGTTGCAGAAAAAATGGAAAGCTGTATGGCAGCTGTTCACAAATATTACATTATATCTCCATAGCAACCATCAAATCTCAGTTTGCCATAGAGTAATTCTAATGTGGTGGAGGGATTTCTCATCTAATTCATGGGCATTATGAATGGATTGACAGTTGACATTTTCTAATACATTTTCTCGGTATGCCTCCTTAGGGATTGGCAGATTTGTATTTTCCATCTTGTCTAAAATACATCATTCTAAGTTTGAAAATCTTCTTATTAACCTTTCCCTGTAAAACATGAGGCATAATCAAATCCATGTGTTTATACATGCACAGACTAGACTAGTGTTTATGCAAGGAGGTGATCATTTTAGTCATCATAGAGATGAGATGACTGATGTGTGCTAAGTGCAGTGCACATTTTACACAAGCACAAATGACAGTTGCTCTAATGGAGACATATTTGCAGTAAAACTGTTCTCTACATGTGCATTAAAATAACATTAAATGATCATTAAAGTAGCCGATACTCTGTGTGGGTAATAACCGCACAGTTAAATAATCATTATTTAGATTGTAAATCTGAAGAACTGCTGTGAAAATAGGCTAAAGAGCTTTCCTAAAAAGAGTAAATTACAACATGTTTCATAAGGAAGGAATCTATGGGTGGCCAAAAGAAGCCATTAGTCAAGAAAAACGATGTGAAAACATGTCAGAGTTTTGCCAGAAACCATAATATTGACCTATTTGTGATGTGGGAAAGATTTTTTGTGGTCAGAAGGAACCAAGATATAGCTTTTTAATTGAAGATCACAGCGATTTACTTGGTGAAAAATCTAATATCTAACACAGGCCACAAAACACTACATCTAGAGTGAATTATGATGATGGTAGTTTCATGCTTTAGGCACTAGCCATTTTATTAAAATGGAAGGAAGAATGGATGGTGTACAATATGGGAAATACTGCAGTAGAACCTCTCAGTCCACTAATAAACTTGGAGCGTGAAGTATTTCAACATGGCAGTGACCACAAACGCCAAATCAGATATTATGAAGCCATTGCTTAAAGGAGTAGTTCACTTCCAAAACAAAAATTTACAGATGTACTCACCCCCTTGTCATCCCTGCTGTTCATGACTTTCTTTCCTCAGTCGAAAAGAAATTGTTTTTTTGAGGAAAGCATTTGAGGATGTCTCTCCATATAATGGATATGTATGGAGCCCCTGAGTCAGAACTTCCAAAATGCAGTTTAAATGCAGGCTCTAAACGATCCCAGCTGAGAAAGAAGGGTCTTATCTAGCCAAATGTTTGGTTATTTTCTAAAATAATTTATGATTTGTATACTTTTTAACCGTAAACGCTCATCTTGGTCTAGCTCTGTGTGTATTCCTGTTTACGACATTTAGGGTATGTCGAAAAACTCCCATCTCATTTTCTTCTTCAACTTCAAAGTCATCCTACATTGCTGTTTTACCCCGGGTATTAAAGGAGAAGTTCACTTCTAGAGCAAAAATTTACAGGTAAGGTACTCACCCCCTTCCCAGCAGGCACACAACGTCATAAGACGCTGATATTTGGTTAAATTTCGGTTGCGACATCGGCTGACCAAAATTCAATGTAAATTCAACGTTTAATATCAACGTTAAATTGATGTCCAATACCAATGTCAGCTGACGTTGATATTTTGTTGTTTTTAGGTTGTGTAACCAAAATCCAACATTAAGTCAGCGTCAAATTGACGTCAAATACTGACGTCAACACGATTTTCATTCTCAACCAAAATGCAACGTCTGTCTGACATCATGTCCAACGTCAACCTGATGTTATATAGACGTCCAGTGCCTGCTGGGTTGTCATCCAAGATGCTCATGTCTTTCTTTCTTTGTCATGAAGAAATTATGTTTTTTGCAGAAAACATTTCAGGATTTCTCTCCATATAGTGGACTTAAATGGTGGCGCAAGTTTAAACTTCTAAAATGCAGATTAAACAATCCCAGCCGAGGAAGAAGGGTCTTATCTAACGAAAACGATCTGTTAACTTCTTAAAAAAAAAGACAATTTATATACTTTTCAACCTCAAATGCTCATCTTGTCTAGCTCTGCATGAACTTTGTGCATTCCGGGTCAGTACAGTTCCAGTTACACTTCCATCTCATTTTCTCCTCCAACTTCAAAATTGCTGTTTTACCTTTTTTTTTGTAAAAGGCTTTTGATCTTCTTTTTGTATGTTCACTTTGTAAACACTGGGTCGGTACTCCTGCAATGTAGGATGATTTTGAAGTTAGAGGAGAAAATGAGATGGGAGTTTTTCGACATACCCTAACTTTCATAAACAGGAATACACAACAGAGCTAGACCAAGACGAGCGTTTGCGGTTAGAGTGTACAAATCGTAAATTATTTTAGAAAAAAACTAAACGTTTCGCTAGATAAGACCCTTCTTCCTCAGCTGGGATCGTTTAGAGCCCTTTGAAGCTGCATTTAAACTGCATTTTGGAAGTTGAGACTAGGGTGCACCACAGAAGTCCACTATATGGAGAGAAATCTTGAAATGTTTCCCTCAAAAAATATAATTTCTTTACGGCTGAAAAACGAAAACCCTGAACATCTTGGATGACGAGAGGGTGAGTATATTATCTGTAAATTTTTGTTCTGGAAGTGAGCTATTCCTTTAATTAACATGCTTAACATTAGTTAATTAATTGGTTATTGTGTTATTGTGAAGATTAATACTTTGCAAAGCACTTTGTATCACTGCAGTTGTCACAGTAATGCTTTAATAAAGCTGAAGCTGGTGATAAAACACTTAATAAAAGTGTTTCTGCTCCAGTGGGTGTATCCCTTGTGTCACTTCCACTTTGTGGAAAATCTAAGCTGCACAGAGAAATGGAGAGATCAGCTGTCAAACCAGAAGACATACTCTCTTTCTCTGTGTGTGTGGAAAGAGAGATTAAAGTGATGACTAGATGTGTGTTTATAACTGATCTTAAGTCATGAGCGTACATAAAGCACACAGATCATGCTTGCACTGTTCAGCAAG
This sequence comes from Labeo catla, assembly GCA_012976165.1. Taxonomy (NCBI): domain Eukaryota; kingdom Metazoa; phylum Chordata; class Actinopteri; order Cypriniformes; family Cyprinidae; genus Labeo; species Labeo catla. Next base: position 1,502,739 of record VONZ01000001.1, read on the forward strand.
GCTCTTAAAATGATAAATAATGTACTGCAGTTCTAATCATTGACGTCTGCTTGTCAACTTAATGTACTCGCTGAATTACTGGATTAAACCACCAGTACACACAGTGCGGTGTGAAAGGAGACAGCAATAGCTCAGTTTGACACTGCACTAGCATTGCACTAGAATACAAATTCAGGGCTTTTATAATGATGTTATGCTTTGTAGTGCTCAGTCCTGATGTAACCCACATGAGTTCTGATTGGAACTCTGTTTGTTTTTGTCCGTACTGCATCGAGCATTTTGGGAGGCTTCACTCGAAGTTGTGTGCTTGCAATATTTAAATGAACAAATCTAAAATGGAACATTAACCCAAATGCGGCTTCATTTTCAGCACTTCAAAGCCATTAGCAGCATTCTAATGCGGCTGCCAACAGAAGCAGTGGAGGCTAAATTATTTCAAACTCAACTGAGCACAGTCAACAGGGGGTTTGCACAGCCACACTGCACTCATTACAGTCTGTTTCAGGAAGCTGTTTGCCAGGTTTTGACACTAGCAGCACAAGAATTAAATAGTGTAGTGCTTTGTGAGGTGTCATTATACTTAAGGCAAGACGAGAAGTCACTGCTGCTGTGATGCTGCTGTTTCTGTAAGCATATTAGATTGATCTGTGTAAAAAAAAATATATTGATCACTCTGTGGGGGGGAAACTGGATATGTATATACACTGCCATTCAAAAGTTTGGAATCAGTAAGATTTTTAATGTTTTTTAAAGAATTCTCTTATGCTCATCAAGGCTGCATTTACTTGATCAAAAATACAGAAAAACAGTAATATTGTGAAATATTATTACAATTTAAAATAATGGTTTTCTTTTTTCATATATTTTAAAATATAATGTATTCCTGTTATGCAAAGCTGGATTTTCATCAGCCATTACTCCAGTTTTCAATGTGACATGATCCTTCAGAAATCATTCTAATATGCTCTTTTATTACTTCTATTATCAACGCTGGAAACAGTTGTGCTGCTTAATATTTTTTTTGAAAACTGTGGTTCTTTTTTTCAGGATTTGATGAATAAAAAGTTCAAAAGAACAGCATTTATTCAAACTAGAAGTCTTTGCTATCGCTTTTTATCAATTTAGCACGTCCTTGGTGAATGAAAGTATTAATTTATTAAAAGAAAAAAAAGAAAGAACAAAATTGTACTGAACACAAACTTTTAAATGGTAGTTAATATTGTTACAAAAGATTTCTATTTTAAATAAATGCAGTTCTTTGTAACTTCTTATTTATTAAAGGTTCCAACAAAATATTAAGCAGTACAACTGTTTTCAGTATTGATAATAAATCAGCATATTAGAATGATTTCTGAAGGATTATTATGTGACACTGAAGGCTGGAGTAATGATGCTGAAAATTAAGCTTTGCATCGCAGGAATACATTTTATTTTAAAATATATTCACATAAGAAAGTTATTTTACATTGAATAATATTTCAAAATATTGCTGTTTTTTTCTGGATTTTTGGTTAAATAAATGCAGCCTCAATGAGCATAAGAAACTTATATAAGAACACATTAAAATGTTTGTTTTTTTTTTACTGATCCCAAACGGCAGTGTATGTTTTAGCAGCAGTTTTTCTGTCCTGCTACCTGGATAAAAACAAAGCCTGGTGTCATGGTATTTATCCAACACCCTTTGTCTGTTCAGGTTTTGTTAACATTATTATTAGTTATTCAATATTTTATTGAATTAATTATTTTTATTTATTTATTTATTAGTATTTATTTCACTGAATTATTTTTAATTATTTAATTCAATCTAATAAGTTGTATAGTATTATTTATTTTATTTAATTGTTTAACTTAATTATTTAATTAAAAATTTAATTAATTTATTTTATTTACTGCTATATATTTACTATGCTTTATGATTATCATTAATATTTTACCACTTTTCAAAGCAAGTGTCACAACATTTGATCTATAAAACGACTGTATTTTTTGGACCTTTCTGTATATTATTTATATTGAGCAATGTAAAATGAATGAAGGAAGGATAAATTAAATATACAGTTATGAAGAATGCCGACTTGAAGTGACTGAAGCATTGCGTGAATTCCTCTGTGTTCATATTGAAGTCACATTTTAAAAAAAAATCAGTATGCGGGTTATTTCCACATATGAAAGTTGAAAATGTCAGATTCTGTGTGATTTTTCACTCTCTCATCCAAAAACCTCATCTGTACCACATTTAGCTGTGGTGTGAATGTAGCATGTGTAATTCAACAGGGTGCTGATTGGTTTTCTTCTCTCGGCTGTGCATGGTACGAGAGGGTGTCTGCATCTCCTCAGCGAACCCTTCAGTCTTCGTGATGAAAAATAAGCAGGTGCTTCACCATGTAGTACACCATTGTGCCGTCTCCTACACAGGATTCTCCTTTAAATGAATGTATCTCCGTGACAGATCCACACCGCTCCGTGTCCCAGTCCAGCTGTGCGCAGCTGTTCCTACAGTTACTTCCTGACAAAGAATTATGCTCTCATTAATATTTAAGATTTGGCATAGACCGCTTGACGAATGCATTAATGCATGATTAATGCATGGGGGATTGTGACCCGAGCCATACCACACAGTCCAGATAGGGGCGCCCCGTTGCTCGGATTGACTGGTTTGATTGATGATACCTGTATCTGTGCTCCTTAATTCACACATGACCAGCAATAGTGGTTTTAGATTAAATGTATATCTAGTAACAATAGTCATAGCAGTCATGTATGTTTTAATCTGTTTAATCTTAAATTATGATGTAAAAATGTACAACACTGTGAAAGAGCTCAGGATATGAAATCATCTTGCAATTTAAATACCACTGGGATAGAGATAAAGACTGTGTTCTTGGCAAAATCCCCTGAATATGAATTTGAGCTGGAGTTAATCAAAAAACATTCTTTGCTCATGGTCTGCAAATCATTAAATAACATTCATTATGCAATATCACTCCACTTGAGGCATTTTTGATGGAGAGGCCTGATGTCTAAAGCACTTAAACACTGTAAGTGCTCCACTAAGCACTAATCTATTCTCAGAGAGCTGTGCAGGAGAATAAAAAAGACCTGTGATCAAAGTGTGTTTTATCCCTGTACCTCTGGTCTCAATGCAGCCTACATAAGAAGCCCACTCTTCTAAAGGGTTTTGTTATCATAAAAGGGCTTTGATGAATAAAATAAATGGGAAAGATCAGCAGGATAGAAGAGGTGAGAACCTTAGGGCAATTGCGTTTACTTATGTCGGGCATAATGTGTTTTCTGGTGGCCTGGAGTATGATGCCAGTGCATATTTTGATAGTTATTTGTGCCGGTTTGGCCTGATGATGGGTAGTTGAACTCGACTGTTGTGAATAATTTCCTAAATGTCACATTTTTGGTCTCTTTCAGGAAGCAGCCCATTGGACAGCCCACGTAATTTCTCTCCAAACACTGCGGCCCACTTCTCTTTTGTCCCAGCTCGCAGGTGAGTGACATTACAGGTCAAAGGTCAATCTCCCACACTGTTAAAAAAAAAAAAACACAATTTGTTGAGTCAACTTAAAAAATGTTACCCTGCTGCCCTAAAATTTTAAGTTTTCAACTCAAATAAATTTAGTCAACTTGAAATGTTAAGTTGTACTAAGTGACAACTTAGATATTTGAGTTGACTAAACAAAAAATTTTGTTTGTTAAACTTTAAAGTTAAAATTTTAAGTTGAATCAACTCAAATTTCTAAGTTAGTATAACTTAGTACAACTTAACATTTCAAGTTGACTAAACTTTTTTGAGTTGACTGAACTTAAAATTTTAAGGCAGCCGGGTAACAAATTATTTGACTCAACAATTTTTCAACAGTGCACAGTTTATCAGCATCTAATTTAATCGTAAAATACTCCACATTTCTGGGAGTGAGTTCTACATTTTTTTTTACAGTGGTCTAAAATGTTTGCAAATTAAAGTTTGAGCCAGCACAGAGCAAGTAATATCTTTTTGCTCTTCTTGCAAATATTGTTGTCATAGTTTGCTTCTCATCTGCTGGTTATTAAGCACCCCACTTTCAATTAATTTGTAATATCCCATAATCCTTCACTGTGGCTCTGAATAATGACACCAGGAATGGTAATGAGTGAATCTGAATTGGTAATTGAGCAGCAAAAGATGGTAATGCTTTAACAACTGGGAGAGAACACACAGAGCTGATGACCCCAGGCTTAATTAAAAGGATTCGTTTGAATGTCAGCCATAGAGCAAGACCATTGAGTCATCCAGTCCAAAATGCTCATGGACCAACAGTGCCACCTAATGGACATAGTAAAGTGTTCTGGTAATGCAAATGATTTTGGAGATAGGAATCTAGTTTGGGTGTATATGAATTCTGCGTGCAGCGTGAGCAAGAAGTATTAGATCAATACGTTAGATCAGTGCATATACACACACACACACACACACACACACACACACACACACACACACACACACACACAGACAGATGCCCTCACAGCATCACTTTTTAATGTTTTACTTTCTTCCATACAGCCATGGACACAGGGCTGACAGGTAATGATCACCCGCTTCCTTTACAACATCATTTCCTGTGTGTGCTTTCAGCATGGCTGTTTACACCAACCATCATGTTTCCATTTTATTAAAGCTGACAGCCCATATCTATTTAAAAACATCTCTGACAACTTCATTTATGTATTGGAATGATAAATTATTAATCATCCTACCTCATTCAGCTGGCTGGATACAAACAGCTTGACTGTGTGCTTAGAACTGATATTTAATCTTCAAAAATATTCCACAGATTTCTGGGCTTTGCATAAATTGTTTGATGTTTCATCAAAATAAATAAATACTTAACTCTTTCCCCGCCAGAGTTTTTGATCATAAGTTTCATAAAAAAAAGTAACATTTTGAGCAAAAAGATGAGAAGATAATTTTTAGCATTTTTATCAAATACTACATCTGGATCATATTCAGTACTATGATCAAAGCAACGATGCAGTAGGTTGCTTTCATCAACACTCCCAAAGCTTCACAGTTCTTTTACCACTTTTTAGATCAACATTTCAGTTATATGCTGTTTGTTGTTGATGATCGCATTATTTTTCATATGCATCATCTTATATATGAGATCGCTCATTTCTGCATCTTCCTCGCTTGTGTTTTTTTGAACAAGAGATTCTGGACTTGTTCAGGAGATAGCGCCCCCGAGTGCGAGTGTGCACTACCAGTCAAAAGTTTTTGAACATAAATTTTAATGTTTTTTTTTTTTTTTAAGATTTCTGTTGTGCTCACCAAGCCTGCATTTATTTGATCCAAAGTACCGCAAAAGCAGTAAAATTGTGAAATATTTTTACTATTTAAAATAACTATTTTCTGTTTGAATATATTTTAAAATGTAATTTATTCCTGTGATCAAAGCTGCATTTTCAGCATCATTACTCGTCTTCAGTGTCAAATGATCTTTCAGAAATCATTCTAATATGCTGATTTGCTGTTCAAGAAGCATTTTTTTATTATTATCATATTTCAATATTTAAAACAGTTGAGTATATTTTTTCAGGATTCTTTGATGAATAGAAAGATGCAAACATCAAAGATTTTTTTTTTTGTAATTATAGAGATTAATACTTTTATTTAGCAAGGATTCTTTAAATTGATCAAAAGTGATGATAAAAACATTTATAATGTTACAAAATGTTCTATTTCAGATAAATGCTGTTCTTCCGAACTTTCTATTCATCAGAGAAACCTGAAAAATTCTACTCAGCTGTTTTCAACATAATAATAATAAATGTTTTTTGAGCAGCATATCAGAATATTAGAATAAAAGGATCATGTGACTGGAGCTTTGAAATCACAGGAATAAATTACATTTTAAAATATATATTCAAATAGAAAAGTTTTTTCATTTAATTTTTAATTGTATAACTGTTTCCAAATTTTAACAAAATATTTTGCACTTTGGATCAAATAAATGCAGGCTTGGTGAGCAGAAGAGATTTAAAAACATTAAAAATCTTACTGTTCAAAAACTTGTATAGCATTGAAAACATGGAAACCTGGATAATTTGTGTTTGGCAGGGAAAGAGTTGGAAAAAAATGTGGGAATATTTTGGCTACATTTATTCTTGTGGAATATTTTTGCATCAAAATGGTTTGTTTATACACTATCAATCAAAAGTTTGGTTTCTGCATTTTAATTACTTTTTTTATAATTACCAAGGCTGCATTTCTTTAATCAAAAATACAGCAAAAATAGTAATATTTTGAATTATTACTGTAATTGTAATATTGTAATAACTGTTTTCTATTTCAATATATATCAAAATATAATTAATTCCTGTGATTCAGCAGCCATTACTCCATCTTCAGTGTCATTTTGATATGCTGGTTTACTGGTCAAGAAACATTTCTTATTATTATCAGTATTGTAAAAACAGTTGTGCTGCTTAATATTTTTGTGAAAAAACATAATTTTTAAATTCTTTCATAGTGAACATTTTTAAAAGAACAGCATTTATTTGAAATAGAAAACTTTTGTAACATTAAAAATATCTTTGCAGCCTCTTTTGACTAGTTTGATGCACACTTGCTGGATGTAAGAGTTAATTTCTTTCACAAAAGAAAAAGTTCCTAACACCAAACTTTTGAACACTAGTGTTTTTTTTATGTCTCATTTGCTTGTTTGCTTATTTGTAATAGGTATTAAAATCATTATAGTCTTGTGTATGTTTTGTGCAATCAGGGGTCAAATTGATTATGTAAAGATCTGTATTTTGTCAAAGTAAAGTGACAATAATAGTCTGTTAAATTCCTAATGTCAGTCATCATTGGTTCATGTGATTGAGAGATAGGTGAACCTGTTGTGTGCTAAAAGCCCTCATGCCACGTATAGTGAATTCACACTGCTATTTGCATTAAAAAAAGGTGTGTATCTGCAATAAAAGTACTCGCAAGTTCCTGTATGGGGAGCTTAGCCATTATCGCAGATGCTTATGGCTCTTGTATGCAAGCCTTATTGAGCTGCACAGTTGAATGTAATAATCATCATTACTGTTTATTGTTCGAATGTCAGTTATTGTGGACATAATCAGTGGTGTTTTATTCTGCTCTGATTGTGTGATATTTATGCTTGACTGTCTGCTGCTTATTTCTATTGGTCCTGATTGCTTTGAAGAATACCAGCATTCATTTGTAAACAACAGGTTTTGACCTTTCCCTCATATAACCTTTTAGGACGGATGGTCGACGCTGGTCTCTCGCCTCTCTGCCATCCTCTGGCTATGGAACCAACACCCCTAGTTCAACAGTCTCGGTGAGTGTCTGCATGTTGTTTGTGCTCATGTTCTTTCTGTAGTCCCTCTGTGTTGTATCAATCCTCAGATATATGCATCACTGTTTGGTATTGCATTTGATCCCAAGCCTTAACTTGCCCAGAAGGTTTATCCTATTGACCCTACAGTGGGATAAACTTTAGGTACAAAGCAGCTCAATTTAGCCTAAAGTGAAGCCAGTGGCTTCATATCAGTGCATTCACTTCAAAAGAGCTCTGTCCCCGAAAATTGACTGTAACTCAGTCTGGCTGTTGCTTTCATTGGGGAATCAGTTCAAACCGCACAAGCCTCTGCAGAAAGATAAAAAGACATTTTTTAGTTTAGGCCAACATTTTATTCTGAAGGCTGCAGAGCTTTTTTTCAGCTCCAAACACAAAGGGAGGAAAATCTAGTGATTAAGAACAAATGTCATTTTTTTAATTGGGTGAAGCTCACAAAAACTCCTAGGAAATGTCTGGAAATTATATTATAATGAAAATGGAGTCTATTGTTAGGGTCATTAAGATTTTTTCCAATGTGACATTATTTTAATTATCATTGTTTTATAGTAATGGGAATGATTTTTTTTCTTTTAGTATTAAAATAAGAAGTTAAATAATGTCACAATGCAGAAAGGCTTAATGGTCCTAAAATTAGGCTTCATTTCCTTTCAAAAAATGATTAGTAACTTATTCAATCTGGACATTTTCTTTAAATGGCTATATTACTGTAGTTAAATTTAAATTTAAGTTTTGGTTTTTCCATTTGGCCTAAATGTTTTAAGGAAAAAAAAAATTCGCCAATAGTCAAATTAACAATCAACACCATTATGCCGAAAAAGGCGGTTGATTGACAGTCAGGGCAGCCTATGCAATGCCTTCTATCCTTGTAATCCCTCCCTCTCTGCTTCTCACAGTCATCATGTTCATCTCAGGAGAAGCTGCACCAGTTGCCCTTCCAGCCCACCGCAGATGAGCTGCATTTCCTCACCAAACACTTCAGCTCGGAGAGCATCACGGATGAGGACGGGAGAAGGTCTCCAGCCATGCGGCCGCGCTCCCGCAGTCTCAGGTACAAACACTTACAGATTCCCATTTCGCAGCAATCAAAAGTTGCCCTTCAAGCGAACATGACGTTCGTGATGTCAGCTGGGCCCTCAGGCTCTCACTCACTCACTCTTAAAAGCCAAACCTTGAGCTCTGACAGGAAACTGCCACACCTCATTCTCTAGACTCTCTTGACTCCTCCAAGGTAGCAGACATGTTATTCAGCCTTTGTGCCCTTCACATTGATGCCTCTTCACTCCTCTGCCGTCATGCCTCTCTCTGCCTGTCAATGTGTCCAAGTTGAAATAAAAAAAGAAATAACTTTGTTTGCATAAGAAATTATATTTTTTTCCATTGTGAAATGAATTGAGTCCTCCAGTTCTCATTACTGCAAAGCAAAAAAAAGAAAAATCTGTAATTACTGAATTAAAAACAAACTTATACAGGTTATAAAATTATATATTTGTGACTTTGGACCACAAAACCAGTCATAAGGGGCAGTTTTTTGAAATTGAGATTTATACATCATCTGAAACTTGAATAACTAAGCTTTAAAGTGTGAAGTATGTTTTGTTAGGATAGGACAATATTTGGCCAAAATACATCTATTTGAAAATCTGGAATCTGTGGGTACAAAAACCTCAAAATATTGAGAAAATCACCTTTAAAGTTGTTCAAATGAAATTCTTAGCAATGCATATTACTAATCAAAGATTAATATATTTACGGTAGGAAAATATCTTCATGGAACATGATCTTTGCTTAATATCCTAATGACTTTTGGCATAAAAGAAAAATAGATCATTTTGAACCATACAGAGTATTTTTGGCTATTGCTACAAATATACCCATGCTATTTAAGTCTGTTTTTTTGTTTCAGGGTCGCATTTTTTTTTAATTCCGGAGAATTTCTGCTACGATAAAAAAAACCCCCAAAACAAATGGTATTTGGTAAAAATTACCAAATAAATAAATAAATGTCCAAATGTCCAAAAAATAATATCCCCAAAAATGTCATAACATACAGCCTTTATTCTGATTTAATTAAAATCTACTTGCTTTAATGTTGTGATTTAAAAAAAAAAATGAGAGTATGAAAATTACCACTACCGATATTGAAATAAAGTCAATGTCCAAATTCATCTTGTTTATTGTGAAATGATAGAGTGGAAATGTGCATTGTTTACTAAAAATAATATCCAAGAAATATGCCATGCTACCCGAGTGCTATCAATAGCTTAAAAAACTAAAAAAAAGTTTAAAAAAAAAAACAGATTTTTTTTGCATTAATCGCAGTTTATCCCACCTAACATTAAAGTTATGCTTTTATATTGCCATAATTTCACATTAAGTCTTCAAATTAATGTAGAAACAACACAGTATATTTTTAATATTTGTTAACTTTTTTTTATGACTAAAAGTATCACTGATACCAATATTACAGATGTCTCTAGAAAATTTTTTTGTTTTGTTTTTGTTTTTTACCTAATATTTAGCCATTGACTATTCAACATTACAATATAATTAAGAGCTATCAATTTGAACATTTATTAGATTTTACAAAATAACTTGAACAATCTTCACATAAACACATTATTTACCTGTGCCCTTCAAGTACGAAATACAAAAATTGAATAAAGTGATCAAACACTACTAAATTAAATACAGATGAATCCTTAAAGCTACAAAAGTTATTTATTTCCTCTTTTTTGTTGTTGTTCTTTGATTAATAGACATCACAGCAGCTGTGTTATTAGCTTATTTGACTGCTGTTACTTTAAGAGCTGCCGCTGCTGAACGTGACGCGGATCTGACACTCTTGCTTGTAGTTTCATTCACACTTTAATATGAAATTATACAGGCCGCCACATTTGTGCGTGCAATTGAAGCAGGCATGCTGCGAGCACCTGGCGATAAAGTAAAGTTGGAGTGTGTGTCTGAAAATTCTCTCATTTGATTTGGTCGTAAAGACATTCTGCAACTAAATAAATGCACTTCTTGTCAAGAAAAAAAAGAGAATCAGCAGTTGTGAGTGGGGTGGTTAACCATAGACCCGTCCCTACGGTAAATATTTTTAACGCTGTTAAACTGGAAAAATTAATTGTCCGCATTAACGTGCTGATTTTGACAGCACTCATTTTTTCTTTTGATTTTTTTTATGTGACTCGGATTCTTCCTGTCCACTTTCTTTCTCTGCAGAGGAGTTGTATGATTACTCTAGTAGTCACTCAGACTTTCTGCCCAGGACTTGAAAGACTGACTCATTTCTTTCTCAATGCTAAGAAAGAGACCTCCTTCATGAGCTTCTTATCTGTAAACACATCTCTCTTCCTCCCTCTCTCTCTCTTTCCCCTCTGGCTCTTTCTCTCTTTCTGTTAAGATGACTTATTCAGGAAACACTGGCCTTGCCTCTTTTAGTATCTAGACACACTCAGCAGGGGGTTCAGCACTCCAGAATTAGATCCATAAATATTGGATGAGGTAGTGAGGTTTGCTGTTGCCCCATCTTACAGATTACAGCTTCCCAGGATTATCCATTTCTACTGTTGAAAGAAGGGAGAGAAGGATGAAACAGCCGAACGAAGGGGGAGGTTGAGGGGATTCGCAGTCGACGCTAGAACTGGTTAATTAGAGATGAGGAAATGGAGCAGTATTATGCTAATTTCACGCCCCGGACAGCAGACGTGCAGAGAGAATTGACAGGGACGCTTCTTCATGCAGTGGTCATACACGGTTCTCCATCATTCTTTCTCTTTACGTCTTTTAACTCACTCAAACACACACACTCGAGGAATAATGAGCTCAACGTACAGTGGTCATCATCCATCATCCATATGTCAAGTGATTTGGTAGCAGTAGCTGGAGATTAGAATATTATTTTAATAAAGAGCTCAGTAACAGAATGCATCGGACACTTTCTGGATTCCTTCTGGCTAGCCAAGCCTTTTTTTCTTTCTTGAAATTAACATGTTAATTTTGATTAAACTTTCATAAAGCCAGAATGTGTCTGAAATGACTATGGTGGTGTATGTGGCTTTGTTGGTGATGTCATCCAATTGTGTGTATGTTTGTGTTAGTGCAGACCACTCTGTCACGGCCAATTAACTAGCTGATTTCCCTGGTTTCCAGCTCCTCGGAGGGATTTAGAGGTCATTTCTGTGTTCAACTGTGACACATTTACACACTCTCTTCCCCTCCTCTCTCTCTTTCATTCCCTTCCTTTGTTTGCCTTTTGTTCCATGTGATAGTATCCATCTTCTCATTCTTTTCAGATAACTTTTCATTTGTTTATGAATACAATACAGACATAATGCATACTGTGCTACAAAAGATTTTTATTTTAAATCAATGCTTTTAAATAAATTGTAATCATATTTCACAATATTATTATTTTTTTACTGTTTTTTTTTTATTTTTTTTTTATGAAAGACATGCAGCCTTAGTGAGTGTAACAGACATCTTTCAAAAATTTTATCAGCATGGAAGTGCATTTTGCACAAGAGAAAATAATAGCTGAATTTATAAAAATGACCCCGTTCTAAAGTTTACATATGCTTGATTCTTAATACTGTGTTGTTACCTGAATGATCCACAGTTGTTGTTTTTTTTTTTTTAAGTGATAGTTGTTAGTGAGTCTCTTTGTTGTCCTGAACAGTTAAACCACTGTTCTTCATAAAAATCCTTCAGGTCCCACAAATTTTGGGGTTTTTCAGCATTTTTGTGTTTTTGAACCCTCTCCAACAATGACTGGGTGATTTTGAGATCCATCTTTTCACACTGAGGACAACTGAGGGTTCAACAAGGTTCAAACGCTCACCGATGCTCCAGAAGGAAACACAATGCATTATGCGCTGGGGGGCGAAAACCTTTTGAATTTGAAGATCAGGGTAAATTTAATTCATTTTGTTCTCTGGGAAACATGCAAGTATCTTCTATAGCTTCTGAAGGGCAGTACTAAATGAAAAAAAAATATGATATTTAGGCAAAATAAGAAAAATGTGCACATCTTCATTCTGTTCAAAAGTTTTCACCCCCAGGCTCTTAATGCATTGTGTTTCCTTCTGAAGCATCAGTGAGCTTTTGAACCTTCTGTAATAGTTGCATATGAGTCCCTCAGTTGTCCTCAGTGTGAAAACATGAATCTCAAAATCATTTAATCATTATTGGAAAGGGTTCAAATGCACAAAAATGCTGAAAAACCAAAGAATTTGTGGGACCTGAAGGATTTTTCTGTTATTTCCAGTATGTCTCTGCAGAGAATCCATTTAGCTTGAAACTATAATGAGAATCTTTTTACAAGGTCATTTTTCAAAAACATGATGATTTTTGGGGCTGCGAGGACATTTCTTCGTCCGTCAGAGCAAAATAATTACATTCACTAATTATCATCTGTCTAAATGCAGAATGTTATTGCGCCGCAGGAGGTTCACATCGATTCTTTGCACACACTAAATCCTTTATTTAATAAAAGTAGAGGATCGCTCTAAGGCATTTTCTTCCTTTCATTTTCCCTTGTCTTTTCTCTCCACCTCACTCAGCAGGAGAAATATTCTCAGTGTGATTGTTAATGCAGCTCCCTTCGGCTGCGAATCAATCTCTGTCAGAGTTAACCTTTAGCGCAGCCGTGATCCAAACGTAATTTTTGATTGAAATGGCTCTCAAGTAAGTTGAAGATTTGACTAGAATATTTCTCCCCGTCGTTTATTGTTACTGACATACCTGTAGATGAGCCAATTTAGTGTGTAATAGTGTGTGTTGGCGCATTTCCCTGGAGGTTGATCAGATGTGCTATGGTTAGTATGTTTTCATTCTATCTGGACGTCTAATAGTGAGCGCGAGGCTTCGATTGATGACTTATAGCATTACCTCATCCTCAAGGTCACATGACCAGCTTACCTTTACTAACCGGAGTGACTCATGCGGTCCCAGCTGCATCTGTAATCTGTGTCCCTGACTGAAACGCACACATACTTGCTTATCTTCACAAGCTGGGTATCTCTGTATTCCCTGAGGAGCGTCTCTGATTGAAGATGGTACTTTGACATGAATGAGGTTGGATATGTCAGAAAATACAGGTGCACCAGTCTATCATCCACGTTAGATTACAGGTATAGGCCATCAAACAACATCTGCTAGAGGGACATTAGGGTTTAGAATACATGATTAATTAAAAAAAAAAAAAGTCACATTTTTTGATTTCCACTTTTGTTTCTTTCTCTTCTTCAGCCCTGGACGCTCACCCATATCATTTGACCATGAGATCGTCATGATGAACCATGTCTACAAGGAGCGTTTCCCTAAGGTGAGATCTAAAATGGATGAACTTGCACAACTCAAGGATACTGGATAGCCTTATTTTCACACGAGACGGTGGCTTTTTTCAGACATGGCATTGCCAGAGCATCAATACACGTAGCGGCAGAAAAGAGAGAGGAAAAAATAACATTAATTAATTGATATACATATTATACATGTTATGTATACACACTACCAGTCAAACGTTTTTGGACAATAAGATTTTTAATGTTAAAGAAGTCTCTTCTGCTCACCAAGCCTGCATTTATTTGATCTGAAATACAGAAATATTAGTAATATTGTGAAATATTTTTAGTATTCAAAAGAACTGCTTTGTATTTGAATATATTTTAAAATGTAATTTATTCCTGTGATGAAAGCTAATTTTTCACATGATCGTTCAGAAATCTAATTCTAAGAAATTATAGAAATTAACACTTTTATCAGAATATTGGAATCATTTCTGATGGTTTGTGTGACTGGAGTAATGATGATGATAATTCAGCTTTGAAATCACAGGAATAAATTACATTTTAAAATATATTCAAATAAAAAAACAGTTATTTTAAATAGTAAAAATATTTCAAAATTTTACTGTTTTTGCTGTACTTTGGATCAAATAAATGCAGGCTTGGTGAGCAGAAGAGACTTCTTTAAAAAACATTAAATATCTTACTGTCCAAAAACTTTTGACTGGTATAAAAATGCATATTAATAAATAAACATATAAAAAATAAATAAGAAATAAACTAAATATTTAACATTAATTTAAATAAGAACAGACACTGATTAGCATTAATGTATAGAGACTAGGACTGTCAAACAATTAATCGCAATAAAAATAAAAGTTTGAGTTTGCCTAATATATGTGTGTGTACTGTGTATAATTATTATGTATATATAAATATAAACACATTCATGTATATATTTAAGAAATATTTAAAAGTAAAATGTATAATTTTTATATAATTTATACTATATATAAATATATTTTGTACATTAACATATATTTCTTTTTAACTATATACACTAATTTGTGTGTATTTATATATACACATAATTACACACAGTACACACACATATATAATAGGCAAACTCAAACTTTTATTTTGTATGCGGAATAATTTTTAATTTTTTGTATGCGGAATAATTTTAATAAAGTATACTGTAAAATAATTTGTAAAAGAATTGGGTCAGAGAAAGGGTCTTCATAAATACAGAAATACACTCTTTTGATTTAAAAAAAAAAAAACAAAAAAAAACTGTTTTTGAATAAATGTACACATTTTGGGTGGCTGGATGCCTCTCTATCTCCATGTCTTGGTTTTTGTTTCAACCCAGCCCTTACCAGGACCTTTCTGTCCCACAGGCTACTGCTCAGATGGAGGTTCGGCTGGCTGATTTCATATCCTCCTCAGCTCCTGACAAAGTCATGCCTTTAGCTGACGGCGTCCTGAGCTTCATCCACCACCAGGTCATAGAACTGTCTCGGGACTGCCTGGACAAATCCCGTGAGGGTCTCATCACCTCCCGGTATTTCTACGAACTACAGGAGAACCTTGAGAAGCTACACCAAGATGTGAGTATGCAAAGAGTATGTAGGAAGTTGTCTGCATTTATCCCAAGAGTATTGACTCCTTGTCATGCGAGGTCTTTCTTGTGGATCCCTAAACATAAATCCATGTCTGCCAAAGTGTTGATGTCATCACATCAGGGCAGAGGTCATCTCTGGACAGCTGGGCTGTCATAAACAACTCTACCTCATGTGATTTTGGTTCCCCGATGATCGTTCTTTTTTGTGTTGGGTCTGTGGTCACCTGTCACATCTGCATTAGTCAGGATGCAGATCGCTGATGTCTTGATTAGCTCAGTCACAGTGCCACAGGGGCAACGTTATGACTCCCAAAGGTCCCATTCCGAGTCCACAAATCATGTGTGTGCAGGAATGTACCAGAGAGTGTGTTTGTTGTATAGGGTTAAAATAGGGGGGAGCAGCACCTTCCTGATTTTAATTTCACACTCCAATAACCACCAATGGTGACGGATGAGTATCCCAGGCACCCAAGAGGAGGGTGCGGGGAGCGAGAGACAGGGAGGGAGAGAGAGAAAAGGAGGGAGGAGGGATCAGGTCGGGTTTTCCCCTCTTTCGGTTGGTTGTCCATAACCATCCCGTTGCTGTTGCCTGCCGGAATCGAAAACGTGCACATCGTGATCTCATGCAGTCGCCGCGCCATCGCCGTAGCCGTACTTGGCATTCAGGCGAGCAGGGATGACATCATCCAGCCCGTGCTAATTGGCTGATTTAGTTTGGAAGCCGATGGTGACAGGTGGGCCAGACGGGGATCGCGGTATAAACCGCATCTTCAGCAGGTGCGCTCAGAAAAGCGTTCACGACTTCTCCATTTAACACCTCCTCGCTCACTCTGAGGATGTCCTGCGTTTCGTGGCAGAGGCGGCTGGAGGAAGAGGAGGTTCTTCATCAGATTTTAGAGCGCTGGGAGCAGAGCACGCTCAGAAACCATGTGGACCTAACAGTTGAGTTCCTGATTGTTTTTACTTTGCAGAGTTGCATTGAGTCAAGGTCATAGTCTGATTGATGCTGTTTTATGTTGCTGAATTGTGGACACTCCAGTGGCATGACAATTTAACACTCAAAACATGGACTGTAACTGTCAAAATATGAATTGTAGAAGGTCAAAATGTGAAAGTTATAGTATGTGACACTTAAAATACAGAATTTAGTTCATGATAAAAGGGATGCTCTGTTGTTAACATTCTGTGTGATACCAACAATACAATACTAATTTTGATTTTGTGATGGTGATTATAATTCTACACTATTTTGTATTAAAAAATACAAATGTGCATAATTTAATTTCTGGCAATATGTAATTAATATTGACCAGTCAACAAAACAAAATCACTAATATTGGCTCATAACCAATTTCTTGTTGTAAGGTCTTTCACTATTGACCTGCTTTTTTCTTTGTCCTTGTTTATAGGCTTTATTTATTAAACTGGACATTTGTCTTAAGGGTCAGACGAGTTCTGTCTTTTTAAATGACCAGTCTATAACATTCAGTCTCCTATGGTTGCATCATTAAAATCCACAGGAGCCAATCTCAAGGCCGGGTCACTTAGTTGACCTGGCTATCAACGTGACGTCTGGCCCTAGAGGAATCCTGAGAATCTTCTGTTGACTTTATGTACGCTTGACCTTAATGACCTTATGTATAGCTGAGTATAGATGTCTCATTTCATTTAGTTTAAAGAGTGCTAAACCAAATCCCTCCCTCATCCTATATCTCTCATTGCTGTTACTTCTGTCTGTCTATAGTGTATTTACTCAGCGCAGAGACCCTTTATTATACTCGCTGGCGGTTTCATTACCTGTATAAATAATTCAGAGGCTGATTAGACATCCCCTGAGGTGACTGCGCTGTCTGTCAGAGATGGCTCTATTACTGTCAGCCGGCTGTTTAACCGTCTACTCTGAACGGCTCTTTTCTATCCTATTGATGAACTCCTTTTTTCTGCTCCTTTTACACGCTTCCTTTTTATGTACTCTCTTTGTACACTTTATTCAACTATCTTATATTGTAGTGATATGAGTGACAAAAATCTCAACTGCTATCGCTTCCGACTCATTTATCACTGAAGCATTACAGTGAAGAATATGATATTCCATTCAGTGTGCTCTAATTTGTATATTGCTCAAATGCAGTAGATCATTAAAGTATTCAGTTCATAAAGTACACACTGAATATTGTGATTAGTGTTAGTATGGTATTTCAAAACTATTGTTTTTTCTGTTTGTTGCTAGGCTCATGAGCGTTCAGAAAGTGGGGAGGTGACATTTGTCACCCAGCTGGTTAAAAAGCTGATGATAATCATCGCCCGACCCGCCCGTCTGCTGGAGTGTTTGGTAAGCACTGATCATTTAAAGCCCATGCTTAGTACCATATAATTAAAATGCTAGATTTACCTGGAGGAAATGTGCATGTTGAATCAAAGCCACATTGTAAAGCTTCAGAATGCAGTGATTGAAAAAAAAATCAGCTGGAGATTATGGAAACACACATGTAAACACAGAAGCTGACTTCCATATGAAGCAGCGGGGCTCCAAGTCTGTGGCCACATGTGTATTTTGAGTAATCTGGTGCATTCAGTAATATGACAACATACAGTACAGCTCAGCACTGATGGAGGACCAGCAGCTGAGAGAGCAATGAGCTGTTAACTTGCTCTTTTTCATGGTGCACATTGCATCCCAAATACCTCAGTGTGGCACCTGGAGATAAACCTGCCTGAATAAGCACACAAAAAATGCTCTAAAGTGTTCATTAAATGAATGACAGTAATATTAACCTTTGTTAGGTCTTTTGTTTGTTTGTTTGGCTCTTATTTTCTTTCCATTCTTTCATTTTTAAATGATAGTTTGTTAAAAATACAGAATAATTACATCTTTTTATGTGCATGACTCTGAAAAAGAAGACATTTTAGCCTGTTACAAAAGGTTGATAAAGTCCAATGAATATAATGATTATAAATATTTATCTGCAACCAGGATCAAAGAAACAAGTATTAAGTTTATTATAATTTGAAATTTTTCTCCTGATGTATTTGATGTGTGATCTATTCTGGACAGCATTAAAAATGTATTTTCTAATACTTTAATGTTAATCTATTATAGAGTAACATCTATAGAACAAATTAAATGATTGGGGATTGAGTTGAGGAACGACTATTTCTCCCTGTGTATGTTGTAGGAGTTTGATCCAGAGGAATTCTACCACCTGTTAGAGGCTGCTGAAGGTCATGCTAAAGAAGGGCAGGGCATCAAGTCGGACATCCCTCGATATATCATCAGCCAGCTGGGCCTCACCAGGGATCCACTTGAGGGTAAGAATGCTACCTACAGTGGCCTCAAAAGCTTTTGAACACAAGGCTACACTTAAAGGGTTAGTTCACCCAAAAATGAAAATTAGCCCATTGTTTACTCACCCTCCAGACATCCTAGGTGTATATGACTTCCTTCTTTCAGACGAATGCAATTGGAGTTACTTTAAAAATTATCCTGGCACTTCCAAGCTTTACAATAACAATGGGTGGGTGTTTCTCTTCATCAGTCCAAAACAAGTCCAATGAAGTGCTTTTTTTCCATAATAAAAAGTGACACACACTGCTCCAGGAGGTGAATAAAGGTCTCCTGTAGCGAATCAGTGCATTTTTGTAAGAAAAATATCCATATCTAAAAATTTAATAATCACTTTAATCTGGCTTGCACTAACTGTTGTACACGGAAGTCGATCTGGGACGGATGGCGTACATCGGCGTTGTGTATGCGCCTGTGAGTCTCGTGAAATCTAACTTTTGTTTACAGGAGCAAAGGAAGCAAAGCTTTTCTGACTTTAGCAAAAGAAAACCAGTTCCCTGTTGGCTTATATCAAAATCCTCTGACAAGTTTCTTTACAAATCTGCGTTTTGTACTTGTAATTTGTGACCGTTGTTTTGTTTTGGTTTCTCCATGGCGAGTTTGTGTTCGTCACGTCTGAGCGGCGCATGCACAAAACAGATGTCGTACATCATTCGCCATTCACCCAGAGTGACACAACTGTGTACAACTGTTAGGGCAAGCCAGACTAAAGTGATTATTAAATTTTAGATATGGATATTTTTCTTACAAAAACACATTGATTCGCCACCCCCAGAGCCGTGTGAGGTACTTTTCATTATGGATGGATGCACTTTATTGGACTTGTTTTGGACTGGTGAAGAGAAACACCCATCCATTGCCATGATAGAGCTTGTTAGTGTCAGGATAATTTTTTAATATAACTCTGATTGCATTCGTTTGAAAGAAGGAAGTCATATACACCTAGGATGCTTTAAGTGTGAGTTAATTCATTCATTTTTGGGTGAACTAACCCTTTAAAAATTGTATGAGATATAATGCATTGACACATTTTTAAGTGTGACATAAGTGTCCAAAAGTTTGTAGTATTAAATCAGGAGCTACATTGACATTTATGTTATTTTTCAATCACACCTGTTGGCTACATTCTATTTTTTCACTTTTCCTGTCTAGAAATGGCCCAGCTGAGCAGCTATGACAGTGGTAACCCTGAAACACCAGAGACAGAGACAGACTCCGCAGACGTTAGTAAAAGAATTGAGAAGTCTTCAATGACTCTTTTGACTCTGTGTAATAACATTCAACTAAGACCAAGTGCTTGTGTTTATGTGCAGAGTCGAGGAGCCACCGTACAACCACTCCAGCCTCAACCTCAACCCAAAACTAAAACTCCACGTGAGGAAGACTTCGAGACCATCAAACTCATCAGTAATGGAGCCTATGGGTAAGACAATAGAATTTCACTACAACAGCAATGACTAAAAATAGTAAGAGCTTTGAAATTTGTCTTCATCTATTGGCTCTCCATCACTCTTTAATAATTATAGAGTTAAAAGATGGTTAAAGGGGTCATCGGATGCAAAATTCGCATTTACATGTTGTTTGAACATAAATGCATGTTGGCAGTGTGTACACAACCACTTTATAATGATAAAAATCCATCCATCAAAAAAAAAAAACCTTTTTCAAATCAGGCCATTCTCAGACTCTTGGCAGAATGACGTAGTTCTGCACAAGCCACGATAGTTGATTGTCACGACCGTCTTAGACCCACCCTGAGTGAGCTGTGAACAGTCCACCATTGTTTCTTGTCTACTCCTGGAGCAGGAGTTTTGTTTTTGAAGGGAATGCACCCCCGATCTGCTTAAATACATCTGTGTTCGCGCAAATCATTTGTGATCCAGCTTAAAGAAGAAGTGAGTATAGGGGTTTTTTAAGAAACTTTGCAAATCGCCTTTCCTAATAATGTGCTAGTTAGCAAGTTCCTAAAGTAAACAGAACGGCTCATTACCCCACAGGAGAGGAGGGGAGGTGAGCAGAGCTCATTAGCATTTAAAGAGACATGCAGCACAACACGTTGGTGTGTGCAATGCTGATTTTGCCAAAGTAAAAAGGGTGTTTTGTACACTACCATTGAGAAATTTTAGCCAAAGTATGTTATAAACTTTTCATTAAGACCCTACAGAATTATATCAACTTGTGGAAAATGGGCATCTGATGACCCCTTTAAACAGAAGCTCAATAGTGATGCAAACCTTTCTTTACTCAGGGCTGTGTTTCTGGTGAGGCATAAGGAGACCCGTCAGCGATTTGCCATGAAGAAAATCAACAAGCAGAACCTCATCCTGCGAAACCAGATCCAGCAGGCCTTTGTGGAAAGAGACATCCTGACATTTGCAGAGAACCCTTTTGTTGTCAGCATGTTCTGCTCTTTTGAGACAAGGAGACATCTTTGCATGGTTATGGAGTATGTGGAGGGTAAGAAACACTCTTTGTGGAGGGTGACTTTGTTCATGGAGGATTTCAGTGTAGGATACACCAGAATGATGCTGTTGTTGAAAGTGTTTGTGCGTGTATGTCTAAAGGTGGGGACTGTGCCACTTTGCTGAAGCACATTGGGGCTCTGCCTGTGGACATGGCACGCATGTACTTTGCTGAGACTGTTCTAGCACTGGAATACCTTCACAATTACGGCATTGTGCACAGAGACCTCAAACCTGACAAGTAAGTACATGCAACACCAAACCACAGTGTTTGTAGTTGACTTTCTATCGTTGATTTAGGGCTTTTAGATTCAAAGAATACAAAAACATGCTTGATAGGATGTAACAGATCAGTTGGATTTGGTGTAGATAAATGAATGCCTTTTCACATTCACGGATGTCAGAATAAAGAATGACCTGTTTTTCAACAGTCTCCTGATTACGTCAATGGGACACATCAAACTGACAGACTTCGGCCTGTCCAAGATTGGTTTAATGAGCTTAACAACCAATCTATATGAGGGCCACATTGAAAAAGACGCCCGTGAATTTCTGGACAAACAGGTAGAGAAACTGTTTTTTGTCTCTTGCATTTTCTTTTATTAATAAAAGATTACTCTGGAGTTCTTAAACTCTTTCTTTCTCTCTCCATCAGGTGTGTGGTACTCCTGAATACATAGCTCCTGAAGTCATCCTGAGGCAGGGCTATGGAAAGCCAGTGGACTGGTGGGCCATGGGAGTCATCTTGTATGAGTTTCTCGTGGGATGTGCTCCGTTCTTTGGGGATACGCCTGAGGAACTGTTTGGACAAGTCATCAGTGGTTAGTGTCGTATCTGGAAGAAAGTGCCAAAATCAGGCTATTCTTGTGTCATCTGTCTAAGATTCAAAAATACATCTGACCTGTAAACCTAATTCCACTGCTGTTGAGTCTCCTTTCAGAAATATGATTCTCTATGGTTTGTTCAATAGATGAGATAATCTGGCCAGAAGGTGATGACGCTTTGCCTCCAGATGCTCAAGATCTCATCTCCAAACTACTGCGGCAAAACCCTTTGGAGCGTCTGGGAACAGGTCCTCTATCACACAAACTCACACTAACTCTGATCTATTCCCTGGTTTAGTCTTAGAGAGTAGACTTGACTGATATGCTCAGATTAATAGTGTATGAATCAACCTGGACAGAAAGTCTTAAAGAAGACTTTTCTAAAAATATTATTTTATATCTCTGCTTTATGAGAAATATTTGAAGAGATGTTCTCTCTCCCTGTCTCACAGGGAGTGCGTTTGAGGTGAAACAGCATCGTTTCTTCACTGATCTGGACTGGAACAGTCTCCTGAGGCAGAAAGCAGAGTTCATTCCTCAGTTGGAGTCGGAGGATGACACTAGCTACTTTGACAGTACGTGTACTGTAGTGAAATTTATAACTAGACACTTTATTCTCTACCTGCAGTACAGATGCACCACATGGGCTTATGTTATCAAAAACACTATTTGAAATCTCTTTCTTCGACCCTCTAGCACGCTCAGATCGGTATCATCATGTGGACTCGGAGGAAGAGGATGACACAAATGATGATGACCATCTGGAAATTCGTCAGTTCTCCTCCTGTTCACCACGATTCAGCAAGGTGTGAAGTAACAAATGCTCTTAATGACAGAAAAAACAGTGATATAAGATGTTCGATTATTAGTTTATGTATTAATGATAATCAAAATGAACGGTTCTTATGTCAAGTAGTATACAGTTGTTCAGAGCAGGGTGGCATATACTAGGGTATATGGATAGCATATATAGGATAGCAAAATAGAAGTTATAATTATCATTTGGACATGGTATCTGTTATGATTAATTTTAATTTCTTAATTTTCTAAAGTTCAATATTGCCTCCTTTTCTTCTGTGTTTGTTTTCCTTTTTAACTTAATCTGTCTTCGCCTCTCCATCTCTACCCATTTCAGGTATATAGTAGTATGGAGCGTCTTTCCTTGCATGAGGAGAAACGCACCCCTCCTCCTACTAAGCGGAGTCTGAGTGAAGAGGGAGGAGAGCGTATCGACAGTCTCAGCGGCTTAAAGTCTCGAGACCGGAGCTGGCTGGTGGGCTCACCTGAGATGTGAGTGAAACACCTGAAATGATGTTCAGAAATGTTCTGAAATGTTTGTTCAACATGGTGTAATCAATTGGACATTTGGTGTTTTGTAGCCTAAGGAAGCGACTCTCTGTTTCCGAGTCATCTCACACCGAGAGCGACTCCAGCCCGCCTCTGACCGTACGTCGGCGCTGCTGCTCAGCCATCATCGAAATGCCTCGATTCGCCATTTCCAGCGAAGAGGATGGTGGTGTAGGGGGCAGGAAGACCCCTGTGAGGGGCCCTCGTGGGGAAGATCTGCCTCAGGCCATACCAGAGCTCCCTGTGGAGAGAGAGCTCAGGCTGGATGAATCGCCAACCACACCAGGCTCCACTTCCAGCCAGATCAGCCAATCCACAATCACACGTCAGTCTTGCGTAAATCTTCTGGGGACTAGTATCTGTTTATCTTTAGCTGAAAATTGTTACAAATAATTTTAAGACAGGCCCTAGACTTGAAAATGAGTGGGATTTATTATTTCAGATAACACCATATTGAGTCATTCTGAGTCAAAATTGAGTCAATTTTCTGTGGACATACAATTGAGGTCAAAAGTTTACATACACCTTGCAGAATCTGCAAAATTATTTTACCAAAATAAGAGTAATCGTACAAAATGCATCTTATGTTTTTTTGGATTTAGTACTGACCTGAATAAGATATTTCACATAAAAGACATTTACATATAGTCCACAAGGAAAAAAGAATAGTTGGATTTATAAACAAACTACCAAACTACCTTTAAAAGGTTACTTATGCTTGATTCTTACTGTGTTGTTACCTGAATGATTCACAGCTGTTTTTTTTGTTTAGTGATAATTGTTCATGAGTCCCTTGTTTGTCCTGAACAGTTAAACTGCCTGCTGTTCTTCAGAAAAATCCTTCAGGTCCCACAAATTCTTGGTTTTTCAGCATTTTTGTGTATTTGAACCCTTCCCAACAATGATGATTTTGAGATTCATCTTTTCACACCTTGGACAATTGAGGGACTCATATGCAATTATTACAGAAGGTTTAACTGCTCACTGATGCTTCAGAAGGAAAAACAGTACATTAAGAGCCAGGGGTGTAAACTTTTGAACAGAATAAAGATGTGTGCATTTTTCTTATTTTGCCAAAATAACATATTTTTTCATTTAGTACTGCCCTTCAGAAGCTACGTACATGTTTCCCAGGAGACCAAATAAGTTAAATTTACCCTGATCTTCAAATTCAAAAAGTTTGCACCCCCCAGCTCTTAATGCATCATGTTTCCTTCTGTTGCAAAATTTTGACGTCAAATGTGTCTTGGCTAATTTTTTTGTTTGTGTGATTTCAGCTGGTAGTTCTGGTGATGTGTTGGAACGAGCTTCTCGTTTCAGTGCTGAAGGATCTGAAAGCTCCACTCCTAAAGCCATCAGTGATTTGGCAGCTCGTAGAGCTCGCCACAGACTGCTGTCAGGAGATACAGAGAAACACACTTCACGCCCACTTAACAAAGTTATCAAGTCAGCTTCAGCAACTACCCTCTCACTCATGATCCCTGCTGGTAAGTGCAAATGATTGGACATTGCAATTTTGCCATGAAAAAGTTGTTCTTTTGTTGGTCCTTAAACAACAGGATGATATATGACGATAGGATTAACAATCCTGGTACCAGGACCAACATATGGACCATGTCTTACTAGTCACTTGGTTGGATTGGCAGTCTCTTTCTTTCAGAAGAAATGTATGTGGTGTTACACTTTAATTGAGGCACAATTTCTTTTTTTTTCCCTTGTCTTTCAGATCACCACGGTGCCTCTCCTCTGGCAAGTCCCATGTCCCCTCACTCTCTCTCGTCCAACCCCTCGTCACGTGACTCCTCACCCAGCCGAGACCTGTCCCCAGCCGTCTGCAGTGTCAAACCTGCCATAGTCATCCACCGAGCCGGCAAGAAATATGGTTTCACCCTGCGTGCTATCAGGGTTTACATGGGAGACACAGACATTTATACTGTGCACCACATGGTCTGGGTGAGTATGGCAGATTCAATTATTCTCCATGCACCAATTTGTGGTTTTGAGTGCTCTAACATATGGCTTTGCAGCACGTGGAGGATGGGGGACCTGCTCATGAGGCTGGACTGAGAGAGGGAGATCTCATAACACATGTTAATGGAGAGCCTGTCCATGGACTTGTGCACACAGAAGTTGTAGAGCTCATTCTCAAGGTACATTGGCAGCCATAATCTGATGAGCATTGTTGCTTTAGAAATTATTGATTCTCAGATTAATTTCTTTTTTTGTTGCAGAGTGGCAGTAAGGTATCCATTTCTGCTACGCCCTTTGAGAATACATCTATTAAAGTTGGCCCTGCGCGCAAAACCACCCACAAGTCCAAAATGGCTCGGCGCAACAAAAGAACCAAAACCAGAGAAGGACAAGACAGGTGAAGTTTGACATTTATTATCAAATCCAAATACTTAAGTACCACAGAGTTCTCATTCAAATTCCTTGCTTACGTTTGCTGTCCCATTTTTGGTTTATACTTATCCACTACAGTAAGAAGAGGAACTCCCTGTTTCGTAAGATCACCAAGCAGGCGACCCTTCTCCACACTAGTCGTAGCCTGTCCTCTCTGAACCGCTCAGTGTCATCAGGTGAAAGTGTCCCAGGATCTCCGACGCACATGTCCCCTCGTTCACCCACACAGGGCTGTCGTTCCACACCGGACTCTGCCCACTCAGGTGAAGCACCATGCGAACCAATTAATGCCAATGCCAACAAATTCAATATCCTTTCATTTCAGTCATCTTCATATTTCTTTTCAAAAGTTTAACCTTTAACCTTAAACCTTTTCTTTCTCTAATGCAGTTGGTGGGAACTCATCCCAAAGTAGCTCACCTAGCTCCAGTGTGCCAAACTCTCCTGCCAGTTCTGGTCAGATCCGACCCAGCTCCTTACATGGTCTGGCTCCCAAACTACAGCGCCAATACCGCTCTCCTCGCCGGAAGTCTGCAGGCAATATCCCTTTATCTCCT
The DNA here is from genome assembly GCA_012976165.1 of Labeo catla. Classification (NCBI taxonomy): domain Eukaryota; kingdom Metazoa; phylum Chordata; class Actinopteri; order Cypriniformes; family Cyprinidae; genus Labeo; species Labeo catla. The sequence goes on from VONZ01000001.1 coordinate 1,528,944, forward strand.
CTGGCTCGTACACCATCACCCACCCCTCAGAGCACCTCTCCACAGCGCTCTCCTTCACCCCTGCCAAGCCATGCACTCATCACTTCTTCAATAGGCCAGTCTTTCCCTGTTAAACTTCACTCTTCACCTCCATTAGTAAGACAGATATCCCGCCCGAAGAGTGCAGACCCTCCTCGCTCTCCTCTGCTCAAACGTGTCCAATCAGCTGAGAAGCTTGCAGCCTCTCTTTCTTCTTCATCCTCCTCTCCTTCCCCATCCTCTGCTGCTGATAAAAAGCTACCAGTTGGCGCCAGCCGCAAACACAGTCTTGATACCTCACATTCAGATTTTAAAAAAGAGATGCTGCAGCGAGACCCCAGTCTACAGAGCCTGCAGGAGTCAGCCAGTGAGACTCTAATGGGAGGAAGAGTGTCTCCTGCAGAAAAGGGCAGCTTGCAGAAAAGCTCAGTTCGTAAACTCGGCAGGCAAGAAGGTCCTGAAGCTGGAACTGGAACTCTGGGGCTTGTTCCTGGGAAGAGTAAACTGAAAGACAAGCTGTCTGCTATACGCCAAGATCGCGCTGAGCGCCGCGAGTCTCTTCAAAAGCAGGATGCCATCCACGAGGTGGACTCTTCAGAGGATGAGACAGACGAAGGGTCGGAAGATAGCCAAGATGGACGCAGGACAAGCTATGCTCCTCCTAGCCATGTCTTCAGGCCTACAACTGTAATGGCTTCTCCTCATACCGTCAGAATGGGACCAGCAGCTCCACCAACACTGGGACTGTTGCCCTCAACGGTTGCACCCCCAGGCCGAGGACTGCAGATACAAAGCCAAAGTACCACTCAATCTCAGACACAAATTTCAACCTCACCCTCCATGCAAGGAACAGCCAAGCCCCCAGAACAGACTCCCGCAACGGCCCAAGACTCCAGTTTAACACTAGCTGAAGAGTTGAAAAAGAAAGAGTCAAAGGCACAGGACTCTCAATCCAGTGTGAGGCCTTCTCCACCTCAACCTAGTCCTCTATCTAGCACCTTTTCCACCTACGGTAGCGCCTTTACCTCGGTCAGCAAAGACCCATTCGTCAAACCCGCCACACCTCCATTGGATACCCGGAGGACCCCCAAAACTTCTGAGCCCAGGTCCAAATCCAGTGGTAAAATGGATCCTAGCACAGCTTCTGGAGTGACCAGGGATGCCCCTGTTGCCACGACACCAACCGGAGGCATCACCAAGGAGATGAAGGAGGCTGACAATCGTAGACAGGCTGCAGCTGCAGCTGCCGCTGCTGCAGCCTCTCCATCCACTCCTTCTGAAAGCGGAATGGACAAAGTTGTTTCTCAACTGGCCACCGTGGCCAAAAGCGTGCTAGGGCCTGTCAAACTCAACATCCCAGGTACTAAAGAGGCCTCGGAGCGGACAAAGGACCAGCGTCCCCAGACAGAGCCCACCCACCCAAAGATAAAAGAATGTCGTCTGGAGCGTCCTGATTCTTCTGACCGCTCGAGTCCATCTGCTGCTTCTGGCTCCCAGTCTCCACGGTTGACCGAATCTCCCTCTAAACAAACATCCTCTAAATCTGAGCCAGCCTCAACCTCTCAGAGACCTTCAGAGGTCCCAGGGACTTCCAAAAAGCCAACTCCTTCAAACTCCCAAGCCGGGGACGAACGTCAGGATAGACCGGGGACTCCGCGAAGCGGCACCACACCAAGGCCTAGGTCTGATGCACAACCGCAGACCCAGGCAAAGCCTAGTTCCACTACTTCACGAGACAAATCCAACAAGACGACGTAGCAGCCTTGCAGAAAGACCCTTTTTCTCCAGCTTTAATTAAACTTGCCTGTGACAGACGAATACACATTGTAACACAAGCCAGTTGTCAATGTCAGTATCCCTGTGAAAAGATTGAGGAAAAATCAGACAGACGAAGAGATGGAGGTGTTTACAGATGAACTCAGAATGTTTTATGCTCTGCATTCACTAAATATTTGAGGCTGCATAATTGTTTAGCTTTTCTTGCTCCTTCTTTTTCTCATCAGCTAGAAAACCTGGAAAAATGCTTGGGTCTGCGATCTGAGATAGAAACCGAGTCCACTTACAGTATATTACCTCTTCACCTTATCTTTATATTACTTTAAGAATCTTCTCTTGTAGTAGGTATAGTTGTGCCTTAAAGCAACACCTCAGCATTTCACTGGTATTTCTTTCTGTTCATCTTTGGAGGAAGACATATTGCAGCAATAAGAGTAGCGTATCCCGAGCAATTTTCACAAACACACAGAAAGTTTCATCACACCTGTAGTATATTAAGAAAAACCAAACTGCGTTTTCCATCTTTCTCACTTGCACTTCAATTGTATCGAACAGCTGTGACGTGTATGTCTATGAATATGAACATTCAACCTGAGATTTTCCCAATGGCGCAGCCATCACTAATGTCATATATGTTAACTGAATATGGATGTATACTGGGAGAATGATGGCTATTAATTGCATATAATTAGAGGTTATTTGGGATTTCAGTGATCTTTGGCCATCATTCACACCCCACTAAAGTTATGTCAAGCTACATCTTAGCTAAAGACATTACTTGTAACTTGCACATCATTACGTCTAGATCTTGGTTTCGTCTTTGTTTAGAATTTCAAGCGGACCATTTTAGTTCTTCATCTTGCTTGTTTTATTTTCTCTCATTTTAATACCTGGACCAATTCGCTGTTGTTTCTGTATATTTGTTTGATATTTTTTTCTTATTTCGGCAGACTTGTATCTGGAGTGTGTGTGTGTGTGTGTGTGTGTGTGTGTATGAGTGTGCCTGTGTACAGAAGCATGTTTGAGTGCGTTTGTGAGTTCTTATATAATGTATATTTAAAAAAGTCTGTTATTTGTTCGTTTTATGCCCTAAATAGTGGGAGCGTGTTTTTGATTGGTATCCTATCTTTGCCATATCAGCTCTGTCTGATTCAGCCCTTTGTCATTTAGCAGGCAAAGATGTATTTGCACAAACCCTTTTTATTTTGTGTGTCAATAATATGAAAACCAATAAATACAGTATCCAATTAGATCCCAGACTCAGTTGGGGTCTTGAGGGGTTTGACCAGTAAGTGAGACTGTGGTACGTTGTCATAATGTGTTAACACCATAATGTATTTAAAGGCTAACCTGTGGATGTTTTAACCACGTTTTACATCATTTTACATTTGCAATCGAAACCAGTTGTCTGTTTTGTTTTTCCACTCAGTTTGCCACTCAAAATTTGTTCTTAGTATAAAAGGTCTAGTTGCTAATAGCAAGTCAATCCTAATGTAAAGCCTCTTTCCAACACACTCCAGCCTTGCCTATATGAAAAATTAAAGTGTTTTTAAGTTGGTCTTTATAACTGATTGTGATTGGAGTCACATGATGATGGTATGTACAGTTACGCTATAATCTTATTCATGTTTTGTCCATATGAAATGTGAATGGATGTCTTGCACATTTACGCTTCTTTAAGGAATGAAGCTGTTGATCGCATTGCAGCCTGAGGCTTAATTCCTGACAAACCTAATTAACCTGGGCACCATGATCAGTGAAAAATGCACTTGTGGTGAGAATGACATTTGGATGACGTTGGAAATGCATCAGTGGGCATTGATCGATCCTACACGTTAGTGGTCAAGCATAAATACACATTGGGTGTATGATGACCTGCAACTGAATCCCACTCCAAAGTTATCATTCTCATACCCAAACTTGAATCTCCATTGAAACTAAATTTGAAGGGCTTGTAGAAACTGCCCTTAAATGTTTACATGTGTTTTGAGAGATCATTTGTAAACGGCACACTCGTGCATTATGTCTAAATAACGTGTCTCATGTGTAGTGCGAGTGCTCAGGCACATCTTGTAGCTTAGATGATGGCAGACCACTAGTGATTTCCTTTCTGGCTGCATTGCTTTTGAGATTTTACAGGGTGTAAAGACAGAATCTGTTGCGTTCACTCGATAAGCCTAGTATTTAGTTTTTCACTAATTTTTTACATGTAGAATGCTTCGAATTTGACCCATTGTGCTCTTAAGAAAAAAAGAAAACAGTTTTCTGTGTGTTAAATTCATCTCTGCTCCCTTTTCTAAAGTCGTGAGCTGCCGTGGGCTGTGAAAGTGAGCGCTAACTGCCTTCTCATATACGTGATGGGGATGATGATGATGGTTGGGCTATTTGTTGAGGTGAAGCCAGGTGTCAGAACGCCTGCAGTGGTCATCCATCAGTGTCCCGCAGCCACATGCCACCGTGCACGCACTAGTGAAATGTAATCTCACACTCCGTCTAGAGCAAATTTACCCGCCACCTCTCACCTGTGGTATAGCTTGGCTCTTTATGAACGAAAAACCTTTTGGAGCACACATAACACGCACTACTTACCATAAACACACATGTAGACTCTATGTCCAGCCACTGCCCTCTCCTAATGTCTGTATGTGTTTGTGTTTGACCTAAGTGGCAGCACAGATGAGATGGTTTACTTTTATGTAAATATTTTTAAGTCTGGTGTTCTGGGTGTCTTTACTATGAAAAGAATTGAAGTTAATTGGTGTGCAATGGCCACTGCCTTAGACATGGGACAATGACTAGATATCGTGTGTATTTTAAGACCGGACACTCAAGGGAGTCAGTGGTGATACAGTGGTGTTTTGGATTTAGGGAGCTGTCCATGTGTCCGTCATGCTTTGTCCGAGACTAAAGGAGACAATGTGGTTGTACAGACACGTGTGAAAAGAAATGGGCAAGGAAAAAAAAAACTGCTAGAGTTAAATCAGTGCAATATCTTACAATTTTCTATTGTGGTAAGACGCATGTTTGTTGTTAATCCTACCTTATGAATAATAAAGATTTTTTTAATTAACTCAGCATGTGGTTTTGTATTTTTCATTGCATGAGACATTAAGTTGGATCTACCAAACAGATGCTAACCGCAAATTAAATACAGTATTTTTTATTTATAGCATTGGGATATTTTTTTAATTAATTATATTCATACTGACATATGGAGAATTCACTGTGATAATTCAGTCTCAGAAATCAAATGTGTAAAGACTTTCATTGAGCTTAGAGGATAATGTCAAGTCCTTTACAAAACAACATAAGCTTTTTTTATGAAAACCAAGTTGTATTGAGGTGATACACAGCATGTGTGTGTGTGTGTGTGTGTATGTGTGTGTATACAGGTCCTTTTCAAAAAATTAGCATATTGTGATAAAGTTCATTATTTTCTGTAATGTACTGATAAACATTAGACTTTCATATATTTTAGATTCATTACACACAACTGAAGTAGTTTCAAGCCTTTTATTGTTTTAATATTGATGATTTTGGCATACAGCTCATGAAAACCCAAAATTCCTATCTCAAAAAATTAGCATATCATGAAAAGGTTCTCTAAACGAGCTATTAACCTAATCATCTGAATCAACTAATTAACTCTAAACACCTGCAAAAGATTCCTGAGGCTTTTAAAAACTCCCAGCCTGGTTCATTACTCAAAACCGCAATCATGGGTAAGACTGCCGCCCTGACTGCTGTCCAGACCTGACCTGGGCTACAGAGAAGCAGCACTGGACTGTTGCTCAGTGGTCCAAAGTATTTTTTTTCGGATGAAAGCAAATTGTGCATGTCATTCGGAAATCAAGGTGCCAGAGTCTGGAGGAAGACTGGGGAGAGGGAAATGCCAAAATGCCTGAAGTCCAGTGTCAAGTACCCACAGTCAGTGATGGTCTGGGGTGCCATGTCAGCTGCGGTCAATGCAGCTAGCTATCAGGAGATTTTGGAGCACTTCATGCTTCCATCTGCTGAAAAGCTTTATGGAGATGAAGATTTCATTTTTCAGCACGACCTGGCACCTGCTCACAGTGCCAAAACCACTGGTAAATGGTTTACTGACCATGGTATTACTGTGCTCAATTGGCCTGCCAACTCTCCTGACCTGAACCCCATAGAGAATCTGTGGGATATTGTGAAGAGAAAGTTGAGAGACGCAAGACCCAACACTCTGGATGAGCTTAAGGCCGCTATCGAAGCATCCTGGGCCTCCATAACACCTCAGCAGTGCCACAGGCTGATTGCCTCCATGCCACGCCGCATTGAAGCAGTCATTTCTGCAAAAGGATTCCCGACCAAGTATTGAGTGCATAACTGAACATAATTATTTGAAGGTTGACTTTTTTTGTATTAAAAACACTTTTCTTTTATTGGTCGGATGAAATATGCTAATTTTTTGAGATAGGAATTTTGGGTTTTCATGAGCTGTATGCCAAAATCATCAATATTAAAACAATAAAAGGCTTGAAACTACTTCAGTTGTGTGTAATGAATCTAAAATATATGAAAGTCTAATGTTTATCAGTACATTACAGAAAATAATGAACTTTATCACAATATGCTAATTTTTTGAAAAGGACCTGTATATATTCTCATCACTGTTTATTGCATTTGTCAAATTACTAAGCCTCTAAATAAAATTAAAAAAGGTCATTGTGATTTTTATCTTGCAATTCTGACTTTTTTCTCAGAATTTTGAGATATAAATTCACAATTTGCCAGTCATAAACCAGTCAGAATAGTGAAATATAAGCTTTCTTTTCTCACAAATGCGAGTTTATATCTTGCAATTCTGACTTAACTCACAATTGCAAGTTTATGTCACACAATTCTGGGAAAAAATGTCAGAATTGCCAGTTTATATCTGGGAAGTCTGACTATAACTCGCAATAACTGTTTTTTTATCATCCAGTTCTGAGGAAAAAAGTCTGCCAGTTTATATCGTAATTCTGACTTAACTTGCAATAGCGAGTTTATATCACGCAATTATGAGAAAACGCCAGAATTTCCCATTTACATCTCTCAATTCTGACTTCATAACTCGCAATTGACAGTTTATGCTGTATCTCACAATTTAGAAAGAAGGTCAAAATTACCAGTTTATATCTCACAATTCTCACTTTATAACTCACAATTGTGACTTTATATCTTACAATTATCAGGATAATTGAATTGCCAGTTTATATTTTGCAATTCTGACAACTTGCAGTAGCAAGTTTATATCATACAATTCTGAGGAAAAAAGTCAGAATTGCCAGTTTTTATCTAGTAATTCTGACTTAATAACTTGCAATAGCAAGTTTATATCACAATTCTGAGGAAACGTCAGAATTTCCCATTGATATCTCTCAATTCTGACTTTGTAACTCGCAATTGACAGTTTATCCTGTATCTCACAATTCTCAGAAAAAAAATTCTAAATTGGCAGTTTAAATCTCAATTCTGACTTTATAACTCACAATGGCAAGTTTATATCTTACAATTATCAGGAAAAAAGTTTATATCTATAAATATCATAATATTAATATTATATCTATAGTTTATATAAAAGTTGCCAGTTTATATCTCATAATCCTGACTTTATAACTTGCGATTTTGAATTTATCACGTAATTCTGACATAAATCTAACTCTGAATTGCACGTTTATGTCTCACAATTCTGACTTAACTCGCAGGTGCCCGTTTATATCTCGCAATTCTAACTTAACTTGCAATTGTGAGTTTATATCTTACAATTCACAGAAAAAAGGTCAGAATTGCCCGTTTATATCTCAGAATACTTACTTTATAACTTGCAATTGCGAGTTTATATCTTGCAATTCTGACTTTATAAGTTTATATCTTGCAATTCTGACATAACTTGCAATTAGTAGTTTATATCTCACAATTTTCAGGAAAAAAAAGGTCGGAATTTCCCATTTATATCCTGAAATTCTGACTTTATTATTTGCAATTGCGAGTTTATCACGTAATTCTGAGAAAAAAGTCACAATTGCCTGTGTATATCTTGCAATTCTGATTTTATAACTCACAGTTACCTTTTTTTAATTTAGTGGCAGAACCGGGCTTCCATAATTTACAACTACAAATGAGGGAAATATTGCAATTCATGCAATTTGTCTTAAGGGCAACATGAAATGTTGTTTGCACAAAATGGAACTGCAAAAACAACTTTTCAAACAAGTTTAAAATACCTATCCGCCATTGCTTGGACAAAGAGTACTACTAAGAAATATAAAAAAGTATATTGTTTTTTGTACTTACTATAGAGTACAGATGTATCTAAATAGTTAGTCTTTTTTAATATTTTATGAAACACTTAATTTGGATGTTGTTTATTAAAAAAAAAACATTACTGCCATAAAAAAAGTCAGTGGCATTTTCCATGATGCAATTAAATTTGAATCTGTTAAATGTTGCATACGAAGCAAGTTTTGAAAAAAGACGAGCGCTGAGGAATTCACCATCAGCTCCATTTCCCCTTCCGTAAAGCATGTTAAATGGATCCCTAATGGACAGTTATTTAGGTATTTGCTCACCCACCTGTCATGAGCTTGTTTCAGGGAATTCATTGCCTTAATGAATGTAGAGGACGGTCCGCACAAGACGTATATACCATGTTAATAGGCATAGCATGCTAACGCTAGGCATTGACAAGACAAAGTAATGAAGTCCATTAGATTCTGTTGAGTGTGTGTCTTCTCAGGCCTCTCAGATGGGCTGAGCGTATGTTCAAAACCTATATGCCCTGAGGGCAAAGACAAACAGGTCAAAGGTTAGCTGGCTTGCTTAAAAGGCGCCCACCGTAGGGGATAATTGGACTCTGTCCTGCCTTCATTTACTAGTTTCCCATCAGCAGGCCTATTAAGAAAGTATACATTGTGAAAATGTGGACACTTACAGACCCCCTCGCTTACCATCTCCCCACGGCACGCGAACCGCTAGAGAATGAAGATGCTCCGATGACCTGATGTGTCTCTTCCTCTCGGCCCTCCCCCCTCTGACAGGAAGCTGGTGCCACTGATGGATTGCTGGCTGAGTCTGTCTCTGACACCCGCTCTACATGACCGGGTAAATTCATTCCATTCCTGCCTTTCCCTACACAGCCGCCCATCCCAGCTTCCACTGCCTGACAGCCAGCCTAATGGGGGGACCAGGCCAAATGGATTTCAGAAGAAAAGCGAAGGGGGGCAGGGCCTCAGGGGGGCAATAATTCTCCCCTATTTCAGAATTTATTTTCCCCAATCCTCTCACTTTTTTTTCACCTCCAAGTTTTCTTGAAGAAATGGAGAGGAAGGAAAGGTTTCACTGCCTATTGATTCAATTTAAATGCGACAAGTCTGAACGCAGGTACATGAATCATTGTATCTTATTTACGAGCATGAGCCACATGTTGAACGTTAACCTTCCAAACTGACTCGGGTGCGCTAGATAATAGGATACATAATAAATGCTTTCATCAGTTCGATCTGATATTAGATGTTAGCAATTAGTTTTACCTGCTTATTGTATGGCATAGAAGAATGGCAGGTGGAAGCTGCATTATAGGCTAATTGCTCTCCGTGGTACCACGCGCCACGTTTAATGAGCCTTATTCTGTGTGATGAATGTGCACGCACACCCATAACCTGTACAGTGTGCAGACTTGATGTTGCCTGCCAGGCAAACAGTGTGAAAGTTCAGTTGCTGAGAGCAATAAATTAGCCCGTGGAGAAGAGAAATAGAGTGGGGTATTGGGATTTCAGCTCACCTAATACTGCGTGCCAAGGAAATGGCGAAACCTGAAAGCCTGTGGATTTCAGTAAAGAAACTGTGAGTGAACTGTGGCTGGTGGGTCATTAGGAAGGCCAGAACCTGACAGAAACAGAGTATACTGCAGATTGTGAACATGAATGATTTAATAGTTAATTATAATGCGATTTTATATGATAGGCTACTAAATTATTTAAATATTGACATATGGAGAATTCACTGTGAGAATTTAGTCTCAGAATTCAAATGTGTAAAGAGTTTCATTGAATAGTAAGAATGATAGCAAGTAATTTTATAAAACAATATATTATTATTTATATTTTTTCACAAAAATCACCACCTTACTCTTCAACATGAGGTAAGCCTATGGGTGAGACTTCCGGTTCATTTTCCGCCATATTGAGTAGAATAACAACGTGCAGTAAACGGTAAAACTGTACTATAAACCAGTATGTTCATAATTAAGATAATACATTATTTAAAAATTAAACTTACCAGTCGCGACATTCAAGCTATTTAAGTTGGTCCTAATTGGTTTCTACGATGTAACTGCGCCGACATTGGAATTTCTTTGGAGGGAAGTATGTCGACTGCATCTTTGTTTATTGCCAAATATCGACGAGGAACAATTGTGTTGTACTTGAGAAACATTGCGTGACATATCCTTGAGGTTTCAAATGGAAAACCACAAAACCGAAGTGGTCTGGAGAAGCGGGTCCCTGATAGCACACGTACATCTCTGAGACATCTATTTGACGTCGGCATTTACATCTGCAAGACATCTGCAAGACGTAGTTTGCTCATCTGCAATACGTCTATTAGATGTTTCCTATCAGATGTCAAAAAGAAATCTATTAGATGTCTTTAAGATGTATATAAATTAGAATGTATGTAAAACTGACATCTTACAGACGTCTGCCAGACGTTTCCACAGAGCAGATGCTTTCTAGATCAAGAGATCTTTAAAATACATCTTGCAGACGTATGTGTGCTATCTGGGGTAGGTTAAATGTTTTACGCTTTGTACTGCGTTGTTAGAACGCGCGCAAACAGTGAGAACTCATTCAAACACTTATGATGAGTACGCTAATACTCTTTCACTTTCATATAAACAAACAAATAGTCATTAAACACTGATACTATTATGTTATGATAAAGAATTCATGGAAAGATACAAAGACATACAATTAGAATAGGTGCGTAGGAAATCGCTGGGCTGGACCAATGGTCATTTAAGGCGCGGAAATTTCGCGGGCAAAGAAGGTTTGTTGTTTATTATTAACATGATGTAGCGATACATGAAACACCACGTATTTAGATGTTACTTACAAACTAATCAGCCTGATATTATCAAGCCTAAATCATAACGTGCAAAATGTTTGTCTCATTCAAAATTCGATCGCTCTGATTCTTTATATTGTAAATATGACCACACTCTTACTTTGCTCAGCTTACTGTACTTATCTGAGAAGTCATATTTTATTTCATATTTGGCTTTGAGTTGCACAGTAAGCCAAGTCAGCATTAGGTAAACATTCAGGACTTGTATAGGCGTTTTTCTTGTGTCTTTGTTGAACTGCTGCACAGACACACTGATCTTTATGAAATGGTTTTGTTTTTTCTCTCATTTCTAGGAAATCGCTGGCCTTCACCAATGGTCAGATAAGGCGCGGAAATTTCGCGGACAAAGAAGGTTTGTTGTTTTATTATTAATATGATGTATATATATGAAACACCACTTACTCAGATGTCACTTACAATCTAAGCAGGCTAATATTCAAAATTTATCAAACCTAAATCATAACGTGAAAAATTTGCTTGGGAAAATTTCTGCCTCGTTCGAAATTTGATTGCTCCTTATCCACAGTAAGCACAGTAAGTCAACATAAACATTTTGTACTTGTATAATGTTAGAGAAACTTTTTTTTGTTGTTGTATCTTTCTTTGTTGAGCTGCTGCACAGATACGCTAATCTTTATGAAATGGTTTTGTTTTTCTCTCATGTGTAGAAAATCGCTGGCCTGGACCAATTGTCAGTTAAGGCGCGGAAATTTTGCGAGCAAAGAAGGTTTGTTGTTTATTATTGATATGGTGTAAAGATACATGAAACACCACTTCCTTAGAGGTCACTTACAAACTAAGCAGTCTATTATTCAAAATTAAACCTAAACGTGCAAAATTTGCATGGGAAAATTTCCACATTGTTCAAAATTTGATTGCTCTGAATCTTTATATTGAAAATATGACCGCAGACTTGCTGTACTCAGTGCCATGTTTGAGAAGTTATGTCTGACAAGCATAAATTTAGCAGTTAACCAATAAGAATCAAGCATTGGGGAAAAAGAAATCTAGCTATTTTTATTTCAACAGCTTTTGACAGTAAGTAGTGGTAAGTCAACATTAGGTGAACATTCTGGACTGGTATGAACAAACATTTGTGACCCTGGACCACAAAACCAGTCATAATGGTCAGTTTTTTTAAACTGAGATCTGGGCATCATTTATACATCAATCAATCAAAAGCTTTTCATTGATTTATGGTTTGTTAGGATAGGACAATATTTGGCCTAGATACAACTATTTAAAAATCTGGAATTTGAAAGTGCAAAAAAAAAAAAAATCTAAATATTGAGAAAATCGCCTTTAAAGTTGTCCAAATGAAGTTCTTACCAATGCATATTACTAATCAAAAATTAAGTTTTGATCATTTACAGTAGGAAATTTACAAAATACCTTCATGAAACATTATCTTTACATAATATCCTAATGATTTGGAATGGAAGAAAAATCAATAATTTTGACCCATACAATGTATATTTGGCTATTGCTACAAACATACCCGTGCTACCTAAGACTGGTTTTGTTTTCTTGCTGTGTCTTTCTGTATTGAACTGCTACGCAGATGCGCTAATCTTTATGAAATGCTTTTGTTTGTCTCTCATGTTGTTTAAATAAATAGTTGTGGTTAAGTCTCAAAACTCTCCCTCAGTAGGGGTTAATAATGACAGATGGGAGAGTTGGGTCTATATGAGGGTCTGGCCACTTGGGATCTCCATCACTGTCACTCTGATTGATTGGGACATCAGCCAAGATAAAAGATCCTGTCTTCCCTGCACGAGAGCCCAGTTCCCTGGGGAAAGGTGAGAGAGGAACCCCTCCAAAACATACACACCTGCATATACATATGCTCAAACACACCTGCAGGTGGTCTCCCCGCTCCCTTTCTCTTCTCGGGTCCCAGAAACACAGATGTTCCTGCTCTTGAATCTCTTGAGATTCAGCGTGGCCTCTAACACTCAACTGATGCGTCCTTTATTTTCTCTCTCTGTTATTTTCTCCACTCTGTGGTCACACCATCTTCTACATTACAGTGCTGATAGAACATTAAAATTTAATAGCAGAGAATCAACAGCATTCGTGTGTTTGCCCCGAGACTCTGCAGTCTCGATATTATTAATAATTCATCAAGCTTCTGTGTTTTTAAAAAATCCCGTCTGGCTGCCTATCTATAATGAAGGTCTAAATTCAGTCTACAGCACTGAAAAAGAAAGTATAAGTTCTAGTTCTTTCTCCATCCATTCATCTATATGTGAAAGCAACCTGTAAATATATAAACACCAAGAGTGAAGCCAAAACTGCAGATTGCGCTTAGCTGCTTGTACAAATATTTTTAGTCTTTTTCAGCGCTTTGGTTATGACTGCACAGTAGAGGGTGAAGAGGCACCTGGGTGCCCTTTGGCGACAAAATATATCATCAACAAAGAATAATAATCCCCATTGCATTGTATTGATGGTTACACGGTTAAGCCATGGGAGGGCAGTATTTGATTGAGTCATGTGGCATACAAAGACAGACCTGGTATATCTCATTCAACATCATTTCATTTGATTCATTCTCTAGTATGGCTGCTTTTTTATTTAATTATTTTAATAATATTATCTATCTGTTGTTTCATCTATTAGTTTATCATTCTGTCTATTGTTCTGTCTAATGTAAGTCATTGCTGCATGGAGCACACATGGGGAAAAAGCTCATTAAATAACCCAGATTTAAATTTTATGGAGATTGCAGGTGAATTGATAATATTTAATTATTTTTAGTAAATAAATAAATTATTATTCATTAGATTAAGACAGGAAGTTAATAAGCAGGTTGCAGTATTGTTAAAGGTTTAGTCAAAAAGTCTTCACACATGTTGTATAACTGATGTAGAGCAAGATGTAAATAGAAATTAAATTAGAATTAAGGCATCATAAGGTTTATTAGACTGTGTTTGTGTGACTGTCCCACTGTCCCCCTGTGGTGAAAAGTGTAAGTGCAGATGTAAGAACAAAGCCCCTGCACCCTTTACGCTCCCCTTCCTCATTGCTTCATTTCTGTTATCCTCTAAAGCTTGAAAAGATTTCAAGAATATTTAGGTAGAGCTTGTTCAAATGAGTTAAAACCGCTGTACTGGTTTGTAATTGAAGCAGTGGTGCCCAGCCCATTACATAATATATTATAAGGATGTCAGAGAGACGGAGTTTACTGGATAAATTCCCAACACGCTCTTACAGTTGAATGGAGTCCAAAGAGCAGGCTTTTGCAGAAGAACTTAATAGGGTTAGGCAGCTGCTTTCTTAAGTGCTGGCCACTTCAGACAACAGAGCGAAAAATTCAGCGAGTTAGAGAGTAAGTCAGGAGGGACAGATTAATTGATTTGTTCAAGGGAGGCAAATATTTTCAAGGCAGAGAATTCAATTTTGCCCCGGGTGAAAAATGAAGGGGCCGATCAATATTTTCCCACAAACGGAGAAAAAGTTTTATGTGATTTTTCACATAGTTACACACCATATGAGCTGAGGTCTGCGTGTGTGTATCGCGAAAAAAAGAGAATTTTGAATTGGTTGAAATGTTTCATAACAGCAAAAGGACGTTTTACAGTTTTACTTTTTCAGGGTCTCTGGTTGTAAGTATTTTATGAAGTTTCTCAAGATTCGAACAGATTACACAGAATATTTGATTTGCTGCTCAAGCTCATGAGAGCTGTACAACTCTTAAAATACATCTTTTCAGAAAAAAAGAGGGCTAAGCTCAGAGCGAGCCATTCTATTGAAACTTGACTTGACCTTATATCCCTCCACTTTCTAATTTCTCGTTTCAATCCTTTCCTGTCCTTTACTTTTCCAGTCCTCCTGCATTTATCATTCATTTGTCATAATCTCTCTTTTATCCCCCCAGTCTCTTTCCATTAGCTCATGACTTTCCAGTTGTAAAGAATCTTCTAGGACACTAGTAACACATTTTGCTGTTATGGAAATTTCTCCATTCTTTTGTGTATTGCTCTTTTTAAATGTATAATGTATTGACTGTAAAAGGATTATGACCTTATCCACTTACCCCTAACCAGCAGATGGTAAGGGAAAGGTTTCCACAGTAAGGATTCTTTACTCTGTATGTATAAGTGGAAAAGCTGTGGTGCTAATCAGCTGTAACAGGTTACAATATGGCATACAGTATGGCATATCTTGTGCCATTAGATAATTAAAGCACTGGGGACAGTACAAATGAAATTTAACCCTCTGGTGTTGTTCAGTAATTTTAGACCAGAAAAAAATATTGGAATGGTGCAAAACCTGACTTTTGCGGCACTTTGAGGCTGTGTAAACAGTAGGGATGCAACAATACAGTTAGTCCACGGTTCAATACGTACCTCGGTTTTTTAACCACGGTTTTCGGTTCGGTTCTAATAGCTTGCAACGTAAGTGTTTTTTTTTTTGTTTTTTTTTGCATCTAATTAACAACAAAATACTCCTGTAAACATATGTACACTGGAAAAAGTGTGGATTATTATATGTCTGCTTTATATTTCTTTTGAGAGAGGTATTATTTTTCCGATTTTTATGCAAAATAGGATGGGTTTCATTCATACTGGACGCCAGAGGGCGCCCTCGTGCAGAAAATCCACATGACGCTCCAGCCAGGAAATCGCTAATATGGATAAAGGCATTGCTATTGCTGTAACTGAATAAAAAAAAAGATATAACGTTAAATGTTTTGCATGATGAAATGTAAGGACAATAAACACTCGTCTGCAATAATATATGGTTTATCTGTGTTCTTCAAGCCATCTTGGGTATTTTTATAATGATTAAGTATATTTGTAAGCCATTGCTAGACATACAGTATAGAATATATTGTCTGCCTCATTCTATGATAAGAAGCCACATCAGATCACAAAAGGAAGTTATTTCAAACACTGGACTGATGCTGTGAAGTAAAAATAAGTTATAATGTTTTCTTTTGTTGGACAACAAGTTTGGAAAGGCTTTTCATTTTATTTCATTAGAAGGGAAGATGCTCTGCAAGTGTTGGTTTTTTTCAAATATTAACAGGGAGGTGTTTCCTTATTTTTTGTTTTCTAATTTTTTCGCAACACAAGCATACAAGCACACAGCATTGAAACTGATAAAAAATAACATCATTATACAATTGTGGTCTCTAGGTTGTTACCTATGGAAGCCAGTTTCTGCCACTGAATAAAAGGAGAGATATTAATTCGCAGTTCTGACTTTTTCTCAGAATTGCATAATATAAACTCACAATTGTGAGAAATAAAGTCAGAATTGCAGCTTTGTTTCTTACAATTGTGAGATCACAATTACCTTTTTTATTTTTTTTTCATTCAGTGACCGAAATGGTCTTCCATAGTTACTAGAGGGTTAAAATGCAATTTAAATGTATTTATTTATTTATTTTTTTATTGTCTCCCATTCATTCCTTGTTTTTCAGACTTTTTTGTGCCCTAAATCATTAAAAGCCAAAGCTAAAATGATAAATTAACAAGGAAAGGACATGGAGATTTATTTATTTTTTTTAAATCTAAAACCACAGTTTCTGCGTGGGCCTCCCTGTCACTCGTTATACCAATGTTCTGTCCTGAGATGTTATTTCACCGCACTGCCCTTGTGAATTAATCTTCCACCCTATATCCACTTACCATTCGTAGATGGGTCAGAGAGGTTAGTCTGATCTTCAAAGTGAATAAAGTTAGCTGAGTTAAATGGTTTAGGATTATCACTGTACAGACTAAAAGTTGAACCCTTCTGTGCTACTGATGCCGATCAGTAAATGGTAAATGCTCCGCAGACCTCCATTATCTAATTTAATTTAGACTTTATTTCCTCTAACAGAATAGACACAGTACCCCTGATATAGTAGTCTTTTTTGTAAGGGAGGCCAAAAGACACTTAATGAAACACATCACTACAGTATCTTAAACAACATACCAGGTCATTGCCTAAAACTGTACTTAACTGGTGGGTTGTAATGTAAAATAACAATATAATCATGCACACTTAAAGGAGACTTAAAGTCCACTTCCAGAACAAAAATTGACAGATAATGTACTCACCCCTTGTCATCCAAGATGTTCATGTCTTTCTTTCTTCAGCAATAAAGAAATTATGTTTTTTGAGGGAAACATTTCGGCATTTTTCTCTGAAAATCCTGGAATGTTTAACTCAAAAACCATAATTTCTTTACAGCTGAAGAAAAAGAGACATAAACATCTTGGATGACAAGGGGGTGAGTACATTATCTGTAATTTTTTGTTCTGGAGGTGAACTTCTCCTTTAAGAAATAATTACTTAAATATATAGGAGTTGCCTGTCTAAGATCGTATAAAATGTATAAGTTGTATAAAAGTCAGTAAAACTTCCCATGTTTTTTGCTGTAAAATTTTCCTCTTGATAGCAGCAGCCAAATTATGTAGATTTGCCAACATGGACAGGTTGCGTGACACGCTCTCATCTTCAAAACCCAGACAAACTAAACAAGTTAAAAGAAAATATGACCCAGATTACATTAAATATGAGTTCCCTCACAACGAGGATAAAAATGGTTTGGTATGACCACAGTGTTTTGTGTAGTGAATTGTTGGCTACCAAGAGCATGAAACCATAAAAAATCATTTAGAAACAAAACGCCCAAACTATATTTATAGACAGTTCAAGAGTTTGGGGTCAGTAATTTTTTTTTTTTTTTTCTTTTTTAATTTTAAGAAATTAATAATTATATTAAACAAGGATGTATTAATTGATCAAAAATGTCAGTGAAGACATCTACAAAAAATCTATTTAAAATAAATGCTATTCTTCATTTAAGAAACCTTAAAAAAATATCATGGCTTCCAAATAAAATATTAAGGATATAAAATATTCAATATTTTCAACATTGCTAATTGCAGTCAGCATATTAGAATAATTTCTGATGGATCTTGTGACACTGAAGACTGGAGTAATGGCTGCTGAAAATTCTGTTTTTAGTTTTAAATTATAATATTCCACAATATTACATTTTTTAATGTATTCTGGTACAGAGGAATGGTGTATAGTCAGTGTATGTCCCTTAGTGTTTCACACGAGAGGTCTGGACTAAACATCTCCTCTCAATAAAAATAATTACTCTAAAAGACCTCTAATTACCTCGGCCTCTCCGTGCATATCCACACACCCTCCTCTGAGCCCGTCCCGCCACTCATCAGAATTCACGTCTTCATGTCTTTGCCTCCCTCCATCGAACAAGATAGATCACCTCATCCAATGTGTCACTGATTCTACAAAATTAAAATGCAGAAAAGGTGTTTTGATGAATGCTATGCTGAAAGTCATGCTGGCCAATTTTTCCGGTGAGCACTGGAAGGGTTAGAGATGCAAGTAGCTCGACCCTCTTTAGAAGGCCACAAGAAATGAGCCTGTTAATTATTCATATGTTAATTATTCATAGGTTCATATGTTATTCATATATGTAAATGTTTGTTCTGGACTAATAAAAGACTGTTCATAAATCAAAATGGCCAAGACTTCTGGGATTTATTATTATTATTATTATTATTATTATTATTAAGGAGCCCTGTAACAGTATATTATGGCGTGTTGTGCTGCGCTTGCATATGCGGATGCGTGTCAAGCTGAGATCGTGTTAAATTGCGGTAGCTTTCGATCAGTAGTCAGCGCACTGCAGTTACTTCTGGCAAACTTCTTAATGCAGTGTTACAGCATGGATTTTTCTTTGTATGTGTGATGTGTTGTCAGTGTGTGTGCACGTATGTGTTTCATCAGGTTGTGAATTGTGATTGAAGCCTCCTCTCATCCATCACAGACTGAGGGTGGAAAGCCAGTCAGGGAAATTAAAAGCCATGAGCGCACTAAGCCAATCAATACACTCTTCCTGTCACAGCTTACAATCATCTTTCTTCATCTTTTCATATCTTTTTCTTTCTCACCCTGCTCTGAGGTTTATCACTGTCTTGGCAATCATAGTAATAGAATTTTTTTTTCCTTTTATTTCCATCCTTTTATAAAGGTGAAGTGACAGTATAGACAAAGGCTGTAGATTTATAGAATTAAATAATTAGTCAGTGATTCCATTAGTCTATCAATTTACCCCTAACAAATCAATAGTCTTAATAAGGGATGGCTTTGTGATGTTCATTTTGAACACCCTCAGTGTTGTAAAAGTGAGAAGTGAAAAATATGAAAAATATGAAACAATTACTGTGACAGAGTTGTTTTGGAAATAGGAGATATCGATGCCGAGGTTATTCTTTTGCCTTAACATGATGAAAAATAACGTTTTTATCTGCTAGTGAGTTTAAATGGTCTACATCAAATGGTCTTAAAGGCTTAAAAAAGAAGGTTTTCCCTCAAAAACATATGTATATGTCAATGGTATACAAATTCTAACATATATAATATACAATATCAAATATTAAAAGATCAAAATTAGATAACAATCTATAAATACTTGATTTTTTTTCTGAAATATTGTTAATCTTCCATCACTCAAATTTTTAAGGAATATTAGCTGTAGGTATACCACTGTTCCACTAACATGTTTGACAAAATATCCAAAGCATTTAAACAAAAACCTTTATTTTTGTTGGAAAACAGAAGGAACAAAATTAGAGAACATTAACCACTGTACAACGAAAGAAGATTACATCTACAATTCTGGAGGGTCATAGGCAGGGTTGGGTATCGTTTAGATTTTAAGGATTCCGATTCCAATTCTGCTTAATCGATTCTGATTCTTAACGATTCCTAGTTTCGATTCCAATAACATAAAAAAGTCAATAAAAAATTCATTAGCAATAGCATTAAT
The DNA here is from genome assembly GCA_012976165.1 of Labeo catla. NCBI lineage: Eukaryota > Metazoa > Chordata > Actinopteri > Cypriniformes > Cyprinidae > Labeo > Labeo catla. The sequence goes on from VONZ01000001.1 coordinate 1,548,676, forward strand.
ACAATTTACAGGTACAGGAATTTAAGTCAAAAGCCTATAACCACTGCATAGTTTTCTTTTCATAAAAAAAATATAGATTAACCCATTAAAGTTACGCAAGATATTCAGTCAAGATCAGTGAATGATTTTTTGTTCTTGCATTAACATTAATGACAAGTAGCACGTTTATTAGTCTGCTATCTCTTTAACACCGAATGCACATGGATCTAAAAATACTGTTACACACGCGTTTTCTTTCTCATCTGTTTACTTTCACTTTCAACAAAAATAGCTGTGTTTAAGATGATATACTGACGTATTTTGTGCATATTGGGTGGTAAATGTACAAGAGAAACCTGGAACGACTTTTCCTGCAGTGGATATACATGGAACAGTACGACAATGAACACAGGCCGGGAACCTGCACCGGGACCATTGTTCATTGTGCTCGCGCTTAAGATGTGTGCACTGCACACAAACAGTGCGCAGCTTCTTTCCCTTTCTGCACTTAAATTGTTTGATTTTAAACTTTAAAATCACATTAAAATGCGAACACTGGAATTGTTAAGTGGAACCGAAATGCACGTGTCTTATCAAATACCTGGTTCTTGGAAATTTGGAACCGGTTCTTGATACCCAACCTTAGTCATAGGTGTCAGAAATTAGTAGGAAGTGTAGAGACCCTTGCTTTGAATGATTTCAGCTCATCTGCAGCTGCAGCACATCACTAGTTTCTTGTTTTCACTAGTTATCACTGTGCTGGTGTGATCTTGTTCCACTCTTGTTCCACTCTCTTCCATAGTTTGGTAAACTGTATTGGGTTTCTTAACCATTGTCACAACTGTCGCCAAGGATTTTCAGTTGACCTTAGATCAGGACTCTGGGCCGGCCATTTCATTATTTCAATGTTCTTAGCTTCAAGGAACTGCATTACTTGTTTTGCAGTGTTCTGCATTGTTTTGCATGAAAGTTGCAGGCTGATTGGGTGATTCTTGCAGGGAAGGAAGTACATTTTGCTGAAGGAGATTCTGTTAAACATTTGCATTCATCCTCCTATGCAGAAAACATCCCCCAAACCATGACGCTTCTTATTTACGCACTTGGGCTTTCCCCAGTTTAGCATCAATCAAAATGTTTCCCATTAGACCCAAATAAATTAAACTTGCTCTCATCACTAAAGTAAACTTTGGACCAGTTCTCCACTCTCAACACAACATGCTCCTCAGCAAAGAGATTGAGATTCTTTCTGCTAATGAGAGACTTGGTCACTGCAAAGTGCATTTTAGGTTCGACTTCTCTTAAACGTGCCAAGATAGTTTAATACCCTGATCAGCACTGAACTGAGGAGCAATTCCAGCTGCAGTGTTGAACCGATTCAGCATTGAGAGTCTCTACACCAGTGATTCTCAACAGCACTGGGGGGGCGCGGAGGGATCGGAAGGGGGGCGCAAATCATGGATCGCGGAACCAGGGGGCCGCCCGGGCCTGGGCGCGAGTAACTTTTGACATACAAAAATACATAGGCTATAGACTCATGATTATTCATTGAAAGGTCGCGATCTCGATTCAAACACACGCAATCTTACTGCTATATGATGATGATTTCGCTATGCCTATAAAACCTTTGAAATCGCAATCACATCGGAATATTTAAACCTGCTTTCGCGCAACCGCTGATTCAGTGAGAGCTCTGCTCATGTAAGTTAGGCTTTGTTTGAACAAGCTTCACGACCAGGATACACGGTATAGGTTACATGTCTGTGTTGCAAACATTGAATAATAATTAAAGTATTCGGATAAATGCTCATTAAAGCCCTGCACGGGCCTATATATTTTCTAGCCCGGCCCTTGTCCGACAGCTTATCAGAATTATCGGCCCGAGCCCGTCTTTTCCCCCCTTCTCCCAAAACAGCTTATACTACTCTTTCAACTATTGAAAGTTCAGTTTTGTATGTAATGGTAAAGTGATTTTATTTCGTTTCATTATTTTGTTACGTTAATTTAGAAAAACGTTTGGAGCTTTTTTGTTCATTAAATATAGCCTAAAGTTTTTGTTTTTTAAAGTAAGGACTGTTTGATCAATTTTGCCTTCTCAAATCATCACGACTTGTTTAAAATAAAATCTATAGATATAGGCCCAAAAGAGTTCAAGTATAAAAGTTAGTTGCAATGTTAAACTTAGAGAAATGTGCGCTATTAGACGCACATCCCAAATTTGTGCGGAGAGTGGAAGCTAAAGGCGCATTGCAGGACATTGAGGCGCCAGCGCGATGATTTGCATTGTTTTTTCAGTGGAAACAATTTAAAATATTCCGTCATTTTTGCTCATAATACATCTTTCGCAACTGTTAAGGGTCAACTTTTATTTGTGTGCATTCACAGCATCAACAAAACGTTGCAAAAGGTGCTTTTATTAAATAAAGAAAACAAACATTATGCGCTTATGTTGCCTCAACAGGAGCGCTTCACAAAAATGAACCGAAACTCAGCAAATGCATACCTCACAGACATGATACATATATCTATAGAACGCTTGAAATGAGTAATTAACGAAATAAAACAAATACTCTGTCACAAAAACTCTTTCTATATGTAATCTGTAAAGATGCATTTCTCTAAAGGCGCGTCCGAGGCAGGATCGGCAACTTCATCCTTGCTACACTGAAAACACTGGTTTATTAATAAATAATTCAAATATCCCCTTATTTCCCCCGAAACATTCATTGTAATTACGTTTGCTGGTGCTTTGTGGCATTTTCAGCCTATTGCGTGCGCTTCAACGCGGATCTTCCAGCTGCGCTGATTTGCTGCTGCTGGCGGAGACACTATACGCTTTCCGAGTCGGTCTCGAAAGTGAAAGCAAATGTGAAGTCTCGTGGTGTTTCCACCAGCGCGGAAATTTGTTTTCATCACCATAATTGGTGTATGTATAAAATATCAAAATAAGGAGAAGCCTAAAACAGACCCGAGGCCCGGCCTGAGTCTGAACTTGAACTTGAAAATTGTCCCGAAGCCCGGACTTATTTATAACATTTTAAATGGACTAATTTATAAAATTAAATAAAATAATTAACTAATAACTATACTCTTAAAATTGTCTTAATATTAAAATGTAGACTAGCATGTAAAATGTACAATCTTACAGACTTTATAAACCCCCCACACCTTCCAAATTCGTATAACATCCGCCCTAAATAGTACTGAATATTATTTAGGGCGGATAGTATGCGTAAAATAATACTTCCACGTTATTTAGCGTTTACACGTTACAACTTATAGGCTACTTTAAGTTCTCTTGTTCAAAATCTATCATCTATCTATCCTTTTATATAGTTTTATAAAACTCATCATAGTTATTTTAAAAGTCATAAGTTATGAAAAGTATAACAAAGTACAAAAATACAAAAAAAGTAAAAAAAAACCTATCTATCTTCCTTTTGGGAGGGGGTGGGGGGGCGTGCCACATGATAGGGGAGGTTTGGGGGGGCTTTAGTTCCAAAAGGTTGAGAACCTCTGCTCTACACGATCCTGTCTTCTCGTGCATTTGTCTTATGTGGACAACCAGCCTTTTTGGGGGGACTTGAATGAATTAGTATCATTGTAAACCTGCAATATTCAAGAAATCACAGATTTGGAATTACCAGCTTCTCTTGGAATGGCTGAAAGGGTCATCCCTTTGGCCTTCATCTGGACAACCTCCTGTTGCAGGGGTTAAGTCAACTTATAGCGGCCCGCCATCTTGCAATCTCAGTAAAAATTGGATGAATGCTGCCAGTTTAATAGGGTTTGTTAGATAGTTAAGGAATTTAGCACCAGGTGCCAGATTAACACCAATAACTTGGAGGTATCTGTAAGTGTTCTTTAATTTTGATCAGAGTTCTTTGTCAAATATCTCATTAAAGTTTTTATACTGTGTTTCAGAATACAATTATTTTATGAAATATGCTTAAAAAACTGCCTTTCTACTCATTTAGTAAATTTATTAAAGTTATGTATATGTCTATGTGTGTGTATATGAAAAGTGTAGATGCAAAAGCCTCTAAATCCTTCTGATGTTTTTCTTTAAAATTAGCATTTCTTTCTGGCTACTTTGTATAGGTTTCTATGTAAGTACTGGTACTTCTGATTGGGCTGAGGCTGGAAATTGTGTGTGTGTGTGTGTGTACTTGTTTTTGCTACATTGTGGGGACCAAATGTTCCCACAAGGATAGAAAAACCTGAAATTTTTGACATTGTGGGGACCGGCCTGTGGTCCCCACAGTGTTAAAAAATTATTAAAAATAGTAAATTATGTTTATCTGAAAATGTAACAATGAAAACATGTTTTCTGTAAGGGGTAGGTTTAGGGTTAGGGTTGGGTTAGGGGATAGACAATATCATTTGGTCAGTATAAAAACTATAGAAGTCTATGGAAAGTCCCCACAATTCACAAAAACAAACGTGTGTGTGTGTGTGTGTACCTTGTATTTATCACATTATGGGGACCAAATGTCCAAATGACATTTGTGAGGTAAACAGGCTTATAAATAATGCAGAATGAGTTTTTTTGAGAAAGTAAAAGTGTGCACAGTCTCCTGTGAGGGTTAGGTTAAGGTGTATAAAATACAGTTTGTACAGTATAAAAACCATTACGCCTGTGGAATGTCCCCATAAAACATGGAAACACAACGTGTGTGTGTGTGTGTGTGGAATAAAGTAGTCTCTCCGGAAATGTGCTCAGCAACAGTTTAACTTGTTTGTTGTACCATCTTGTGCCGTCACATTAACAATTAGTTGTTCAGTTTGGTTTTGTGTACACTACGTAGATATAATGACAATTCTGAACTCTGAACAGGATTAAGCACTCAACTCTATTTACAGTAGCTGCAGTGTGTAACTGGCCTTCCGGTCAGTTAGTTTCCTGGCAATACTATTGTTTTGGTGACCTTTCCTTGATGAGGAGCTTAATTGTATCTTTTTTGTTCAGGTTATATTGTTTTCTGCCCTGTGGTTGTCAGCTGGTTTCAGACTGTATGTCTGTTTTTGTAGATACTAGCTGTGAACAATCCTCTAACACACTTGCTCAGGTTATCCAAAGTGAAGAGTGATGGTTTTTCTTTCTGTTTATTTTTATTGCCTAAGGCTGACGTCTCACTAGCCGACCAGAAACAACTCGATCTTGGCCAGGGTTGTCACGCTGTCACTACCCACTGTTTCTGCTGAAATCTCCCCTTTTCTGTCAGAGGTCTGTCACACTTAACGATTTAAAAGTGGAAGATGGGTGAATAAATGACTGCTGTTGACATTTCTCTCCTTTTCCCTGTCATGTGTCACGAAATAAGAAAAGGAGTGTCACGCGGATACAAACAATTATGATAGACTGAATTAAGATGCTATTCAGGGAATATGTGCATGAATGTGAATTTGTCTCTGTGGAGGAGAACCCCAGAATATGCTTGGTTACATGATCACCGTGGATAACTGGGCTTTTAAGATATGTGGTGTTGTTTTTGCTGTGGAAAATGTTTAGATGAGCAGGACAAGTGGCTTGTCTTTTCAGTGTTTTATCATTCCAAGGCAGCGTTGCAACAGATAGATGTGTTTAAAATTAAATTTGATCAATTTCAAAAGCTTGGTTATTTCTAGGGCAGCAACAATAAATCAATGCATTGCAATTCGTGGATTTTCTAGACCAATTATAGGTTTGTAAACATTCAGGATGCACGTGCATGATATTGTCAAGCTAATAATGTAATTTTTTTCACTTGTTTAAAACAACCAATATGACTACTTTCTGAACTGCACTTGCGATGTTACCTATCCTTATAAATAAAAATATTTTTGCATCTGTAGTTCCATGAAGAGACTTGTTAACCTATTAAAATGTTAAAAATAGGGATGCTCATTTTAACCGGTTAACTGTTAACCGACGAAAAGAATTTTGACTGATTAATACAATCAGTTAAACGGTTTAAAAGGTCTTTTTTTTCCCCAGTAATTGATCAAAATACTTTAAAACGTTTGCTGGATGATTAAAATAAAATAAACTTGCATTTTTGAGAGAAAAAAAAGATAGATCGTCTAGGCCTATAAGTCGCATTTTATTATTACATTCTGAAGCCGACGCAAAATGTTTACAAACACTATAAACATAGGCTAGGCTATTTTAGTTTCCCCTCACTCTATAAAAAATTCTTCAATTTAACAATATTCAGGAAAGAACAAGGGTGTAAAATATAAGAGGCTAGGCTATATAAACGACAAGCCAAAATAAATTCATTAAGGCTAAAGTGAAACTGAAACTCATGTCGGGTCTCTCATTCGAAACAAATCCAAATGTTTACGTATTTGAGATGTATTTGAATGCCAAAATATTATTTATTACATAAACCTGGTTTTATACTTCACTTGCATTCCAGTATCCACATAAAACAAATGGTTTGGCATAATATTACTTCAGTGTGTTGATAACGATTAAGCAGTGTGATTTTTTCCATATGTTTGGCTGACTGTATTTTATTATGATAATGGAAAGGCTTTTTCCTTCTAACAGTGGAAACGACTTCTTCTAGTCATACAGACAATCGAAACTGTAAACGGTTTGCGTTTGTTTGTGTACATTCACAATAAAAACAAAACTTTGTGCTTTTGCAAAATAAAGAAAAAATAGGATGACGCTTTTTAGCCGTCTTCCTTTCGCGCAGCACAAAAATGAACCGAAAACTCCGCATACTATAGCTACTTGTTGCACAGTTTTTTCTTTCGTTTTGTTTAGTAAAAATATTTATTGTATAGGCCTATTTATTCATTATATATATATAGCCTAGCTTTATGATGTTTTTCTCCGCTGGCATAAGCGCTGCAAATGCGTGATGTGATGCGTCCATGCGATTCCTCATGTTTTGTTGTTTGCTGCTTTTTGCACATGTAAAATTAATCACTGGAAAACAAATTTTGGTATTTTAACGAGTCACAGACACTTATCCTTTCTAAAATAATTAAATTCTATTTTAAAATAATCTTGTCGGTTAACGGTTAATAATCGGTTAACGAGCGTCGGCTGTCGGTTAGGAAAAATAACCGAAATGAACATCCCTAGTTAAAAATCTTAAAAAGGCTGTGGTTTTAGACATTGACTTTAGACATTCATATGTTTTAAAGATACTGAAAGAAGCACAAATGTCTGGGCATGTCAAAACTTCTCCAGGGCCCCAAAACCCCCTTAGACCCCAGAGGATTAAACTTAAACTGGTTCTTTTCTGTCAATGATGTAAAAACCCCCTTTTGGAAGCTTTATTTTTAAGAGTGAAAGTTGTTAACAACACATGGTTCAACCCTGAAAATGTTTCTTATAACAAGTCACTTCAACCCCATATTAATTATGCTTGTAGTCCAAAGGTTTCATTTTCATTTTAGTTTGTAGGGACCTAGGAAATCTGTTTTATTTTTTTCCGAAATTCCAATTTATTTATTTTTTTCCGTTTTAATGTTTCTAGTCTCTGTTTTATTGGTTAAATGAAAAAATATGAATCAAAAAGCATGTCTGATTAACTGAAGTCATGAAACTTACACAATTTAACAGCAATTTCTAAAAATTGTAACAAAAAAAAAATATTATGTCCCTATGAAATACTTTTTTTTTTCTCAAAATCCCAGTTTTATTTTTACACAAGCATGTCTAATTAATTGATTTTTATATAAAAAAAAATTACTATTTAATTGAAATAATTTAATTTTCAGAAATGCTGTGTTTTTGGTAAGTAAATTCTGGTATATATAATTTTTTTTGTAAATATTCCTTTAAAAAAGTAACGGTTTAGTAATTGTAATACTAGTAGTAGTACTATCAATACATTGTGTAATATATTTCTGTTTTATTTTGACGGGTTGCTGTGAAGCCTTTTAAGCCTCTGTTTATACACTGTAAAAAACAATTTGTTGAGTCAACTTAAAATAATTTGTTAGCCGGCTGCCTTAAAATTTTAAGTTCAGTTAACTCAAAATAAGTTTATTCAACTTGAAATGTTAAGTTATACTAAGTGACAACTTAGATATTTGAGTTGATTCAACTTAAAATTTTAAGGCAGCTGGGTTACTTACCCAGCTTTTAAGTTTAACAAACACAAATATTAACATTTCAAGTTGACTAAACTTATTTGAGTTGACTGAACTTAAAAGGCAGCAGGGCAACTAATTATTTTAAGCTGACTCAACAAATTGTGTTTATTGTTTTTTACAGTATTTATGATATGACGATAGTTCTTCTTAAAAGAAATGATAAAATGCTCATGAAGTGACTCTCAGAGCAGTTCTAGAGGTTATGTTTAACTGGTCATGTACTCATATTGCCTTTTGATTTAAGTGTACTGACCTATGTTTGATTCATTCATCCAGTTAGAGGATCTGAGTCTTCTGCATCATGGAAATTATGGGGGCCTAAGTTTGGGTATGCCATTTCTTGGGTCCGTGTATATGGCAGTGGAAGGTATATCCAGATTTCCATTCTACCTATACAAAGTTTTGTCTCTAAAGTTGCTAAATGACTTAGAATATAACAAAGGAAAGATCAGCTGTAACAAGCTACACAAATCTTTCGTAAAGACTATAATCACTGTATTACTGGTACACTGGAACAATTAAAATCCTTCTAACGGTCTTTGACACGGTATACGTTAACAGAACTGACAAGCTAAGAGGCTAATCGGCTGGAGTTAAATCTGCATCATGCCAACAAGGCGGCTTAGGGTCTAGGGATGAGCAGAGACGAGAGCTGTCTGAGAATGCTGACACCTGAAGGTTAGAGTTTAAAACTGCCATTATGGTTCATTCATACCAGTCACTTCTATGGCTAGGCGAGCTTCAGTGCCCTTGAAGAAAATTACTGATATTTATTCATGCTTCTCAATGTAATTTCCTTCTGCTTTTATGAGGGAACATTAGGTAGTCATCAAGAGGTAATTCTTAGCTTGAGCACGGATCGCAGTGTGAAAGGCATTAGCTATACGTTAACGCATTAGTAAGCCACCACAGTACGTTCAGCTGAGGACAAGATGCTCATAAGACCAGAAAGTAGGGCTATGCACAGAGATCAACACCTTTAGGTTAAACATAAAGACATGTTAGCTTTGACTCACCAGGATGAAGGATGACATTGGGTCAATGTAAGGTTGGCATTAGAGATAGGATTTCTCTCTGACGTGATGCAGGAGACTGAGAATATCCCATGTGAGGTAAACTTTACACAAGCGTGTGACTTTCGTCTAGTGCCCCATTTAAGCTTACTATGTAACTCTGATTTGACATTTAGTCCATACTTTTATCCATAAGAACTAGGGTACGCTCATGGCAGAGACAGTCCTCCTGGTGCGTCCTGTTGAGATTTGAATCTACTTTCAATTACTAGTCTAAATCTTTAACCATGAATCTAAAGGCTAATGCAAAAGTTGTAGTGATTTGTTGTTCAGAGGTCTAATAAGGCTTATAATATGCCTCTTTTGAAAGCAACACATCTTTAAATACTCATACTGTTTGGTAAAAATTACTGGTAACAAGTTTCCATCATGGTGAAGTCCAAAAACATGATATTAACATGATGGGGGTTTTTTATGTTATTTTAACCATACAGAAATTTTTGAGCAGTAGTGAGACCTCTAGATCTGGAAGACAAAAGGACATACTGTAGATATTCTAGTTGGTCGCCTTTGTCAAATATCATATGTGATATCATAGTCAATACAGTATATAAAGTGGAAACTGAAGAGCATTACGAATATAAAAAGTGGCATAGTCTTGGATTAATTTTGTGATGATTCCACAGACGGTTGTCCTTCTTCAATGCAGTTCTGTTCTCAGAAGTATCTGTGGTATGCTACAGGTCGGGGCTCTGCTGTGTGTTACTTTGAGATGGCCTCTGCTGTGTGTGCACATATGCTGCCAGTAAATGATCTCCGAGAGGATGTTTATGGAGGCTGAGAATACACAGGCACACCTCTTCAATCAGCACTGGAAGAGCTGAGCGAGACATTGAGAAAGAGGAGAGAGTTGGAAGGCAGCATTTCTTTGCTCTGGTTTTTTCATCACAAATGCATGAATATTTGCATGCTATCTTTGGAGCTCAGCGACTTTTAAAAATTCATTCACAGGCCTGAGTTAAAATATATTTGCTTTCTATTCTTAATTAGTGCTGAACGATAATGTATGCATACAGTACAAACCACAATGCAGCATTAAAACGTAATAATACTAATATTTGTGGCAAATTATTTAAATTAAAGCTTTAAATTCGCTTTTGGCATGTACACACATTAAGGGAAGTTTTTTTTAATTGTATGTGCGAGTAGATTACATAAAAAAAATCAATGCAAAGCCAAAAGTAGATGCTACTTTGTGGCAAGCAATGTGAATGAGGCAAATTCGGCTACAAAATTGCTATGTATGCACGATATAGCGTCTTCTGCACAATTTGAACAATTTCAACTCAAGGACAAAATTCGTATGATGCATTGTCTAAGGTGAGCATATTATAGTTTGAAAAAAAGAGGACGGGGGGCTGGTGTTGGGGGTTAAAGAGCCCCAAAAGTAGTGCAATGACCATATCCCATATCAAAACTCAAATTATTTCATTTCCATAACTAAAATGTTTATTTTATAGTCACCTGTGTGCAGATTGATCATAAACACAGCTAAAAGGCTTCCTACCAGTGGTCATTACAAAACTTAACATCTTGAACAGTTTTATCACATTCAAAATGTTTCAATACAAGCATTTCAGTCAAATGTAATTTATGCAATATTTCAAACATTTAACCCTCTGGAGAAAATCAACACTTCACAACAGTTTAAAATCAGCATTTGGATTTGGCAACCCTGCATCCAATACAAGCTGTCTGAATCAGACTTAACTGATCATAGCTCAAGACAAGAGTAAGGAGTTGACGGACAAATCATGCTGGAGGATTTGCTGCTCAGCAGATAATTTGCTCATATCTGAACTTGTAAGATGTGCTGCCTTTATACAGAGTGTGTGTGATCACGAAATTGAAAGTGAAAGTGAATAGCCGCTCATTCAAAAGAGATTTGAAAACTACGAGATTTATATTCAGTATTAAAATAATTGCGTGAGCAGGTGGTAATGGCCCAAAATTCAGCTGGAGCGGGATCAAGAAAACAGCTTTAATACAATAACACACAATGAATTGCGACTTTAGAAAGCAAAAGCCGAATCCCGGACATTTTGGGTGATTTAGAAATTTTTTTAGGTTTTTTTTTTTAGGTCTACAAAGAGGACATGTCCAGGGAAAAGAGGATGTATGGTCACCCTAGCATTGTCAAACAAGCCAATCGGCAAATAACTGCCAAACAGTGCTGACTTTTTGAGGGCGGAGCTTATCTGGTGGCAGAAAATTATAGTTTTTTACCATAGAATTGACAAACTTGCTACTGTTGAGTTAAATCGAGTTATAAAGTCCGAACTAGGAGATATAAACTTGCATTTGTGAGAATAAAAGTCAGAGATGTGAGATAAAATAGGTAAATGTTATTTAAAATGTGACCCTGGACAATAAAACCAGTCATAAGGGTCAATTTTTTGGCGACACTTTTTTGGAAGTTTTGATATATTTACGGTAGGAAATGTACAAAATATCTTTATGGAACAAGATCTTTACTTAATATCCTAATGATTTTTGCCATAAAAGAAAAATCGATAATGTTGACCCATACAGTGTATTGTTGACTATTGCTACAAATATACTAGTGCTACTTATGACTGGTTTGTGGTCCAGGGTTACAAATGTTATAGGTTTAAATAGTATTTCATGGTATAACTATAGGCCTAATATTTCCCCTGTGAACTGCATATGTGAATAATATGTAGACAAATTGTTTAAATCAAATTTATGCTTTAAAAGTAGAGTAACCATAGCAGGTTACACCCATAGTCTGTCCGTTTAAACATCTGCGTTTAGCTTCAAATGGTGTCTTTGATGACAGTAATCTGGTAAAAATGATTTGCATTCTGATTCTGACATCCAAAAGCACAACAATACATTTCTTCTCTTATTCCATGGATTTTACCCGTTTCCCTCCACTTGTTACCAGTGTTTTTCTGCCACCATTATGCCGGCATAACTGTGAAGTCTATTTCAAATTGGTCTATTGACACGTCCGGTTGTATCAGAAAATGGAGGAAAGCATTACGTGATGATTTTATTTGTGCAAGTGATGCGAAAAACATCCTCGCAAGTAATCTAAAGTGATAACGCAATGAGAATATACACTTTGCGTTTGTGTGCACACAGCATTACTTACCAAGAACATGAAACACACCCAAAAGTTAGAAATATTTCATGTGTTTGTGATAATGGTGGTCAATCTCTTTAACTTTTAGTAATTGCATTCTTTTGTTTATAAAAACATAATGACTCTACTCATCACTCTATATCTCAAGGCATCTGTTGGTTTGGGGAGTATCTTAAGTAACCATAGAAGAAGATTCATGATGAGCATCTAACAGTATGTGTAATTAAGATGAGTTCTTGAATAGTTAAGAGCGTACATCATTGCTTCCATGTCCCTGGTGGATTTTGACATTTTCTCCTCTGAGGTTCCTGGTCTTCCCAGGAGAGCAAACCAGAACCCTGAGACCTGTCACAATGCGGGCCAGAAATGACTTACTTTACTGCCATTGGTGCCAGTGTGTGGACCCTCAAAACCTGCACCTCAGCGGGGTATCTGCAGACTGGTAAAAGGAGAATTAATCTCATTTAACAATACAACCACTCTCTGCTAGTGAGAGTCAGAGGAGAACGGTGAAGAAGGTTTAAATTGCCTGAGCTGAATGCATTTGGGGTACATACACCATGATGTTAAAGGGTTTTCTTTGTGGTTGGCAGGATATTTCTACGCTGCTGGGATGTTATGAGTGGTTGCTAGTTCAAAAAAGAACAGCTTTTTTGCTAGATGAAGACTTAATGCATTAGAAAAGCATAGCATACATGATGTATGAGACTGAGACGTGGTAACATTGATGCTAATGATCTAATTTTCACTTTTTACAAACACACACACATATACACTCCTACTCAGTGGCCTTTTACCCTTTGAGATGATTCTTAAAATGCCTTTGAGAAAGTATATTAGCTAAAACAGAGTTTGAATTGATTAGTACACTTTGATTTGATTATCAAATCCATCTGTGATTTATGAACAGTCTGTGTTTAAGATTATCCTTAATGTCCCCCTGCAGCTCACTAGCATCCATCTCCATTGATTCTTTGTCATGTTAGATACATAATGCCTGTGTTTTTGTATTGAATAGAACTAATCAAATGATTCATGCAAATGTCAAAATGCCAAAACTATTACAATGTGAAAACAAAGGTGTATTTATAGTCACACCAAGGTAGATATTATCAGTGGACTGCATTGATTATTGATTTTCTTTGTGTCCTAATATCGAGCCAGTGAAATACAATAGAATTTAGTCTAAATATGTATTTATACAGTACATTGGGATCCAAAACTCTGATATCATATTAATCAATGGTTAGTTCACCCAAAAATAAAAATTCTGTCATTAATTACTCACCCTCATGTCGTTCCAAACCCGTAAGACCTTCGTTCATCCTCTGAACACAAATTAACATATTTTTGATGAAATTCAAGAGCTTTCTGACCATGCATGAACAGCAACACAACTACCACATTCAAGGCCAAGAAAGGTGGTAAAGACATTGCTAAAATAGTCCATGTGACATCAGTGGTTCAACTGTAATTTTATGAAGCTACGAGAACACTTTTTGTGTGCAAAGAAAACAAAAAATAATGATTTTATTCAACAATTTCTTTTCTTCTGTGTCAGTCTTTGCTGTGTGTTCAGAAGAGTACCTCATGCGTGTGGTGCTGTTGGCGCAGGAGCCTGCGCTCTTGTGTAGAACCCAGATACAGTGAACCTTGATTACAAGCAGAGGAAGACACATGCTGTTGATGTCAGAGAGGATGAAATTTTTTGGGGCTGGGGGGTGAAAACCTTTGAACAGAATGGAGATGTGTACATTTTTCTTACTTTGCCAAAATATAATATATCATTTTTTTATTTTTCATTTAGTACTGCCCTTTAAAAGCTACAGAAGATACTGACATGTTTCCTAGAAGCATAGGCGGAGAGTGAACCAAATCCAGGGTAACGGTAAAAGCAGTCAAATCTATTAACTACAAACATAAACTCGTCTTTTTAGGAAAGAACCAGACATGGGTGTCATGTAGGCTAATAAAATATTTTTAATGGGATTGAATTTGTATTTAACGTGATTACAATTTAATAATATTGTTAGAAATTGATTATAATGTTTTACTTATTCAGCGAATAAATTCTATACAGAAAGCAACATTATTGCTAACTTTGATTTATCGCGAGTTTAAGCACTCAGTGAAAAACTAATTTATTGATATAATCACTGAAGCTGTCTACACTGTAAAATGAACCTCTTACATTGTAAGTACATCTGCGCTTTATTTATGATGAGAGAATTGAAGAGTTGTGTGCACTCAACAAAACTGATGAGTTTCAGTGATGACTCATCTGAACGCCTCTGATTGGCCATTGCATTCCTAACCGCAACAGAATCATGTGTGAATGGTTATAATGCGCAACACTGTAAAAATGCCTAAAAAGAATTATGGTGCAACATGAGCAGATCCTAATTTAATGCCACAATTGACACTTTCTATTCATCTTCACTTTGTTAGCAATAGACGTAATAGATTTAATTTATTTGGGTAGGGGCATTTTTTTTTTTTTTTGTCCAATTTAGTGGCATGTTTTGCACCGCGTCCCTGTGGCACACACTCCGCCTATGCCCAGAAGACAAAATAAGTCAAATTTGCCCTGATTTACCCTGAAATACACAAAAATGCTGAAAAACCAAAGAAATTTGTGGGACCTGAAGGATTTTTCTGAAGAACAGTGGGCAGTTTAACTGTTCAGGACAAACAAGGGACTCATTAACAACTATCACTAAACAAAAAACAAAAACAGCTGTGGATCTTTCAGGTAACAACACAGTATTAAGAATCAAGTGTATGTAAACTTTTGAGCAGGGTCATTTTTATAAATTCAGCTATTATTGTCTCTTGTGGACTATATGTAAACGTCCTTTATGTCAAATATCTTATTCAGGTCAGTTTTACATAAAAAAAATAACATGCATTTTGTATGATCCTTCTTATTTTGTTAAAATAATTAACATTTTGCAGATTCTACAAGGTGTATGTAAACTTTTGACCTCAACTGTGTATGTGTAAAGTTATCTAGATGAAAGTTTCTCAGTTAAACATCAGTTTGTCTAATCTTCTCTTCTCCTCAAGACATCTTCACATTTCAACTAAAAACTTTTCCACCTCCCTCTCTCTGCCCTCTTATGAAGTTATGAAGTTGAGAAGCTGGGATATGAAATACACTGGAAGTTTCAGCCCCTTCAGTTTCAAATGATGCAAGTGAGTGTGGTGACCGTAGTTTGACTCCCGAGTTGTCTGCCTGTGCGTGACATTGATTTGAGAAGTAGAGAGGGGAAAATGTGACAGGGCAGAGAAAAGCAGTTGGAGTTGGACAGGGTGAGTGAGAACGAGAGCGACAGAGAAAGAAGGGTTATCTGATCCCCCCGCGGAATTGTTAATGAGCTTGCGACAAACTGCTTTAGTCTCTTAGGGGATAATTAAAATCATAAAATAAGATAGAAGCCGTTGCCATGATGAAGACCGTGCACGCCAAACAAACGCGTTTGCAGATAAAAGACAAGGATTCGTGTGAAACTTTGATAAGAGAGCAGTTTTTGGGGAGATGACCTAGAAAGGCTTGATTTGATAGACGTAATGTGCACTTCCCATCTGCCTCCGCTAACATGTTTCGTAATAGGGGCATCTGTCTGCTGCTTTAATTAGATAGAAAACCCTTATAAAACACACAGAGAGTTAAGTGAGCATCATTTAAGCGTACAGCGCTTCTCTTGCTGTCTAATGATTGAGATATAATGATCAGGGTTATTCCGCGGTCCGACCAGTCATCTACATAAGCTTCTGTGAGCTGTTATCATATGACGGATGAACTCTTAACCTTGTGAGATATCATTTTAATAACTGTCTTATTTCATCTAATGCCCCGAAGATGAAATCTGGGTGTGCTGCAGATGCACAGCATTGGCTGGAAATGATAAGAGAACAGACCTCTGACTGTCCAGAAGGATTTTGGATTATACATAGACCTTGCAAAGATTTGCAGTGAGTGCATTTGCCTAAACTAGTTTCCGCAGAGTGCTAACGTCGACAGTTTGTAGTTTACTCGCATGCAGATAAGTCCCTCGATGTCGCAAAACACATATATGTCATGTTGTAATTGCAACTGGTTTTCTTAGCTCAGCATGTATGTGCTTTTACAGCCCATAAAAGAAAAAAGTATCATTTAAACCTCTCCGTATCCATTTTAATTAACCCCTCGGTTGACCCCCCTCTGTATTATCACTTGCTGAAATGCAGTCTTGGTGATTACAGGGTTAAAGGTATCTCTAGTCTCTCCTAACCGCAACCTCGCTTTACAACCGAGTCTTATTGCTGCGGTATGTATTGCTTTTCTGTCAACACCCCAAACTAATTATTCAGTAGCAATTACAGACGCAGTAACTCTGGATTTAAATGGAAACACATGGGGCTTCTTAAAAGCTGCGGGAAGTGTAACTGAAGATATTGCGGGGAAGGAGCTACAGTAAGAGGGAGAAAACAACATCTATAGCCAATCCTTCTTTTCTTTTGCTTTCTCACTTTGACCCCAGCTCTCTTTACAGATAAAGAACCAGCCTGTTCCCCTTATTTCTCTAGTGTTTCCCATGCGAGTTGAGATAACGCTGGACCGGTGCCACCGCTAAGCTCCATGGCTCCAGCAGCTTGGCTACCTGTGCATCTGATGGACGAATAATTACCTTTTACTTAATTCTTCTTTATGGATTTCTCTGGCCTCTTGCGTGCTCTCCTGAAGATTCCTAATTTGTGGTTAACCCAAAAGTGGAAGGTGGGGTATGAATCAGTACAACAAGAGATATGGCTTCCTCTGAAGTGCGGCCAACTCTGAGTCAAACCACCTTATTTCATGGCTGAAGTAATGGGCTTTTAAATCCATTATATTCAGCTCCGTGTATAGCTATTTCTATCCCAAACTGGTTAAAAATGGGTCACAGAAGTCGTATTGTTAGTAGTGTAAGGTAAAGGAAATTACTTCTCTAAAATTAGAGGTTGAGACAGCACCATATGGAGTCTTATCACATTTCAGGGTGAACTTCTGGAGAGGTAAATGGGACAGAGTGACCATAGCAAATGTACTTTTTACATTCTCATTTGCTCCAAGAGCATAATAAATACACTATTGTGTTTTCATGACTATATAAAAGAGGCAAAATTAAAGAGAGATGGATTAAGGCAAGGTAAATGAATTACTTCCTCCATGTTATCCAAGATATTCATGTCTTTCTTCAGTCGAAAAGAAATTAAGGTTTTTGAGGAAAACATTCCAGGATTTTTCTACATATAGTGGACTTCAATGGGAATCAATGGGTTGAAGGTCCAAATTGCAAATTTGCAATGCAGCTTCAAAGGGCTCTACACGATCCCACCCAAGGAAAAAGGGTCTTAGATAGCAAAACGTTCAGTCATTTTCTAAAAAATGCACATACTTTTTAACCACAAATGCTCATCTTGCACTAGCTTGACTTTACGCATTACGTAATCACGTTGGAAAGGTCACGTGTGACGTAGGCTGACCCAGTGATTACAAAGCGAACGTGCAAAGAAAGCCAAACGGCTTTTACAAAAAAAGTAAAACAACGATGTTGGTCGGATTTTGAAGTTGGAGGAGAAAATGATGTGGAGTTTTTCACCCTACCATACCTTTTTGAATTGGAGTATACAGATAAAAAACTAATTATGCGTGACCTTTCCAACGTGATTACATAATGCTTTTTAGAAAACAGATTTCGCTAAATAAGACCCTTATTCCTCAGCTGGGATTGTGTAGAGCCCTTTGAAACTGCATTGAAACTGCAATTTGGACCTTAAACCCGCTGATCCCCATTGAAGTCCACTATATGGAGTAAAATCCTGGAATGTTTTCCTCAAAAACCTTAATTTCTTTTGACTGAAGAAAGAATGACATCAACATCTTGGATGACATGGGGGTGAGTAAATTATCAGAATTTTTTTTATTTATTTCATAAGGTGATATAACACAAAATTTATTATATATATATATATATATATATATATATATATATATTAAGTTTTAAAGTAAAAACCTATTTTAAAAATGAGAGTTCATTATTGAGGAAAAGCATCGTCACAGTCTAAAAAAGAGTCCAGAGCCCTGCACATTTTTCCAAACTGACTCTTCCGGTAGCTTGACCAACAAGTTTTAGTCATTTAACATGCAGTCAGTGACCTCGCAAAATAATGTTCCTCCTTTAACAATTTATAAAGCGCCAATTAATGGTGACAATGTGTCGAAACAGCAGATTTTAAGTCTGTCCTTTGAATGGAATTTTTATGAACAGTGACTCATGCAATGAATCGGAAAGCTGGTAATGAGGTTTTTTTATGTGGTATGATTTATGAGAGGCAGTTTGTGAAAAGCATGGATATGATCAACCAAAGAGGCATAATTGAGAACACATTGTCTTATAATGTGACACAATGGACGTGCGATCCGGCCATAATAGCGCGCATGGGTGTATTGTGTGTGTGTATGTACGGAGCTAAATTCCCAATTACTTTGGAGGTCTTTGGGATTCTCACCCGAGAAGAAAGAATCAAAACAATAAAAATCACAACTGATATGTTTTCTGAATATCCTTAAAGGGATAATTCACCCAAAAATGAAAATGTATGTATATTTATGTACATTTTGCAATAAAACTATAAATAAAGAAGTTTCTTCTACTCACGAAGCCTGCATTTTTGTGATCCAAAATACAGCAAAACAGTACAATTTTGAAATATTTTTACTATTTAAAATAACTCTTCTATTTGAATATATTCTAAAATGTAGTTTATTCCTGTGATTTCAAAGCTGAATTTTTAGCATAATTACTCCAGTCACATGATGCTTCAAAAATTATTCTAATATTCTGATTTGCTGCTGAAAAAGTATTATTATTATTATTATTATTATTACTTTATTATTATGTTAAAAATAGCTGAGTGGAATTTTTTTCTGGTTTCTTTGATGAATAGAAAGTTCAGAAGAACATCAATTATCTGAAATAGAAATCTTGTGTAACATTAAAAATGCCTTTATCATCACTTTTGATCAATTTAAAGCATCCTTGCTAAAAAAAAGTATTAATTTCTATAATTTCTTTCCAAAAATAAATAAATAAATAAATAAATAAATAAAATAATGACTCTAAGCTTTTGAATGGTGTATAATGTTGCAAAAGCTTTTTATTTAATATCTTTGGATCTTTCTATTCATCAAACAATCCTGAAAAATATATATATATATATTTTTTTTTAATATTTTTTAAAATATTGATAATAAAATAAAATGTAAATAAATATAAATAAATAAATAAAATGTTTCTTGAACAACAAATCAGAATATTAGAA
The DNA here is from genome assembly GCA_012976165.1 of Labeo catla. Lineage (NCBI taxonomy): Eukaryota > Metazoa > Chordata > Actinopteri > Cypriniformes > Cyprinidae > Labeo > Labeo catla. The sequence goes on from VONZ01000001.1 coordinate 1,568,278, forward strand.
TGATTACTGAAGGACCACGTGACACTGAAGACTGGAGTAATGATCCTGAAAATTTAGCTTTAATCACAGGAATAAATAACACCTTAACTATATATTTAAATCAAAAGCAGTTATTTTAAATAGTAAAAATATTTCACAATATTACTGCTTTTGCTGTATTTTGGATCAAAAAATGCAGGCTTGGTGAGCAGAAGAAACTTCTTTAAAAAAAAAACATTAAAAATCTGGTAGTGTATAGATAAAATCAACAGCTTAAAATAAATATTTTTATATTTTTCCATCATTTTCAATTAAATTAAATAGGATTGTAGTTCTTTCCATCACTGTTGCGTTATATCTACAGTCCTGTTCTTTCTCAAATACTTTCTTGCTTCAGATAATAAGTTTGTAATGTTGTGATTCACTTCATTTAAAATCTCTATGGAAAAAATACTTTCAGAACCAACGTAACTGAAAAATGGACGGACACCATTACACTCTATTAAAACCCGTACTCCACAAAGTCGAAGCAAACCACTAAAAACTTAATTGTCTAGGTGAGGCTCAAGTTGAGTCACGGCCATCTCCTCTTACTCCCGTGCCTCTCTAATTCGCCCAGTTTTCCGTTGGGCCTGGCCACATTTGGGTCAGACTGACACCACACTACTGCCAGGTGTTGCCCGTGAGGTCCTCTGCGTTCCTCTCTACACCCAGAGCAGAGCCAGAGAGACATACTGGTCTCATTCATCTCTGGGTGGCAGGAAGTTGTCCGATCCCTTGCCAGTACTTTTCAAAAGGCTGAACTCTGGTTGACTGTGGCCCAGACGGCTAGCTGTCAAGCCTTGATGGGGTTTGGGGCTTGGGCTCCAAGTGTGCATTTTAAACATGAACCCCACCATCCGAGGCCTGGCGGGGTGCAGAAACTTCTGAGAGCAGCAGGACATGATGCAACAACACAAAAGCTGCTTTCCACATACATCCAGGTAGAAAGCTCAGAGGGGTTACTTATAGAGCTTCATTAATTTCTAAACACTTTCAGAGAGGGCAAAAAGGTGAGCGGGATGAAGGGAGATCGACAGTGAAGCTCGGTATGGCTTGTTGCCAGCGTCAGCCTTTCTTCCTCATAAAAGCCTTATGAATTTTTTAAAATTCTTGTGGTTGAGCTGACCCAGAGTCAGTTAGCATAACTGCGCTAATGAAGAGGACCCCGTGTAGAGAGGCCTTCCGCACTCATTCCACCAGGGGGCATTGCCAAACTAATTGCCCTTCTGTAGAGGAGGTCTGGATGTCCTCTGCATGAACCCTGATCAAAGGCCTCATTTGGAAAGAATATTAATGAGTGAAGTTACTTAATTTCTAATTCATTGAACTGGCAACCTTTTTTTTTCTAATAATATTGCTTCGAATTATAGAAAATAGGTCAGTGCACATGCAGCCAAACAAGTACATCTTTGATTCTTCAGCATATTGAGACACTTTGTCTTTTTTTCCTTCTGCCTTAGTCAATAAAAGGCCCTTTTAAGGTCAGTCTCTACTAGAAAGGTGAAAAGAGCACCATAAAGTTTCTGAATTTCACCAGCCAAATCTAACATTCCCTTTGACGCTATGAAACATAGCAACTGTTCCTAGAGTCTTATTAGTGCTCTGTTTTTTGATGTTGACTTGAGAGTGTAGGAGAGAAAGAAACTGGAGTCGAAGTAGCAAGTTTTCAAGTTGTGAGACTTTTTTTTTTTATAACTATTGGAGAACATACTTGATAAACATCTAATATATACAACAGTCCTGTTGTATCCCCAAAATAAAATCACTATATGTCTTTTCGCTTTGAACTTTAATATGTGGACTGAAATGGCACAGAACGTCCCACCCTGTAAAAAATAAAAGCTTAAAATAATTTGTTACCCTGCTGCCTTAAAAATGTTAAGTTCAATCAACTAAAATAAGTTTAGTCAACTTAAAATGTTAAGTTGCACTAAGTAACAACTTAGATATTTGTGTTTGCTAAACTTAACAGATGGGTAAGTAACCCAGCTGCCTTTTTATGTTGATTCAACTCAAATGTCTAAGTTGTCACTTAGTATAATTTAACATTTCAAGTTGAATAAACTTTTTTTTAGTTGACTGAACTTAAAATTTTAAGGCAGCCAAGTTACAAATTATTTTAAGTTGACTCAACAAATTGTTTTTTACAGTGCACTGCATCTTCCTTGATCTCTTAATTCATTCCTTTTTTTATTTATTATTTTATATATGTGAATTGTTTTTGTTTGTTTCTTGTTTTATTAAGTTAATTAAAATATGTTGGAAATATTGCACATTAAGTTTACATCTAAAAATGTATTATTTTTTAAAATAATATAAGATTTTTAAAATGTATTTTTATTTTCTTAAAAAAGCAAAGAGTAGAAATAAAAATGCTTTTAAACTGGATGCCACAAAACTGTATGTGAAAAACTAAACACTATATTTGTGTGAGGGTTGTCCTAGTTTGGTGACTTTTTCAAACTTTAAGTTTGTTATCTCAGGCATTAGTAATAAAACAAAAATTAGGTCATAGTCCTCATGTGAACAGGAAAATCATGATAATTTTATGCAGCTACTTGAATCTTTGAGGACAACTAAACATTTAGCAGAATATGCCACTGCGGTTATGTGTGCAATAGCATCAGTAGCTATCAAACTCAGCCCATGACTGCACAATATAGAAGACATCCGCTGTGCATAAATGTAGTTTAAACCACATGACGAAGATATTCAAAAACAGCATCTTCTGCAGTATAGATCAAGGTTGCCAGGTTTTCACAACAAAACCCACCAAAATGCTACTCAAAACTAGCCCAAAAGTAGCCCAGTGGCATTTCGAGGGTGTTTACCTCCAATACAAATTGTGTTCCGGGGAAAAAAAATGTTTTTAGGCAGGATTCCCTGGGTAAAATTAACATTCCAGGGGCTAAATATCACATTATTGGGGTCGCTTTCACCCGCGGGAACAGTGTTATAGTACCCCAATTATGTGGGAAAACCGCAGACTTGGCAACACTGGTATGATGGAGTGAAATGTAATTTATTGTATCTTATGTATATTTAACAAAAATTGTGAGGGAATGTTTTTAAATAATTAAACTGAAGTTGTATATGACTGTGTATGACATGTGTTTTGCTGTTATTTTGTAGCAGTGTGGCACAAGATGCTAATACCCAGCTAGCACACACACAAAAAAAATATGTCCCATCCTGGCCACCGTCACTGTTTCTGAGCAGTACAAGAAAATAGTTTTGGCACGACAGCTTTGTCTGGGCACAAAATCTCTGATTCTTTCCGACTTCATTCCAAGAAATCATTAGAATTGTTCATCAAGATGAAGAAAAATGTGTAATTAAGTTCTTTCTAAAACAAACCACCTCATCTTCTGTTTCCCTCCTTTCTCACTCTGTCTCTCTCTCTCTCTCTTGGGCTATGACGTACAGAAACTCATGGACAGGATATAGATGTGACTCTAACCTAGCAACGACAAGCTGATTGGTTAAGACTCAGACTGTCCAAAGCATGCTATTGGTTGGCTGTGCTGGTGTGAGACGGGAGGATGTGGACTAGGGCAGACAGAGAGAAAAGTGAGGCCATAAAGACTGTAAAAACTTGGCCATAAGGTTGGAAGTGATATTAAGTGAACGATAGACAGCTGTGTATATGTATATGTTTGTGTGTGTAATTCTCACGGTTTGGAAAATTAAATGTGTGTTTAAGTGTTACGGCTGAGTGAGAAGAATTCAAGTGGCTCAACAGTCTGCAAAAACCTGGGTCAAGACCTCATGTAAAACTGAACAGATGACTGTGCGCCTGACTGTCGCCTCAGCGGCGGAACCATTTTAATAAAATGGCATCCTGTTGTTGCTAATTTTGACCGAAAGCCTCACAGATTCCACTGTCACTGTCACAATAAACACAGGGCCAGTCCATCGAACACTGTAACTAGTCTTAGGTTTTGTGCAAACTTTACGAAACAGTCCTTAAGAAGCATGTTTGTCATTTATTAGCTAAATTATTTGCTTCAACTGTTTCATTTATCCTACTTTCTCTTTTTCTCTCTGTTATTTTTGTTACTTTCAAACTGACTTTCTGTCAGTTGTGGTACACAGAATGTAAATAGTACGTTTTATGGGGTGACAAAAAGTATCCAAAAGTACAATAAAACTATTGTTAAATTTGTTCATTCAGCGTACACTATATTCTTCAGTTTTCTGAAATCACACAATATATTTGTGTGATATTATTCACTACAAAATCCTGCCTGAGCTAATGACGTAAATGTACCTGTGGGAACTTTTTTGCAAGACACGAAATACGTACCAATAAGTACATACCACTGCAGTTTCCGGTGGAAATGAACACTAGAGGCGGTAAAACAACGAGCACTTGTAATCGTTTTCGTACACAGTTATGATAACAGCTCCATATGTTTCGCTTTCCAGACGTAACAAGCTTGCTTGGTAGCTCAGTCTGGCAGAGTTAGACTTAGGATGTGAAATCCATGGGTACGAATCCTGTGAAAAACATGACTCATGATGAAAGAGCTGAAAGATGAGAGATCGACAAACAAGCTAAAACTTGTCAGAACTGCAGTGACACGTACAAAACCAACATCACATAAAATGTACCATATATCTGTTCCAGGGAAAAAAAAGAACACTCTTTTAGTGCCACTCAGTGGACATTTCACAGTAAATATGTCATGAAACGTAGATGGCGGTTGAAAAATTCATTATAAAGTGATCTTCCTCCCTGGTAAACACTTCATGAATGCACTTTCATGAATGCACCAAGGTAAGCATTTCAACCTGTCTGGATCTGATTTCAAAGTATGGATTACTTCTATGGTGCATTTTAGATTTGATAGCTTTAGTATGACGGCATTTTAGTGCCACGTTAAAAAAAAAAATCTAAGATTGCGGGATTAAAGTTGATATATTATGTGAATAAAGTTGAAATATTTTGAGAATAAAGTCTAAATATTTCAACAATACAGTCATAATTATGAGAATTAATTCGTAGCAATTACGAGATTAAAGTTATAACATTTTGAGAGTATATTTTAGCCTACTGCACATGCAAATGGCCTGGATTGAGAGCCTCGGGAGATATTCCAAAGTCTCCGTTTTTAAAATCTCACTTTTATAGCGAAATACAAACAATATGTAGGCTATATTACAATAATGTGTTTTTCACACTATTTAATATGGCGTGACAGATCACTGTATTCACCTCAGCTTAAGCAGCATGTGAATCAGTTGTCTTTCCAATTACACTGAGACATTCGTTTCATTAAATTAGGCTATACTGTTTTTTTCATCCCTTCTGATGTTCCTTCATGTTTATGTCATGCTATAAACTTAAAAAAAAAAGAAGAAAAACATTTAGAATTTGTATTTCATTAGAAAACTGACAGAATTTGAAAGATGAGATGAGTGTTATATCAAGAGCAACAAAGCACAAAATTCTGCAATTACTTGGTGGCTGCCGCACTACAAATAATAAATGGAAGACGTGAAATATTATTCCCAAATATTTACTGTATTATTCCACAAATAAAACAACTTGTGAATAGTCACTTATATACCTCAGAAAAGACACCAATATAACTTATGTTAATGAGTTGGACTCCACTTTAACCTTTAGAACATTTTATTGTTGTTTTTAACTAAATACATGTGAGGAATATAAGATTGGATGCCACAGACTGAATGATTAGGCTCCTCCTGAACCTATGTTTGGAACTTCATTTAATGAAACGAATGTCTCATTGTAATCGAAAAGACGACTGATTCACATAAATATCTGTCCTGCCACACTAAAACACATTATTGCAAGACATATTGTTTGTATTTCACAATAAAATGTTTTAGTGCCACGTTAAAAAAAAAAAAAAAATCTAAGATTATGATATTATAGAGTATAAAACTAAAGTTTAAAAATAAAGTATAATAGCTGAGACTTTGTTTTATATTAAAAGTATCAAAAGCACAAAGCTTATTGCTATTATTAGGTGGCTGGCACACTACAAATAGGCCTAATGAATGCAATTGAAGGTGTGAAATATTATTTTCAAGCATACTGTAAATATAACACATGCTATGTTTTCTGCTAATTCTCCCACATTCAAATAAATTATTGTGGCCTTGCAACTTCTTCTGATGCTCCCAATTCGGGCAATTTGCATACGCAGGCTATACTCTCAGAATATTATAACTTTAATTGCTACAATTTAATTGTTGTAATTTCAACTTCTCGAAACATTTTGACTTTATTATTGAAACATTTCGCCCCCTATTCTCAAAATATTTTGACTATTCTCATAATTTTGACATAATTTTGACTCGAAATTTGCAGCTTTATTCTCAAAATATTAACTTTAACTCATGATTTTAAACTTATCATTTTACTTTTTTTTTAATGTGGCACTAAAACGCCGTCGTACTTCAGTCCTTATTTACTTCAGTTATTTAAAAAAATGTGTTGAAAGAATGCTTAAAAGTATACTTTTAAATGCCCTCACCCTGTTCTCTTTCACGTTCAGTAAGCGTCACCTGCCACACAATGCCATGTCTGTACTTGAATCCTCAAGTACCCTCTTTTCTTTAATATGCTCAGCACCGTCATGAGTCAGGATAATAGGCCTGGACAAGACGGCTCCAGCTTTCACCTCCTAACCCTGGAGGACAGAAAAAACATGGAGCCAAGACTAGAGCCCCGGTGCACTCCAATAGAGCGAGAGCTAATCCACTGTCCTGGATTTGAGTGGATCTTACCAGGGAACATCCCTGGCCCCGCTAGCCTAATCCATACTAAACACAGAGCTCACTTACGCTGATAGGACACCTGCTGCTCACCAGACAGCCAATAGGGTACAGGCAGAATGATCGTGTGCAGACTCCAGACATTCTTTTTTCTTCTGTCTGTCTGTGTGGAATGAGTTGGGCAAAAAGGATGGCCTGTGTTTGGCAGCAGTTTGGACATTTTATATAAGTGAGAACCAGAAAAGGTGAAAGGAGGAAAGAGAAAGAATTGACTGAGTGATTGGCTAGATAGTCTGAATTCTTTTAGCTATTCATTCCTGATTTTTGCATAACTTCATCCTTGTGCTTGCATAAAAAGCCTGCTGACACAAGTTGACAAGGGAATAATAGTAATTTAAACTGGCGTTTAATGCATCTCATTTTCAGAATGAAAATTTTAGAGAGGCGCTACTATATTTCACAAGTGGATCGCAATTGCTTAGGGAGAAATGGGTAATTATAGTAATTTAATATTATATTTAAAAGCATTTTTAACATTTAACAGAGCCTAATCTGGAAATGATCAGACTTTTTGTTGACTGTTCATGAGAGATGACAGACAGGTCATATAGTCTCATAAGCACGTAACAGACAAAAATTAGCTTGTCACCCCTTTACGTTTTACATTGTGTGTTTCTACGCGTGTGGTATATGTACTGTTAAGTGGGTTTCGGAGCTCCAGCTGAGACTGAACATGGCCGCCCATCGAGTTCCAGACCCAGGATGAAAAAGAGCAGGAAATTTGGAAGCACATAGTGGGGAAAATAGTTTATGTCACTCCAGGAGTCTGGAGAAAGTCTTCTCACAGCAGTGGAAAATAGAAGTGGAGGTTTTTTTCAGGTGATTAATGCTCTCTGACTCTGTGTATATGTATCTATCTATCTGTCTATAGTTGGTCACGCAAACAGGGGCTAAATCAAAACTATGGGTCACATGTAAGAAAAGTATCTTTTAAATATCTTGTTTCTGTTTTTCATAGCTCTAAATGTTAAAAATTGTCTCTTAAGTTTCTAGTTTTATTTATCCTATAGGTTTTTTTTTTTTGGACAAATAACTAAGATGTTAATCTGGGAACATTCTTTGCATTTTAGGCCAATGTCTGGATTGGACATCTTTTTTTATTGCATTATACCAGTGTGCACAACACATGTTCCTCCGGGGCTAATAGAGTCCAGAATCAACTTTCCACTGCTTTAAAAACCAATACTGGCATAAAACAAAAGGGAGCAGATGGAATTTTAATCACCAAAGGCCTTTGGATTGCATATAGATAGGAAATTGGTAAACAGGGAGTATTAGTCAAATAATATTGACGTGAAAAAGAAAAAAACCACTTACTGCTCTTGGCTTGTTTACTTAGCTTTAATAAGTCATCTAAATTGGAATATGAATGTAAAACTGGGCTTATTTTAATTGCATGCTTGCTTCTCAGTCAGACTCGTTAAATTAGTATTTCTCTCTCTTATATGTTTATAATTGAGGCTAGGGAAACAATTGAGAAATTCACTTTTTAAATATAAGTTCACTTCTTTCGTTACTGCCATGAGCAACTTATGTCTCCCATAGTTCCAGTTTCATCTAACACAAATTTTTGTGAATGAGCAAGTGTTAAATGCTGAGAAAAGAAAAGTTCTGGTGCTTTAACATGATAGTCACTATACAACAAAGCAAAATTACCTGCTTCTATATTTAATAGAGCATATATATTACAGACAAGAATGCTATTAGAATAATTGAAAGCATATATGTGTTAAATTAGACCTATTATGCTCCTTTTTAAAATTGTAATATAGGTCTCATGTGTCCCCAGAATGTGACTCTGAAGTTTCAGCTCAAAATACCCCACAGATCATTTATTATATCTAGGGCTGCCCCCTAATAGTCGACAAACCGTTAGTTGCTTAGTCACAGATAAAATAAAATTTTGCGCAGTCCGTGACGGGTGATGTGGACATGCAAATTCATTCAATTGTAATTCATTGATTACAAATATGGCTTTTCGTCTAAAATATTTATGTAGTCACAGCTTTATATGGCCGCTCAATCTAATGTCAGCCTAGAAAAATGTGCGCTACTCAAGTGTCTGTGCGGAGTGTGGAAGCTGAATAGTAGCGCGCTCACTGCTTACAAATGGAGGCGCCGGTGCGGTCACTTGCTCTTAAAATACTCCGTCATTTTTGGTCATACAGATCAAAGTAATACATATTTTGAATCTGTAAAGACTCTACGTTTATTTGTGTGCACTCAGAATAACATCGAAATGCTGTGCTTTTGTAAAATAATTAAAGAAAACAAGATGCACTTTCTGCCGTCTCTGTCTCTGTGACTTGAGCGCAAAACTTTGAAACTCCATGTATACTTGCCTTACAGACATGAAAATTATATCTCTAGAGAGTGAAATTTCTACTTTTAAATGAACCAGTTCAAATAGAAAACAAATATTCTCAGATTATGTAATCTGAAACATGCATACAGGCACATCCACTGCTGCGGAGATGATGAGTCAGTGTTGGCGACTTAATCTCTTAAATCAAAAACAAAGAAAGCACTAGTTTATCGACAGATTATTAAAACGTTAATGCAGTCTCCTTGCTGTTTATTATATCTGCCAGTGCCCTGTGGCAAGCTTTATGTGAGCTCTTGAGCGCTTATTAGGCTATGAGAGGCTCATTATTATGATTTATATGGTTTATTAATAAATACATAACTAATAGTCGACTAATGCTTAAAATGAGCTACTAGTCGACCAGACAAATCTTTAGTCGAGGGCGGCCCTAATTATATCATTTTGAAAATGCCTGATTTTAGTAGAAGCAGAAGCACGTTGTTTTCGTGCATGTCTCTTTAAATGCAAATGAGCTGCTGCTCCCTGCCCCCTTTTTCAGAATAGAACTGTGCCTTTATAGCTCACACCTCAGATACTCTGCTAAAAACATTTGTTTTGTTTGGATCATCATGCCTATCGCTCTGAAATCATGTTAAATATCAGTTTAAACTTCTGATAAAGGGTTTTCTGAGTGCACACATCCAAAGGGGGCAGCTGTGGCCTAATGGGAGTCGGTCTTGTAACCGAAAGGTTGCGGGTTCGAGGCCCAGGTCCGGCAGGGATTGAAGGTGGCTGCCCACTGCTCCGGGTGTGTGTTCACGGTGTGTGTGTGTGTGGATGGGTTAAATGCAGAGCACAAATTCCGAGTATGGGTCACCATACTTGGCCACACGCCACGTCCTTTCTCCTTTTTTCAAAGCATGCGCACAAAAAGCATCTGTCCCACAGCATGTGAGTACTAAACTAAGTTCTCTTCCATGTCTTATTGCACTTAACCTGTCAAATACACACAAGTTTAGGTTAAAAACATGCAGAAGTTACAAAAACAGTTGGTTATGTCTGTGAACGTAAGCGGATGGGAAGGAAATCACATTTATATTAGATCTGTGTGGCAGCAGCGTAACATACGGTAAATAAATCAATAAATCCACTGCTCTCTTGTCTTCTCAGATGTTGGGGCTCTAAATAGTGTTCTGTAATCACCTTTCTATATCACGGGGGGGAGCAAAATCTATGTGGCTCGTTTTTTCACAAGCTTGCAGAGAAAAAAGAAATTACTGAGGACTGAATTGTCCTTTTTCATGTTCTCTGGGTTAGTAGATGCACCTAGAACCCGATTATAGCACTTAAGCATGGGAAATGTCAAATGTTCATGATATGTCACCTTTAAGTTAATTATGTACAATATATATAGTTGATTAGGAAAAAGTTGCATTGTAAATATGGCCAAACTTTAAAAAAAGCTGAGTAACCCACTGATGCTAATACATGCACGCACACACACATAACCCAATCTGGCAGTAACAGAGAGCGGCATTGTGCTGGTATCAGGTGTTGGCGTGACCTAGGCATGTGATAAGGGCAGGAGCGCCCGGCTGACTGAATGTGTGGGGTCAGCTGAGCTCTTCAATGGGCTCCGGCTCCAACCAACACAGCCACTCTCCACTGCTGTATGGAGCCTTTCAGCTCACTTTGCGCCACTTCCAGTCCCCTCTGCTGGGCTTCTGGCCCAGAGGATCGGGCCGGGTTCATCCGGAGATGTGTAACCGGTGATTCAGCAGGCGCAGACAGTGAAGCTTTTTGTCTCTGTTTGCATTCCCTTTCTGCGCCTGTCTCACTCTCTCACATACACACAATAGCGATCCAGTCATATGGCCGAGACTGCAAACACTGTGACAAAGAAAAAAACCTCGTAAACCACTCTGTCCCTTGCCTCGTGTTTGATGATGTTTGCATTATGTGTTTGCACAATGTGTGTCTTTGTTGATGAAACTGAAACTTAGTCTGTTTCTCCTCCATCCTGCTCCCGTTTCCAGCAGAACTTGTTGAAGAAAAATCTCCCTTTTATTTTTTCTATGCTTTCCGTTAGAATAGGCCTGTTAACCGGAGGGTCTAAAAATACTCAGGTCTGGCTTTTCCCCTCTCTCCTTCAGGGCACAGAAGATTGTGGCGGGCTGTGTGTGTGTATGTGTGTACACGCAAGCTATAATTAGTGTGAGTGAAGAAAAGGTAGTGTTACTTGATGGGGTGGGGTCCACCGTTAGGGAGTGATGGAGAGGGGGAGCTAGAAAGAGCTGACGACTGACACGCACACACTCACTTGCATATACTGTACAGTATGTGTCCTAGCTTCCATGGAGTCATGTACAAACAGACATTTGTTTTATCTTATCGTATGCCTACAAAGATGCGTCCACACTCAGATGTGGATGGATGCTCTTTAATACATTTACACAGCAGTGTAAGGCAGAACTTAATTAATTAATTCAATCAACGGTCTGAATTCTTTTAAATGCAATCTGAACCACTGAAGATCACTCTACTGCGAATGTTACTCATCTATGCACTTTAATTTAAATGTGATATTAGCTTCATGTACTGTATATGTGTGTGTGTGTGTGTAGTGTGTGTGTATATATGTTTGTGTCATTTTCCTACAGTAATATTTAATATTAATCCCACATAGGTGTACTTATAGCCTAAATAAAATTAAATAATCATATTTACTATGAAAATTTTAATGTCTTTAAATGATCAACATGATAAAAACTTTTTAAAAAGTAAGATTTTTAATGTTTTTTAGAGAAGTCTCTTCTGCTCACCAAGTATCCATTTATTTGCAGCAAAAGCAGTACAATTTTGAAATATTTTTACTGTTTAAAATAGTTTTCTATTTGAATATATTTTAAAATATAATTTATTCCTGTCATTTCAAAGCTTAATTTTTAGCATCATTACTCCTTCAGAAATCATTCTAATATGCTAATTTACTACTCAAAAACATTTATTATTATTATTATTATTATTATTATTATGTTGAGTACATTTTTTCATGAATAAAAAGTTCAGAAGAACAGCATTTTTCTGAAATAGAAATCTTTTTAACATTATAAATATCTTTATCCTCACTTTTGATCAATTTAAAGCATCTTTGCTAAATAAAAGTATTAATTTTTTATTATTTCTTTGCCAATAATTTATAATTATATATATATATATTTGCTAAAAACAAAATAAAAAAATAAATAAAAATGATACTGACTCCAACCTTTTGAATGGTATACTGTTACAAAAGCTTTTTATTTCAAATAAATACTGAACTTTGCATCTTTCTATTCATGAAAGAATCCTGAAAAAAAAATTTACTCAACTGTTTTAAATATTGAGAATAATAATAATAATAATAATAAATGTTTCTTGAATAGCGAATCAGCATATTAGAATGATTTCTGAAGGATCATGTGACATTGAAGACTGGAGTAATGATGAAAATTTAGCTTTGATCACAGGAATAAATTACATTTTAAAATATATTCAAATAGAAAGCAGCTATTTTAAATAGTAAAATATTTCACAATATTACTGCTTTTGCTGAATTTCAGATCAAATAAATGCAGGCTTAGTGAGCAGAAGATAGTTCTTTAAAAAAAAAAAAAAACATTAAAAATCTTACTGTTCAAAAACTTTTGACTGATAGTGTATGTTTTGCCATCCACAATAAAAACTATAGAACTACGACCATAAAACTAAGCATTTAAATGTAAACTTATTAAAACATATTATTGGGAGATACAGAATGAAAACTAATATTTATATGCATTTTATGTTAGTTTGGTGCACTGTTATACAGATTTTACTGATTGATGTTACAAGCTAAGATCATTTCATCTTACTTTTTGGTCATACAGATGTCAGCAAATGCTCCATATTGCATATTTTTGCTTAGTTTTTTTTACCTCTTTGAGTTTGAGCACCATATGATCCATTATGTGACCTTGGACAGTAGTCAAAAATACACTGTATGAGTCAAAATGATCAATTTTTCTTTTATGCCAAAAATCAGGATGTTAAATAAAGATCATGTTCCATAAAGATATTTGGTAAATTTCCTACCATAAATATATATGAACATAATTTTTAGTAATATGCATTGCTAAGAACTTCATTTGGACAACTTTAAAGGCGATTTTCTTAGTATTTAATTTTTTTGCACCCTCAGATTCCAGATATTCAATTATTATCCTATCCTAACTAACCATACATCGATGGAAAGCTTATTTATTGAGCTTTCAGATGATGTATGAATCTCAAATTTAAAAAACTGAGCCTTATGACTGGTTCAATCAAATATGAATACTTATTTATTTATAATTAAATAATTAATTAATTAGGCATTTTTAAAGGTTCAATAAACTGTTCAATTCACATTTCAAAAATCAGACCGTTATTTCATATGTCTGGCTTTTAGAGGGTTAAATAAAATGCAAAAATGGAAATTTAAAAACAGTTTATTTGATTCAGTAACACATTTAGACCATCAAACTTTATTTCTATCCTTTTTCTTGCTCTGTATTCCTGATGTGACTCAGTTTCATATTTCCAGAGTTAAGCCTAGCGTAGTGAGAAGCGAAATGAAATAATCTCTCAACGCTGGCAAAGCGACGCACATGTCCTTCCAAAAGTCAAACTCTTCCATTTTGCATGTGAGGATATTTCGAGTAAATTTCCCTCTTCCGCTGTGTTTGTCTAACCCTGCCCTTATTTATTGTTCCATTCCTTCACTGCCATTTCCCTTATTTTATTTTGTTAGCAATTTGGTCGAAGGAAAATTCCTAAAGCGACATCTCTGTGTCTTCCATTAGTGTAATCGCAGAGGAAAGTTTGAACAGCTGTCGTCAACTCTTTAAAATGCATGTTATGTTGTGTGGTGAAAGTCAGTTTTTCCTGTTAAGGGTAAATTTGTGATCTCATTGTGTGACATTTAGCAATGCCATTATATATATATATATACATAACATAATATGACTGGGTTAAATGTTGATTTACGTTATTTTTGACATCAGTATTTAAACACTGAGTCCCTCAAGTCTTCTCTTCTGACTTTTAAAAACGATACACCGCCAGTATGACGTTTAATTTCTTTTACATGCACACATATTTATACTGTATACTCTCTCTTGCTTTTTCTTTCTGTATCGTGTATACAAACCCTTCTAGTTTCTCTTTTTCCCAGCGGCACGTAAGTTGTCAAGTACCTCAGTATTTGCTACCTTGTGCAGTTGATGTATTCTGTTTCATGTGTCAGTATATATTTTATAATCAAAAATGGATTCATGTGTTTTCAACACCAAATCAGCATATTAGAATGTTTTCAGCACTGTAAAAGTTCCCATATTCTGTTTCATATGTCAGTTTACAGCACTCAACAGTGTGTAAATACCTGAACTAATCTCCAGTCGCACTGTTCGCACGTCTTTTCACGCTGCTGCAGTCCAGCCAGTGAAAGCATAGACGGCCAGGTCTTAACATTAAATAAACATTCATTAAACCATTGAAATAGGAGCTGCACATCTGCTGCAGAGTTCTCTCATAATGTTGTGGCTTTCCTGTCCACTTCAGCCACCGCCGGGGAAACTGGAGCTTATTTCAAACATGCGGTCCGGGTCGTAGCATCAAAAAAACAAGGCCACGGCTTAAACAAATACGCCAGAGTTTCTTTAACCTGAGCGCAGGGTGGACAAACATAGCCGTTAAAGTGTAGCAGTCCTTCCCCCCCTGGTCCAGAAGAACACTAGCCCTCATTCAGAAACTGCCCACTGCACCGCAAGCCAACATCACAGACCTGTAATAGACGCAGGGTTAAAAGGAGGCCATTGAAAGAGACCTGTAGGTCACTGCTATATTTATAAACATTACTTTGCAGATTTTTTAGTGGCCTGACCACATATCCTGTAATTTAACCCTCTTTCACACACCCAGCGCCACCCTTATGTAAACACTGTCACAGAGGATAGTGCTCCACTTTCCTCCAAAGCGTCAGGTGACAGGTACAGGTCTTGAGAACAAGCGTATAGTGCTTTCACAAAAAGGAGCTAAAGAAATCATTCTGAACATCTCTTATTGTCAAGGTCTCAAGTTTTATGTTAAAAAAGATGGTAACACTGCAATAAGGTGTCATTTGTTAACATTAGATAATATGTTAACTAACGTGAATGAACAATGAACAATACATACTACACTATTAATCTTTAATGTTATTTAATGAAAATACAGCCGTTCATTGTTAGTTGATGTTAGTTCACAGTACGTTAATTAATGTTAACAAACACAACTTGTGATTTTAATAATGCATTAGTAAATTAACTAAGATTAACAAATGCTGTAGAAGTATTGTTTATGTTCATCTTAACTAAAGTTGTTAACTAATGTTCACTAATGAACCTTATTGTGTAAGTGTTAGCAAAAAGATTTCCATTTTTTAAATAAATGCTAATCTTTTGAACTTTCTATTCATCAAAGAATCCTGAAAAAATGTAAAAATAAAATAATATCACTGTTTCCACAAAAATATTAAGCAGTTATTAAACTGTTCAACATTGATAATAACAAGACGTTTCTTGGGCAGCTTTGTCATCACAGAAATAAAGTTTTAGAATATATTAAAATATAAACAATTATTTTAAGTTGTAATAATATTAAACAGTATTACTGTTTTTTGAATATATTTATTTATTTATTTATTTATTTATATGAAACAAATACTTTTATTCAGCAAAGATGCATTAAATCAAAAGAGACTGTAAAAACATTTTCTATATTAAAAAAGATTCTTTTGAAAAAAAAAAAGAAAAGTATCACGGTTTCCACAAAAATATTAAGCAGTTTTACATTTTAAAATTGATAATAAGAAATGTTTCTTGGGCAGCTTTTGGCATCACAGAAACAAGGTTTTAAAATATACTGAAATACAAACAGTTATTTTAAGTTGTAATAATATTTAATAATATTACTGTTTTTTTATTTTATTTTTTAATAAAATAAATATAATAAATTAATATATTTATTCAACAATGAAGAATTAAATCAAAAGAAACTGTAAAAACATTTGTTAAAAAATGATTTTATTTCAAATAAATGAGGAAAAAAAAAAACTATGACAGTTTTCACAAAAATAGTAAGCAGATATAAAACTGTTCAACATTGATAATAATTAGAAATGTTTCTTGGGCAGCTTTGCCATCACAGAAAATAAAGTTTTAAAATATATTAAAATACAAACAGTTGTAACAGTTGTAATAATATTACAAAATATTACAGTTTTATTTATTTTATTTTATTTTATTATTTATTTGTAAGATATGAATACTTTTATTCAACAATGATGCATTAAATCAAAATAGACTAAAAACATTTTTTTTTTAATGCTAACAATGATTTCTATTTCTTGGTCAGCCTTGCCATCACAGAAAATAAAGTTTTAAAATATATTGGAATAAAAACAATTATTTTAAGTTGTTATAATATTAAACAATGTTACTGTTTTATTTATTTATTTATTTGTATGTATGTAAGAATTCAACGTTGATAATAATAAGTAATGTTTCCTGGGTTGCTTTGCCATCACAAAAAGTTTTAAAATATATTAAAATACAAAAAGTTATTTTAAGTTGTAATAATATTAAACAATATTACTTTTTACCTATTTTTGATCACATAAATGCAGCCTTGTTAAGCAAAAACAAACTTCTTTCAAAAACATTACATATTTTACAGACCCCTAACAGTTTTTTTAACATTAGCTTAAATTGAAGACTTATTTCACCCAGAAAGGTAAACTCTGTCATTAATTACTCACACTCATGTCGTCTTTGCACACAAAAAGTTTTCTTGTAGCTTTAAAACATTACAGTTAAACCACTGACGTCACATGGACTATTTTATCGATGTCCTTACTACCTTTCTGGTCCTTGAACGTGTCAGTTGTGTTGCTGTCTATGCAGGGTCAGAAAGCTTGTGGATTTCATTAAAAATATCTTAATTTGTGTTCTTAATATAAACAAAGGTCTTATGGGTTTGGAATGACATGAAACTTTTCTTTAATGCATATTTTCATTTCTTCACAAAAATTAGTTTGAGACATTAAGCGCCACTGGCTTACTCCTGCAGTACCACCCCTGACCCCATAGAGGTCACAGACTCCTGTCTTGACCAAACATGTGAACATGTGATTATTCTTTCTTTTTTATTGTAGATATATGCAAAGCTTGGCTTGCTTTTCCACTCCTTCACCACCACCCTCTACTCCTGCCAACATCTGCAGCTCCTCTGCCAACACCAACATCCACCTTTCCCTTTTACTCTCTTTCTACACCCCCCTTTACACACTCTCTTTCTCTGTTTTTCTTAATCAGTCTCTTTTCAGTGGATTTATGGTTCCACAACATCCAACTCCAGAACCTGATGGAGTGTAGATGAAAGGAAATGCGTGCCTCTAGAAACATCACTGTAAAGATCAAAACTCGCCAGCAGAAACTTTCCCAGCAGAATTATAGCTCATTCAGAATTACAGTTTTAGAAAGTTTTAAAAGATTACTCACAAGCTGTGACTTGGAAAAGAGCAGCCTGGATATTCTTTATAAATTGTCATTTTGTATACCACACAAAAGAAAACGTTCTTCAGGTTTGGAGTAACATTAAATGACAAAATTGACGTTTTTGGGTGAACTACTGTATGTAATGTATTAAATGGAAACTTCGTGCCACTTTGGCCAGCCATGCGCCGAGTGATGATGACTCATGAGCTCAGCTTTAGTTACATGCCATTTTATTAGCATTTTACAGATGCTAATGCGTGTAAACTTTGATTGCCCTCAGTCACATCAGCAGTGAGTCATTTTCGTTTTATGAACACACATTAATCAGAAGTCAGGCCTTGTTTATGATAGCTGCCAGCACACGCGGGTCTGTATCCCGTCAAGCAAGGTTCAGCACAGACCTTTCTCTGAAGGTTGTCTGTCTGGAGCTGGAAAAAGATCCTTGCCATGATGTTGGAGAGATATGAGAGCTATAGGTGAAGAGGCTTCAGATGATTACTTCTATCTGGCAGACAGCGTCTATTCTCTTAGCTGGGAGTAGTCGAGGCCTTGGGCTGCCAGAGCAGTCTGACACATGTCACCTGTGCTTCCTGACTGCAGAGTCAGCAGCTCTCCCTCAGTGGAGCTCACTTCTGTGGAAACAGACTGAATGGATCATCTGTGAGGATGCCAAAAATACAGTCAAACCAAAACTGTCCAGTATCACTATATAAACTACTAGAAACTATCCAACCTCTGTGTGGAAATAACAGGCTTGGTAGGTTGAGGAAAAAGTGTGATGCAGAACTTTTTTTGGCATCGTTCTGCTTGTTTAATCATTTTCTTTGCCTTTATTACCTGTTCTCTATCAGCCCAGCCTGGTCTCATTGTTTATACACAGGTATACATTAGTATGTAATGTTTAGAAGTACAAAACATACATTTTTGTAGGTTTTTATTAATGCTGAAATGTATTTGGACGTATTTTGATGTTTAAAACAAAAATAGCTAAGAATTTTTAAAACACTAAATATTTACAAACCTTTTATATCATTAAGATATTTGTATCAGTGCATTTGTATCATTTTATTGATCAGCGATTTACATTTTTAGACCAACCTACCCCCAAACCTGCCTACCCATTTTATGGTAAAAGATATCAAACGAAATTTACCAAAATATATTAGGAAATGACCATTTCAGTAAAAAATATAGCATTCAAATTTTTTTTTTTTTTTTATAGTCGTCCCTGCTCAGGATGGAGATGAAGATCGCTGAATAAAGGCTTGGATTTGGTTCTGTTTCTCGCAGTCGTGTGGTTTTTGAAGATTTGAATTATATTGCACAAATATTTTATGGTTCTATTGTCAGTCACACCATGTTGGAGAAAACAAAGTAAACATTACATGATAAGTGAAGACTAAACGACTGCAGAACTGTTATTGATTTTAAGGGTTTAAAGTATAATCTTGTTTAACATGATGTATTTTTTGAAACGAGTTGGCAGGAGAAATCACAAGGAACAGAACGGAATGTTATCATTTCATATTACAAAAAAAGTAAACAATTTAATAACTTGCTTGCTATGCTAATCAAACTAATCATGAAATACAGTTTAATTAAAACATACCTGTTTCACAGCTGTGACCTTACACATTGATATCTGTGAAAACACTTGTAAAATTAGCCAATATTAAAGTCAGTTTATATCACAGGCTTGTACAGACTCTGTTGACTTAATTAATTAATCAGATCATATTTTTCACAATTATCTCAGGGTGGCAAAATATAATAATAATAATAGAAAAAATTGCTGTGCCACACCCCCAATTTGTTTTGGAGTTAATGGCTTGCTACTGGAAAAAACATTTTTAAACAGTGTTATTTTAGTATTATTTCTACCTTTTTTTTTCAGTTTTCGTTTACATTTAAGTGTAAGTACAGTAAATGTTTGTGCTTTTGTCATTTTTAGTTATTCGTTTTTGTTGTTTATATTTAGAAACAGATATAAACATATATTTTCATATAAATAAATATTTGTATCTAAATATTCTGTATGATTTATTATCAGTTATTTTTTCTTTGTAGCATTAATTAGTCTTTAATGTATTATACGTATGCACAATAGTGGATTTTGCCGATATCTGGTATTTCTCAAGTAATTTTGGCTGATAGACGGTGCCGATACAGATATATTTCCTTTTGTATCTCCTTTGCAGAGATTATAAACAAATTATTTTTCAAATTTTGATTTGCTTTATTTGCTTTTAACAATATCTTTCTTGTTAGAGTTACATAAACAATAATAAAGTTATTTTATAAGAGGACACTAAAAGCTTTGAGAATAATTTGCTCTTTTAGGGCTCCTTATATGAAGTTTTTCATAATTCGTTTAAAAAAAAAAAAAAAAATCACACGTTAAAGGGTTAGTTCACCCAAAAATGAAAATTCTGTTGTTAATTACTCACCCTAATGTTGTTCCAAACCCATAAGACCTTTGTTCGTCTTCAGGAGATATTTTTGATGAAATCTGAGATCTTTCTGACTCTCCATTGACAGCAAGGGTAGATTCCCATAACGCTTCGATAACATCATGCATCCCTAATCGTTACCAACTGTAATATTTTCAGTTGTAGTTAAAGGAGAAGTCCACTTCCAGAACAACAATTTACAGGTAATGTACTCACCCCCTTGTCATCCAAGATGTTCATGTCTTTCTTCAGTCGTAAAGAAATTATGATTTTTGAGGAAAACATTTCAGGATTTTTCTCCATAAAATGGACTGATATGGTGTCCCGAGTTTGAACTAACAAAATGCAGTTTAAATGCGGCTTCAAACAATCCCAAATGCAGTTGTAAACAATCCCAGCTGAAGAAGAGGTTTCTTATCGAGCGAAATGATTAATAGTTCCAAATACAATATAAAATATAAAACCAAATACAGCATGGTTATTTCTAAATACATTTTAATCTCAAACGCTCGTCTTGCCTTTCTCTCCCTGAACCCTGTGTATTCTAACTTAAGACAGTTAGTGTATGGCGAAAAACTCTCATCGTATTTTCTTCCTCAACTTCAAAAATCATTTCAAAATCATCCTACATTGCTGCTGAAGTACTGACCCAGTCTTTGCAAAGTGAACATGCAAGACGATCAAACACCCTTAACAAAAAAGGTAAAACAGTGATATAGGACGGTTTTGAAGTTGAAGGAGAACATGAGATAGGAGTTTTTTGACATACCTGTCATGAACTGGAAAAAAAACAGAGGTTAGGAAGAGCAAGACAAGACAAGCGTTTGACATTAAAAGTTGTGTTATTTTTTATGAAAATAACCAATTGTTTCGCTAGATAAGAGCCTTCTTCCTCATCTGGGATCGTTTACAAACCACATTTGGGATCGTTTGAAGCTGCATTTAAACTGCCTTTTGGAAGTTCAAAATCGGGGCACCATAGCAGTCCATTTAATGGAAAAAATCCTGAAATGTTTTCCTCACAAAACAAAATTTCTTTACCACTTTGCCACAAGGGGGTGAGTACATTATAAATTCTTGTTCTGGAAGTGGACTTCTCCTTTAACAATAACCGCTCTTTTGAAGACAGAATTACTACTGTCATGCTACTGCAAATTGTAGTTAAATTCTACTTAACTGTCTACTTACAGTTAATTAGGCTAGTCTCCAGTGTTGATACTCTCATTCCTTTCCATGCATTTTATAGGCAGCATTTTCAGCTAACGAGTCAGCACAACCAAAGGAGGGATTCTGAGAAATCCAGTTCCTCTATGTCAGTCTCCTCTGCCAGATATTTGAAGCGCTCAAAGGGAAATGTGATAGGATTGGCAGCGAATTCCAAAACCCATAACCTGTCAGAGAAAGGAAGTCGCTGAACGGTCATAGCAGCTTCACACACTGTCTTTATACAGTCCACATCTGCCTCGGCCGGGCACCAAAACAAAGTCAACATTTAATTTGAAATGAAGGAAACTTTGTATGGATATGAAATAATGGAAGGAGCAAAGCATGGAAAACTATGAAGTTATTTTTTCATTAGGACTGAAAGCTGCAGAGCGAAAGAGAAATAGAGAGATCTAATGTGTGCCCATTAGGTAAAAGGATGATGCAACGACTAATTAGATAATTGAATTATTTGATTGCAATCAGCAGGAAACTGTTTGGATGGCTTGATGGATGAGCATCACGAGTAAGAATCAGTTCATAAAGAATATGGATATTTCAAGGTAACTAAAGCAGTTATTCCATTTTATCACTGTCAGATTTTAAAGGATGTTTCTACCATAGTAGTTCACCTTAAATTTACAGATAATTTACTCACCCCCTTGTCAACCAAGATGTCTTTCTTTCTTCAGTCGATAAGAAATTATGTTTCTTGAGGAAAACATTTCAGGATTTCCCTCCATATAATGGACTTCATCGGTGCCCCCAAGTTTGAACTTCCAAAATACAGTTTAAATGCAGCTTCAAAGGGCTCTAAATGTCCCAGCCAAGAAAGAAGGGTCTTATCTAGCGAAATTATCAGTCATTTTCTAAACAAATTGACATTTTATATACTTTTTAACCTCAAATGCTCATCTTGTCTATGTTTGTGTGAACTCTGTTTTTTCCGGTTCAAGACAGTTATGATATGTTGAAAAACTCCCATCTCGTTTTCTTCCCCAACTTGCCAACAAAATTGTTCTACATCGCTGTAGAAGTACCGTCCCAGTGTTTACAGAATGAACATGCGAAGATCAAACGCCCTTTACAAAAAAAAAAAAAAAAAGAGGATAAAACAGCGATGTAGGATGATTTTGAATTTGAAGACGACGACCAATTGCTTCGCTAGGTAAGACCCTTCTTCCTTGGCTGGGATCGTTTAGAGCCATTTGAAGCTGCAGTTAAACTGCGTTTCGGAAGTTCAAACTCAGAGGCACCGTAGAAGTCCACTATATGGAGAGAAATCCAGAAATTGTTTCCTCAAAAAAACCCAATTTTTTTACGACTGAAGAAAGAAAGAAAGACAAAATCATTCAGACGTTTGGGATCAGTAAGAGGTTTATAAGCTCCGAAAGCTGAATAAATAAGCTTACCATTGATGTATGATTTGGGACAATATTTGGCTGGGATGCATCTATTTGGAAATCTGGAATCTAAGGGTGCAAAAAAAAAAAATATTGAGAAAATCGCCTTTAAAGTTGTCCAGTTGAAGTTCTTAACAATGCATATTACTAATCAAAAATTAAGTAGTGATATATTTACAGTAGGAAATTTACAAAATATCTTCATGGAACATGATCTTTACATAATATCCTAATGATTTTGATCCATACAATGTTTTTTTGTCTATTGCTACAAATATACCTGTGCTACTTAAGACTGGTTTTGTGGTCCAGGGTCACAAATCAGAAATATGAGTATCCCCCTGGGAAATTGCATGAAGATTTATTGTACAGCACCAGTTTCTGATATTGAAATCCAAGGTGAACCATTGTCTACATATACTTAACATAGACTATAACTTATAAAATGAATCTCCAGAGACTCTCATTGTCACATTGATATGGTTTAATCTTTTTAATAGCTTCATTGTTTTTAATTTAAGGGGAGAGACTGCAGGCAAAAACCCTGTTTTTTTCGTGCACCTGTCAAGTTTGAGTTTTTTTGTTGTTGTTTTTTCATAGTGTTTTTTCAGATTAGTGGAAAGAAAACATCCAAAAGACACTGTTAAGTGTTTCTTTTTTGCACTTTATCTATTTGTGTCAAAAGATTTTAATTACAATTCATATTTTTAAAGGTTGTTTTCTCAAAATGAGTTTTGAGCCAGTAGCACTTACATACACCAAACTTTATATTTTTATTCCTGTCTATATCCTGAAGGTGTTTACAGAGGGATTTGTTTGTATATAATTTGCTTGATTTTATACATTTTATTCCAAAAATTGTAATATATATATATATATATATATATTGTTTTCTGTCTGTTTTTCTGAATAACAAAATGAGTGACAAAATGATACAAAATGAAATACCCCAAATTCCCTCTGTAAAAAACATTTGTAATATGTCAAAAAAATTAAACAAGAATTTTGTGACTGTTACTTTTGTAACTGACTTCATCCAGTGTTTAGATTTTAGTTCTAGAAATTTGTGCACATTTCATTAAATAATGCTTCATTTGCATATTTAAACCTAACATTTTAGAATACTTGTAATGCAAAAAAATGTTTGCAATTATTAATGTAATCAGCGAAGTGGGTAAGTAAGGTGATAACTATTAGTTAATTTTTTACCCTGTTCACCTGCAGTGTCTCGCCTCTAATTCATAATCACAAAAGCACGATAACATGAAATTTTACACCATTACTAGCTGAAGTGTTTCTGTTTTCCATTAGTTTATATGTACTGAGACAAAACCAAATACAGCAATTTTGATTGACACATCAGCAAAATCTCACCATGGCCTCTTTCTCTCGCAGTTTATTTGGATAGTGTTGTGATTTTTCTGGGATCCTCAGCTGACTCAGCCGTTTACCCAGCCAACCGCATGTGAATAAGACGACGGTAATGGTCTACATAGTACATTTCGTCTTGGGAACGTCCAAAGTGGATGTGAAGGCAAGGTAAGTGCCCAAAGCGATGGTCTGTTGGGAGGTGAGATGACTCAAATGTGTCTCGCAGTGATTTCTGACAGAACTGGAAAAATGCCTTGGTGGCAGTTTTCAAACGTTACAGTTTTGGAAAGGCGATCATTTCGTTAAAGCGATCAAATTTACACAACGAAGTAGCACTGACAGAAAAAAAAAAAAAACTTCATGAGTTCAGCAAAACAATCAAATCACAGATTAATATCCGGGGTGAGGTCTGAGGGAAACTTCACCTTTTAATAACTGAAACTATCAACTCATGATATTATCGAACAGCGCGACTTGGAGGCTATTGATTTTGCCATTATTGTGTTTTCTAAAGTTCTAGCAAGGTGACACAGGGGGCTCAAACTCCATCCCTCCCAATGACCCCACGCTCCCACTGGACGAGTGCAGTTGATAAAGGACGTAAAGATCAGCTGCCCCTTGGCCTTTATAGATTAACGAATATGAGCTGTCAGCATCTCTCATCTCCATTTCCAATGATTTACGTCAAGTTTAATGAGTCTGCCAGGGCCAGATAACACACTCACAATGACTTCTGGGTCTGCTGTATGCATTATGCACACTGTCCGTTACAGCATGTGCAAAACTGCTTAAAAGAGTTAGGTTGCTATTATAATAAAAGATATCAAACCTTATATTCTGTAGGGCATTGCGTTTTCAAATGAGAGTGTCTGTTAAATGTACTACATGTAAATTTTGAGGTTGTGCAGTATGCGGAGAAGCAGAAAATCCAGTGAAGCCTTTTGTTTTCATAGTATTTCAAGTAGCTTCCGGACAAATCCAGAGATTGTATCAGATCGCATAGTGAAGATTGTCCACGCAGCTGGACGGATTTGATAATTTTGTTTATCATTAATTACAGCTGTGTTTAATGTGACACATGTCTTAGCACAAAGTGTATCACAGTGCTGACTGATAAAGACTTGGCACAGAGGACTTAGCCAAAGCTTAGCCCTTGAGAGGAATCCAGAGTCATGAGCAGGGCAGAACGGCCTGGACATGCATGAAGGCCAACCGATCGGGTCCAGGAATAATAGCAGACTTTCTCTACAAAAACAAATGCAGGTTTAAACAGCTCACTGATCCTTGAAACATTGCGCAAAACGGTTCACCTGCCATTTGTTTTAAAAATAGAAATATTTACTTTGAAATTCATCCGAGATTATTCTTAATGCAAGGCACCTTTTTAAAAATTTCATATTATGATGTTGTTCTTCTTTTTTAAACACCTGTCCTCAGAGCTTAAAGTGATAGTTCACCCAAAAATGAAAATTCTGTAATTATTTACTCACGCTCATGTTGTTCCAAACCCGCAAGACCTTCGTTTACCTAGAATACTTTATACGCAAAGAAAAAAAAAATAACGACTATTGTGAATGGCAGAGGAGACCCGGAAGAGAAGAAAATATTGAATAAAGTCGTTGTCTATACAAGGTCAGAAAGCTCTCGGATTTAATCAAAAATATCTTAATTGGTGTAGTGAAGATGAACGAAGGTCTTACGGGTTTGGAACAACATGAGGATGAGTAATTGATGACAGAAATTCATTTTCGGGTGAACTTCCCCTTTAACTCAGTGCTTCACATATAGATTGAAATATATACTAAACAAAGCTTTAACTGAAAGAGAACAATGTGTACTATGTTATGACAAAAGGAAGAGGTAAATTTTAAAATACATCAGGTTTCACAGCTGTGCCCCTGTAGTTCTTGTCAACACAGGCTTATATTTATGAAAGCATTTGTAAAATTGTAAGTTTACAGCCTGAGGGTGCTTGACAAGGTCATACGGGCTCTGGTGAGTGTCATAGTGCTTTTTATAGTCATGGTGGTGTCATAATTTTAGGTATTTTTGCCAACACATTTAAACATTTTCCTAATTTGAAATCATTTTTATTATTAGCTAATGACACCGGAAAACTAAAATAATATTAATCAACACCTTAAACTAATCTAGTAAGGTGAAGAAAATCTGATCTAAGATGAAAGTCAGAACTGAAAAATTGAAAACCATTCTAGTCGTCATCCATTCATTAAGGTGAATGCTAGTATATATAAGATTGAAGAAGCAATTTTTTGTGTACATTTTGCCTAAATATCATATTTTTTTCATTTAGTACTGCCCTTTAGAAGCTACTGAAGACACATACATGTTTCCCAGAAGACAAAATAAGTTACATTTACCCTGATCTGAAAAATCATGTAACGACAGTATTAAGAATCAAGTGTATGTAAACTTTTGAACGGGGTGATTTTTATAAATTCAACTATTATTTTCTCTTGTGGACTATATGTAAACGTCTTATTCAGGTCAGTACTAAATAAAAATATATATATATAAATAACATGCATTTTGTATGATCCCTTTTATTTTGGAAAAAATAATTAACATTTTGCAGAATCTGTGAGGTGTGTGTGAACTTTTGACCTCAACTGTATGTGTGTGTATTTGTATATAATACAGTACACACATATATGTGACCCTGGACCACAAAACCAGTCATAAGGGTCCATTTTTCAAAATTGAGATTTGTACATCATCTGAAACCTGCATAAGAATAATGAGATACAACTATGAGAATATGTGGAATCTGAGGGTGCAAACAAATCAAAATATTGAGAAAACAGCCTTTGAAGTTGTCCAAATGAAGTTCTTAATAATGCACATTACTAATCAAAAATTAAGTTTTGATATATTTACAGTAGGAATTTTACAAAATATCTTCATGGAGCATGATCTTTACTCAATTTCCTAATGATTTTTGGATAAAAGAAAAATCAATAATTTTGACCCATACAATGTATTTTTGGCTTCTGCTACAAATATAACCCAGCAACTTAAGACTGGTTTTGTGGTCCAGGGTCACATATCATGTAAACAAACTTTTATTCAGAATGCGATTCATCGATTTGACAGCACTATCATTTACATTTCTTTAAAAATATTTAATACTTTTATAGGCTATAACCAGTAATGAAAACACCTGAACCCACAAACTGTAAAAATACGCAAAGACAGCGACTTGAACAAAATATTTTCTTTATTCTGCAAGAGAACTGAATATTGTGGAGTTCCATTGAGTATATACATGAGTTCACCTCATAACAAACGGAGAGTCTACAACCAATACAAACTATTGTAACAGATACAAGAAAATGTTTTGTGGTGGAAATCGTAACTGAAGAATACCGATAAGTCTGAAGCAACAATGATATTCAAATACTGAGAGAGAGGATTTCTGACATGCAGAGCTAAGTATCTCATGTCCTTTTGTGCCATAACTCCTCTAATAAGACATGAAACACTTGTTATAAAAGCATAAATGGACCGGAGCCAGAGCAACATGTTTTATTTTCATTGCAGTATGTTTTTTTTTGGAGATCGGGAGCCCGTGGCTTATTGCTCAAGCTGAGTCTATAAAAATCCAGAGATGAAAACACTGCTGGTGTTAAGGAAATATTTCAATTTATGTAGAAGTGAGTATTCAGTCAATAAGATGAACACACAATAGTTTAAAGATCTCAGATGAGATGCATTTATGTTGTGCAAACGGTACTGAACACGCTGTTGTCTATTGCTTCAGCTCCTCTGTCTCAGTTTTTGTGAACGTCATTTTGCTTTTAGTCACTGCAAAAAAAGGACTCCAACTTATTTCAGCTGAAAAAGCAGACTTTTTTCATAAGCTATATTAAAATTTATATTCGACTACACCATAAACAGACAATTAACAGTTTTTGTTCCACATCTTTTTTTAGTTTTACTTTTTTTTTTTGTTTCATTTTTTTTTTTTTACAAAACAACAGTCAAGAGTACCAAAGAAGCATGCTGGGTTTTTATGTCAAAGTGGGAAGGAGAGTGATAGTTGTTTTTTATTTTATTTTTTCATTTTTGAAAACCTGTTATTTTATATATATATATATATATATATATATATATATATATATATATATATATTTATATAAGAAATGTGCTGGATATCATGGTGGGACAGCTGTGGTAAGAACACAAAAAGACTCCCAATGAGAATCACAATATATTCAAACCTGACTGCAAATAAAACTTTGCAGAACTGCACAAGAGGGCAATAGCCAGTGCTAGTTAACAGTCCGGAAATAACCTTAGCCAGGTCTTCTAGTCACAACACCTGCTTTGTACAGAGTCTAACTGAAAACTCAAGCGGTTACGAGTCAAGAAAGGTTGTTTTGGTACATGCCCAAACCCTCTGAGCTTTTCAAGCGATGCACTGTTGATTCTGTCGGCTTGTTATAATGTGTAAGCTTCCCCCATTCCCACTTCAATACAAAAAAAAGCACTCTAGTACATGTCTCTCATACGAATTCCCAATGCAATGCTTTTCATGTCCCTGAAAACTTTCGGAAGAAAAAAAGAAACAGAACATTTCATGCCTTCTTGAGTATAGGAACAAAGAAAACCAACAAACCCCACTGCTTTCTGCCCTGCAGAGAATGACAATCACCATTTTTCTTGTTTTTCTAAACATAACCATACATTTCTGTGTGGTTTAGGGGTTTGTCTGTTTTCTTAATGAACTTTACAAAACAAAAAAGACAAGTCTGTGAACCCAAAACTATTCCGTAAAGAAAAGAGGCATAGAAACACTTGATTTTGGTAACTTTAGAGGTGGTTTAGTGACCTAATGGACAAATTAATAACAAGAGTAACTGATGGCACGCACACGCACACAAAAAAAGCATTCATCTTTTACAAATAAGTGAGTGCAAAAATGAACGATCAGCTTTAGGTCAAACTGTTCACTTTGAGGCTTAACAAAACTACATTTCATTTCGGTAAACAAACTGTCATTCGTTTTTTCAAATGGCAAAAAAAAGAACCCCCAGCCAATCCACAGTGAACCCTTCGATATACGGACAAGTATAAATTTTGCCAGACAAGTGAGGGGCTAGTGATGGCAACCCAAAAACTAAGACACAAAATTAAGTCTGCATGGAAGCAAGGCAATACAAGGGAAAACAATTACGCGTCTCTTCAAAACTAAAACGAAAAAAAAACAAAAACTAACCAAACTTAAATCTTTGGTCTCGATGCCTGGGAAAACGCTAATAATAATAGCAAACAAAGTGATTAGAATATTTTTGTGAATCGTTTAACATAAAATAACTTTGCGACCATTAACTATAAAACTGCTCAAATATGTTGTGTGCTATACTGGACTATAATAATAGGAGATACTCGAGCTCTGTGAACATAAATAAGCCCCTTTAACTTTCAACAAAACACACGAGTTCCAGTCTTAAGAGTAAACATGTTCAGACATGTTTTATACTCAATCCACTCATGCCATAAAAGGGATTTCCTGTGTTTTAATAAATGTATCTATGTATTATTAAAGACATTCAATGGTGAGTGATGCAAGAGTTCAAGTAATAGACAGCGGGCCCCTCAGGGGCCCAGCTTCAAACTTAGAGAGAGAGAGAGAGAGAGAGAGAAAAAAACATTTTGGAGGATAGAACAAAATACATCATAAAGCTGGATCTATGCTATAGAACACACTAACCAAAAACTTTCCACAGAAAGCTGGCAACATCAAGGCTGCAAAGACGTGAACGTTCGCACACACAGAACTAAAATCAAGCAGCTGATCTGCTGAGGCTAGCGTGTTCTGAATGGCGAACGAGTTCAGGCCGATGCTACAGCAGACAAGACAAGAACACCGAGTTCTGCCAGTAACACCCAATCGAACCCAAGAAAACCACAGTCATCTGCAATAGCAAATGGAAGAGCAACTGAAATGAATAGTGGATGGGAAAAACCTCCATCAGTTTCCCTGTCGGCATGTGGTTTTCATTAGGACTCTAGGTTGTAAGTTCATCTCAGCAGCTGATCGGACTGAACGCTCTGTCTGTTTCCCATCATCACCAAACTAACCCACCAAGCATCCACCGAAAGACTCCAATTAAAGTTTTCCATCTCAAATTACATAGAGATGAGAACACACGACTATTTTAAGGTTTGGCAACTTTGTATGTGTTCGTTTGGATTCATAAGAAAACTAATTTTAGAAAAGAGGAAGTTCCACCCAAACTTGAACGTGAATGGGGGGAACAGTTTTTTTTTAACGTTAAAGTTACTTTTTAGCTGAATTTATGCTGCTTTTTTTTAACCACAGCATTGAAAGGGATGGGTAGTTGGTGGGTGAGGGCTGTCTGTGCTGGTTAATGGCCTGTAAAACTCCTTAACACTCTGCTGTAGCTCTTCCAAAATACAACCAATGGGAAACTGAGAGAAAAAGAAACAACAACAACGTGAACTCCGATACTAAACTGGACACCTGCGTGTCAGAAGCCCAACAGAAAACAGGAAGTGATATAACTGACGTACCGACAGTGAATATTGTGCATATAGCTGTGAATATCTTTTCATAAAGGTTTTATTGTGCGACATTAAAACCAACAGGCAGCCAAACAATGAGTGTATTTTCTCTTTCTCTTTTCTGATACAGAACGAGTCAACCTGCTAAAAAGAGAAGCATAAAGGGGCTATTTTCTAAAAAGAAATTCTTTAAAAGGTTCAAGTGATTATCGCTTTTTGATGTCACCGAGAGCAGTTTGTTTTTCTCTCTGACAGACCACTTCTCTACCATCAAAAGCTGGATTGCACTTTTCTTCAAGTTACTGTACGTACTAAAGCACATCTGCTCTAACACTGCTCGCGGAGAACTTTTCAAACATGTTTGACAGGAACACAAATCCAATTAAGCATTAAGATGCCACATTAGTTAAAAAACGTTTTTTGTTTCAAATTTGGTGCAGCGGTTAGTTGTCATTTCCTATATAAGTGCTTTACGTCGACTGTGTCTGCGATTTTGGTTTCTAAAAAAAAAAAATGAGCTTCTGTTTACAGGACACAGATCCAAACTATTTTGAGTAATCTAATTTCATTCAATTAATTTAAGCCAATTTTACCACAAAAAAAAAAGGAAAGTCCTCCCCATGCCAACTTTGGTCTCTGCACTGAGCTGTAGCGATCTTAACTGCTTAGGAAAGGACAAGTTTTGATCCAGCTAAATGGAAAACAAGGACAAAAAATAAAAAATAAACACCTCTAAGGTTAGTGTTAAAACAAGCTTTTGTTTTTAAGACTACAACACATTTTCACTTGTGCCCTCCCAAACATCCCACAACCCCTCGTTCAGCAGCAGTCACTGTGAGAACACTCTGGAAAGTGTCAGTCGTCTGTTTGCTACATAGTTTTTGCCTTTTTCAACACGTAAAGAGAGAGATGGAGACATTTAAACAAACTAAATATTTTCCTGCATTACATATAGTTTTGCAAAGACAATACAAAGAAACGAAACAAAAAAACAGCTGCATGAAAAACAAAAAGATGTGAGAAAGAGGCAGGAAACAAAAGCTTAAGCTAAAAGCTAAAACGGAGCATGTAAAAAGTCCCAGCTGGAGTTTAGGTAGCAGCGCAGGTCACCTGAAACTCGCCTCCTCTGCTTCCTTCTGCTTTTTTTTTTTTCTTTTTTTTTTTTTTTTTCACATTCACAAACATTTAAAACTTCCTTGTGCAAATCAAGCAGTCTTTAGAAAGAATGCCCTCCAAATTGTTCTTGTAAAAATATATAACTCCAAGGTGGCTGACGTGTGTGTTGCAGCAAGTGTTTTTTCTTTTGTTGTTGTGTTTTTTTTGTTCAGAAACTGTTCCTCCCCTTCCTTGAACAAAGACAGTTTAATTTTGGGGGTGGGCAAGTCTTCATCTCCGTGGGCCTGAGGGCATCTGTGCATACACTGGGTATGCCAGCCGCACATTGAGCGAGTCGTTGTGCTGGACCAGTGAGGTCTGGTGGTAGTGCAGGACCAAGTCTTTCAGAGTGCTGTACAAGTTGTAGGGCTCGGCGAAACCGTAGCCGCGGGGCGTGCTGTAGATGACGCAGTGCTTCACCTCGCCGTCCACACTACAGACAGAAAAGAGACCGATCTCATTATCAATGCGAGGCAATCGGTTTGCTCAATGACATCCAAAGTTAATATTGCTCTAGAGGTGACTGATTCAGCCTCGCAGAACATAATCAAAGAGGATCAATGCATTGATTTGCATCGTGTAGCTGGGAAAACAATCTTATAATATTAAGATACTCACACAACAGAGCAGGCGTAACAGCCTTTCTTGCTGCTCTCGCGGATGAGGAAGGCTCCATCGGGTTTGCCGTGTAGCAAGTCCTCTGCCTGCGTTCGGTTAAGGTCCCCTACAAACCAGCTCTTCTCGTCGTAGTGTGGCAGATTCTCATCCTCCTCACTCACGAAGTAGGCGCTGTGATTTGAAGAAGAAATGTGTTAGATGTTGTGATGGAGCACAAACCTTAAGATTATCATGTCTATTGTGCTGAAAACATGCGTTTTAAACCATATTAGTTTAAACTTCTGATCTACGTTTTTTTAAGCGCACACATCCAAAGTATGCGCACAGAAAGTGACTGTCACACGGCATGTGAGTACTAAGTACTAAACTTCTCTTTTGTGTCTTAACTGTCGTAAACTTCACGTAAACTGTCAAATACACACAAGTTTGTTAAAAACACACGAGTTACAAAACAGTTTGTTATGTGTATGAAGGTAAACAGCTGGGAAAGAAATCGCATGTTTATATTAGATTGGTGTGGCAGCAGTAGGGCTGTGCGATAAATCGATAATGAGAATTATCACGCAATATACATTTCCTCGATAAACGATAGCAAGAGTTTGATAAATGTTCTATATAATGTTTATGCGGCAAAGTCGGAACGAAAGAGAGCTAGTGTGGCAGATCACACAGCGAACTAAATAGAGTAGATGCGTTCACTCGCTGATGAGTCTGGGTCACGCAATCACTAAACAGTGCTGTGAGATCCAGTGTGAATAACTCTGTTTATAGTCAGATGATACAGCGCTGACAAACAGGAGAAACACTGTACGCAATGAGACAGAAGGCTTTTTAATCTACAAATCACCATCATTTACCATAGATTTATTGTAGTAACACTAACTACACCATGGTATGCGTGTCAGAAATGTGGGTATTCTTGTCGAATTTTATTATATTATAAATGTAGACTTGTATTAAATGTGTTGAAGTATTACAGTAATTACAGTATCATTACAGTAATTACAGTATTTCTTGTGGTTAAGCTATAGCGTTTATGCATTTACACTGATTGTATTTAGACGACTGTTTTTCATACAAATACATAGAAACCATATTACATTTTTACCATGGTACTAAGGTGCTATATTTGTGGTTTTAACAGTGGTTATCATGATCTAAATTTATGCTACTATGGAAGACCAACGGTTAATTTAAAAAACGACAACCCTCAAAGAGTCAGAATAATTTCAGATTAAGGGGCGATAATGTTATAATAAGATCCCCATTCTACGTCATGCGGGGAGCAAAATCTGAGCGGCTCGTGGTTGTTCTTTTTCTTGTTTCCTGGGTTGGTAGATGCACTGGACACCCATTTATAGCACTTAAACACTGAAAAAGTCTGTGATTTTCATGATATGTCACCTTTAAAGTAATATACAACAATTTGACGTACTCATCTGTGTTCTCGTTTTTGATCCCAAGCCAGTCGTTTATTCGTTTCTGTCGAACACCTTTATGATTGAGCCAACTGCATGAGAAAGAAGCAAAGGAGTGTTTACACATGGAGAAAAAACTGTCAACTCAAAGAGAACAAACTGCAGAGGAAGGTTCTTCTTACACAAGGTACTGATCTCTAATTTTTCTGAGCTGAATGAGATCTGGTTTTAAGCTGTTCATTTTCTTGTCCGTCTCCCTGTTGTCCAGAGCCTGCGTTTTCAGGTCCTGTTCAAGCCGGGTTTTACTGTCGTGAATCTCGCCAAGACGGGATTTGAGCTTCTCGTAGTTCATCATGATCCTGGGAATAAACAAGTACGATTTGTAACCCATAGATCCATCTTGATAACTTAAGTGTCGACTTATGAGGACTTTGCGTACCTTTCAATCTCTTTGTCGTTGCCCTCTCTGCGGAATCGCTCGATGTACTCTTTACTGTAGCGTTCCTGCGTGTGACACTGTTCTTCGAAAATTTTAATGGTCTCATTGAAGGCCTCTATTGCAGTACGTTTCATCTGGATCTCCTGCAATCAAAGAAAAGATAAATCAATGGATGTGATGCGACCTCATTGTTCTTCAACAGAATGTGGCGTTTAGCACTGGAATTATTAGGTTGGTTGTCTATCGATCCGACAGAGATGTTCTTACCTGTGAGGTTTTCGTGTGCTCCTCATAGAGTCTGTCATATTCTTTACTCTTCTCCTGATATTGATTGTGATATTCCTGGAGTTTCCTCCCCACTGCATCAATGTTGTCCTCTTTCACCAACTGATCCTGAGAGAGCGAGAGCAAATGCATTGTTATTGATATGAATTGCTGAGCGAAGAAAAGTGCGATGAGAAAAAAAGAACTGCTCGCAGCAACATGCACTAGGTTTTGCTTACAAAGTGAAAGCCATTTTTCAGGAATTTTCTTCCAGGAATCATTAATAAAAATCTTGGAATCTGTAAGTGCCTCTCGAGGGCTTACATTTGTGGAACCCCCTAAATAATGAGCACCTGTGTGTCTGAGAAAGATACCGGGAGGGCGAAGGAGAAGGAGGGGGAACGAATAAATGCCTGGATGGCCTTTCGACATTGTGGATGTGTGCAATTATTTAGGAGGTGCGCTGCTGTGGCAATAAACAAAGTAATATTTCATGCCAAAAGCATCCTGCTGCCTCTGCAGTTTCACTCACAACAAGCTGCACAATTCATTCAGCAAACACGCTCTTTAGGGCCGAAGGAGGGAGGGAGAGGTGGGAGGACAAAGAGGTAAAAAGAAAGGAAGGGGTGGCTGTAAACGTGATACACCCTCCCTCAATCTAAACCCATTTACCTGCTGGTAGCGGGAGACGGGATACATGAGCTTTACGTCCAGTTTGGTGTTGTACTGGGCCAGCGACTCGTGCCTGTAGTGACTGATGAGCTCCACCACCGAGCCGAACGTGAGCGGGTCTGAGAAACCGTACTTCCCATCTCGATGGTAGATCTTTATTAGCTTATTGTTTCCACCTTTCCTGTAAGATGAAAAATGGTATTGTGTTGGACCACGGATCAACGTAAGCTGAATGGAGAGGGTTTTTGAACAAGTAGTTACCTTAGCGTTAGCGTGTAATCCCCCTGCATCTTGGTCGAGGCGTCCCGTACCAGGAAGGTACCATCAGGCATGTCTCTTAGTTTGTCGTTCACCTCTTCCCTGCACAAAAAAAGAAAGAGACAGAAACGGGTGAATAATGGAACTGCTCCGCACATCAAATCTTCCTCTTAATAATTAATAATTACAGCTAAAATAAGTTTTCCGTAGCCCCCGTCTTTCACTCTTCCGAAAGGGCTGACATACACACAACATGACTTCTCTTTGCCTGGCTGTATAAATAAATTCGGTCTGGCAGAGGGCAAAGGCACTGGTCTGTGACCATACTGTCTGCTACAGCCGTCTGGGAGAGAGTGAGACATCTTTGAACAGTTTAACTGTTTGACCCCGTCCCGCACAGCCACATGTACTCCGATGCCTCCAGCTCTTGTCTTGAAATCAGACAGTCTGTCTCTTTAAAAGTGCCTCCAGACGACCAGCGGAGGAGCTGTCAGGCTTCAAAGACTTTCCTGCTTTTTTGCCCCCTTCTCTATTTTAGTTTGTCTGGGAGGAATGTCACACCCCCCTGACTTCCAGGCCTCCTCTCATTCTCCTGACAGCCAACAGCCTAGTCATGCTGGAGCTCAGCTGACCCTGGCCCTGGCTCTCAGGAGGGGGTATATTTAGCCTACTTTGGGCTGCTGAGGTAAGGAGGCTTTGACTAAGCAATACTCCCACCTTTCTGGGGGAGGAGTCCTCTCTAACATCCTACACTGGGAGCTCTGGGAATCAGGTACATATTTGGACTGCAGTGCATCAGCAAGTTCATCATTTAGGGGAGGTGTCCTATTTTAGTAACATGTTTGGATCAGTGAAGCAATCATATTAACAAGAAATTGAATACACAAGCAATTTTGCTTTTAAATTAAATGAAAAAACCTTTAACCAAACAAAGCATTGCAGTGTGATTTTAAAGTGTATAGAGATGCAAAGAGATAAGTAATGACTAGGTTAGTGACAGATGACATCATGTGCATGATAAGCAAGCAGCAATGTCAGTGTGAAGTGGAAAACCTGGGATGTTTTTCTAATTCAACAAAATCATTGCATCTTATGCAGCCTTAATAGTCGCTTAATCATATCTGTCAAACATATCTGTGAAATAACAGGCACTGATGAATTCTGCACAATAAGTAGTACTACATATTGTAAATAAATAGTCAGTTGGAGTCAATGAGCCTCATTCATGAAACACAAGCAGAACTAATTTTTGTATAAATCGTTCATAAAGCCGTTCTGACATAAACTTAAATTCATGAAAATGTATTTTAAAAATGTTAGCTGGTACGAAAGAAATGTACACTTGCTCCCTACCTCATGTAAATGGTGCGTAAAGTGGTCTGTGTTCTTTTTGGCAAACTGATGACACTGAATTTTGATGCGCTGCCATAATAATTACAAGTTCATTTGCCCTTGCCCTCTTTTATTTATTTATTTATTTATTTATTTATTTTTAAGAGTTAATAACTGTCAAACACAGCGTTCGTCACAAATACCAACCATCCTACCTCTACAACAACTCCCTACAACAATGGAGCAGTCAATATTACTGGTTACTGCTTTTTATATTTAGTAAAATTCTTATAAATGAGATACTAGTAATATGTTGCCATAGTGGATATTCCAAATCATAGCAACTAAAGTGTCTCAGCTTGAAAAATGTGCCACCAAAGTGTTTTTAAGCACCATTTTCAAGCAGGTCATTTTAGGAAGAGCGCCTGACATTTTTTTGCTGGCTAAAAACTCTTTAGTGGAAACACATTTTGAATATTTATTGTTAGGCATATGGCCTATTAGTCTTTTTTGCTTTTATGCAATGTACTGGAGCCAAATCTGAGAAAGCAGACCACAATGGCAGTCCGTATTTGAAATTCAATGTTTAACACCACTGTGCTGTTTGCTAAAAAGTTTTTCTTTATCTGATGCCTAAAGTTTAGTAACTTTCTGATTTTGAAACTAGCAAGCACTGAGGATGGTTTTGAAGCAAAGCTGTAAGCAGCTCTGGTTTATCTGGGAAGGGACTGTGTGAGTTAAAGGATAGCGATCGGTGAGCCCGTGAGCATCTCTGCAGAATTTCTACTCGCCCAACATCAAACGAGTCTAAAGCTGGTCACTAAGCAGCCGACTAATCTGCTAAAACCTGAGATTTTTATGGGTTGTGTTGGAAACTGGCCAGACAGCTTGACATTTTGGAGATTTGGGTTTTTCTATCCCTCCCTCTCCTTAAGTAATGGCAACCAAACCACCCCCTTTCTTTCTCTTTTCAGCTCTTCCTGTGTCTCTCCCCCAACTGCATTGCCTTGCTGCTTTTGTACAGCTGCGGCAAAGCGTACATGCCTCCAGGAAAAGTGAGCCAAAAGAAGAGGAGAGGATCAAAATAAGTTCACCAGCTCACATAAAGAAAGAAAAAGAACAGAAAAGTTTGCAGAAAGAGCAACATGACACTCCATAGCTGTGTGAGACTCTACCTCAGGCTAACCAACTTGGAAGCCATCAGGTGGAGGGATTGGAAGATCTGACATCTCCCAAAAAGCAAGTAACAACCCAAAGAGCTTTTCATCTTATGACTGTACTGGCCAACTATCACCTGACTTGCACACTGCCATACGTGTTGTCCACTTTTTGATGAGGGCAGCGTCACACTATGAGCTAACTAAGGAAAGACCTTCAGAGCAGAAGAGACAGATATGCAATCAGGTGAGAAATGAAGTCTAGCGTCAAGTGACTCTTACTCTTACCTTGATATGTCTCCCCAGTACCATTCAGCTTCTTGCAATGAGCCGCTGGCGGCTTCTTTCACACCGTTGCCGTTTACTGGTGTCATGGGTTTTGTTGGCTTGGGAGGAAGAGCTGCAGGAGAAAAGACAGATTTATTTTAGTGGAAAATCTTCTAACCTCATGAGCAATCCTAGAAATATGAAGTTGGTGTTGCGACCTCACAGATGAAAATTTAATCTCCTTAAAGACTAAACTAAGTGGACGTCGTTTTAAAAATGGCTGTATGTTGTTCATCCAAATTAATCAATTTGGAATCCAAATTTAAACTTAAAATCGCAAAAATATAATAGTTAAAAAGAAAACCCAACACACAAAAAACCCCCACTACTTTGTCTTAAGAGTTTGTGAATACTTGGAGAGCTGACAGCCGAATAGTTGTAACAGTATACAGGTTACTGCCCAGGATTAACTATTGACCTTTAGCCCTTAATTTTCCCACAGATGGCCTTTCAATACTCTCCTCCAACCTGTGACTCCGTCACATCAACAATGATTTCCACTGAAAATGCAAAAGATCAGTTTTCACGGAAAATGCAGCAACAACATATTCCATCCGGCCCATGTGAAAGTGTAAACAAAAAACAAATGACCTTCTCTGCCAGTCTTGCTATTCTGCTACTTGCTGAATATGTAATGAACAGGTTCCTTTCCTTTGAGTGAAACGCCTTCTTTGTTGCCAGCAAAAGCAAACAACAGCTGCCGCAACAGCACGCTGGAAAGCTAACGCTGATGATGCTCTTGCGGGTCAGGGGTCACCAGAATTTGCTGCTCAGCAACGCAGTGCATCACGACGCCCTCGCTCACAGAAATATCACCGTTACATCTTCACAGGATGCATTCTCTAGTCTCCTGATGTGAATTTTTTTTAACTTTGAATCATGGTTAAATGACATGCACATCTGGTGTTACACAACTTTCAGCAAGACTAGTTGAATTTAAGGATGCAACAAGGTATTCATGTGTAGGTTGTGTTCAAGTGCTTCAGGGAAACCTGCAAGCGCTCAGCCAGGTGCAGTTGGCTAGTTTGAGACTAGAAAAAAAGAAAAAAGGCTGAAACTCTGTCTGAAATGTACAGAGACATAGTGTTCAAGCCTTGCACCCACCGCCAACCAAAACTAACCTCCCTCTGACCTAGTTGAAATAAGCAACAGTGGCCTTAAAACAGCAACGTACCACTCAGTTCTCACTGCACAGGTTTATTCAGAAGGCTTTTAAGTGAAACCAAAGACATACCCCAAGCAATACTAGCTGTTTAGGGACTGTTTAGAGTTAAGCACACTCATGTAGCTTATTGCCGTAACGAATTCAAATATGACCACATCATCATAAAAGTCAAGTTTCTGTAAAAACACCCACCTGTCTTTAGCCTGGCAGAGAGAAGGCTGCGTGTGAGCGGGTGTATATCTATGCCAGGACAGGGGAGGGGGAGTGGTCTGCTGCATTAGGAAATGGGGAAGGTATGGAGCAAGCAAGCATACGGAGGTCATAAAAGCCCGAGCTGATTCTAGAAACCCCTGGGCCCTTCCAGCCAAAAAAAACTTCTATCTGGTATGCGAATGAAAAGCGGCAAGCCTTAAGTCCAATACACCGGAGGTGAGTCACGGAAATAAAAGCCCACAGGGACATGCAACGGACACTGCAGCCAATGAATGAATCACTGCTGCTGGCACAGTGAAGAATGACCCAGTGCTCCACACACAATTGGCTTCTTTAATAAGAAATAATAATAATATAATCGTTAAAAGATCAGAGATGAAGACTCTCTGAAGACGCTTTCTTGTGTTGCCATTTCAGTACTTCAAATTTCAAAAAGTTTTCATTGAAGTTTTATTACTTCCCGACACTGCAAACATTTGCGGAGCGAAGATCTTTATGGTTCTTCGGTGTGTGGGAAGAGGGGTGTGTGAATGGTTTTCTTTGAGGGTGTCATTAATTAAAAGCAGTGGCGGTTTTTGGAGTAAGAGTGCATGAGTGTATTCGGAGTTGAAGGAGACCCGGGCACAGTGACAACTCCTCCCTCCACTGGCCCACAGGAAACACCTTAGTCTGGTGGGGTGAGCGGCTTCAACCAGTCAAAGTGAAGCCAGGCTAACAGACACATCCCCACCCAAACCCTGCTCCTGCAGGTGTGCACACACACACTTCCTACATTTCAGTCAGACTGAGAAAAGATCAGCCAAATGCCTTGAGTGGAAAATGAACATTTC
Organism: Labeo catla; assembly: GCA_012976165.1. Classification (NCBI taxonomy): domain Eukaryota; kingdom Metazoa; phylum Chordata; class Actinopteri; order Cypriniformes; family Cyprinidae; genus Labeo; species Labeo catla. The sequence continues at coordinate 1,608,832 of VONZ01000001.1, forward strand.
TTCAAAGAGGCTGAAACCTGTGCACTTTCCTTTCGTCACAAACTTTGGCGGGAAAGCTCGCCACCTGGAATGGGCCATTTGTGCAGCGTAGCTGCTTACGAAGAGTCATTTGACAATGTATAACCTTCTGTTCCCTCTACGCCAACACAATAATCACCATATTAATATTACATTTGCAAATACCCACGTGGCTCACCTCCTCCACTCCCTAATGTAATTTAGACACACAATAAACCACAACTCAATATCTCACTATTCAAGACTAACATGTGAGCTGAAAACGCACACACATGCAAACAAATTTCTTTGAATATGTCTATAATTCAGCCTGATGTATTTTATCACAAAGCCCCTTTCACAGCTACAGTAGCAGCCTGCCACCAAAAAAAGGAAATGACCCCCCTTTTTCTCGCTCGCTCTTTTCAGCAGCCAAAAGGCAGGTGCACAAGCCCAGCTGAAACCTCAAATTCCTGCCTACCAGTTTTCCACTGTCAGCTCTTTCTGCAAGTGTGTGACCACCTTTGTCCTACACACACACTTGGTTTTCTTTGGGGTGTGAGCTCGAAAAGAACATGGAAACGGAAGGAAACAGAGCAAGAAAGAGGCAGAGATGTGACTAGGTGATCTCATTACAGCGGCCACCCCATCCGTGTTAGTGTCAGAGATATCGCAGCTGGGGGGCACACAATGGAAAGTCCACATAGTCGCAGAATGCAGTTATTTTGAAAGCTACCATTCACTGATTCACAAATTACGAGCAAGATTTACGGCAAAACTGAACAAAGGGGACGCAATTTAAATGACAAAAGTGAAAGTATTTCTTTTACATTTCTACAGCAGTAAACTAGCCCATCTTGCTTTACAATGAAAGCAAAAATAAATTGGGCTTTAGTCAAATATTATTTTTTAAAATCATTTCATAATTTTAAAATATTTTATTTTCCAAACAAATTTTCAGTGAAAGCTGTGACTAGGATGCAGGATGGAAAGAATAAGAAAGAACGAGAAGAAGTGAGTGGCAGTGCAGCGCTGAGCTGCAGAGCTGCGCAAGTGTGAACAAAGAAAACTATACATCCATAGGTGAAGCCTATGGCAGTCGACGACCAAGCAGCCCATTGTTTAGGAAACACATAAATGGCAACATGCAGCTCAGAACATCATCTCCGGAGGTCACTGTTCTGCAATCATGCTCTTGTGCACAGTAACAAAAAGACTTCAAACTTCTGGTTCTACAGGTGATGGAGCTGATAGAGCAACCGTACTTTGAAAGACAACACAAACACAGACTGACAGCACACACACACAAAACACTTTAGTTTAGGGTTTGTATGTACAAATTAGAGGGTGCATTAGCATGAGAAAAAGCGTGTGGCAGAGAGTGATGACAGTGCCATTGAGGGGAGCAGCAGGCGAGGGCTGCCACGTCCCGTTCCAGGGGGAATGAATTAAAAGTGTCACCAAGCACATGGGTGGTTTAAATAGTCCGTCGGGGACGTATGCAATCACATGTGAAACCATAGGGCTCGGTGCACATATTACCATGATGCACTGTCACCGTTTGCTCCTAAAGAATGGCTAAAAGACAGTCCTTGCAGCTCATAAAGCAGCCTGTGACTTATTTTAAACAATAAAATTACAAAACAAAAACACAAAGTACAACTATCAAGGATTAAGCATGATTCTTAAGGTTAGTTAATGTTGACAACAGTGCATGTTTCCATCCATTCAAGATCCAGGACACTTCCCACACAATAGGACAAACACTAATTGTCATTGTGCTCCCCTGACAGTCTGTTCAGAGCGTTACAATAGCCATAAGACAGGAACAGACGAAAGCAAAGACCGTGAGCGTGAAAAAGCAGAAGAAAAGAAGAATGCTGTCTCCCTTACCGTCCTCCTCGGGATCCTTTTTGAGCTGCATGTATACAGCCTGCACTCAGCTGTCTGTGACACGAGTCCTCTTATTCTCTCTCTCCCTCTCCCTCTCTCTCTCTCCCACTCGCTCTCACTTTCTCTCCACCCTCCCTCGCTCGCTCGCGCTGCCTTTCAGACTAAAGCCAGAGGGAAAATCCCTGCTCCTAAATTCAGATGCTGCTGGCTTAACAAACCCTCTCAATGGAGAAGTCGCCAGCAGCCAATGAGAAAGCAGGAGGGGAGGTGGACACAACCATATGAGACGGAGAAAGAGAGAATGGAAAGCTCTGGGGAATGATGTAGGAGGGGGGGAAGCGCTCCTCCCAGAGAGAGACAAGGCAAAGACGCTAACGCACGCTGAGGCGAACACAAACCGGGACACATGCATCGAACCGTTTTCCAGCTATTGCAAGATGATAAAAGTGTGCTGGGTTGCCCAAACACTCATTTGAATTAAAGCCATAATGAAATTATATATATACACACATATGTGTATATATATATATAAAATGAAAACCCTGCTTATTCAACATACATAAATTTTCTGTGGACATTTATGAATAAACAAGCTCACATACATTCAAGACTGAACAAGCTGAATAGGCACAGAACAAAGAAAGAACCATGCATCAAAAGAGTGACATTTCCATCCGTTATGTCATACGAACGCCCATTAAGGGATGGAAGAAGCTGACTTTCCCTTTGGTGTCGCTGCACTTTTGTTGTCCACCCAGAGCACACTGCTCCGGCAGCCTTTATTACACTCACACATCACTGGCCCTAAGAGACAGAGGCCAACTTTCCCCTGGGGGCGGTGTGGCACCTGTGCTCATTGGACACTGCAACGGAACAAAGCGGTCGCTTGCTTGTTTGCAGACGCACGCACATACAGGGCCGTACCTCGGAGCCTTTCACATCTCAATTCAGCTGTAATAAATATTCTAATGAACATCTGCACAGAAACCTCGTCCTGTTTCTTTCCTTTCCCAGTCACTCTTTCTAATCTACCCAGGCGGATTTCACTGTCCCGCACTGTGCCTCTCGGAGACGAAGTCCCATGAGTTAAGGAAGAAGCGGATGATAAGTCAATGTGTAGCTACTGACATTACATGGGGACAAACGGACGGGTAGAAAAAAGAAAGATCTGATAAACCTGTGTGCAATGGCATAGAATGAAAGATAAGATTAATGTGTGGGTTGATCACACAGTGCTGTGCTCATTCATCCCCGTGGCAGAGCAATCGAAGGGCTATTCAACCCAGAATCCTGCTTGCCAGATCCGCTCAGTCCACCACAGCTCATTTTCTAGGAAATGAGGAGGTTAGAACTGAGTGTTAGGCATTGTTCCTTCAAACAACGTGAAGAATGTCATAAACGTAATAAAATGATTCATCCTGCCCACTGTTGGAATCAGGTTGAATTGGACCAAGAAACTGTATGTGTATACACAAAGAGCTCCATCTTCACAATAAATGTTACAGACAGACTGTCAAGAAATTATGCACAAAATGTAATTTGTGCTTTTACATTAATCACTCAAAATAGTAACACGAAAGTACAGCCTCATGCGAAACTGTCAAACACCGTCTCTTTTCCCATTCACATTTCACGCTTCCAAAAGTGTCATCCGTCTCTTTATTGCAGGAATTAACGACATGAATTAACGACCCATTGTCAACTATGCCTGTGACTTCTGAATGGGATCCAGTTTCCAGTCTATGACATCATTGTTAATGGCAATAAAATGGTGTCAGCCCTTAATAGATGACACATGAATGGCCCTGAATGTGAATAAGGAGTGCAGAGCACCAAAACTAACATTCAGAAAGCTGGGAAACTTACTGAGAAGCTTTCACAAGGTATAATTCTGTGACTTAACTGGTATATAAGCTATATATATTCCCTATTTCAGAAGCAGATCCTGTATAACACCACTTAAGGTGTCAAACCAATTCAGAGAATGCTTTTTCGATCTCTCCACATTTTGCATATCAATACCATTTGTGGTGAGCCATGCAAAACGTCCAAATCTCCTGAGGAAAAACTGACAGACTATTGCAGGACCTGTAACACAATCTCTCTATAAAGATTTTTATTTAACCATTTACAGGCCCAAATTACACTTAAGTGAGAGTTCACACAAAATCAGAGCAAAATGACATCTCATTCATATTTAGTATGATATAAAATATACAAAAAGTAAATGGAGACCGAGGCTCTAACACCTCATTTTGTGTTCTACTGAAGAAAAAACTAAATGTAACACATAAAACGGTGACTAAATAACAGAATTCACGTATCCAGATTAACTATTACTTTAAGACAGAAACTACAGAGATGTAGACTGTTGCATTCTCTTCAGGGAGAAATAGGTTTTAATATGGCTCCCCTGTCTGAGTGAGAAGTCGGTTATCATGCATTTAAAACCTACACGATACTGTTAATACAGAGAGTGCATCGTAAGCACGATTAAGGCACATTTCACTGTCACCCTGACAGCAAAAGAACGACTTTAAGATGGCGAAATGCGTTTTTGTTGAAGAACGAGGAATGTTTAAGAACCATACATGACTCATCGTAGATAACATTAAAATAAGATATATTTCAACTGTGAAGAGGCATTTGTCTAAGCAGATGTCAGATAATGTGACTATGTAAATGTTAAATATGCCAAACGACATTCTTTCGTGAAACACAAAAGGAGATGTGGAGAATGACATCTGAGTCACCATTCATTTTCAGCGTATGAAGAAAAGATACAATTAAAGTAAATGGTGACTGACGCTGTCACAGTCTAACCTTTTGTGCTTCACAGAGAAGGAAAGGGGTTTATATCAATATTAGATATTAATTAACGTTACATTATTGACGTGGTGTTAGATTAATTGTTTTCGCTGTACCTGGCGGCTGGTCCATCTCAATGTAAAATATTAATTCAGTGGAATAGGGCATCATCACGTCTCTCCAGTCGTCATCTTCTTTCTCCGTATTCCACACTGTATTGTACATGGTCTGAGTCCTCTGGTGATCGACTAGGCTCTCACCAAACTGGGTAAAATCAAATTTTCAACACAGGCGACTGAAGGCAACATAAAAACCTCGTCTGACTGAACGGAGAGCTCAACTTTAACAGTCTGAATACCTGCTTCAGAGTAACTGCGTGTCATGAAAGCTGTCAAAGCACCAGGCTTCACTCATCCGATATCATCTGATAAAGCATTTTTATAAAAAAAAAAAAAAATCTCTTAACAGTCCGACAGAACAGAAAGTAGATACCAGCTCTACAATCCACTCCGTCCTACCATGACGAAACAGTAGTCTTCATTTCAATCAGCTCACCAGGTCTACCGGCCCTTTCACTTCATGAGGACGAGTCCATTCGGTGCGCATTGCATGGGGGGGGAAACCTGTTCTAACCGATACGCGTGGAGCAAATTACTCTACTCGTGTTTACGTTTTAGCGGCTAATACATATAAAAATAATTCAAAACACGAATAAAAGTTTGATTTTATGGTTATTTCTTCTCATTTCGCCCTGTATTACGGTGTCGTTTCATTCACAAGTGACATCATTTTTCTGCACCCCTTCTCCGTCTCGCAATGGACTCGTCTCAAAACGGATCACTGGCACTGTAGGTGCTGTGGAGCACGCACACTCCAGATTTGGGAACCAATCAGAATGCGCGGCTCTCCCAACTAGTTGCCAAAGAAGTCGGAGTTTGTACATTATTTGCAGCCGCGTGTTTCTCATGATCCAATGAACTTGTCCGAAGAGCGGAAGTCGGCATTCTATTGGTCGAACCGTTACTATGAAGTACAAAACTGATGGAGAGAACAGAGTTCGGTTCGGAGGAAGTAATGATTTTAATACTATAATATGTAGCTAACATTAACATTAACAAATATACATTTTCACTCAAACACAAACTGACTTATGTATATATGTGTTGTGTCCAAATAAGTGAACTTACTCCAGGCATTATGCAAAAATGTAATCCTTGCTATCTCATGACAAAAACGTACCTGTGGAAACGGTTTTGCAACATGCGAAATACGTACCAATGAGTACATATCACTGCAGTTTCCAACAGAAAAGAACACTAGAGGCAGTAAAACAGCAAGCACTTGTAATCATTTTTGTACACAGTTATGATTACAGTTCCATATGTTTCTCTTTCTGGTGTTGTGCCGAATTCTGACCCCTGCCAGATTACCCCACTAGTTTTGGTAGGTTTAGGGTTAGGTGTGGGGGGAGGGGTTAGGATTAGACAATGATGTAAGGATTTCAACAAGAGGGGATAATAATTTGGTAGGGGGTCGAAAATGGACACAACACTGGCAGTGTTGCCAAGTCCACAGTTTTCCCGCAGAATTCGGCTACTTTAATACTGTTGAGTTGTTTTTCATGTCTGCAGGTTGAAGCGACCCCAATAATGTGATATTTAGCCCCTGGAATGTGAATTTTACCAGGGGAACCCCTCCAAAAAATGTGTATTTCACCCCCCGGAACTCGATTTTTACCGGTGGGCCCCCCTCAAAACGTGACTGGGCTAGCTTTGGGCTAGTTTTGAGTAGCAACTTTTATTTGCGGCTTTTTTGTGAAAACCTGCCAACCCTGAACGCTAGACGTAACAAGCTCAGTTGGCATGGAATTGGACTTAGGATGCTGAACCTTGGGTGTGAATCCTATGAAAATCATGACTCATGATGAAAGAGCTAAAAGATGAGAAAAACAACTACGACGGCATGCTTTTTTTTTGGGTCACATTCATTTTTGTTCATATGGGTAAGTTTAGGTGTAGTGCAGATGGTACGTAATTTTAAAACGTCACAGAGTATTATAGTTATAGCATCACTCAATTGATATTTCAAGTCAGAACTGCGTTGACGTACAAAACTAATGTCACAATAACGTACCAGATGTATGTTAATCGAAATTAAATCGACATCAAATGTCGTATTTCGCATCTTACAAAAAAGTTTCCACAGGTACGTTTTTTGTCATGAGATCACACTGAATCTTTTACTAACTGTTGCCTGTGCTTCAGGTTTTCTTCTGTATGTACATCTCATTAATGCAGGTTGGTGGGCTGCTTTAGGGACAGTTATTTTGTGGATAGCAATCTGTCGTCCTGTACGCCTCTTTCAGTCCCCTCTGTTCACATACGTGTGATCTATCCATCAAGAGGGAGAATGTCCCCCTATAGCCAGAGCGAAAAAAAGGATCACAATGTTTGCATCTCTTTAATGCAGGACAGGGAGGAACCTCCAGATGGCTCGTGCCTGACAAAGGCTGTCCTTGTCAACTGTGTCAAACTTGCTTAATTGTCACTGTCCATGCTTCAGTTCAGCATGAGCAGATGGATCCAAAACAATGACAAGCAACCGAACAGCCACAGTAATCCATAAAAAGCTGTGGGAAAATATTAATCACTTACACCCAATGCATAATGAACGAGTAATAAATGCCACAGGACCATGTAAATTACATCCATACGCGCTGTAAATTCAAGACTGATGCATTTATTTGAGGTCACCCTGTTTTTGAGACAGAGAATGTCTGGTCTGGACTAAAGTGTATTGCTAGCCGCCTCTGCAACGCCGGAGAAAGACACACGTGACTATGGGGATTTGAGCATCAGAAAAGTGTGTGTGCCTTAGAAACCTTAATGCACAACCAACTGCGGCTTGTTATTGGTCCATGCCTGTCCTCTTATTGGACAGTGAGCTAAATGCTAACAGTGTTTCTATGGTATGTCTGGAGGGGATTCAGATTTGGCTGATCCAAGATGTGCGAATTACAAAGGAAAAGATCTTGCCAACTATGTGCACGGCAACTTTAATTAATTACCAAAGTGAGTGTCTATGAACTAAGACATGGTGAATGCCAACATTAAAATCAAATGCTTGGTCCCGAAATATTAATTGTACCTTGATTGAATACATACCCGTGTAGTGTAGGATGAGTGATCAATATATTTCACCATATATTTCACCATATAAATGTTGAATGTGCTAAAAGTTTATCACTGTTTAGAAGTAGACTAACATATAGTTAGCCTTAAAGCCAACACACATGGAGATGTAAGCCTTAAAACGTTTAAATAATTTTATTTGCATATATTCGTATCATCAAAAGTTTCATCTTTAGCATTTGTAATGTCTGCTAGATTGTGTTTCACATTATATCAGCAAGATTTATTATTTTACACATTTGTTTATTTCGATTACTCAGTCGAAATACGTTTCCACATGTAGATTTGTGCATGTGAGCCCAAAAGGCAGGCATGACTAGCAGAAAGAGATTGTAATCTGCCTGACTACAAGACCCAGCTAAACGATGCTAAATCCTATTGAAAGAATGAGGCAATAAGAACATCCAGAGAAGTTTTAAAGGTACATCCATGACTTGTAGATTTGAGGACAATGAATGACATTTTGACGACATGCTAATACAGAAGTCGCCTGCTTGCTGGGTGACAATAGCCTGACTGTGCTGTTTCTGTATTGACTATATGTAGCCTTGAGCATCTCATATTTTATCTGTGACTGTAACAACTAGAGTGGAAAGTACAATTTCAGTTCAGATGCAAATAGGCGGCTTCATTGTTCCATATTTAACACAGACATAAGGGCGGCACTGAAGAGGCACACAAACCCAGAGCTGTTGTGTGACCAGTGGTGTGCATTATACATAATTCATAAAGGAGATGAAAGCTGAAAGAAGCAATATCATTGTTCCCCAGCTGATATCATGGAGGGAGAAATTAATTTCAATCCACTGTAAATTATACACAGTGAGAGCGATCACCTTTTCTGTTTTTTCTGCTGAGTTCATGAGAATCGAGCTGCTCTCTCTGTCACTGTCTCGCTGCCTGGAATAAGCCATAAGCTGTTTCTCTCAAAGCCAACTGAGAGAAAAGAACAGAACAACTAAAGATGTTTCTTTAAAGGAACAGTCCAGCTACAAATGTACCTTCTTTTATCATTTACTCCTTCATGTCATTCCAAACCCTTTGAACACAAAAGGAGAATTATACTGGTTGCTCTTTTCCATCCAGTTAGTTCCTCAGAGGAACTGAAGCTTTCAAAAATAATGAAAAAGTACTATAAAATAATCATAAAAGCAATCCATATGGTTTGTGCGTTATATTCGAAGCCTTCTGAAGTTATACGATAACATTACGTGACGAACAGGCCAAAGAGTGACTAGGATATTCTTCATAAATTACGATTTCGTGTTCCACCGAAGAAAAAAGTCATACAGGCAGTATTGCTGCAACCTCCATGACAAATACAGACCACATATGACTAACTCACAAAGCTCATTACAGACCGGACGCACATTATAGACACAGTAGTTCTTTATTATCGGATACACCTTCAAGCATGACTAGATATCAGTCTCTTTTATCCACAAGGCTGCACTAATGGGCGCACTCGGCAGAAGGAGTCATGTGTCTTGGATAATGTACGCTCTGATTCGAGTTAAACGATTAGGCATACTGTCTGGTATTTGTTCTCGCTTCTCATCCCGAATTGGCGGGACTTTCAGGGGTGCGAAAACGCATAAATCACCGGTATTGCCATGCTAGCGCGTGCGCAACAGAGCGGCCCCAAAAATGACAACGAAGTGTTAATGACTCTGCAAAAAAAAAAGAGCAGCAGCACACTGGCTTATTAGCTAGCAAAGGCAGAGACAGCCTCCCTCCCTCTCCATTTCTGGGTGGCAGGCAGTCTGCGCTCCTGTGATGTCATCCTGCAATGTGAGCATCCCACTTGGACTGATGCAATACTCCGGTGACACTCAGTAACAAGCAGTCAGCGTCTGCCAATCCCCGCCCCCATGCCCCCTTCCTCTGTCTCATTGTCTTTCTCTGTCATTCTCCACCTCTTGGCCACTTTTCTTACAGCGTTCTCAAGTTTTAATCAGCCTCTCTTTCACCTTTCTACCTTTCTCTCTCTATTTTCTCTCCTGGGTCTACTTTTCTTGTCATCCTTTTCTTTCCACACGCCTACTCCTCAGCCACCCTTCTCTCTGAACGGCCCTCTGGTTGTCATGGCATCAGGCACCATTGCTCAGCATTCTGCAGTTCAGCAGATAAAGGAAGGGCTGTTTAACTCTTGCCCGTCTGAGCCAGATCAGTCTGCAAGACGCAAAGATAGCATATCAGCAGGCGTTATCCACATACCCTAGACTAATTAACAGCTTACGATGATGATTAAACAGTCCTAAAACTAAATATCAGGGATGATAAGATGAACAAACAGAACATTAGAGGGTTGATCTGTGGTTTGAAGTTGCAAATAGGCCAGCCGCAGCGTCTGAAACCGCCACAATAAAACAAGCCCATTGTTTTATAGTACAACACCAGGGAAACCTGCTGGGCTCAACGGATATCTTTTGCATTCTGTCACGAGACTAAAGTGGTTAAACGAGGTCTGCAACTATGACAGCGTGACAACTTGAAAAGTGTGACAGATTAACCCTTTGTCATAATGGCAAGGCTGCACTTACAGAAGCCAAGTAATGAATGGACTCATCAAAAGATTAGAGGCTGAACCTGGGTGTGCCTCTTCAGACAGGACTCATAAGGTCTCATAATGTCTTACCTACATTACTTGACTAGCTCATACTTTTGTACTTTTTCTAGCAGTTCTGCTACTTTGTATTGTAACACTTCTCATGTAATGACCTTCTAAAAATGTATTTCCATAAGCCGCTTTGTACAAAAGCGCTTTCTAAATTAAATAAAAAATACAAAAAAATGTTAATGATTATAAAGTAGGAATTATAGTATATGTGCTTGTCTGTGTTAGTCTGAATAGTGCTCATCTCAGAACACCCCTTTGAGAAAACAATTAACTGTGTGGACAAAGATGTGTAGCTTATAATGTAATACATTTATAATTCAAGTATACTTCCATATGTTCAGTCAGTGACTGTCGATAGTGTAGAATATCATGACAGTTCATTAATTTGGTTTAACATGGTTTACTCACCCTCAAGCCATCCTAGGTGTGCATGTCTTTCTTCTTTCATACATTGGAGTTATATCAAAAAATGTCCTGGCTCTTCCAAGCTTTATAATGGCAGTGAATGGGTGCTGAGATTTTGAAGTCCAATAAAGTGCATCCATCCATTATAAAAAGTACTCCTCATGGCTCCAGGGTTAATAAAGTCATCATGCGGTGAACGGATGCATTTGTGTAAGAAAAATATCCATATTTAAAACTTTAGAAGCGGTTATCTTTAGTTTTCGCTAAATGTTGTATGCGCGTTAATGAGAAAGTAGCATTCCAGCGAATGATGCAGGATGTAGGCGAACGCGGTGCTGAATGCGGAAATGACGAACAGTGTAGAGAGCAAAACAAAACACTGGACAAGAATTAGAAGTGCAAAATGAGGATTTGTAAAGAAAAAATGTTGGATTTTGATATAAGTCAAGAGAAGACTGTTTTTTCTTTGTTGTAAACAAAACTTGGTTCTTACGAGACTAGCATATTCTTACTGGAGCTTATGCTACACCTACATCCTACAGTACATCATCCGCTGGAACGCTACTCTCACGCAAACACACATTCGAAATTAGTGGGAGCTAGAGATAATGGTTTATAAAGTTTTAAATATGGAAACTTTGCTTACACAAATGCATCGATTCGCTTCAGAAGGCCTTTATTAACCCCAGGAGCCATTTGAAGCACTTTTTATGATGGATGGATGCACTTGATCAGACTTCAAAATCAGCCATTCACTGTTATTACAAAGCTTGGAAGAGCCTGGACATTTTTTAATATAACTCTGATTATATACTTCTAAAAGGAAAAAAGTCATATACACCTAGGATGGCTTGAGGGTGAGTAAATCAGGGGGCAATCTTCATTTTTGGCTGAAATATCTCTTTAAGAAACAATGATTTTGATTTCTATTTGATACCTAAAGTTTTTTAATAGTTTTGAAAATAAATAAATGGAGCAGAAAGAATTCTTCAATAAGTCCATTCGTTACATTTAAAAGTCTGTTGTTAAGACTGTGATTTTGGTAACACTTTACAATAAGATTCCATATGTTAACTGTTAGCTACATTAGTTAAAAAGAAGATTTCTTAAAATCAAAAGTTGTACGTCTCAATATTTTCCTGAGCTAAAGTGACTGAACTAAACACTGAACTTAGGTTAACAAAGATGAATGCATATGGGAATGCAGTTTGTTCATCCACTTTTGGGAAATAATCATTATATTTTAAGAGTTTCATTTTGCTTGGCCACAATGCAAAGTAAATAAGTAGCTGCAGCTGGCCATATAAAACATCAACTTTAAGACAAAGCAGAGGCCACTGCCAGACAATTGCATCAGTAAATGAACATCCATGTTGTAAGCATCAATCCTGTTATGGATAGCACTAACTATATTTACCAGTGCCTGCATTTACACCAATCACGTAGGGCTATGGGCTAACTTTATTTACATAATTATACATACATAAATATTAAACTTTAGTTATATAATAATATTCATAAGAAAAGTTGAACCTTTATAATTTAATGCCCAATCCCCCATACACATACGTTACATGTTCCCACACCAGTCTTAGCATTTGTCTTTTACTTTCTTTTTGACATGCATCAGACTAGTAGGCAATGTACACCATGACTCAACAACTTGACATCCATATATATCCATCTGTATGATCTGGATGAAACCTATTCTGTGATGTGTAGTACTAGTATAACTTTGATCTCTTCTGAAACTTTTGTTATCACTTCCAGAACTTTATATATGAACTGTTAATGTATTAAATGTGAATCCAAAGGGATTACACAACTTCAGGACCCTTCAGTGTAACTTCAAGGTTGTATCCCATCCCTTGATTGTAAGAAGTATTAAAGTTCTGTGCATAATTAATTTCGTCTGATAAGTCTGAGAGTTCCGATGAGATTTCATGCTGAAGTGAACAAACTATCCAATAAACCCCCAGCTCTTAGTTACAATTATAACCAGCACCTGATGCCTGTCTCATCCCTTGATAGAAGACTGAACTCAGTGACACGCATGTCATTGTATCAACTGCTGATTGCCTTCAACTCCCACGGTTGTGGTTGCTAGGCATTTGAATCACATCCAAACAAAGAATGGAAAGATGCAAATGAGACTCTCATCCTTGTTTGAAACCACAGAAAGATAAAATAAAAACAATTCAGCGCTGTCATCAAGCACAACCGAAAACTTCGTTTAACAACAAAACACAGTGCTGGGAATTAACAAACTTTTTTTCTGGTTCTTAGTATGCATTTAACATGTATCTTTTGCAAACTGTGCACATGAATCAACATCATAAGCAACAAAGTGTGCATTCAGTGTATACACTTCATCAGAGTCAGTAGCCATTGACAGAACAGCAGCTGACCCAGTCCTAGCCTGCAGAGGGGATCTGTTTCTGTACAAGCAAAACACCATCACACCGAGGGAGCTTCGAGGCCAAACAGCCCGTGCGTAACGGTTGTGCTATTGGCACGTTTGGAGATGGGAGTGTGTAATTGTTTAAGGAACTTGGAAATTGGAGCCAGGTGGATGCACAATGATTCCATGTAGTTCATAAACATGCTCTTGTGTTTGTGTTTCTCTCTTACACGCATGTACTGTAGTACACACACAAGTTCAGAGATTTTTTGCATAGTATGCAAATCCAGACTTCAACACCACTACAGAAAATGGAGCACTTTTGGTTAAAAGTAGAATGTTATTAAAATGACCCACAGTGAAATAGTTTACGAGCTGATACAATGAATAACAAGCATGAAAGAATGATGTAGGGCAAAAGCAAAGCATGGTTGCTGCTGGCTCAGCAGAATACTGATTTACAAATCTGATTTCTTTACCTTAGGGGAATATTCACGAACAAGCGCCAGTGTGAGTTTGTTAAAGTATGTTTGTAAAGCATGGCAAGGTTTTATTTGTTTATGAAAAAAGCATTCAATGTTGCATTAAATGTATTTTTAAGAAGTACAGTTGAGGTCAAAAGTTTACATCCCCCTTTCAGAATCATTAAAATGTTAATTATTTTACCAAAATAAGCAGGATCATACAAAATGCATGTTATTGTTTTTTTTAGTACTGAACTGAATAAGATATTTCACATACAGTTTACATACAGTCCACAAGAGAAATGACCTGGTTCAAAACTTTACATCCCATTACATGATTCTTAATACTATCTTGTTACCTGAATGATCCACAGCTGTGTTTTTTGGTCTAGTGATAATTGTTTATGAGTCCTGAACTGTTAAACTGCCTGCTGTCCTGCAGAAAAATCTTTCAGGTGCCACAAATTCTTTGGTTTTCCAGCATTTTTGTGTATTTGAACCCTTTCCAACAATGACTGTTTGATTTTGAGATCCATCTTTTCATACTGAGGACAACTGAGGGACTCTGTAATGCAACTATTACAGAAGGTTCACCGATGCTCCAAAAGGAAAAAAAAAACATGCATTTAGAGCAGGGGGTGAAAACTTTTAAACAGAATGTAGAATTTTCTTATTTTGTCTAAATATCATATTTTTTCATGGCTACAGAAGGCTACAGAAGACAGTTGTTTCCCAAAAGACAAAATATGTTAAATTTACCCTGATCTTCAAATTCAAAACGTTTTCACCCCCCGCCACTTAATGCATCGTGTTTTCTTCTGAAGCATCAGTGAGCATTTGACTAAAGGAGCAGTTTAACTAAAGGACAAACAAGGGACTCATGAACAACTATCACTAAATAAAAATAAAACAGCTGTGGATCATTCAGGTAACAACACAGTATTAAGAATCAAGAGGATGTAAACTTTTGAACCTTGTCATTTTTATAAATTCAACTATTATTTTCTCTTGTGGACTATATGTAAACATATTTTATGTGAAATACCTTATTAAGGTCAGTACTAAATAAACAATAACATGGATTTTGTATGATCCCTCTTATTTTGGTAAAATAATTAACATTTTGTAATGATTCTGAAAGGGGAATGTAAATTTTTGACCTCAACTGTCGGTTTCAACCGCTTAACAGCGAAAGAGGAAAAGAAGCCAAATGAAGAGAACATGAGTGAGGACAAGTGGATAGAGTGAGATACGTGAAATGAAGTAAAGAGTCTGAAGTGGCAGGCTGGATAGAAAAGCACAGAAACATCCTTTGTGTTCTTAATGTTTCAATGCAACTCAAGGGTCCAAAGGGAAAAAGGAAAGAGTTGATGACAGAAGTGTAAACTGAGGATGAAGCAAGTGACTAACTGTGCATTTGAAACACTTTCTGACAAGCAGAAGGAAAAGATTACTACTTTATATTCAACATTGTGAGAGTAAAGACATTTATAATGTTACAAATGATTTCTGTTTCATCTGTTTTCATTTTGAACTTCCTATTCATCAAAAAATCCATGAAAAACAGCACAGTTTCAACAAAAATATTAAGCAGGAATACAGGAATATTACTGTAAATACAAACTGTAATAACATTTCACAATATTCCCGTATTTTTGCTCAAATAAATAATTGGTGCACGTAAGAAACACATAAAAAACCCAAACCTTTTAATGATATTGGACCCTACTATAACTGGCAATGTTTCAGTGATTTTCAGTGAACTGAAACATTTACTGTGCCAGGTCAGTTTGACCGCATGCAACTATCTGACCACGCGTATGCAATCATAGGTCACAACTCTCTCCTCCGATGAAATATATTTGTTATCCAGGTCCAGGAAAGCAGAGTGATTTAGCCTACTTGTGATCGCTAGATTGAATTATCCTAAACGAAAAAGGGGAATGGAAAACGACAAATTATAGAATAAAGGGTTCGCTTATGTGCATGGACACAGTTATTGTGGTCAAAAGACAAGCAGTCTTTTGCTTACACATCTTACTGAGGACAAATGACATTATGTGTCTAAAATTGAGAAAAACACTCTAATATGCTTTGCAAAATTAATTACAAACACAGAGCAGCTGTGAGACATGAGTTTTGTTGAATGTTCCCAAAACTGCTGTGGGAACTCTTGAAGTCTACCTCACATGAACTAGTAGATAAAGAGCAGAAGTATATCATATTAGATTCACTTCTGCATTTAATCAAATTGTGAGGTTTTTTATGAGATGTGTAATGTTAAGTGTAACTATCTATAATGAATCTGTCTTTGGACAAAATAGAAAAAAGACCCTCTTGACCAAATAAAGGAGATGAAACAAAAGAGCAACCAAAGCAGTAGGCCAAGAAATGCTTCCAGTAGTAGGTTGCATATCAATGTGTTGTTTTGATTTGACTGTAAATTGCAGAACTAGTAAGTTGTAGTTAATTTAGCTTGACCCCTCAGTCTTTTTCTCTTTCGAGAGTTACGGGGAATTGGTGCAATGACATCACCTCAGAGCATGACAACTGACACCGCAGCTCTCATTGACCCAGTGCACTCTCGGCTTTGTTGACTGAGCAGCCAATCATTAGAGCACATCGTCAATTATTCAAGGTAGTGCCATGTCACTTATCCTCTCTGATGAAGACGAATGGGGCTGTGGCTATGGTACGAGATGACACTGGGGTCTGCTGAGGCCTGACATCAACTGCTAAAGAGACCTATTCATGCGCTGAGAATTTTTAAGTGTCCTTTGTGATTTGGCAATAAAGAAAAGCCAAGCATGATGCGGTATGAGATATACAGTGTCTGGACCTTTTGCAAATAAACAAACAGACCAACAAACCTCCTGAAGTACAGGATCTGGCATTTACATGTCAAAACATCATGTAAATTATTTTGAAATAATCTGCATAAATATCTGCTAGATGGTGTGTTAGCTGGTCTATGATTATCCTAGCCTCTTTATTAGCTTAAAAGACTTCAGCCAGGCAAGGCAAAGCAACGTCTTAATGACATTTCATTAGAGGTACAATAGCCATCTTTGTACCTTGTTTATTTCTTAAAAGTATACTGGATGGCTATATGACCACAAGTAGGTGTGATTCTTTAGGGTCTTTATGAAATGCCTGCTAAATACTGTGCTTGGGTTAAAATTCCTCAGTGGTCATGTAAAAAAGCACCCTTTCACCTTGTCAGAAACAGCTGTTCACAGCTACCTGTTTTGGTGCATGTCTCTTTAAATGATATATATTTTCAAAATAATTAATAAATTAACAAAACGAAAGAAAAAAAACGGTGCAACAAGCGGCAGCCTATATGCAGAATTTAGTTTAATTTTTGTGATGTGCTTTTGAGAAAGCGGCATCCTGTTTGTTTCCTTTATTTTACAAAAGCACAATGTGAATGTACACAAATAAAATAAATATTAAAAATAGTTTCGAATGATTTCTTACTTTTATATGACCACAAACAGAGGAGTATTGTAAGTTGCTTTCACTTTTATAAGGGGAAAAAAAAAAAAAAAAATCAAGTGATCATGCAGATGCCTATAGCGCGCAGTTAAGCATTACTAACTTGACAACGCAGCCTGTTCATTGTCATAATAATACACAGTCAGCCAAACATATTGGAAAACCACACTATTTTACTTCCCCTCACTCCACAACAAATCATTTAAATTTAAAGATAGAACAGAACTAAGAAAAAACAAGAATGAAAATATAAGCTACACGCCAAAACGAATTAATGTAAAATTTTGTACTTTTTGTACAAAATGAATACATTTTAACTTGCAACGTACTAAAGGAATATCAAATTAAGATTTGTACATTTGAAAGGTAACTCGTATTTTTCTTACCATATATGAAATAATATTAGATACAATTTAATAACATAAATATGATTTAATGCGCTTTTGACCTAAAGAGAAACGGTGCTTTAACGTGAGCAACACCACGAACATGGATGCTGCCTATAGACTAATTCTGTCATGTGACACCACATTTATTTGCTGTAAAGTGTTTGCAAAAATTTTTTTGCCATTTGAACTATTGATATAGAATTTATGCGCTAAAGTTAAACAGAAAAAGATGAGAAATTTTATTGATAAATGGCATTTCCATCACTATATTGGTACACATTTTGAAGCGCTAAATATTTTTTTTGCAAAAAATCCTTGGATGGAAACCTGGCTACTGTAGGGTTGTTGCACTCACACTGCTAAGACACATTAATATGCAGACACTATGTAAAAATTAATTTTGCATCCGATATCCCTTTTAAAGGTACTATTTTCCTAACTTTTTGTTGATCAAAGAATCCTGAAAAAATGAATCAAGGTTTCCCCAAAAGTACTAGGAGTGGAATAAGCATTTGGTTTTAATTTGAACATTTGAAGGCAAAAAAGTTGTACAATTTAAACTAAAGATGGAAACTTAAGAGAAATCAGTGAACTGATACTATAATAACACCTTATAAGTCTTTATAATGTTGAGAAAAATCTGAGAAGTGAAACAGAAGGACTTTAAGATCTACTAAGAGGGTATGTGAGTGTAAGCTCGGGTGTTCAGGCTTGTAGATGTGGTTAGCCATAATGGGATTAATGGAGGAAAATCTGTGTGAATTAATCTGGCCTAACGGAGAAGCTGAAAGATGCACTGTGTTCCTCGTCCAGCTGTCTGTCTGACTCCACACTCTTCAATCCATTGAATCCTCTTCCAGTAGGTGTGAGTCAGGAACCGAGTGGCAATGACTCAAATGACTTCTGTATAGCCTAACTATAGACGGTTTATGATTGATACACAATTTCAGTTTGAATTTGAATGAAATGAATTCTGAATAAATAAAAGCATGAACTTTAAAAAAACAAAAAAACAAACAAACAATAAAATGCACTGCTACTACAGTTGCTGCGATATTACCTGAACTAATTTTATACTTTCCCCTCCATTTTATAGTTTTGATTTAACACTGAAAATTATCTGGGTCAAGGCTTTTTCTTTGGCCACGTACTGTACATATGCTTATGCATGTATGGCTGGACGCAAAAATACCACACCCTACCTTGGGAGCTCTCGTCTGGTGAGATGGCCTACAGTGTCATCTGCTCTCTGCCCAGTGGGTATGAACAACCAGCATCTGCTGCATGTTAAACATTCACATGCACGCTCATGCACATAAGCACGCACACACACAAACACATTGCTAAACTACCGAGAATACAACTTTCAGCTCAAATCCCAACGTTTGGTTCCAATCCATCCTCTTAACAGTTTTTTAATCACACCAGGTGGAACTATATTCAAAAGCAGCACATTCTGGGATGCAATTCCTAATAAATCCTGTCAAATATATTTAGTTGATTCATTTAACTTACTAATTTAACTTACAATCCTATGGAAGCCTGTTTTCGCCACTTAATAAATAATAAAAAAGGTAATTGTGACTTTTTAAAACACAATTCTGACTTTTTTTCTAGCAATTGCGAGTTTGCATCTCACAATTCTGACTTTTTTTCTCAGAATTGCATGATACAAACTCTTAATTCAGATTTTTTTCTCAGAAATGAGATATAAACTTGCAAAGTTCAGTCAACTCAAAAAGTTTATTCAACTTGAAATGTTAAATTATAGTAAGTGACAACTTAGATATTTGAGTTGAATCAACTTAAAATTTTAAGGCAGCTGGGTTACTTACCCATCTGTTAAGTTTAGCAAACACAAATATCTAAGTTGTTACTTACTACAACTTAACATTTCAAGTTGACTAAACTTATTTTAGTTGACTGAACTTAAAGTTTTAAGGCAGCAGGGTAACAAATTATTTTAAGCTGACTCAACAAATTGTGTTTTTTATTTTTTACAGTGTAGGTACTTGTATATAAAATTTGTAGATGAAACTGTAACAAATCCACTCGATTTAATTGATAGTGTTTTTGGCAAAAATACTATGCATTAATATATAACTGAGGCTGACATCAATGGCCTAACTGCAAAATAGTTGAAGGACAGTTTAAAGAATGGTCTACTTTTAACTTAGAAACAGCATTCAGCACCTGATTTAGATTAGGGTACAGATCATGGAATAAGAGAGACACGGAGGATTCCAAGTGCTTACAAAGCAAGCGGATAAGGCTGCCATACAGCGTATCTGCCAGGAGAACAAGGACTTGAATATTACTGAAAAATAGGAGTGACGCAGACATCTGGAGAGTTGCTGACTTGAACGCTAAACAAGGACCAGCTCACCAACGTAACTGATATTGGTGGTAAATCCTAAGTACAATTTGTAAAAACTGTTTTAGACAGATGAATTAAGACAAAATGGCAGAACATGGAGGGGGAACCTTTTGCAGCAGCTCTTGGATTAAAATCCTTAACAATTTAAAGGGATAGTTCACCTAAAAAAGAAAATTCTGTCATTAATTACTCACTCTCATGTCATTCCAAACCTGTAAGACCTTCGTTCATCTTCTGAACACAAATTAAGATATTTTACGATGAAATCCGAGAGCTTTCTGAACCTACGTAGACAGCAACCCAACTGAAACACTCAAGGCCCAGAAAGGTAGTAAGGAGGGACATCATTAAAAAAGTGCATGTGACATCAGTAGTTCAACCTTAATTTTATGAAGCGACAAGTAGTACACGGTAGTACCGTTCCTGTCTATGCATGGTCAGAAAGCTCTTGGATTTAATCAAAAATATCTTAAATTGTGTTCTGAAAATGAACATAGGTCTTACAGGTTTGAAATGACATGAAGGTGAGTAATTGAGTGTGTGCGACGAACAACCGTATAAGTCCAAAAAAACAAAAAATGAGATTACCATGTGACATTAATTGTATGTGTGAACTTTGTATACAGAAACAGTTTGGGGATATTTTCGCGCGACCAAGAGTCCGCATTTTAAACGTTAAAATAGCGTCACGCGGAAAAACCGTTTATGTCCACAAAGAAGAATGGAGATGCCGCTTGCTGTCATGTCCGCTTCGGACATTAAAAGGCAAAACCTCGGCAAAAAAAAGAGAGCCGACATGACCAAATGGAAGGACAGAGTAAGGAAGGCTTTGAGGGATGCTGGAAAACCATATTTGACTCGAAGAGGAGAACAAAAACCAGGGAAAAATCCACCCAAACTGCTGAGTGGAAGAACCGTATATGTGATGTGATCTCTCTCTCTCTCTCTCTCTCTCTGAACGCGCTAAACACCGCATAAACAGTTAACCTATCAAAATAAACCACATACCATATATAATAAAGCTGTATTCTTTCATATTTCCCGCCAGTCCTGTGTAAAGTACGGCAAGCAGAGTTTATTTGTTTATATATTTATTTATATCGTGAGATGGCGGAGCGCGAGAACAGTTTGAAGTAGTATATACACAGGTGCGCTGCGCCAGCTTTTCTAAATAAACGACAAGGTCCACTGTTGGAGCTATCTAAACATACAAGAAGTGATCAAAGATATCCTATCTGACTAACTTGTTACAGTTATATTTGCGTGTAGCCTAGCCTACTGGGCGTCTACTATAGATCAGTCATGAATAGGTCGAAATGAAAGTTGAGAAAATTATGATATATCTTGTATACCTTATGATATGTTGAATAATATTTAGCTATGATGTATGTCTGCATTGTATTTATTGTTTTTATTTATTTATTTATTTATTGTTTTTTGTTAATAACTCATTGTTATTGCCTGTACTGTAAGAATGTCTATGTATTATACATTGTTCATACTGTATTGTCTGTTTTTAAATAATAATAATAATAATAATAATAATAAACTAGAAATAAATGCTTAATATTAACCTGAAGTTTCTGTTACTGTATTAAAACTAAGATAAAGGAATCAGATCTTTAGCGGTTTAAAGTGATATGATGAACTGGAGTTATACTGTTATTCCACACTAACTGGACATATACCGTTCTTCCACATTTCAGAAATATAAATCACAATAACTTTTGATTTTTAATACTGACACTGAAAAATGTTATCTCCTTAGAATTGAGAAGCTTTTGTTGTCTATTTTCAAGTAAAATAAAAATATATAATATAATGTTCACAATCCAAATGAAAAAAATCTTATTACTCAAAATTTGAAAATATGGACTTGTATGGTTCTTCGTCTCAAGGCCTCAATTGATAACAGTAAGTAATTGTAATTTTCATTTTTGGGTGAACTAACCCTTTAAGGCACTGTTTAAATTTAAGACATTATAGTCAACTGCAACTTCCCAAAGATAAAAAATAAATATTTTTGGCTTTGCATTCAAAATTCACAGAATGGTGCTTGTGTATGGGTTAAAAGGTGGTTGGTTCAAAATTTTGAACCTTTGGATTATAACCAGCATAGTTCATGGCTAACCTAATTAGACAGTCTACTGAGCATGCTGATGCTGATGACACTCACAGTTCTTGAATTTGCACTCAGAGAGATTTTAATTTGAGCAATGCTGAACTAAATGGGAGGGAACATTGCTTAGACCCACTCCATTTTTTAGGGCATCCATCAGAAAGACGAGCCAGCAGGGTCTCCTCCTCATCTGTCTGTGTTTCTGTCCCAATGACCCCCCTTCTCCATGACCCACTCTTTAACCCATTCCCCCTATCGTCACCCCATCAAAAGAGCTTGTGCGCTCAGAGGCTCCAAATCAGCCATCACACATGACAATTATGCAGAAGTGACATCTCTCACTGTGACATTAGCCAGATGTACAAGTATCTAGAATCTCAAAAGTGAGTGGGGCAGTGACATCAGGGCAATGAGGGGGCGATACAATTAAACTAAAAAAGTATTTGTAGTAGTAGTAGTAATATCTGAAACAGATATTAACCGAGACCAAAGTCTATGACTGAAGCCTGGGTTAAATCTTATTACAGTAATACACTTAAGCAGTCATGCACACATCAAGTCATCTGCGCATCAAAGAAAAGGTCAAACATCCCTTTTGATGGAAATGATGAGGATCACATACGTGGTTTAACACATTACGTCAGCAGATCTTTGAGTTTGCCAATGTGCAGAATGGCACGTAGCATTTATTCTAAGCCAAATAAAATTTTATGAGGCGCAACTTTGTATCACAGAGCCAGAGGCGCATACAAGGAATTTTGAAATAGGACTATTATACATAGTGATTGATCAGTTTATGAGAAATCCCGAGGTCAGTAGAAGTAGCACTTCTTCAAAATTGCCATTGGAAAGCCGTAACAACTATATTTGGCTTATCGCTCGGACACAGGACACGATTTGGTCCAACAATAGCATCATTATTTACACCCAGATGGAGAGGCCAATTGATAGGCGGAGGTGGATTTATGCTGTGAGCGTGAGGAGGGTTGACCTACACCCCTGACCTTCTCTCATCTGTCCCTGAGAGGGGGATTGATGTCTGGATGCACTAGGCCAACAATGGCAGACCTAGACACAGGAAGAGAGCCTCTGGGGGAGGGTGAAAGGAGAATGAGGTTCATCAGTGACAGCTGAGAAGGAAATGACCTACGCCTTAGTGTGGTGATGTCTTTGTATTATTTCAAATCATCCATCATGGGCTATTGTAACCTGCAAAGAGTATGATACCAGCAAAAGGTTATGAAGTCTTTAGGATAAAGCATAAAGAACTTTTCACCACTGCAATGCATCATAATGCACATTTTTCTTGAGAGCACATAAGAATGTTTCAACTGTTTGCGTCGATGCAATCAATGTCAATGGAGTCCAAATTCTGAAATGGAAAAAAAACCACTGAGACATTTTTTACAATTTTTGGTGGTCTATCCCTTTAACAACAGTGGTTGGTTAGGAAAGTGTTTATGTAGCGAGTCTCCAGGCTCAGAAGAAGAAGCGGAGAAACAAGCCCCATGGATCAGACCATTAGATGATGCTGTCAGTCACTGGTTGTCTAACTGACAGCAAATAACCTCCTGTGGCCTGAAATGGATCTACTCGCTTTCCTCAACTCATCCAACAGTCAACTGCTGCAATAAAACCCACAGTCCATGAAAGATAGCTTCTGCTGAAGAATCCCCATCATCCCTCTCTCACCGCTTTGCCTGACATCTCAAGCTTTCCACTGGGCTCACCAACGATATCTCCATTCTCATCCGTTCATCCATCCATAGTCGACTGCGTCCTAACACGATCATCTGGGTGACTCTAAATCGAAGGAACCCTCTCGACAATTCCATTCCTGCATAAGAAATTTGGGTATTTTAAGATCTAGACGTCTCCTTTTTGACTGAACCTGGTAAATCTCTTGGGTCACTGCAGCTGCTGATATGCCCACTCGGCTGTCTTGATGGACAATCCCATCTTTCTCTGTAACAGCCGCAGTAATCCACCCAATCAAACACATACAATGGAGGCCTAGGGTCAATAATGCAAATCCGACAGAGCTTGCACCAACCAAACACTGAAAACATTCAGATTGTAGCTATATTTGATTAAACTCAAACGCCGAAAGCCTGCTGATAACTGGGGTGACTGTGGTGTGAGTTCTTCTGAAAGAAAAACACGCACTTTGAATGGTGAATGCAATTTGGATTAAGGAGAGAAAGACATACTGGACAAAGGTAATAAAGAATTTTTATTTCTCAAGGCATGGCGTTTTTTTAGATTCACATGAACTGACTTATTACATCTGCTTTGGTATATTGTGACAGTGGCTCTTCCATCATTGTTGCCTTGGAAACTTTGGTGCAGACTAAAACCAAATGCTAGAGCAGCAGATTTGGCAGTGTGGGAGAAACCAGTTCTGCTTTGTCATCACTGCCATAATTTTCTTTGCAGCGCTGCAAAAAGTAATCCATTTCTTTGCATTTCAGCCATCTGTTCCAGAAAGCGTAGAGACAACGCTGGCTTCTCACGGTACATCGACGTTTCCCACACCTCATTGTTATCTAGAGGGGTTTTACAATTTTTTTTAAGGTAACATATAACAAAAATCTGACTTTTCCTGTGTTTAAGTGCTATAATCACAGTTAAACCAGAAAACGTGAAAAATAACAACCCAGCAATTTTTTTTTTGGTAAGCCTTTCACTGCAAGCTTTTGAAAAAACAACGTGTTAGATTTCGCTCCCCCTGTGACATATAGACAGGGGATATTATTATAATATTGCCGCCCCTTAATCTGCACGTTTCCACCCACGGTGCCGCCATTGTATTTTCGCAAGCGACAACTACGTACCAGTTGTAATGCCTTGGCAAATGTTTGAGCAAAGCATGCTGACAGTTCTGTCTTTGGCTGCACAGATGAGCACAGAACACTATTTAGAGTCCCAGCCTCAGAGGAGACAAGAGAGCAGTGGATTTATTGATTTATTTACTGTATATTACTCCGCTGCCACACAGATCTAATATAAACATATGATTTCCTTCCCAGCTGTTTACCTTCACAGACATAACTGTTTTTATAACTCATATGTTTTAATATAAACCTGTGTATTTGACAGTTTAAGCGCAATAAGACTTGAAAGAGAACTTAGTTTAGTACTCACATGCCGTGTGACAGTCGCTTTCTGTGCACGTGCTTCAGATGTGCGTGCTCACAAAACCCTATTATCAGAAGTTTAAACTAATGTGGTTTAAAACGCACAATTTCTATAAACAAAAAGTTTATAAATTGTATTATTTTTTATCAAAATAACCGATCGTTACACTAGATAAGACTATTGTTCCTCGGCTGGGATCATTTACAACTGCATTTGGAATCGTTTGAAGCCGCATTTAAACTGCATTCAAAATAGGGGCACCATATCAGTCCATTATATGGGGGAAAATGCTGAACTGTTTTCCTCAAAAAACATAACTTCTTGATGACTGAAGAAAGAAAGACATGAACATCGTGGATGACAAGAGGGTGAGTAAATTATTTGTAAATTGTTGTTCTGGAAGTGGAGCTCTCCTTTAAGATATTGCATTTAATCAAATTTTTCTTTCATGCTCCATCAAACTCTCTGACAGACCCTAGTTAAAATGTATACGTTTCATTGATATATTTGATTGACCGTGTTTTCAGCTCTGTTTTAAATCTGATACTTAACCTTGACCAACATCACAGATTTTTTTTTTCTCACAGAAAGAAAATATGTCAGTCTGACCTCTATATTTTTGGTTGTCACACTCTGAGTTAAAACTGGTTTGAGTTTCAGTTCACAGTTCAAGTCAAGCCGTAAGCTCAAAGCAATCAAAACACAAGCAGTTCCTGCAACAAAATCCAACACAGAGCACCAATAGAAAAAGGATGCATATTTTAAACACACAATGCAAGTTGGGAATCTTTCATGGGGATATTTCAATCAAGGCGAAGTTGCTTCCAAACTCACTTTTCTCTAATTTATGCTCTACACATCAAACTCAGCTCAGTCTTCATTGTCTCCCACAACACTGCTGGGTGGAAAGCATCCCATGTCTCTTCCTGACCTCATTCATACCTTTGCACGAATGTAGGAGTAACCAAACTTAGGTGTGCATCCTTCATACCTAGTAGAGTTAATTAGCATTTCTCGTCTCGCCTAAAGTCCAAAGATACCTAGAAAAGCAGACGGGACTGGAAAAAATATCATGCATCATGTGAGCCTACTTCATTGTTTCTCTTTGGCATTAATTTACACCAGTTTCACCCACATGACAGGCCAATTCAATGAGATATTTCTACAGGGACCCATTTCAAATTACACTATCCAATAAGAATTGTTGCATTTGAGCCTGGAGGACAAAGTGACTGACATCAGAATGTAAATACAGCATTGATTTTTTAGACTCAACTATGGCCCTTATATAGAGCACGCACACATACGGACATCAGAGCCTGGCTGACATTTCATGCTATTCGATCCAGGGATCCAGAGAATGAAAGCCTGAATGAGGGCTGAGATTCAAACAGAGAGAAAAGCAAGTTGAAAGCAGTAAACCTTGGGCACACACGAACAACATCGTTTGACGGTTTATTTGATGATGAGCTGTGAGTCTTCCAGGACACACTGTGTGTGTGTGTGTGTGTCTGTGTGAGTATGAGTGTCTTTGGGACTGCAAAGTAGGTATTGAACACGGAAAAACATCTTTCTGTTCTTTAATATCCTTTGGTTTTGCTACTCTGATCCAGCAAGCATAAGACGTCTTATATTTTTCTTTGCGTGAAGAATGTAAAGAAAAAAATGTTCTATTACAAAGAATCCTTCTGTACTCTGTACTTCTGTTCAGTGGAACAGTTCCATAGGTTCTTCATGGAACCAAAGAACCTATTTTTAAGAGCAGAATAAACCTACACTGTAAAAAATAAAAAAAACACAATTTGTTGAGTCAGCTTAAAATAATTTGTTACCCTGCTGCCTTAAAAATTTTAAGTTCAGTCAACTAAAATAAGTTTTGTCAACTTAAAATGTTAAGCTGTACTAAGGAACAACTTAGATATTTGTGTCTGCTAAACTTAACAGATGGGTAAGTAACCCAGTTGCCTTAAAATTTTAAGTTGATTCAACTCAAATATCTAAGTTGTCACTTAGTATAATTTAACATTTCAAGTTGAATAAACTTTTTTTTTTCAGTTGACTGAACTCAAAATTTTAAGGCAGCCAGGTTACAAATTATTTTAAGTTGACTCAACAAATTGTTTTTTACAGTGTAGGTAGTGCTGGTTCAAAAGGAGTACCTAAATCATATTTACACTCAGGGATTGAAAGACATTACATACATCGAGCACTGTGTTGATGGAGTTTCCCTTCACCAAAATGCCATGTAAACAATCCATGTGACAAAAGCTGAGGGTTATCACGAGCTGCAGAACACAGAAGAACAATACATCAGCCATCATTGACATTTTGCTATCAGATCAGATGAATGACCTCAAGCTGTTCTGAGGATGAAAACACTCATCCTGCCATCCAGGTTCCATGAGGGTAATTGGTGCTTCAGTTCTGTAAGGTGTGAGAAAGCAGGCCCTGATGATGTCTCATCACATGCTCCGCAGACATGTGCAGGGCAGCTGACGCCTGCTTTCATACACTTTTTAACCTCTCAGTGTCGGTTTTGTGGTTCATGTCTGCTACAAAACAAGCATCGCATTGGAAATCCTGATTTTAGTCAGTGCTTGCCATTTGCATTCAATATTCATCAGAATGTCAGTGAACACACTGTGGGTGGTCTGTGGTCGTATCGCTTGACGGTATCGCTGATCTTTGGATTGCTTTGGTTTCAAGCATAATTCCAAAACTTGTGAATTATGACGTGTATGTCAGGATGTTGTTTGCTGATGTTGTGAAACTCAAGATATTCCATACAGACTGGTTTTAGGCCTTAGTGTATATAGTGGCATCTGATATGCTATCAGGTGGACCACAGGCATTCAAAATGGGAAATAACCTCATCAATATAGGCTATAAAGACTGGCTGTTGCCTTGACCCCAGTGTGGACTCACTAATCATGTCGGATTGTCCTGCAACCAGATGATAACATTTGTTAATGACAGCTGAGTAACTGAGTACTCAGCAATAACAATGACACTATACATAGGAACAAGACATTAGATCGAATAAACTGGGGTCTCTAAAACCATTCTATTGGCTGAACTAATGCTGTCACAGCTGGTCATGATGTCAATAAAAAAAATAAAAAAAATTATATATATATATATGCACACTATACAATTCAATCTAATACAATACACAAAATAGAAATGAGTTTAAGTAAAAATAAGTAAATAAATAGATACTGTCAGAAAAAAATTAGAGTACAATTAAACTAAACACAATACAATACAAATAAAATACAAGTAAATGCAGTAGAAACTTAGTAAAAGTAAAAACAATTAAAATGTATCAAATTCAAATTAAAGTACAATTAAACTAAATTTATGTACAATACCAATTAAATAGAAAATAAAATAATTAAATAATAAAAACTGTTAAGTAGCGCTATCATAATTGTGAGATAAATAAATGCATAATATAAAGTAAAATTAAAGTACAATTAAACTAAATATGCTACAAATAAAATACAAATAAATGCAACAGAAAATTACAGTAAAAATAATTAAAATGTATCAAAATAAAATTAAAGTACATTTAAACTAAACTAAATTCATATACAATTAAAATTTAATTAAAAATAAAATAAACAATAATTAAAAAACTGTTAAGTAGTGCTATCATATTTGTGAGATAAATAAATAAATAAACAAATAGTATAAAGTAAAAAAGTACAATTAAACTAAATACAATACGATATAATAAAATGCAAATAAATACAATAGAAAATTAAGGTAAAAATAAATTAACAGTATCAAAGTAAAATAAAGTACAATTAAACGAAACTAAATTCATATACAATAAAAATTAAATTAAAAATAAAAAACAATAATTAAAAAAAACTTAAGTAGTGCTATCATATTTGTGTGATAAATAAATAAATGAACAAATAGTATAACGTAAAAGTACAATTAAACTAAATACAATACGATACAAATAAAATAAGTAAATGTAATAGAAAATAGAAAAGTAAAAATAATTAAAATGTATCAAAGTAAAATTAAAAGACAATTATATTATATACACACATATATATATATACACACAATACAAATTGATTTAAACTAAAGATAAAATAATAAAAATTATAAAAATCTTAAGTAGAGCTATCATAATTCTGAGTTAAATTAATAAATAAATAGGTATAAAGTAAAATGAAAGAAAAACTACACTAAATACAATAAAAAATAAATGCAACAGAAAATTAAAGTAAATATAAATAAACAGTATCAAAATAAAATTAAATACAATTAAATGCACAATTAAAAATACATATAAAATAAACACTATACAAAATAAAACACTATCATTTTATTTAAACTAAGTACAATTAAAAAATAAAAATAAACCTCAAATAATTAAATATTAATTAAATATATTTTATTTTTTAATTGTACTTAGTTTAATTAAAATGTAATTAATTATATTAAATTATAAAATGAAGTACAATTAAACAAAACAATATTAATATGCGATACAAATTACATTAAATATTAAAAATTAAAATAATAAAATAAATAATTTAAAAAAAAACTATTAAGTAGTGCTAATATAATTGTAAGACAGTAAGGAATTTAACAGATATCACAACAGGCCAAAACTATAACAGATTCTGTGATTTCTTTTCATAAAAACAAACAACAGTCTTTTCAAAAATGCAATAATTTGGGCAGCAGTTTTGCATTGTAATTTCCAACCCAACAGTATTTAGGTGGACTGATTACACATTTTAGTTAGATTTTTTTTTAAAGGTAATTTGAAATGATGTGTTAGGTGCACTCGGAAACATATGGTACCAAAAGCTGGCTATATTCATTGTTAGCTGAATCACTCATCTCAGTGATTAAACATATACCTGATGGTTATAACCCAGGGGATCAGAATCCATGTCTGGTTTAAGTGTATTACAGCATTTACAGTAAGAGGTTTATATAGAGCGAGCAAGCTTATAACTATTGAGTGTTTGTCCAGCACCCAGGGGAAATGAGACAGAGCAGCTACGGATGCTGTCTCTCTCTCTCTTTCTCTCACACACACACACACACACACACACACACACACACACACACAGGCTAAGTAATAACATGGGTTGTAGAGCAACAGAGACTATCACCAAACACAACAATGGACGTTTCTGCTTCTTCACATACGCACTCTGTGCTACTCTATGGGGTCTTGACGTACCTTAACTTCCATATTAAAAGCTTACACACATACGCACGAACCATAATTCACTTTCTTTCTCATACACACAACCTTCCAAGCTCATTATGTCTTTGGCGTCAGTACTCCATGTGGGTCACATCCCTTCGGCCCAAGAGACTTGTGGTCTGGTTGGACGAAGCCGTGCTCATTTACCGCCTGGGGAAACAGCTGATGTCAACCCCTCCCCCCCCACAGTCTCTGGTTCAGACCGGGACACTGACCTAACTAACCCTTAATCAGCTTAAAGTGCGTCAGTCTTACTTTACCACTCACCCGATGTAAAGCTCACAGCCAGCGCAGACCTCAATCTCATGGCCCCTTTCTTCCCCTCTCTGAGCACGAGTCTGAATCTTACATAACAGGGCAATTCTTCCCCAAAGCCCCCTCATACTGAGGAATTAGACCCCTGGAATGCATTAAAAGCCTTTGCTGAGAGCAATGAAAGACCTGCTGTATCCTCTGTTCAAAGAAATGTAATTTGGCAGAATAATGTTCGATTTTTTTTTTTTTTATAGGCTTTATGCCTTTAATTTCACTGGAAAGTGAAGTGAGAGAGACTGTACAGTAGGGAATGATACAAGATGGGATCAGTATATAAATTTGGTCTGTAACTTTATTAGGATAATTATTATTTTTAAGTGTAATTATTTATTAGCCTAACAGACTTCTTTCAAAAACATAAAAAAAAAAATCTCACAGACCCCAAACATATGAACAGTATGGAAGCCTGCATATAAACCTATAAACCTGCAATTGTGAGTTGTAGAGACAGAATTGCAAGATATAAACTCCTCTGACTTTTCCCCTCAGAACCCTCAAAAACTCGCAATTCTGACTTTTTTCTTTCAATTCTGATTTTTTTCTTACAAGAACTGCGATATAAACTCGCAATTGCAAGTTATAAAATCAGAATTGTGAGATATAAACTCACAATTCAACTTTTTTCCTCAGAAATACATAATATATAAACTCACAATTGTGAGAAATACAGGAAATTCTGAGATAAATGCTCACAATTGCGAGAAAGAAGTCAGAATTGCGAGTCACAATTCTGACTTTTTTCAAGCAAATGCAAGTTTATATCTCGCAGTTCTCACTTTTTTCTTGCAATTCAGATTTTTTTTTTCAAGAATTGTGATAAAAACTTGGATTTGGGAGTTATAAAGTCAAAATAGAGATATAAACTTACAATTCTACTTTTTTTCCTCAGAACTACATAATATAAACTCAATTGCGAGAAATAAAGTCAGAATTGCGAGATATAAACTCACAATTCTGACTTTTTTCAAGCAAATGCAAGTTTATATCTCGCAATTCTCACTTTTTTCTTGCAATTGTGAGTTATAAAGTCAGAATTGTGATATAAACTTACAATTCTACTTTTTTTTCCTCAGAATTACATAATATAAACTCAAGTGCGAGAAATAAAGTCAGACTTGTGAGATATAAACTCACAATTCTGATTTTTTTCAAGCAAATGCAAGTTTATATCTCGCAATTCTCACTTTTTTCTTGCAACTGTGAGTTATAAAGTCAGAATTGTGAGATATAAACTTACAATTCTACTTTTTTTTCCTCAGAACTGCGTGATATAAACTTACAATTGCAAGAAATAAAGTCGGAATTGCGGGATATAAACTCACATTTCTGACTTTTTTCAAGTGAATGCGAGTTTATATCTTGCAATTCTGAATTTTTTCTCGCAATTCAGATTTTTTTTTTTTCAAGAATTGTGATAAAAACTTGCAATTGTGAGTTACAAAGTCAGAATTGGGAGATATAAACTTACAATTCTACTTTTTTTCCTCAGAACTACATAACAAACTCAATTGCAAGAAATAAAGTCAGAATTGTGAGATATACAATTCTGACTTTTTTCTTGCATTTCCGATTTTTTTTTTCACAAGAATTGTGATATAAACTTATAAAGTTATGAACTCAGAATTGCGAGATATACACTGCCCTCCAAAAGTTTGGAAACACCCCTGGCAAAGTGTGGTTTTGGACGATATCAGCATAAATCCTTATCATTTTTCGGTGCAAATACATTAAAGTACCTTGACATTAACATTGAAGACCAGCAATAATAATTTTCATTTTGATAACGTAATAATGGTAATATATACATGTCAAAGTCAGACATACCCCTTTGCCAGCTGTGATGCCTGGTTACTGGTTTAAACTTGGCCCAGGTTTTTAAAAGATTTTTTGGTCAAGCACACCTTAATAGCTTCAGCAATTGATTGCCAATTAAGTTTAGAATACAATGAATTTAGGCCCAGATTATGCACAGCTGTAATAGCTGCTAATGGTGGATATTTTAATGAATCAAAAATTTAAGTTTTTTCTACGTATGAACTGTTTATGTAATAAAATATGTTTTCGTAGTTCGTGTTGTCCTTTTCTAGGGCGTTTCCAAACTTTTAGAGGGAAGCGTAAACTGAAATTCTACTTTTTTTCCTCAGAACTACGTAATATAAACTCACAATTCTGACTTTTTTCTCAGAACTGCACTCTCAACTGCGAGAAATAAAGATAAAGATAACTCACAATTCTGGCTTTTCTGGCAATTCCGTTTTTTTTCTTAGAATTGTGAGGTATAAACTCGTAACTGTGAGTTATAAAGTTAAAATGTTGAGGGAAAAGGAAAAAAAGACCAATTCTGACTTTCTGACTTTATTTCTTTATAACTTTGACTCTTTATGACTTTATAACTCGTAATTTCAAGTTTATATCTCACAATTCTGACTTAATTCTGAGAAATAAAGTCAGAAATGCGAGATGTAAACTCGCAATTGTGAGGAAAAAAAACCCATCAGAATTGCAAAATAAGAAGTCGCAATCTTTTTTTTTTTGCTTTTTATTTAGTGGCAGAAATGTGGAAATTTTTACTTTTTGTTCACAGCAATGCTAGATGTAATATTTTTTTTAATGTTTTTGATAAAAGTCTTTTGTGCTCACTAAGACTGCTTTTAACACCATTAATAACATCATTTGAACTGTTATTAAGAATTATATATACACACACACACAAACACGCATGCACACTGATCCCATAATAGTGTACAAGATTTAAATACAACTGCGTGATATAAACTTTCATTTGTGAGAAATAAAGTCAGAATTGCGAGATATAAACGAATAATTCGGACTTTTTTCCTCAGAACTGCGTGATAAAAACTTGCAATTGCGAGAAATAAAGTCAGAATTATGAGATATAAACTCATAATTCAGACTTTTTTCAAGTGAATGCGAGTTTATATCTTGCAATTCTGACTTTTTTCTTGCAATTCAGATTTTTTTTTTCAAGAATTGTGATAAAAACTTGCAATTGTGAGTTCTAGAGTCAACTGTGAGTTATGAAGTTAAAAAAGAGGGAAAAGGAAAAATGACAAATTCTGACTTTATTTCTTTATAACGTTGACTCTTTATGACTTTATAAGTCGTAATTTCGAGTTTATATCTCACAATTCTGATTTTATAACTCACAATTGCGAGTTTATATCACACAATTCTGATTTAATTTCTCAGAATTGTGAGTTTATATTTCACAATTCTGAGAAATAAAGTCAGAAATGCGAGCTGTAAACTCGCAATTTATGAGGAAAAAAAACATCCGACTTAATTTTTGACTTAATTTCTCAGAATTGTGAGTTTATATTTCACAATTCTGAGAAATAATGTCAGAAATGCGAGATGTAAACTCGCAATTGTGAGGAAAAAAAATGTCAGAATTGCAAAATAAGAAGTCGCAATCTTTTTTTTTGCTTTTTATTTAGTGGTGGAAATTTTTACTTTTTATTCAGTGGCTCCATTGAACAGCAATGCTAGATGTGATATTTTTTATGTTTTTGAAAGAAGTCTCTTGTGCTCACTAAGACTGCTTTTATTTAATTAAAAGTACATTAAAACATCAATAATATAACTGTTTTGAACTGTTATTAAGAATTATATATATACACACACACACACACAAACACACATGCACACTGATCCCATAATAGTGTACAAGATTTAAGTACAACTGGAAAAACAATAGTCTGTCAAGTTTAATGACTGGCAAGAAATATTTTTGGCTGGTAAAATTTCCCAATTCACCCACCATTGGCAGGTGTGGCAAAAAGTTAATTTTGGGTCCTGTGTAAAACCCACTGTGCCACAGCTCTGACAAATGACTGTTTTTTTTTCCAAACACACAATAGTGCTAAACTGATCTCCCTTAGCGGGACAGTTCACCCACAAATGAAAATTCTGTCATCATTTACTCACTCTCATGACGCTCCAAACCTTTCTTTTATGGAACACAAATAATATATTTTTTAAAAATGTCTCAGCCTCTTTTTTTTTGTTTTACCAATACAACGAAAGTCAGTGGAGTGTTGTTTCCGTTTCTTCTGATTTTTACTGTATAGGCGAAAACATTCCTCAAAATATCTCCTTTTTTGTTCCACAGTTTGGAAAGATATGTGGGTAAATGATGGCAGTTTTCATTTAGTAGATAAGCTGTGATGAATTAGGATGAGGGACTATAGGGAGTCCTGCAAAACATAATACCGCAGCATGTAGGAGGCAGACAGCAAAGAGAGCAAGCCAGACGTCTGGAACCCAAACATCAAGGCTATATCGACTTCATCGGACTCTCTGCTTGCTTCCAGCTCCAAATGAGAGGTTAGGGTGTAGTGGTAAGACTTCCCGGGCCTCTTTGCTAAAGCTTTCAGGACTGAACACCCCATTAAGAACTATGGTGATGAAATGCACTTCTTCCAATGAGGGAAATGAGTAGTGGTGGGAATAACAGCGAGAGAACTTGAGGCTTTGAAGTTTGCTCCAAAATCCATAAGTAGTGTTCAAGGAAACACACTAGGAGAGATCATGTTTAGATGAACTCGCTTAAACATTTAATAGGCAATGGGATGTTTTCATTGGCCTTAATGAAGTGTCATACCAAGCCTGTGCCTTTGGTAATGAATTGACCGCTGTAGCACATTAAGGAGGGGTATAGATTTAATATACATGCAGAGGAGAGAACAAATAGCTACAGAAAATGTAAAAAACATAGGACTAAACATGGCCAAATTAACCTGATTAAATAAAACAGACTGTTTCTGTTCTGTGAAGCCACATTAAACACAGCACTAACCAAGGCAATTTTCCAAAACAAAACAAGTTTGTCAAGATGAATGTCACAGAGTGCCAGTTAATGTTGGCAAAACTTCAAAATAAAGTCATGGAGGAAATGACATTGTTTGCGAAATGCATTTAGTCATTCATTTACATGTTTCATTATTAAAAATAAAAAGTCTAATTTTTGCACCATTAGCATTGCCGGGTGGAACTACAAAAGTAAAATGCTGAAAAAGTAATGAAAAGACATTATCCTGTCATTGTTTGACAAACAAATAGCACCACCTTTAAACCATTCTACTGGCTGAACCAATGCTGAAGTGTAACAGCTGGTCATTGGTGCAAAACAAAACAAAAAACAAAACAAAACAAAAAACAAAACAAAACAAAACAAAACAAAACAAAACAAAACAAAACAAAAAACAAAACAAAACAAAACAAAAAATAAAATAAAATAAAATGCCACTTTCACAGGCAAAAGACAATATTTCATAATATTTTGCAAATGAAATAAAATAAAAAAGAATAATAAAATAATAAAAATAAAATTTCCATTTCAGAGGCAAAAGACATAACATTTCATAATATTTTGTAAGTGAAATAAAAATAAATAAATAAATAAAATGTCCCTTTCAGAAGCAAAAGATAACGTTTCATAATATTTTGTCAATAAAATAAAATAATAAAATTAAATAAAAGTAAATAAAATTAAAAATGTCCCTTTCAATAATGTTATTTTGTATATTATAAATATAATAATATTTTGTCAATAAAATAAAATAAAATTAAATAAAAAAATGTCCCTTTCAGTGGCAAAAGATAATATTTCATAATATTTTGTAAGTAAAATAAAATAAAATGTCCCTTTCAGAGGCAAAAGATAACATTTAATAATATTTTGTAAGTGAAATAAAAATAAATATATAAATAAAATGTCCCTTTCAGAGGCAAAAGACAACATTTCATAATATTTTGTCAATAAAATAAAATAATAACATTAAATTAAATTAAATTAAAAATGTCCCTTTCAATAATATTATTTTGTATATTATAAATATAATAATATTTTGTCAATAAAATAAAATAAAATAAAATGCCACTTTCACAGGCAAAAGACAACATTTCATAATATTTTGCAAATGAAATAAAATAAAAAGAATAATAAAATAATAAAAATAAAATAAAATGTCCCTTTCAGAGGCAAAAGATAACATTTAATAATATTTTGTAAGTGAAATAAAAATAAATAAATAAATAAAATATCCCTTTCAGAGGCAAAAGATAACATTTAATAATATTTTGTCAATAAAATAAAATAATAAAATTAAATTAAATTAAAAATGTCCCTTTCAATAATATTATTTTGTATATTATAAATATAATAATATTTTGTCAATAAAATAAAATAAAATAAAATAAATAAATAAAATCAAATAAAATTAAATTAAAAATATCCCTTTCAGTGGCAAAAGATAATATTTCATAATATTTTGTAAGTAAAATAAAATAAAACGTCCCTTTTAGAGGCAAAAGATAACACTTTATAATATTTTGTCAATAAAACAAAAAATAAAATAAAATTAAATTAAATTAAAAAACGTCCCTTTCAGTGGCAAAAGATAATATTTCATAATATTTTGTAAGTAAAATAAAATTAAAAATGTCCCTTTCAGAGGCAAAAGATAACATTTCATAATATTTGGTCAACAAAATAAAATAAATCAAACTAAATTAAACTAAATTAAAAATGTCCCTTTCAGTGGCAAAAGATAATATTTTATAATATTTTGTCAGCGAAATGAAACAAAATAACATAGTCCCTTTGAGAGGCAAAAGATTTTATTTTGTAAAATAAAATAAAAAAAAAGACGGGGACAATAATGCACATTTCATTTAGAAAGAATTAAGTTAAAGTTTTTATTTTGTAAAATAAATAAAATAAATTAACATTTCTTTAGAAATCTGTAAATCAAATCAAATCAAATCAAATAACTTTTTAAACTAAAACGACTTTTTTTTACAACTGTTGGAATAAATTTAACATGAAAAATGTACACACACGACCTTCATGAAGTGGAATGACGGTGTGGAGAGTGAGTCAGAAAGATGGACAGAACCCAGAGGTGAGGTTACAGTAAGTGTGTGAAGCTAAAGCATCAGAACGATGCTATAGAATGTACACCTCAGAAATGATGATGATGCAGATTAACTGCTTATACTTTACACAAACAGTGTGTCAAGGAGATTAGATTGCGCCAGTATGAAGAGATTACACTGGTTTCAAGAGATTACACAAAGTGGACTGATGAAAGAGCATGCCACACATCTATATGTCATCGTCAGCCTTACTGCCGTTCAGTGACAAGGACAATGCAGATCTCCTGCTTTTCACACACATTCAAAGCATAGCCAACAACACAATATGCCTTGTAGAGTAGTAAAGGCGCATTATACAGGGCTCACTCAGGGATCAGGGAGAGAAGAGGAAATGCAGATGCGCTATTGCGAAACAAGGCTTCAGATTCTTGTTCGCTTATACCTCAGAAAGCTCTCTGTGCATTTCAAAAGAATGTTAACATGGTAGGTCGCTTTTGTTTCCCACACAAACCAAAGCCTTCACTGAGGACGCAGGAATTAAGTCCAAAAGACGGGGTTTTCCTCTGTGCCTGGTTCAGAGCGAGGACATCTTTTAGCGAGGTTTGGATTTCCCACAAAGCTTCCTGGGTATAATTTTGCAATGTAAATGCATGTATGGGATGACTTTACCCAGGAAAGTGAATGAGACATCCACCACACCAGCACAATGAGTAGATATTGTACTGACGATGAACCTTAGCAGGGTAATGTCACCTGATACTCTTTAATTCTAAATATACCGAATGGAAGTGTAAAAGTGTTTCAAAGCATAAAAAATACAAAATATCCAATCCAAAGACTCTCAGACAGCACAGTGATGCAGATAACTGGTCGTTCTTCATAATATAATGCGAATCAGTGTTTGAAAAAAGGATATGACTTTTCTAAAGAAAGCTAACTTGCTCTCTCAGAACATAAAAAATCCATGATAAACGACATTTTATATTAAAAAAGTACTTTTCAAGTACTGTGCAATGTTTTATTCATAAGATGCTTTAGAGTCTGAGATGTGGCTTGGTCCATAGTGCAGTACTCCACCACACTACGAGATGATGCATATGTGCGTGTGATGTGAATTAAAACTATAAAATAGATTAAAGAACAGAAAATAAAAAAAAAGTAATAAAATGAAATTCAAAATATTATAGTTTAATATTTATTTAGGATCAGGACGTTTAAAATAATAAAATAAAAGATAAAAAATAAATTCAATAATAGAAAAATATTAGAAAAATAAAAAAGACAAAATTAAATTAATTTAAAGACAAAACAGGATCAGGATGTTTCAAAATAAATAATAGAAAACAAAAAAAAGGGAAAAAAGAAAATAAAAAATGATGAAATTCAATTAAAATTTAATAAAAAATAATTTAGGATCAGGATGTTTACAAGAACACAATTTAAACAAATGAAATAAAATAAAAATAGAAAAAGGAAAAGGAAAAGAAAAAAAGATAATGAAATGAAATTGAATTAAAAATAAAATAAAATAAAAACTGAAAAAAGAAAAGGAAAAGAAAAAGATGAAATTAAATTCAATTAAAATTAAATAAAAAATAAAATAAAATAAATTAGGATCAGGATGTTAAAAAAAGGAAAAGAAAAGAAAAAAGAAAATAACAAAAAGAAAATAAAAACCCTGAAAAAATAATTAATTAAATTAAATTAAATTTAACAAGAAAAAAGA
Organism: Labeo catla; assembly: GCA_012976165.1. Lineage (NCBI taxonomy): Eukaryota > Metazoa > Chordata > Actinopteri > Cypriniformes > Cyprinidae > Labeo > Labeo catla. Next base: position 1,648,318 of record VONZ01000001.1, read on the forward strand.
TTAAATTAAAAAATTGGATAAGGATGCTTAAAACAATAAAATAAAATAAAAAAGATGAAATGAAAATTTAAGATTAAATTAAATGAATTAGGATCAGGATGTTTAAAAATAAAACAAAATGAAAAAAAAAAAAATAAAATAACAAAAATAGGAAAAGGAAAAGGAAAAGGAAAAGAAAAAAGATAATGAAATGGAATTGAATTAAAAATAAAATAAAATAAAAACTGAATAAAGAAAAGGAAAAGAAAAAGAAAAAGATTAATTTAAATGAAATTAAAATTAAATAAAAAATAAAATAAAATATATTAGGATCAGGATGTTAAAAAAAAAAAGGAAAAGAAAAGAAAAAAGAAAATAACAAAAAGAAAATAAAAAAAACAAGAAAAAACTTAATTTAAATTAATTTAACATGGATCAGGATGTTTAAAACAATAAAATAAAATAAAATAAAAAAAAGACTAAATTAAAAAATTAGATCAGGATGCTTAAACAATAAAATAAAATAAAATAAAAAAGATGAAATTAAAATTTAAGATTAAATTAAATTAAATAGGATCAGGAAAAGAAAAAAAAATTAGATTAAATTAAATTAAATTAAAAAGAATTATGATCAGGATGTTTAAAAGAATAAAAATAAATAAAATGAAATAAAATAAAATAAAAAAAAAATAAAACAAATTAAAATAAATTCATTACAGCACACATATGCCGTTTGTAGGGTGTATAAACATTATCTACTTCAACACAAAAGCCTGCAATAAAACCCAGACTGACCTCTGACCTCTGGCCAGGTTCAGTCAATTTCAAGTATCTCAGATGTCTTGCAAACGTTCCTTGTGGGCATAGTTATGTTTTATCCTCAGATTTGATGCAGGTATTTGCGTTAGTGTAAGCAACAACATTTACATAAAAAAAATATATTATTAATCACCTATACTATTACAAAGATTTAAAGAAAGATCTGATTTATGCAAGACATAACTCTGCTAAAGCAGACACACACATTTGTTTTTGTTGCATCTGCTGTATTTGCTATTCATGTGCCACCAGGTGAATAGATCAATACAAGCCCTCTATCAAATGAAGAGCCCTGTCAGTATCTGCTCGAACTCTCTGGAGAGAGTACCGGAGGTCAGATAGATGGAAAGCGGGAGGAGGGGAGCCACAGCTCTCAGCCAGACGTCTGGGCTCGCGTGAGAGGTCGGAAGAGAAGGCACGCGATGGAATCCCTCGCCTGAAGTGCAACCACTCGCAACCTCTCTTTTTCCCTCTCACGCACAAACACACCACACACATGTGAACATATTTTTACGCACTGCACAGCGAGGACAATTTGCGCTGGTTTACAGTGCAGCCTGTCAGAAGCAGTGGCTTAGCTTGTCACTTTGGCATGATGGCTGCCGCTCTGGGACCTCCTGTCCAATGAATCCTTATGGTCCTGAACACCCCCCAACCCTGCTGTAGAGGGGTGTTGAACATGCACGCAAGCTGTGGTAAAAGACAGACGCTCCAGTGAAGCAGGAAATGCGTATGTTTTCTCTACAGTAAGGATGGTGTCAGAAAATGTCCAGAGACAGTGTCTATCGAATGCGGTCCTGTCAAGGGACATGAATACAGAAACATTCTATTATAAATGTAGAAAATGCTTCAACTTCTCAATCTGTACTACTTTCTTTGACTTGACAACTGAATGAAAATTAGATGTGAAGCTATTAAATAAGCCCCCATGACACATCTAAGCCAAGTGTACATTACCGTTAAGCCTCGTCTAGACAGACAATCTAGTGGTTGACCCATGTTAGCTGTGTACAGACTGTCAGCCTCTTTGCATAAATTGTATGAGGAAAATATATGAAATAAAAACAATTTTTACTTTCAGAGGCAAAGCATAAGATTTCATAATAGCACAAGTGTACACTTAAAAAATGGTGTAGGATTTATTTTGAAACAATTTTCACTGCGTACTGTAAAAAAAAAAAAACACATCTGTCTATTTCTGAGTAGTGATTATTGTTTTAAAGTAAATTTTACACCATTTTTAAAGTTAACACTTGTGCTAGAATAAAAAAAAATACATTTTGCTTCTGAAAGTAAAAAAATTAAAACATGATGCAATTTTTTTCATGCATTTTTCTCATGCAATTTTTAATTTCATTTTTCTTTAATTTTATATTTTATTTTACACAATAAAACAGTTTTTAAATAATTTAATTGGACATTTGTTTAGTTTAATATTAAACGAACATATGGACAATTAAATGATTTAAAAATTGTTTTCTTTTAATTTGATTTTAAAATAAATAAAATAAAATAAAATAAAATTGCATGGCGGAAATGCATAAAGAATTGCATGATGTTTGAATTTTTTTACTTTCACAGGTAAAACATAAGATTTTATAATAGCACAAGTGTACACTTAAAAATGGTTACTTTAAAACAATTTTTCCTAAGAATATTTTAGCGCATTTCACAAATTAAAATAAAATGGCAGGAAACATTAAAGTAAAAGTAGAAAGACTGAAACAGAATATTCTTTTAAAATGTATTCCACCAATCTTTTCTTTATTTACAACTTCGATAAAACTTTTTTTTTTTTAACAATGTATTAAACTAAACATATGGACATTTACATTATTTAAAAGTAAAATAAAATAAAATAAATTGCATGAGTGAACTGCATGAAATGCATTATTTAAAGAAATAAATGAAAATTGCACAAGGAAAAGTTTATTTTGTAAATAAAATAAAATAAAATAATATAAAAATTGCATGAGGAAAATGCATAAAAAAATGCATCATGTTTTAATTTTACAATGCATTGAGCTAAGCATATGGACAATTATATTTTTAAAAAATAGTTTTATTTTGTAAAATAAATAAAATAAAATAATGCATATGGGAACTGCATAAAATGCATTATTTAAAAAAAAAATGTGTAAAATAAAATAAAATAAAACAAACTGCATGTGGAAAATGCATGAAAAAAAGCATCATGTTTTTTTTTTTACCTTTCAGTGGCAAAACATAAGATTTTATAATATCACAAATGTACATGTAAAAATGGTGTAGAATTTACTTTTAAACAATTTTCACTCAGAATTTTTTTTACAGTGTAATAAATTAAACATGGACAATTAAATTATTTTAAAAATAGTTTTATTTTGCAAATAAAATAAAATAATAAAATATGGAGTTTGTTGGATATTATCTACAAAAGTTACCAAACTTTTAAATGACAAAGTCACTATTAAACACCATCCACTTTATTTGCACCCTGCAAAGGTAAGGCGTTTTGCCAGCAACTATCCTTGCTTTTTAGTCATAAACCTTTATCAGGACCATAAAGCATATCAGCTCCCCTCTTGTGTAAACACATCTTAACAATAAAACCCTTGGGTAATCCAAAGCCCATAAAAAAAAGATAAAAAGAGTAAGCACTTCAGAACCTACAGAAATCCAGAAGCCTTAAAAGTCTCACAGATCTAAAGGCTCTTGATCTGTCTTGGTTAAAGAATTTGTGGTGTGGCATACTAGTGCGGTCAGTATTGGCTAGATATCACTTTGAGTGCCACGGTTAGCATCAGCAGGCGGTATTTTTTGTGCCTGTTGTCCCAGAGCCACTTCAAGGAACATTAAACATGAATCAGTAAGCCAGGTCATTTGAGGATAATCAGATCGATTTCAAGACCAGGCTCATTCTGGTGATACCTGTGGGATTTTGTGTCTTCATAAGCCATGCATCTAGGCAGGTTAAAGTGAGAAAAATCTTGTGAGCGCAAAGGTGTGTTTCTGTGTCTTTCTCTCTCACTCCCTTTCTCTAGCTCACTCTCAATCCTATCACCTCTTTCCATGAAACCACCAATCTCTAAGTTCAAACCAATCATTTAATTGACCAGCGCTAGACCCTACTAATACTCTCAAGGTATTAAAGGTAAGGTATTAAAGAGGTCTCAAACTGAGCCTCTTATTGTCTTTGCATAGTTGCACCAAGAAGACAGAGGTAGAGGTAAAGACCATTAGAGTAGTTAAGTTGGCTTCCACCATTAACAGTTGGATCTTGGTGGATTAACATTATCGTTCATTGTGATTGAATGGAATTAAGTAATTTGCCATCTAGGGAATCTTCTGTAACAGAACTTGTCAGCTGGCTTTGGTATGGTAAGCCCATTTGACTTAAGGTTGGCTATGGATTGGGTATTTAAGAAGGGGCACTGTTAATTGTACAAGGAGGCCAACTTTGTCCCCTGTGCTGATAATGTCTTTCTTTCTTCAGTTGAAAAGAAATCAGGTTTTTGAGGAAAACGTTCCAGGATTTTTCTCCATATAGTGGACTTCATTGGCTATCAACGAGTTGAAAGTCCAAATTCCAGTTTCAATGCAGCTTCAAAGGGCTCTACACGATCCCAGCCGAGGGTCTCATCTAGCGAAACGATCGGCCATTTTATATAAAAATAAAATAAAAACTGATATATTTTTTAACCATAAATGCTTGTCTTGCACTACACTGTAAAAAACAATTTGTTGAGTCAACTTAAAATAATTTGTTACCTGGCTGCCTTAAAATTTTAAGTTAAGTCAACTCAAAAAAAGTTTATGCAACTTGAAATGTTAAGTTATACTAAGTGACAACTTGATTAAACTTAAAGTTTTAAGGCAGCTGGGTTACCCATCTGTTAAGTTTAACAAACATGAATATCTAAGTTGTTACTTAGTACAACTTAAAATTTCAAGTTGACTAAACTTATTCGAGTTGACTGAACTTAAAATTTTAAGGCAGCAGGGTAACTAATTATTTTAAGCTGACTCAACAAATTGTGTTTTTTGTTTTTTATAGTGTAGCTCGACTACATGCATTACGTAATCATTAATGGTTAGTATTTTGTCGGTTCAAAAAACAATTGTTGTTTTACCTTTTTTGTAAAGGGCGTTTGACTTTCTTTGCACTTTCGCTTTGTAAACACTGGGTTGGTACTTCCGCCTACGTCACACATGACCTTTCCAACGTGACTACGTAATGTGTGAAGTCCTGGAGGCAGAGCTAGTGCAAGATGAGCATTTGTGGTTAAAAAGTATATAAAATGTTTTTTCAAGAAAATGACTGATTGTTTCACTAAGAAGACCCTTATTCCTCATCTGGGCTCGTGTAGAGCCCTTTGAAACTGCATTGTAATTGCAATTTGGGCCTTTGGGCCAACCCATTGGCCACCACTGAAGTTCACTATGGCCACGTACACACTGCAAGTTTTAGGAGAGACAACCTCATTTAAATGAGTCCCGTGAATAATCGTTCCATGTGTGTACGGAAAAGCAGTCACTCCCGCATTTGTAACCATAACATTTTGGCGTCTTGTGGGAGTGAATAAGAATTTGTGTTATTTCTTGGCTAAAGACTTTTTGTCCGTCGATTTTAACTAAACTACCGCTGACAGCTCGTGCTTGTGTTTTTTTTATTCTCGGGAGGCTGCTTTAGAGAGCGCTGTCTTGTAGTGTTGCCATGTCCTCATATTTACAAGCGACTTTAGGCATGTTGTTTGGTCTTAGCTCATAAAGCTAGGCACTTTATGGAGTTAATAAAGTGGTTTGATGCCGATATGAGATATATGATTTTTTTTTGTGTTATAAAGATCTGGCAACACTGACACTTTACCGCAGGGCTCGTGAGCGCAACTAGCCCCATGTCGAAATGTTCTAAGGTTAAAGGGGTCACTGAATGCAAAACTTACTTTTACATGTTGTTTGAACAGAAATGTGTGTTGGCAGTGTGTGACCACACAACCACCCTATTATGATAAAAATCCACCCAGTGGTATTATTGTAATCTTTATAAGAAATATCCCCTTTTTCAAATCAAACCATTTTCAGCTTCTAAAGGCCGCTCCCATGATAGTTGACTATCGTGATTGAGCTGTGAACAGTTTGTCTCCAACCGCCATTGTTTCGAACCCGGTGCAGGGGAAGACAAGAATGTCTCTGATTGAGGTGTTCTGTTGTTGGATGTAATAATGAACATAGCAGCCATCATTTATTCCCGACATCTGAGGCGCTGAAGATGCAGACGATTAACATTACTTTCGTTTTAGAAGGAAATGGGCCCGGCGCAGCTAAATTAAACAGACCGGCTCGTCACCCCACAAAAGAGAGGGGCGGGGTGAGCAGAGCTCATTAGCATTTAAAGGAACATGCAATAGAATGGCTCGCTCTGAACAGGGCTGTTTTTGACAAGGTAAAAAGGGTGTTTTTTACACTACTAAATTTTAATCAAAGAATGTTATAGACTTCTCATTAAGACCCTAAAGAATCCCAAACATATCAGCTTGTGGAAAATGGGCATCTGATGGCCCCTACTTTTTAAACTAATCCTTTAAGTTACAACTCAAAAGTGTCAAGGTGACCACTGACAAAAAGATACAAAAATCTACTAGGGAAACAACAACTAATTTTATGAATTGACAAAAAGCTCAGGGATGTTCAAACCTGTTCCAGAGTTTAGTTCCAACCCTAATTAAACACACCAGAAACAGCTAATCAAGGTCTTCGGACTCCCTGGAAACTTCCACGCAAGCTGAAGCTGGTTTGAATTAACCTCACAATGTTAGCCCTCCAGGAGTAGGATTGGACACGCCTGATCTAGCTAAGTTAGATGGTGGACCACCTCGGATCTGCAACAAACCAGCAATCAGCAGGTTGTACTAGCTTAAAATATTCAAGTTGGTTTGTAAAACATGGTAGCTGGTCAGCTAAACCAGAAACCATCTACCATGTTTCAAAACACAGTTTAAGCTTGATTTTCCAAACAGGGGAAGCCTTAAAAAGACAGCTAAGGTTTTTCACAGTGACCACCAATGTCGATATTTCTCCTTTAGTACATCCATGCAATGTAAACCTAGGCGACCTCAGCAAAGTAATCCAGAAGTAAACAAACAAAGCAGATATATGTAAAAAAGATACATTGAAAGAAGTTTGGCACACCACTGGCCACGCACTGGAGCTGCATGTTTCTGTAAGTATACAGTACAAGCAGCACCGCATTCTATTCCTGTAGCACTTGCTGTGAATGCTGCAATACGTCATTGAGGGTGCAGCCTGGGAAAGAACTGGTGGAACAGTGGCCCCAGGACTGAATAGTCTGAGGTTGAGGGGATTTTTTTTTTTCGAGATGTCTAAGTCTCGACCAGGCCTCACCCTGACGAGACATCTCAAATACTAACAGTGTGGTGAAAAGATGGCTAAAACTTGTTGTAGGACATTTTGGGGTTGGGAGCGAAGCATTGGATTTATTGTTTCCAGTTATTTGCATACATAGCTTCAGTTTTGCTTCACTAACCTAGAATTAGCTTGTTTAAAACCTTCATTAAAACTAATTTTTACCATTTGAGAGCAGAACCACTACAAATAGCAATGCTACGTTGCTTACTAGTGAGATGGCAGCATTGCTAAACTGGAATAAAAGTATTTTTTTCCTTAGTATTTTGGTCTTTTTTTTTAGCACAAATATATAAATATTCCTAAATCTAGATGTGCTTGGGAAACAAATTACTTATTATTAGATATTAAATCTTCAGTGTTTTCTGAAAAAAAATGTATGATAATTAAGTGACTTCATGCTTAAAACAAGAAATTCCAATGGGCTAAGAAAAATAAACTTAATTTAAAATGAAAACAAGGTGTTTTTTCCCCCCACTGCCAGCTATTTTTCTTGTTTTAAATGTATCACTCAGTATCCAAAATTATTTTCATATAATTTTGCTTCTCAAGAACTTAAATGTAGCAAACTACTGTAACGTAACTAGCTACTTATTTCTAATAAATAGCTTTAAAGGGTTGGTTCACCCAAAAATGAGTATTCTGTCATTAATTATTCACCCTCATGTCGTTCCAAACATGTTAGACCTTCATTCACCATCAAAAGACAAATTAAGATATTTTTGATGACACAGAAAAGAAGAAATTGTTGAATAAAGTGATTATTTTTGTTTCTTTGCACACAAAAAGTATTCTTGTAGCTTCATAAGATTATGGTTGAACCACTGATGTCACTTGGGACTATTTTGTCCTTACTACCTTTCTGGGCCTTGAACATGGTAGTTACATTGCTGTCTCAGGGTCAAAAAACTCGGATTTCATCAAAAATATCTTAATTTGTGTTCTGAAAATAAACGGTCTTACGGTTTGAACGACATGAGGATGAGTAATTAATGACAGAATTTTAATTTTTGGGTGAGCTATCCCTTTAATTTTAGCTTAGCTAATTTGCACATGGTGATCTAGCCAGACAAAACTTTTGAGTATCTTGCCCAGCACTACTAAGTTACATAGTTTTTTAATTAGGAATTGAATTAATCATGAACTTTGGTTAATGTTCCCAAGTACTGCACAGCTAAAAAGTTTAAGAAAGCGAGTGAGTAAATAAAGAAGAGCATGAAAAAGTTTTTGGTTAGGTTGCGTGCGACGTTGAGGACTGGTGGCTTCTTGGGAGTGCATTCTTCTCTGACAGCATCATTAGGCCAAACGAGTGTGGCCTGGGAGACGCGTTCTATCAATAAAGCACCAGAGACTAGAGGCAGACTGCCAAAGCTTGCCCAAAGAGAGTGGCTGAGCTGTGGGTGCAAGCAGTGGCTGGAGGCTGGCCGAGAGCGGCGTCCCCAGGGGGTTTGCTTGGAAACACACCCGGCTCTCGCTGCCTCACATTTCCTTGCTCCTTCCTCTCTCTATGACTCAAACTGTCGATGTACGAGCAGAATCCTCCAAGATCTATGTTTATACTACCCCTCTGCAAACCACAGTTTGGCTTTTACCACCGTACATGTGCTGAAAACACACATAAAGCAGCATAGTGAGTGGATAGCATGACAACAAAACAACACTGCCATAACAGCAAGTAGGCCAAAGTTAAGGTCTGATGAGGCCTTCGTCAAAGATGTTCTCCTGGCTTCAAAAAGCTGCTGGCAGCCTGCTCATTGCTGTTCAAGCAGCGTGAGAGAGCAGCTTTGATGACAGACCACAGAGTAAATTTCCATTAATCTAAAAGCAAACTCAGCTACAGCCACTGCAAAGCCAACCACAGAAGTCCCTCAAAGTTCCAAAAAGTGTCTAAAAAATCAAAGCGCAGATGGTACATGCTAAAACGATGCAGCTGTAGTTGATATTCAGTTTTTTTCTGGATTTCTTCCCTCACAAAATTTAACTGAAGGGGGGAAAGATACAAATCACTGCAGTGTAATTTTGCTACATTAATCGAGTGTCCCTTCAATTGGCACATAAACAGGGGTTGGACAAATTGATGTGAACTTCTATTTTAATAGGGGTTAATATCATTTGTGCATGCTACGCAGTTGTGATGGTCTTTTATTCATTTTTTTCATTGTCTATATTCTCTAGACCAGGGGTGCCCAACCCTGTTCCTGAAGATCGACTTTCCTGCAGAGTTTAGTTTCAACCCTAATCAAACACACCTATCTGTAATTATCAAGTGCTCCTTGAGATCCTAATTAGCTGGTTCAGGTGTGTTTGGAGCCAGGGTTGGAGCTGAACTTTGCAGGAAAGTCGATCTCCAGGACCAGGATTGACCAGCCCTGCTCTAGACTGTTTATCAGTGTATGATAAGTTGTGTTCAGTTGTGTTTAGTATAAGCCGTGGATGAAATGGGATTGCTGACTTGTCAGATTTCCAAAAAGGCAAATCAAGGAAGCCTGTTTAACATTAACAGCCTGATTTTTTGGTGTTTTAACAACAAAAGTCTTTATGATTATGACTGCTTACACAAAGCATAGCAAGACATCATCAGCAAAAAAAAAACAACAGTGGGCAAAATATGAAAGTGAATGATAGGGACCATCAATCAAGGAGGATTGTGTCCAAACAACACAGAACTACCACCTTAAACTGTTTCCACAAAAACTGACCACAGAGAACTTCACAAAGCCAGCATCCATGAAAGAACTGGAACTGCTGAAATCTCTAATCAGTGCTAAAATGCTAAAAAAAAAAAAGGGTCATGTTAATAAAACCAGGACTGTTAGAGCACCAAGATGAACCTTAACACAAATCATCTGGCTTGAATATTATCAAACGACAATTGGCTGTTTTGGAGAAAAGAGTAAGAAGCTAACATCTCTGAAGCAACTGACCCTTCGCAAAAACCCACCGTCCTTAATTACTCTTGGTATGTCTGACAAACAATGCCACTCTAACACTACACATCATATTCTAACACAGTGAAAAATACAGCGCGGAGCAAAGAGGAAACTAACAACACACCGACAGACAGGACAGAGCAAGATTACTTCTGATATGAACCAGAAATGTTGTCATTTTTTAAGAAATTTAAACAATAAATACTGTTTTGTGGCTCACTGATGTGTTGTGACAGATCAGTGTATTGCCTTATTAGATCACTGACATGTGAACCAATCGTTTTTGTTCTTTACTTAAAGCACAAAAAAAAAAAAACATGAATGAACATCATAATGTTTTTTTTATTTAAATGTGGAAAGACGGGGTCATTCTGTAATTGTGGGTACATCTCATGTCCATAAAGTATTTTTGAAATATATTTTCATCAATATAAAACCCTGATGCTTAATTTTCTAGTACGCAATTATATTTTTCCCAATCACACTACTATATGTTGAAAAAGCCATATCTTTTGTTCAAAAAAAAAAGATGTTTGTATCACATACAACTCTGGTATTCAGCTGTCCGAATTTGTAAAGTTGCTCATTCTACTCTGCATTTAAGCATGAAAATGACCTCAAATATAAATTTATTTCATAGTTTTGCCTTAAGTTAGATTATGTTATCAAGACATTTGTGTGTGCTCTTCAAAAATAATAAGTGTTTTTTGTGTCTGAAAAACCACTGTCAACTAAGTTACCCCCTAGAAAACCCCCCTAAAAATGAATGGTTTGTCCCATTCTCGCATAATTTGCACAGTATGATGATATTTCCTCTAGAAGCACATGGATGAAACACTAGAGGTTATGTTCTCTCTCTTTCCCCTAGTATTGATTAAACTAGCAAACTTGTGTCAAGAGTGGATGAATTGACTGTCAACAATGTTACCCAAGTATTATTGCTGCAAAGTTTAACAAGACAATTTAACTATAACTTACATTTTTTTCATGAAAATATATTTCTAAACATACCATATGCTCAGTAGTTCCAGACTTCCATGTTGAGTATAGGCCCAATACACTAAAAATGTCAACTGAGTTACCAGTCAACTGTGTTATCCAGTAAAGGTAACATGGTGGACAGTAGCAAACATAGATGGTATTTATGCACATATTCCTACAGATCACCTTTATTTATATAGCGCTTTATACAATATAGACAGTTTCAAAGCAGCTATGTAAGGTCATGTTTGGGTTTTTGGGAAACAGGAAAACATTTTTCTTCACATTGTCAAATTCTAAATGTACCCCTAAATATAGAATGACCCATATACCAACAATTCCAAATTTGCCATCATCACCCTCATGTTGTTTCAAATGGGTGTTTTTGCAGTGATGCCATAGAACAGGGGGGCTCAGTCCTGCTCCTGGAGATCTACCTTCCTGCAGAGTTCAGCTCCAACCCTGATCGAACACACCTGAACCAACTAATTAGGATCTGAAGGAGCACTTGATAATTACAGACAGGTGTGTTTGCTCAGGGTTGGAACTAAACTCTGCAGGAAGGTAGATCTCCAGGAGCAGGATTGAGCACCCCTGCCATAGAAGGACCATTTTTGTTTCCCTAAAGAACCTTTCAGTGAACAGTTCTTAAATAAATCATTTTGAAGAACATTTTAGAACCTTTTTTCACTATAAAGAACCTTTTCTGCATTTGAAAGGTTCCATGGATGTTCAAGGTTCTTTATGGAACCATCAATGCCAATAAAGAACCTTTATTTTTAGGAGTGTTCTGTGAAACACCATGATTTCACATACAATTAAAGTTGATGGGGTCCAAAACAAACCCCACTGACTTTCATTGAATAAACACAAAACACATATTTCATATGTTTTTCTGTGCACCACAGAAAATAGAAAATAGAACAACATAAGGTTGAGAAAAACATCATCAAGCCTTTCTTCAAAGTTCTCATCAATGTTTAAGTTGTTCTGTTTGAACTGTTGCATTTCTGTGCATTATTCTTTATAAAAAATGTTCAAAGGAGACCTTTTCAAAATAAAAACCTATCCTAAGCACTTTCCTATTGATTGTCAGCGTTTGTTGAACTCATCTCTATTCAGTAAATAAACACATACGCGAATACTCTCGCCTAAAGGCAGACATTTCGACACACAGCCAGACATTACACACTCTAGTCTGAAAACTGTGCACAGAACTAGAAGAACAAAGTTTATAATCAGTTATATACAGCTACTTGGCAGCACAGTAGAAGGAGAAGAGAGATCATATTTTTCCATGCTTATATAACTCTGCTGAAGAATGGAGGAGGAGGAGGAGGGGGAGGTAAATGAGACTTTGCTGAAAGTTAGCTCCGACTCTGAAACTGAGAAAAAGTGGAGCAAAGAGATGGCGTGAGAATCTGCTGAGGAAGGCAGCCTCAGTCTGAAATCTGCCTGGGGGCCATCTCATGCGGTCTTCCCCTCGTCTTCCTCTATCCCTCTACCGTTCGCATCTGCTCCTGAGGGTCAGGACCATCACAATCCCCTTGACTGTTTCATGGAAGAGGCACTACTCTCATTATAAAGTCTGGGACTTGCTTTTTTCATGTGTTTTACCACACTAACAAAGCCCTAAGCATAGTGCTTGCCTTTTCGGTCACTTTAACCGCATTAGAGTCCTTCGGCTCAAGGGCTTAGGCTCTCAGAACAGCCAACTACTTCAAATCATCTAATACACAGTTGCTGATAATGAAGAAGCCATTGAAAAGTTCTGTTTCGGTTGCTATAGCAGCCCTGTGACAAATTTAAACAGTTATGACTGGGGCTATCAATTTGACACATTCATTTAATTCAATTAAATAACACAATAAAACAACGAACAATGCAAGAATGGCGTTAATACTGTATATATATAATACATATAAAATAAGAAGGATCATACAAAATGCATGTTATTTTTTATTTAGTACTGACCTGAATAATATATTTCACATAAAAGACATTTAGATATAGTCCATAAGAGAAAATAATAGCTGAATTTATAAAAATGACCCCGTTCAAAAGTTTACATACACTTGATTCTTAATACTGTATTGTTACCTGAATGATCCACAGATTTTTTTTTTTGTTTAGTGATAGTTGTTTATGAGTCCCTTGTTTGTCCTGAACAGTTAAACTGCCCGCTGTTCTTCAGAAAAATCCTTCACGTTCCACAAATCTTTTGGTTTTCAGCATTTTTGTGTATTTAGACCCTTTCCAACAATGACTGTATGATCACTGATGCTTCAGAAGGAAACACGATGCCAAAAACTTACCAACCCCAAACTTTTGTACAATAGTGTATGTACATCATGCAGTTTCATTCAAATTTAATCAGGTTATGGTTAAGATCCTCTTTGGCAACATAATAATTTAAATATGCAACAAAATCCAGTAAAACATTTCAGCAAGAAACTTGACTGCAGATGCTCCCAAAATGCCAACACTCAAATATCAATTGCCACTATAAAAAGCTATGTCCCAAAGCTTGCAAATAAATTATATCTGCTTTCCCAAGGAAGACATGATCTTTGTCGCTGTCTTGACTCCTGTGGGTTTCTAAAAGGGCACATCTTTGATAACACTCGGCAAATCGGCCCTGGGGTTCTTCATTTGATAATTATCAGGTAATGTCATTGATGTAATTGGCACTCATTAGAGTACAGTAACTCTTTAACTCTCAGCCCTTCTGAACTTTCATTTTAATGACACACACACACATTCATACATTTGTGGCTGGGAGGACTGGGACCTTTGCGGTGAGGGGGGTTATCATAATTACCACCGTAATCAGTTTCTCCTCCACCATGTTATCGTCTCAGTAATTATTCGGGTGCTAATCGGGATTTATAGTAATTAATCATATATCAACATGCGTCTCTCCATCAATTAATGTAAATAAGCAACCGTGTGATGAGAGCCTAGTTTTATCTGCTGCTTTCTAACCTATTTTTCTTGTGGTGTTAGGAGTTAGTGAGGGGGCCTAAGGGTATGTAACCCTATAGACACTGCAAAAGACTGGATTATTTTATGAGTTCCCAAAGGCTAATAATTGGTTAGCCAAACCCATTTTATTTCAGTTTAGATTAAAAATGGGTATAGGACTGTATTAAATGTCATTTAATTATTTATTCAGTTTCTGTGTTGATATTAAAAGATTAGTTCACCCAAAATTAAAATACGTGTTCCAAACAAATACAGATTTTATATATCTCACACAAAGCTATCATAAAGTTCAAGAGACGTTTAGACCACTTTTACAAAACTTTTATTTTTCTTCAAGGCATCGCCAACCTTGATTCACATTCATTATACTGAAAATATGATCTCCCTGAAACTTTGTATGCTTGTTTCGAATGACCTGTCGCATGTGCTCAGCAGGTTTCATGAAGTTTTGAGTTTTTGTTTAGGCTTTATAGGCTTTTGGGTATATTTGAAGAGGCCCCTTTTATAAAGGACCCTGTTATAGTTTCCCAAAGGGTAAATTTTAACGTTTTTGATAATTACTGACCTAGAGAGTCCAGAAAATTGCACTGCAGTGTTTTTTTTCCAGACTGAGCAAAAAACCTAGGACTAGCTCATAAAAGTAGGTTTTTCACATGTTCTCAATCATTTAAAAACGGTTTTATTGACAGCAGCGGGACTAGAGGCAAAGTTTGGAACGAGGAGATCTATCATATGATATGAATATTGCGTGTATCTGTGGAAAACAACGCAATGTACAATCATTCACGCCCTCAAAAAATGTGATACCGCTCCCCAGTGGCCGGTTTCCTTCAAATTTCTCTGTGAGTCAAATAGGCCCACTGAGTTTCGTTCTGATCGGCCTCCGTTAACCTTGTCTAATAGGTGCTCAAACTTCAACGGCCAATGGCAGCCATGTTTTTTTTGAGATACACAAATGTCCTCATAGACACTTGTCACACTTTGGACCAAGACCGTGCACAGCGATTTCATGTTGATAGGACAAATGTTTGCCTATTTATAGCCATTGTTATGTTTTTTTTCCCCTCTTATAGCGACACCAAGTAGCCAATCTCTGTCATTTTTTCCTGTGACCTCAGCTTGAGCTCTTACATAAGTGTGCCAAGTTTGGTGAAGATATCTCATTCCTTTGAGGAGGTTTACTAAAAGTGGCCCTGTCCCCTTGCAAACTCTTTGTCGTCCCTTCAATTTTTTTTGGATAATTATTGATCTTTCTGCACTGATCTGGTTCCGATCGGGCGAAAAAACCTAGGACTAGTTCGCAAAAATAATGCAAGTAATTGCAAAAAATGCAAAATGCCTGCAAATTTTGCCAGGCTCAGGATTGAACCTGAAGTTTTGTCCAGCATGAGCCAAGAATTCCAACGACATAAGACACTTGAGCCTGCGACTGACTTTAGGAGTTTTGAGCGATTTTGTACTTTCGATCGCTGTAGTGCCCCCGTCAGGCCAATTGGGGTGACCCCTGGTGACATTGTAGGCGGTGTGAGTACTACCATCCCTCCAAGTTTCAAGTTTCTACGACTTACGGTTTGGTCTGCACAATCAGTTTTATGTAGAAATTGCTCACCTGTGACCATTCTAACAATTACAACTGTTAGAATTATAATTACAATAGGGTTTCAGTGCTACGCGCTTGAACCCCTAATAAAAAAATAAGGAATATAGGGGGAGAGAAAAAGAGTCAGTCTACTTTGTGATATCTTATCTAAATTCTCTCTGCCTGACAAAGCTCTGTGTATACTGCAGATAATTTTGCACAATAGCACTTGTTATAAAAGACCAGGCTCATAAATTTTACCAGTGAAAAATATTGACAATTTTTCACTGATGTTTGATCACCATGTGGCTTCCATTAGCCTTGATAGCAACAGGAGTCAGATTGTGTTTTATTCTTTATCCATTACTTTTACAGGCTTTTGGGTGGGAGACGGAATAATCACTGTAATAAAATGTTAACAAAACTGCAATCACCCAAGCAATGCAACTCCAGATATTCCTTTAATGACATTCTTTTATTTGTGTTTAGCATTGAAATGTGAAATGAGCTTATAAAATCTAATTCCAAAATGTAGAAAAGAAACAGGCAGGAAAACAGATTGACAATATTTACTATCAGATTTTTAAAACCAGCAATAGTACAAATGTGACACAAGGTCAACTTTAATCTTTTAAGTGTATTTAGTCAACTAAATGGAACCTGTACATTTTGCAGTAACAAAGTCCTTTGCTCACCTAAATGCTTTCAATCAAAATGATTATGTATCTTCTTTTATAGATCTCGGCACATTCAAGGTTGTCCTGTCATCTCAGCATGACATCTGCTCTTGGTCTGTCAGCTTTGGATCAGAGGCTAAGACAGGGGCATCTTTAATTGTACTGAGAAATTGTCTTTGGCCAGCAGGGCTCTGAAGCAAAGTGGTTCAAGCTCAAGACAGTCAAGTTATGCCAGAGTCAATCAATGTAATCAATGTCAATCAAAAATATTTTGGCCTAAATTTAAGATTTATGCATTTGAAATGCACATAAAAGTTCCATCCATTAATTTAACATGAAAGTTTTTAAATATACACTCTAAAAAATGCTGGGTTATTTTTTTTTCTAACCCAAATGCTGGGTTCAGCCCGCTGGGTAATTTTATTGGGTTAGTTTTAATATTTGTACACAGGTGCTGGGTTATTTTTTTAAACCCAAATGCTAGGTTCAACTTGTTGGGTCATTTTATTGGGCTATTTTTTTAATATTTTCCCCAGGTTCTAGGTAGTTTTTCTGTAACTAAGTTGCTGGGTTATTTTTAAGGCTGGGTTATTTTTTTCTACCCAACTGCTGGGTTGAGCCTGTCTCTGACAAAACAACAACAGCTGCTTAGTTACATTCAGTTAGAGCATGGACTTTTTGAGACCTCTACAGGGGAGACCAGTTCTGAATGCGGTCGATTTGCACTTTTCCAGCGAAATAAAGTATACATTATATTTAATTTATAAAGTCTTTACTGTGCTGTAAATTGTATTGTTCACAACATAAAGTCGAGATGTCAATCAGCTGCATCAGCAGCAGTTGTTTCGCAGGATGGAAACGCCTTTTGCCTTGCTTAAAATAAATGGATTTTATTCGTTATTGTACTGATCTTAAAATAAGTTCTGTAATGTTTTTGTAGTCAGTCATGGCATCATTCAGCAATGAGTGAAAAGCGAAGCTGCGGTCTGAAGTTCGCAGTTAACCCGATGAACAGCAGCCCTTTCTCGGCTCAGATTTCACAGACACACTGGCATAAGAATTAGCGCTATTTCGGTAAAAGGCGATTACAGAGAACGGTTCAATACACTAAAACTAATAATAAATTAAATGTTACATTTTTATGTCTAAAATGCTTGTTAAATGAGTTTAAATGTATGTAATATGTGTTCTTGCTTAATAAATGTTCATCTTTTGATTATTGCTGTTGGCTCTAGTAATTCTGTGTGTGTTTTTAGAAGTTCCAGTCCATTTTAAACCAGCAATATAATTTTTAAATGATAATGGATTTAAATAAAATAACCCAGCGTGTTTGGTAAAAACATTTAACCCAACCAGCTGGGTCAAAATAACCCATGTGTTCTGTCCAATATTTACCCAGCACTGGGTTGCCAAATAACCCAAGTTGGGTTGTTTTTAACCCAGCATTTTTTAGAGTGTACTTTTATTTTGCATTCATTTCAAATTTAATCTTCAAATTAATGTAGAAACAACATCAAGACATTATATTTTTAATACTTGTTACATTTATGACTGAAGGTATCAGTGATACCAATATATAACCTAATTTTTAACCATTCACAATAGCCATTCAACATTACAGTATAATTGCACCTATCAATTTTAACTTTTATTAAACTTTAAAAAATAACAACTTCTCATTTAAGTAAACTTAAAACAATCTTCACATAAACCCATTATTTACCTGTTCTCTTCAGCAAGTAGGAAACATACAAAAAATATAATAAAGTTATTAAACACTAAATTCTAAATTAAATATAGATGAATCCTTAAAGCTACAGAAGTTATTGATTTACTTTTTTTTTATTTCGTTCTTTGATTAACAGACATCACACAGCTGGGTTATTAGGTTATTTGGCTGCTATTACTTTAAGAGCTGCTGTTGCTGAATGAGACACAGATCTGACATGTTCTACTGAAGCTCCCTCATCACCTGTACTTTTCCCATGCTCGTTTGACTAGCGCAGGCGCTGAAGTGAATTTAAGTGCGCATCTGAAAAGTCTCCCATTTGATGTGGTCGTAAAAGGCATTCTGCGACTAAATAAACGCACTTCTTGTCACGAAAAAAAAGAGACAGAAGCAACAGTTGTGAGTGGGCTGGCCCGCCCTTGCGTCAACGACGTTAAACTGGAAAAATTAATCGCTTAGTTAAACGTGTTAATTTTGACAGCAGTAATATATATCTACCAACCGGTGCTAATGTACCTATCAGATGCTGTTACCACCATCTGTAAAACTTGGTGGCAACATTACAGCCATTCTCATATGTTAGTCTGGAGCCCTGCCTAAAGACATAATAATCATTAGACTATGTCCCGACATTCTAATTATGAACCCATAATTCATCATGATATGAGTTCCTGGAGCCTCTTCTATTCACTGTTATCATCAATCAACACGTCTCCAACTCCAAGGACTCATGAAACTTACAGAAAAGCTGCTGACAGGCCTACAAGACCCAAACTGCCATTCAAAGAAGTAAACACTATTTCAGCACGTCACTCACCTTCCGAAACCTGATTCAACCCCGTGCCCAGCACAGACCTTGTTCAACTGCTTTGAAAGCCAGACGGCAGCCCTGATTGGATTCTGAGGGAGCCTCTTTCAATTTCTAAGTAATGAAATCCAAACTCATTAGCACAGGGAGAATCCCTTTAGCCAACCATGCAGAATGCCCCTATAACAGCCAGTCAGATTAAGGCCCTACAGCAGGCCTAAGAGCATGCACCATGGAGCTCCAGTGCTGCCTAGCTA
Organism: Labeo catla; assembly: GCA_012976165.1. NCBI lineage: Eukaryota > Metazoa > Chordata > Actinopteri > Cypriniformes > Cyprinidae > Labeo > Labeo catla. The sequence continues at coordinate 1,667,467 of VONZ01000001.1, forward strand.
ATTCAATAAGAAAGCCTTGAGCTCCTGGCTCTGTGGCTGAGTTTGGCCTTTTCCAACACTAACTGCATTTGGATTTGCATTACAATGTTGCAACCAAAGATTTACCCATTTCATGCAACCTCCAAATTTATCATTAAGGTCTGGCATATTGGGTGTGGATATATTCATGAGCATTTTGATACGGTGCAGCAGTTACATGTGGGGACTGTGCATGTGAATGATAGTGGATGTTAAGATAATGTTGACAATCTTATAATCATTAGAATAAGTTCTATGTCATATAAAAATTCATATACACTACCAGTCAAAAGTTTTTGAACAGTAAGATTTTTAAAGGTCTTTTTTTAGAATTATCTTGATCCAAAATACAGCAAAAGCAGTAATATTTTGAAATATTTTTACTATTTAAAATATTTGAATATATTTTAACATTTATTCCTGTAATCAAAGCTACATTTTCAGCATCATTACCCCAGTCTTCAGTGTCACATGATCCTTCAGAAATCATTCTAATATGCTGATTTCCTTTTCAAGAAACATTTATTATTATTATTATTATTTAAAACAGTTGAGTAATTTTTTTTTCAGGATTGTTTGATGAATATAAAATTATACTGTACATGTAATATTTTACTGTATTGTTATACTTTTTTGAATGCTTTAAATTAATGCTTTAATTTTATCAAAAGTGATGATAAAAAGATTTACAATTTCACAAAAGATTTCTATTTCAGATAAATGCTGTTCTTCTGAACTTTCTATTCATCAATGAAACAAAAAAAAAATCTACTCAGCTGTTTTCAACATAATAATAATAATCATAATAATAAATGTTTTTTGAGCAGCAAATCAGAATATTAGAATGATTTCTGACGGATCATGTGACTGGAGTAATGATGCTAAAAATTCAGCTTTAAAATCACAGGAATAAATTACCTTTTAAAATATAATTAAATAGAAAACAGCTATTTTAAATAGTAAAAATATTTCAAAATGTCACTGTTTTTGCTGTACTTTGGATCAAATAAATGCAGGCTTGGTGAGCAGAAAAGACTATAAAATGGAAATGGAAATATATATATACAGAACCATGGTTTCGTTCGTTCTCTTTAAAGTCTCCACGCCTGATCGATCAAATGCACTTCTTGGTCAAAATGCACAAATCTTTGTGTGGTATTAATGTAAACACAGTCCGTTTGTCTTTGATGATTGCAAACATGTGAAACAAAAAGCCAGATGTGCCAAAATATTGGATTTGTGCATTGGGCCTTGCAGTGTAAATTCAGCCTAATAGACCTTCTGCAGTCTATTATGTTGTTAATATTAATTAAACACAAATATTGACCAGAAAAAGAGAAACTATTCATTATTTCTCTGTTACGGTTTATTTGAGTAATTATTTGGATTTTAAATAGATATTTGAAGGCTATATTCCATTGTTTAAATATAATTTATATGAACATAAATTTTATTTATATTAATATTTAACTTTATATTACTTTCTGTTTACTTTTAAAAGAGTATTCAGTGGCACATTAGTTATTGCTGTTGGAAAAAAAAATGGTGATGAAAAATGTGAAATTTGACTGCTAATGAAAGTTACCTCTACTTAAAGGGATAGTTCACCAAACAATGTATTATGGGTGTTTAAGTTTCTTTATCTTTTTTTTTTGGCAAAAAGGAAACCCTTCTTCTGTTTGATTTAGTCATTTACCACTGATTTCTTTTTATATTATAAAACAGTCACTTTTCACAAACTTCACAAAAGATATAAACTGATGGACTAGATTCTGACGGCACCCATTCACTGCAGAGAATACATTGGTGAGCAAGTGATGTAATGCAAAATTTCTCTAAATCTAAATTCATCTAGATCTTGGATGGCCTGAGGGTGAGTTTCATCAATTTTTTGTCTGAACTAATTCTGTACATACAAAATAAATGACTACAAAATACATAAGGCGTAGGCATACTGTTTCTACCAAATATTGTTTTACCCCAGTGCATGGAGTCAGTTATCAAGTTCAGAGGACAATGTAGTGGCATGTTTGAGTAAGAAGAAAAATGATGTACTGGCCTAAATCCACCCTGTCCTCAACAGCCCTATACAATAAACAGAGCAGGACATTCTGAACTCCAGGACTAATTGATACATGGCAGGGTGTGCTACGCACTGTACAACAGAAATAATGGACAGGATATTCTTCTAGGCTCCTCATGAAGAGAAGCCCGCTGGGGATAAAGTGTCTCAGTTCCATCAGCAATAAGCCATTCAATAAAGAGTATCATGTTGCACATTCATGGCAGGAGCTGTTGGAGATGTCAGACCCCACAGGGAGAGGTTTTTATTGTGAGCTCAAGCGCTTCTGTGATGCTAAATCGGCACGCTGCCTCCCAGGCCATTGTGCTCAGCCCACATAAGATGAGAAGAGGCTCTGTCAAGAGTTATCTTACAGTACTTACATAATCACGTCGCAGAACCGATGCCTTACTTTCAATACTTTCACAGGTGAGGGAGCTCAGAAACGCAACTACTATTTTTGAATATGAAAACACTACTGTACTGAACATCAAGTTTCACATTTCGGTAACACTTCAGTATAGGGAACAATTCTCACTATTAATTAGTTGCTTATTAGCATACCTGTTATTAACATATTGGCTGTTAATTAGTGCTTATAAAGCACATATTCTACATGACCATATTTTACATCCCTAATCATACCCATTACCTAAACTTAACAACTACCTTATTAACTATTAATAAGCAGAACATTAGGAGTTTATTGAGGCAAAAGTCATAGTTAATGGTTTGTTAGTGAGAATTGGACCTTAAAATAAAGTAAGACCCACATTTCATAAAAAGGTTGGTTAGGTTTAAAATGATAAAACATAGATATACTGCACAAAATGAAAACAAAATTTGCATCTAAAGCAATTTTTAAGTGTGATTTCAGCCCAGCATGATTATCATTGTGGGTAGGAGAAAAATAGAGTGGGTAAGCATTAGAAAAAAAGAGAGAGAGATGGAAAACCCTGGAGGAAGAAAATATAGGGGGATCAGAAATAGATACTGAGAGGTTGTGCATGAAACTTACGGGTCAAATCTACTTGACCTTTGGTACTGAGGTAAAACCCTCTCAGAAGAGCCATAGTCATATGGTCGTAGCCATGCTATGGTGTGTGTGTGTGTGTGTGTCTGAGGACAGCAGGGATGAGGGAGACAGCTGGTCTAAGCTAAAGGCTATATGCCAGGCTGCCAGATATGACCTCATGGCCTCGCTCAATACCTACGATGAGATATGCATTACAAATTTCCATAAACATACCAGACTAGTTTTACTACTTACTAGGTTTGATTTATGACTTGACAATATGCACATTTTTTTTTTTTTTCTTATGGTTCTTTCTGTGTACCATACTTAGTTATAGTCAAAATAAACTAATAATTGCGAAATAAATAAAGAAAGAACGAAAAGAAAAGAAAAGAAAAACAAAACAAAAAAAATATTTATCTGAAGTAAAATTGTAATTTTAAAATTTTGGACATATAAAAATAAATATAATATTTTATATACATATAGAAAAAAAAAACATTTAAATATTTAAATAGTATGAAGAAAAGAGAGGAAAGAAAAACTCTAATAAATTTGTTATTTTTGACATTTGAGCAAATGAAAAGTTTATTAAAAATTACTACTAAACAGGTTTGATTTATGACCTGCCATTATGCACATTTTTACTATTATTATTTTTATTTTATTTACTTCTTATGATACTTTTTGTAATAATAATAATAATAATAATTATTATTATTGACCCTAACCCTAATAATTAAAAAAAGAAAAAGAAAACTAAGATTTATCTAAACTAAAATAGTAATTTTAAACAATCTGTCATATTATAAAAAGAAATATAATAATTTACATAAATATATTTTAAAAAGCGAAAGATTTAAATGGTATGAAGAAAAAGAAAAAAGTAAAAAATTAAATGAAAAGAAAAGAAAAGAAAAAAAGAAAAAGAGGAAGGAGAAGAAGAAGAAGAAGAAGTAGAAGAAGAGAAAGAAACTATTAATTTTTTTTTTAAAAATTTTGGACATTTGAAAAGTTTATTTAAAATATTACTAACCAGGTTTTATTTATGACCTGCCAATATGCACATTTTTCCTATTATTATTTTTATTTTATTTACTTCTTATGCTTAGTCATAAACAAAATAAACTAATAATTAAAAAAAGAAGAAGAAAAAACAAAACAAAACAAAAAAAAATATCTCAATTAAAATATTACTTTTAAACACTATACATATATTATACAAATATAAAAAAAATCTGAAGATTTAAATGGTATAAAGAAAAGGAAAAAAAGGAAAAAAGGAAAAAAAGGAAAGTAAAAAAAGAAAATAAAAGAAAAAATAATTACTTTTAACATTTGGGCATATGAAAAGTTTATTTAATAAATTATTACTAACCAGGTTTATCTGTGACCTCCAATACACATTCTTTAATACTTCTTACTACATTTGGTACTATATAAGGTAACTATATAACTTAAAATAACTTATTTAATAAAATAAAATAAAATAACCAAATGATTAACATTTGGGCTAATGAGGAGTGGCATAACATCATTTACATGGTATCCAAAAAAAAGGATTTTATTATACAATGTACCATAACAATCCAAACAGTCCATGATACTCAGACTACATAATTCAAGGTCCTCACATTGTGCTTTTGCACCAAAAATCAGAAGAGTTAACATATACTATTCCACACTTAACAACAACTTATTGCCCTGAGGTAAAACTAATATACTAATAAATTAATATTATATCAACAATTTAAAACAGAAAAAAATCATCAATACCAAATACACAAAAAGCATATAACCAGTATTACTAGTCCTTTGAGAGCACATTTCATTATCCATGCTCCTTTACTAGGGGAAAGGGCAATACATACAGACCACACTTGTGGGTGTGCACATGTGTGTATGGGTGTTTATGAGGCACAAATGCATGTTGACAGGGGCAGACAGTGTGAATGTGCGTGTGAGAGCAGGGCTGCGTTACGGCTGTGTGTGTGAGGTCTCAGGAGCTCGGTTTGTGCATGTGTGTGTGTGGCTGAGATGTCATTGTGTGCCTGCTTCTATCTTACCACCCTGACCATTACGATCCCCCGGCTGCCTATAAACCTTTCCGCCCATGAGAGGAAAAGGTGAGGCAGCTGTTTTATTGAAATGTGAACAGAAATTAGAGCTGTTTCTACACATCTCAGCTCGGGACAATATCAGGGCCCATTTCACATCTTCATACGGGCTAACCTTGACCCCCTGCTCTAAGGGCTTGCTAAAGGCCCATAATGTCACACCATTATTCTCCACGGGCTAGAATGAGATGGTATCGGCGACAGTGCAGATGACCTGATAAACTGCGCTCCACACACTGCTTGGCCACATAAAAGCTGTAAAACCCCAGCCTGGGGCTGAGCCTCGTAAATCACGCCGCATTAGGGCCTCAGTCGCAGCGGACAAAGCCTCCGCTGCTCATTTATGCAGCGTTGAGCTGAAGTTCTCAGTGTTACTCGTGTCTTGCTAGTTTGACTTTCATGTCTGCACTCATTTGGCCCTTTGCCTTTCAGGTAACACGTATGTCACGGCAAACATCTTTTGACAGCTTGTCCCTGTCTCACCTTTCATCTCCTCACATGACAGTTTCTGACACGCTAACGTGATTATGTCAAACTGAAGGCTCATGGGTTTAAAGGCAACTTCTTGTTATTAATACTTCAGGCTTTACTGTTATACTATATACCACAGACCAGGGTTATTTTCATTAACTAAAACTAAAAACATTAAAAATCATTTTCATTTATTGAAATGAATTAAAAGAGAAGTTCACTTCCAGAATGAACATTTTCTGATAATTTGTCATCCAAGATGTTCATGTGCTTCTTTCTTTAGTTGAAAAGAAGTTAAGGTTTTTGAGGAAAACATTCCAGGATTTTTCTCCATATAGTCAGGGAATTTGCGACTAAAAACTACTGCGTGCGACTATGAAAAAATATTTTCGAGCGCCGGTGTGAATGACCCGATCAGCATATTTTTGTTTGCACTGAGGGGAGCTTCAAAGGTTTCTACGTGTTTTCGCAACATTGAGTAATATATCACAGACGTATCTCACGGATCCTTTCATAAAGTGTAGAGAGAGTGTGTGATGAGTGACGGGTTTTAATGATTTTTATGGGAGTTTGTAAATGAGATATTGATTTAATACAACAATTAAATAAACAAGAAGTTAATATTAAGTGACTTACATTGTCTGACCATAACACTATTGCCTGACTTTGCTCTATTTCATCGTCAAAAATAGTTTTTGGTCAAACACATTTAAACACAACGGTGTTTAGTTTATTAATGAACATGCGTTTTTAAATGAATCTAGTGAGTCAATGATTCAATTTCCTATTCATAAAGACAGTCACTTGCTTTATTCCTGAGTGAATCAGCCATTCGAACGAATCAAATGAATGAATGATTCAGTAATTAAATCAGTGACTTGCCACCACCTACTGGCAGTTTTCATTTATTTAAATCATTTAATATTTCTACATTCAAAATTTTATATTTAAAACATTAATCTCAACATGAAATTATGAATTTGATTGCACTCATGCCACCTCTGAGCCTCATTAAACATATGAACATATGCCACTTTTTGTGTTTTCAGTGCCACCTCTGTAGTACAAATTAATTTTGTTAAGTCTGATTTCATTTTATTGGTAACATATATATATATATATATATATTTACATTTGACATAAAAGATGACATACTTTTAATAAATTTAGAAAAATGCCATTACAAAGGTAAAAACAAAATTTCCCTGTAAATCACTTTAGAGAGTCAAATATCACCTTTTGATCAAATTTTTTGACTACTGATTATTAAAGATGCTCCTGAAATTTTGACTGTGCTCCTAAATGTTTTAAGTTTTAAAAGAAAAGTGAGCATAGAGCCCTAATAGTGGACTTCAATTGTGGCCAGTGGGTTGAAAGTCCAAATTGCAGTTTTAATGCAGCTTCAAAGGGCTCTACACAATCCCAGCTGAGGAATAAGGGTCTTATCTAGCGAAACAATTGGTAATTTTCTAAGAAAAACACAGATTTATATACTTTTTAACCATAAATGCTCATCTCGCACTAGATCGACCTCACGCATTATGTAATCATGCAAGTGTGATGTAGGTAGACGTACTGTCTCAGTGTTTACAAAGCGAATGTGCAATAAAGTCAAACATAAACAGCAACGCAACTTCCACATTCAAGGCCCAGAAAGATAGTATGGACATTGTCAAAATAGTCCATGTTTTTGAAGCTACGAGAATAATTTGTGCACGTTAAGAAAACTAAAATAATGACTTTATTTAACAATGTCTTCTCCGTTTCAGTCTTCAACACGCGTTCACGAGAGTACCATGACGCAAATGAATTTTCATTTCTGGGTGAACTATATTTTTAATAAAAAGTACATAGACATACTTTATTTGTACAAAAACAAAACTGCAAATTCATCTAAAATTAAACTGAAAACTAAAATATAAAAGTAAAATCTAACTCGAAATAATAACAAAAATACTAAAATGATACTAAAATAACACCACAACTGTACATGCCTAAAATAACCTGTTGTTTATTTAAACTGCTTCTGGATATTTTGAATAAACTTCATTATTAATGCTAAATAATGCTAAATTCTACATGATTTGTTTTTAAAGCAATGCCAAGATTTCCCCAGAGTTATTAAAACATAATGTAATATGAAGTTAACATGATGAAATATATATATTAAAAAGTTTTTACGTTCCTCTCCAGTGAGTACAGAAAATTCAAACTCAAGCGGTACTTAAATTGAGTTTGACACCCTTGTACTTGCCTTAGTCTCTCTCTCCATCCCTCCCTCTCTCTTTTTCTCCCATTTGCTCGATGATCCACATGTTCCCAGTGGAAAAGAGTTATACAAGGCCTTGCACTTCAAAAGGCAGTGCTAAAACTGGAAGCGAGGCAAAACAAACAAATGCAACAAATATATGCATTAGACTTGACACATGCTGATGAAACTGACTGGAAACACTTTCAAAGCCGCAGATGGTTTAAAGCACACACCCTCATTTATAACTGACCGAAAGCCTGAGACTTTTTTATTTCTTTAATGAATATAATAAGCACATGTGTGGACACACTTACAATAAAGTACAATAAAGGCAGCTTTTTACACATTTTTGCACATAGAATGCATTCTTTTCATCAGATATTATTTTATTTTTTCAGAAAAGAAAATTGGCTAAAGTATCCAGAAATTAGACACATTTAACAGAATTACACAGAAAAAAAGAAGGTGTAATAATGGAAAATAGTGGCATATAGTGGCAAAACATTATTGACTGGTTTATAATTATCAACCCATCCATGAGGACCTATTAAAAAAAACAAAAAAACATGTATTTTGGCCAGTTACATCAATTTACTTAGCTGATGAGTTTAAAAAGTCACCATAAGTAATTTCACAACAAAATGTCACAGAAAACCAACTGTTTAACTATCAAAGAATTTATGATATAGCATGGTCAGACATACAGAAAGTGCTTAGTGTGTCTATAATATGGATGTGTGCATAAAAGTGATCTATAAAATTATAAATAACAATATAAAAGACATCAGACTGGGGATGGCGATCATTTAGTCCTTTAGTCCCAGATCACATTCATTGATACTCTGTTCTGGCACATAAACCAATTTCCTCAGCCACAGGGATTTCTTTTTGCCAAGTTGAAACCAGGCTGTTTTTCCTTTTTTTCTTTTAATTTCAGCCAATTTCCTTTGTTGGCAAAGAGCCAGTGTATCTGCATATGACATTTCTGCATGCGTGCGAGTAATTTGTTATATTAATTGGTCCGGATTGTCTCTCCAACTCTGCCCCTGAAGAGACAGAGCAAGACAGAGAAAATAAAAAAGAGGAGGGGGGAGAGAGAGAGAAAGAGTCAAGGTCGAATAGCTGTGTGTTAGGATTTATTTGCTTTTTATGGTGGTATAAATTCTTTTGTGACACACACTTACTCACATTCACAAACGCACAAACACACGCTTACTCTTTTCATGCACTACTGTCCACTGGGCCTTTTCTGGGTCTGTACGTGCGGTTTGTTCGCAATCAGAACGCGAGCAAATCTGTTCTTTTGTCTATATGTAAATCTGACCAAATAAATCCTCATGCGCACAGCATATGATGTCATGGCTGAGCAAACACATAATTGGATGAGAGGCAATGAAGTAAGCAGTAAGCTGACGGTAATGTAAATTCTTAGTTCATTAAGTGCGTACACACAATTTCTGCGTAAACATACACAAATAAAGCACGTACATGCAAAACAGTCTCCGTGATAATGAGCTTTGCATGTCTAAGGAGCACAGACCCTAAGCTTTCCCAACTCATATAGGCTCCTGCCCTGGGGTCAGTCGCCATGTACACAATCAGATTGAAGCTTTTAGAAACAGAGACATCTTAGCTAAGCCTGAGACAGCAGCTTCACTGGTCCCACGTTTTCACGGCACGTCATCAATAGGCCATATTGGCGGCAGTGAATGTAAACAAAACTCAGATATTTTGCTGAATATTGCTGCTGAAAATGGTCAATTATTGTCATGTTGTGGGCTGTACTAATTGGTCGGACCAGGAAAAACATATGAAGTACTACAGACTGCCAAAAGTTATAACAAATCAAGGAGAGGAGTGCAAAAAAAACTGTCTGAGGAACAAAATACGTTTGTGGTTGGCCAAACTGAACTAGGACTTCCAAGGCAAGAATCTTGACAACATTCGTGTTTGTTCTTATCATTTCCAGTCGGGTAGGTGAAATATTAGGCTAATATCTTAATACCGCTCGTACGTATCCTTACCACTTATTTGTCAAAATACTGTGCCGTTTCCTCTTTACCAAGTCCTTCTCTATTAGCAGCTTACACACGTTTTCTGTGGTTTAGACAGCATAAATTAGCAGAACAACGTAATCAGTAGTACATTAACCATGTAATCCATGTTGTTGTTTACATCAGAGTATCGCAGATATGGCCGTGCATCCAGGTAACTGACCAAAGTGTGACATAAGTGCAAACCCTCTATAACTGACGCATAATGTATTGATAGTTCTTGGTTCGCTTTTTAATGCAAGGTCTCTCATTTTAAAATCACATATCATAATATGTGAGCAGCTAAGCTGGCAGTGAAAATTTCACGTGTGTGTATGCCAGATACATATAAAGTAGAATTATTCCCTCAGCACAACAGAAGGACTGTCAGGCCAAGTTATTGGTATTAAAATCATCTGTTCATTTAAAAAAAAACAGCCTAGTGGTAGAGAAACACACATGAAAGAGACCTTGGGGGAAACCTAAGGACCGCTAATGCACAGCTACCGATAACAAGACAAACATAAACAGAAATGTAGCTGCACAGTGTTGCCCTTGGCAGTGATGCCTATCAGAAAGCACTTTTTAGGGTTCTCATAAAGTGATAGTAAATAACTGCAGGCAGAGTATCGCAGTGCCAAAAGCATTCTCATTATAATAACTATTGTGAAATGAATATTAAAAATACAATTTGGGCTATTTTAAACTGGCATCATTGTGCCGTTGTGAATAAAGCGTTGAATGGTCGGTTTAAGTACAAATAACAACTCTTCACACTACAATCAACATGCAGACATACTAGATACTAGCCCTGCTGCAAAACCCAGCATATGCTGGTTAGGTATGTTTTGAAGCATGGCTGCAAGTTTGAGCTGGTTTTAGCTGGTCCCTAGCTGGTTTAAGCTGGTCATGTGGTGGTCCTAAGCTGGTCCTGGGCAAGAGCTAGTTGCTTAGGACCAGCACATGACCAACTAAGAGCCAGCTTAAACCAGCTCAAACCAGCAGCCATGCTTCAAAACATACCTAACCAGCATATGCTGTTTTTTTTTTTCCTCAAAGTGGGATGTGCCCGAATATGAAAATCAAAATTGAAATCGCTTTTGAATACTCTCACACTTTTAACTTTCACTTTCGAGATTTGCAATCACACATACTCTGTATATACTATGGAACAGCAGTACTTACCACACAATTTTTAAGATTAGATGTTTGTTTGGTTAGTGGTGCTCAGGATCTGCAAAACATTTGCCATCATCCTATCAATCATCTCCTCCTTACTGTGTTTATATGGTAAGTGAAATTTTATGTACTGTAATGTAACAGGCTACCGCTAGCAAGTGGCTAACCATGTCCCTTTAGTGGCTCCTTTCATTTTCCATGCCTTTCTGAATATGGATTCACTTTTCGGAAACATCTCTACTAGATACCAATTCCTCTTTTTTACAGTATAGCATTGTTTGTTCTGGATAGCTAGTCAGTACATGACAGTGACATGTGTAGAGGTTGTTCCATCATTTTAATGTGTGTAAAAATACTGGGCATACAGTAATGAGTGTCTTGGCTTCAAGCCTGTTCTGTCCACACTGGCCATTTCATATCACATATTTGAGTAAGATTAGGTGGCAAATTGCCAGAGGTAGTGCTAGGCAGTTTGACCAAAAATCTGTCACTGGATTTGGGGGGCTTTCAATATAAATCAGAATGCATGAAACAGTTGCAGAACCACTGCATTTTAATCACGATCCAAACAAACATGTAACTTGAGTAATTTTTAATGTAAATTAGATTACATAATTTCAAAATTTAAAGCAAAAACATAATGGTCTGACCTTAGCTTTGTGAAATTATAATACATTAAAAATATCTGCATGAAACTGAAACAGCAGACGGGTTGAATAAGAATGCAAATTCACTCTCTAGCAGTAGGGGGCGCTTATGAAACAGCAGCAATACATTGTTTCTTTGGTTACTGTTATAGACAAAGCGCTTTTAAATACTACATTGATATGCATTATATGGAGGTAAGATGAAAAGAAAATACCATCAAAACTGAAGACAGTCAGTTGCTCTCAAAGATACATTCATATAAACCCCTCACCCCCAGTTCAATATTTAAGATTTTCTTCCAAAATTTCACACATTGTGAACAGTGAGCTTACTCTGCCTGTACAGTATTTTTTTCTCCTCTTTTTGTTCGTTTTCAGCGTCTCTCTTCTCTTAGCTGCCATTTACAGTTGGGTTATTTGCCCAAATAAAGAATTAGTTGTGTGTTATTAACAGTTCTCCAACCATTAGTCAAAAGTGTATTTAGTTAACAGGGATCTCCTCTTAATTCACGTGGTATATGTTGCTTAGCCAATTGGATCGGTATGCCCTTTTTTTAATACATTCACACAGTGTGCGTAATTCACACAGGTTTAACGTTTTGTATATCGTCCAGCATCAGCCAGAAAATAATTCACAATGTGTGTGTTTGTAAGGGTTTCCATGGCTAAACTTTAGGGAATGATTTGTCCCAAGACATTAGCTAAATCTGACACAACCTCACTATGGGCACATTCACGGACATGCCTATTTGGAGAAACAATTAATAAAGCATGTTTTTATTTTTAATGCTAAAAATCCAAAGTTTATTTTGGGTTTACATGTGGGTTAGTTTATAGTAGTTAAGATTAGCTATATATAAAAAACAACTGTGTGCAGTAAAAACACAGATGACCTAAATAGCTGACAAAAGTTTTTATATTAAACAGAACACATAATAAGAAAAACTTAAAATGTTCAGAAATATCTGACCATGACATTCTTATCCAGTTCAAGTTCAGAGAGATCCTTGATACCATAAGAATGATTAAAATATTAATTCACTCCTGAATTAAAATTTCCTGATATTTACTCACCCCCATGTCATCCAAGATTCTCATGTCATTCTTTCTTTAGATGGAAAGAAATTAAGTTTTTGAGGTAAACATTCCAGGATTTTTCTTCATATAGTGAACTTCAATGGGGATAAGCAGGTTGAAGGTCCAAATTGAAGTTTCAATGCAGCTTTACAGGGCTCTACACGATCCCAGCCGAGAAAGAGTCTGGTTTAGTGAAACGATCAGTAATTTTCCAAAATAAAATAAAATAATAATAATAATTGATATATTTTTAACCACAAATGCTTGTCTTGCACTAGCTTTGCGATGCACGTCTATGTAATCACGTTGGAAAGGTTCTTCGTCTGTGTACTTCGGTTCAAAAAGGTAGGGTAGTGTGAAAAACTCTTAATTTATTTTCTCCTCCAACTTCAAAATCATCAGACATCGCTATTTTACCTTTTTATTTGTTTTAGGGTGTTTGACTTTCTTTGCACGTTCGCTTTGTAAACACTTGGTCGGTACTTACGCCTATGTCACACATGACCTTTCCAACATGACTATGTAATGTGTGAAGTTATGGATGTAGAGCTAGCGCAAGGTGAGCAGCATTTGTGGTTAAAAAGCTTTTTTTTATCGTTTTGATCATTTTACTAAAAAACCCTTATTCCTCATCTGGGATTGTGTAGATCCCTTTGAAGCTGCACTGAAACTGCAGTTCGGATCTTCAACCTGCTGTTCCCTGTTAGTCCACTATATAGAGAAAAATCCTGGAATGTATTCCTCAAAAACCTTAATTTCTTTTCAACTGAAGAAAGAAAGATACGAACATCTTGGATGACATAAGGGTGAGTAAATTATCAGGAAATGTTCATTCTGGACTGAACAAATTCTAATATGGCTAACATGGTCCGTGTTCACAATTTATATTAACCCTCCTCGTTTTACAATGCAAACGTGCATGCAATTTAGAACAACGTCACCCATCAGCTGTGCCTAATTCTACTCCGGATCACCTTATCAACAGAGGTAAAACGAGCTAAACAGCTTAAGATCGTCCACGTCATATTAATCAGAGCTTGATTCGCCCTGTGCTAAGAGAAGCCAGGGGATCCTTTAAGGAAGATTAATGTGTTTTAGAGTGCAACTGAGGCAACCTTAATGAGATTGCTATCTCTTTAATGAAGAAATGGTGTAATCAGAGGGAGAAAGCCAGGGAACGAGAGAGAGAAAGGGGGAAAGAGAGAGCATCTGCTCTTCTTAGGCATTAAAGCTCAGATGAATTAGTCCATGGCGCGTGAGGACAGCTTGGCGCTAATATCATGTAAAACATACAGTCAAAAAGTAATCCTAAGCATTCTAAGTATAGAATGTCATGAATGGTTCTGCCATCCATTATACCTGACCTCATCTACTCTCATGTTAACTGCCCACTCTCAAAGCTTCAGTGCTGCAACTGCTTATAATGACCAGGCTTGAGGCCTGTATGACCAAGCAGAATGCCAAATTTGAGCTTGCGCTTGCAAATGACCTTAGATGGATGAAGATAGAGGAAGGGAAAAAAAGGGCTGTGGAACAAAGGCCATCGAGTGAGCAGCTCAAAGATTATTACATGGTACGTTGAAGCATGTGATTGTGTGCAGCTGAGAGGCTGCGGAAGAAAGCACTGGTCATTTTCACTGGGTCATCTGGGACACCAGGTCAGCCAGTGGGGAATTCCATGAGGCTGCAATATGACCTCAGGAGAGAACGTGTGCATGAGTGCTCGTGTATATACGGAGGTTAAAGTCAGTGCTTGAGGGCATGACCGAGAACAGCTTTGTGTGTTGGGAAACGAAGGCTAGGAGGGACAGAGAAGTATACATAGCGAGAGAGTAAGAAAGAGTGACAGATATAGACTTTTCAACACAACTCAACACAAATAAGCACTCCCTCAGCCAAAGCAAAGAAATTCATTTTTTAAAAATGCATCAGCTCAACACATTGCTAAAAGAGAAAGAAGAACTGGAAAGAGAATAGTTGAGTAAAAACAAGAGAGAAAAACAGCATTGGCCATGAGATGATCTAGAGTTTGGACAGCTTGGTCAATCGGTTTCCAAAACCTATCAAGCTGCCTTACTCCCTACATCTGTTTTCTAAAGCAATTTAGCAACATGCTAATGCTAAACTCTTTTAAAATTATTACACTTTAAATAGAGATTTTACTTAAAATTCTTAAACCCTATTCACTACCATAACAAAGCTTGAAAGAGCCAGGACATTTATTTTATATAACTGATTATATTCGTCTGAAAGAAGAAAGTCATATACACCTAAGATGGCTTGAGGGTGATTAAATCATGGGCTAACTTTCATTTCTGGGTGAACTATCCCTTTAAAATGCTGCTACACTGTAAAAAACAAAACAAAAAAAAAAAAACAATTTGTTGAGTGAACTTAAAATAATTTGTTACCCTACTTCCATAAAATTTTAAGTTCAGTCAACTCCAATAAGTTCAGTCAACTTGAAATGTTAAGTTGTACTAAGTGACAACTTAGAAATTTGAGTTGACTAAACAAAAAATTTGGTTAAAAGCTGGGTTTGTTACCCAACTGCCTTAAAATTTTAAGTTGAATCAACTCAAATATCTAAGTTGTCACTTAGTACAACTTAACCTTTCAAGTCGACTAAACTATTTAAGGCAGCCGGGTAACAAATTATTTTAAGTTGACTCAACGAATTGTTTTGTGCAGTGTAGGTTTTGAAACAGATCAAATATGACTCCTACACAAGTTAAAAGTTGCAATTTTTCTGTTGTTTCGCCGTAATGTAGAAGAACAGAAATCCCTGACAGTGACAGAAATACCATTAAGAGCGGCTCTGACCTTTCCTAAACTGTATTCGTCATACCCTTCTCTTTGCTTACTTATATTTGCCCACTTTCCTTTTTGTTTCCTCTCTCACTTACTCTCTAGAGCCCATGCTAACAGCCACAGTGAATCCATCAGCATTTGACAAGTGCAGTCATCCAGGAGAGAGTGAGCCGACATGGCCCCCAAAAGATTGCTCTTTAAACGCAATGTTTTGCCAACAAACTTTACCAAGCTGGAACATATTAGGGCCAAACTAGAGAGCTGGAGGCACAGGAGGGGTCAGATGTTTGCTAAGCACTCTAGGTACATTACCGGCTGCCTCCAAAAAGGAAGTCATACATAAGCTGATGGGTTATAATGCGAATGGATGCGTTCTAACCTATTTTTTGCTCTAGTTGTTCTTTTGTGTTTTGTATAAATCACATTTTGGGCTGTGAAGAGGTTCACTCTGCTTGTAGGGCACCCATTCAGGCTGCTTTGCCCTCTGACCCCTGTTAATGTAGCCTTTAGTGAAAGAGATGATGAAACCATTAGGAAAGAGAGCCTGTGCTCAGAGTCTCTGCAGATTCTGAGTTAATTTATCCACATAAATTCAAGAGGATGCTCCAGGGCTAGAAGTACTAAGCATGCGAAGTATACAAAACTTTTTCTATTGTTTTAAAAGCTTATATTTTTAGACTGAACTTTAAAACACTCCAGTTCATTTCTTTTTGAAAGAATTGAATAATTTTATTTATCAAGGATAAACTGATGAAAAGTGACAGCAAAGATGTTACTAAAGTTTTCAATGTAAAAAAAAAACGAAATTAGAGAATCAGAGAATCCTGAAAAATATGTATCAGTTTCCACAAAAATATTAAGCAGCCAATGTGTTATCGACATAATATCAGAATGATTTCTGAAATATGTAACACTGAAGACTGAAGTAATGGCTGCTGAAATAAACAATTATGTAAATAAATGTAGCTTCGGTAAGCATGTTTCTGACCATGACTGTTAGTTCTAAGTAAGACTCAAGCTTGCCACCGATATCATTACCCCTAGTCTTGCTTTGGGGCTAAGGTTGTGACCCCACAGCAGTGAGAGAAGGTCACACCAGTTCCCATAAATCTATGTATGTGTCCATGGGTGGTACATTTATTAGCTCTAAGTTACAGTCTGTTACCTCACCCCAAACTGAGCCTCTGTTTCACAGATTGTGTTGACTAAAGTTTTCAATTAACTTTTAAAATGAATTCTGACCAACTTAAATGCCGAGTTCTATCAGAAATTGGGTACAGACAACAAACGTTACGCTGTGAATTAAAATATTTGTCAGCTTTGTTGTGAACCCATATGTTTATCCACGCTTGCTGGATTGCAAACCCAAAACTGCTGTACTGCAAATTCAGAAATGAACGTACATCATTTATAATTGCTCAAATTTGCACAAAGTGAGTTGCTTAAGTGCATCAAAATGGAAACCATAAATCCTCCACTGTATTTTCTTGTGCTGAACTGATTTAATTCACATTTAATGCACTCCTTTATTATAAAAAGCTGAAGCTAACGTTAACCTCAGAAGACATCCTGGGACTCCAGACTATTTCCAGACAACTAACAGGCCTACAGAGTTGGGAAGGTTACACTGGAAATATAATAGGTAGGGATGGGTATCGGCCCGATACCGAGCTCCTGTGCTCGTACTCGTACTCGTTAAAATGCCCCGATACCCAACGCCGATACTACATCATGTGACAAGTGCGTATGCAGGCAAAGAAACACGGACAACAAAACAACAGACAGCAGAATGGAGTCATTAGAGATTAAGGATGTCTACGAAGTATATGTATGCAAGTAATATAATGTTAAACATTCAGTATTAAGCTTGTATAACTGGTGCGCGTCAGCTGATAGGCAAAGCCCGCAGATTGGATTGAGCGCGCGGCGGCCAAGATGTGCGGGCTTGTCGAGTTAATATCCCGCCTTGACATCACTGGAAAGTTTGTAGTTCGGTGAGATATGTCAAAAACAATTTAAGTAAATCAATGCACAAGTTATTTAACGGTATAGAGAGAGAGAGGGAGTGAGAGAGAGAGCGTGAGACAGAGAAAGAGAGAGCGCGCACTGTTCCGTGATCTTCATTGATGTTCGCATATTTAGCACACGCATCTTTTGGATTAAAACAAATTCGCAAATATAAAAAAAATTATAGGGGCATTCGCTATAAACAACGTTTTTTTTTTCAACCTTAAGCATACACGAATGTCCGGCGAAAGTGAAACTATAGCAGCCTGTGTGAAATGCGATAGGCAGTACTGTACTTGCGCATGTTTTGTTTGCTTCACGAGTGTTTCTCCATTATTTGAGTCGCTTTGGATTATGGCCCAATTAGGAGCATATTTCAGATGAAAAAGCGTGACTTATATTTCTGAAGATATCAGAGTTAGGAGAATCATAATCAGTGGTTCGGGTGATTACAGTACTGAGCCGCTCCAATGGAGCAGTTTAGTGCTATTAAGATTATGTACCATAAAGCAAGAAAAAAAAAAAACAGTGAAAGTAACAAAACACATTTTAATGGGCATAATTAAGTGTAAAAATAAAAATAACTAAGAGATATATAGTCAACCCAAAAATTATTCAGACAGCAGATATACACCATCTTTTGATAATTTTTGATATTTTTTTACTAGTGGGTGCAGGACACAGTTTATGATAATGTGTTCTAAATACATTTTGGTTTGACTGTATCTATTTGATAAATGAAGTTGACCAACTAACATTATACATATTCTTTTAGTTTCTGTACCCTATATTTTACAAATCTACCGGTAAATTTTAAAATATCGGTATCGGTACTCGGAAGTACCAAAAATAAAAGTATCGGTATCGGGCGGGTACTGGAAAAACTGGTATCGGTGCATCCCTAATAATAGGTTACAGATTACAAGTTGGCCGATTTAGAATGTAAAAAGTAGTGTAACTCTTTCAATTACTTTATTAAAGTAATGCAACAGATTTCATTTGATTACTTTTTGATTCTTTTTCTAAATTTCTAAACTCATTTTTATAAGTAACTTACAGTTACTTTTATTTTGTAATTAAATTACATAACACCATTACATGTAACTACCCAACTCCCCAACACTGCAGGCCTGTTCATTTATATTCTATTGCAGGAAGTTCAGTGGCTGAAACTCAATGTTTGGATTCTAAATAATGAAAGTAAAGGGAGTGTTGAGTCAGAATGTCCATAACAACAAAGTTGTGTAAGGCCTGAGTGGATTAAAAAAAACAGCAGTCTATAGATGCACGTATCATGAACTATTACTCAGTATTTTAGCCCTCACAAGCTTTCAGTAAATATTTACTATAAGCACTAATCAACCAATCACTTTTTTCAACCTCTCTTCCTTACACACACATACATTTAGGGCCTATATCCACAGAAGACACTACTTTCACATCTACTTCCAGAAATGTCCATCCTCAAAGACACAGACAACAAGCTTACAATCACAATAGTCCCAGAAGCAAGTTTTTAAAAAATATACAAATAAAAGCTCATCCAAGAAGATAAACTTACACCCTAGAAGATTCAGAAAATGATGATAACCTCATTTGTTGTCCTACCTGGAGCAGCTTGTATCTCCACTAGGCCTCCAACAATGATAAGTGCCTCAAGAATCTTCACATGATGTTCTGGGTTTACATCCGCACTGGAGAGAGATGCATTTTAAGGTTAATTATATGAAGTCATGCCACGGTGACAAGCAACATTGGACCTAATTGCTCTAATAACTGCAAGTCATGAAACAAGGTGAAACTTACAGTGGAGGTCAAAAGTTTACATAAACCTTGAAGAATCTGCAAATATGTTAATTGCATTTAAATATGTTAATTGCACTTTACCTGAATAAGATATTTCACATAAAAGACGTTTACATATAGTCCACAAAATAAAATAATAGTTGAATTTATTTAAATGGCAAGTGTCAAAAGTTTACATACACTTGATTCTTGAGTGTTGTTACCTGAATGATCCACAGCTGTTTTTTTGTTTAACAGTTTTTTACTTAACAGTTAAATTGCCCGCTGTTCTTCAGAAAAACCATTCAGGTCCCACAAATTCTGTGTTTTGTTTTTTTTCTTCAACATCTTTGTGTATATGAACCTTTTCCAACAATGACTGCATGAGTTTGAGATCCATCTTTTCCCACTGAGGACAACTGAGGGACTCATATGCAACTATTACAGATGGTTCAAATGCTCACTGATGCTTCAGATGGAAAAATGATGCATTAAGAGCGATGGGGTGAAAAGTTTTTAAATTTGAAGATCAGGGTAAATTCAACTGATTTTGTCTTCTGGGAAACATGTAAGCATCTTCTGTAGCTTCTAAATGGCAGTACTAAATGAAAAAAGGTGATATGTTGGCAAAATAAGAAAAATGTATACATCTATATTCTGTTCAAAAGTGTACACCCCTGGCACTTAATGCATAATTTTTCCTTCTGAAGCATGAGTGAGAGTTTAAACCTTCCGTATATGAGTCTCTCAGTTGTCCCCAGTGTGAAAGATGGATCACAAAATCATACATTCATTGTTGGAAAGGGTATAAATACACAAACATGCTGAAAAACCAAAGAATTTGTGGGACCTGAAGGATTTTTCTGAAGAACAGTGGGCAGTTTAACTGTTCAGGACAAACAAGGGACTCATGAACAACTATCACAAAAAAACAACAAAAAAAACACAGCTGTGGATAATTCAGTCATGTCATGAGTTGCAGAGGCTGATGTACTTGGTGAACTATTGCCTGCTTGTTTACGGTCAAAACTCAATTTGGAATTTTAGAGGCGACTGTTCATTTGCTTATGTATTCAGCTGAAATTCAAGTCCTGTGATGCCTTAATGACTTCAGGTAGTGTGTGAAGCTGATGACTAACCAGAAATGACTGTTTGAGGCATAATGCACTCTCTCTCCCTCCTTCTCCCTCCCTATCTCTCTTTCTCTCAGTGCAAGAACTACCCCAGAGCCATAAGACAATTGACAGGCCGCTAAGAGCAGGGAAAGTCCCACTGGAGTCTCTTGGCAGAGGGACAGGAAAGCAGCTCACAATCGAATAAGAGCGAGGCGACTTAATGGACTACAATGTGCTGACTGAGTTAGCAGTGACTCACTTGCACACTACTCTTTATTATGTGCACTAAAGTCCTTCATTCAGGACGGCACTTTATAGAAGGTGTGATGTCACCATCTATTTAACTGATGAGATACTCTAAAATGCAAAACTAGTCAAAAAGTACTATGGTACATATTATTTGGACATTTATTATTAAAATGTAAAATAAATGTCCTCTACAACCTCTTTTCCACAGTTATAAACCACAGAGATCACAACAATTATTCATTAACCTGTGGCATAAGGAAAATTAGTAAAAAAAAATCAGCTAATAAAGGTGAAACAATAATATGTTCATGTATTACGGTCTGATACAGAGGTCTGGTACATAATAACAGTCAGGTTACATAAATAGTGAGTTATCAACATTCACTCCTGGTACTCTTCAAATGGCAAGTACAAGGGATTGTAACATAGTGCAACACATTTTAATAAGCATTCCCATCTGTTGTATGTTATATGCTGGTCCTCTCAGGAGATTGTACTGGAGCTGCAGCCATTAAGGGCTGTCTTACAGTGGGCTGAGGGACAGATCAGGAATAACAGCTCCCTCATCTCTCTCTGCTCTCTCCATTTTAATTAAACTAGGGGAATAAAGATAGGCTTCGACATATGTTCAACTGAGTTTTCTGCTGAAACAAAGAACATGAGTGTGAACGTGAGAATGTGCATGCTTTCAGTCATTTTTATAGAACTGTGTTTTACACAAGATCAACCACAAAATTGAAAATGATAATATATATAGATGTTTTTTCTGGTCTCAAACATATTTTCATTGTGATGCAGCCAGCTAACTGAATTCAGATCCAAGTCATAGTACTTTATTTTGTTACATAATTTGCCATAATTAAGTTTTTATCCCCAGCCCCTTATTCTGGGTATACACTGAAAAACACTAACTTTGAAACAGTTTTCACTTACAAATAATTACAAAAGAATAATTAAATAAAAGAAACATCAAGTAACACATTGAAAGTAGAAAGCTTTAAGTAGATTTTTTTAAATAGAAAGACTGAAATAGTATTTTCTTCTAAAATGTACTTCAAGAATCTTATTTAACTCTAAAAAAAAAACTTTGTGTACACTACAGTTTTTTTTTCTTCAAGGATGCATTAAATTGATTAAAAACTGACAAATAGACAAAAATGATATTTATACTGTTACTAAAGATTTCTTTTCATATAAATGCTGTTCCTCTGAGTGTTCTATTCATCATAGAATCCTTAAAAAATTCATGGTTTCTACAAAAATTTGAAGTGCACAACCATTTTCAACATTGATATTAGTATCTTATGTAAGACTATTTATGGCTCCTGAAAATTCAATTTTGGCTTCACAGGTTTAAATTTAAATTTTACATTTTAAAATATATTAAAACAGTAGTTTTAATTTGTAGTACTAATTCACATGCAGTTTTATCGCATTTCTGTTTGAATAAATGCAGGCTTGGTGAGTATAAACAGTGTTGGGGGTAATGCATTACAAGTAACGCGAATTACGTAATCAGATTACTTTTTTAAGTAACTAGTAAAGTAACACATTACTTTTTAATTTACAAGAAAATAGCTGAGTCACATTTTCAAATAAGTAACGCCAGTTACTTTTTTTTTTTCCTATTTATTGATTGAAAGCTCTCCTGTCCATATGTTGAGAGAAATCGGGAGTAAGATGTTACTTTAGTGTTACTTTAGTTCTAGAATAAATGTGAACATTAATTTATCTCACTCACAAAATAAAAACAAACAAACAAACAAACAAACAAGAAAAAAACAGATTCAGTTTTCCTCAAAAATAATGCAACTCAGAATATGATGCAAACCTGCAATAATTAAAAGTCTCAAATAATACAAATATCTTTTATGTATTTAATCCTCTTTTTTTAACCAATGACTTTGCTGCTGACCTTTGATGATCCAATTCAATCATATTAATAAGCAAAAATTACTTTACTCTGCTTAACTCTATTAAGCAAAAATAAACATTTGTTACTCTTTTTTTATTATTGTTGACGATTGTTGAACTTTTATCTTCTGCATTCTACTGTACAGATATAAATTTACTTTTCCTTCATCCTGAGGCTTTTGGTGTGAAAGGGCTTTTACATTTGCCAAAAATAGAACTTTTTATATTAAAACTAACAAGTATGCCCTGCCCAGATTTAGAAAGTAATGCAAAAGTAACGTAACACATTACTTTCCATAAGTAACTTAATTAGTTACTTTTTTAGGAAGTAACACAATTGTAAGGCATTACTTTTAAAAGTAACTTTCCCCAACACTAAGTATAAAAGACTTAAAAAACATTTGGAAATCTTTATGAATGGTAGTGTAGCTTAAAGACTTGTCATAATTGTAGATTTCAGTTGACAACAAGTTATTTACAGTACCTGAAGTGGTTGTTTTTGAAGATGGCCTCACTGTAGGCCAGAGCCAGAAGCCTGGGGCTTGCCTGAGCTGCTCCCCCACTTTGGGCCACCTTACTTAGGTGTCGGGTCAGATGAACCAGGAGCTGGTGGTTAGCCTGAGGGACACTGGGAGAGTCAAGAATTCTTTTCAGCTGCTGTCCACACTCCTCCATGCTTTGGGTTTCTAAGAGAGAGAGAGAGAGAGAGAGAGAGACTATGTTTTAAAAGGCATTCAAATAGAGTTGATCACACCACAAAAACAGACACAGCTTCAAGCCCTTATTGACCTGATCTATGATGATAAAAGTGAGCACACAGAGAATAATATACATACAAATGGAAATAATCTATTATTACATATGAAAATATCTGTGATTTGAATAGTAATCAGTTAATCTGACACTGATACTTTTGAATGGCTGTCAATGGATAAGATGCATTTAGCAGCTGGATGATGCAGTACTGACATGTACCAGCAGGGACTAAAAGCCAAACATCCACCCTGCAGTTCTAATAATATAGGTGTAACTCATCTGAACTCAGACAGCAGCACTGAACATTGGGGCACATTACAAAACCCATGACCTGGGACTGGAAAGTCAGCTCAGCAGGAGTTAAAGTGCTAGCCTAACATTGCCCTCAAGTCCATTGTCTATGAGCACCACAAGGACAATGCAGTTATTGCGACAGCTTCCAACATATTGATGAGCTCCTTTGAGATGGGGTTTCCCACAGCAAAAAGGCCAGCATCTGTGATTCAGGCTTATTTGAGCTAAAGTGTACCCTGGTGGCACAGCTAAGATATGAGCATTTCATCCCTTAGTCCCTTACACACAATGAATATTTGTCTTCATCAGCCAAAGAAACACAGATACAGTCTGGATATCAATGCGAGATATCATGCAGTCTGGAAAGTACAGAACAAGGGGAATTCACTAAGAATGAACTGCTGATACCGCTGTTTATTCACAATTAGTGCTTTCAAACGATTAACTGCGATTAATCGCATCCAAAAGTTTTTGTTGACATAATGTAAGTGTGTGTACTGTGTATATTTATTATGTATATATAAACACACACACACACACACATGCATGTATATACTTAAGAAAAATGTTATGCTTATATATATTAAAACATTATCTGAAAAAAATTATATGAATACAAATATATACATGTAAATATTTTCAAAATATATACTGTGTGTGTATTTATATACACATAATAATTATACACAGTATACACATATATTATGTAAACAAAAACTTTTATTATGGATGCGATTAATCACGATTAATCGTTTAACAGCACTATTCTCGTCACCATCATTTGACAAATTAACGGTCACCATAATTGATTAAAAAGGTACACAAACACCTCTTTTAAACATTTTTTTTAATATGTTTTTCCACATGCAATGTTCAAGGACTTCAAATACGAAAGACTTAAATTCATAGAAACATAGAATATATGGAGATACATAAAATGTTGACAATCATATAAAACAAATATATATTAATATATTAAATATAAAAATATATTATAATATATGTTTAAATAAATAATCAAACAAGCATGAATTAATTTAATTTATTGAGAGATAACTGATATATGCAATGTTGGCAATTATTCTAAACAAAAAGTATATATTGTTCATATTAAATATCTATAATAAATGTATTATATAATATATAATAATACAGTTGTGTATGTTTAAATAAATAAATTTAAAAAACACAACTGATAAGGTTTTAAGGTTCTATTTATAAAAGAATATATTTATGAGGGCCTATATGTAAAATGTAGACATTATATTATATTATATTATATTATATTATACTATCACAGCTAGAGAACAAAATTATTAATATCAATTTATTTTATAGTACGTTTTCGTCATCCGTTGATAAAATATTTAACATGTACACATTATTTTCTATTTTCTATAATTTTCCTTTCTTATTTGTTCATTTGAATGTTTTAAAATAATAGTCATAATTCAGTGTCAATGGTGTCAGCTTGCAGACAGGCCAGTCCTGCAATAAACTCAGTAAATCTTACCTGTCACATCACTTTCAATGTAAGTAAAGATTACTGCCTAAAAGCTGCTCTCACACCCCCCCAACAAACACACAGACTCAATCCCCTGCCAACCGCACTTCCTGCATGAATTATGAGCATGAACAAAGCCATTAAGGTGTTGGCTGGTTAAGGCGCTGCTCCCATAGTGCTTATAGAAGATAAGTGCTAAGAGGTCAAAGGTTATGAGCAGTGGGTGGCAGGGGGTCTAATGATGAATGTCTGACAATCTGCCGATCAGAAAACGGGTCAGTACTTTGACCTTGGCCTGAGACTCACTGACCACTGATACGTCTATGCATACACTCAGTAATACATGCACAGACACACACACAGACACCCATGCCCCCATTCTGGAGCCGGACAGTCCCACCAACCGTTGCCTCCTGGAGATTACCGATAGAGACTGACCCCTGTTCAATAAAGGCCAGCGTCATGGGCTGCAGGCCACGGCTGGGAACTTGGCCGAGTCCATCTGGACTCAGCACGACACAACCGGGGGAAGGGGAGTCCTGCAGACGGCCAATCGCATTCCTGGAAGAGGGCATACTGGCTCCTGGCCAGCCAGATGGGCACCAGTCCTCAAGGCATGAGAGTTAATACTGTGTAATGCTCTTAGACACTCAATGGGACTCAAAACTTTTAGCAGAAAAAGGACTTTTGGCACTTTTCTTCTACGAAATAAAATTGTCATGCTTTGGGATGCAATACTTTGTCAAGTCGATTTGTGTTAGATTAAAGCTTGAAATGAATTTGACGGTTCTACCCTCAAGTCATGGATCATAAAACTCCAAGAGTTTTGGATGACATGATATTTAAAAAAATTTATTTAATGGCTTGAATTGCTGTGTTGATTAAATTAAGGATATCAAACAAAAGCATGCCTGATTTCACAATTAAATGGATTTTATCCAAGAAAAGAGGGAGGTAGAGTTTGGCAATGTTAAGGGCACCCCATGACAAAGGGACTTTCCAGGAAAGCTTATTTGCTATAATAGCCCATTGATTCTGTAGAACGGTTAAGGCACAAATGCTGAATATGCCATATGGCAAATCCTACAGTGACATTGCACTTGAAGACTCAATGACCCAATACAAAATCTATTATAACCCCAAGTACATTATAGTGAGTCACTGCCTTGAATTCTGTTCACTGCATCACAAAACTAATATTAGTTCTCTCCTTTGAAGATATAATATTTCAGTTTAAGTCTCACAATTCGTTTAAGTAACCTCCATATCAGTGCCAGCTGAACTGAAGACGGAAAATTTAATTATTAGGTATAAGCCAATCAATCAACTATGTTCCTATTACATGATCTAAATGAAACTAATTAAACTGCAATTAGACTTACCACTCTATGGGACCAATCATGCAAATCAATCAAGACAATGAATGATTATAGAGATTGAAGGTATGAACAATAGACAGATATGTTTAGTCAAAAAGAAGATAACTCCTTGAAATCCTAATATGAAAATTAATTAAATAAATAGGTAAATAAATAGATAATAAAACAGTATCTTGGTATGTATTTTTGTATTGTTTGGTAAAAATATTTAAATGCCTTTAAAGGAACACTTTTTTGAAAACAGGCTCATTTTCCAACTCCCTTAAGTTAAACAGTTGAGTTTTACCGTTTTCGAATCCATTCAGCCAATCTCCGGGTCTGGCAGTAGCATGTTTAACATAGCTTAGCATAGATCATTGAACTTGATTAGATCGATAGCATCTCGCTCAAAAATGACCATGAATAATGACAATGTTTTTCCTATTTAAAACTTCACTCTTCTGTAGTTACATCGTGTACTAAGACTGACGGAAAATGAAAAGTTGCGATTTTCTAGGCTGATATGGCTAGGAACTATACTCTCATTCCAGGGTAATAATCAAGGAACTTTGCTGCCGTACCATGGGTGCAGCAGGCGCAGTGATATTATGCAGCGCCTGAAAGTGACCGGCACTAAGTTTTTGTAGATGCAGAGTTGTAACCAGCAGAGTTGACGGCTGTATAATATCATTGCGCCTGCTGCACCCATGGTACGGCAGCAAAGTTCCTTGATTATTACGCCGAAATGAGAGTATAGTTCCTAGCCATATCGACCTAGAAAATTGCAACTTTTCATTTTTCGTCCGTCTTTGTACACGATGTAACTACAGAAGAGTCAAGTTTTAAATAGGAAACATATTGAAACTCTTTGGTCATTTTTGAGCGAGCTAATGGTCTAATCGGATTCAATGATCTATGCTAAGCTATGCTAAAAGTGCTACCGCCAGACCTGGAGATCGGCTGAATGGATTCGAAAACAGTAAAACTCAACTGTTTAACTCCAGGGGAGTTGGAAAATGAGCCTGTTTTCAAAAAAGTGGAGCGTTTCTTTAAAAGAAGACACATATATACAAGGTGCATGCCTGAAAAATACGAAAAAGTTGTCAATAAGTTATGAAAAATACATTTATTTAATACATTCATGAAGTATTCTCAAAAAACAACATATTTTTGAAAACGTCTCCTTAAACACTACTCAACCAGTATATTTAAGGATACAAGTTGTCTCAAGTCTCGAGAATTTCCAGGCATCAGAAACATGATGCGGCAAAACTCAGCAAGGGTCCTTACATAATTCTGTTTGTCCTTACAAAGTCAGGCAACACTTATGAGCAACCAGGCATGTCTAAAAGATGGGGCAGACTCTGTGTATGCTTGTTTCATTTTCAGTGGGTGTAATGCAGAGCGAGGTCAAAGAGAGATGGTGTGAACCTACCCTCCGGCATAGTAGCGCCCCCACTAATACATAAACACACACACACACACACACACACACTGCATCTTTCTATAACACTACTTTTGTTCTCGGCCTCTCTCAAGCCTCTTTCTGCCCACTGAACATTTTGAGCATTTATATGCTGAAGAGGATAAACACACCCACCTAATTTTAGTCATGCATTTTAACCGAAGATAATTTAAACATTTAAATTCTGACATCATTTAGTTTCAAGCCTTAATGACTTGTTTGAAAAATTGTACTGGATGGCAATTATAAAGCATGAAGACTGAGGCTAAACCTTCAAAAATGATCAAAAAATCTTCAAAAGGTATCATATAAAGTAATAGATTTCATTATTCATTGCAAAATTTACTACCGTTATATATATATATAAGTTAAAGTTAGAGAAACTAACTGACTAAGAAACAAATCTACTGAACACTGATCAATTTCTCAAGTTTAACTCACTGAGATTATCAGTGAATCTTGACTTCCTCACTTAAAGGGATAGTTCAGCCAAAAATGAAAAATACCCCATGATTTACTCACCCTGAAACCACCCTAGGTGTATATGACTTTTTCTTTCAGACAAATACAGTCAGAGTTATATTAAAAAAAATGTCTTCCTCTTTCAAGATTTATAATGGCAGTGAATGGGTGTTGAGATTTTGAAGTCCAATGAAGTGCATCCATCAATCATAAAAAGTACTCCACACAGCTCCAGAGGGTTAATATAGGCCTTGTGAAGTGAACCAATGTGTTTGTGTAAGAAAAATATCCATATTTAAAACTTTATAAACCGTAATCTCTAGCAACTGCTAACTGTCGTATGTGTGTTCACAATAGAGTGGCGTTAAAGCGGATGAAAATGTCTGAGGATTTTGATATGAGCCAAGAGGAGACTGGTTTTCCTTTAATGTAAACGAAACATCGTCCTACATCGTCCGCTGGAACGCCACTCTCTTGTGAACACACATACAACAGTTAGCAGAAGCTAGAGATTATGGTTTATAAAGTTAAGGCCTTTATTAACCTCTTGGAGTTATGTGGAGTACTCTTTATGATGGATGGATGCACTTTATTGGACTTCAAAATCTCAACACCCATTCACTGCCATTATAAAACTTGGAAGAACGAGAATTTTTTTATTATAACTCTGATTGTATTAATCTGAAAGAAGAAAGTCATATACACCTAGGATGGCTTGGGTTTGAGTAAATCATGAGGTAATTTTCATTTTTGGTTGAACTATCCCTTTATAGCAATTGTATGATTTCAGAAATATAAAAAAATGGAGGTGTTTGAATGTTTTGTGCTGAGCTCCAGAGGACAGCTTACCCTGAGCAGTGTAGACCAGCTCGCTGTACACTACAGCTGGGATGAGTGGGCAGGGCAAGTCCTGAATGTAACTCTTAAGAGTATCAGCCAATGTGCACAATTCGTATTGCTCAAAGTCCACCGCTGCTGGGTCTGAGGGAGAGAGAGACAAAAAAAGAGAAGGAGAGAGAATGGTTAATTATAGGCACCCAGAGTGCTTTCTCCATTATTTACCCTTCCAAACCATGTGCCCTTGGCGAAACCCTATAACGATTCACTTACAGTGGTGGTCAGATCCCCTGACCATTCCTGCCCCCTCTGGGGACAATGATCCAGTCACAAGCTTAACAAAGAGAGTAAATTTGAGTGGAAGTCTCCTGGTCAATAACTCAAAGCCTTGGATAATGGCAGCTCAGAAGACTGCAATTATACAGTAGTAATTTTAAAAGGCCCTTCATTGTGCTAAAATTATAATGCCATATTGATGTATTGGAAAGGTGTAAAAGGTGATGACAGATCTCTCACATATTTCAGATCAGAGCTTTTCATTTGTAGTTTAAGTGTAATTGCAGATTTATAAATACTTTTTACTGTACAACCCACAATGCCTGCAGAATATTGGACAGTGACAATGTTTTTAGGAAGTGAATAATGTAGGAAAAAATGTAGATGGTCAGAAGCGTGTGAGTAATTTTGACACATTCATCACACGTGTTGGACATCTGGATAGTAACTAGAGTATCTAGTTGCTGAGACTTAAGCATAAAAAAACTCATTGATGAATAATTCATGATTCATCTCTCTCCTTTCTGTATTTAAAGGAAGTAAATTGTAGTCAAGGTAAAGTAAGGACAGCAGCACTTGGTGGAAGAAAAAAAGTGCAAGATCTGTCTAAATAAATAAATATATCACAAATAATAACACAGCCAGTGTTCATTTATACACAGTTTTTATTTCATTCATGTTTTTTTTTTTTTTTTTTTTTAACTATCATTTAAAATAAATTGTTGTATTCAAAGTTTGTTTGAGTTCAATTAAAAGTATATTATTATTATTCATTTGTAAGAGTTTAGGTTATTGTTGTGTTGTGTAATACACAGTTACACATTCTGACTAGCAAGTTCGAGTTCACTTGCAAATGAAAGTTGTTATATATTATGTTGTTGGTGATCTCATAAAATAATAAAATAAAATAAAAAAAACAAAATAAAATAAAATAAAATGTTTTGCCAGTTATAATGAGGTTAACACTGAAGTTGCTCAGTTGTACACCAACTGGAAAGCTCTGCAACAGAAAGAGGTCAAGTGTCATTTGAAAACCTAAGGAAGTGCTTGAAGCCATTCACCTCTCCTAACCTCTTTAATTTTTCAATGCTCTTCAACATCCTTTGCCATTTTAGTATAAGAAAAGAGACTGACCCCCACGGCTAAATTGTAATTTCATTGATCGTCCATCTGACTAATTGTAAAATAAAGTTTCCCTCTGATCAGGTTCTAGTGAAATCAAAAACCCATTAAGCTCTGCTGATGACCTTTTCTCTCTCTAAATGTGATTAGTTTGTTGACTTGCCGTTATGCCGGTATCCAATGCAAAGCTTCAGGATATTCTAGGAATTCCAGATGAACCAGATAAGTAATACAAACTGTTTGGGAGGGACTTATACTGGCAGCAGATGAAACCATAAATAGACCATAAATTACCCATTAAGCCCAAATTAGAGCAACAGAAAAAAAATAAAATAATAAATGTTGAACATCAAAATCTAAACAGAATATTATTTAAGTCTTTTTTCATGAACATACTTTAGTGTATAGTATGGAGTAAGGATAGTGAATTCAAAATTTGAACAATTAAGAACAAATTAAAAATTAGGACAGAAAAACAAAGATTTTGCTTTATTTATATAGGTCACTAATAAAATGTATTGAAATTGGGGGTGGGGATGCAAGGTTTTAAAACACTTTTTTTTTAGGTTAAACTTCTAATTTAAAGGGGTCATTGGATGCAAACTTCACTTTTGTTGTTTGAACATTAATGTGTGTTGGCAGTGTATGTACAAATCTACCATATAACGATAAAAATCCATGCAGTGGTTTTTAATTAATCTGTAAAAATAATATCCCCTTTTTCAAATCGAGCCATTCTCAGATGCCTGTCGGTGTGGCATCATACCGACAGAGGCCGCTCCCACGATAGGTGATTGACATGAGCGTCTTACCTCAGATCAGCTGTAACAGTCCGACCTCCATTGTTTCGATGTCGGAGCAGGGATGTAAGTTAGACAAGAATATCTCAGACTGAGCGATTGAGGTGTTGTGATGCTGAATGTAATTATGAACATAATGGTCGTCATTTACTCCCGACATCTGAGCCACTAAAGATTCAGTGGATTACATTTGTTTGTGAAGGGAATGCACCTCCCGATCTACATAAATGTGTCTATGTTTGTGCAAATTATTTGCAATCCAGCTTCACTTATAGCAGAAGTGAGTATAAGGGTTTTTTTTTATGAATCTCTGCAATCACCTTTCCTAATAACGCGCTAGTTAGCAAGTTTCGCAGCTAAACACGCTAAATGCGGCTAAAGTAAACAATCTCTCCGAGCACAGCTCGTCACTCCACAGAGAGAAGAGAGGGGCGGGGCAAGCACAGCTCATTTGCTTTTAAAGGAACAATCCCTCAGAATGGGATGATTTTTGCAGAGCTCATTTTGACAAGGTAAAAAGGGTGTTGTTTTTTTTTGAGAATTTTTAACCAAAGTATATTATAGACTTTTCATTAAGACCCTAAAGAATCATATCAACTTGTGGAAAATGGGCATCCGATGACCCCTTTAAAGAAGAAGTTAACGGAATAAAAATTTCATAATAATTTTCAAATAATATTCACCCCATGTCACCCAAGATGTTCATGTCTTTCTTTCTTCAGTTGCAAAGAAATTAAGTTTTTTTTGAAGAAAATATTCCAGGATTTTTCTCCATAAAACCCTAATTTCTTTGCGACTGAAGGAAGAAAGAAAGACACGAACATCTTGGATGGCATGGGGGTGAGTAAATTATGAGAACATTTTTGTTCTGGAAGTGAATTTCTCCATTAAGCATTCCAAAATATACGACATTCATGAACAGGACACTGCACAATGGGATGTTTACATAGAAAAACAATGGAAAATCAGTGCAGTGGAAAACAAAAATGTGTTCTGTATGAACGGCCTCTAAGAGCTTTGAAACTAACATAAAAGTAGACAAAACCACACATTTTCATCATAATTTTCAAAAGGCTGGCTGAACCATTTGTCTCTCCATCATGTTGATTGCACTTCTGAAAATGTGCAATTTATCAAGCCTCTAAAGAAATAGTGTTCTTCTACATTAAACTCACATGGCTAACAAAGTGCGCTGAGCTAATATCAGGCTAGATTAGCGCAGGGATTTTCCATAAGTCCTGCTCTATCACAGAGGAACAGTCATGCGAGAAACTACCACCTATTGATCACAGTTTCTCAATGAATCCCATTTACTGGTCACGATGTCCATCCTCAGCTTCCACATGTATTTCTTATTTTTCTAATCACCCTCCCCATGGATGCCCATCTGCCGATCCTTAATTTCTTGCCTGCCCGTGGCCCAAATCGATTGCTTCCCACTGCTTGGCTTGATCCATATATTGTTGGAGTGAGCTTTTAAATGCCCAGCTTGTAAAGTGTCTAATCCACTACAAACAGATTTGTTTAGGTCATCAAGGCGCTTTTGCCCCATCTATTCACATGCCTATCAGTTAAACTCATTGTCAAATTCAGCCCTCTGATCTGTCTAGCCTAAAACTATTGATCTGGCAGGCATTTGTTTATTGTGCCTAGCACCTTCTGTTGGCCACTGGGACATATAATCAGCTATGATCATTTGGGCTTTACCCCATTCTCCACAGTGACCCTGCTTAAAATGTGTGAAGAGTCGTCACATGGCGAAGGACCAAAAAGGTTGTGATTATAGCCCGAAAACCATCAGACTGGTTTTAGAGGTTAGTGCTGTAAGTTAAAAGCATTGAAACGAGTCATCTCCATGATCCTTTGGGTAAAGGTCACCACTGGCTCTGGATAAAGCTGCCTCAGCTGGTCATTATCTGCTGTTAAAATTTTACAGATGGCTTAGTCCCTGTGGAAGCGCTGACCTACAAATCTCACATAGGCTGTGGAGGAAAATAAAGGTGTAAATTATAGTAGTTCAAAAAGCAGGAATTCAACGTCATACATTTGTATTAAATTGACGCTCAAGTTGCATCAGACTGGGAGCAAGACTAGTTATAAAAATATCTTGTGCAAAAAAAACAGGGAAAGGAAGAGAAATAGAGACATGGACATAAAATCTCTACTGTTTTTTCCATTAAAAGTCTAGTTATAGTTATTTGTGGACACATTTTCTTTCAAAAACTAAAGGCGGTTTTGATGTATTCTATTGTGTAGTCCAGTATATACCTATATATCTGAAAAGCCTCAGTAACTTCTAAGAAATCAGTAAATATACAAATAAATAAAATTGTTAACAAAATAAAACTGCATCACATGTAGAACATAACAGATATTCTATTCAGCAACCAGAAATTGCCACTTGGTTCATTTGTGGTCTGTTCAAGCTGGTCTACTGAAGAAAAAAGGGGGGAAGGAAAATGCCAAATGATCTAATTATTTTCAGTGAAGTTTTCACATCAAATCTAATAATGAAGATTAAAGCTAATGGAATGGTACTGATAAAATGGTCTAAAAAATGTGGATAGGTGTGACAGTGGTGCCTTTTCTGCCTAAGGGAATTAGATTGACCATAATTCCATTTGCCACATTATCTCATCTTTCACTCAGCTGCGCCATGCAGGCAACCCAAATCGCTCACAATGGTAAAAGCTGTGACTGTGTTGCATAAAAAGGGAACAGTTGTCAAAAAGTCATGGGCCTCTGAATCAAAAAGCACCCTTAAGTACATTAACTCTGAGGAGAATACAGATGGAATTAGTGTGTGTTTGCTCTGTAGATCTTAACAATTCCTTCTAGTCAGAGAAAGAAAGATTTTTTTTTTGTTTGCTTCATATTAGCTAGTTGTTTGGCCTGTTGCAAATAGCACTGAAATGTCTGCTGACATTCATTTGAGAGAACTGCAAACTGGACTGCAGTTTGCAAATCTGATTGAGTACTTTTGCAAGGACAGGGGACTAGCTCAAGATTTTGAAATGACTTACAATATCATATTTTAAATGTCTCTAAATAAACCTCAGGCATTGTCAGTTTCATTTCAACACTGTAGTCAGATTACACAAAACTCACAAGTATGTTTCAAGTTGGTAAGATTTGCTTGGGTTTGGAGAGACAAAACATTCATCCAGCTGTTTTATAACAAGGAAAAATGCATCCTTACAGGTATCTGCATTGGCAAAAAAATAAAAAATAATTTATAACAACTGTAACTTACTCTAATGGCTGCTCATTGGCCTACCTAGCACTATTTTGTAATATCTCACTGACTTCTATAATGATACCTTGAGCTTGGAAAAGGCACAACATAAATAAAACTACTTTTTCTTAATACCACCGAATGTGTGGCTTCGTTGCCTTACATCTGAGAGAAACAAGGTTTTCAGAGAAAGTAATCAGATTTCTCACAGTGGGAATCACGGTCGGTGTGCGTATGCATGCAGAATGTTTGACTCGGCGCCGCATTGTGATTTTATGTTTGAAGCTCCTACACCGTGACAGAAATGGATCTTGGATTTTTCCCTTTTTCTTTTTCTCCCCACTTGACTCACTTGCATTTTCACCCACACATCAAAGTGTTTCCTGCCTGGCTTAGACGCCATACTGTGATCTCCTCATATGAACCAACATTTTTAAAACTGCGATCATGAATATCAAAAGGCAGTCACTCTGCTATACTATCCATGTCCATTTTAGTGATCCAGATAAGGTCTAGCTCAACAAACCAAAGTGAAAATGAGGCCCACATTGAACTGTCATGCACAAAATTACACAAAAGTCATTCACAAATGAACAGTATACACTTTTCTAGCCCCTTTGTGTGTTACTGGATACCTTGATTACAATTTCTGCTACCAATAAGATTGTTGTGCTACACTTTCAAACCTATAGTTGAGGTCTAAAGTTTACATACACCTTGCAGAATCTGCAAAATGTGCATTATTTTACCAAAATAAGAGGGATCATACAAAATGTATGTTATTTTTTATTTAGTACTGACCAGAATAAGATATTTCACATAAAAGATGTTTACATAAAGTCCACAAGACAAAATAGTAGCTGACTTTATAAAAATGACCCTGTGCAAAAGTTTACATACACTTTATTCTTAATACTGTGTTGTTCCCTGAATGATCCACAGCTGTGTTTTTTTGTTTAGTGATAGTTGTTCATGCCTGCTGTTCTTCAGAAAAATCCTTCAGGTTCCACAAATTCTTTGGTTTTTCAGCATTTTTTTGTATTTGAACTCTTTCCAACAATGACTGTATGATTTTGAGATCCATCTTTTCACACTTAGAACAACTGAAGGACTATCACAGATGGTTCAAATGCTTACTGATGCATCAGTAGGAAAAGCAATGCATTAAGTGCCTGGGGGTGTAAACTTTTGAACAGAATGCAGATGAGTACATTTTTCTTATTTTGCTTAAATATCATATTTTTTTCATTTAGTTCTGCCCTTCAGAAGCTACAGAAGACATCTACATATTTCCCAGAAGACAAAATAAGTAAAATTTTCCCTGATTTTCAAATTCAAAAAGTTTTCACCCCCAGCTCTTAATGCATTGTGTTTCAGTGAGCGTTCGAAATGTCTGTAATAGTTGCATATGAGTCCCTCAGGTGTCCTCAGTGTGAAAAGATGGTTCTCAAAATCATACAGTCGTTGTTGGAAAGGGTTGAAATACACAAAAATGCTGAAAAACCAAAGAATTTGTGGCACCTGAAGGATTTTTCTGAACCACAGTGCACAGTTTAACTGTTCAGGACAAATAAAGAACTCAAGAACAACTATCACAAAAAAAACGCTGTGGATCATTCAGGTAACAACACAGTATTAAGAATCAAGTGTATGTAAACTTTTGAACAGGGTCATTTTTATAGATTCAACTATTATTTTCTCTTGTGGACTATATGTAAACATCTTTTATGTGAAATATCTTATTCAGGTCAGTACTAAATGAAAAATAACATGCATTTTGTATGATCCCTCTTATTTTGGTCAAATAATTAACATTTTGTAGATTCTGCAAGGTGTATGTAAGCTTTTGACCTCAACTGTATATGCATTTTGTGGAACACAAAAGAATTACTATGAAAGTCAATTCAAAATACGTTCAAAATACGTCACATGTTCTTCAAAATATCTCTATTCCACAGAAGACTGATTCTTTGGAGCTGTCTTCAAAACTTTATAGCACATTTAAATTCCATTCCACTGATTTCTCACTCAAAATCAATGCACAACATGCAAAAACAGTCCTCCGATTTTCCCTGCCTATTAATAAAACACTTTCAGAAGTGCTAACTCCCATTCACTTAAGATATTCATGACACTTTTCCAGAATTACACACGCTTGGTGCCAGTCTGGAGTGGAAAAGCATGGGACAGCATACCTGACCCTGTCCAAGACACTTTCTGGCTTCGCATGTGGACATAAAGCCACGCAAACACACTCACACCCTGTCAAAGCATTCTGTGGGTCAGTCCACAAATTCATGCTCTGCTAAGCCTACTTTAACCCTTAGTGTTGGTCTTTGGTCCATGCTCTGTGTTTACCCGGCACTACCCTTGATCCCTCCCTTCAATTTTTCTGTCACCTCCTCTGTCTTCCTGTCACCAGCCACTCTCTGAAGCAACACAAGAGTCCCAGAGGCTTTTGTTTATGATATTTACGGGTGCAAACAGAGAAAGGCATTCAGACACTGGGCTCGCAGAGGACATGCATAGGGGCATTTAAGGCCCTTGTGAATGGAGAATACTCAAACCCCAAAAGGGTCAGTTAGTCTCACAGTTTATTTCAGGTGGTGGACTAGTTTTTTAAATACATATTTATTTATGCATTTGGCAGATGTTTTTATCCAAAGTGTCTGAGAAAATACATTTCATCAGTGCATGCTTTTGGGAAATGAACTCATGACCTTGGTGTAGAGCACCTGATCGGGTTCACAAAAGCGCTGTGACTTTTGTGAACGCACAGCAGAAACTGATAGGGAAGAGAAGAAATTGTCAAATAAAGTCGTTATTTCTGTTTTCTTTGCACACAAAAAGTATTCTCATAGCTTCATAACATTAAGGTCAAACCACTGATGTCACACAGACTATTTTAATGATGTCCTTACCACCTTTCTGGCCCTTAAACGTGGTAGCTGCTGTCTATGCAGAGTCCGAAAGCTCTCGGATTTCATCAGAAATATCTTAACTTGTGTTCCAAAGATGAATGAATGGACCGCATTTTGAGAACCTCTGATGTTTCTAAAACAAGGCCAGCTTTTTGTAATGCTTTACAATTCTCGTCTAAGTGCCTTTCTGTTGATCTCTTTTAATACAGAAAGTTCTTTCATTAAAGTTCTTTCATTTTCAGCTACGGCTATAGCGTGCAATGTTATCGTAAGCTTTGATTCTGTGTGTTGGACTGATGAAGAGGACTGTTTCAGTAAGGCGCAACCTTTAGGAACAGGGAGGGGAAAATAGCTTCAGAGATGACAGCCCTCATTCCTGTGTGACCGCAAGACCCACTGTGGACCCGGCCAGTGGGGCCATGTTCCTCCTAAAACTGAACTCAATCACCTCCTTCATTGTTCTGACTCTCAGACACCAAAACATCTAGCTGTCATAAAATGCTATGAAATGTTGAATGATGCCCATAAATGTAAACATCTGGCAACACTGTGATTATGTCAACAGAGAGTGACAGCTACAGTCAGTATGAACGCCATTTTGTACATGTGTTTTGTACTTTTTCTTCTGTAGAACACAAAAGGAGATCTTTAGTGGAATGTCCAAGCTGCTCCTGGACTAGGGAAGTGGACTAGGGCTTTCAAGCTACAAAAAAAAAAGATAAAGTATCAAAAAAGTGATAAATTCCCATATTCTGAAGCCATATGATAGACTGAAACAGACTGAAATTTTAAGGGATAGTTCAGCCAAAAATGAAAATTCTGTCAATTACTCGCCCTTGTGTCTTTCCAAACCTATAAGACCTTTGTTCATGTTTGAAACACAAATTTAGATGTTTTTGATGAAATCCGAAAGCCTTCTGACCCTGCATAGACAGCAACACAACTGACACATTCAAGGCCCAGAAAGGTAATAAGGACAACGCTAAAATAGTCCATGTGACGTGGTTCAACCATAATGTTATGAAGCTAGGAGAATACTGTTTGTGTGCAAAGAAAGCAAAATAACGATTTCACAGAAGAAAGCAAGTCCCACAGTTTTGAAATTATAGGACGGTGAGTGAATTACAAAACACAGAATTTTCATTTTTGGTTGAACTGTCTCTTTAACAAATATTTTAGTGTCCCACTACACAAAAAAAAATTTAGAAATGCATAATAAAGAGTACATTATAACAGACTTTTCTTTTTTGAGTCCACTGTTTCTTTAACTAAACTTTGCCGTCTTTCATTCGGCTCTGTGCCGCAAAGTTTTTTTGTAGACCAAAAAAGACATTTAGACACCACAATAACACTCTTTCCCATTTAGTCAATATATACACATACACTCACAAATGCTGATACCAGCAATGTGCAACAGTACAGTTCATGACGCCTGTGGCACGCCACTGTTTACCCTGTGGGATGGGACAGGAGCGTGGCGAGCGTGCATTTGTGTACGTGCGAGCACGCATGTGTGAGACTAGAGAGAAGGTGATGAGCGTAAAAAAATGAGGGGGAGATTGTCATGTAAACATCTTGAAAGCAAGGACAAGGAGAGCAAGCACACAGAGAACAGGGACGCGCACAGACTCAAAGAAATCAACAGACACTGACCTACAGAAATACAACACCACATACAGTAGGCCTCATTATAAGCCCAACAGACTAAACTTCCCACTGATTAAAGCTGCAGGTCATTACACAACTCTAATCTAATAAAGTGAAAAGATGGCAGCTTCGCAAAAGAATCAATCTTAATTACATAAAATTACTCTTCCTAGACTGCTGATGAGAAAATGTGTTTTGGCCTCAGAAAGTAGATGACATGAGTCGAAAATTATTATTACTGGCCAAAAAGAAAGAGACAAATAAGCAAATAAAGGAGCAAGAAAGCAAACAAAACAGCAATAAAAAAAGGAAGGCGGCGAGAAAGAAAAAAAGAAAAAGAAGAAAGCGGTGCATAAGCGACACAGACACTTATATGTTGTTATTCAGTTTAAGCTGCTGTGAACTCAATTTAATTTGCACTGGTTTGGCATATTATGTGTCTCCATCCAATCACGTCTTCGAGGAGGGCATGAAAAGAGTTAGAGAGAGGAAATGAGTGCAAATGGACGAATGAAAAGGAGTAGTTCAGAAGAGGGGAGACAGAGAGAGAGCGTGGAAAAATAGAGATGATACAACTGTGGCATTACACTGCAGAGGAAAAGAGCTCTGCCAGTTATATAACATGCTTGCCATTCAGGATATTAGGTTTAAAAAAGGCTGTAATATGGATAATTCTTTTTTTTTTCAAAAATAAATATTCATCTCTATCTGTTAATCCATGTCTGTCTGTCTGTCTGTCTATCTGTCTATCTATCTATCTATCTATCTATCTACCTACCTATCTACCTAACTATCTGTCCGGCTATCCTTTTATCTGTTTATCTGTCCATCCATCCATCCATCCATCCATCCATCCATCCATCCATCCATCCGTATATCCTTGTATCTATCTGTTTATCCTTTTATCTATCTATCTATCTATCTATCTATCTATCTATCTATCTATCTATCTATCATTATCCATCCATCCATCTTCCATCCATCATCTATCTATCTATCTATCTATCTATCTATCTATCTATCTATCTACCTACCTACCTACCTACTTCTATTCTTATCTGTTTATCTGTCTGTCCGTCCATCCATCCATCTCATCCATCCATCCATCCATCCATCCATCCATCCATATATCCTATCTGTTTATCCTTTTATCTATCTATCTATCTATCTATCTATCTATCTATCATCCATCCATCCATCCATCCATCCATCCATCTATATCTATCTATCTATCTATCTATCTATCTATCTATCTATCTATCTATCTATTCTACTTGTCCTT
Organism: Labeo catla; assembly: GCA_012976165.1. NCBI lineage: Eukaryota > Metazoa > Chordata > Actinopteri > Cypriniformes > Cyprinidae > Labeo > Labeo catla. Next base: position 1,708,177 of record VONZ01000001.1, read on the forward strand.
GTTATTCTTTTATCTGTTTATCTGTCTGTCCATCCATCCATCCATCCATCCATCCCATCCATCCATCTGTATCCTCTTCTATCTATCTGTTTATCCTTTTATCTATCCATCTTTTCTATCTATCTATCTATCTATCTATCTATCTATCTATCTATCTATCTATCTATCTATCTGTTTTGTCTCCATCCATCATCCATCCATCCATCCATTCCATCCATCCATCCATCCATCATCCATCCATCCATCTATCCATCCATCTATCCTTTATCTATCTTGTCTTTTACCTATCTATCTATCTTATCTATCTATCTATCTATCTATCTGTTTGTCTGTCCATCCATCCATCCATCCATCCATCCGCTTATCTTTTTGTCTGTCTGTCCTTTTATCTATCTATCTATCTATCTATTCATCCATCCATCCATCTATCTTTTTTTCTGTCTGTCTATCTATCTATCTATCTATCATCTATCTATCTATCTATCTATCTATCTATCTATTTACCTACCTACCTACCTATCTGTCCGCTATTCTTTTATCTGTTTATCTGTCCATCCATCCATCCATATCCTTTTATCTATCTGTTTATCCTTTTATCTGTCTTTTCCTTTTACCTATCTATCTATCTATCTATCTATCTATCTATATCTGTCTGTCTATCTATCTGTTTGTCTGTCCATCCATCCATCCATCCATCCTTCCATCCTTTTATCTATCGTCTGTCCTTTTACCTATCTATCTATCTATCTATCTATCTATCTATCTATCTATCTATCTATCTATCTATTCATCCATCCATCCATCCATCCATCCATCTATCTTTTTTCTGTCTGTCTATCTATCTATCTATTTACCTACCTACCTAACTATCTGTCCGGCTATTCTTTTATCTGTTTATCTGTCCATCTGTCCATCCATCCATCCGTATATCCTTTTATCTATCTATCTATCTATCTATCTATCTATCTATCTATCTAATCTACCTACCTTTTTCTGTCCATCCATACATCAATCCATCCGTCTGTCTATCCTTTTATCTATCTGTTTATCCTTTTATGTCTGTCTGTCTATCCTTTTATCTGTCTGTCCATTTATCCATCCATCAGCTCATCTGTCTTATCACTCATCTATCCATACGTCTGTCTATTTATAGCATTTATCTTCGCACAAATCTATGCACATTTTAATGGAACAGAATGCAGGTGAACTGATACAGAAAATTAAACCTCTTTTAACTTCACACGGCATCTTAAAAGTGCATCACTCATGGGAGAAGACAAAAAATATGAGTCAAAAACACCTACCTAGTGTATGTTTATATATAAAAAAAAACTATTTTAAAACATTGCAGATGGATGCAAGAAAGCATCCTGTATAAACAGCCCCTAACTCAGCGAAGGAATCATTTAGAACACCTCTGTCAGGAACCTTTAAAAGCCAAAAAGGCTGAACAAGGGAGGAGCCTGGCCATAAGTAAATATGTGTGTGTGTGTGTGTGTGTGTGTGTGTGTGAAGAAGAGAGAGCAATCGAGGGATGACATCACTGTTAGCGATCACTTCCAAGGCTGTATCTGCAGAAAAGAGGAGAAAGAGCTGGACAGAACAGATGACATATATGGATTATGCAGGTAGAGTGAGCGTAAACAAAACTAGAGAGGCCATCCTGCAGAAAGGTGAGGAAATTTCCAATAGGATTGCTGAAATGACCAAGATGAATGGCTGACACAGCTTAAGGATGCTAAAGGTTCATGTAAAGGTGAATGTGCATGTGACGCATTATATACCTCAAACATACCATATAAAATAAATATGCACAAATGATTGCATTACTGCAGTCTTTAAATGGCCTGCATTTACAGACAGGAAAAAAAAACAGCATCATTTGCAATGAAAAACAATTATAACACCACCCGCAGAACAAAGTGTTCCCAGGGGGCACTGAACCGTCTCCCCTCAGAAATCTTTAGGACTTCAGGGTGTGTTAATCAAGACAATTGCTAAAAGACTCCAATAAAACAAAGGGTGTAGAAGAGCTCAAGCGGCAGAAGCCCCTTCTGCCCAAGCTGACTGTAAAACGCTGGACTCTAATAGGTTATTGACTCTTGCATATGAGACAGGATGACATCACTGCCAGCCAATGGCAGAGCAGGAACTGCGGAAGATGAGAAGAGTGTTTTTAATTTGTGTTTAGCTGAGCTCAGCTTCTCTCATGCAAGAAAAAGACGAGAAATGCGTCAATGATAAATGTTGGAATTAATAAACGGAAGGGAAGAGGGGCTGTTGGCTTGTTGTCGAGCGGGCACGGGTCAGCCACGCTCTCCGTGCGCCTGTCACTGTATCCAGGGAGACCGGAGCTGGAACCGGTTTTCTTTTCTCACCGACTGTGTATGTGTGTGTTAATGCTTGTGTGCTTTTGCTGTACACCGAATGCATATTCATGCACACATGCAAATGTTTGTCAATCCTCCTTGACCATTAGTTTGAATTTACTGCGTGTGCACTTGTCGAACTTCGATACACCTGATCATGAGTCATTCCTCTCTCCGCTCCTCTCTACCTCCCACATGAAACCTTTCCTCTTTCGTATTCTCTCTCGTTTCTCTAAAATATGTAACCCCGTGGCTAAAACAGCTTCCGTCTCCATGACAACACACTGTTGATCCACAAATCGCTGGTTGGTTAGCACAAGCTCTAGCTGGGTGACGTAATGTTGTCTCTGGTCTTCTGTGGCCACTGGACTTAACCACTTCTTGGCTGGACTTTTAAATGGCAATCATGGTGCGTGTCTGCCAAAACACTTATGAGAGTGTATGCAATGGTGTGAGTATTTCCACACTGAGTAACTAACCTGTTATATAACTGCAGGAAATGGGTGCTGGATACACTTTGTAACGTTTCACGGTTGGCTTAATGGCATTCGTACCAGTCAAAGGTTAGACTTATGGTTAGATGTGAATGGAAATATTTAAAAAACAAACGTTATATAAAAAGATGCACATAATAAAGAGATCACAAACATCTATCAAATACATATATAAATACACATACATATATATATATATATATATATATTATATAATATATTATAAGAAAAATAATCTGAGATCTAAGCATTAATTATGTCCTCCTTCTATATATATATTTAGTAGTCAACATTCGAAGTGGATCAAAACAGTTCATCGAAGTTGTCAAGACAAGAATGGGTACTTTTTTGGTTTTAGGACAACTTTGATAAAAGCTTTTGATCCACTTCAAATGTTGACTACTGTATATAATTACATTTAAAATGGGATCTGTAAGTTGCCTGTGTAACACAACATTGACCCAAAACACATGCAAAAATAATCACTCTGAAAAGGAAATTGAGAGTTGTGTAATGACCAAATCCAATCTAAAGCTGTTATGACATAAGCGACTGGATTTATAAGCCTGAAACATGCTGAAGGACTCTTAAAAGGCAAAATCTCAAATCAATGCTGAAGGTCGATATGAAAAAAGCTAACCTTTCCTACACCACTGTAAACTGGCCCTACCACATTGTCAGAGCACATTCATGTCAGCCAGACAACATCTACCCTATACATATAGTTTCTCAGTTCATAAGAGTCCTTATGTGTCAGAAAGCATATTTCAGAATCTGTGCAACTCGTGAAAGACCCTTTGCCCTTTTATGGATTTGTGCATGTGAGCATAAGTGTGCACATGTACTCTAAAGAAACTTGACATGAACAGGCTCAGGATATGATAGTGCGCATGACATTGTCAACCTGCAAAATTATTTATATGGTTGTGATGTTTACGTTATGTCTTAAGTTGTGTCAAGATGTCACAGGTTTTGCAGGACTATGTATAGTATATCTGAACTTGAGTGGCAGAACAGATTGCAAACATAATCTCTAACACAGTCCCTTTTTTAAACTTAATAAAAGTCTCAGTCTGAAACAACAACTGAATGTGAACTACAGTGATAAAAGGAGTTTTCTCCTATGGGAAATTCATGCTCTATCTAATCATTTTAGGAGAGAGGAAAAGGATGCAGTGTGTGTGTGTGTGTGTGTGAGAGAGAGAGAATATGCGTGTATTTGCTTAATCTAATCCAATAGTAGCGCTGAGTTTTTTTGGAAACAGCATCTCCCAAAAAAAAAGTACGGAGCCAGAGCACTCCCTTGTGGTGCTAAATAAGAACTTCAGCTAAACTTTGCAAACTTTTTCAACAGCAGTGGCCTGGATCTACACTGCGGAACACTGGAAGTTTCTCCACTGCTCAAAAAGGTTTTATTGTTGTTTTTTCCCCTCTATCTTTTCACGTTTTTTACTAATTGTTCTCACAACTGGGACTGTCAAAACCTTCAGTTTTTTCTTTTTTTATAGAGCATACATACATTTTGATCTTAGATTTGAATGGATTATATCTCATTCACGATCGTTTAATTTTAATTAAAACTCTCAAGACTCCCATACAATCAGTTCAGGTAAACTGAAACTTAATGGCTGTTTAATAACTAGATGCCTATTATGGCACATGGGGCTGAACGTACTATTTTTCTACTACATATTCTGAAATTAGAATGTACAAAATAAACCACTTAAGAAAAAACATGTCATGACTAACCTGTTTCCAAAGCCTGCAATAATTCTGGGGATCCAGCGGAGGTCTGGCTAGACCGGTACAGTGGCTCATTCTCCCAGTCTTTAACACAGGACAGAGGTCAAAGGTCAGGTTTATAATCTGATGTGTACAAAAAGTACTGTGGTGGTACAATGGTAAAGTAATGGTATTACATGGCAAAAACATTTTGATATATGCACTACCTTTCAAAAGTTCAGGTGAGTTCGATTGTTTGAAAAATAATTTTATAAAGCAAGTATGCATTGAAACTGCTCAAAATAAATGCTGTTCTTTGGACCTTTCTATTCATTAAAAAGTCCTTTTTTTTTCCACAAACGTATTTAGCAGCATTTACTTCATACAGTCTTCCGAGGTATTTCAAAGAATACCATGGTATTATAATTTTATACAGCTGAGGTCAACGTAGTATTAAGAATCAAGTGTATGCAAACATTTGCATGGGGTCATTTTTATTCATTCAACTATTTTTTCCTTTTTTGAACTAAATGTAAATGCCTTTTATGTGAATTATCTTATTTAGGTCAGTACTAAATAAAAAACTAACATGCATTTTGTATGACCCCTCTTATTTTGGTAATATAATTAACATTTTGCAGATTCTGCAAGGTGTATGTAAACTTTTGACCACAACTGTATGCCCAAAACAACATGGTATGATCATGTTACTGTACTACAATTAAACCTTTCCTATGTAACTGCTTCTAGATATGAGTTTTTTTATCCATGCAAAAACATATATTTAATTTATTGAAGAAAATATGCAATTGCACACTAAATACACAATTACTAGAAGTTGTCAGTAACATCATAGGTCACCAATGTAAGTGCTAGACTGGTGTCCGGCTCTCTCTGAATAGTTAAATTAGGTAGGTGAGCCAGAGGAGCAAACTTACCCAGTCTCTCTAGAGCCTCCGTCAGCCTGAGCACCACGGCTGGGGTCTGGTCAGGCAGAGCGCACTGCTCCACAACATCTCCCTTTCCACAGGGGCCTGTCAGAGAAGGAGGGAGAGAGAAAGAGATGATGATGAGAAATCCCACTGGTGAGACCAAATTCCCTGATTAGGTGGCTGCCTGTAAACCCTCATCTCATCTCTCCTCAGGGAACAGTCAGGTTGTCATATTCACACAAGCATGGTAGATATGCAACATACTACTCCAGCCTCAACCTCACACACATTTATGTTAATGCAATAGTTCACATAAACTCTGTATTAATATTAACATTTTACCAGCTGAAGTTATATTATAAAATATAAATGAAAGTGATAGTTCACCCAAAAATGAAAATTCTGTCATCATTTACTCGCCGAACCCATATGTGTTTCTTCTGGTGAAAAAGCAGATAATTGAATTGAATTAAAAGAATGTTGGTGACCAAATATTTACTCAGTGACTTCAATATATGAAATTCGGAATCTAAACTGTTTAGTTAATAACATTTTTCGAAATATCTTCTTTGTGTCCCACAGAAGTAAGTCAGTCACACAGGTTTGGAACTACATAAGTCAAAAAAGACAGAATTTTCATTTTTTGGGTGAACTATCCCTTTAAATGCTGCAAAATATAAACATTTTGTCCAAATGGGTTTTTAAAATTCAGTATATGATATGTCCTCCAGGTGTGACCTCCAGCAGAATGAAATACAGTGCATAATGTTTCATAAGCATCATTGTCTCTGCCCATCTCCACTGTCCTTCCACTAAGCACTGACCTTCTGCTGAGGTACAGTTGGGGAGTGTGCCCATATATCTCTATGTATGGGCACTTATATGCGTTCATACCACCATGTATAAAATCCTTGATGGGACTGATTTTTAGTATCGACAGTAATGTCAATGACACTCTGCCCATATGTGTGATAGAGAGAAACATGGCAGCATCCTTTACATGACATCCTGTCTACATTGTCCTGTCACCGAGGATGACCAGACCATGGTGAAGAACGGAAACAGAAAAGACTGTTCATTAAAAGACTATTACTCATTAGAATAAAAGGTAGGGAATTTATAAAATATTGCTGAAAAACTGATATTCAGGGGTTTAGGTATCAAGAACTAACAATGAAAGCATTTATTAATCTAAGTTATTCTACAGGGCTGTTAAATGCTTGAATTTGATTTGTTGACAAACGTCTAAGGTGTGCAATTATTTTCACAGAAACGCATGGCTACAGTAGTTCCATTCAGGTCTTGACCACATTAAATGTCCATATCAATTTGCTAATTGATTTCAGTTATTTCAAAGGTCCTTACAGCCTATAACAGCAAAATATCCAGAACCCACAACACTGACCAAACAAACAAATGTAGTAAACAAGAAGATAAAAACAACAACTTATTTTTATGTTTTTGCCACAAAATTACATTTTATTAGGTATAAACGCACACACACTCACATTCACAGTAACTGTAGTATAAGCGGATTAATTGACCATGGGCCGTTGAATCATTAAAAAATAATGCACACCTGAACTGGTGATGTACACACCTTGGGTATGCATTATTTTCTAATAGTTCAATGGACAAGAGTCAATTATGTTGCTTTTACTACTTACTTGAAGTTTATTTATAAATATACTGTTGTTCATGGTTTCTCATGTTTGTTCACAATACATTAATATTAATATGCACAACTTAAAATTTAAAAATGCGTTAGTATATGTAGAATTAACCAAGATTAATAAATGCCATGACTGAACATTACCGAAAAGTCTAGCATATTAAAAAAGTTACTGCTGACAATTCAGTTTTATTATTATAGGAATAAGCATTTTAAAATATATAAAAATAGAAACAATTATTTTAAATTGTAATAATGTTTCACAACCAGTTTCTACTGGATTTTTGATGCAGCTATCTTTCAAAAACTTAAAAAAATCTGACCAAACCCAAATATTTAAATGATACTGTACTGTCTTGAATGAGATTATTGTGGGATTCCTTCAAGGTATTTCAAAGAACACTTCAAATTTTATAAGAATATTGAAAATTTTAAAAATGTGTTAGTATATGTAGAATTAACCAAGATTAATAAATGCCATGACTGAACATTAATGAAAAGTCTAACATATTAAAAAAGTTTAAATTAAAAAGGTAAAAAAATAAAATAAAATAAAATAAAAATGTGCTAACTAAGAATACATGATGAAGTGTTCCTTTCACACATGCAAATAAAGTCTAAAGGTCATATCACAGTAATGCAACCTTATAACTACATGGAATAAACATGATTTCATCTTTTGCACATATAATATTATTTACGTTAAGATAATATTATTTAAAAAAAAAAAAAAACATTAAAATAACTTTTCAGTTAAAGGATAGTTCACCCAAAAATGAAAATTCTGTCATTAATTATCCACTCTCATATCGTTCCAAATCCATAAGACCTTCATTCATCTTCCGAACACGAATTAACATATTTTTGATGAAACCTTTTGCTCTTTTCTCCGTAGACAGCAATGCAACTAACCCGTTCAAGGCCCAGACAGGTAATTAGGACAATGATAAAATAGTCCATGTGACATCTGAATAAAGTCTTTTTTTTTTTGCACATAAAAAGTATTCTTGTAGCTTCATAACATTACAGCTGAACCACTGATGTCACATGGACTATTTTAATAATGTCCTTACTAACTTTCTGGGTCTTGAACATTTCAGTTGCATTGTTGCATCTTGGATTTCATCAAAAATATCTTAATATGTGATCAGAAGATGAACAAAGGTCTTATGGGTTTGGAACGACATGAAGATGAAGTAATTAATGACAGAATTTTCATTTTTGGGTGAACTATGCCTTTAAAATTATTATATAGCAAACTCAGAGTAGGATTTTCTTTTCTCTCTGAGCAGCAAACTTAACTGACATTTCCAAACACTGTTAAACTCATTTATATCAGTATGCGTTTTAAAGCCACAGAGTGACAATTTCATCCATTTACATCAAATTTTCGTAATAGCGAGAAATTCAAATTTTCTGCACCATTATGTGAAGCATGAGGTCCGTGAAACCGTAGTGCTCTTGTACTACCGTTTGCGGGCTCTTGTGAATTATCTTCAGTGACAACACTAATTAGCACTGATGTACACCACCCGCTAATGTCTACACAGATACCAATGCTATCTCTCGTTGTTTCGTTCTGTAATTAGGAAATGGCTGTTTATTTAACAGAATCTCACACACAAGCATCTGTTGACAGCAGGAAAAGTTTGCGTTCCCATGCACGGGTGTAATTGGTGCGCTAATCTGCACAGCAGTGGCTCCTGTTGCACCCCGCTGCAATTTTCGCACTATGAGGTGGCAATACTTTTCTGGGCTGTGCTAATTTAGTTTTTGTTTTTTCAAAGCACCAAAATGTTTTAAGGTCTGACAGTTTAAATCTAACCAGAAGTATTAGCATCTGCAGTACAGGAACTGATTAGGTCCTTTATTACTCTTGACTTATCATATGCAAATGTATAAATTCTTGTGATCCTTTGGTAATAATATAGATGAAGCTACAGAAACAGGAAAGAGGGAGATGACAGTGATTAAAAATTAAAAAAAACCTGAAAGATTAATGAAAAGTTCCTCTGAGGCTTTGATGCAGGTGGCACAAAGACAGCGGAGGTTTGAGATTACACACGTTAACGGCGGAGCACATTGGTATTCCAACAACACGCGGTGCATTTAATTGCTCCACATCCTGCTGGTTTCTCTATGGACCTCGATAAGTGACGCCTTATGAATGAGCAAACAGGTCAGAGCATGATGGGAGGAATCATAATTCTCTCACTCTTCCACACACACACTTTCTCTTTATCTCCCTTGTTCCTTTTGTTTTGGAAGCTACACATTCCTTAATTGTCGGTCAGCCAAGATTTATACAACTGAAGATTAATGTAGAGCTGTGTGCAAACTATATCTTACATTATCGTGAAATTAAAGATGTAGGAGTGATATTTTAAGTTAAATGGTTAGTTAATAAATTATAGTTGCAGGAAAAAGTATGTGAACTCTTTATTATGGATTTCTGTGGAAATTAGACATAAAGTTTGATCTGATCTTCAACAGAGTACTTTAATGAATAAGAAAAAAAATATTATTTTTTTGGTGACTGAGTAATCGGATTGTTCTAATGAATAATTGAGTAATCGAATAACTATAATTTTTTGTGGTAATAAAACTAGACCTAAGTGAACAATAGCCTTTAAAATTACTTAAAATACATATATAATACCAATGAGACAATAATAATTTGATTTGTTCAAATAAAAGCATGTAATTATATGGTTTTATTGAACAAAACTATTAAAATACATAATGTATTATAAGGATTATGCATTATATCAAATGACTGCAGAGGGCGCCAATGGCCTGACAATTGTTTTTACATTTTACTGCCCATCTAATCCTTGTTTAATATTGACTAAACAACATTTAATTCAAATGTTGACTTAATCTTTAATTTTTGGCCAATAGTTTACCACAGAAATGCTACAGCCACTGTAATTTCTTGAATATGTGTTTTTGTAGGTTTGCAAATTATTTACCTTACAAATCTGATGAAATGACGCATGTTGCATTCCCAGATGAACGGTATAATAAATCCAAACTCACAGCAATATGCAGAGATGGAGTTTGAGACATTCTACACACACGTAAATGATAACTGTTTGTTAGGAGCAGCATTTACTGTGAACAGAACCTTTCTGAGATGCACATACTTAACCTACACACATGTAAATAATTAAAGTGCATATATCAAACCTGCAGTGCAATAACTGAATCGTAGCATTTGTGAATTCACAATAGCATTGTGCTGTATTATTTTAAATGGGTTTAATATATCATGCAGCTTTGGATAACTGTCTAATAATCTGTTTTATGGACTCTCGTCCATGGAATGTTCCACTTCCGGTATTTTGCTGGTTACTGGACACTGGCGAATAGCAGTCAAGGATTTTTTAAAACAGAGTACTCAAATTGAATCGAAGAATCATGACAGCCCTAACAAAAACAGTGCAACATTTTCACAAAGTCACAAGTTACAATGGAGGGTGAAGAAAGCATGTGAATAAATGTAATTTGTTTAAGCAGATTATGCTTGTCTGTTGATGTAAGCAAGATCAAATTTTATGAGCAATTCATGCAAAAATGCATGTTTAATCTATCTGTTTCCTTTCACTGTATTGTATAAATGATCACCACAACACACCAAAAATCACTGCGGAAAACAACTCCACAAGGCATCAGGAAATCATTCCAGACATCTGACTTGGCATTTTCCGATTGTTTTTTTCATGCATTTCAAATGTCAAAACTTTGCCCTTCGATTTGCACCAGCCTGAACTTATGTTTACATTTCTGGCACCACACATGTACGCAAGGACTTTCACGTTTATATGTGTGCGTGAAAGCGGTCACAGGTTGTTTGGCTTTATGTAGGAGGCAGTGGGCAAATTTCCTTTCAATTGGAGTGCTACTATGCGTTTGGTGCTTCGATTAACGTCACTGTCAGAAAACATCACCGAGGCAATTTCTCAAAACGTGAGGCACAAGCTGATGGGTGAGGGACAGCAAAGAACAGAGGAACAAGAGGGAAAGGACAGCGCATGGGAAAAGCAATACTGAGAACAGCACCACAGCAACTAATACTATGATGCTGTTGTTTCAATTCACATGCTTTTGAGAAACTGTTATTCTGTATGTACAAAGTATTGCTACATTTCTTCAGAGTCATGTTCGGTAGCCCCTCCTACTGTGAAATCTCATTGGCTCACTGGACAATGTCATATATATCTCTTATCACTAATATATGATATATGACAACTAATAATATTTTAATAAAAAATGTTAAATATTCTTTAGCAAACTGTCAAAAAAAATATTTTAAATAAATTAATACTTTTATTTATCAAGGACACATGCATTTGATCAAAAGAGTAAAGTGTAGAGACACTGATAATAATACTAATTTTTCTTGAGCGCCAAATCAGTGTATTAGAATGATTTCTGAAGGATCACATGACATTGAAAACTGGAGTAATGCTAAAAATAACTTTGCCATCACAGAAAAAAATTACATTTTAAACTATATTAAAATTAAAAATATTTTTGGTCAAATAAATGCAGCCTTAGTGAGCATAAGGGACTAATATTTATAAAACATTATAAAAACAGAACTTCATTAATTGTCATTTATCACTTACTTGTCATTATGTGAAAAAAAATGATCATATTTATTGTAATTAATAATAATTATCAGCTTATCGTATCTGACAGAATTCCTACACATGGATGCACTGATATGCACACTAAATTAACCATCAGTCACCTTCTGATTGGCTGTTGGTGTCATGTCATGCGGCAGATTCACGTTCAGAGCAAACAAGCAAACTGCTTGTCGCTGGAGGCTTGTCACATATCACCTGCTGTTACATGTTTGCAAGTATTTTTCCAGGTGCTTTGCAGTTCAAACACATGCTAATTATCTTGCAGGTAACTTAAAACAATCAAAAGATCTGCAAAAAGGAAAGACAATACAAACAAAACATGGCACTGTTGGTAAAAGACCTCTAGGGGAAATGCATCTCCACTTAATATCTATTGTTGATCCCATTAGTGGCGTTTATGAGTGTAAAGCACAAGACAATGTTAAACTGTGGGGGTGTCGCTGTCACCGTACAAAGCTTGTGTGTGCCGTCCCGGCTGCACTGTGAGAACACACAAGCCTATCAGATCTTATCCGTTTTCTATTAAGAGGACAGAAAGCAATTTCTAGGGTTTTCATTGCGCTGTGTGTGTGCGTGTGTGTGTTTTAACGAGCTCTGGTCACGATGACAGGGAATTACTGAATGGATCAGCACTTCTGCACAAAGCCATTAAGTGTCCAAAGTCGGGGGTCAGCCAGCTGAAAATGTGGGAAACACAACACGCAAGTCTTTATACACACACAAATACATATTCTCTTACGCCGAGTTTCCCATAAATTATATTAAATCTTCCTTTTAATTTTCTGACTTGCCTAAGCATATTAAGGACATTGTCAGCACTATTTACTAATTTTCTGCACACATTTACTATTACAATAATTGTCTTTTATTAATTGATTTTTATTATTCCCTTTGAGGATCTAATACCTGCTCTTTCATTATCTTCAGTCCACCTAACGCAGAGCAATTTACCACAGTAACCACTAGGGGGTGCCACACTAGCCACAGTGTTTCGGTGATGCAGATATATGGGCCTTTGTGTGCTGCAGAAGGGACTACAGTGTGTGGGACAGAAGCGAATGCTTTGAAAGGACAAAGGAATGGTGAGAGCCACTGGTGGGATCTTACATAAGATTCTAGGAATATACAAAATGTGAAATACACATACAAACAGGACAGGGGCTCAATCTGAACATTAGATGTATGTCATACCAAGTGCACAAATTGGGTTTTCATACTTTTGATGCCAAGGACCACAAAAAAATTACAATTAGTCCAACTTACACATTTGTACTGCGAGAAGAAGTGTGATATTATAAAAGACAACATTTTGTTTGCTAAATTAAGCAACTGGCTTCTTTGTTGTTACTGTATTGAAGCCAAATAATTTTTTTTAAAATATTATCTGGAATAATATGTATCCGTTTTTCACTCACTATAAGAAAACATTAAAGGATTAGTTCACTTCCAGAAATAAAAAATTCCTGATAATTTACTCACCCCTATGTCATCCAAGATGTTCATGTCTTTTTTTTCTGACGAATTTTTGAGGAAAACAGTCCAGGATTTTTTTCCATATAGTGGACTTCAAAGGGGATCAATGGGTTGAAGGTCCAAATTGCAGTTTCACTGCAGCTTTAAAGGCTTTTGCACAATACCAGATGAGGAATAGACTCTTTTCTAGCAAAATGATCAATCATTTTCTAAAAAGAAATAAAACTTATACTTTTTAACCACAAATGCTCGTCTTGCACTAGTTCGACTGCACTCATTACGTAGTCAAGTTGGAAAGGTCAGGCGTGACATAGGTGAAAGTACTGACCCAGCGTTTTACAAAGCGAACGCGCAAAGAAAGTCAAACGCCCTTTTCAAAAAAAGATAAAACAATGTCAGATGATTTTAAAGTTGGAGGAGAAAATGAGATGGAGTTTTTGCCCTACCCTACATTTTTGAACCGAAGTACACAGACAAAGAACTAAAAATGGAATTTCTTTTCAACTGAAGAAAAAGACATGAACATTGGGATGACATGAGGGTGATTATGAAAAAAAAAAAATATTCTGTAAGTGAACTAATCCTTTAAGCGTTTTCAATTCAAATGTACTTATATAGTTTTTCACAATAAATACTGTTCCACAGAAATTTTATTCCTCAAAACACAGAAAAATTCTTTCAAATTCTCTTAAAGGATTACTCCACTTCCAAAAGAAGAATTTCCTTTGTTCATGTCTTTCTTTTTGCAAATAAATTGTTTTTTTGAAGGAAGACATTCCAGCATTCTGAAAGTTAAAAATGCAGTTTCAATGCAGCTTCAAAGGGCTCTACACAATCCCAGCCGAGGAATAAGGATCTTATCTAGCGAAACGATATGTTATTTTTAAAATAAATTTACATACTTTTTTTTTAACCCCAAATGCTCGTCTTGTCTAGCTCTGCGATGCGCATGCGTACTCTGCGCACTCCGGTTTAAGACAATGATTGTAGGTCGAAAAACTCCCAACTCATTTTCTCTTCCAAATTTAAAATCATCCTACATTGCTGCAAAAGTACCGACCCAGTGTTTACAAAGTTTACGTTTAAGGTCAAACGGCCTTTACAAAAAAAGGTAAAAGCGATGAAGGACCATTTTGAAGTTGGGGGAGCAAGTGAGATGGAAGTTTTTCAATACCCTAATTGCCTTGAACAGGAGATGCACAAAGTAGGCACACGCATAGCAGAGCTAGACAAGATGAGCATTTGTGGTTAAAAAGGTATATAATTATATATTTTTTTAAGATAATGACTGATCGTTTCACTAGATGAGACGCTTATTCCTCGACTGGGATCGTGTAGAGCCCTTTGAAGCTGCGCTGAAACTACATTTTTAACCTTCGATCTGTTTAGCACCATTAAAGTTCACTATATGGAGAAAAATCCTGGAATGTTTTCCTCAAAAATCTTCTTTGCGACTGAAGAAAGAAAGACATGAATATCTTGAATGACATGGGAGTGAGTAAATTAAAAAGTGGAGTAATCCTTTAACTGTCCTGTGGCCCCTTGGGGGTCACAACAAGACCCCAGTGTGAAAACACCTGGTAAAGATCTATGTGTGAATATACTCATTTTCAGTGTCTCTCTTTCCTTATATATCAAACAGAGTGACGCTCACTACACTGAATTTATTACTACAGCAACCACTGTAGATGCAACGGATATTGACTACATTGTCTGAACAAACGGATGAGATTACATCACTTGCAGAATGACAGCAGACAGCCAGATTGAATTTCGAAATCAAATGGGATTTGTGTGCACAATCCACACAATACAATCCTTAACACAACGTGAAAATAAAGCTCCCGCTTAGTGCCTCTACATAACACTCCCTTCATCTCCCTTATAGTGATGTCACATAGTAAATCAAGCTCTGTACATAAAACCCATGCACAACACATAAGATTCAGACAAAGAGAGCTGATGGCTCTCTCGAATGAAATTGTATGAGGAGGAGGAGCAGCGGTCAGACAGATGAAGGCTTGCAGCTACAACGGTCCTGCCAAAGTGATAAGGGATTAGTCTCTTCCTGTAAATCTTTAGAATGTTTTTGAAGGATTTATACTTCTTTCTCTTTTCTCCCTCTCTCTCTCTCTCTCTCTCTCTCTCACACACACACACACACAGCTATAGCCATTTCCTCTTTTACAGTGTGAAATTGAAACTCTACCCTGAGTCTTTACCTGCTCTGCTTCGCTGTGTCAATAAGGGCTATTTAGCCTTTGACCCTGCCACAGGCTAGAGTGATGAAAGAAGTGGACTGGCCAGCTCACACACAAAGGTATGCACTCACAAATAACCCCACGAACAAGTATGAATTATGATTCAAATGCAGTAGAATGCGGCTTTCTGATATTTCCCCTGTTGTGACACACACACACACACACACACACCTTATTAATTCCTGCAATCCACATCCTTATCAATCACATGTGATAGCAGGCGCCACCCCCTTCAACACGGGAAAGATTACCACAGCTCGTTTCCAAACTGCCTCTCAAAATAGCATCTTACTCACAAACACACACACACACACACTGGCCACAATGCGTTTGGAATAATTTTTTAAGATAATGGTAAAAATATGTCAGGGAAAATAATTGAATTTAGATGCACTATCCAAACCAGTTGTCCAGATAGATAGAACCGCCCAGCTCTTCCCTTGATATTGATTATGTGCTCATTGTCTATTCCTGTAGGGATAAGAAAATACATTACACAAATCAATAGTTCGCACAAATTTTATCAGGTTCACACAGGCCAAGATTAAAATGATTATGAAGTGCGGGAAAGTGATGCCAAGAGGGAGACTGTCAATCTATCAAATTTTGAACCATTTCAGTAAATTTAAACACCATGAAGAGCCCTCTGGGATAAAAGGGTTAGATTCTCATATTGAATGTAAGATAGTGCTTATCTTGACTGACGTCTGTATTTTATCAACCAACTTATCCTCAATAAAAAAAGCGTGCCTCTACTTACATTTTTACTCAACTTTAAAACGTACCTATACTTGGCAAATCACAGCAGTTTCCAATTGAAACGAACACTAGAGGCAGTAAAACAAATGTATTTTATTTTAATGTTTTGTTTTGGCAGCGATATATGCAACAGATGCTATTTGAAGTGAAAATAGCATTTTTTTTTTGCGATAGATGCTACTCACATTAAGTGCAAATAGCTCTTAATATATATTTATACTATTTATACTATTTATACTACTATAGGCAAATATCTCCACTTCAGTATTTTAGTACATTATAAAACAGTATGCAATAATAATGCATTAAGTGTAAATTATCATTTTTATTAAAATTATTAAATAGATGCCACCCTATTGGGACAATAAAGCCCTCCTTACATCTACCCCTAACCATACCCAATACTTTTTTTTTTTTCAACTTTTCTACTATTTTCTTCATTTTTAATGAAAATAAATGGCTTTTAGTATAATATGTGATGTGGAAAGGAAGACAAGAGTGCGTTCGGCAAAAGGCGGATTCGAACTTGGGTCGATCACATCAAGAAGACCTCGCCTAATGTTTTACCATCTATTCCACTGTCGTCTTTTGTAATGTTGTCTAGACCAGTGTTTCCTGACCACGTTCCTGGAGGCCCCCCAACACTGCATGTTTTCCATGTCTCCCTAATCAAACTCACCTGATTCCGATCATCAGCTCCTTAGTAGAGACTCCAAGACCTGAAATGGGTGTGTCAGACAAAGGAGAGATGCAAAATGTGCAGTGTTGGGGGGCCTCCAGGAACATGGCTGGGAACCACTGGTCTAGACCAACCACACGTTGGTGGGCGGAGTAAATAGCCTCTGCCAACAAGGCAGGCTGTTTGCATTTAGTGTAAATAGACAGTTTTTAAAGAATTTGATACAAATCATGACTACGGAGCAAATTCTTGAATAATAAATATGATTTGTAAACAAATACATTTTGACATTTGTATCACGTGTGTATTGCTTTTCTGGAATAGTAAACTTGCTCGAAAGCTTACTTGGTAGCACACTGCACTTACAGTAGCTCGGTTTCCATCCAAAGGTGGGAATTTAACTTTTGCGCAAAAATTGGAATATCGCATAAAACATTTGCGAATAAGCACCGTTTGTCAAAGACAACAAAATCGTCACTTCCTGATAAACTAGCACTATGTATCAGTAAGTAAAGTAGGAGAGGCTACTGAATATAGTCTTTTTTATATACAATAAATTACTTGCGCCTCAGAGCAAGCAGACAAAACAAAATAAACGCGGTTACTTCTTTGACAACAGACTATAGGCATTTCAGAATGACCATAACAAAATTTCAGATGCTGTGGAACGAGATCGGCCATTGGTTAGATGGGTTTTGGCATCCCATAGCACAAAGTCACATTACGTTTTTGATGTGTATGGAGGAATTTAATTTGCAAATGCGTTTCCATGTCCCATTAATCGCATTAACCCTTTTTCAATAGTAAATTAAGGGGTTTTTATTCTAAATGTGGTGTTTCCATCACTCGTTTCTGATGCGATACTTTAAAATGCGCATAAAAACGGGGTGATGCAAACATAGCTAGTGTTAAATGATGAAAAAGATTTGTACAAGCAAGCTAAAATGCCTAAAATGTGTTTAAATGTCATGCTTGCTTTTGTTAACACTATCAGTTAGGTTTAGAGTCAAATTTTGTATAGGTGGTATGTCAGTTTCAAATGTGATAGTCACCAGACATTTAATTTCCAAAGTGCATGTAATAAAACATTGCCAAATTACATTAATGACTGAATGACTGAAAAACTGAATGCACATTATTGCTCCTCACTTGACATTTAACTTTGAAACTGGCGCAAAACGTGCAAGAAGCTTTGTAATATAATTTTGCAGAAAAGTCACCGCAGGCATTTTTTTAAGTGAGCCTGGGTAAAAGAAAATATGGAAATCAATGCAGCTTCTTCAAGGAGAAAAACAGAAAGAACAAAGTGTATCATGTCACAGTTAGGACATGAAAGAATGAAAGGAGAGCAGGAGGGAAGAAAGAGGAATGTAAACAGCCAAGGAGTAAAGCAGGTGATGGATGCAGGCAAAGGAGAGAAGAAAGTCGCAGTGTGGCCTTCCAAAAAGATGCCACCTGGCAGGGGCTTGGCCTCGGATGTTTTGCCTGCAGCCAATGACAGAGTCCCACAAGAGGGGCGTAGAGCACATGCCTCTTCAATTAGAGCACTCCATGAGGGAGGAGAATAAGAGGGAGAGGGATAGGGATCGTAGTAGCTAAGGAAAGATTTGTGTGTTGTCAGATGAGCGGTATAAGAAAGAAGTTGATGAAAGGGAGAAAACAGAAATGAAAAAATCTGGAAGAGTCAGATGAGGGCTGCAAGTTTATACAACTAAGGTTAACATGTCATTAAACAAAAGTCGGCAGCAATGATATTACAGCTTCACTGGTTGCAGTATCCCTAGGGCTGCACTCAGCCCGTTGGGTCATTTTATTGGGTTGTTTTTAATATTTTTACCCAGGTGCCGTGTTATTTTCTTTTTAACCCAAATGCTGGGTTCAACTAGTTTGGGCATTTTATTGGGTTACCCAGGTGCTGGGTAGTTTTTCTGTAACTAAGTTGCTGGGTCATTTTTAATGCTTTTTTATTTTTTTCTATCAAACCGCTGGGTTAAGCCTGTCTCTGAGGAAACAACCCAGCTGCTGAGTTACAGTCAGAGCGCGGGCTTTTTGAGTCCTCTACAGGAGAGAGCGGTTCTCAGTGCTGCCGATTTGATGCACTTCAGTGAAATAAAGGTTTGCATACATTTTATTCCATTTATAAAGTCTTTACTATACTCTAAATTTTATTAATTTAAGCAACGCAACATAAGGATGAGATGTCAGTCAGCTGCGTCAGCATTGGTCACTTCGCATGATGGAAATGCCTTTTGCCTTGCATAAAATAAATGAATTTTCGTTATAGTACTGAGTTTAATTTAATTTGATGCTAAAATATATTCTCTAATGTCAGTACTGTTTATTTATGGGCAGGTTTTGGAGTCATTCACGGCATCTTTTAGCTACAACTCAGATTTCGGCAACACACCGGCACAAGAATTAGCGCTATTTCAAAAAAAAAAAAAAAAGAATAACAGAGAACAACTGAATACACTAAAATCAAAATGCTACTTTTAAATGTTATATTTTTGATGTCTAAAATGCTTGTTAAATGAGTTTAAATGTATGTAATATTGTAAACTATGCTGTATTCACCCAAATAAATTTAATTTGTCTTTATTTTGTCCACTGTTCTTGCTTTATAATAAATGTTCATTTTTTGTTTATTGCTGTTGTCTCTAGTAATGAGTTCCAGTCCATTTTAAGCCAGAAATATAATAATTTTTTAAACAATAGTTGCCTTAAATATAACAACCCAAGCATGTTTGGTAAAACATTTAACCTAACCAGCTGGGTCAAAATAACCCAGCATGTGTTCTGTCCAATATTTACCCAGTGCTGGGTTGCCAAATAACCCAAGATGGGTTGTTTTTATCCCAGCATTTTTTTTTAGAGTGTGTGAATAAAGAACTGTTTCTTACATTTAAAAAAAAAAAACATGTATAAGAAATAGCAGAGCCTTAGAGGAATCTTTATATAAACAAACAAGTTTAAATTTGATGAGCACCGATAAATATACACCTGCAGTCACAGTTCATATATTAAATGTGGCATGTGGCTTGGCAAATGTAAACAGCCTGCAGCTAGTCTAGTCTAATAAATTACACTACTTGGCAGAAGAATTATTTAAATTCATAATATTACTACATTTAATGATTTATGGATTTTTTAAAAACATTTTTTTTCATTTGATGAAAAATGAATGAAAATTAATTAATAAAAATTAAAAAAGCCACTTCAGGCTGTAACGTGTGTTATTTATATATTTCAGCTATACATACATTAACAATGTATATTTATTTTTAATATTTTTTTTTTTCAAAATATCTGTTGTGTCGGGTAACTACAGCAGATCTAGTCTTTGAATAGGGGTGTCTGAATCAGTGTCCACAATGTGGTGGTCATCCATCCTTTGCGAAGAGAACATTAACGCTCACTTACTGCAGGCTCCTTAATGAGCTATTAAAGACCTCTTCACTACCGTGAGAGAAACTAAAGTGTATGCGCCGCAAATGTATTCATTCACGAGCGTCTGACCGCAGCCCACTGAGGCATGCATAATTAATAAGAAAAGGGAGATAAAAGCAGACTGAAGTTATTTTTTTCTTCTTGATGTAAATGTGTACGTTGCCCATCAGCATGTATGTGTGTGTGCTGTCTGATCCCATGTGTATCTATGGTAGATAAGTCAGTAGCATTCCTCAAAGTTATTGCCATTCTAAAGCAAGACGAGACAAATATACAGGCAATGTAGGCCAACTCCTTCCTGCTGGCCACTAAATATTTATCACATATTAAACATCCAAGCCCGCAGCGTCATACTGCTCATGAAAAGAGAAATGCTCTAGACTGCATTCGAGAGAGTCGGGAGATGTAATTTAAAGAGTGGACATGTAACTGAAAGATTGGAAAATGAGAAGAAATGAGAGATATGATGTGTGTGTGTCCGCACGTGACTAGAGGGACGCTAAACTCATCCGCTTCCTCCACCCATCCCCATGGGTGATCAGCTATGCAATGACCAAATCTAATGCATAACATCCTGTCCCCAATCTACACGTCACACAATTCAACAGATTGAAAGACGAAGGGCTTTTATCCAACTGAATGTAAATGAAATGAAAATACACAAAGGCAACCTTGAAAACTGAGGGGCATTTCATGCGCGCTTTTAAATCTCTCTCTTTACTCAAGGAAGAAAAAACAAGAGCTGACTGAGGGGACATTAAAATTCATTTCATTCTTCCCTTTTCATCGTTTTTTTAATTTCTATACGAACCTCGCTGTTTGAAGAAGTTGGGGCTTTGTGGTCGAGCAACAATGGATCCTTTCCTCATGTGCTTCTAAAGCGGTTTCATCCATTTGTAGCATTAATTCTTCTTCCTTTTTGTCTGACTACATACTCAGGGAAGCACAAGCATGCGCTTTACCATTTCAAAAAAATCTATTAATTATTCAATTAGTTAAAATCAATAGTAAAGACTTGCACTAATCTTTACTGTTCAGAAGGAATATCAGATGAGTGGACCTACTTCATGATCTCATTCACAGGAGAATAAATATCATTTTTCCTAGAACGAGAAACTTCCAGACTTCAAAAGGCAACATTAGGGAAAAGAGACCAAAGGGATTCAGCTTAGTAAGAGGTTGAGTAGGGAAAATATCAGACAAAAGTGTGTAATTCTCAACAGATCTGTCTTTTTAAACATTACTGCTGTTATAAATGAACTGAAGTGACATGATCGGCAGGATATATCCGGTGCAAATCAAACTCCACAAAGAGCTCAGAGAGACAAGAAAGATGGTGTGTGAGTATATAACACACATCACCTACACTGGAGAACAGACAAAGAAAACAACAACTTAAGTAACATAATGAATGGTGCAACCCAGACACACTGGGAAAAACAGGCCTGTAAAACATGAAAAACATAGCAACATTTCTGAAATGTGATATAATACTCTTTGTTTCATGACACTTCAAATGCTCACTGGTTCTCTAGAAGGACAAACGATGCATTTAGAGCCGGGGGTGAAAACTTTTGAATAGAATGAAGATGTGTACATTTTTATTTTGCCTAAATATCATATTTTTATTTAGTACTGCCTTCAGAGGCTACAGAAGATTCTTACATGTTTCCCAGAAGACAAAGTTCAATTTACCCTGATCTTCAAATTCAGAAAGAATGAATTTGAAAGCCCCCCGGCTCTTAATGCATGGTTTTTCTTTCTGGAGCATCAGTGAGCAATTTGAACCTTCTGTAATAGTTGCATATGAGTCCCTCAGTGGTCTTTAGTGTAAAAAAGATGGATCTCAAAATCATACACTCGTTGTTGGAAAAGGTTCACATACACAAAAATACTGGAAAACCAAAGAATTTGTGGGACTTGAAGGATTTTTCTGAAGAACAGACCCTGCTGTGGAAAGCTGTGGATCAATTAGGTAAGAACACAGTATTCAGAATCAAAGGAATGTAAACTTAAACGGGGTAATTTTTATAAATTCAACTACTATTTTCTCTTGTGGACTATATGTAAACATCTTTTATGTGAAATATCTTATTCAGGTCAGTACTAAATAAACAATAGCATGCGTTTTGTATGATCCCTCTTGTTTTGGCAAAATAATTATTATTTTGTAGATTCTGAAAGGGGGATGTAAACTTTTGTCCTCAACTGTACATACACAAACACACACAGATACATAGATAGATGAAAATTAAACAAGCAATATATGGACTAAAACTTACTTTTTTGTAACATCCTTGAAATGTCATTAAATAAGGGCTTGTCTCAGCAAACATTGACATTTGCGATTCAATATATTTAGATTATCAAATAAATTACTCATAATTATTGCAACTAAATAGATTAAAAGTTTCAGTTGACTGGCAGCCAAGACAATACCAGTATGGTATTTCCTCATTTAGAGAGCTAAGAATATGTGTGTGTATGAGTGTAGTTATGCTAGTACATCTCTGTTAGACTCCCAGCCTCTCCCTGTGAAAGCTACAGACAGAGACAGATCACTCGTGACCTCCATCACAGCTACTGACCCTATCACTCTGAGCAGAGAAAAAGAACGAGAGAGCGAGAGGAAGATTGGATACGGGGAGGGGAGATCTAGCACGTCTGAGTGTCTTTTCTTGACCCCCTACCTCATCTCCAGCTGTACATCACAGATTGCATCTGCTTAGGGGGCTTTCTGCACACGCTCAGAATGGTGACTTCCCACATGATTTACCGTTCCTTATCATACACACCTGCGCTAGGTAACCCGTTAGTTGTGCCCTATCTTTTGTGTAGATGCATTGTCTATTCTCACATTGGCCAACAAACCGAACGGATAACAAAGCACAGCTGGCCGTGATGAGAAGGCCTGCACATTAGAATAATTGAGAGAAAAGAGAAATGAATGAGAAAAGAAAAAGGGATGGGGCAACTGGAACCGGTGCAGATGTGCAGTTCAAGTCCATGTGTGCGGATGACACTTCAGAGGCCGAGGTCTGCTGGGACAGCAGTGCGTGTGCGTTTGTCCTGATTAGTGCACAGCAGATGTGCAATAGTAGGGAGCACAAAGCAAGCTGAGAAAAAAGGTCCCAGCAAGCCTGTCATTATATTCCAGTACATCTCTCTCTCTCCATAGAGAAATAATTATGCTAACAGTTGTGGCCAATACACTGTGGCCTCTTTAACCTCAACAACACATCTCCCAGCATCTATTCGAATCAAGATCAACGCCAGCTATTCTAGTGGAAACTCTGGAATCCCTGTAATAATTTCTTATTTATTTACTCTATTTTACTAATGAATATGAAACACAATGCGGTTAAAAGGTCAGATAATACTATACACCACAGTACACCAAACATACACACATATACCCAAACTTACATAATCTAAAATGTATAAAAATGTCAAATAAAATAAAAACAAAAAAATTAAAAAATAATAAAATAAAATAAAAAATAGTTATAAATAGGTATATAAAGTAGCAGCATTCAACAAATGCATACACATATACATATACTGGGATAACTCAGAAATTAATTGTCCATTTGATCTAGTTTGCTAAACTTCCCAGAAGCTACATTCATGGAAAGTGTGTTTGATGAGTCCTGAACAGTGGATGAAACAAGGACATTCAGAGATGGATAAACTAACCAAGCAAGGAAAAAGCCACATCATCATCATCTCACAGCTGTTTTCTGCTGTAATGTAACTGTTTCTAAGCCACAGCCTTAAGGGTGAAGCACAAGCTATAATAGAAACTGGGAAAAATAACAACAGCAACAACAAAAAAAGCAAATAGTTTGGCTCAAACTGAAAACTGAAAATCAATTTTAATTAAATAAATAGGTCGACATTGCAGTTCTTTGAACGGGGTTAAAGCAGGACCTTGGCCTCCCTGCAGTGCCACTCAGACACAGAATGTTGTAATTGATCATACTTAAAGGGCACAACAGGCATTTTTCTATGTCCAGGCCACACTGGACAAATGAAACACATGTTTTTCTTTCTGTTGTGTGTATGTGCGCACAACTGATAAGATGGTGAAAGCAACAATAGTTGCAAGCGAAACTAATACTGCATAGTTCTTGTCATTTAAAGGATAAGTTCACTTCTAGAATAAAAATTTACTCACCCCTATGTCATCTTAAGAAATTAAGGTTACTGAGGAAAACATTCCAGGATTTTTCTCCATATAGTGGACTTCAGTGGGAGCCAATGGGTTGAAGATCCAAACTGCCATTTCAATGCAGCTTCAAAGGGCTCTACATGATCCCAGCTGAGGAATGAGGGTCTTATCTAGCGAAACCATCAGCCATTTTCTAAAAAAAATACACATTTATGTACTTTTTAACCACAAATGCTCATCTTGCACTAGTTCGACCTCACGCATTACGTAATCACACATGGCGTAGACTGAAGTATCAACCCAGTGTTTACAAAGCAAACGTGCAAAGAAAGTCAAATGCCTTTTGCAAAAAATAAAATAAAAAAAAAGTTGAGAGAAAATGAGATGGAGTTTTTTCACCCTACCCTACTTTTTTGAACCGAAGTACACAGACAAAGAACTAACTGTGCGTGAATTTTCCAACATGGTTACACAAAGCATGAAGAAGTCGCAGAGCTAGTGCAAGATGAGCATTTGAAGTTAAAAAGTATATACATTTTATTTTGTTGACCGTTCATTTTGCCCTTTGAAGCTGCAGTGAAACTGCTATTTGGTCTCCATTGAAGTCCACAACACGGAGAAAAATCCTGGAATGTTTTCCTCAAAAAACTTAATTTCTTTTTGACTGAAGAAAGAAAGACATGAACATTTTAAAAGACATGGGGGTGAGTAAATTATCAGGAAATTTATATTCTGGAAGTGAACTAATCCTTTAAGGGCTGTTAGAAATTATTCATCTAAAAATGAAAATATGCTGAAAATGTTCTCACCCTCAGGACATCCAAGATGAGTGTATTTTTTTAATGGAACAGATTTTGAGAAATTTCATCACTTGCTCACCAAATGGATCCTCTAAATGGGTGAAATCAAAATAAGAGTCCAAACAGCTGAAAAAAGCATCACAATAATCTACATGACTCCAGTCTTTCAATTTATATATTGTGAAGTCCAAATCCATAATTAAGGCATTTTAACTGTCACTTCTGACCACAATTCCAGTCCATAATCCATAATAATGCTTCCAAGTTGTCCTCTCACATCAAAATCCATCCACCATTTGCTTGGAACTGTTTTTGCTTGTAAATGGTGCTTGATCTGTGCAGATTTCTCTCCTGATTCAGATGAGACTTTTTCACTGGAGAAAGTAATATTATGGATATAGGACTCGTATTTCAATGGTTCGGAGTTAAAAACATCCTAATGATGAATTTGTTTATTATAAATATGCAGCTTTTTGCTTCACATGATGTCAATTGCCTTGAATTATTGTGATGCTTTTATCAGGTGTATGAACTTCCATTCCAATTTACTGCAGGGGATCCACTGGTGAGCAGGTAATGTACTACTGTACAATACTAAATTTCTCATAATCTGTTCTACTGAACAAACAAACTCATCTACATCTTGGATAAATAAATGAATTAAACATTTATAAAGTGCTTTTTTAGACACTATTGTACACTCAGTGGAATCAGGGGTGTCTCCTCAACCACCACCAGTGTGCAGCATCCACCTGGTGAATATGTGAATTATGAATATATACTGGCAAAAGGATATTATGTCACAATATAGGCTTACTGTATGAGTAAATGTGTTGTTTATTCCACAACACTACAAACTATGCAGCTCTGAAATCTGTTCACGTTCAGAGGTTAATCTGTGACATTTAAATATGTTTTTCTTGACGCCAGATAAAAATCTTTAAAAGAAGGGATTTTCATACATTTTAATGTTATCTATGTTATTCTAACATCAGACAGGGACCATGTAAGCAACACTATGCTGGTGTACACACACTCTAAAAATAACACATGAAAATAAAGCTGGTGCATTTAATTATGTTTACAGTACTTTAGGATATTTTTTTTTCCCCCTTCATTTTGCATCTCACTACGATAACTAATAATACCTGTAGGTACTAATTATTAGTTTGAAGGCTTAGCATTCTCGTGGGGCTGGGGAAAGATGCAAAACAAGTGAAAATAAAACATATCTTTGCTGGTGAAATTTAAACAATAGATAGATAGGATCTTAACCAGTGACAAAGACTATAGAGCATTTTGTATTATCGCACTGTGTTCTGCTGCTGCTGTAATTAAAATATGTTAAATATGATGTCAGCTTGAGAGAGGCAGCAATTACTTAATAAGCTCTATCTACAGTACGAGGGCTTTACTAAATGAGGTCCTAATATAATTGAACAAGACACATGATGTAAATGAATGTGTAAATTAACCTTATACTAATGGTCAAACGTTTTGAAAGAAGTCTCTTAGTCTTACCAAGCCTACATTTATTTGAGCAAAAATACAGTGTAAATAGTAATTTTGTGAAATATTATTGCAATCTGAAACAACTGTTTTTTTTTTTGTTTTTTTTTTTAATATATTTTAAAATGTGATGGGAAAGCTGATTCTTCAAAAATCATTCTATATTCCCCGTTTTAATATACTGAAACTAGGGCTGTCAGTCGATTAACATTTTATTCTAATTAATTACATGATGTTTTGATTAATCTAATTGACTGCTAAATAAATTTGACTGTGAAAATACCCACAAAAGATTATTTAAAGCTATTTTTGTGTTAAATGAGAAAGTATCAAATAGACATTACAAATTGTAGCTTTATAAAGAAATATTTTATTTGATTCAACATAAAATTAATTTCACAAACATTTAGGCAATAACTTCCTAATGCAAACTATGGAACATAAAAGAAGATAATTTGAGAAACATCTCAGTATTTTTTGCTCTTACAATGAAAGTAATCAAAACAGCTTTGTTACCAACAGTCTTCAAAATACATTCTTTTATGTTTCACAAAAGAAAGTTTGGAAATGACATGAGTGTGAGTAAATGAAGACAGAATTAATTTTTTTTTTGGGTGAACTATCCCTTTAATGTTTTTATTTTTTTAATGAAATGATACTCTAAATAACAAACTAAATCTACCAGCAGGTGGTGATAAATGCTTTTACGATTCATTCAAATGGATGATTCATTCAGGAAAGAAGTAAACGGCTCTGTTTATAAATGGGCCTTTGAATCATTGATTCACACGATTCGTTCAAACGTGGATTCATTCAGAAACAGTGTTACCGAGTCCACAGTTCCCCTGCAAAATCGGGCTACTTTTACACTGTTGCCGCGGGTTGAAGTGACACCAGTAACGTCATATTTAGCCCCTGAAATGAGAATTTACCAGGGGAACCCCGACACAAAAACGTGTATTTTATCCCCCAGAATGCGATTTTTAACAGGGGATCCCCACTGTTAAAGAGATTGGGCTAGTTTTGGGCTAGTTTTAAATAGCTATGTTGCGGGTTTTGTTGTGAAAACCTGGCAACGCTGTTCAGAAACTAAACACTGCTGTGTTGCTCGGAGGCACACAACAATTCTGCTATGGCTTTAAAGGTAATATGTTCTCTGCAAAACTGAGCAAAAACACATAACATTGTGTTTAAAGGGGTCATCGGATGCAGTTTTAAAAATCAGCCTAAATCAGCTGTAACAGTCCGACCTTCATTGTTTCGATGTCAGAGCAGGGATGTAAGTTAGACAAGAATTTCCCCGATTGAGTGATTGAGGTGTTATATTGCTGGATGTAATAATGAACATAGTGGTCGTCATTTACTCCCGACATCTGAGCCACTGAAGATGCAGTGGATTAC
Source organism: Labeo catla (assembly GCA_012976165.1). NCBI lineage: Eukaryota > Metazoa > Chordata > Actinopteri > Cypriniformes > Cyprinidae > Labeo > Labeo catla. The sequence goes on from VONZ01000001.1 coordinate 1,736,521, forward strand.
ATTTGTTTACCTCCCAATCTACATATATCCGTCTATGTTAATGCAAATCATTCATGATCCAACTTCACTTACAGCAGAAGTGAGTAAAAGGGTTTTTTTAATGAATCTTTGCAATCATCTTTCCTAATAATGTGCTAGTTAGCAAGTTTAGCGGCTAAATGCAGCTAAATGCAGCTAAAGTAAACAAGCTCGTCACTCCACAGAGAGAAGAGAGGGGCGGGGCGAGCAGAGCTCATTAACATTTAAAGCAACCTCAACCAAAACAGGATGATTTTTGCAGAGCTGATTTTGGCAAGGTAAAAAGGGTGTTGTTTTACACTACCACTGAGAATTTTTAACCAAAGTATATTATAGACTTTTCATTAAGACCCTAAAGAATCATATCAACTTGAAAATGGGCATCCGATGTCCATTTAAAACATAACACAATATCAACTTCTTATTTACTGAACTGTTGTATAAATCACATTGAAACTCGTCATAAATCGGGACAAAATCAGCACTAGTGTGACACTGGTCTGCTTTAACTGCGTTAAAATATTTTAATTGCGTTATTATTCATAACTAATTAATTAAGTGCGTTAAACTGACAGCCCTAATTAAAACACAAAGCAGTTATTTTAAATTTTAAAAATACGGTAAAATATTTCAGACATCCTATCTTTTGACTGTCATAGTATGTGCAGAATAAGATGCGGGAGAATCAGGAGATAAAACAGTTAAAGAGTAAAAGCAGTTATCAGTAAGAATCCATGGTGTGAATCGTACTTCCCACCGGTAAGAGAAGGATTAATCAGTTTAAGAAGCCTGGAAATGGACCGGAAAATTGTGTTAAATTAGACATCACTTTTGAGAGGTTCTGTGTGCGCTGAGACAGGATCTCTGTGGGGCAGGTGCCATTTACAGCCACCTTTGTTCTGGAGCTCAGATCACATACAGACTCTAGAGATGTCTATGTATTATGCAGTTGTGTGTGTGCTTGTGCAATCTGTGAGGGACATGGATCAGCATCCTGCTCCACATGTCTCTCTGCAATGCTTCAGGTTCACTTATTACCGTCACAGCTCCCTCTTTGCAGTTCTGCTTCCTTTGTCACCAAGTGAGCCGTTGCACCTCTCTCTCCTCACTTCCTTTTCTAATCATCTCTCTGAAGGACACTTCCACCAGCTTATAGCCACCTCAATCTCCACCTCCACTACAGAATCATATATGATTCTAAGCTTTCTAAAAATGAATTACTTAATATCTCTAGTATTAGGAAAAACAAAATAGGCAGATGAAGATATCCTTTAGAAATGATTACAGAAACCACCTTTTAAAGGCATCTTGAAGACATTTTGGTGGAGAGTGGAGGAGAAAATGTGTGCAAATATGTTTCAATAATCCAAATGAAACAGAATCTCCCTTAAGGGATGTTCTGAGAGACACAAATGATTCATACATTTTTTATACATTACTTCAAATGTTTTGGGTCAAGAAACGCGTTCAGCAAGGACACATTAAATCGATAAAAAAAAAAAACTTTCATATTGTCACAAAAATGTTTCAAATAACTGCTGTTTTTTTATATTCACCAAGGAACCCTGAAATAAAAATCAGTTTAAAAATAATAAAATCTTAATAAAAGTCTTTCTCTTCTTGTACAATGGACCAAACGTATACAAAAAATTATAAAATAAAAATGTCAATAAAATAAAATAAAAACATTTAAACATAAAATAAAATAAGAAATGTAAAATTTATTTTAAAAATTAAAATATAAAATAAAAAAATATATAAAATAATAAAATTAAATTAAACATAAAATAAAATAAAAATGTAAACTGAAATTAAAAAATGTAAACGTAAACATAAAATCAAATCAAATCAAATCAAATAAAAATAAATAAAATAAAATAAAATAAAGTGAATATTTTTACTAAATTTTATTTTTAAACCTTTTAGTTGAAATGCACATTTTAAAATGTAAAATGTTTTAAAATTTCTCTTCTTGTACAATGGATCAAACGTACACAAAAAATTATAAAATAAAATTGTAAATAAAATATAATAATAAAAAAATATTAAAATAAAAAACCTTTTTATTAAACCTTATTTTAAAACCTTTTAGCAGAAATGTTATATGCTGCAAAAAGCAAATGTAAATTAAATGCTTAAATAAATATTTCTTTTCTAGAATAACTAGCCCCCCAAAAATTTGGAACTGGAACATGGGGTGGTAATTTGGCCAATTCCAAACATTTCAAAATGTGTCTGTGTGTGTTTTCTTTCTGCTCTCTTCTGAAGCCTGATGAATGAAGAAAGGATTGGCAGAGTGGAGATTGCTTTGTTACACATTGCCCCTCTCATTCCTTTGATTAATACAGAGGCAAGACACAGAACAAGGGATGAAGGAGGTATAAGGCAACAAGAAGAGAGTGATAGTGTACACTGACACCAGCATTCTTGTGTAGAAACACAGAGGGTTTGCAAGCAGTGCATAAAAAGTCTCCTGTGTAAACTGAACACACACCGAGTCGAGATGTTCTATAACAATACCATCCACACAGAGACGCATGCAGGTGCACATACAGCACACACACAAAGACATGCGGCCACACATAGAAAGAAGAACTCCCTTAGAGCGCAAAGACAGATTCATCAGGAGAGCAACAGAGAAACGAGGCATGAGCGAAAAGCAATTAAAAAGAAAACTCCTCCACGGCCCCACCTGTTTCACATCAGACAGCCCACTCGCTCACTCCCTCTACCCTGGGATGCTTGTTTTCCCCGGGGAGCGGAGACCGATTAGAGAAATGCCACCGCAGTTTATTAGTACTGACTTCAGCATTCACTCTTAACTGCGCAGATCATCTTCCTTATAATTAAGATGAGATCCAACCGATGTTGTGATCCATGCTATTCATTTTGCTCTCTCCTACGGGAGCCTTAATTCTCTTTGTTTCTCCCTTGTCATCTCACACAACCTTTCATTAGAACGCTTCATATAATTTGTGAGTGTCATGTGACTTTTTTTGAGAGGCACAAGTGGCACCAGTTGCAAATAACTGGATGACTAAGATGACAGAACTTTTAAAGTAAATTATATGTGGTACTATTCTAGAATAAAATATTTTGCTCACTATATCTTTCTTAACACTCACTCATGCTGCATTTCTTTAATCAGAACTACTGTAAACAGTGTAATTCTATGAAATATCATTACAATTTCAAAATACAGTGGAGGTCAAAAGTTTACATACACCTTGCAGAATCTGCAAAATGTTAATTAGTTTACCAAAATAAGGGGATCATTCAAAATACATGTTATTTTTTATTTAGTACTGACCTGATAAGATACTTCTCATAAAAGATGTTTGCATATAGTCCACAAGAGAAAATAATAGTTCTTTAAATTTATAAAAATGACCATGTGCAAAAGTTTACATACACTTGATTCTTAATACTGTGTTGTTACCTGAATGATCCACAGCTGTGTTTTTTTGTTTAATGATAGTTGTTCATGAGTCCCTTGTTTGTTCTGAACAGTTAAACTGCCCGCTGTTCTTCAGAAAAATCCTTCAGGTCCCACAAATTCTTTGGTTTTTCAGCATTTTTGTGTATTTGAACCCTTTCCAACAATGACTGTATGAATTTGAGATCCAGCTTTTCACACTGAGGGACTCATATGCAACTATTACAGAAGGTTCAAATGCTCACTGATGCTTCGGAAGGAAAAAATTATGCATTAAGAGCCGGGGGGTGAAAACTTTTTGAATTTGAAGATCAGGGTAAATGTACTTATTTTGTCTTCTGAGAAACATGTAAGTATCTTCTGTAGCTTCTGAAGGGCAGTACTAAATGAAAAAATATGATATTTAGGCAAAATAAGAAAAATGTACACATTTTCATTCTATTCAAAAGTTTTCACCCCCTGACTTTAATACATTGTATTTCCCTCTGAAACATCAGTGAGCGTTTGAACCTTTTGTAATAGTTGCATGCGAGACCTGTAGTTGTCCTCAGTGTGAGAAGATGAATCTTAGAATCATACAGTCATTGTTGGAAAGTGTTCAAATACACAAAAATGCTAAAAAAAAAAAAAAAACCTGAAGGATTTTTCTGAAGGGGCAGGAATGCCATGAGGGTGAGTAATTAATGACAAAATGTTCATTTTTGGGTGAACTATCCCTGATTCTTCAGAAGTTATTATAATATGCTGATCTGGTGTTCAAGAAACATTTCTTCTTATTATCAGTGCTATTAAAATAAGTTGAATTCAGCTTTTAAAACAGAAGAGCTGCACACTAAAAAAAAAATTGGTGCAGAAACATCAAGTAACATTAAATTAAATATGGAATTCTGAAGTAGAAAGACTGAGATAGTATTTTCTTGTACTCTAATAATCTATAATTTATACCTTAAAATGTTTTAGTGTAACTTATTTAATGTATAACATTGAGTATTTAAATAAACACCATTTAGTCTTAAATAACAACACAATTTAAATATCAAAGACACTTTTTTGTTGTTTGTTAGAAGGTTTCATATAAAATCAACTTGGCTCCAACATCAGAGCGTGATGAGCGTTAGTGTCAAATATTGGCAAAGCAATAAGGATTCAATTCATCCGGGATTGCTTTTATTGCTTTCACTTCCTCTGACTAAAATACCATCATATTAGAATGATGTACATGACACAAAACTATGAAATGCAGCCAGTTCAATTAACAGCCTCGTTTTATTACATGCTCTCCCCCTCTTTCTGAAGCAACTCCATTTGATGACCTGATAATAAAAAGCAAAATGAATTCAGAAGAAACCTCCTCCAGAGAAACAGCCGTAATGCTTTTACTAACATCCGCATTTAAAATGACAGAATGGTGTGCAGCGCCTTGTTTTCCATCTCTGAACCATCAAAGCATCTCTCTATTGTTACCTTCCCACCACAATGCAACGACAAGGACTTCCACCGCCGAAGCGGAAACACAGAAATCCCATTTCTAGCTCGGAGTGAAGTCAAAATAAACATCTTATCACAACAATGATGTAAAACCAAACATATGAGTCTGGAAATGGATTTAGAAAATTCACAGTTTGGACGGTCAGATAGGCGGCTGCTTCGGAACTCAGACAAATAATGGTGAAATATGTGGGAGATGAGGCGGATAACATTTTACGGCTTGATAAAGGCACTTTACTCTAGGATTCACTTCTTTCCATTGGCTAAAGGATGAACACAGGAAGATATGCTTACCTCTGGGAATTTGGGGAGGAGGAAATGTGACATTTTTCTTCACAGGCCTAGATTCTATATAGTTAATGCAGCCAACAACTGACCTGTATTTTGAGCATAAATGAATTATAATTAAATCAAGCCATTTTAATCATGCAACAACACATTCTGCCACTTTAAAAGACAGAGGGATTACTAATTGGTCACAGTTGTGTGGTTGAACCGTAAAGACTATGTAATTAATGACAGTTTCTCAGAGTAAACCTACATTAAAAATCAACCCCCAACCTTTCATTCTCAAACTCAAATATTGTTATGTATTTCATTTTGTCACTTTGATTGGAGCCCTTCTTTTTTTTTCAGGTGGCGTTTACCACTCGGGGACATAAATCATTGGTTGGACAGCAAACAAAGAGGGCTATCTCTCTCTCTCTCTCTTTCTCCACACTCCTTTCAACCAAGTGATTAATGGAACATAAAACACATTCATCATCACTAATGTCGTTTTCCTTAAGACGCAATTTGTGCTGACCCAGTAAAGAAAAAAAAAACTGAAAAAAAATAAAGATGGTGAGACCACATCATCAGGCAGAATCAACAATCAAATATAGAAATACAAAAAACCATTCATGCATGTGCATGATGTGTAGGGGGTATCTGTTTCATCCATCCATTAAACAGTTATTAGCGTATTGGTTGATCATCTCAACAATTTTCAGCAGAACTCATTACATCCGCACAGTGGGACGTTCAGGTACGCGCTTGACATCTGGACACGCTTTGTTGCTTTGACGGAGTGGAGGGCTGATCGTTGCAGCCCGGAGTGTTTGAAAAATGTAAAACAGGTACAGGATTCACAGCTCTTCTCTGTCCTTGTGTGTGCATGTGCATATCGTGGCATAGTTTCTGCCTTTTCGCTCTTTCTCTGCCTCTCACAGGGCAGTTATAACTAGGCTGTCATGGGAAGGACTGCACTATCCATTAACCTCTGGCCTCGTGCCCCCCGCTGCTGATGGAAGACATAACCTGCATTACAGGGGTCACTTCCAGCTGCTGACACTCACTCTCGCACACACGGTGTCCACTCTAGTTTTCCGTGCTCTTTCGCTGGGTCGGGACTCTCTAACAAAGAAGAACAGTGAGTCTGCCTATAGAGAGACAAAGACTGTTTTCAGCTCTCGAATACTGTGTGAGTTTGAGATACCTGACCACTGGCAGTTCCAGATGGAATGGGAAAATAACTGGATATACACAATCAGATCGTAATTTAGTATGCAAATAGATGTTAGAATAAAGACCAATCGCAATTCATTGTACTAATGATATAATTACATCATTGCCATCTGTTAGATTTTGAATGAAGAGCATTGCATCATTGCAAATTTTTATTTTATTTTATATTTTATTTATTTTATTATATTTATATTTTATTTTATATTTTGTTATTTTATATTTTATTTTTTTATTTTATTCTATAATATTTAATTTGATTGCTTTATATATATATATATATATATATATATATATACACATACATATACATACATACATATACATACATACACTACACATTTTTTATACTTGTGGTCCATTGTACAAGAAGAGAAAGACTACATTTTAAAATGTTTAAAATTTCTGTTTAAAAGTTATATAAAAAGGTTTATTTAATTGTATTTTAATTTAATTTTATATTTTAAAATGTTTATATTTTTATTTTTTATTTTATTTTATTTATTTTTGTAGGTATACCTTTGGTCCATTTTAAAATGTGTATTTCTAAAAGGTGTCATAGAAAGGTTTATTTATTTATTTATTTTTTTTTGCAGGTTCACTTTTAGCCCTTTGTGGAAGAAGAGAAAGACAAAATTTTAAAATGTGCATTTCCGCTAAAAGTTAACAAAAAAAAGTTTAATAAAAAGGTGTGTTTTGTTTCATTTTATTTTTATTCTATTTAATATATTATTTTTATATTTTTTTTACATTTTATTTTATATTTTACATTTCATTTTGTTTATTTTTACTTTATTTCAGATTTTATTATTTTATCATATTTATATTTTATATTTAGTTATTTTATATTTCATTTTTTATTTTATTTTATACTTACTGTTCAAAAGTTTCTGCTAAAATTAATAAAAGTTTAATAAAAAGTTTTTATTTTATTTATTTATTTATTTTTCTTTTTTTTTATTGACAGCCTAAAAAACTACAAAACTAATCGTAATATTGAAACCGTTCGAAAGTTTGGGGTTAGCAAGATTTTTAAAACAAATTATTACTTTTATTTAGCAAGGATGCACAAAATTGATCAAAAGTGATAATGAAGGCATTTATAATGTTACATAAGCTTTATTTATCAAATAAATACTGTTTTGACTTTATATTAATCAAAATATCACAAAAAACAACAATCTTCCAGAAAATATTAAGTAGCACAACTGTTTTCCACACTAATATTAGAATGATTTCTGAAGTATCATGTGACACTGTCACATGATAATGGCAGATGAAAAAAACTTACAGGATTACATTTTAAAATATATTAAAAAGAAAACATTATTGTATTATTTTTGATCAAAAATAAATGCAGCCATGGTGAGCATTAAAGACTTCAAAAACACAAACAAATCTAAAAAGTAAGAAAAAAAAACAACCTCAAACCTTTGAAAGTCAGAGTATACTTAAGCCTGAAGTTATCTATAAAACAAGTATGCTTTTTATTTGAGATCAGGTCATACCAAAAGAAACCATTTTAGGAAGGTTCTCATTTACTATTCAGTTGGTTTATCTTCACTCTGAAGACAGAAGTTGAGTCGTCATTAAAAATTCAGCCCATGAAAAACTAATGCGGCACGGGGGAGGCTGCATGATTTTTCATGCATGCTTTTATTAGTCTGAGATAAGAGAGCTCTGAGGTGGCAGCATTGCGTTAGGGGTTTAGACCTGTACATAGAACACAGCTGGACCTGATGTTCTCACATCACATAGCAGATGGGGGTTGAAATGAGAGGTACTATGGGATCTGTATGCAAACTACGAGCAAAGAGCCAGAAAAGGCAGACTCAACCTCCAGCCTCAGCAGGTGGATAGCGCAACGGCCCCAGGGAGATCTCTCCATTTGAGTAAGAGGCGTAAGCTTGCTTTGATTTTGCTAGAAATAATGAGTGGGAGATGAAAAGATAGGATGGAGCAAACAGATGAAAAGCTTCCAAAGTAAGTGAAATGACAAAGTGCAAAACAGAGTGGCGAGAATAACTCACTCTCATACCAGATTGGACCATCTGAGGCTCAAACTGTAGTCCAAACTAAGACCCAGGTGCCCCATGATACTAATTAATATTCCATTATGTTTCAATGATAAATCAAAGTTCACAAAGCAGGCCTTTGATGAAAACAATAACTGCCTGTAGAGAAAATCACGCATGGTAGGACCTGAATATTTTAATATACTGAGACGTGTCATGGCTCTAGACTAAAAAAAAAGTGGCTCCAGAAGCTCCTAAAAGCTCCTAAAATGAAACATTTAAGAGCCAAACAAAATCACTTGATAAAAAGATCATTTCAGATCATTGAGTGCATTGAGAGCACCACATTAGTCTATTTTTTTACTGAATGTTTCATGTTTAAACCTAAAGTACAGACAGTAGATTTTGCTTGATTTAGTTTGAATCAAATACAACTGAAAAAATGACTAAGTGAGTCATTTGTGAATTGTTCTGCAAGATTCACTGACTAAGTGAACTGCTAACCCAAAAGCGAGTTTAAGGCTGTTTTCTGAATCTTTTTGATTGACTCATTAAAAAGAATTGGTTCATTTGTTTGAGAACTGGACATCTAGTTGTGTTCTTGGATGGTGATATCTGACGAAACCACAAATGGATGAAGAAAAATTCTATGGATTTTTCAAGTGTTTTAATTATCGCATTTGTAACCATTTTAGTAAGTCTGAAGCCCTGAGTGTTATAAATCATAGATTTTTAAACTTCATGAAGCCAAACAACAGCGTTTTAGTGCCATGTTAAAAAAAAAACTAAGATCACAAGATTAAAGTCGAAATTCAGAGAACAAAGTTGTAATATTTTGAGAATGAAGTCAAAATTACAAGAATAAAGTCTAAGTGTTTCGAGAATAAAGTTGAACAATTTTGAGAATAAAGTCAAAATATTTTGACAATTAAATCAAAATTACGAAAATATAGTCTAAATGTTTTGAGAAAAAAAAAAAGGATAAATTACGAGTAATAAAGTGAAAGTGTTTCGAGAATAAAGTCTTAATATTTTGAGAATAAAGTAAAAATGTTTAGAGAATAAAGTCAAAATTATGAGAATAAAGTAGAAGTGTTTCGAGAATAAAGTCGAAATTATGAGAATAAAGTTGAACTATTTTGAGAAAGTCAAAACATTTCGACAATTAAATTATGAAAAACGAAAAATTATGAGAATAAAGTCAAAATGTTTTGAGAATAAAGTCAAAAATACAAGAATTAATCCATAGCAATTACAAGATTAAAGTTATAATATTTTGAGAGAATATTCTAGCGTATTGCACATGCAAGTGTCCCAGATTGGGAGCATCAGGACATATTCCAAAGTCTTAGCTTTCAAAATTTGTCAGTTTTACAGTGATTTTTTTTTTTTACACTGTTTAATGTGGCGTGACAGATCACTATATTTGCCTCAGTTTAAGCGGCATGTGAATCAGTCATCTTTCTGATTACAATGAGACATTCATTTAATTTAATTAGGCTATACTGTTTTTTTATTCTTTCTGATGTTCCTTCACGTGTATATCATGCTATAAACTTGAAATAAAGAGGAAAAACACATTTAGAATTTGTATTTCGAGATAAAACTGACAGAATTTGAAAGCTGAGCTGTGTTAAGCAACAAAACACAAAATTATTGCGATTACGGTTTGTCTGGCACGCTACAAATAATGAATGATGTTAAATATCATTTTGACTTTATTCTCGTAACTTTGAATTTATTCTTTTTATTTCGACTTTATTCTTAAAATATAACAACTTTATTCTCATAATTTTTACTTTATTCTCAAAGTATCTTGACTTTATTCTCAAAATATAACGTCGTAAATTCGACTATTCTTATAACTTCGAATTTATTCTCGTAATTTCTACTTTATTCTTAAAATATAACGACTTTATTCTCATAATTTTTACTTTATTCTCAAAATATATTGACTTCATTCTATAAATATTATGACTTTAATATCGCAATTTTGACTTTATTCTTGAAATAGTTTTACTTTATTCTCAAAATATAACGACTTTATTCTCGTAACTTCGAATTTATTCTCTTAATTTCGACTTTATTCTTAAAATATAACAACTTCATTCTCATAATTTTTAATTTATTCTCAAAATACAACAACTTTATTCTCAAAATATAACATAGTAAATTCAACTTTATTCTCATAAATTGGAATTTATTCTGGTAATTTAGACTTTATTCTTAAAATATAACAACTTTATTCTCATAATTTTTACTTTATTCTCAAAATATAACGACTTTATTCTCTAAATATTATGACTTTATTCTCTAAATATTATGACTTTAATATCGCAATTTTGACTTTATTCTTGAAATATTTTGCCTTTATTCTCAAAATCTAATGACTTTAATCTCGTAATTTTGACTTTATTCTCATAACTTCAAATTTATTCTCTTAATTTCGACTTTATTCTTAAAATATAACAACTTTATTCTCATAATTTTTACTTTATTCTTAAAATATTTTGACTTTATTCTCAAAATATACTGTCGTAAATTTGTCTTTATTCTCGTAACTTCTAATTTATTCTCGCAACTTCAAACTTATTCTCGTAATTTAGACTTTATTCTTAAAATATAATGACTTTATTCTCATAATTTTTACTTTATTCTCAAAATATTTTGAATTTATTCTAGAAATATTTTGACTTTATTCTCAAAATATAACGTCGTAAATTCGTCTTTATTCTCGTAACTTCGAATTTATTCTCGCAACTTCGAATTTATTCTCGTAATTTAGACTTTATTCTTAAAATATAACGACTTTATTCTCATAATTTTTACTTTATTCTCAAAATATTTTGAATTTATTCTAGAAATATTTTGATTTATTCTCAAAATATAACGTCATAATTTTGACTTTATTCTTGTAATTTTTCCTTTATTATCATAATTTCTACTTTATTCTTGTAATTTCCACTTTATTCTCAAAATATTACAACTTTAAATCTCCTAATTTTAGATTTTTTTTTTTTTTTTTTGACATTTACATGGCAGGTGTTGTTTTTGACATGTTCTTCCAGGCCCAGTCTATAAAGACTGAGAGTACAATGTGTATCCTTTCAGTGCGGTGTGTATCTGAAATTCCAACAGACAGAGAAAGAAAGACTATGTGTCTGTATGACTAAGTGATCATCTGTGATAAAAACAGACAGAGAAAGAGCGAGAATAAAAATTGTTGGCTATGTGTGGGGGACAGACTGTTTACGTAAGCCTGAATGTGTTTGTGTGTGCGTGTTCATCAGTTCCACTCAACTAGGGTTGTGATTCAGGCCTGGAGGGAGACGCTGGCTGTCAGAATTACAGGCCACCGCATCACTGCTTACATAAAACACTTAAGGCAGGGAGAATAAATATGGAGGAACATCAGTTCATCAGATATCATAAAACTTCTCTGAATATATATTTTACTTTTATCTCACATCGAAGAGAAGAATAGAAGGAAGAGAAGAGGGAGAGCAAAGATTGAGGGGATTAGTTTTTAGTCAGAATGAGAAAGAAAAGAGAGAGTGTGGGAGGAAAATCGAAAGGGAGAAAGAGGATGTGAAAGAGAGCAAAACTAAAAGTTCAAGAGAGGTGAGAGAGAAACAAAAGGCACAGGAGGGACGTGAAGTTCTGTGCAGGAAAAGAGAAACAGGGATGAACATGGAAAAAAAAAAGAGTGGCTGGGACAGTTCTTCTTGTACTGAGCCAATCAGGATCAACAAGAACTGGGAACCTAAAGCGAAAAACAAGAGTTCTTTTTCCTCACTGGAATTTTTTCTTACTAGATATATTATTTCATAAAACATATATTTTAAAATGTAATTTAATCCTGTTATGACAAAGCGGAATTTTCAGCATATTATTTTCTGAGTACACTGTAAAAACAATTTGTTGAGTCAACTTAAAATAATTTGTAACCTGGCTGCCTTAAAATTTTAAGTTCAGTCAACTCAAAAAAAAGTTTATTCAACTTGAAATGTTAAATTATACTAAGTGACAACTTAGATATTTGAGTTGAATCAACTTAAAATTTTAAGGCAGCTGGGTTACCCCATCTGTTAAGTTTAGCAAACACAAATATCTAAGTTGTTACTTAGTACAACTTAACATTTCAAGTTGACTAAACTTATTTTAGTTGACTGAATTCAAAATTTTAAGGCAGCAGGGTAACAAATTATTTTAAGCTGACTCAACAAATTGTGTTTTTTATTTTTTACAGTGTATCCTGTTCTCTGCAAATTGCCTTAAATTTCACACATTCACATGCAAACAGAGAATTAAAGAGAATAGTGGTACAATTATCTTTTTTTTTTCAGTGACTGATTCTTACACTTTTGGATTTACTCTGTTTACATTTGTTTAATTTGGTTTTGGTAAACATACACTGCATTTCAGAACATGACAGGCCTTTGTACCTCTAAGTTTTGGCTTTATGAAAAAAAATCAGCTTGAAAATTTGACAAAAAAAAAAACCAACTCATTTTGACATTTGGGCCTTGTCCACACTAATATGTTTTTGTTTGAAAACACATCTTTTTCCCTCCGTTTTGGCCTTCTGTTCACACTAAGACCGCGTTTTTTGTCAAGGATCTTTTTGAAAACGCACTCCAAAGTGGATAAGTCTGAAAATGCTGTTTTTGTGTTGTAGTGTGTCATGTTTTTCACAAGATTCATACCCAAGGATTCCGCATCCTAAGTCCAACTGCATGCAGGCTTAGTATGAAGAAGTATGAAAAAGATTACAAATGCTTGCTGTTTTACCACCTCCAGTGTTCATTTCTGCTTGAACCTGCAGTGATATGTACTTATTGGTACATATTTTGTGTCTTGTGAAAAATTTCCCACAGGTACATTTTCATAAGATCAGGTAGATATTTTCGTAAATGAGATCACTAAGATCACTAAGATGATACAAATACATCTTAGTGAGCTTTTTATGAGCTTTTCACAAATGCACAGTAAGGCGAATTTAACGTTTTCTGATGTTTCAGTGTGGATGAGAAACTTTTGGAAAACGCTAGATAGCATTTTAAAACGAAAACACTGGTTTTCAAATGTATCTGGATTAATGTAGACGTAGCCTTGGATTTAGAATGACATCTGAGTAAATGATGACAGAATTTTCATTTTTGCTTGAACTACAGTATCCCTTTTAACACGAACTCCCGCAGAAACAGTGGAAAGAGAATGCTTTAATATAGTTAAAAGCATTGGAAGCCTCCTGCTATGAACAGGTTGAAAGGTAAAATTCAAAGCGAAGAGAATGAAAGCAACAGATGCTAACCAGACACCTTGAAAGACCAGTGCAAAACAAAGAATTACAAAAAGAACCTTTGAGACTTCTATGAAACTAGGTATAAGAAAGCGTAAATGTGTACAGAGAAGGAGCAAACAACTCAACACTAAAGGAAATAACTCAAGGTTTGAAGAAGAGCAGGACAGCTGAAGATCAGAGGGTGCAGGTGTCCTTGACTGAGGGTGTAACCGCGCACCCCGCTGTGAGGGCACGTTAAGAGGAGAGCTGAACAGGTGCACTGTCCCATGTATTACTGGCACACACTGGCACAGACCAAAGACACAACATACTGCCCCAGTGAGGCATGACCAACAGGGAATATTGAGAGAGACACAGAGACAACAAAGCAAGGCAAGGTGGTAGGACACTTAGGCAAACAGATAACAGAGATACCACGAAGCAGTCACAGAAGAATCTCTCTCTTTACACTTTGGGACAAGGATAAACATCCCTTCTTTGTCCTTTTCTCCTTTCCACTGATCTCCAACGCACACTCGTGGATCATGCTTTGCTCCTATAGACCTCTAATCCCTCTTCCTCCACCCCTCCCTACCAAAGTCAGGGCAGAGGTGCCGGGCGACTGTGTTTGTGAATGTAATTAACCTTATCGGCGCTGTGCAGCATTGACAAAGACTGTAAGGATAAAGGATCCCCAGCATTGTTCTTCAACGTTCCCCGAAAGTTCAGCATGAATGGCACCTTAGTTAGAGAAGTGTGTTGGAGTTCAGATACATGTATGGGCGTTTCTTCAATTTAAATTCTTAATACTCCACGCCACCACCCCAAAAAATATCATCATTTACTTACCCTCATGCAGCTCCAGGACTGTATGTCTGACTTTCCCTTGTGGAACAATAAGGATTTTTGAGAATTTCACTGGGCTTGAACGTTGCTTGTCTCTTCAAAAGATCTTCTTGTGAAGAACCAGCACTGAAGCCCTATTGTAATTGTTAGAATGGCCAAGAATCAGAAATCTCACGTAAAACTGATTGGGCAGACCAAACCGTAAGTCGTAGAGATTTGAAACTTGGAGGGACTTGATCATCACCCTGGCAAAATAACCTTTGTCAACTAGTTCTAGGTTTTTCGCCTGAAATAATTATCAAAAAAAGTTGAACTCAACAACTCAACGTAAAAAAAAAACGAACATTCACCAAATGTTCGAAAAGGGGCAAGGCTGCTTTTACTAAAATAATTATAACACAATGAGATGCCTTCACCAAACTCAGAACACTATGTGATGTAAGAGCTCAATCTGAGGTCACATGAAAAAAAAAAAATGGAGCTTGGCCACTTGGTGGTGCTATAAGAAGAAAAAAAAAACATAAAACAGCTATAATGACGCAACCATTTGTCCTATCAACATGAAAACTGGTATGCACGGTCTTGGTCTAAAGTGCAACGCGTCTATAAATACATTTGCGTATCTCAAAACACATGTCCGCCATAGGCCAATGAATTTTGAGCACCTATTAGACAAGGTTAGCAGAGGTTGATTAGAACGAAACTCAGTGGGCCTGTTCGACTCAAGGCCATCAAGGTTTGTGAGAAATTTCAGAGCAATCGGCCACTGGGTGGCAATATAAAATTTTTCAAAGCCATAAACGATTGTTATTGCATGGTTGTTCACACATATGCATGATATTCATATCATACGACAGACCTCCTCATTCCGAACAACTTTGACTCTAAAACCACTGCTGTCAATCAAATCGTTTGTCAAATGATTGAGATGTAAAAATAAATAAATAAATACCAATAAATACATTCTTCTAGGTTTTTTGCTCTTATCTTGAAAAAACACTGCAGTACAATTATCTGGATTCTCTACACTCTTAAAAAAAAAGGTGCTTCACGATGCCATAGAAGAACCTTTTTCGTCTAAATGGTTCCAAAACAAACAAAGGATCTTTGTTGCGAAAGAAGGTTCTTCAGATTATAAAAAGGTGTAAAAAAGTGTAGAGGTCAATAAATATCAAAAACAAATTTTCATTTTTTCTCGTTTGGGAGGCTATAACGGGGTCGTTTAGAAAAGGGGGCTGTCTAAATATGCCCAAAAGCCTATAAAGCCGAAAAGAAAAAACTTCACAAAACTAGGTGAGCGCATGCAACAGCTGATTCTAAACGAGCACACACAGTTTTATGGAGATCAGACCACAGCTGCTGCTTTAACAGTCATAAACATTAAAAATCATCATATTTCTATGGAAAATTACCTGAATTACCCCAGTATGTATTAAGTATTATGTATTAAATGTACAGTATATAAAATGCAAGCTATGAAATCAGCCTTACCAAAAAAATAGACTCTAAGAAAATACTATCCATCACAGAATACCATTAAACAAAGCATAATTGTCATGATTCTGTTTCTTCTTTTTTTTTCCCTTTACCTTTGTGCTGTCACCGTCAGGTGCACGTGGGTTTTGTTTTCATCCTGTCGGTTCTCACCCTCTCTGGGTGGAGCAATCAGCGCTACTCGCAGCGCTGCGCGCTCAATCAACCTTCACCTGTTACTCATTTCCTCTGCCTATTTATTTGCTGTCTTTGTCTCCCTTCGGCGTGGGTATGTCTTTTGGTGTTGTTTTTGCCTTACTAAACACTTGTGTGCTGTGTCCAGGATCCTCAGGCAAGGCGTTAAACTGTTTCTATGCGGACGATGAGGCCGAATTGGAAGCGCTAGACCGTGCTCTCTCCGATCGTTCCTCGCTGCACTCTGTCTCTGTGGTTGCGGCGCTGGATTGCCACTTGACTTTGTTTCGCCTGGCCTTTTTGGTTTTTTGTTCACCTTTTGCTGTTTTGTGTTCTGAAGTTTTAATAAACTTCCACTTTCGAACTGCATTTGAGTCCTCCATCGTATCTCTTAACAGAACATACCCACCAAGTATGGACTCAGCTGAGGATACGGAAGTCCGCCGAGCGATCGTTCAACAAGGCATCCTTCTAGGACGCCAGCAAGAGGAGATAAATGCATCGCATCAGGCCGTGACCAACCTTACACAACAGCTCGTCGCGATCTCCCAGCGCCTCGACCAGATTCAGATCAGCCCGCCGGCGGTTGCCGCGGCTGCTGCGCTGGCCGCGCCGGCCGAAGAGGAGACGCCCACATCGCGCCGATCCGAGCCCCGCCTTAATCCTCCAGCTCCTTACGCGGGTGAGCCCACTTCTTGCCGTTCCTTCTTATCGCAGTGTTCCTTGACCTTCTCTTTACAACCTTCCTGTTTTCCCACTGAGAGTTCCAAGGTTGCATTTGTGATTATGCATCTTACTGGGGTCGCTAGAGAATGGGGAACAGCTATGTGGGACAATAAGAGCGAATGCTGCACTTCCTTCACCAACTTCTCCAAGGAGCTTCGAAAGGTCTTTGATCGGTCAGCTCTGGGTAATGAAGCGGCACGGGCACTTTCTCTGCTGCGTCAAGGCACCAGGTCGGTGTCGGATTACGCTATTGAGTTCCGCACACTCGCTTCATCTAGCGGCTGAAACGACAAGGCGTTATGGGACCATTTCCTCCACGGATTATCGGAACGCATTAAGGATGAGATATATTCCCTAGAACTGCCCACTACACTTGATGGGCTGGTGGAACTTGCCACTCGGGTTGATTTCCGCCTGACACTTCGGTCTCAACATCTCCGCACTGACACCATGCACGAGACCTCCGATCCCTCACCTGGCGCTAAAGGAGCCACACCACCGCGATTTGGGTTCTCGGAGGAGGAACCGATGCAGATCGGCCGTGCTCACCTCACCGCCCGTGAACGCCGCCATCGGATCGCCAACGGTTTGTGCCTCTATTGTGCAGAGACGGGGCATGTTGTCACAAGCTGCCCTCACAGGAAGCAACCCCCCTCTGGAGGATGGTCACGCACGGTAAGCGTGACTGCGGCTCTGCTGCCATCTGGTGGTCGTACTACTCTCCAGGCAGTTGTTCAGTCAGGAGGGGTGAACCACCCTGTCATTGCTCTCATTGACTCTGGGGCGGAGGGAGATTTTATGGACATCGAACTGGCCAAGAGCTGGAATATTCCAGTGTGTTCCTTAGACAATGCTGTCTCCGCCAGTACACTTTGTGGAACTCCTCTCACCAAGATCACTTCTGTCACTGGACTTGTTCACTTGACCACATCTGGCAATCACGTTGAGGAGATTCGTTTCCTCCTCATTCACTCTCCCTCCGCTCCCATAGTTTTGGGGCATACCTGGCTTACCAAGCACAACCCTCTTATTGATTGGGCTCATCATATGGTAGTAGAGTGGAGCCCTTTTTGTCTGTCTCAATGTTTGGTGTCTGCTTCACCCCCCGTAATGCCTGATTCTGTGTTACAGGAGGAGCCAGGGGACCTGGTTAATGTTCCAGAGGCCTACCATGACTTGAGGGCGGTGTTCAGTAAGTCCCGAGCTTCATCTCTTCCTCCGCATCGCCCGTATGACTGTGCGATAGATCTGTTACCCGGCACTTCTCCACCTAAGGGGCGCCTTTATTCGCTCTCCGGTCCTGAGAGGGAGGCCATGGAGAAATACATTAATGATTCTCTATTAGCCGGTATCATACGTCCTTCTTCCTCTCCAGCTGGGGCGGGGTTTTTCTTCGTGGAGAAGAAGGATGGTTCGCTCCGTCCCTGTATTGATTATCGGGGACTGAATGACATCACGGTCAAGAATAGTCACCCCTTGCCGCTGATGTCTTCAGCCTTCGAGCTCTTGCAGGGGGCAACCATTTTTACGAAGTTAGACCTACGCAATGCTTATCACCTAGTTCGGATTAGGAAGGGGGACGAATGGAAGACCGCCTTTAACACCCCTACAGGTCATTTTGAATATCTGGTCATGCCCTTTGGACTTTCAAACTCCCCCGCTGTCTTCCAGGCGCTCGTTAATGACGTGCTCAGAGACATGGTCAACCGGTTTGTATTTGTTTACCTCGACGACATCCTGATCTTCTCCCAGAACGAGCGTGATCATGTCCAGCACGTCAGGCGAGTGCTACAGCGGCTTTTAGAGAATCGTTTATATGCCAAGGTGGAGAAGTGCGAGTTCCACGCACGGTCAGTTCCGTTCCTGGGGTTTATTTTGTCGCCAGAGGGCATTCGAATGGACCCTGCTAAAGTAGAAGCAGTTGCCAATTGGCCCACCCCTGATAATCGTAAAGCGGTCCAGCGATTTCTGGGGTTTGCCAATTTCTACAGGCGGTTCATTCGAGGTTTTAGCCAAATCGCCCTGCCTCTGACTAGTCTCACCTCCACACGAAGGCATTTCTGTTGGTCAGAACAGGCTCAGGAAGCCTTTGACAAATTAAAGAGCCGCTTTGTTTCTGCACCTATCCTTAAGAACCCGGACCCGTCTCGCCAATTCGTAGTGGAGGTGGATGCGTCAGAGGTGGGAGTGGGGGCAGTTTTGTCCCAGAGATCACCCACTGACGACAAAATACACCCTTGCGCCTTTTTCTCTCGTCGTCTTACCCCCTCGGAACGGAACTACGACATCGGGAATAAGGAGTTACTGGCTGTCAAGTTGGCGTTGGAGGAGTGGCGCCACTGGCTGGAGGGCGCGGGGGTTCCTTTTTTGGTTTGGACCGACCATAAAAATCTCGAGTACATCCGTTCCGCCAAGAGACTAAATTCTCGACAGGCCCGCTGGGCTCTATTTTTTGGGCGTTTTAACTTTAACATCTCCTATCGCCCAGGGAGTAAAAACGGCAAACCTGATGCGCTCTCACGGCTTTTTGAAGCTGAGACTGACTCCACCTCTCTGGTGCCCATCGTGCCACCCAGCCGGGTGGTTGCGGGGGTCACCTGGGAGGTGGAATCCAGTGTCCGCGAGGCGCTAGGCGGCGTCCCCATCCCCGCCGGCTGCCCAGAGGGTCTGTTGTTTGTTCCTAGGCCGGTTCGAACCAGCGTCCTTCAGTGGGGCCATTCGTCCAAGCTAGCTTGTCACCCAGGAGCTGCTCGTACCATTTCGCTGATTAAGCAAAGGTTCTGGTGGCCAGCGATGGCGCGGGACGCTCGCGAGTTTGTGTTGGCCTGCCCGGTTTGCGCGGTGAGTAAGGGCTCTAATCGTCCCCCTATAGGGCTTCTCCGACCGCTGCCTATCCCTTCGAGACCCTGGTCCCACATTGCTATGGACTTTGTCACAGGCCTACCCCCGTCTGATGGTAACACCGTGGTCCTCACTGTGGTGGACAGGTTCTCGAAGGCGGTTCATTTTATTCCCCTCCCCAAATTACCTTCAGCGAGGGAGACAGCGGCCATTGTCTTAGATCATGTCTTCCGCATTCATGGCCTCCCGGTGGACGTGGTCTCTGACAGGGGTCCCCAATTTATATCTAAATTCTGGGCAGAATTCTGTCGTCAACTGGGGGCGACTGTGAGCCTCTCTTCTGGTTACCATCCGCAGACCAATGGTCAGTCTGAGCGGGCCAATCAGGACTTGGAGAGGGTCCTGCGTTGCGTGGCGTCGGCAGAGCCATTGACTTGGAGTTCTAAATTGGCCATGGTCGAGTATGCACATAACTCCCTCCCGGTCTCGTCTACGGGTTTATCACCCTTCCAGTGCTGCTTAGGCTACCAGCCCCCATTATTTCCCTCCCAAGAATCCGACGCTATTGTTCCATCCGCGCATGCGTTCATTCAGAGATGCCTCCGGACATGGAGGCTCGCCAGACAAGCCCTTATCCGGACTGGCGAAAGGAACAAGGCGTCGGCGGACCGTCATCGTTCTAAGCCCCCACTTTACGTTTGCGGTCAGAAGGTTTGGTTGTCTACCCAAGATATTCCACTCAAGCTGCCTGCACGTAAACTGGGACCTAAATTCATTGGACCGTACAACATTACTAAGGTGCTTAACCCGGTGACGGTTCGACTCAGGTTACCCCCCATGCTTAAAGGAATTCACCCCGTGTTTCACGTATCCAGAGTCAAGCCCGTCATTCGCTCCCCCCTCCAACCCCAGACCTCGGCCCCTCCGCCTCCTAGACTCATCGAGGGGTCGCCTGCCTACACGGTACGACGGATTCTCGATGTGAGGCGGAGGGGTAGGGGTCACCAATATCTGGTAGACTGGGAGGGTTATGGTCCGGAGGAGAGATGCTGGATTCCGGCTCGTGACATTCTGGACCACGCTCTCATTGACCAATTCCACCGGTGTCATGGTGAGTCTTCTGGAGATGCCAGGAGGCATCCCTGAGGGGGGGGATTCTGTCATGATTCTGTTTCTTCTTTTTTTTTCCCTTTACCTTTGTGCTGTCACCGTCAGGTGCACGTGGGTTTTGTTTTCATCCTGTTGGTTCTCACCCTCTCTGGGTGGAGCAATCAGCGCTACTCGCAGCGCTGCGCGCTCAATCAACCTTCACCTGTTACTCATTTCCTCTGCCTATTTATTTGCTGTCTTTGTCTCCCTTCGGCGTGGGTATGTCTTTTGGTGTTGTTTTTGCCTTACTAAACACTTGTGTGCTGTGTCCAGGATCCTCAGGCAAGGCGTTAAACTGTTTCTATGCGGACGATGAGGCCGAATTGGAAGCGCTAGACCGTGCTCTCTCCGATCGTTCCTCGCTGCACTCTGTCTCTGTGGTTGCGGCGCTGGATTGCCACTTGACTTTGTTTCGCCTGGCCTTTTTGGTTTTTTGTTCACCTTTTGCTGTTTTGTGTTCTGAAGTTTTAATAAACTTCCACTTTCGAACTGCATTTGAGTCCTCCATCGTATCTCTTAACAATAATTTGAGATTCAGAGAGAGATGACATTTAAACAAAAATCCACAGGACTCATGGTTTAAGAAACAGCCATACAGTATACGTATGTGAATGTTATGCAAAGTGCACGCCGCAAATTGCTTTGAAATGGAGGCCACAACCTCTTCCCATGGGAACATCTGTCTATGTGAATATTTTGCATGTGATCATCTGTTTGTTTGCAATCATGTTTGTTAATGCCATTTCATTATAGCGCATGACCGTGCGTGATTACGTGCGTGCCATCTTGAAGTTGCACCGTTGTATTAGGAATCAGGACTGCTGATGAGGTAATGGAAAACTGTGCTCTTTGGATTATTGAAGGTCTTGTCTGGATTATTTCCTAGTGTGCTTTACTCACTTTTCTTAAACAAATACATCACTGGACACTCACTCAGCACACTCCTTTCGGTCTTGACTAACTTACACACATTTGTACCTGAAACAAACTATTTTCACACACAACTAAATGTATGTTAAATCTAAAGTCTATTACATTATTTAAAAAAAACGAATGATTGAACATATGATTGGATAAATCCAAGATGTCATAATAAGTGTGAGCTGAGGGCTTTGACCTAAAGATGAGTGCAAGTCTCTGTTTAGTGTTTAAAACTGAAGATTCCAAGCTGAAGTTCCAGTATCTGTTCCAGGTTCAGACTTGTGGACCACGCAATCACAAATATAAAAACTGACAAAAGCTGAAAGGAAGTCTGGAATAATCTAAGTGTGTCCAATTACCTCAGGAAATACATTTCGGTGAATATAGCACTGAAATCTAAAATAAATAAGCTTACATGCAGAAGGGGAAGCGGTAACAGGTAAATTTATTCGACATGCTGCCTCACAAAAAATGACCTGTTTTATATGAAAACGTGATGGAGAAACTAGTTACACACACACAAACAACATATACACATGCAACATTTCACATTATCAAATGCCTGAGGGGAAGTCGTCTCTAACCGTGCCAATGTCCTGATGGTTAATATATGCTTCGGCATTCGAGGGAGCATCTTATTTACATACATATTAAATACGTATACATACAGTACTAGGTTTGCATACATTGCACTTTCAGACGTGCATTTAACAGGACTAGACATCTGTCTCGGGTCAGCTTGCCTATTTTGACGACATTTACTAGCGGGCATCGGTGACCTATGCAAATTCAGTAATACTGCATTTCATGCCCTATCTTTTTGATTTCAAAACGCCAGTGTCTGTCTATTTGTACCTAGTGTGGCAAATCTGACAGACCTCATTTACTGATTCCAGAGTCTCTATACTAACACTGGGCCAAGCAAAACCATTAGCCAAAACATACCCAGTAATGGCAAAATTGATGGATATTGGAAACATGCAAAGCACACACCTCCATATAATCGGTTTAACATAATAGCAACACATTTGAAAGTTCAGAGTTCTTCAGTGTTGGTTAATGGTCATTTCACATGCAAGCAAAGAGATAAAATATCTAATCTTTTTTTTTTTATAAGGGTTTTATTTTGATTGCTTGTTATAAATGTATAGAGCGATCACATATTTTGACTCTGATCTGAACTGCAATATGACACTTTATTTAATATGACAATGGTTCATAATGCTATGTTGAGACATCCAGACACAAAGAACAAAGAATCTACTGGCAATGGAAATAGTTAATTTTAAGTGTTTTCAGACACCAGCTAACATTACAAATATTTATGTATTAAAATATTCACATTTAAACTTTAAACATGTAATTTTAACTACATCTACATAAATGGAAACTGGAAACTGTGCAAACATTAATGTAAATAAAGTGAACCTAGTGCACATTATGTTCCCTAATGTATGTTATTTCTCACAGCACCTGCAGAGAGCTTGTGAGAAGCAGCATTTATTTGTGAACTGACACGGAAATAAAGCTGCACATGTGCAAATAAACATGCAGGCAGCTCTGAAATACTCTAAAATAATAACCCTCTGAAATATGCCATTTCCACAGCCTAATTAGTCACCATTTCCACAGCTGTTTTTCAAATTCAGTGCCTGAATAATAATCTCTAAATTGATTTTCTTAATCAAACTATACTATATATATATTATATATTTTATATACAACGTTAACATTACAAAATATGACATAAAAGCATATAAATCACTTGTTTTTCTTAAAGGTCTACTGAAGTGCCTTGAAACACACAGCATTATTCTCAGCTAAAACACTGAGAAGCGTCATGACATTCTGATGTTTGCGTTCCATTCCGTCATAACCCCAGGTATGTGTCGCCACATTCTCAAGTTATGAAAAGGGAAAATTTAACCTTCCAAAATAAAGCAGCAATATCTTCTCAGGTAAAAGTTATTAGAACCTTGTATAGGGACAAGCTAGCAATCACACTGCTCTGACCTTATCAGCCATTTGTATCATATTATTTGATTCACTCTTGTCGCTTATGACAAAACAGCTAACCAGCCACAATGATTTTGTCTTCAGAAAAGTTTCTTTTATTTGCTTACGTCAGAAACAGCGAACCTCTTTAAAAACTGGCCGTTGTTCTCACTACATCTCATTTTTATGAATCGTAAAAAGATTTACCCGCCAACTGGCGACTGACAAGGTTACATATACTCGTCAACGCCGATTTATACTTGCATTTGGCGAGTGTTCATTTTAGGCCCTGTTTATATCTACTTGGGCCAGAGCCGCTGAGCTCAGTAAAGCTGCATTTGACAGCCACAGTCTAACTGACTACCCCCTAGATTCAATATGAAACTCTCACTAAAACAAAATAATGATCATAATCATGTTGAGGCTGTGTAGTTTTAAAAGTGTTTAATATATGCCAACTTGCGCATATGAACCGCTCCATGCTATTGCGTCTCTGGACCAGAGCCAAAGTTCGGAGCAGACCTCGCTCGCTGCCACGGTCAGTGTGACACATCACAAAACCAGACCTCATTTGCCCAAATCAAAAGCATATTTACACTGTCCGAATCATTCCTTATCGCCTCCATTGTGCACTACATGCCATTCACCGTACAGAAAATACTAAGACTGTGAACAAGTGACCGATCTCAGCCGCAGCTTCAGTGTGTACTTATAGTGTAGGTGGAAGTGAGATACTGTAAGTTTTGAATGCTTATATCTTGTAAACACGAATGAGCACACTAGCTTATAGATAACTTTTAGGTTAACATATTCATACCAAAAGCCAAAAAAATGTTAATTTTGATTTCATGGGGACTTTAAGTAAAATTGTCCAACAGCGACACCAAGCAGGTAAAGTTACAGCGGGAGTCAGCGCCTCCCCTGAGCCCACTGAGTTTTAACAGACCGCCTAAAGGATGTGGTGGGTTTGGTGGGGGGTAACTGAGAATGAATGGAGAAAGTCACTTGAGAGGAGGCAATGCCTCCATCGCGATATGATTGGTTCATACAATAAATCCCGCCTCGTGTTTCTGCGCATTCCACGTTCGTGAATCAGTCTGAAGAAACAATATAATGATGTTAATGTGAAGACTAATAAAAAAAAACAAGTAAACAATTCACACACTTGTATATCACCACTTTAAGTCAAAATCAAACTTCAAATGGCCTGAAAACATGATTTGTGGTTTTATTTAATGAGCAATCAGCTCATTGAAATTAAAGATCTCCGCATGTGTGACCAGTGTTTACTGAGCTCTGATGACTGATGATCCAAGTAATGTTTATTTAACCAAGAAAATGTGATTCAAACATGGATTTACATTTAATTAAAAAACACATGAAAAATGTGAGGACTTCGCCTCCTCATTTCAGAACAACACTGCATGCCACTGATATAATTTTTTCAATCTAATAATTACAGTTGATGATTCACTGGTAGGGGAACTGAATAAAGGCAATTGCAAACGTTCTAGAAAAAGCTAAACAATTTCATAACTTTGGAAAATGCTAAAATATTCAGTACTCAAATAATGAAATATTGCTATCTATCCATCCATCCATATATCTGGCTGAAGAACAACGGCATGTAACACTCCCTCTCCGGAGGATGTAAGGTGCTTTCAAAACTTTAGTCCTCTAGTTCAGGACACTGCAGTGAACACAGCGCAGCATTATTCCCAGAAGGTCAGATCACTATACAATGTGATTTCTGCTCTTGTGGGGGTGGGGTGTGGGAAAGTGAGAGTTATAGAGTGGCGAGGCTTGCCCTCTGCTTGCCCACCACAGCATGGCTGTCAATCAAACACTCCAGGCTCAAAGCTCATCATTTATCAGAGGCACTGCTAGACAAGCGCTAAGTGACGTCAAAATCCTCACAAGAATATCCACACTTATACAAATATTTCATTTTTCCTGTCACTTTGCATATACAAGAACTCTGTTAGACTGTATCTGCTGCAGGAAAAACACACATACTACTAAGTCTAGAACAAAGAACGCAGAAACGCACATGCAAGCAACATGCATTAATGTATAACCTCATCAAAGCTGCAATAGAGTCGCAAAACATGCCAATTAAATTGGCAAATGGCTAATGCTACATCTTTATGAGTATCTTAAAATGCTAATTTAAAAAATGCAGAGACAAAGTTCCTTTTGAGCTTCAGACTATAGCTTTACATTACACCTCTGGCTTCTTCTGGAGGAAGAAATACAAGCCTGAATACTGGACAGCAGCAATTAAACAACTGTCTCAGAATGCCTCATTTTCTTTTCACAACCCCCACTTTCTCCCTCCTCATCACTCTCTTGATTTCTTCAACTCTCTGCTCCATCTGTCATTTGACTCATTTATCTTCACCTTCCTCTTAATTGGGTTTGTGTGAGTGCATGTTTTATCTCCCAGCAGCTTCAAGGGCGATTTAAGGGGCATTTGGCTCGGAAATCACAAGCTCAACTAGTACACGTGTGGATACAAACAGCGCTGTTTGTGCACATCCCAGAATCTCATTTAGTGCACTGAGCCAAACACGAGCACAAACATACTCACATTATGCGATAACAGATCGGAACTGATAGCGCAACAGACCAGTGACCTTTACAACACAATCTGACTAAAAATCAGGAAAAGCCATTAAAACGCGACATTAATGTTGCCGTTTTTGTACTGTAAAAATAATGGACTTCATTCAGGAAACATATAGACAGGATGAACGATAAATAGAATTAGAGACAGAACAATCGAATAAACAATTGAACGATAAAATTTATGTCATTTATGCAGAACAACCAAAGAAAAGGCAAACAAATGTTTTTTTCAAATTTTGGATGAACTACACTTTTAATAACAGAAGTATGGTAGCTATCACTTTACAACATTGTATTATATTATACAGGCCCATTTTTAGCGTTGGTGGAGTACTAGACATCCCTGGCAGGGTTTAAAAGAGCCTAATGCCTAAAGCAACACAGAATACACCTGGGGCACAGACTGGGTTAATGGCTAAGAAACTTATCATCTCATGACAAAGAGGCAGATAAGCTCCCGCTCTCACGCTATGAGCGTGCAAAATAAATTAAAACCAGTTCACTAATAGCCCGCCTGCTTCGAGCTGATGACACTGCTACTTCAGTGATCAGAGAACACCAAACTACATAATACAGCCCACAAACATTTTATGTCTTTACCAGCCTACTCCAGCTGTCACCATAAAGACACAAAAGAAAGGGAAGCTTGTATGCTTTGTGAAAAAAAAAAAAAAGGCATGGAAAGAGGCATGTACACTGCAGTGGTTTGAAACAAAGCAAGCTGCGCTTCTCCAGCAGAGCATCATTCAAGCTAAGCACACTCTAAAAAGGGTCCTGATTGGTTACACTACTTAATCATGCTGCTCCGTAAATGATGCATAACTAATTCAGAAATGGCATCAGAACCTTCATCACTCTGCACAGGACAAATGGGCAGCCAGAAAAGCGATTTTCCACTCCAGATCTCTCAATATAATATCATGCCTTCTACTGACACTATCTTTGAGTCTACCTACTATAAAGTATGAGCCTTTGGGTCTATTGTGAGTTTTTTAAATTTTATTTTATTTTATTTATTTTTGAGTTTTTTTTTGTTTGTTTGTTTGTTTTTTGAGATATGGAAGCCCATTTCCACCACTGAAAAAAATAAATAAAATAAATAAATAAATATATATATACACACACAACTTTTTATCTCACAGTTCTGAATTTTTTTCTTCTCAGAACTGAGATACAAACTCACAATTTCAAGAAAAAAACTCTCAGAAAATTTCTCAGAAAGTCAGAATATAAACTCGTAATTCTGACTTTTTTTCCCTCCGAATTGAGAATTTATATCGCAGTTGTGACTTTTTCCTTGCAAATTCTGAGTTTCTATCTCACAATTCTGATTTCATAGCACACAGTTGTGTTATTAGTCAGAATTTTGAGACATAAACTTGCTATTCTGAGAACATATCAGTCTTTTTTCTCAGCTTATAACTCAGTTACGAGTTAATATCTCACAATTCTAAGAAAAAAAAGTTAAATTGAGTCAAAAAATAAGAATTGCATGAAAAAAACTTGCAATTCTGAAATGAAGTCAGAATTGCATGACAAACTTTTGTAAGTGACAATTGCAAGTTATAAAGTAAGAATTGTGAGATATGAACTTACCTTTCTGACTTCTCAGAATTGCATGTAAACTCACAATGGCGAGTTCTAAAGTCAGAACTGTGAAATGTTTTTTTTTTTTTTATTATTTATTCAGTGGCGAAAACAGGCTTCCGTAGTCAAGATGACACCATAAAAAAAGGTAATTGTGACTTTTTTTGCGAGTTTACATCTCACAATTCTGACTTTTTTCTCAGAATTGTGAGGATATAAGTAATTGCAATAAAAACAAAATTATGAGATTTAAACTCACAATTCAAATAAAGTATGATCAGTCCCTACCCCAACTCCCCCTCAGAACTGGACTTTATAACTTCGTAATTGCAAGTTTATATCTCACAATTCTGAAGAGAAAAATTCAGAATTGTGGAAAAAATTGCATGATATAAAGTTCTAAAGATGTGAGATGTAAACTCGCATTGCAAGAAAAAAAAAAAAAAAGAGTCCGAATTCTGAGATAAAAACTCGCAACTACCTTTCTTTATTCATTATTCACTGGTGGAAACGCACTTCCATATTCAAATCGAAGTATAAATCTTAATAATACGTACCAAATTGCACATCTTTTGGACTGAAATTAGGCCAACTGAAGGTTTCATTGATTAGATCCTTTTACAATAGTGTACAAACCAAATTTGCGTATTTGTTGAATTACCAAGAAACAGTAGTGCAGAATCTCAAAAACTACTTTTAAAAATGTAGTCTTTGAATCCAAGATTTTTGTGCTCTTAGGTTCAATTAAAACAAACTCTGGTGCAATTGCTCTGTTAGTGCAGTTCATTTAAATAAGTGTGAACGCTGCTTAACCTTGGCGCACCCCAAACAAGCGGGCCCAGACTGCTAAAAAGATGGGTCTCGGTCCACTTTCTAAATGAACTCTGATGCGGTTTGAATTAAATATGAATGCAACACAGAACAAATACTTCTAAAAGAACAAAAAACAGGATATAATGACAAGATGTGACACTATGCGACATGATATTGTTTTGTATCCAAAACAAAATGAGCACAGGGAAAAAGTGGAGCAACAAGGAGGTAAAGTGCCTTTTATGAGCTCTTCGTGAGTTCCCAGGTGGTGAAAATAAAATCATATGTACACGCAATGAGCGAGCTTAGTGCAGCAGAGGGCATTAGGTGTACTCGACTTAAATCAGCTTTGAGCTGGTGGTGAATGGGGACTTTGATGTCATACAACGATTGGTCGGCGCAGTGCCGCTTTAAATCGAACACACCTTTTGTTTGGGGTGTACGGTGAGTTCAGTCACGAAATATACGTCATTCAACTCGACCAATCAGGTTGTAAATGTATCACTATGCTTTTAGGTTCTGGGTCTTTAGGTTCGCCGTCAAAAATGCCAGTGTGAACACTAAGTGGACCAGGACCAAATGTCATAATTTTCCTTTTTGGTCCGGACCCAATGAACCAAACGACCAGAACTACAAGTGTGAATGCACCCTTAGACTTACAAACCCCAATGTAAGTTAACACACTTGCTATTTTTAAATTAATTTCTTTTATACAGGTCAGTCCTAAGTAGAAAGTTCAAGATTCATGTACTGCATTACTGGATGCCTGGGAAAACTTCGGTGAAGTTTAGATTCAATGTCTGATATTGGTAAGCTAGTTCAACTACCTTGCTAATACGCTTCTCACGTCTCTGTGGGTGAGTTGTGTGTGTCTGATTGAGCGCATGCAGAATCAGCAATATTAAAAATACCCTCTTAATGAAATATATCGATGTGCACAGTCTTCTAGAGCGATCAATGCTAATAATTGATCCAATTACTATGACGGGCGGGATTCAGTGACACAAAGTAAATATCCGTGCAACACAGTGTCCTGTGAGAGTACAGTAATACAAACTGATTTAATTGACATTCGGCTCAGTCAATTCTACATCTGCCTCTCTTCCTACCAACAAAACAAACAATGGCAGCACTACAGTTCAACCAATAACATCAAAAATAAACAAGGAGAGAGAATACAACATGCATTTCCAGAGTAAATAGTGTGATACATCAAACACTTTCCTATTCGGTCTTCTTTACAATTATAAGTAAAAAGTAGCTTGATGTGGACATCTTATCAAAGGCTATGAATTTATGACTGGATATCACAATTGAACCAGCCATTGTTCTACTCTATTCTCTGTATACTGTAAGTAATGTTGTCCTCAATGTCTCAGAGCCATTCAGCTCTGCAACAGGCATCCCACGAGACAGCGCAAGTAGGAGGCTGTAATAACTTCCATTGTCTTACGTTTGGTTCAGCTTAAATAATTAATGGCCTGCGCAAGAAGATGGACATCACCACCTCCTCGTGCCTGTCTGGAGGGAGGGAGCGTCGGGCGGCTTGAGGAGCAGTTTGAATGTATTTAAGAGGATTACCACTAATGAGATGAATATCACTAAAGAGATAAAGCTTGATTAATATTGGGCTCGAATGGGAAGTGTTTTTGAGAGCTTTGAAAGACAAGTAAGAGGAAAACAATATATGCAAACGCACATCTGCAAATCTCTTAACCCCTTTTTCTGATTGGCAGGTGTTTAAGGTATAATGAGGAAAAACAACATAACCGAGCCTCACAAATGCCACGGCTTTGCTATAACTCAATAGAGACCACACATATTAAAACCGACAGGACGTTTCGTGTTGATAGGCCACTGCCAGTTTATGGCATAGTCCAGATGTTTGTAAAGGTTAATAGAGACTCTCCATGCATTCACTACACATTAATGTATGTATGTGTTAGAGATACCCGAGGGCAAGCTGTAGGCTGTTGAACCGTGGAGCTTATCAAAGCATGGAAGAAAAGGGTGGAGGGATGAGGAGGTTGTTTGAGGCCAAAGGGGACAAGCAGTGAGGATGGAGAGATGCGTGGCAGGTGAGCTACACAGAGAGGTTTTAAAAGGGCTCACGTCACACATCTAAATGCTGATGTCAGCAGAAACTGGGCTCGCAGCTCTGTTGGTGGGCCATAAGTATTCAAAGCCTCTCAAGACTTACCAGCACATTGATAAAACGGTATCCCTTTACTGTCTTATTTCTTAAGATGACATGAGCACCCATTTCAACAAAGGGTTAGAACTTAGCCCACAAAAAAATAAAATAAAATAAAAATCAGAAAAACAATTGTGTGGAATCGATATTAATGAACACAAAAAGAGCTGAAAATATTAAAAGGTTTTATTTAAATGATCAGAAACCGTCAAAATACACTACTGTTCAAAGGTTTGCGGTCGGTAAGATGTTTTTGACAAAATGTTCACCAAGGCTGAATTTATTTATGAAATAAAGTAAAATTGTAAAATATCCTTGCAATTTAAAATACGTCTTTTATTTGTAAAACCTGATGGTAAAACTTTTTTAGTAGCCATTACTCCATTTTTCAGTGTCACATAATCTTTCAGCAATCATTTTAAAAGTTCAGAAGAACAGAAATTATTTGAAATAGAAATCTTTTGCAACACTGTAAATTTCTTTACTGCCATTTATGATCAATTAAATGCATCCTTAAAAATTATTTTGAAAAAAAAAATTGTAATAAAATTTACAGTGGTCAAGTCTGTGTATGGAAGCTCATTTCCACCAATGAATAAAAATAAATTAATTAATTAAAAAAAAAAAAAAAATATTTGTGACTTTTTAAACTCGCAATTCTGATTTTTTTTTCTCAGAAGTGCATGATACAAACTCGCAATTTAGAGTTATAAAGAAAAAAGACTGAAACGTTCTCAAAATTTTGCGTTTATATTTCACAATTCTGATTTAATAGCTCGCAATTGCGAGTTTATATCATGAAATTCTAACTTTATTTCTCAGAATTGTGACTTTCCCAGAATTACGAGTCTCACAATTCTGACTTTATAACTCGCAAGTTTATATCACACAATTCTAACTTCTCTGAATTTTGAGGTTATTTCTCAGATTTGCGAGTTTGTCTCGTAGTTCTGAGTTTATAACTCCCAATTGCAAGTTTCAATTTTGAGAAAAGTCAATTTGCGATTTTATACGTCACAATTCTAACTTTGCCAGAAATGTGAGTTTGTCTTAAAATTCTGACTATAACTCGCAATTGCAAAAAGTTCATATCATGCAATTATATCTTTATTTCTCAGAATTGTGTTTATTTCTCAGATTTGCAAGTTTGTTTCGCAATTCTGACTTCATAACTCACAATTGCAAGTTTACATCATGCAATTCTGAGAAGAGTCCGATTTGCAAGTTTCTATCTCTCCATCTCTCTTCTAACTTTATTTCTCAGAATTGCGAGTTTCTCACAATTCTGAGAAAAACAGTAAGATTTGCAGGTTTGTATGACACAGTTCTGAGTAAAAAAGTCCCAATGACCTTTTTTATTTTTTATTCAGTGGCAGACTTCCATAGTATAGGCTATTCTCATTTATAAAAGAAGAAAATTATCAATCAATCACTTATTTTATTATAACCGGATCCAATCTGGAAAAGAACGTCAGAGATAGAACGAAAAAAAAAAAACCTATTTCTGCTCAAAAATAACAAGAATGAGGAACATTTTGATTCAGAAGCCTATTTAAAATGAATGTAATCTAATATAATAAGAGAATAATTCAGAATTCTGAGAATTCTGTGCTCTCCAAGCCAAATGAATGATGGCCATTCAAAATCCACAGAGCTTTCTTCAGAATTCCAAGGGCACATATTCCATGCAACTAAAGACGGTAGACAGATGTAGTTTAATCACAGTACTAAGAGAACAGCTGTTTTTCTAATACGACAAAATGAATTGCGCTTGTAATCAATAGTGTCCTTGGATGTGATATAATATGAATGTGGATTTGTTACAATGAATCCAGAAAGGTGAAAGAGGAATATCAATAATGTTAGCACATATAAGAGGATTGATTGAATAGCCCCTGCGAGATTGAATGAAGGTTGAGATTATGAAGCGTGCGTGCCAAAGGTATATTGAGTATATGAGGCATTGTATAAGCTTGTGTGCAACATCAGAAGGTAAGGAGTAACACACAGGGTAGAGCTTTATTTCAAAGTAAACCTATGGCCAAATTGAAGAACATACACATTAAAGACTTAATGATAAAGGAAATAAAAATCAATCATTTTTATCAGGTTGAAAGAGAAACTACCATCTAATACGTGTGCAACAGTTCCATCTCTGTATCTTCAGAAGAATCCAACCTGTTCCACATACAGAAACCAGGTTCTTGATTTCCATAAATAGAACTCTTTCCTATCCATTAACAATGACAAATCCATACAGAGTAGACATCCTGGAAGATTCGGGAGCTTCAAAGCACAAAAAGGCATGACATCCTGCTGGGAGTGTGATGGAAGCGAAAAAGAGCAAAGGCATGACAGGAACGTAACGTATTCTGCAGAAAACTTACCTAACAGGCCCGAGGCTTGCCTTCGTTTAATAGGCGAGTTTCCAGACACTTTGAGAACAACAATCACCTGTCATCTATGAAGATGTGAGAGTCTTTTTTCTTTGCCGCACACACGTCCTCATCCAGAGCAAGTTCAGATGGATGGATGAATGGATGACAGTGACAGGAAATGTAACAGTTTAGTTAAGTGTTGGATTCTTTCCTCTGAAGAGCGTTGGGAGGGCTGGGAATGTGGGGGTGAAAAAGAGGGTAACCACCAGACAAAGGGGGAATGATACAGAGTTCTTTATCACTGTTCTTTTCTTCAGCAGGGAGACTATAATTGGCAATTAAAATAACAAACCGCAGTGCGAGTCTTTCCTGCGAAAATGGGCTCACTCAACTAAGTAGGAACCACCTAAGGAATGACTCGCTTATGGCAGCTATCTCCTACATGCAGGACTGTAACAATTTCCCACAGGTCACTGCATGGACTGGATAGTATACTGAGTTAAATATATTTTACTATATGGAATTTATTTCTTTGCAGCACCAATTATGGTGTAGGGAAGAATGAAATAAAGAGGAAGTAACAGCACTGTGTTTAAATCTGAAATTAGGAAATGGGAACAAATTGACTTTGATTGCAAGAGTGAAAATGTTATTTTTCAATTCTGGCAACAAGTTAATAAGATTATTTCTTTGTTCAGAATTCCTTAAAGTTCAAATTCAGAATTACACCACTGTTGCCCAAATTCTTTAATTGCGAGTAGCTTCACCTGTCTGGTACAACTGATTATTGTACCAGATGCAGGGTTTATGTTTTTGCCCATACAGTGGAAGCCAATGGGGTCCAAAATAGAGGATGGCTTATATGTCTTTTTTTTAACAGATTAAGATGTGTATCTGTTTCATATGCATTGTAATTAGGGCTGTCACGACTCCCTGATTCAATCAGAGTAATTTATTTTAAAAATCCTGTACTACATTTTGCCCTTGTCGAGTAAGCGGCAAAATACCGTAAGCGTCAGAGCAGCTCCATTCACAGTAAATGCTGCTCGACACAAACAGTTATCATTTACAGTTATCATGTGTGGAGTGTCTCAAACTCCATCTCTGCATACTGCTGTGAGTTTGGGTTTATTATGATGCTCATCTGGGAACGCAGCATGCACCATTTCATCAGATTTATAAGGTAAATCATTTAAAAACCTACGCAAACACATGTGGAAAACACATCAATATCTTTGTAAATATGCTAACTGCTCACTGCCGTTTCAAAATAAAAGCTCAAACCCCCATTCTGAGTTTACACGTTTTGATGTCCACATATTCAAGAAATTACAGTGGCTGTAGCATTTCTGTCATAAAGAGATGTGCAAATATTAAAGATTAAGTGGACATTCGAATAAAATGTTGTTTAGTCAATATTAAACAAGGATTAGATTACGCAGTAAAATGTAAAAACAATCGCCAGGCCAATGGCGTCCTTTGCAGTCATTTGTTGTAATGTGCAATTAGCTCTGTTTTTATAATACATTGTTTTTTAACAATGTTGTTCAATAAAACCACATGATTACTTGCTTTTGATACTTTACTTGAATTAATTATTATTGCCTCGTTGCTATTATATATGTATTTTATGTCATTTTAAAGGCTGTTGTTAGCTTAGGCCCATTTTATTACCACAAAAAAGTAATGTTAATTATCCGATTACTCAATTAATCGTCAGAATAATCAACCAATTACTCGATTACCAATATCAAATACCAAAAAAACCCCCCCTAATTTTCATTGATTTTTTGATAATAAAATTAATAATAATAATAATAATAATAATAATACTCACTTTCTATTTAATTGTAATCAGATACTATTTGGTAACTTGAAAATACTATTTCAGCTCAAAACAAAAATGAATCTAGTAGATTCTTAGAATTCTGAGAATTTATAATATTGTATAAATATTTGAAAAATCCCAAACTATCTCTATTTAGTTTCAGAATTTAGGCGTCTTAGTGAAACTTAAAAAAAAAAATCTTGCTACTTCTTTGTGGCATTTCTCTATGCCTATGAGTGTTTGATGTAAGCACAGTGTAAACTTTAATTACGTTTAAATTTAGATTTAGCTACTTTTTTTTAATCTGCTCCTATTTCAATAATAAAGGAAAAAACCATCCCTCCTGTGAGTCTGCTGTCTTCCAATTTTAACTAAAACCCTAATCATTCCCCATGCCAGCGGCTTAACGCTCTGTCTCTCCCACACTTCCCCCCATCCCAGATCTCTACCACTCAACGCCGCCTCATCATGCCCCATTTCTACCAAAGAGAGAAAGAAAGAGAGACCTTCACACCATCCCACAGAGGAACGAGGGAAGGCTCTGGTACTGAATGCTGTTTGATCTTTATCCGTGGCGCTGCAGATCTATTTTGGGATGCGCCTAAGCTAAAATGATGATTTCCTGTACTTCAAATGCTTCAGCAAAGATAGAAGAGAGAAGGGAGTGGGGAAACAGGGTAAATATGAAGAAAGTACAAACCTCAAAGAAACAAAGAACTTCATGTATTTTACACCTGGAGGTGCCTGTTCAATAAAAGTAACTGTGTCACAATATGAATGCTGAATTACGGTCTTTCAACACTAGACTGTGTCTTTATTTCAGCATGGATATTAACAGATTACAGCATTCACACTGCTTGTGTAAGCAGTAAGGTACCGTGTAGCTGTGAGTTTGCTACTGAGGCTTTTTCCGCCAAACATGCGCTAAATTCACACTTCTCTTCACACTATAATTACCTATCAATCTTTTGCAACATCAGCTTTAATGAAGCAACATAACAATGCAGGGGTTTTCAAACAATAAAACATAAAATAATGTTATTTTCAAATACTGATGCTGCAAATTAGATGTTTTTTACAAAACTGTTTGAACATCATATATGATGCATAAAATAGAAAGCAGAATGCAAAATTAACATCAAATTCAGTGAATGTCAAAAAAAAAAAAAATTATTATGCTGAACATATTTCATTAATATCAATTAATTAATTCACACATTAACACTGACACCACTCATTTTTTCTCTTAAATTTTCCACGGTGCCCAGTTTGAAAACCCCTGACATAATGGGCCAAATTACTCAATTACTCACTAATTTTTTTTTTTTTATTTCATAAATGTATAATTCTGACTTAAACCAGACCATTTAAGCAGTTTATAGCCACAGTTTGGAGTCTGGCTTCTGTTATATGTAAATTGCAGTTAAGGTCAAAAGTTTACATACGCCTTGCAGAATTTGCAAAATGTTATTTATTTTACTAAAATAAGAGAGATCATACCTTTTTTTATTTAGTACTGAATAAGATTAAGAATTATAAGATACTTCACATAAAAGGTATTTACATATAGTCCACAAAAGAAGAAAATAGTTAATTTTATAAAAATGACCCCATTCAAAATTTTACATGACTTTTACATTTTTGACTTGATTCTCAATACTGTTGTTACCTGAATTATTTTTATTTATTTATTTTTTTCTGTTTAGTAATAGTTGTTTATGAGTCCTTTGTTTGTCCTGATTCTGAACAGTAAAACTGTCCGCTGTTCTTCAGAAAAATCTTTCCGGTCATACAAATTATTTGGTTTTTCAGCATTTTTGTGTATTTGAACCCTTTCCAACAATGACTGTATGATTTTGAGATCCATTTTTCACACCGAGGACAACTGAGGGACTCATATGCAACTATTACAGAAAGTTCAAACGCTCACTGATGCTCCAAAAGGAAAAACGATGCATTAAGAGCCAGGGGTGTAAACTTCTGAACAGAATGAATATTTGCCTAAATATCATACCTTTTCATTTAGTGCCCTTCAGAAGCTACAGAAGACGCTTACAGGGGTCATTTTTATAAATTCAACTATTATTTTCTCTTGTGGACTATATGTAAATGTCTTTTAAGTGAAATATCTTATATATGATGGTAAAATGATTAACATTTTGCAGATTTTGCAAGGTGTATGTAAACTTTTGACCTCAATTGTAACTACAATCTAAATGGAAATGTGGTCCTTCCTTAGGCAAATTTCATTTTACACAACAGTCAAGTTTGTATTCTTAAAGGCCAACTCCCAATAAGCATATAATTTTTTCCATTACTGAGAGTACTGTTTACAATTCTAAAAAGCAAAAGCAACACTCTGTCCTTCATGAAGCCTTTTTACTGCAAATGCGTGTACTCAACAAGCTTTCAAATAAAAATAGCTCAAATCGGTGAGTAAACAAAATGAACGTAACCGTAAAAGCATTAACGAGCATGTTAAGGAGCACAAAAAATTGAAAGTAAGAGTGAAATGGTGGCTGTGGTAAAAATAAGAGCAGAAACAATAAATTATTGCAGGAGGAAAATGTCCCAGGGCTGTTAAATCAAAGAGAAAGCGAAGAGGAGAAAGAGGCCTGTGGAAGGAGACACATGGGTTGGGTAATGTGTTGTGACAGTAATCAGCGGCTCCTGATCCAAGAGCTCTGCTTGAAAAGGAGAAAGCAGGTAAAACAAAAAGTATACGAGTATGCAGTCGCTCCCATGTGGCTACATTTTTGCTACTGCAGTCCTTCTCTTTTATGGCATACTTAGAGATAGATCAGTATGTCCTCTCAGACAGGGATGGGAAAATAAAGATAAATAGTTGTTGTGGGCCTACATACCCCCATCTATAAATCACAATCAGAAACAAACATTAAGACTAGTCTAATGGAGAACAACAAATGTTATTTCTATTAAATTCTGTTTTTTAGACAATCCTTGATCCTTTCTGCAGCATATCTCAATATCCATACCCACATAGTTGCAGCTTGATGTCCAAATAAATCCAGTCCTTGAAATTCTATGGCAACAGCAAGTATTGTTTGATCCAAACAAGCCAGTCTGCCAGGCCATGCTTTGGGTTGGCGTGTCTTGCGAAGGCCACGCTGTTTTGAGCAGGGAGTTTCCCCTCAACAAGGGGTATGACCGATGCAACGTTCCTTTAAAGGCCAATAAGAGGCCAAGGTGGAGCCAGAACTCTGTGTAACCCACAATGATGTGGTGCATACTGGCTTAAACTGTCCATTCACACAAGCCACAAGTGTGTCTCAGAGCGCTGAGAACATTCCTGCATTACCATGGCAGCCACCATTTACAATCATCAACAATCATACGCGCAAAACACTCTGAGCAAGACAAATCTAGGCGTATCATCATATATCATATTTTTGGAGAACTTTTGTGTTTACTACAAGTTCAGAAGTTTGCTTTGGTTGAAGGACGCATTACACTGATCAACAATGACAGTAAAGACACACGTCATTACAAAACAGTTTTGATCAAATAAAAGCAGTCTTGGTGACCATATACACTATCAGTCAAAAGTTTTTGGACTGTAAGATTTTTTTTTCCTCTTCTGCTCACCAACATATATATATATATATATATATATATTTTAATTACAGAAATTAATACTTCTATTTAACAAGGATGCTTTAACGTGATTAAAAAACATTTATATGTTACAAATGACTTCTATTTCAGATAAATACTGTTTATCTGAACTTTCTATTCATCAAAGAAACCTGAAAAAAATTCTACTCAGCTGTTTTCAACATTATTAATAATGTTTTATTGAGCAGCAAATCAGAATATTAGAATGATTTCTGAAGCATCGTGTGACTGGAGTAAGGATGCTAATAATTAAAATATATTCAAATAGAAAACAGTTATTTAAATAGTAAAAATATTTCAAAATTGTACCGTACTTTGAAACAAATAAATGCAGGCTTGGTGAGCAGAAGAGACATCTTAAAAAAAATCTTACTGTCCAAAAACTTTTAATTGGTCGTGTAGGGCCTTATGAAATCAGTTTTATTTTTTTCCAAATTCATTCTTTTCCCCTAGACTCTGCTTTAATGGTTAAATCACAAAATATGAATAAAAAAGCATTTTTAATTATAAAAAAAAATCATTCATGATACTTACATTTAGAAGCAATTTATTAAAAGTTTAACAAAAATGACATTTTTAAAGCCCTAAGAAATGTTTTATTTTTGTTTTCTCAAATTCAGTTTTTTTTTTTTTTTTTACACCAAATTTTGTGTTTTCCATTCATTTTCTGGATTCCATTTAAATGGTGTCATTAAAGTTTAATA
Source organism: Labeo catla (assembly GCA_012976165.1). Taxonomy (NCBI): domain Eukaryota; kingdom Metazoa; phylum Chordata; class Actinopteri; order Cypriniformes; family Cyprinidae; genus Labeo; species Labeo catla. Next base: position 1,776,179 of record VONZ01000001.1, read on the forward strand.
ATCAAAATCATCTCTAATTAGCTGATTTTATTAATTTAATAATTTATTATTTTTAAAGGTTTTTTTTCAGAAATCCTGTGTTGTGTATTTACATTTTTCTGGTAAGCAAATTCTGGTAAATATTCCTATTATACAAATAAATGTAATAATAATTTTAGTAGTAGTAGTAGTAGTAGTAGTAGTAGTCACAGTTTCTTCAAGTTAAACCATTACTTTTAACGTGTTGCTGTGAAGACCTTTAAGTTTCTGTTTGTATATAATACGACAATAATTTTTCTCAAAAGAAATGGTAAAATCCTCATGAAGTGACTCTCAGAGCAGTTCTACAGATTGTTTGTGTGTTCATGTACTCATATACTGAGGCGGCAGAGGCTGAAATCACCATGAGAGACTGGCATGCTTCAATATATATAGTAACCGAACCGCGCATCTGCGGCATTCATTCACACAGAGACATGCAGAACACACAGGATTAATATTTAAACAGTATTTTTGGCTTAATATTCAGGCTTAATACTGACTTAATACTCACAAATACCATATCCTTCTTTCCATCAACATTTTACTTGACGCACTTTTGATTTTTAAGCTTTTAACTTGGGCCAAAATCCTAAGGCAACTGTGGTCAAAAACACCCATAAAATGTTTTTGCCTTAAAACTAACAAAAAAAAGAGCAAATAAAAAGTCTTTCAACCCTGGTCCTTGTCAACAGGGAGCAACAACCAGGAAGATGACTGCTGTGAACTTTTGTTCCTTTCTGAGCTTGATGGTTTAAATTGACTTACAGGGTCCAGAGAGAAAATCTGAGCTCAGACTAATGTTGCCTTGGCAGTGCAACAGCAGGCAGACTTCAGAGGACTATTAGTAGTTTCCAGTGAGCAAATAAATTGGTGATTTAATAGTAGTGGCCCTTCTGTCAGCACCCTAATTTGGATGAGGACCACAAAAAGCCACAAAGAGATGTATCAAGTTATCAAATCCAGATTTTACTCTCTTTCTCCAAGAGCTGAGAACTAGAAGAGGAGTGGAACATTTATCCAAGCAATGGATTTCAGGATTCACGCAGAGCACTAGAGAGGAGGAAATGGAGTCATACTGCAGCCAACAAATCTTACCTCAAACATTTGAATAGTATTGTATAAGCAAGGATGAATAGTTCACAATAATGCCAGTAAAAATGCGAGATCTTGAAAATCTGAGTCTAATGCAATTTGCATCATGAACTGAGAAGCTTAAGGCTTTTTGTAAAGTTCTCAAGCTTAAAGTGATGAAGAACAGACATGTCAATTAATGAACAGAGCAAACAAGATGAAAGGTCATGTAATTAAAATAACAAATCAATTCACTCAGACACATTATCATTAAAGGTGAAGTGTGTAATTTCTATGCCACTAGCTGCATCAGACAAAAGTGCAGTCCATCTGCTGACATTCATTAAATGCAATAACCCACACAAAAAACGTTTTGACATTCACCTGACACGACAATACTCCTGAGAATAGAACAAATTAACCTAAAGTATAAGCTGGCTAAAAATAAATATATATAGATAAGTTGTATAAACTAGAGACAGTTCCCATGACATATGAAGGGAAACCGAGGGCACCTGACCTTTAAACACCCCTCTGCCATGACGGGACAGGTATAAATTTGATTGAAGTCTGAGATCGTACTGATTTGAGCAAAAAGCTTCTGGCATGTGAAGAATCTCAGGCAGGGCTGCATATATATGTATTAAAATATATCAAACGGTGTTCTGCCTCCTCAATCTAATCTCCAGAGCATATGAGACAACCATGACAAGTCAGAACTAGGTTGCCTTCAGGCAACCATTGCTGTAGCAGAGACCCCAGCTAACTTTCAATGACAGTGTCAGTCTGAGATCAGGGATGTGCTCTCTAGTATTTGACGTTGAGAAGATACCACCAAAGAGTAATTCTTCAGCTATTAAATTCTCTGTTGTAGCTGAGAAATGGGGTTTGTTTAACCTAAGCTGCCTTAGCAAACAATTTCGTGTAAAAGTCTAATGCGGGTTGCCCTGAATTACCCTGGGTGTTGTTTGCGCAAATCAAATACTTTCTATGTTTTCGTAAGGTTGGAGAAGAAAGCTCCCGCCTTCAAATAAGTCAGGTTTTTTTTTTTTCCGTGCTCCAGTCTAAACATTTTGAAGGTTGTGTAGCTCAGGACAGATGGGAGGACTTTAAACAAACTCGCTACTAGTAAAAGAAGAGCAAATTGAAGATGGGGCCAAGGTAAAAGAGCACCACCTGTGTCAACATGGCTCTGTGGGTCATATTTACTGATGCATCATTAATTTCCTTGGAGTGCTGTCTCCTTCAGAGACGCTGCAAATTTCCAGGAAAGATGAAAGAGGACAGAAGGTTAAGGATGAAGACTAACTATTTAACTTGAGGGCAGCCTGGCAAACTATGAGCTTGTTTAAAGTACGTTTGATGTGTCTGCAAGGACAGGCTACCGAGCTTCCCTCAATTCCTGTGATGTTCTTTTTTAGTTCTCAGAAAAAGACTGGAATAGGACTGACAGCTCCTGCTGTCACTAAAAAAGGGTTCACATCAATCCACAAAGTAAAATGAAAAAGATATATACTGCCGTTCAAAAGTTTGGGATCAGTAAGCTTTTTGAAAAAGTCTCTTATGCTCATCAAGGCTGTATTTATTTGTTCAAAAATACTGAAAACAGTAATATTGTGAAATATTATTGCAATTTAAAATACCTGTTTCTATTTCAATGTAATTTAAATGTAATTTTCGGCATCATTACTCCAGTCTTCAGTGTCACATCAAGAATCATTCTAATATGCTGATTTATTATCAGTGTTGGAAACACTTTTTTGAAACCTATGATACTTTTTTCACAATTTTTTGATGAACAGAAAGTCAAAAAAAGAAAAAACAGCATTTATTCAAAATAGAAATCTTTTCTAACAATGTCACTTTGTATCAGTTTAACACATCCTTGCTGAATAAAAGAATTAACTTCTTTAAAACAAAAAAAAAGAAAAAAAATTACTGACCCCAAACATTTGAACAGTATATTGTCTATTGCATATTGAATATTGTTACAAAAGATTTCTATTTTAAATAAATGCTGTTCTTTTAAACGTTTTACTCACTAAAGAATCCTGAAAAAAATGATCACAGTTTCCAAATAAATAAAAAGCATCACAACTGTTTCCAACATTAATAATAAATCAGCATATTGGAATGATTTCTAAAGGATCATGTGAAATTAAGACTGGAGTAATGATGCTGAAAATTCAGCTTTGCAACACAGAAATAAATTCTGTTTTAAAGTACATTAAACTAGAAAACCATTATTTTAAATTCCAATAATATTTCACAATATTACTGCTTTTTCTGTATTTTTGATCAAATAAATGCAGCCTTGATGTTTAGAGTTTTTTTTTTTTGCTTTTTGTATGCCTTTTATTAGACAGAACAGTAAAGAGCAGACATAAAAATATTAGGTTGAGGATGGAGGGCAAGATCGGCAAAGGACCTTAAGATGGGAATCGAGCTCGGGTCACCGTGTGCACAGTTGTGCTATATGTCGGCACCGACAGAAGTGACTTTTTTAAAAAAGTACCAAAACAAAAAAAAAACCTGATCCCAAACTTTTGAATGGCAGTGCATATCCATCTACTGTAGTATGATATGACTTAATCAATCAACAGAAAGCAAAGGTAGGTAGGCCATGGCTCGATTGGTTCTGCGGCTGCATGAATGATAACACAAAAATATGCACAAATAAATTGCACAGAAAACAATTTTCAAGTCAGCTGCACTAAACTAAAAATATGTTCTACCCTGTATTATCTTGGTCCTGTTCTGGTTAATATCTTCCCTGCCTACTCTCATTCTCACCATATTTGACATCTTCATATGACTCATTTCATATTGGGAAAAATGACTGAATTGAGAATTACTATTCGAGTGTCTGAATAATGCATGCTCTGTATACTGACAGGAAATTTCCAACTGCTGTTTAAAGTAAAGACTTTGTCACATTGTTTGTCACAATGCTGTTGAACCCTCTATTCATCAAACAGTCCTAAAATAAAATTCAAAATTTAAAAATATATTGCAGCACAACAGTTTTCAACACTGATAATGTTTCTTGAGCACCAAATCAACATATTAGAATGATTTCTGAAGGATCATGTGACAACTGAAATAAAAATAAAGTTTTGATATCAGGAATAAACTACATTTTAAAATATATTAAAATATAAGAGAATTCTAGTAATATTTCATGATATTACTGTTTTTACTCTGCTTTTAACAAATAAATGAAACGTTTACTTTTAAAAACATATTTTCCAACCGCAAACTTTTGAATGTTAGTGCACATACCATGGTACATGTCTACATGAGCATGGTAATCATTCAGTACCATAGTATGTAACAAAATACCATGGTATTACCATCTGATAGCATATCTGTACCACCACACACTAAGTTGAACTAGTGCAAATAGTTTTCAGTGTAGTTGTTTTTTATACTGTGAAAAGCATGTGAAAACACCGTATTTTTAAAACATCTTATTTTATACTTCGAGAACACAAACTTCTACACAACAGACAAAACCACAAGAATGTGAAGTGAAAAAAGCTATTTTGTTGTGAATTTCACCATGAACTTGGAACACTTGGAGTTTTATGAAAATTGTAAAGGCAGAACTCACCTCTTGACCTTCAGCAATGTTATTTTTTTTCTTCCTGGCTCGAAGAAGATCGCTTCTCCACAATATTGCCACAATATGTGAAATCCATTTCTTTGAATCAAATCTATTTCACCACAGCTAACACTGTTATGTGCACCAACGTCTAAATTTATAGTGCTGGTGAATTGGGCTGTATATTGAAAACTGCCTTGATTTGATTCATGGTATGAATGAGAAAAACATATCGGTCACACGTGTACTGACATACTTCCAAATTTATGTATGACACTCTCCGAACACATGCGAAAGCATATCACATCAACCACCGTTATATAACACTAGCCCCTTGCTGTAAAGCCAAATGGAGGCTTTATTCTCCAAACCCCAACTGACAGTTGGCATACTGGGTATCTCACACATACACAAACATGAAATAGCACTTCACCCACTACACCATGACTCTGAGTCTTAAACTACCAACACAATAAGAGCATTCAACGCAAGGAATGTTGAAGCAGTGAAAGCTGTAGAGGCCAAGAACACTTTAAACCTTAAATTCTAACTGCAGCTCAGACTTCTGATCTCTCTCTCTCAAAACACCTTTCACTCACTCCAGAAATGTCTGTGGCATTTTCAAGAATGGCCAAGATTACCTATCAACCCCTGGCTCATTGCAACACTCTAATGGGGATCCGATAAAAGGAACAGTTCTTAACAAAGCCTTGAGTGTCCAGTGAATTGCTCCTGCATCCTACATTTCTTGTGGCAAATTTTGCAATCCAGGCATGTGTCGGGAGTTTAAACCCAAGCCAATCTGCAGCACATCTAATGCTAATAGAAATGCACATTCCACACCACCACTCCACTCAAGTGGTTTGAAGCTATGTGCTGATGCTAATAAAAACGTGGTGTGTTTGTAAAGCTCTATATTTAAGTGTTTTCCTGCCGTTCGAGCTGATCACCTGAGGCATAAATTCAACTCTGGACTGGAGAAAGAGGAAAATTAAATCATAGCACTAATTTTCAATATACATCTCAATATATATGCAGCATTAATCAGCTTTAATGACTAACAAAAGAAAAATGTCAGCAACAATTTTGAATATGCACCTTGTAGAATATGCAAAATGTTAATTATTTTACCAAAATAAGAGGGATCATACAAAAGGCATATTATTTTTATTTAGCACTCACCTGAATAATATATTTAACATAAAAGACATTTACATAATAGTTAAATTCATAAAAGTGAGCCCATTCAAAAGTTCATATACACTTGATTCTTAATACTGAGTTGTTACCTGAATGATCCACAGCCGCGTTTTTTATTTTTTTTTAGTGGTAGTTGTTCATGAGTCCCTTGTTTGTCCTGAACAGTTAACGTTCACTGATGAAGGAAACGTTAGAAGGAAAAACACAATGCATTAAACCTTTGGAATCTGAAGATCAGGGTAAATTTAACTTATTTTGTCTTCTGGGAAACATGCAAGTGTCTTCTGTAGCTTTTGAAGGGCAGTACTACATGGAAAAAAAAAAAAAAAAAAAAAAGATATTTAGGCAAAATAGGAAAAATGTACACATCTTCATTCTGTTCACAAGTTTTCACCCCCGGCTCTTAATACATTGTGTTTCCTTCTGAAGCATCACTGAGCGTTTGAACCTTTTGTAATAGTTGCATAGGAGTCCCTCAGTTGTCCTCAATGTGAAAAGATGGATCTCAAAATCATACAGTCATTGCTGGAAAGGGTTCAAATACAAAAAAAAAATAAAAACTCTGAAAAGCCAAAGAATTTGTGGGACCTGAAGGATTTTTCCGAAGAACAGCAATCAGTTTAACTGTTCAGGACAAACAAGGGACTTATAAACAACTATTATGAAACAAAAAAAAAAAAACAAAGCTGTGGATCATTCAGGTAACAACACAGTATCAAATTTTGCAGATTCTACAAGATGTATGTAAACTTTCGACCTCGACTGTATACTATAATGGAAATATTGTGAAATACAGATTACCATTCAAATGTTTGGGGTCAGTATTTTTTTTCCCCAAATAAATAAATAAATAAATGCATTACTTTGAACAAACATTTCAGTAAGGATATTCATAATATTACAAAAGATATCCATTTCAAATAAATACTGTTCTTTTGAACTTTCTATTCATCTAGTAATATCAAAAAACATTGCAAAAATGTTAACAAGGAAAAATTGTTTCTGACTTTGATAATAATAAATGTTTCTCAAGTACCAAATCAGCATATTAGAACAATTTCTGAATGCAATTCAGCTGGACCATCACAGGAATACATTACATTTTATATAAAATATATTAAAAATAGAACAAAAATATTTTGAATTATGATAATTTTCAGTTATTGTTCTTACTCAGTTTTTGATCAAATAAATGCAACCTTAGTGAGCATTAGAAACGTTTTTTAAAAATAGAATAATAAAAAAAATAATAAAAATAATATCTTACCAACCCCAAACTTTTGAACAATACTGCACAGTATTTATTTCCAAAATAAATAAATAAAAATAAAATAAAATAATAAAATAAAAGAAAAATAATGCTTGTGTCGAAACAAAGACCCACACTTGTTTATAAAAGGCAGTACACCATTCATTTTACCCTTGTGCATTTTATATCCTTGCGTATTATGTTGGCTAAATTACACCGCGACAAATTTATCGAGAGCCTTTCGTCGCATTTAAAATGCACAGATGAAGGGGACATAAAATAAGGACATAAAAGGCACAAGTCTTTATGGGTGCTCATAAATAGCAGGAGAAAGTGTAATATTGAGAAGCAGTTTTAGCTGGTTTGTGCTTTTTTCTAGATTTCAGAAAACCACAGTCCAATTCTGAACCACAGCATAGAAATAAGGATAGAAACAGATTTATGGTGCATCGTTCTCCCAAGTGAAGGCAGTGTTTATCATCATCATCCCTGGGCTTCATGGAAAACAAGCGAGACAGAGAATACACAACAGCAGGATAAAACGGCAAACAAAGACTTGGCTTTCGTCCTCTTGGCATGGCACTGAGTGGGATGGTGCTGATGGATTTTCAGAGAGATGTAACTGAGAGGGTCTGCACCAACCCTCGTTGTCATGCTTAAAGTGAAATCCTTCAAACGTCTGTTCAGAAATGCACATGGGACAAAGCGCTCTAATGCTGAACAGCTGCAAGAACAGGGATGCCTACCTGCATTGCAAATGATGTGTAAAATGAAACATGTCATGTAAATGTAAACTGATTACATGCCTGTTTCAAGTTTTGGCAATGCAAAAATGAAAGCTAGTGGGATTTCTGTATGTTCCGTTGAAATTTGATTAATTTACTCCACAAGAGGAAAAAAAAACGGTTAGCGAGATGAAGTTAGCGGTATTGACTGGTCATGTGATCTGAACATGGAGGCCTCCACGGTGGTCTGTCCATGCAAAATAAAACAGCTTTTATTAGTCTACTGATATGATTAGCATCTTCCAGCCTTGTGAGAATGTACATGATTTTTAACACACAAACTATTTTATTTCTTTAGACTTAAAACTTGTTAAAGGCATAGTTCACCCAAAAATGAAAATGACTTACCCTCATGTTGTTCCAAACCCAGAAGACCTTTGTTCATCTTCAGAGCACAAATTAAGATATATTTAAAGAAATCCAAATGTTTTCATGGTGACCAAACGTTAATTCTTACCCTCATAATAATAACACTGGAAGTTAAAACAATGTTCCACAATGTTAACTGACAAAAAAATTCGAAATTGAAATACCTTGCATTTTTCACCCAACAAATTATCATTCACCTCAGTGGCTACTGTTGTTCGTGAATAGCAATCTTTTTTATTACCTGCTGTCCTCACGGCTACAAGCCATCAATTCACAGCTCATCTAATCTCTAGAAAATGACATTCGAAACATCAGCTTCTCTCTGGCTAAGACAATGAAATTCTACTATACATAGGGGAATAAACATTAAATCCTTGTTAATATCCCATTTCCTAACACTACCATTGCTGTCAGTGTTTTAGAGTTAACAACTTTTTGCTATGTAGAAACATAAAATCTTCTGCAGTGAGGAAAAAAACATACATGCACAAAACAGGAACCTAAGATATCTGCAGGGCAAAAAAAAAAAAAAAAAAACTGGCTTTCAGTTTTAATGTGCTTTGGCCAAGTTTACCTAGATTGTGCAGGGCCAATTGGTTCAAAAATTATGCTATAAAACTACAAAGTCCTAATCTGAGTTTAAAAAGGTTACGTTTTTGAAATTGCTCCACTGCTTTGCAGCTAATGTGGAACTGAGCGGAGCAAAGAAATATGGGAGCCAGCAAGTGTTCTGCCAAAGCCTTGGCCGAGTCTGAACCTCCCTGTCACATGGGAGCATGAAGCACTACACAAGGGCAAATCAAGCAAAGTTGCGGGAGCCAAAAGCCATAAATGAAGCTTGTAACACTGTGTCTTAAACATAGGGTTTTTTAGCAGTGCGATCAATGCCAGCATTTTCACCTTGCCATCTTCCATGGCATACCCAACAATTGCACGGCTCTGTTTGATATATTACACAATGGGGCTGACAATTAATTATACTGTTGTCAAAACAGGCATGGAAAGAGTGTTGCTTGGGTCTAGAATTAATTCTTCCTGGCGCTCAATGGATAAAGGATTCTCAGTTCAAATAGTAAACTTAGCCCAAGGCCCTCATATAAGGCCCTATGATTTCCGCGATGCGGAAAACGCAGACGGAATTGCGGAATCCAGTCATAAAAATGGAATTTGCCCAATTTTGGATGAATAAAACAAAAGTAGGTCAGTACACTTAAATCAAAACATGATATGGAGTAGTGTCTGTGAATTTTAAGCGTAAAAATACTATTTAAATACGAATTCTGCATGCTTTACGTGTCTCTATGTGAAAGCACATGTGATGTAGCGATAGCACTACTACTGCTAGTAAAATTATTATTAAAACATTATTTTACATTGAATATTTACCAGGAAAAAAAAAAACAATTACAAAAAATGACATTTATTTATTTAATTTTTTATAATAAAATCAATTAATTAGATATGCTTTGATTATTAAAATGACAAAAAAAACTAAAACAAAACTACTATTAACATGGAAAGCCAGAAAATTAATGGGGAAAAAAAAAAAACTGAATTTGGTAAAAAATACAACTGTTTTTGAGAAATAAACGTTAAATTAATTATTAAATTAAATTAAATTAAATTAAATTAAATTAAATATTAAAAATTTAATTTTTGTTACATTTTAATACATTTTAATAAAGTTTCATGATTTCGCTTTTTGAATATTTTATATTTTAACCATTAAAACAATTAAAAGTGGAAAAAACTGATTTTTCCATTTGCAACCACAACTGTTTCTGAGGAACTACATTGTTTGGTGAAAGAATACTGTTTTTATTTATATCATTACACTTTATTTGCTCTGTTTTATTTTGTGAAACCTTACTACGTATATGGAATAACCGTTTTATAAAAGCAATAAGCCCCATAAAGCTGTGGTTTACAGTGAATTTATAACAGCAAAGAAGGTTTTACACCCCTTAGCTGTTATAAATTCACAGTAAACCACGGCTTCTTGGGGCTTATTGCTTTATTTTATCATGACTATTAAGGTAAAAAACATTACACAAAACAGTATGTTGTTGCTTGGAAAGCCTTCATCAACCTTCATTAAGGCTTTGGTTTTAGTAAGGTTGGTTACCTTAACCATGATATAATAAAAGTTTTTTAATACATATTTGAATCTGAAGGCTTTGGGCTTTATTAAGTTTATTACTAAACTGAATACAGTCAGTTTCATTCATTTTTATAGTTAATCTATTTAGTTTCTTTTTACACAGAGAATTTTGTTGGATTAAAGTCTGTAACTGTATGATGCAAAAATAAACACATTTAAAACCTTGGGGTCAGTACTTTTTTTTTTATATAAATAAATTAATACATTTATTACCTGAAAGGATGCATTAAATGTGGCAGTAAATACTTGTACACTATTTTCAACACTGATAATAAAAAGAAATGTTACTTAAGCACCAAATCAGTATGTTAGAGTGATTTCTGAAGGACAATAAACAATAGTACTGTTACTGTACGTCAAATAAAGGCAGGTGAGACTTTTAAAAATTAAAAAAAAAAAAACAAAAACAATCTTACCAACCTGAGGAATAACACTTGTTTCTATGAAAGCACTAGAATCTGTTTAAAAAAAAAAATTGACAGCCATAATTCCCAGTCCTCGCATACTGCAGTGCCGGGGTTATTTCAATTGTAGAAAGAACTTTTTTTTTTCTTTGTCCTTAGTATACTCTATGGAGGACTGCACTCCCTGGCATTGCTCAGTTCCTCATTAAGACTAGCTGCAAAAACAGCCATGATGCCTGACCTGCACGTCTGGAAAATTGATCCCAGAAAGAATTGCTCATGCTTCTTCCTGAGTCCTTTCAAAAACCATCATCCCACTTAGCAGCTCTCCGACTCATCTATTAACACATCACTGTGTGCTTGATCAGAGCGTAACACCAAAAGTGGCTTTTCCTCATCAACCATACAACTACACAAGGCCTTTGAGAAATGAGAGTCAAGTAATCAGGCATGAGTGATCAAAGAAGATGGATCTCAAGTCAATAACAAGGATAATGGTGAATGTGAAGACTGCAGGCTTTGACTGACACTTTAACAGTGCTGCTGCGCAGCTAATAAGTTGATCTTTGCCTCGCTGTTGCCTTGGAACATGTCAGTTTATTCACAGTGGGAAAAAGACAAAGAGAGAAACCAGCTGTGGAATGCATCATCTCCGCACAGAAAATCTGCCAGCCCAACATCTGACAGCCAATTGTAAGTCCAGGAGACATAACATAGAGCTGTTAAATGGTAAAATGGGCCACTTTTTGCAACAATGCAGCAAATTTGCTCGAACACAAAATGCTAATGATGCCTCTGCAGAGCCTGACAGAGAAGAAGGAATTGAGAAAAGAGCCAAAAATGAAAGAGATGGGTGCTGACCTTATAAAACTATGCTAATACACAAAGCAGCATATGTTGAATCTTGGAAATTATCCACTGCAGCAACTATCTAGAGACAATATCAGGTCAGAAAAAGGAGCAGCACCATACTACACTGAAGGTTAAATAGATCAAAAAGGCTCTTTAAATGCCAATGTTCCAGAGACAGATGGGAACAATCATTATTGCCAACTTTGCAACAATCCATTTTTGGAATCCAATCAATCCAACAAATTAAAACTTAATGTTTGGGAACACAACAAAAAAAGTACTTTTATTCAACAAGGATGCATTACAGAGACTTGCTAATAGATTCACATACAAGCTGCTGTGAGCATGTAAGATATACAGTACTGTTGCTGCACAAATAACAATACTCATAGCAGAGCTAAACAGGTGGAACTGGGGGAGGTGGAGAGTTTCTGCAAAACTTTATTACAGCAAACTCAGAACCAGACAACTGAAATGTTAAGCAAGAAAGCTTTTATTCAGCATTGGCTGAAGATAAAACAGAGACCAATCAGTCATAAAGTGATTATGTGATAGCTAGTAAATGGCATTAGGACCTATTTGCCTGCATCATCTACAGTGTCATGACTAAACTAGATATTTATCAACTCAAGGACGTTGCTGCTCCCATGCTCACAGAGTAAGAATGTGATCTTCTTGGCTGAGTTTAGAGTTTCATTTGTCTTCACATATCTAGGCCAACGTAGGCCAACGCAGAGCCTTAGTCACTTCATGCATCTTAAAACAACAAGAATCCTTTTAGATTGGTTAAGCACAATTCAGTAATGTGAACATGGCAGATCCAGAACACACACACATATAGACTTTGTATTTTGCTGAATGCGAAAGCTCCATCTGGGTAAAAATAAAATAAAAAAAAATAAAATAAAATAAAAAAGTTGTCACATCAATTAAAATAATAAAAACTTAAATTAAAAACTGAAGAGATGGATTGCAGTGTTGAAAATTTTAATTCATGCTATAACTTGTTTTAAATTTAAACTAATTCTAAATGTTAAATGCATTTATATTTAATTAATTAATTATTATTTAATATTAATATTTAAAACAGAGGCCGTGGAAATTAAAGTCCAGTTGCCTATATTTATTGCAGGAGTCTTAAATAATTTTTTTCATGCTTAAAAAGTTGTATAACTAGACTCTGCAAGTAAGTCAACCACACTTCCAACCTCTAAAGATATGAAAATTTGTCTTAAATAATATATTTAAAAAAATAGTTTAAGAAGTTCAACGTCTACGGCACAAAATCTTCCATTCTTTAATGCCTGATTTAAAATAAAACAAAATAAAATAATAAAAAAAGTTGTCAATTTGGAAATTTCACATCAATAAAATAATACAAATTTTAAAAACTAAAATTTAATTAAAAACAGAAGAGAATGGATTGCAGTGTTGGAAACTGACATTTACGCCATATTTTTTCTGTTTTAAATAAATAATTCTAAATGTTAAATGAATTTATATTTAATATTAATATTCAAAACAGAAGGCATGGAGACTGATAATGTGCAGCAGCCCATATTCACTGCAGAGTGCTAAATAATTTTTCATGCTTAAAAATTTTGCATAACTAGACTCTGCAAGTAGGTCAACCACACTTCCAAGCTCTTAGATATGAAAATTTGTCTCAAATATTATACAAAAAATACAATCAGCGTAAGTTGTTCAAAGTCTATGGCACAGTTCGGAAAATGGCGTTCCATATGTACTGTTCCAAAAGCTTCCATTCTGTAATGCCTGATTAAAATAAATAAATAAATAAATAAATACATAAATCTGACCAATTTGATCAATGCTGTAAACTTGACAATTTGCTAGGCTCATAAAACTCTCTATAATCAGGGTAAGTGTTTCGTCAGTGTTCCACAAGGATCCTTTGGCACAGGGTGAGTCTAATGATTGGCTGACTGTCAGCCATCCAATGCACCAGTGATCAATTATTCAACAGAACTGCATGTTTTTGCCTCTCCTGACACTAAGGAATGGCTTCGCTATGCTGTTTATCACCATCTCTGCGCCTTGGCTGAAACAAAGGAACTCAATAAGCCACTAAAAGAGGATCTACAGTGAATAAAACACATAAATAGTATAAATACATCCTAAACCTTCACCATAAAAGAGACAGGCGTCCTAGACAGTAAGAGAGAAGAGCACTCATGGAACAACCAGAGTTGGCTGTCTGACCTAGTTAGCATATGAACACCCCCACACACAGACTGTACCACACTCAGAAACACAGGGGCAATGCAGGCCCCATAAAGAGCTTAATACAACATTTTAAATATCATTTTGGCTTATTTATGCAAGTACTTATTTCTTATCGCTTTCTCAAAGACATTCACAAATCCTTTTTTTAGCACTGGAAGTAATGTTTCTAGTGGGAGCCGAAGTCTGTGATTTGCACACAATGTCCTCAAATTTCAAGTGAAGCGTTTTATTACAGGGTTGTGCTGCCTAATCCAAATGTGGGGAGGAGATAATTAGCCATTTGCTCTGAAGATTGAGGGTATGAGATTATGGATGCCATAGAGATGTGGTAATATTTTTCATTCTATGATGATAGACACAGTACTTATATATATGTTTTATTATATATATATATATATATATATATTTAAAAGCTTTCTATATATATGTATATATACTACATAAAGCATGTAATATACACATAATGGTAACACTCACCTTCTGAAGCAGTGGCCCCTGGGGGCTGGGGCCCTACAGGTGTTGGTGGCACAGGTCTCGGCCAGGGCTTCCCTGAAGTAAGGCCCGTCCTCATGACCCCAACATACTCCACAAAGGTGCCGGGGAAGTTGCCCTTCTCCTTAGTGCGTTCATTGGTGCCATGCAGCCAGCCCTTCGGGCACTTCTCGTCACCCTCCTGGTAATCGGATGTCAGCAGTGCCATCTTACTGACCGTGAGAAGATCTCCAGGCTGCAGGGAGATATCGTCACCCCTCTCCTGCTTGTACTCGAACAGTGCACGGTACTGGAAACTGTCAGAGCTCATGATTTGTTCTTTACATCAGCTCTGAGACTTTTCTGTGTTTGTTTAAAACTGACCTGGATTAAAGTTCTTGGTTTAGATCCTGAGTGCAATCTCACTTGGAAAGTCCTTGGGTTATATCCTGAGAGCTCATTGACATTCAGCTGGGTTTCTTGCAAGGGTTAAAACTCCAACAGTACCATATGTTGGTCAGAGGCCGTTATTGCGCAGTTCTAGATTTGGTCCGTACATAAAATGTACAAATTTATCTGAAACAAATTCTAGCAGTCTGTGGCAAGATACAAAACAGGGTCAGAGAAAGTAAAAACAGCCCCATGAATGGAGGGACGAACAGATGGGTGAGGGTGCTGGACAGTCGTGGTAGCACAAATTTGGGGACACAGTGACCTGGAATCGGGACGATGGGCTTTTCTGCAGTGTTGGCACTAGTCCACATATAGAAATGAAACATTTATTGAAGTAACCTCTCAGTCCATTAGCAGGTGTGGTCAGAAAGATATTAACATGGGCATTGCCAGTCTATTTATCAAATGACAGAGCAAGAGGCTTGTTCATCTTCTTGAGACCTTAAAACCTAAAAGCATTCATTTTATAGTTAGTTAAACTCAAATTACAATACTTGCAATAAAAAAGCAACTTTTGCATTTTAATTAAATTAACAGTACCTGCATTATTAGATTGTAGCTAACATGCAAAAGCATTGTACTGCATGCATAGCATCACATCCTCTGTGTGTTACTCAGTCAGCGACAATACAATGAAAAATGACATGTAGTCTACATATCTGACTTCTAACGCGTGACTGGGACAGTGCCAACTTGTGTGCAGCGTGCAGAAACTCGACTCGCGTGATATTGCTTACTATAACTTACCTTCTGTCGCACTTCCCCAGACCGCTCAAAATACAGGATGCACGTAGTCCAAAGCAAGAGGAACGAGCGAGCATTATATGGTCAGTTTAGTTAAAAACATGCCTTTAAAATATATTCCCAAATAACCTGCGTGGCTGAGTCAGACATCCAGCCAGACTAGTGCTGTAGTACGGTTCAGCCCGAGTGACGTCAGAGACCACGCCTCCGCTGTCTGCTTATCACACCGTGGGACAAAGTTGGGAACTCGGATGTCCTTATGTAGCGGTGAGGGTATGTAGAACGCACTGCAGCGTGAAAATGTTGCGTCGTACTTTTTTTTCATCTGCCTAGACACATTCCCACAAGTTATATAATACACGTCTGACGTGTGCAGATCACGTTAAAGGCATCCATCAACATAATCTTTTCTGTAGACCAGTGTTTTTATCTTTACAGACCCCAGTATAAGACATATTTTATTTTATTTCTAGTAATATATATATATATATATATATTATGATGTTAATGTTATTTTTAGTGAAAAGTGTATGTCTTTTTTCCTTTTTTATTTGTGTTTTTGGGGAAAAAGTCAAACGTGTTTAAGGTGCCGTAGACACATTTATGTCAATAAAACAATAAAACTGGAAAAAATACACTTTTTTTCTTTTTTAATGTTAAATACAAATGAATAAATTAATTTTTGTGAAAACTGATTAAGTGATTATGATTAAAATCATGTTTTTAAATATGATGGTTTCATTCTAAACATGGTGATATCTCTAAGATGGACACCCAACATAATCTATGATATTTTCCATCTGAATCTAACAACGTCATGTCAACAAATGGAAAGGTCAGCCATCTATTAATTATTGTGCCTTTTAGCCCCAACAGCAAGGGTGCTTTTTCCCCCAAATACCACACTTTAACATATTCTTTCGGTATTTAAAAACTGCTGTTTTAATTACATTAAACAAAACTGAAAATCATTAAGAAGACTTTTGTCTCAAGATATATTCAAGAATTTTATTGATTCTCATTTGCTACCTAAATCTACAATTTTTTTTTAAATATCAAATATTAGATCAAGTAGAATCAACTTTGCGCTGCTGCCCGTGATCACGTCAAGGATCAGCCAAATTTGCACATGTATCTTGAAAAGCAGATGTTTTGGAAAGTGCTATGCCATGTTTTTCTGCCATCTAGTGTTTTAAAAAATATAATATCAAAGGCGCCTTTTACCCTGTTGTAGCCAGTATATACACACACATACATGTTTAAGGTGTATGGAACACATTTTATTACATTGATTTAATTGATCGTTTAAGAGTCATTAAATCAAAATGTACTTTTACACAATTTTCAAAAACGAATGAAACCAACATAAACTCACACAAAAAAATACATTTGGAACAATTAGATGTGTAAAAGATTTGTAAAAGACTAAGATATGCAAAAGATTTTTTTCCCATCATTTTCCATCATCTCTGCCATTTGTCACGAACCCTTATTTCACATTATAAATAATGTGAATGATGGTTTAGTTTCTAAATAGTAATTTATATTTATCATCAACTAACCTATAAAATAATTAACCATAAACAGTTCAGGAGTTTAGTCTCATTTGTTTTAATGCTGTTCTCATGTTAAATAATTGATCACATTCAGTACACAATTCAAGTATTTCAGATATTAAACTTGAAGGAAAAGTCCACTTCCAGAACAAAAATTTACAGTTAATGTACTCACACCCTTGTCATCCAAGATGTTCATGTCTTTCTTTCTTCAGTCATAAAGAAATTATGTTTTCTGAGGAAAACATTTCAGGATTTTTCTCCATATAGTGGACTTCAATGGTGCCCCGAGTTTGAACTTCCAAAATGCAGTTTAAATGCAGCTTCAAATGATCTCAAATGCGGTTGTAAATAATCCGAGGAACAAGGGTCTTATCTAGTGAAATGATCGGTTATTTTAATTAAAATATTACACTTTATATACTTTTTAATGTCGAATGCTCGTCTTGTCTTGTTCTGTCTGAACTTTTTTCTGGTTCATGACAGTTAGGGTATGTCAAAAAACTCCCATCTCATGTTCTCCCTCAATTTCAAAATCATCCTATATCGCTGTTTTAGCTTTTTGTTAAGGGTGTTTGATCTTCTTTGCATGTTCACTTTGCAAAGACTGAGCTGGTGCTTCTGCAGCGATGTAGGATGATTTTGAAATGATTTTTGAAGTTGAGGGAGAAAATACGAGTTTTTTGACATACCCTAACTGTCGTGAACCAGAATACACAGAGTTCAGGGAGAGCAAGACAAGATGGAGCATTTGACATTTAAAAGTATTTAAATTGTATTATTTTTATGAAAATAACTGATCGTTTCGCTAGATAAGACCCGCCTTCCTTGGCTGGGATCATTTACAACCGCATTTGTGATCGTTTGAAGCCGCATTTAAACTGCATTTTGGAAGATCAAACTCAGGGCACCATAGCAGTCCATTATATGGAGAAAAATGCTGAAATGTTTTCCTCAAAAAACATTTCTTTATGACTGAAGAAAGAAAGACATGAACATCTTGGATGACAAGGAGGTGAGTACATTATCTGTAAATTTTTGTTCTGGAAGTGGACCTCTCCTTTAATCAGAAATGGAATATATATTTAATGTGGGTCTAGGTGCCATAGACCCTAACCGTTATCCATAAAATTAACACATAATCTCCTATATCTATCTTTTAAACAGTTGTTTTCTTAGAATACCTAATCATCCTACCTCTCTTCATTGGAGTAACTTGGAGTAACTTGGCTTCACTTGTCATTGTCTACCCTTGGTGCTTGGTACAATATATATATATATATATATATATATTTTAATTATGTGCCTTTGAATAATGCAGGCAATTTCATAGGCTATAAGGTTGAAAGTGTCATTCTGATACAAAAGACACCTAAGCTTTGCACCTTACGCAATTGTAAAGGGACAGAAATCAATCTGTGGTGCAGAAAGATAAATAAATAAATCAAGATAAAGCACCCATTTACATATGCACCCATTTACACACACACACACACACACACACATATATATATATATATATATATATATATATCTAGTTCAGATAAAAATACCTCCTGAAACGTACTGTCAAGTTGTCTATCGCAAACCTGAAAGCAGCTGGCCTGTCTTCCACAGCATAATGACAGTTTGCATAAAGACAGACACAAATTGTTTAGTTCTGCTATAAGCGTTTCTGCATTAACCTTCACAGCATCTAAAGCCTGAGATGCCCTCAGCAGCAAATCCCCAGCTTTTAGCCACATGAAGCACCCATTTCCTTTTCAATCAGTGACAGCTGAGCTGGGAAGGTAATAGAGGTCTTCAGTCAGCATTTTGGCTGTTCTTTAGACCAGCTGTTTGTCTCCACAAAATTTCAAGCTCAGGGGTGAACTTTTATAGTGTTGGGGAAAATGATAGAATCAAACCACTCATATAATATTTGAACGATATACTTAATTCATTCAGGGTCATATCAAATAATTTACATTTTAGACATTTTAATTTACATTTGTAGCTATTTATTCTGTTTATTTTAGCCTTTACTGATTTAGTATTAAAAAAAAGGAAGGCCTAAGTAGTAATGTACTTACTACTACTACGTATCAGCTGCGTTGCTGGCTATGCAGGTTCAGAATGCTCTTGGATTTCAATAAAAATAACATAATATGTGTTCCGAAGAAGAACAAAGGTCTTACAGGTTTGGAGCAACATAAGGGTGAGTAATTAATGACAGAATTTTAATTTTTGGGTGATCTATCCCTTTAAGGCCCATTCACACCAAAAACAACAACAACAAACTATATTGGTGTCTACACCAACACACAATATTGTTATGTTTATTATAAATACATGCTGCAGTTACTGTATGTCTGTATGTCATTCCAGCAATGTTGTGTCTCTGTGTCCTTATTGTTGCAGTTGAAAATTTCCCCTCTAAAACAGTTAATTGTTAGAAAAGCAGAAATTTTCAAGCTTTAAATATAATCAAAACTGTGTCAATAAGGATGTGTTACGCTGTCTTCCAACATTCTAACAAAGAGAGAGAGAGGGGGGAGAGAGAAATATTTGCATTTCTTAAGCATGCCTAAGATATGGAATTGCATTTCATTTAGGGATAATACAACAATACTAAAGCTGAGATCAACACCTTCTTTTGAAGTGTATTGGTTTATGCCTGTTCCACTTGTAGACTTCAAAGCTCTATCCATCCCACACTAACCAAAGCAAAGACTGATCCACACCATGCCAGATGTTTTTAGGAACACATCTGTTTTCATTTGTCAAACCCACTAATGCTGAATCCACTCTTCCAGCCACATTTAAGAATCCGATGACTGATAAAGACAATAGGAAAGGTTTGGATTACATAGAGTAGGCCCACTTCAGTTGGGTGCATAAATGTGGTCTGTATATTGGAAATGTAGATCTCACATTCAATTGTCTTTTTATGTCTGTGCTGTCAATATAAATGCATATACTTCCACGGCAAATGTTGGATCTCATAGTCTATAATGACAACCAGTGCAGGCCCTGAAGCCCTGAGGGTTGATGCTTGCTTGAACGGTCCCGTTTACTGCCCCTTTCAGTCAACACATGGAAGATATATTGCACCGATCAGAGGTCAGGGGTGTATTGGTGGCCCATGGTTAGTATAGTGAGATAGACACAGCCCTATGTTTAGCAGAAGGTAATACAGATATTATGCTGGGAATGTAATTTCGGTAAAATTACTGTAGGGAATGTTTGTTTCGCTTATCACATGAAAACATGTGTCTTCGAGTGTAGGTGATGGAAGAAAAGCCACTGAAGTGTGTAATAGAAGCACAGGCAGATTTTAGGTATCGTTTTCAGGAGGTGGCAATCAAGCAAAGAGGCTTAACCTACGGTCTGTATCTACAGAGGATCAGGTAAGAGCAGACCATAGGTAGACGTTGACATTTATAAGCATGAGCGAACACAGCGGGAATGCGATATACGTAGCTAAACATTCAGTTGTACTGAAATTGCTGGGATTCAGACAACAATCTGAATGTGCGATAGTGTTTGTAGGCTACTGATACTGACATATGAGGGTTAATGTGTTGCAAACCAGTGAGATGATACATCATATCTATGGTGCACACATGGTTTCAGTATCATATCCTATATTGCACTACTGTATCAGCTGCTTCACTGTAAAAACAATTTACTGTTAATATGAAGGAGTTTTCTGAATATTTACACATTGCTTTGTTTTGTGTTTTAGGGTTGAAGGAAACAGAGCTGCGTAGATTACTGTTACTGATTCCAAATTACATGTAATCCATTACATTACACATTTTAGGTAATATAATCAGACTACTTTTTGATTACTTCTAGATTATTGACCCAACACATTTATGAAATTGATTTAAATAATAGGATAATATTGTATTATATTGACATAAAAATACAAAGAGTAAGAAAATATATTCCATTTATTGTTATTAACAACATGAAGGGCATTAAACATTGTATTACATCAAAGTTTCAAAAAATTTCAAAGATGAAAAAGAGGAATTAGGAAGAATCAATAAATTATGAATATTGTGTACAGTGGCATGCGAAAATTTGTGAACCCTTTGCAGAATCAGTGAACATGTGAATAATTTTAACAAAATAAGAAAGATCACACAAAATGCATGTTATTTTTTAGTTTGGACTGTCCTGAGTAAGATATTTTACATATAGTCCACAAGACAAAAAAATAGAAACTATTAAAATAACCCCCTTCAAAAGTTTGGGAACTCTTGGTTCTTAATACTGTGTGTGGTTACCTGGATGATCTACATTTTTTTGTTTAGTGATAGTTGTTCATGAGTCCCTTGTTTGTTCTGAACAGTTAAACTGAGCACTGTTTTTCAGAAAATCCTCCAGGTCCTGCCGATTTTTCAGTTTTCCAGCATATTTTGCATATTTGAATCCTTTCCAGCAGTGACTATATGATTTTGAGATCCATCTTTTAACACTTGAGGAGAGTTGAGGGACTAAAACACAACTATTAAAAAAGGTTCAAATGTTCACTGATGCTCCAGAAGGAAACACGATGCATTAAGAGCCGGGGGGTGAAAACTTTTTGAATTTGAAGATCAAGGTAAACTGTACTTAATTTGTCTTCTGGAAAACATGTGAGTATCTTCTGTTGCTTCTGAAGGGCAGTACTAAATGGAAAAACTGATATTTCAACCAAGAAAAATTTGGACATCTTCAACCTGTTCAAAAGTTTTCACCCCCCAGCTCTTAATGCATTGTGTTTCCTACAGTACCTGTAGTCTGATTATGAGTATTTTAAAATGTAATTTGATCTAATTACAAGTACTTTTTGGAATCTGATTACATAATCCAGATTACATGTAATCAGTTACTACCCAGCTCTGGAAGGAAATGTCCGTAAATTTAACAGAAAATGTACTGGTAATTTTCTACCAGGATATTATGTTTTTCTACAGAATTTTTTTTTCTTACACTGTAAACCTAAAATAAAATTACCCAACTAATGTTTTATTCTCCAAGTGTATGGAAATCGGAAAATATTTTTTCTTTTTTAATAATATTGTGGACTCTTTAAGTTACTGTAACTTACAGTGTTGCAGAACTTAAAGACACTGTAACACCAAATGTGAAAAAAATTATTTGTTATGAACATGAACTTCACGAAGACAAAAGTACTAGTAATTTGATCATCTTAAAAGTAATTTCTATAATACTAGTAATTTCTATAATTTTGTAACTTGGCAAAAAAGTTTGGCAAAAAAAAATAGCAATTTATAAATTATTATTCACAAATGCAGTATGTCCATATAAAAGGCACATTTATTGTAAAACACTAGGAATCTGTATTTGGCATCCCATGAATGTAGTTATGTATGTTAGTTTATTTATTTATTTATTATTTTTATTGCATCTTTGGAGTTACTGATTTTGGTGCCTGTTTTATGTTGTTAATAAACAAACAAACACAAACATACATACATACATACATACATACGTACTTCTAGCTATAAAATGGTAGAGCAGAGAAAACTTCTGGAGCACTCAACAATTAAATGGCACCAAACAGAAAAAGTCAATAACATCAAATATTATCTCTTGTGGACCAAACACAATCATATTAATCAATCAATCATATATGAGAGCTACATACAGTTTCATAAATAGTGAATAGTGACTTAAATTTAGTCTGTTCTTCATACAAAGCTATTGTATGGATTCAGAAGACTTGTAGTCTGTCACATTCCAAAACAAACAAATAATAAATTAAAGTAAAAAAAAAAAAAAAAAAAAAAGTCATACAGGTTGTCAAGAGTTTGAGAAATATTCCTTTAAATAGGCATGTAGGTATGTTTGTGTATGTATAAAAGAGTCTCCAGGAGCCTCTTACATCTTCAGGAGAAAATGTTTAAGGGGCTGGGTCGAAGGACAAAGACATTAGACTAGAGGACAGACTGACTGTAAAAAAAGGACAAAAAAGCACTGAAGAGGGGTCACCTACCGCCTGCAGCATCACTTGTAAAAAGCTGTTACCCAACCAAAATAAACATTATAAGGTGCAATGAATTGAAAGGAAAGTCACAGAAATAGAAGGAAGACTGCTGCCAAGCCTGGCCACCCCAGGGGTGAGTGAATAAGAGAGGACGGCCAGAGCGAGGCAATGATGTCATCACAAGCCAGAAAAGAAAAAACAGATTATGAAGGACATGAATGAGGTATGGAAGAGGGGTGCAGAGAAAGCCAATAACAGAATAAATCTCTTAACCTATAAAGGTAAAGGTTTGGCTGGTTAGCATGCGGCCCTGTTAACCCCTGCTGGCTGATGTTGGAACTACACTATCTGTTTCCCAATAGCATCTTCTCTATTGATGACCATTTAAAAGCAGTTGTGTATTTTGCTTATATATAATATTTTATTTTATGTTTTTTTTTTTGGCAAATTCAATGCTAATATTCCATAATATTACAGAGGATGGCAGATTTAAATTTCTTTATAACTATGGACCTCTATGGTGTAAAAATCTCAAAAGCAGTAAATATGCTACCTGTCTCAGTCCAAAAAAAAAAAACCCAGACAAAACTCCAACTCCAACATTCTGCCTACTCTAATAACAGACTTGTTTTTAGTTCAGGCTTATTTCTATGGAGTATGAGAAGCGTAACCTCACCACTTTCTACAGAAGGTCAGTGTTATCATCACATGTTGAGCATATGTGCTCTCAGTGTGGGAGAAAGGCCAGACAGGATTCGTCTGGCGCTGAGAGAACCTAAGGGCTTTGAGTCAGCGCCATGACCTAGTAAATGTGTTCATCACAACACACGGTTCCTCACCGGGTAGAAAACATGACTACTGATTGGACCATTGGTACTCAAGGATACTCATTTTGATTGTTCCCATTATTCCCTGTGACTATCATCAAGTATGCATGTTAATTTTGTTGGTTCCACGTTGGTCAAGACATTACCATTCTCTCAATTTGCTGTTCTGCATTTTAGAGCTTTTTATTTTTCTTGAAGAGCCAAAGCATTAGCAGCATAGAAACAATGACAACAGAGTTAAATAGTAATTTCAAAAACAAAACAAAAACAAAAAGAATGAATGAAAAACAAGTGCAAAGAAGTAGAAGTATGCAAGTATGCACTTTTATGTTTGTAGGCAGTACTGGCTCCTTTAGTACCTTGAAATTATAAATTCACAATTTCAATTTTTTTTAAATAACTTGGTAATTATTAATGCAAGTGTATGACGTGATTATCTAGAGGTTTTTCTTTAAAGCTTTTCTTTAGCATGCAAGTGGACCAAAGAGGATCGAATTCTATTCTACTTCTACACTACCAGTCAAAAGTTTTTGAACAGCAAGATTTTTAATGTTCCAAAGTACAGCAAAACAGTAAAATTCTGAAATATTTTTACTATTTAAAATAACTGTTTTCCATTTGGATATACTTTAAAGTGTAATTTATTCCTGTGATTTTAAAGCTGAATTTTTAGCATCATTACTCCAGTCACATGATCCTTTAGAAATCATTCTAATATTCTGATTTGCTGCTCAAAAAACATTTATTATTATGTTGAAAACAGCTGAGTAGAATTTTGAATAGAAAGTTCAGAAGAACAGCATTTATCTGAAATAGAAATCTTTTGTAACATTATAAATGTATTTTTAATCACTTTTTCAATTTAAAGCATCCTTGCTAAATAAAAGTATTAATTTCTATAATTAAATATTTCTTGAACAGCAAATCAGCATATTAGAATGATTTCTATTTTAGCTTTGATCACAGGAATAAATTACATTTTAAAATATATTCAAATAGAAAACAGTTCTTTTAAATAGTAAAAATATTTCTACATTTTACTGTTTTTGCTGTACTTTGAATCAAATAAATGCAGACTTGGTAAGCAGAAAACATTAAAAAAATTATTTAAAAAAACATTAAAAACCTTACTGTTTTTGACAGGTAGTGTAAGTGTTTCTTTTTTCAAAATTGCAATTGAATTTAACAGCCAGTGATACAAAATATATTTCATACAAGTCAGTTTAGTCCTACAAGTCATACAGGTTATTCATGAGTTAGGATAGTCATGGCAAAAACTTACCCATGTGAAAAAGAAATGGGTGAATAACAATACTACTACTAAATAACTACTAATAAATGCAACTGTATGATCAAAAATACTGATGACACAAAGTAGGAACGATTTCTTAAAATAATTTTTTTTAAACAATTAAAAATAAATAATATTTAAAAATAAATTAAACTTTATATAATTATAATACCATATTTAATTATACAGTATTACCAATTAAGAAGGGTGAAAATGAAACTTAAATAAAACTAAGCTTGGCAATAAAAGTATAAGCGTATGTTTAGCAATAAATACAGTCTTTACATTACCCTAATAAGTGTTTTTGTCAAAACATGTTTATTTCATTTAGTAAAACTTTTCTGGAATGTCTGTGCACTTTTTGCATTCTGTCAGAGAGTGTAGTTTTGTCTCTATTTTATTTTGGGAGCACCCTGTCAAGGTGGTTCTCAGTTTTTTTCATCTGCCAAGATGTATTGTATTTTTAAGGGCCCTATAGCATTGCATTTGACTTTGTTGTTGTGTTTGAGTTTTCCAGTGGCTGATATATTCTCTACCTTTTTTGTCTGTGTCTATTCCCGTATGCCTTCGGAGATCCCAAACAACAAAACTTCAACTGTTCTTAGGTAAGGTCATGAGGAGTTCAAAGCTGTTTAAAGAGTTCTCAAGAATTCATCCAGGCATTCAACACTTCAGCCCCAATTCATCAAGAAACTGCTACTGTTGAGTTAACATGTTGACTTGTAAATTAATAATCACTTGTGGAAGACATGTCTCCGGATTCTGGCAACTAAAGAGCCAGCTTCACTCACACAACCTGCTCATTAGCAGTGATAAGTAGAGCACTCATCATGTGGGATTGCATACTGTCACACAGCGCTTGCTCGCATACTCGCCAAGAGCAGCTCTTTATTTTCTCTTTCCCTTATTCTTTTGTTCTTATGCTTTTCTGCAGTGACACTCCTCGTTCATTTTCTCGCTCTCATCTTGTTCAATAACATTTCCAAATAAAATGTCATTACAGTGACAAGAAGAAGAGAAAAAACTACACATAGGGAGAATATATTTATTTTTGCATTATTATTTTTAAATATAACACTACCATTCAAAAGTTTGGGGTAAAGTTGTTTTTGAATATGGAAATGAATACTTTTATTAAGCAACAGTGCATTAAACTGATCAGAAGTGACAGGCTAATTTGCAGTTCTTTTGAACTTTCTATTCATTAAAAAGAATTAGAACCCAGATGCACTGTTCGTGGTTTACAAACATCATAGACATGGTAGTTGTTGTCTGTGAAGGGTCAGAAAGCTCTCGAATTTTGTAAAAAAATCTTAATTTGTGTTCCAAAGATGAATCAAACTCTTATGGGTTTGAAACGACATAAGGGTGAGTAATGACAGAATTTACATTTTTTGGGTGAACTATCCCTTTAAGCAGCACAATATTTACATAATATAAAATATCACCTGACCACCAAATATATAATGGAATGATATAGTGGAATGATTTCTGAAGGATCATGTGTCACTGAAGAAAAATTAAGCTTTGACATCACAGGAATACAGTTGAGGTCAAAAATTTACGTACACCTTGCAGATGTCACGTTGTTTCTGCTGACAGCAGAATCTGCAAAATGTTAATTATTGTACCAAAATAAGAGGAATCATACAAAATGCATGCTTTTTTATTTAGTGCTGACCTGAATAAGATATTTCACATAAAAGACATATTGCATATAGTCCACAAGAGAAAATAACTGTTGAATTTATAAAAATGACCCTGTTCAAAAGTTTACATACGCTTGATTCTTAATACTGTGTTGTTTAGTGATAGTTGATCATGAGTCCCTTGTTTGTACTGAACAGTTAAACTGTCTGCTGTTCTTCAAAAAAAATCCTTCAGGTCTAACAAATTATTTGGTTTTTCAGCATTTTTGTGTATTTGAACCCTTTCCAACAATGACTGTATGATTTTAAGATCCATCTTTTCACACTGAGAACAACTGAGCAGATATTAAACTATTACAGAAGGTTTAAACGCTCACTGATGCTTCAGAAGGAAACACAATGCAAGAGCCAGGGGTGTTAACTTTTAAACAGAATGAAGATGTGTACATTTTTCTTATTTTGCCTAAATCATATTTTTTCATTTAGTACTGCCCTTTAGAAGCTACAGAAGATACTTACATGTTTCCCATAATACAAAATAAGTAAAATTTACCATGATCTTTAAATTCAAAAAGATTTCAACTGAGTCCCTTAGTTGTCCTTGGTGTGTAAAGATGAATCTCAAAATAATACAGTCATTGTTGGAAAGTGTTCAAATACACAAAAATGCTGAAAAACCAAAGAATTTGTGGGACCTCAAGGATATTTCTGAAGAACAGTGGGCAGGACAAACATGGGACTTAAAAACTATCACTAAACAAAAAAACACAGCTGTGGATCATACAGGTAACAACACAGTTTTAAGAATCAAGTGCATGTAAACTTTTGAACAGGGTAATTTTTATAAATTATACTATTATTTTTTCTTGTGGACTATATGTATACGTCTTTTATTTGAAATATCTTATTCAGGTCAATAACATGCATTTTGTATGATCAAATAATTCACATTTTGAAGATTCTGCAAGGTGTATGTAAACTTTTGACCTCAACTATAAGTTATTTAAATTGAAATAATATTTCACAATTACTGTTTTACTCTATTTTAAATCAAATAAATACAGCCTTGGTGAGCATAAAAGACTAAAAGACTTAAAAAAATCTTACAAACTCCTAACTTTTTAAACATGTATGTATGACTAATTGTACATACCACATAAAGAAAAGAAGTGGGATGAGGAGACAGACAACTCATACATGCAATTTTTTTTCTTTCTCTCTGTCGCTATCCAAGTTTTCACGCAGTTACTGGACAAAGTGTTAAACTGTCAGAGCAAATGAGCCAGGTTCAGTTTCATCAGACCTGTGAGAAAGAGAAAGAGAAAGGCAAGAGAACTGAGTGTCCTTCTGCTCTGATGAAGCTGTGACAGACACAGATGGCTGCCTGGTTACATCCCAACTGGCTCACATTGAAGGCGTCCTCTGCATTGGCTCACCTCTGATTTCCACTCTCAGAAAATAAATGTGTTTACCAGAGAACATATGAAGGAAAGTTGGATATACACACTTACGGCTGGCCTAACAAAAGCTCAAACACTTGAACTTTCAAAGAAAAGTGTTCCAAAGCACTTTCTTTGAAATGTTTTCCTCCTGTTCTATTATGCAGAAGAAAAAAAAAAAAGGATTAGAATAACATGAGTAAACGATAACAGAATTTTAATTTCAGGGTGAACGTTCACTTTAAGACGAATCGCTCAGCGTCCCTGTAAGCAAAACAGCTAATTATTAATGAGAGCCCAAACGCTCTGTTAGGAGAACAGATGCAAGTACTGGGGAAGTCTTTCCCATCAATACTTATTAGCCTCTGGCTAATCAAAATCTACCAAGTTCTGTGAAAACACCGGTGTAAAAGCTCTGTTAAAATGGTTGTTCATGTCACTCACCTTCAGTATAACATCCCCAAGGTAGACAGAGCAGTTGGTCACGTCAGCGGCAAGTTTTTTTTCTTTTTTGCACGTCTACATCTGTTATTCCCACAGCTGCTTCTTCCATCATACACATGGAACAGAAGAAACGTACACATAATAAATATGTGATTATTTTGCATATTTTAAAAAGCCTTATTACCACCAGCACGAAGCTTTTAAAGTATCTCATATATTTTTATAAATAAACCATTGCCCTGGTGAGATAATCAATGTCAGACCGTTGACAGATTCCCCCCCAGCTACTTGGGTTTTCGACAAATCTCAAATGATGCTTCCCTGAAGTTCATTAAAATTGCACCAAAACCCCTGTATAAAATAACAATTTAACCATGTCTCCTGCCATTTTGCAATAGCGCCGATGGAAATGTTCATCATTAAAGCTAAATTTCCCTCTGCACTGTACATTTCTGTAGTTGAAGAATACTTCTGCCTTGGCTTTAAATGGCCCACAAATGAGCCCTTGGATTCCTCCAGAGAGGGGCTACTTTTGCAGAGGTTGATCGAGGGTGTGCCCACAAGGCATATAATGTACTTGAGGGTTACTGGGGCTCTAATCACTGGAGAGAGTGATGCTGGAGAAGAGGTGTGTGTAGTCTCAGAGCTGATGAGCTATTCACTGCCTGTGTACTGCAGTGAGGGAACTCTCTGACCTAGTTGGGTATTGCCTTCAGTGCTGTTGCTAATGAGTAGAGATGTCACAGGCTGTTGCCCACATCCCAATTAGCCTTGCTTCTGCTTCAAATCAAGGAAAACTCTGTTTAACAGACAACAGAGCCGCGGTCAAAGATTCCACGAGAGGTTACCGCAGATTAAAGTACTGAGGATATCAGAATTCTGGTGTTTCACAATGGCTGATAACAAGCAGGTAATCACAGCCGTGCTGATTCTCCCAAAACAACGTAATTGTGAGTGTGATATTGCTTTTATGTGAGAGTTCAATCAACAAGAAGACAATAGTGTGTAGTTTACATTCCAGGTTACTTTGTCTGTTTTGAATCCACCAATGAAAATAGTTCCAAACAAAGCTAAGGTAGAATTAAGCATTTCATAATTTCCACATTGTAACATTTGAGGGGCACATTGTAACATGACCATATGACATCTTATCCCATTGCAACCATGCTTGGGACAGCCCTGTCCGCAAGACACAGCTACTGTATAGTTCAAAACAATATGGGAAAACAGATGAAGAATCACATTCAGACAATAAGAATAACACAGAAATACACTCCTCTCCCTCCACACACAGTTCTCACAGAACACGAGACACATGGACGAGCCAAAATGCTTTCAATTTCTTTAAATAATAATGTCTGAACATTAAACATTGACTTTATTTACCTGTTTCTTATGGTTTCTTATTAAAATCCATAAAAGTACCTAGTGTAGATTACATCGCTAATGTCATAGAGTAGCATAGTTTGATAATAGCGGGGCACATTGTAACACAGTGTTACAACGTTCCCCATCTGCACAACTGGGAATTTAAAACTCGTTAGTGTTTAACCGTTTTAAACCATTTAAAAACCTAAAAAAAATGAACTGATAAATAACAGATTGGAGATTAAAATAATAGCAGATTGGTCTAATTTTAAATGAATACTAAAAAACTGATCTGAAAAATGTACTTCAGCCAGAAATTTACTTTTGGTATGGTAAAATAAATCTTCACCAATATCTTCAACAGATTTTTGAATTTTGACACACCTTTTCTCTATATAGTGTTAATATGGCAACTAGTAAATACCGTAATTTGGTTATGCTAGCATGTGTGGAAATATTTAAACCATGTGTGTTACAACTAACCCCCGTGTTAGTTTGTGCTTTGCGCTCCCCTGTTACGCATGTGAACATGCTTGGTATCAAATCTGTTATCAAAATATAACATTTTAATTAAACTCTGCTCAAATAAACAAACTGACTTAAATAAAGATTTGTTGAATGAGATTTAAAAATCAAACCAATTAAAATGATTCAATCTTTCCTTTACTAACACACAATAGTGGTGTTTTGTTTCTGAATGAATCAGTGTTTTTGAACAAACAGGTTGAGTGAATGATTCAATTATTCAATTATTGATTCAAGTATGTTAAAAAATCCACCTGGAACATGCAAACAAAGACAAAAAAAAAGTGAGAGAACTTAAAATGGAGGAAAGCATTGTATATTTTTAGCTAAATGTGTTAGCTAACAAAAAGTAATCAAAAATGCTAATACAAAAAGTAACTTTTTACATTTAATTTAATATATTATTAAGTACAATGCGTTGCTACAGAATTCATCTTTTTGCTAGACCAGATGTTTTCTTTTTTGTTATTGTTTTTGTTATAATGTAGTATTTTTCTTAGTTTTTAGCTGATCTACTGATCAAAGATGATGACTAATTTAAACTGAAATTAATATTTCACGTCTGCATATTTATTTAGTCAAGTAACCATGTATAAAGAGAGATAATGTACAGTCGGCTAGTCATTATGAAACAAACCTCTTTAAGGCTAAAATAAAATGCAAGATTTTTGCCCCAATTTTCCACCGATTAACAGTTTGGATAAGCTGACACTAGCTGCCAAAAGTCAGGGCCAGTTTGCAGATTTGATTTGAACAATTTCATAGAAAATCACACAGTGTATGATGGTTACAGATTCTGTTTTTTAGCTTCAGATTCCATCCAGTCGAATATCAAACATGTTTGATATTTTGAGCCAATTTTAGAACACATATTGTTTTCATTTGTCATGCGTCTCCTAGCCATAAAGTGCATGTTCCTGCACGAGTTTGTTGTGATTGGAACAACTTTAAAGTCTGGTAGCAGTCACATAGTCACATAGACAAGACAAGACCCTGATCAAACTGTTAAGGACTAGGCACACTATACTTTTCATTCCACTGACTACTGATACACATGCGAATGTGTGAGGCACAAAATGCTATTTTAACTGCATTGCAAAGTTCAAGTTTGGTGAACTCTGCCCTGCAAATTTATAACACATCAAGACAGTTGACCAGTTTCAATATGGCAGAATTTTAGCTGAATCTGCAGGATTGGAGCATTGCAGTAAAATGAAAAAAAAAAAAAAAGACGCGGAGAACATAGTTTCATATTATGACTGTTTTACAAATTTCTCATGCACAAAGTTTGACCTTGGCTTTAGTGTTTATTTTGCAACAATGACCAGTTGACCATACATTGTCCCTTACATATGTTTCTCCTAGCATTCCCCAGCTTTCACTATAATGTGCAGTTCTGCAGAGGAAGCACTGCAGTCAGCCTCTTTGTCTCCTTTGTCTCCTGCACTGCACAAGCCTCACTCCTCTCCTAGAGGGACCCAGAGAGAAGAACATTCTGAACAAAAGGTTCTCTCCCACTCATACACACAAACTCAACCAAAAAGCACACAAAAGACCAACAGAGCAAACAGAGCAGCAATATGTACATATCTCCCATGCTGTTTCATGGCTTTTATCAGATATGGCACACCAGAAAGCCGCAAACTACATTATACTTAACACAAAATGAAATCTTGGCCATGTATTGATGTTTTCACGAAGCAATTAATTCTGATTTATCGCGTTACTTGCTCAAGGATCTACAATAATCACCTTGAGAAACTCTAAATTGCCCTGTCTATTTTAAAAGCATTCCACATTCAATACGCCTCTTTAACTACAAATGATTTCGTTCCAGCCACACTGCAGAAACCGAGTTATCGGCAAAACGACTTTATCAACTACAATAACAGGTACGAAGGTATTAAAATGCAAAACTGATCCAAATATGTCAAGGTTCGTAATGCAGGGAGAAAACATCAATAAACAGTAAGTCTCTGCCCTAATATGAGGAATGCGGTGCAGGGCTCTCACATAATGGCCTGCTGCCGCTCCCAGCGTGAATGTAGTTATACATTCAGAGATCCAAGAATATGATCTTTGTTGATAAGCAGGCATTCTCAACCATATTCTGCACTATTTATTTCCACCAAGATTCAGAGGTTAGATTTCATTCACTTATTCTCAATAAAACTTATCTGAGACACAGATAAGAGCGCAATGCAGAAAGAGAGAGAGAGAGATAGAGATAGGCAGCAGAAACCCAGTAGATTTCTTGGCTTTTTCAACTTCAGAGAAAGACAAAAAGATAAAAGGAGGTTGTACAGTTAGCCATTGGAGACCACCACAAAAGCACAAACTCTCTTCCATCTCTGCTTCAGTGATGTATTATGGGGAGATCCTATAGCTTCCTTTGTTCAAGAACAGTGGGCTAGTAAAGAGTTTTGAAATACTATCTATTGTGACATGTTTGTGTTGGTCCAACACAGCAAGCATATGCCATAACTGGAAAAAACGGTCTAATTATATATTTAAAATATTTAAAAGTTAAAATCTTTTAATATGGGTCACATATATAAATATATATTATGTATATGTCATATATATGTATCATACACAATGTCAAGTTTTTTGAAACTATTTTTTTTTTTTCAACTGAAAACTTTAATGCAAAAATAAACTACTTTAGTTAACAATTTCTTCTCCACAACGCATGCGGTACTCTCATGAAGAGAAGAATTTTTTGAATAAAGTTGTTTTTGTTTTCTGCGCACAAAAAGTATTCTCGTAGCTTCATAAAATCAAGGTTGAACCGCTGATATCACACGGACTATTTTTTATATATGTGACCCTGGATCACAAAACCAGTCATAAGGGTAAATTTTTCAAAATTGAGATTTTTACATCATCTGAAAGTTGAATAAATAAGCTTTCCAGTGATTTATGGTTTGTTAGGATAGGACAATATTTGGTTGAGATACAACTATTTGAAAATCTGGAATCTGAGGGTGCAATAAAATCAAAATATTGAGAAAATTTCCTTTAAAGTTGTCCAAAAAAGTTCTTAACAATGTATATTACTAATCAAAACTTAAGTTTTGATATATTTACAGTAGGAATTTTACAAAAAAATCTTCATGGAACATGATCTTAATTTCCTAATGATTTTTGCCATAAAAGAAAAATCTATAATTTTGACCCATACAGTGTATTTTTGGCTATTGCTACAAATATACCCCAGCGACTTAAGACTGGGTTTTGTGGTCCAGGGTCACATATGTCCTTACCTTTTTGAGCCTTGAACGTGGCAGTTGCATTGCTGTCTATGCAGGCTCTCATATTTCATCAAAAATATCTTAATTTGTGTTCCGAAGATGAACGAAGGTGCTTTTAAACATAAAGTTTTGTTTTCACAAAATGCTGTAGAAGAATCATTTTGGGTTGCCTCAAAAAATTTTAGTGAACAGTTCTTAAATGTACCATTTTAAAAGTATTTTCCACAAATATCACAAATTATTAATTCATTACTTTCATTTAGTTTTAACTTGAACTAATCAAAGGCAATCAACAAATCAAAGATTTTTTGTTCAGAAAGGGAAAAAAACCCTGTTCATTATAAAGGTGGATTGTACAAATTGCATTTTTTATGAATTTTTGAATACATTAATAGTGAGGACAAAAAAAAAAGTCACTGTCCATACTTCATGTTTAAAATAATATCTTTGGTATTAATATCTCCACCTAGCAGTGCAATCAGGGCATGTCTTTCTCATGCATGTCATCTGTGCACAAGAAGCAATCAATCGTCAATCATGTGATAAATGGTTTCCCACGATTGCGAGGGCTGTGCAAGTACATTTATGCCGCCTCTGTGCATTGAAAAGTCAGTGTATATTATGTGTGTTCGTTTGTAATGACATCACACAGAGGACTTCTTGCATTAAAGCTCAGCTTTTGCAGTTAATATTCGAAAATTACACTCTCAGCTCACGCTGTAATGCTCCAGGGATGTTTTTCCCTTGTCGCCACCTTCCTCCTCCTCTCTCTCTCTCTTTTTTTCATAAGAAGCATTTTCTCACACTCTGTACTGGGGCTCGCCATCACTTCAAAGGCCCTGATTGTCATTAGCGGAGTCTGCGTTATGAATATTACATCTGTGGTGTGAGGCAGCGCTGTGCCGCATAACCTGCCTCAACAACCGCATCAAATATTTAACTAGGTGACTGCAGGCATTCTTGTGTGTGCGTGTGTGTCTGAAAGAGACAGAGAGAGAGGGTGGCTTTCAATGGAGCGAGGGTGTTTGTGGGGGTCGAGGGTTTAAGTTGTTCATCATTTACATGGGAGTGCTGATCCTGACAGCAGCCGCCACCTCATCACACCACTTAGGGAAATGAAAAGAACGAGACAGAGAGAGATGGTGGCAGAAGGTTAGGGGACAGGGAGAAGGGTGGGCCGAAGGGGTTTCGTTTTAATCAACTTGCTGCATCAAGCTTACTTATGCAAACGGGTCCCTGTGTGAATGAGATGCGGATGATATCCCTGACAGAATGTCAAACAGCGCTGAGATAAACTGATAGTTGAGATGTGAGAGTAGATGTGTATTTCCAATGTAAATGAATGTAACAGCCAGGTTAATCATGCATACATCGGAGAATCGGGCAAATATTTGATCATTTATAGAAGCAAACATAGTACCGCCATGCATACAGACTACTTCTTCTCTCTTGTCTTCAGATATAGAATATCATACACTATCATACAGTTTGGAATAATTAAAGAGATAGCTCACCCAAAAATGAAAATTCTGTCAAAATGACTCACCCTCATGTTGTTCCAAACCCATAAGACCTTTGTTCATTTTGGTAACACAAATTAAGATTTTTATGAAATCCGAGACCTTTCTGACCCTGCATAGACAGCAACACAATTACCACATTGTTAAAATAGTCCATGTGACATACAATGCAAAAGTCAATTGCACTTTCCAGGGCTATATGTAGTTGAGATCAAAAGTTTACATACACCTTGCAGAATCTGCACAGTTTCCAAAATAAGATGACTCTGTTTAAAAGTTTAATTCTTAATACTGTGATCCACAGCTGTGTTTTGTGTAGTTTAGTGATAGTTGTTCATGAGTGGCTTGTTTGTCCTGAGCTGTTAAACTGCCTGCTGTTCTTCAGAAAAAAAATTCTGAAGAATTCAAATTCTGTTTTTTCAGCATTTATGTGTATTTGAACCCTTTCCAACAATGGCTGTATGATTTTGAGATCCATCTTTTCACACTAACGACAGCTGAGGGACTCATATTCAACTATTACTGAAGGTTCAAATCTTTACTGATGCTCCAGAAGGAAACATGATGCATTAAGAGCTGGGGGGTGAAAACTTTTGGAATTTAAAGATCAGGGTAAATTGAACTTATTTTGTTTTGAAACGTGTAAGTATCTTCTGTAGCTTCTGAAAGGTAGTACTAAATGAAAAAACAATATGATATTTAGGTAACATAAGAAAAATGTACACATCTTCACTCTGTTCAAAAGTTTTCACCCCCCGATTAATGCATTGTTTTTTTCTTCTGGAGCATCAGTGAGCGTTTGAACCTTCTGTAATAGTTGCATATGAGTCCCTCAGTTGTCCTCAGTGTAAAAAGATGGATCTCAAAATCATACAGTCATTGTTGAAAAGGGGTAAAAAAACGCAAAAGATGCTGGAAAACAAAAGAATTTGTGGGACCTGAAGGATTTTTGTAGCAGGCAGTTTAACTGCCCA
The DNA here is from genome assembly GCA_012976165.1 of Labeo catla. Taxonomy (NCBI): domain Eukaryota; kingdom Metazoa; phylum Chordata; class Actinopteri; order Cypriniformes; family Cyprinidae; genus Labeo; species Labeo catla. The sequence continues at coordinate 1,812,640 of VONZ01000001.1, forward strand.
CATGGAAAGAACCTATATGAGGATATATGCGCATATATGAAACCTATATGCAGTATATATGCACATATATGATAATATATATGCTGCATATATGCCACATATAGGCAAAATTGAGGTGCATATATGTGCATATACAGGCCATATAGGTCTCCTGTATTGCTTCTTTATATCCACAAAAAAGCCCTATATGTACATACAAGATATGTCTCCTATATAGCTCATGGCAGAATCTGGTCATTTTAGCTCATATCTCACTTTGGCAACTGTCATACATGATGCCTAGCTCATATTTTCTATTATCAAGGCAATAACTAAGAACTAACTAAAAAAAAAAAATGCAAAAAAACTTATGTGCGAACACGTGAAATTTATAAACATATATGTTTTAATATAGGTTTTGATATAGGTTTTTAATATATGTGACATATATAAAATTGGCCATTTTCCTATATTATATGTACATATATGTGCATATCTGTACATATATGTACATGCAATATAGGAAAACGGCCAATTTTATATATGTCACATATATTAAAAACCTATATCAAAACCTATATTTAAACATATATGTTTATATAGGTTATTTCCGTGTGGGTGTCCAGGACAAACAAGGGACTCATTAACAACTAAAACACAGCTGTGGATAATTCAGGTAACAACAATCAAGAATCAAGAATCTAGTGCATGTATACTTTTGAACAGGGTCATTTTTAAAAATTTAAATACTATTTTCTCTTGTGGACTATATGTAACATATTTTATTTGAAATATCTTATTCAGGTCAGTACTAAATAAAAAATAACATGCATTTTGTATGATTCCTCTTACTTTGGTAAAATAATTAACATTTTGCAGATGTATTTAGCATAAATTTACATGTTCATGTTTAAAGCTGTCACCTTATTGATTTTTTATTTCTTTTCGAATATGAAAAATAAGCTACACTTTTTTAAAAAGTAGCTTCACCAGCATTGTATGTAGTACACTGAATAGAATAACAGGAGAATTCACACAAGTGCATGATACATTCCACATGGAATACATTAAAAATCTGTGATGTGCTGCTTTGGCGTTCTAGTTTTAATAAATCGACTTTATAAACTACAAGCATGTTAGCGATAGCTATATTAAAGTCTGCTTTATCTCACACACTCACCCTTCTCCAGAAAAAAACATCAAAAGCAAAGAAATTGGGTCAAACTCTAAAGCAGTAAGGGAGAACGAAAGTGGAGGCGAGGCAAGGGATACAATTGAATTTGTGAATAGCTGGGTACTTTGGTGAATCTTGTTAATTATTTTCAAAGTAATTTATTTGGTTGCCTTTAGAAATTGAATGCAATGAAACAGATGAACAAAATGGCTTTAGCTAAGGTTCTTACATTTTAATATAACCGCGTGACAGCCTCAACTATGCAGATCCTCTACAGTGTCAGGAGTCATTGCTGACTGTTTCCCTGAGGCAGTTAATATGCCAGGTGTTGTTGTAAAACTGGTGAAATCTGTCAGCTAGATGATGCCTAAGCTGCTTCTCTATGCACTCATATTACATTAGCTCTGCGGCTGCTCTCTTAGATCCTTAAACTCAGCATTCTAGGGTTTTCAGCCAGAAAGAAAAAAAAAATTAAATTAACACATGAAGCTGTTTACAATGCTAAGTCAGTTTAACCTAGGAAAGTAACTATTTGATATACTAATGGTTATTTATATTAAATAAAGTCTTTTTTGCTGAATTATTTAAAGGAAGCAAGTCATTATTTTTTTTTTAATCATTTTTTATAAATATTTTATAATTGATTACTTTCCATGATCTCTGACGCTTAGAAACAGGCTTTTTTGTGCCTATGAGAAGCACCCCCTTGGCATGTGAAATGAACAACACTGGGGTCAAATCAGGTCAAATATAGTTGTTAACTGCTCCATCCTTCAATAACAGCCTCTTTATGACAGGTTTTGCAGTTTGTACTGAAATATGCCTTTGCAAACTTTCAAATCAGACTTATAATATGTTTGGAATGGTATACTTCTTATAAATTTAGTCCTGGCAGCTTAAACCATGTATGCTAAAAGAATATTGAACATTATGCATGTTATTTTCCCTTAAATAGAAATAATTTACATGTTTTATAAACATTTTTTAAGCTAAATTAATTTCTACTAATAGTTTGACATGTTTGATGTTCTTATAGTGCACTCTTTCATAGTAATTCTTACAATATCTCAAAATATACAAGGAAATGTGATTTTCAAGATGGTAATGCATCTCATAGAAAAGGGAAATAAATGATTTGGTACTGAAGGGAGCTACTGGAAGTCAAAAAAAGGAGTGAAAGAGAGAGCGAGGCTCCGCCATTTCCATCCGACAGTATACATGAATTATTTCTCTTCAGAAAGTAGAAATAGATTTATTTTAAGGTAAAAGCCAAATAGCTAGGAGCGCTCTAGGCTTCATGTTTTCTTAATGCAGGACTATTTACTGAAGTTGATGTCAGGTAAGCTAAGAAGCTCCCCAGGCCAGTTTCAGCGCATAGGGCTTGTGTCTAATATTAGACCCTGTCTAATAAAGAGAGGAGGTCAGGGCCATAGGTAAACATATAGCTCCCATAATTCCCAGCGAAGAGGACACTGGGAGCAATAAGAGGTGCTATAATGGTAAAAAAAAAGGGGGAAAGACACAGACAACAGAGCTAATAATCTCAGTATTGCAATGAACATGGTGAAAAAGCCCATCCATCTTTAGGTTTGGGGTCAGTGTACTTATGCTGTCAGACAAAGGGTCATTGTGAGAAGGGATGGGTATGTGCTTAGGTAATGTTGCCTTTGTGGCGGCCCTTGGGGCAAATATGTTTCAAGAGTGTGCCTGTGTTTATGTACCTCATTTTTCAATCAGGAAACGAATGTGACACATTCTGGAAAACATAGATGAGCTTTGTCTTTGTAGTGCAGGTAACAAAGAATATCTGAAAGTCTGCTATAAAGAAACAGATTGCCAGAAAACTAATATTTAACATTTTAAATTGACACCTTTTTCATTCCAAATCCATGTGACTTTTTTCTTCTGTCTAATGAAAAAAAAAAATACAAAAGATGCACTGTACTGGTTCTTTTTTTATGGTGACAGAAGCTTTCAGGCTTCAACACAGGACACAAAAGCCCCATAAAAACAAAGATGTTGTATGATTGCAAAGGACTTGGAATAAAGTACTCACTTAGGTCAGACGCACCACTTTTATGCTACTTTTATGTTTTGTGTCCTTTTTGAAGCTTAAAAGCTTTAGTTTCCATTCAGTCGTTTCACTACGACGTTACATATGGGATGTAACGTCTCCGTTCCCTCCTTCAGGGAACGAGGGTTACGTACGTAACCTAGACGTTTCCATTCACTGTTACTGCAGGAAAGCAGCAAGGAAAACAATCTTCAGCATTCCTCCTTTTGTGTTCTGACTTCTAAGGGAGTCACACAGGTTCGGAAGGACAAGAAGAAATTCCATTTTAGGGTGTACTATTCTTTTAAAGACACAAAACTATATAATTTCCCGGTGACCTCGTTCAAAAGTTTACATATGCTTGATTGTTCATGAATCCCTTGTTTGTCCTAAACAGTTAAACTGCCCACTCTTCTTCAGAAAAATCCTTCAGGTCCCACAGATTCTTTGGTATTTCAGCGTTTTTTGTGTATTGAACTCTTTCCAACAATGACTGGATGATTCTGAGATCCATCTTTTCACACTGAGGACAACTGAGGGACTGAGAACTATTACAGAAGGTTCACATGTTGACTGATGCTTCAGAAGGAAATGGTAAAAATCAGGGTAAATTGAACTTATTTTGTCTTCTGGGAAACATGTAAGTATTTTCTGTAGCTTCTGAAGGGCAGTACTAAATGAAAACTTTCTGTTCAAAAATTTTCACCCCCCGGCACTTAATGCATGTTTTTTTCTTCTGGAGCATCAGTGAGCGTTTGAACCTTCTGTAATAGTTGCATATGAGTCCCTCAGTTGTTTTCAGTGAGAAAAGATGGATCTCAAAACCATACAGTCATTGTTGTAAAGGGTTCAAATAAACAAAAATACTAAAAAAACAAATTATTTGTGGGAACTGAAGGATTTTTCTGAAGTACTGTTCTGGACAAACAATGAACTCATGAACAACTATCAGTAAACAAAAAAGCACAACTGTGGATCATTCAGACAACAAGACAGAATTAAGAATCAAGCATAAACCTTTGAACGGGGTTATTTTTATAAACTTATTGATTATTTTCTCTTGTGGACTGAATGCAAACATCTTTTATGTAAAATGTCTTATTCAGGTCAGTTAAATACAGATTCTGTATGTAAAATTTGGACATCAACTGTATATGAGAGCTTGTGAATCCTTTGATTCAGTATCATGTTGACTGGTTGAACTGTGTGCCGTCAAACTTACATAATCGTTTCAACAGTACTTCAGTGAGTCTCTGGCTTAAATAAATGTGACCCACTTAAAAATAATTCAGTCACCAGTGATCATGGCTCACTCCTATAGTGCTAAGCCCCTCTGCCAGGTCTCTATACTCCATTCAATCAACTTCAATTACAGCTTATATAATCCAGGAAATCCACTTAATGGGCTGACGACAAGACTTAACTGAATTTATCCCTTAAATTTAAGGTTTTAGAATTTAGTCCAGACAACTTACACAATGTATTCCCAAAGAACATAACATAACATAACATAACATAACATAACATAATATAATATAATATAATGTAATATAATATAATCACTTTAAAGTTGAAGATAAATGTACAAAATCCCATTCTATAGTCAAACCATTGAGCTTTCAAGACTCTTATTGAGAGCTTTCAATGATCTGATTATTACCGCTTCTCAACACCTGCCACCAAATCCATCATGGGAAACAGAAACGTTGCCTCACACATTGATGTGTTTTGGCTGTATAGGACACACAAGTACCCAGCTTCCACAGATCCTTGAATGATTAGCTTATGTAAATGTCATGGAGAAAATTCACAAAGGACTGAAAGCACACATGTACACACAGAGGGGGCGCACCTGCGTGTCGTGGGTTTTCCACAAATGATTTTTAATTGCTTTACAGGAAGACACCTGCACTGGTTCTTAATGTTGCAAGACATTAAGATCATCATTATCACAGGGAAACATATTAATGGTCCCAAGACAAATAGCCCAGAGAAACTGCTTTGGCCAATTGGTCTTCGTATGTGACACGTTATATTGAAGTACAGGTTCAATTATCTTTGGTAATTGTCTTTTTGAAATTATGACAACTCGTTATTTTAGCAACAGGGCCCAGAAAAAAAAATTGCTCAAGCTCACCAAATTACCAGTTCAGTTGATTACCAGGTATGAACTACTACCTTATTTTGTCTGTTTTTAATATTTTCAGCCTGTACATAACAAGGTCACCAAACACATTTCACCATGCTTGCCAAAAGCGATCATAAAAAGCATCAGACCATAGCACACAGTGAGTGTTTCCATTCACAATCGCTTTTTTAATCACTGCTGGGTTAAAAGAATTTTAGCACTCAGAACTTCCAGTAAGCTGTGACGATACCTCCGGCTTGATTTCTCTGCAATCTCCTGCACCGCTTTACAGTGTAGAAGATTAAGCAGTTGGGTTGGAGGCTGTGCCTGTTGGCTGTTGTACTGAGAGAAATCAATAAGGATCAGTGCTGTTAGCTTATAGGCCAGCTAATCCTTATCTCAACAAGCGCATCCTTCAGCCTGCTTCACCACTAACTCCTAACAATCACTGGTCCAGCCAAATGAATGAGGGAGTGCACGGAAGTAACTGTGGCCTTTAGGCAAGTGAGGCCTGGTATTGATCCAGTACAGTTTCTAGACAACACCACTGGGTATCAAAGAACATAATCCAAACAGCATCTACACAAGTCTTCAGCCCAGATCCACCAATTTCTGGGATGAGGAACTATTTCAACCCCTTGGCATCTTATTAATGTTGTTCAGGGCCTGGAGGACAAGAAACAGAGGTTGCTTGTTTATGTCCGATAGAAAGGAATCATGATCTGGAGTGTAAGTCTTATAATTAAGTCTATATATGTATGCTACTGTTCAAAAGTTTGAGATCAAATAGCTTTTTTTTAAAAGACATCAATATTTTTATTCAGCAACGATGCATTAAATTGATCAAAAGTGTCAGTGAAGACTTTTATGTTGTTAAAATGTTCTTTTTCAAACAGTATTAAAAATATGCTGTTCTACGCTGTTCTATTCATCGAAGAATCTTGAATGGTGTCCACAAAATATTATTACTGTTTTCACCACGCTGAGGAGTTAGGAGCAGAAGATAATTCTGCAAATAACCGCAGTTACAGGTTTCAAACAGAGAAGGCAACAAAGAGGCAAAACCTACAGACTGCAGCTTTAACAATCAAATCAGCATATTAGAATGTTTTCTGAAAGATCACGTTACACTGAAAACCTGAGTACACTTGAGGCCAAAAGTTTACATCCCCCTTTCAGAATAAATGTTATTATTTAGTACTGACCTGAATAAAATATTTCACATAAAAGATGTTTACATATAGTGCACAAGAGAAAATAATAGCTAAATTTATAAAAATTACACGGTTCAAAAGTTTACATCCCCTTGATTCTTAATACTGTGTTCTTACCTGAATGATCCACATCTGTGTTTTTTTGTTAGTGATAGCTGTTCATGAGTCCCTGAACAGTTAAACTACCTGCTGTTCTTCAGAAAAATCCTTCAGGTCCCACAAATTCTTTGGTTTTCCAGCATTTTTGTGTATTTGAACCCTTTCCAACAATCACTGTATGATCTTGAGATTCATCTTTTCACACTGAAGACAACTGAGGGACTCATATGCAACTATTACAGAAGGTTCAAACACTCACTGATGCTTCAGAAGACAACACGATGCATTAAGAGCCAGGGGGCAAAATCTGTGAAGAATCTGTGGGATCTGAAGGATTTTTCTAAGAATCAAGTGTATGTAAACTTTTGAACTGGGTCATTTTTAGAAATTCAACTATTTTCTCTTGTGGACTGTATGTAAACATCTTTTAAGTGAAATATCTTATTCAGGTCACTACTAAATAAACAGTATCATGCATTTTGTATGATTAACATTTTTAATGATTCTAAAAGGGGGATGTAAACTTTTGAACTCAACTGTATTTGTTGCTGAAAATCCAGCTTTGCAATCACAGAAGTAAATTACATTTTAAAATATACTCAAGTAAAAAACTGATATTTTAAATTGTAATAATATTTCACAATCTTACTGTATTTTAATCAAGTAAATGCAGCCTTGGTCTTGGCGAGCATAAAGGACGTCTTTCATATATGAAAAAGTATATATGAACATATGAACAATACAGTAATTTTTCTAAACTTCTGTTTTGTGAAATGTTTTACCTGAAAAGTCTTTTTACAATATTTATTTAAATAAAGGAAATATCACTGAGAGAAAAGCAAACAAAACAGTTAATTTAATGATAAATAATTGAATGATAGTGACATAATATAACCGAAGTGTTCAGTCAGCAACACAATATTATCCTTCAACCCACTCTTAGGATAAATAGAGGTACACATGAAGACACTGAGGAATTGTCCTTTTCTGCTGTCCCTCCACGTCCGCCAGTGTAGTGTAGTAGGATAGAAAATGGTGTCCAGCGGGGTGTGAAATTTGGCTTGCGAAGAGATGAGGTCGAGATAAGGGCCCCAGATCTAGAGCCTTGATGGAAGGTGTGCTTGGAAGAAAAGACTTAATTTAGAGATGGGATACAGGGCTGAGCAAGGGGAAAAGTCGAGCGGAGGAAAACGAAGTCTGATGAACCCAATGTGGCTGGGATTTTTCAAAGCCTGTCCATTCGGTGCTCTAGGTTTGAGCACCTGAAGTAATGCAACCCATTTGTCTCAGCAGGTAAGGACCTGCCATGGCTTGCTCTCAGGCTGTCCACTGACACCTCTATTTGCTATGCAAGGCAGGTCATCGCCGTCCTCCCAAGAGAGTGGGGCAGCGAACAAGACGGAAGATTAAAGAGCCGAGGATATGGGGGAAAACAGCAAGAGGGAGGGACGGGAAATATGAAAGTTCTACGTACCTATTCGTAGCATGTCCACACTATGTATTACCTCGCCGAGATAGATTCTAATGCCACTGAGAGACTGAAGACTTAATCTGCTGTCAATTTGATACAGCAAGGGGACTCTCGCCCTCATTTTTTAACCCCACACCCCGCTGAGCTGCGTAGAGTTAATAGCCTCCCAGCAGCAGGAGCCCAGACAGGGGTGAGGAAAGAACGGGACAGGAGGGGAATGAAGAAAGATGGAAGAAAAGACTCACTAGGTCATTATGCATCCTGTGTAGCTTCCAGGGATCATCTTTGCACACATTTTGACATTGTTTGGTGGAGCCATCGATCAGGGCGGGGAAAGCTGCACCGACGCCACCGAACAGGTGAAGCTGGGAGAAAATACAAGAGACGATGGTGATTGAAGATGATGATCGAGGCCGTACCAGGTCACTTTTAATCAAACTCCAGCCCCATACTGTGTCTCAATGACACTGATGATGATGATGACGATGGTGTTGACGATTATGATGATGTTGATGATGATGCCCACCATTGGGGAAGTCTGTCCCTTTGGGCAGCATGCTGACAATTTGAGAATGCCCGGAAACGGTCAATCAAACCTGACAACTGAGTCTTGCACAGATGGCTTTGCACCATATACCCAGCTCAATCCCCAATGCTCCAAATTAAAACCAGACCCTTTCAGCTCCACTTGATGGGATTGAGAGCATCGAAAACACCCTTGAGGTGATAGAAGCTTGCTCGGTTCACTCACACTCACATACAGCCGGCCAGAGCTGTAACATAACGGCAGCAACGCAATAAAGTCATCGAAAGGCCCCTGAAGTCCTATTCATAATTAAAGTTTTTATTAACAGCTGTCGCGGGTACAGGAAGGCCAACGGGTAGTTGGTTGACCTTTCGGAAAGCGATTTCTTGAGTTATGTGCTGTAATCGCAAGCGGACCACAAATCAACAAAAACCAAGGTTACGTTTCTCACAAACATGTTTGGTTTTGTGCCACGTTGTTAGTTTTAAATGGGCTCTGGAGCTCAACCGGCAAGACTCCTTGTTTGAAATCTGTTGTTCTCACCCCATGATGCCTTGGGAACATGACATGACTGGGGCAATTAATGCTTTATGAATTAGTCATCACCCTTGCAGCGCTATCAATATGAGAGGTTAGCGTCTAACTAGCTTTCTGTCTAGCTTGGCGCACACATGCAGATTTTATTTCAGACATCTGAAATGAATGGTATAGAATAGCTCAATCTACATTTGAGTACCGTAGCCATCCAAAGGAGAGGTGAAGGGGGAGGCTTTGGCTCTGATTTTAAGTGTAATGAAGGTGGTGGTTGAGCATGCAGAGGTAGTGAGATGTTTTAGTGGCTTGTGAAATGCAAGCAGTGGAGCCAGACTGGTAAAGTTTTCTGCTTGGCTGGTTCTCGCGGACTGGATTTAGGAGTACAGAACAAAAGAGCAGTGTGCGCACACAAGAAAACAGCTGGCGCTTAGCACACTTGGCACATATGGTGATACACAGAAACAGGCACGCACATATGCAGACATGTATTTTTATATCCACTGCTTAATATGCAAAGAAAACTCTTTTCTCTTTTAAATCATAATCTAATATCTGTATTATGTATTCAGCATGGTGAATGCAAGCTGAATTACGCATTACACAACCTCATCTTCAATGAACCATAATGAAATGTAATTTAACATTGATAGCCCATTGCATTAAAAATTAAAAACTGGTAGGGTCGCTGACATGGTTTTCATTTGGAAGTATTCATTATTTAAAAATATATAAAAATTCTATTCATACATGCAGTGAATTTGATAATGGGCATGTTTTAATTTCTGAATTAACGTTCATTTTGTTATTATTATTTTTTAATTAAAATGGCAGGGGGAGGCAACTGCACTGATATCATAGTAAAAGAAAACTAATTAAAAGAATACAAATGTTAAGGAAAAACAGCTTATTAAATAGTTCAGCATAATATTATTTTAGAACAACATTTTAGCTAGTTTATTTTTATTTCTTATTTAATTTAGGAATTAATTCATGATAGTTCAAATGTACGCATAAGTAAGAAAGGAGTAAGAAAATGTGTTCAACGTGTTCAAGGTGTAAGGAAAATTCTGTTTTATTTGAGTCATTAAATTTGAACTTTCCTTAAAAACTGTATAAAAGTTTTCAAAAATCATTTAAAATCAACATTATAACAAAAAGATATGAATATTCAATAGCATGTAGTCAGTAAGATTTTTTTTAAAGAAAGTAACAAGTACACATGAAATTGATCAAAAGGGACAGCCAAGATTTTTATAATGTTTCAAATAAATGCTTTAATAATCCTTAAAAATGTTTCCATAATATTAAGCAACTGTTTTCAACATTGATAATAAGAAGAATTAGGTAACATTTTACAATAAAGTGTAATTTTTAACATTACTTAATGTAACTAACATGAATGAACAATACATGATACTATTTATTAATCTTTGTTAATGTTAGTTAATAAAAATACAGTTGTTCATTGTTTGTTCATGTTAGTTTACAGTGCATTAACTAATGTTAACAAACACAACTTGTGATTTTAATAAGGCATTAATACATGCTGAAATTAACATTAACTAAGATTAATAAATGCTGTAAAAGTACTGTTCATTCTTAGTTCATGTCAACTAATGTAGTTAACTAATGTTAGCTACATTAATTGTAAAGCGTTACCAAGAAATGTTATTTGAGCACCAGATCAGAATATTTAAATGATTTCTGAAGGATCATGTGACAGTGAAGACTGGAGTAATTGCTGCTGAAAATTAAACAAATATTTCTTTAAAAGAAAATTTTACAATTTTATGTCTTTCAAGATATGTCTTTCAAAAACATTAAAAATCTTTCTAACCCCAAATTTTTTAACAGTAACACACATTTCTAATTCGGCACTTTGCACTAATTTTTGTTCTTTTCATTATCGTGGACACTAATGACTCTCGTCATTTGTCAATTACCATAATAATTAGGTTAAAAGTTCAATTTCTGTTATTTACTACACTGCAAGGAGCAATTACCCACTACAAGCTACAAGATTCAATTGAAAGGTTTTCTAGCTGCCAAAGCTCTACTGTAGTTTAAAATGAAAACATATGAAGGGAGAAGCCAGACTGGGTCAGTTATTAAGTACAAGCCACCATCTGATGAATTTGTTACTGTGTAGAGTTTCTCTATCCGGCTATCGGTGCCGGATGGGCTAAAACCTATTTAATCCCCTCCTGCCCTTTTCTTACCTATTTCATACTACGGCCTCTATCATCTTAATGAAAATTCTTTATGGCAGAGTGGTGGATGCATCTGGTCGGACAGACTGTAATGAAACCACAAAGGCTTGATATTGGGCCACACACACATACAGATCAAGCATCAGGCAGTGGACTGTAAAACAGAGCTGTGATTGAGTTAAGTCTAACCCAACCTGACACCACTTTTTGCTGCCTATCCTGTGAAATTACAACTAATCGGTGTTGTTGGTAAGGAAGGCCTCCCCTGGGCATTCATTCAGCACACTATGGTCACACATACATTACTAACAAACATGCACATCTTCTCACCCCCATAAACACAGCAGCCCAACTTTTACTGTGTTCTTTGCAATCTCATCACAGCCAATTGCTGTAATCCATCTCAATCTGCAACCTCTGGCCCACTCTGTTGCTCTCTAATGAGGACTGCGGGTCAGGCCTCATCCAGCACCCCATCCCCCGTCTATACCCACACCATGATTCCCCAAACTGACGTGTGCCCCCCATAATAGCAAATTCATGAGGGACGTTCTTGAACGACTTATATCCATATAAGCCAGAAGCAAGCAGCAATTCCATGTCTGGTGGGTGGTTTAGAATAAGGGATTTCCGATTATTAATGGCCGTTTGTGTGAGCCTATAATGAGATGACCTGTAGAGGAATGATGCATCATAATGTGCTCACAAATAGGATCACAGTCCAGAGGTGGCCCTCTCGTTTCCATCGCGACACACGCCAAATATATGATCATGTTCAGGGCTAAACGACTGAAGCCGAATATTTCAGCTGTCAATCATCCATGCTTGATTGACAGTATCAGATGAGACTACCACCTCTCACACTGAGCCATAAATAGTTTGCAGCCATGACCTTCGTTGTGATTCGAATGCTTTAACGGGGTGGGGTTAAAGAGCACAGAAATATCTCTATATCTTATAGGATGCATAGTATGAATGCATTTTTACTGCTCTGGGGGCTGGGACATGTATACAAATGTAGTTTAGGACATGGGCACTCTATTAAACAGAATTTGCTGAAAGATTATGACTGCTCACACAGGAAACGTTCTTGCTAGACACAACAGAATCAAGCCAAACTTAGATTCCATTAATGGTTTTTGCTGTATTATTATTCATTTGTGATGTACCACTGTTGCTAAAGCTACAGCATGAAACATACAGCACAACTGTGTAGTCTGATTCCCAAATGAACAACTCTTGTGATCTGTTTAAGCTTAGTGAATCAAAAACATACAGTGCAACCACCATTGTCCGATTGCTGAACAAATGACTCACAAAACTGGTACTTTACAGTGAATCATAACCATTCTGTGTGAATCAATCAGTAACAAATGACTCTTGTGAAGCAGTTCTTTTTAGATCTTTATACAAGTCAAGCCAAATAATCTTTATACACAGTGGTGCTTGAAAGTTTGTGAACCTTTTAGAATGTTCTATATTTCTGCATAATATGACCCAAAAGATCAATATAGGCTCAATGGAAATATGTGCCTCTATGTACTTTTTTGCAAAACTGAGAAAATGTACCTACTTTGTACCTATATGTACAAATCACTGCGGTTTCCAGTTGAAATGAACACTAGAGGCAGTAAAACTTCGGTTCAACAAAACAGCTCAAATCCGCATAAGGAAGATAAAATAGCACGGATAGCTCAACATGGTGTTTTTATATTACTTTTGCATTTGCATTTGATAACACTATCAGTTAGGTTTAGGGTTGGGTTTGGTGTAGGGGATATTTTCAACACGATAGAGCATTAACCTTTAGTGACACTACCCGGATATTTGAATTCTAAACAGCCGCAATACGTATCTCAAGCGGCGAAATAAAAACGCAGCAATACCTGCCTGTGGCATAATAATAAAAATGTGCCACAGTCACGTATTGAATGTGTCTTTTAGCGCCACTCTCTGGACATTTCATTTTAAAACTGCCATGTAAGGTACGTAATCACAGTGTTGCAGAAATGTATATAGAGGCACGTATTTCCAATGAGCCTGGGTTGCAAAAGATTATCACATTTTAATGCAAATCCTGAAAGTTGACGATCAAACGATTGACAATCAAACGATTGAGACAAAAATATATACTTATACAACAAAGATCACTGCAAATAATATAATATATACAACAAAGATCACTGCAAAGCAAGACATGTAATAGTCCACGAGTTTGCAAAGGACCCCAGGGTAACTTTTAAGCAACTGAAGGTCTTTCTCACATGAGCTAATGTTAATGTTCATGGGTCCATCATCTGAAGAACACTGAACAACCATGGTGTGCATGGCAGAGTTGCTCTCCAAAAAGAACATTGCTGCCCATCTGCAGTTTGCCAAAGATCATATGGACAAACCAGAGGACTATTGGAGAAATGTTCTGTGAATGGACGAAACCAAAATAGAACTTTTGGGTTTAAATGAGAAGCGTTAAGCTTGGAGAAAGAAAAACACTGCATTCCAACATAAGAATCTTATCCCATCCATGAAACATGGTGGTGGTAGTATAATGGTTTGGGCCTCTTTTACTGCATCTGAGCCGGGATGGCTTGACATCATTGATAGAACGATGAACTTTGAATTATACCAGAAATTTCTAAACGAAGCTGTCAGGACGTCTGTCTGAGAACTGAATCTCAAGAGAAAGTGGGTCATGCTGCAATACAACGACCCCAAGCACACAAGTCGTTCTACTGGTTAAAGAAGAACAAAGTTAATGTTTTGGAACGGCCAAATCAAAGTCTGGACCTTAATCCAATTGATATGTTATGGAAGGATCTGAAGCAAGCAGTTCATAGGAGGAAACCCACCAACATCACAGAGTTAAAACAGTTCTGTACTGAGGAATGAGCTAAACTTCCTATAGGCAGGACTGATCAGCAGCTATAAGAAACGTTTAGCTGCAGTTTTTGGTCCAAAAGGGGGTCACACCAGATACTAAAAGCAAAGATTCACATACTTTTGCCACTCACCTATGTGTAACACTGGATCATTGTTTCAATAAATAAGTGAAAGTATATATTTTTGGCCCACTTGTTTGATTGGATTCTCTTTGTCTACTTTTTAGGACTAATATAAATATCTGATGATCTTTTGGGTAATATTTATGCATAAATATAGAAAATTCTAAAGAGTTTACAAACATTTAAGCACCACTATACATAGTGCTTTAAATACAGATCAAAAATCAAAGCAGTTTCACAGGAATATTCAGGAAATAATGAATGATGCAAACTTTATATATGAGACAAATTCAAATTCTGCTGAAAAGCAGCTCTACAAAGACAATAGTCAGTCATTATTCAGTTCATTTTAATAATTGTATGAAGTTAACCCAGATAGCACACGTACGTCTGCAAGATGTCTGTTAAAGATCACTTGATCTAGAAAGCATCTGCTGTGTACAAACATCTGACAGACGTCTGTAAGATGTCAGTTTTACATACAATCTAAATCATAAACATCCTAAAGACATCTAATAGACGTCTATTTGACATCTGATAGGAAACATCCTACCCAGGTAGCACGTATACGTCTGAAAAATGTCTGTTAAAGATCACTTGATCTGGAAAGCATCTGCTGTGTACAAACATCTGACAGACGTCTGTAAGATGTCAGTTTTACATACAATCTAAATCATAAACATCCTAAAGACATCTAATAGACGTCTATTTGACATCTGATAGGAAACATCCTACCCAGGTAGCACGTATACGTCTGAAAAATGTCTGTTAAAGATCACTTGATCTGGAAAGCATCTGCTGTGTACAAACATCTGACAGACGCCTGTAAGATGTCAGTTTTACATACATTCTAAATCACAAACATCTTAAAGACATCTAATAGACGTCTATTTGACATCTAATAGTAAACGTCCTATAGACGTACTGCAGATGCAAACACTGATTTATTGATTGCTTAAATTATCCTATAACTGATATGCCATTTATTTGTCAAAATATTTTAAAAGCATTAGTACTAAAACCTGAAGTGCTAGTGCTAGTACCTGTTCATAGGAGCAGTTGAAGATAGAAGTTAAGGCCCCAGCTATGTGTGTGTGTAAGACCTTACTGACACAAATACATACAATTACTGTGGAACAAAGCAAAGCTACTTAATTATGAAGGATCAAGATTTAACATGCACATGAGCGTGTGCATATGTGACATTGTTGGTAAGTATAATTTATAGCTGGCTGAGTTTTTACAAAATTATTGTTTAACTATGATAGAAAGCCTGCAGAAAATGGCTATACGGCCCTATTAGAAACATGTTCCTACATAACAAACGCCATTCATTACATGGGTAAAAATCACTCAGCGTAAGTGCTGGACTGAGACTAATTAGACCTCCATCAGTCAGTAACTCAATTACCATGTACATGCTTTTGAGAGCAGTACAACAGCAAATGGATCAAAGAGCCAAACAACACTATGACTTAGTGGCAGGTGTATGAGAAAAACATTATGATATAAATGAGCCGATTTTACTGTCAGTTTGTCATAGAAACTGAACCACTTAAAGCATAATTACAAAAGACTCCTGGGCTGCGTGAAATCATTTGAGAAGAGCAGCAAAGAAAGCCTGTTTTAGTTGCTGCTTTCTTGCTCTTCCCTTCACTATCCCTCTCTCTCTCTCTCTCTTTCTCATACACACTTACACACACACTCAGTTTCTAACTGCCTGGCCTAGCACACTGTTGATTTCCCTCGGGCACACCCAGTGTTCCCGCTTTTATTGTTATGGCCTATTAAATTCCATGATGGAGAGGCCAAGTTGGGGATGGCATCTGTTCTGCCGGCCGTCCCAGATGGATACTTGCGCCAAGTTAACCAAAGCAGACGATTTCTGTAGAGCTGAATATATTTGCTGAAAAGGTCAGATCGATTTAAGAATCATTTATTGTCTACTTTAATGTCCTGTTCAAGGCTGTTGGCCTTTTTCCACCCAATATTTTATCTGCGGTTGCGAGGCCCCAGTGAACTGTGGAGAGACGGGTGAAATGTCTCGTTTCAGAGTGGCTCCAGATATCCGAGGGCCTTACATGGAGTCTTGGTAGGAGAGAACTGGAGATTACACAAGATCCGCTGTTGCGTTTGACAGTGCAGATAAAAGCCAGAGAGAGGAAATCAGCACCAACTGAATGTGCTGAAAAGACCTCAGCCATCAGCTTGTCAGCTAATTTGCTCTTTCCTTTTATTCTATCCTTTTCTCTCTCTTTCCATTACATAAGAATTCAGCTACGGTGATGTGAGGTCAGCCTTAAAGGATTTCTTGTTCAAAATTCATGTACTTCCAAACCTGCATGGCATTCTTTTTTGTGTGTGGAGCACAAAATTCTTTAATAATTTAATGAAAGTGAATGAAGCCTGTTGCTGTCAAGCCTTGACAGGACAAAGATGCACCATAAAAAATGATTCATACAACACATGCACTGTATTCCAAGACCTCTGAAGTGTATAACAGTTTTTTGTGGCAAACACATGGAAGGGAAGTCCTTATTCACTGATAATCTACCAATCTAGTGAGCACTGTGAATCAATGTACTGAACTGGAAAATCAGTTCATGTGTGATTTAGACTGGTTTTGAATCATGCGATTCACTGAAAAGATTATGTAATTTCAGTGAATAACAATATAAATAAACCATTACTATTTTGTTTTTTATGTTTTTAAAAGAAGCTTCATCAAATACTCTAACCGTATTTTCTACATTTACACAGCTGTTCAAAAGTTTGGAATTAGTAAGACTTGTAATGTTTTTTTTTTTAAAGAAGTCTCTTATACTCATCAAGGCTGCAAGTATTTGATTAAAAATACAGAAAAAAAGACAGTAATGTAATCTATGTTGGAACAGTTGTGCTGCTTAATAATTTTTTTTGAAACCTGTGATCTTTTTTCAGGATTCTTTGATGAAAAAAAGTTAGATTTAGATTTAGATTTAGATTTTTAGCTCCCTTAACCTACCCCCAAACCTAAACCTACCCATTTTATAGCAAATATGCATTTAAATAATTTTATTAATAAGCGATTTATATTTTTAGCCCCCTTAACCTACCCCCAAACCTAAACCTATCCATTTTATAGCGAATATAAAAGTATATAAAACGTAACTGACCAAAATATGCAGGGAAATTACCATTTTAGTAACAATATAGAATAAAATATATATATATATATATATATATATATATATATTTATAGTCGCTAATCCCACTCCTACCTCTAAACCTAATCATAACATTTTCTGTACAGTAATAAAGAAAAAACATTACAGACAAATAAGTGCAATCGCAATAATTTATTTATTGCAAAAATGTCAACCGCAGTACCAAAAAGCAGTCCAAATGACGATGCGTTGCAGCCGCAGTCCTCTCTGGCGGAATACGGAAGGGTAGTGTGAGGTGCAGGGCAGAATTTCAGTTGTTAATTGTTGAAATATTATCCAGATTATTTTCCCTATCCACTCCGTGAAGGCGCGCGCGCATCATTCAAAACACATCTCACCAGAAACACGGCTTGTCGTAAACTGTGACGAATGCAGGCGAGTTCGGTTCTCCTGCCGTAAAACCTGTAGTTTCTTGACGCGGCACTATTTGAATTAGTAAAATGCACTTCAGTGCGGGTTTATTGCTGTTGCTGCTGTGCTTGCTGCTCGGGATGTTAATAAAGATCACGATTAACAATTTAATAATGCAACTGAAAGTCATTGGTATGACAAATAAAAACAATAATAATGAAATTAAAGCCGCGATTTCAATATTCATAAGGATTCGTTTTTAGGTGTCGTCAATACGTCAGTATTGTGCGTTTAAATGCTGCAAATACGTAAGTATTTGTACGTTTAGATGCTGTAAAAACGTAAGTATTGTACGTTTTAGTGTCTGGAGAAACGTAAGTAAATGTACGTTTTGTAGAACCACATTTTACGTAAAATGCATACGAATTATCATGAGATCACGCTGAATATCACTACAGCTTGAAATAACTGGTTTCTGTTTTAAAGTACCTTAAAATCTAGTAGCGATACTTTTTTTTACGTTTTTTTTTTTTGATGAATAGAAAGTTTAAAAGAACAGCATTTATCTGAAACAGAAATCTTTTGTAACATTATAAATGTTTATACTGTCAATTTTGATATAATGCCAATATAATGCATCCATGATGAATTAAAGAATAATTTCTTTAAAAGACAATTAACATATTTAACATAAGCCAATTTATGGAGCTTTGGAGCTTGAGAGCATTCTGATTACACTGAGGAGAGAAGAGTGGCCAGAATGTTCTATAACAACTAAATCACCTTTGTGTTTCATGGAAGAAAGAAAGTAATTTGGTATTGGAACAACATGAGGGTTAGTAAATAATGGCAAAATTTAAATTTGGGGGTGAGCCATTCATTTTATGAGGTATTGTGTGGTTTGATGGTTGCATCAACAATAATGAAGTCAACAAAAAAAGCAGTAGAATCATTCCAAATAGTCGGCCAGACACATTCCATGACTACCGCACTGCTCTTGTTGCAACATCGGGAACAATGCTACCATTTATCCCCATTCGGTTTCCCTTCTCCTTAGTGTCATTTCCATCTCAATGAGCTTCCGTAATAACGGACCAAATAGTAGAATGGGAATTACAGAGGCAGAGCTTTTGAGGGATTAACCAGCCTGATGACTGACATCGGTAAATGTCAACACAACAGCACAATTTAATATTCAAAATAGTCAAATTAATCAAATTTCTGTATAACAAAAGAGAAATAAGCCCGGAGCATCTGGCTCGACAGATAAAGGAGGAAGCGTATTGCGAGCGCTCTGGTTTTTACACAACATCTCGTTAACCTCCCTGCTGCCGCTCTCATGAATTTCACATGATTAAAGCTGGAGTTTGAATGAAGAGAGTGGCGTTGTTGGGGAGGGGGGTGAGGAGGTGGAGGTCGAGGTGATGGATCAGATCGGACAGTATGAATCCATGCAGGTACAGTGGCACGTGCTGTGAGCAGGTGGAGATTTGTATCTCCATCGAGTTGAAGCACGACAGGCGGCTCATTTTGTCGTTTAATTCCCTGCTTAATTTCCAAAGGATAACCATTCTCCCCTGCTGTATCAAGCGCAGCCTTATCTACAGGCGGGCGGAAAGCACAAAAGGGAACATTTCTGTCTATTCCTGAAATATCCCCAGCACAATTAAGCTTTGACAGATGTATTATTCCAAACACTGACCGTGCTCGGAAGACAAAGGAACCTAAAATTGCTCACAAGCTCCTCTGATGCACAGCTGCCTCAGAGTAATGATGTCACCAGCACCATGGAGAACTCTCTGAGAAATGCCATGGATACAAACGGTCTGTTTATCATTTCAGTAAAGCGCTCCCATATCGATGCACGGGCATTAGCGGACAAATAATTGCTTGTGGCTCGCACGCTCAATCTGATACAGGGCTTGGCGTCTGGACAACCGACATGCAAAACAAACAGGAGAGTACCTGTCTCTAAGGCCAGCTGACTGTAATGCAATATTCACGGAGAGGACGCCAGCGAACGGGTCAAATCCATCAATTTAGCAGCCCTGGGAATCACTGCTGGTTTAATGGGCCCACCCAATGTCAAAAGGAACACATTAGCATGGTTGGTGTTACATAAACTCCCTTAATGGATTATGAAATATCAGACTGGAGAGAAGTGAAATGCTTGTGAAAGCCTGGACCGTAAGATGCACTTGGCCCTATGGGAATGTCTAGGTATACACGAGTGTAATCCGAAAAGGCCCTCGAAGCTTGTGCGCCAAATGTAAGCCTGAGAGCAAGGCAAACAGTGGCAGATGGTTTTCCAAAAACAAAGAAATGCTTTGAGGGACCACACTAAATGTCTGACACAAGGGATCTTATATTTTTCCTTGTTTGGTGATGTATTTGATTGATGTAAATGTGCAAACCTTACTCAAGAGGATAAGGGGGTGAAAAGCAAAGTGGCTGAGATTGAAGGAACATGGTGTTGAAAGAACACAAGAACCATTTGTCAGATCTAAGAAAAACATCTATGTGTATTCTGGAAAAGCTGTGTGCTTTTATACCCAACAACATTATCATGAAAGGACCTAGAACTGGATGTTCTGTCATGGATGATGGCCATGTGTAGTCAAACGAGCAGTCATAAACACAGGCGGTTATTAGTGCTCAGTGCACATTATTAAAACCAGTTAAAATCAACATTTCATGTTGCGTGCTGAGTGGCACGAATGCCCAGTATAAAGGTCTGCGAGAAATATGAACTATGTGCATAATAAACTTCATTAGAAAAATATGATATGACTTGTACAGAACTCAAATCACAAAGCTTAATATAGCATATAGTGAAACGAACATCATGTATCTTGGCAACATGAGCATAACCATTGCAATTTTCAAAGTATTTTGTGATTTACAAACGGCTAAATGAACAGAAATGAACTGCCTTAGATAAAATCTCTTTCTCAAGCAATGGAACTGAACATTTCTCCTAATGATCTGTGTCCATTTGGAGGCAGCCAACGTCCATGTAGGGTTACACAAACACTGTTTCCCCGAGTCTGTCTGAACAAACAGAACATCAACAGCCACCCTGTGTCTGAATATGCTTCTCTACTATATAGCAGAGCACAATACGATGGAAGCCAGTTTCCGCCACTGAATAAAAAATAACAAAAGGTATTTGCAACATTTTATCTCATAATTCTGACTTTTTTTTTTTTTTCTAAAAATTATGTGATACAAACGTGCAATTCTGACTTTTTTTTAATTATGATTATGTCAAATGATTATGTTTATGTCAAAAGTTATGTATATGTCAATGCAGATAGCAAAGAAAAAACTAGTTTAATCGTAATGGAACTTAATGTACTGTAACATGGACATGGAAAGTCTAAACTTGCCATGTCCATGTTACAGTACATTAATTTCCATGTTGCCAGATATTGCTAGAAAAACAACACACCTGTTGTGGTAAAACAGGTGACCCTAGTGTTCATCCTTAGGGATAATAGGGAAGCATCCCTAAGATGTTATATGACTTTGAACTACAACATAAAATTAAGATATCAAGACATCAATAAATGTGTCCCACTCAAACTTAAAGGGGACACTGGATGCAAAAATCACTGTTACACAGTGTTTGCATATAAAAACCTAAACTGTCTCAATTATGAAGCTGTTTTGATTTTCTGAGCAGTGTGATGTCATATTTTTCAGGCTCCGCCCATGACCAGTGTCTCGTAAGCAATGCAGGTGCTTTGTTGGATGTAAAAGTAAACATAAAAGTCTTCGTTTTCTCCCGACATCAGAGCCACTGAGGACGCAGTGAATTAGTTTTGGTTTTAATGGTAATGTGACACCAAAAACACAAAAAAACAGAAGTGAGGGGTGGAGTGAGCAGTTGCTCATTATCATTTAAAGAGACATGCACTGAAATGGGTCGCTATGAACAGAGCTGTTTTTGACATGGTAAAAAGGGTGTTGTTTTACATGACCATTGAGGAATTTAACCAAAGTATGTTATAGACATTTAATGGAAACCCTAAAGAATCATACCAACTTGTGGAAAATGGGCATCCAATGTCTCCTTCAACTGGTTAAGGACATGGATTCGACTTCTATTTATTCGGACCCAAATCTATTTATTGGATTACAGTACCTACAATAGCTACGGTAGCTAGCACTTTACTTCAATACTGTGCCCCCCACCTACGTATGCAAAAAAAGGCAGTATGTAAAATGAGTTGGACATTTAACTTGACTTTATTCATGAAACAGGAGGCAAACAGTACCCAAAAGTCTTACTACATGGGCTGAGATTCTTGATTGTGGAACCAGTGGAATCTATTGTGGTAAAGCAGATATAACCTAAAAAAAAATCAAAATAAAAAATGGACAATGGCAATATGAACATGATTTAGTAAATGAAAAATTTTTACTGCACACCTGCATACTTCATCAAATTCAGCTTTGAAATTGCTTTCATATACTCCAGTCTAAAAACCCATCTAACATAAGCCCCCAAACAATAGCTCAGGCTGCCATCCCTGCCGCAGGAGCTGGGAAAACACTGCAGGCACCAACATCAAAGTCTGGCACACGGACAAATCGAGCCCTGGCGCTGCTGCTTATTAGAGAAGTACATGAGCAATTATAAGTGAGTATTCAGTCAAAAAGTCATGGAGCTCTACTTGTGGATTAGGATATTATTCAATTTTAGGGAAATTCCAGATGGGTTATAATATTCTCCAAATGATAGAATAAGTGACTTGTCAAATAGTCTAGCTGTACCGAACAGTTTTGCAATTAAGTGAGAGCACAGTTATATAAACTCTGCAGTACAGTCCCTGTAACTGATGCACCACTGCAGTGGAAGAGAATTTAACTGAGAAAGAAAAGGAAGAGTGAGTTGGACATAACTAGTATAACTAGTATTTGTTTGGCTTTAGAGCTCACCCCGCCCCTCTCTTCTCTCTGTGGAAAGACGGTCTTGTTTACATTAGCCGCATTTAGCCGCGTTTAGCCGCTAAACTTCCTAACTACCACGCTATAAGGAAAGGCGATCGCAAAGATTCATAAAAAAACGCTTATACTCACTTCTGCTGTAAGTGAAGCTAGATCATGAATGATTCCCGCAAACATAGACGGATATATGTAGATCGTGAGGCGCATTACATTCACAAACAAACGTAATCTACTGCATCTTCAGCGGCTCAGATGTCGGGAGTAAATGACGACCACTATGTTCATTATTACATCCAGCAACACAACACCTCAATCAGAGATATTCTTGTCTAACTTACATCCCTGCTCTGGCATCAAAACATGGAAAGTTACTGGACTGTGACAGCTGGTCTAAGGTAAGAGCTCATGTTAATCAACTATCGTGGGAGCGGCCTCTGTCGGTGTGACGCCACAACGACAGGCATCTGAGAACGGCTCGATTTGAAAAAGGGGATATTATTTTTACAGATTAATTAAAAACCACTGCATGGATTTTTATCATTATAGGGTAGATTCGTACATACATTGCCAACACACATTAATGTTCAAACAACATGAAAAAGTGAACTTAGCATCCGATGACCCCTTTAAGACTTGTATGGCTTAGTATAATGAAAACAATGTCTCTTACTGAAATATATGGTTGAAAACCCATGAAAGATCTACGTTATTAAAAAAATCCACATTGCTTTATGCAAATTATGGACTATGGGGGGTGCCATTATTTTGTTTTGTTTACCACAACACAACTCAGAATACACAACTCGGAAAATAAAATACAAATACGAAGACCGCAGCTACTGAAAGAGCTTATAGGTGGCGATGGAAGTAAGTGTATGCTTAAAGGGTTACTCCACCCCAAAATGAAAATTTTGTCATTAATCACTTACCCCCATGTCGTTCCCGTAAACCCGTAAAAGCTTCGGTTGTCTTCGGAACACAATTTAAGATATTTTGGATGAAAAATATCTGTCCCATTGACTGCCAGGTAAATACCGCTGTAAAGACCCAAAAAAGTATAAAAGGCATCGTCGTAATAATTCATATGCCATCAGTGGTTCAATCTGAATTTTTGTATGCAAAGAAAATAAAAATAATGACTTTATTCAACAATTCGTCTCATCTGCATCAGCGTAGCGCCATTTTGGATAGTATCCCCTGTACGCAAACAGCGTACCCTGTTCTCTGTCATCTGCGTCGCGCGAATACATTTTCTCCGTTTATCTACGCTTTGATTCGAATAATGAAAACAGTGTATCCGTGTGACGCAGCTGACAGAGAACAGCGTACACTGTTCGTGTACAGGGGATACTATCCAAAATGGCGCTATGGGATAGCGCTGTGATGTGGAGGAGACGAATTGTTGAATAAAGTCGTTATTTTTGTCGTTATTTATGACAGATGAACTATTCCGACGACATCTTTCATACATGGTATTTATCTGGCAGTCAATGGGACAGATATTTTTCATCAAAAATATCTTAAATTGTGTTCCGAAGATGAACAAAGCTTTTACGGGTTTGGAACGACATGGGGGTTTAATGATTAATGACTAAATTTTCATTTTGGGGAGAAACCCTTTAAAACAACATAGTAATATTGTTTTTTTCCCCACAAGGAGTCTAAATGGCTCAGACATTGAGTGAAATCCTTGCTCAGAAACTCCTTCAGTGGCTGTGGCATCATGACAAGTGTCTGCATGTTTACATCTTGTCAGGATGGCATCTAGCATTTCTTGTCTCTGCCATTTGTAAGCTCTTTTAGTAGCTGTCGTCGACTAAAAGCCTCAAAGGCATCAGGGCTAAAGTGGAAAGAACAAAGACGTGGGTCTTTAGGAAGTTTTATTCGTCCACAGGAAACCTCCCATTCTTTTCTCCTCGTCTTATCACTAGGAAAGCAGTGAAGTCTTACATTGCTTCTCTTGTTACCCTTCGACTGAAAATTACAACCAAAAGCTGCACAATGTGACATCGTATCAGTATTTTATCGTCCGAGTTGTGTATTCTGAGTTGTGTTGCACCAGTGGCTTACCGAGTTTAACCATTTCACATCATCAACATAATGGCTCTAAAAATATCTCATAAACTCCAAAAAGCCCTGTCCACAGTTACATAACATGCAGATATTACCATTCATTAGGGCTTTAAAGTTAAAGGCCAGCCATGCATGTAGTGAGCAAGCTTATGACACACTACAACGACCTGTCTAAAAAAAGGCCTTTATATATATACTCTATCCAGCACAGTAACACTCATAATGCACTTAAGCCTCAAAGGACAAAGTTCAAGAGCAGAAAACTTGCAGCGTTGCAATCTCTTGAGCATTAAAGTCTGCTCCACTTGCTACAAGAAGCTTTAGAAAACTGACTTCGGGATGTGCGTAACAGCCATCTTTGTGTGCATATACATCAGACAGTCAGTGTAAGGCTAATGAGTCTCACATTAGCATATTACCATCGGATTGTATAGGGAAAACTCTGGCAGCAGGCCATAAAAACAAAACAAAAGCAACAGCACACGTCTGAATTCCACTGTGGCTTGCTCATAGTGTATTGCAGTGTGAACACAATTTATCTGTAGTGTAATCAAATTAAAAAAGGGCGAGAGAATTGAAGCCATGTGTCTGTCAGACCTTTTTCATGTAGCAGGTGACAATGATGGTTAGTATTGGTGAAAAAGGTTAATTGAACTATAATTCACTGCCATGGATTGTATCAGCTGGGAGATTTAAGAGAACAGAAAGAGAACAGGGGAAATGCAGGTGTTGCCGGGGTTAAGGCAGATGATGAATGTGCAGTCTCAGGTTAATTCACAAGCAAGGTGCGAGTGAGAGATTGGCTATCATGAACGTCTTTTACAGTAGCCAAAGGAAGAAAGTATGAGGTTAGTAACTATCTAACCAAATTAGTGGTTTGCTTCCAGTTTATGACTGCTCATTTGACTCTGTTACATAGTGAATTTGTCATCTCCTCCAAAAGGTTACATCATCCTGAATTTCATGTGAACCAAACCAAAAGCCATGCAGGCTCCTCGTGAATCATTCAGAATTGTAGGGACTAAGGCTGCTACTGTAAGTCATACATAAGTTTACAGAAGTTGTAACGAGTCCACAAGTGCATTAATGCATTAAGACGATCAAAATAACCTGGTTGGATTTCATGATTTTCTTTGAAAGATATTCTGCTTTTATCTTTATTTTCAGTGTAATTAAACTATTTAAGATTTAAATGATTCAGTGATGAAAATCTGTTTGCTTCCCATTTACACATATCAACTACTGTTCAAAAGACTTATAATTGTACGTTTTTTATTTTAGTTTTTTATTTATTTAGTTTTGAAAGAAGTGTATTATGCTCACAATTATGGAAGCCTGTTTCTGCCACTGAATTAAAAATAAAATAAATGATTAAAGAAAGAAAAATAAAGGTTATAGCGATTTTTTTTTATCTCACAATTCTGACCTTTTTTCTCAGAACTGTCATATAAACTCGCAACTGCAAATTATACAGCCAGAACTGCATGATATAATCTCAGAATTGCGGGAATTAAAGTCAGAATTGCGAGATAAAAACATGATATATCGCAATTCTGACTTTTCTCTCAGAATTGCGTGGTATAAACTCGCAATTCCAAGTTATAAAGTCAGAATTGTGAGGTATACTGTAAACTTGCAATTCTGAGAAGTAAACTCGCAACTGTTACTTTTTTCTCAGAATATCAGAATTGTGAGATATAAACTCACAATGGAGAGTTATAAGGTCCAGTTTTGAGAGGGAAAAAAAGACTGATGCTCTCAGAATTGCTCATTACTGAAAGTTTATATCTCACAATTCTGATTTAATAACTCGCAATTGCAAGATAAAGGCTAAAATCCCAATTCTGAGAAATAAAGTCGCAAGTCTATTTCTGTAAATGAAGAGTTTGTCTCACAATTCTGACTTTATAAGTCACAATTGCAAGTATGTATATCTCACAATTCTGAGAAAAAGTCAGACTTGTGAGATACACTACCAGTCAAAAGTTTTTGAACAGTAAGATTTGTAATGTTTTTTTAAGAAGTCACTTCTGCTCACCAAGCTTGCATTTATTTGATCCAAAGTACAGCAAAAACAGTCAAATTTTTAAATATTTGTACTATTTAAAATAACTGTTTTCTATTTGAATATCTTTTAAAATGTAATTTATTCCTGTGATTTCAAAGCTGAATTTTTAGCATCATTACTACCATCACACGATCCTTCAGAAATCATTCTAATATTCTGATTTGCTGCTAGTGTAAAAAGTCTTAATTATATTAGGGCTTCCATACACAATGGCTGTATTTATTTAATAAAAAATTCAGTAAAAAAAAAAACAAACAAAAAACAGTATTGTGATATATAATTACAATTAAAAACGAATGTTTTCTGTTTTAATACCTTTTATTCTTGTATATATAAAGCAGAATTTTCAGTAGCCATTACACCCAGCTGTCACCATTCTAGTCTTTAGTATCACATAATCCTTCAGAAATCATGAATTTATTGTTCATCATTTAACTTTGACTTTTGCAGCTCTCACACAAAAGACAAAACAAGATGATTATGTTGTTTTTATGATTATTGATTATTATTTAAATATTTAAAAAAGGGCAAATCACTGTAGTAAATGCATTTACAAAAACAAAATTGCCTTTCTGAACTCAAAATATTTAATTGACACTAACATAGTGAGTCCTCCCTATACAAACACTATTGTATAACGAATATGTCAAAAAACATCAAAAGAACATTGTGTCATACTTGGGCAGACAGATGAATACTGTAGCTCGACTAAACAAACACCTCTTTTCTTGACCCCTGAAACAGTGTTTTCCCACACCACACCGCCATTACACACCCAAACAGAACTACATGTCCTATTATTTTTGCCCTTGTACGCCATGTTGGCTCGTAATGCCATTACATCACACAAAGCCTCGGATTCAGTTGCTTACTTCTGCAGTGAGTTGTCTCAAACTAATGATAAAAGGTGAAAGTGCAGTGAGAAGAGCTTTGAATCTGCTGATGCTGTAAAGTGAAAACGACTGCCGGTTAGAAACAGACAAATGAAAGACAGCAATGCAGGAGAGAGGTCAAGGACAAGTGCGTGCTGGTCAATGCTACCCATAGACTACCTCATTATTCAGTATTCTGTACTGCTTGAGACAGTTGTTACCAGTTGTTGTCTAAGCCCAGAAATGCTCACGTAACATTTCTCATCCCCATTTCCAACACCATCAGCATCCGTCACTCACTTTAATTGGTTAGGGGGGAAGCAATAATTGCAGCAATTAAAGGGCAAACACTTTGTGCTTAGGTTATGCTTGAATCTCTATATTTGATATTTGCTGTGTAATTGTTTTGGCCAATAGGAAATTATTAGGTGATAACTAGAACTGTGAGAGACAAGTCAATACTGTTCAATCACCTAGTTGCATTATTATTGTTCAAACCCTACTTTCCTGGTAGTAGTTCCCAAACTTTTAGATGTTAGGATTCTACTAAAGAGGATATTTTGCATTGGATAATACAAAACAGTACAACTCTGGTGTGAATTTTAATTCATCACTGTGACTCAGACCTTCATTCATCAGAAAGAATTATTCAGTTAACATTTCTTCAGATTACTGTATATTTACACCAGTATGTGGTGACTTTGTGTTTGTGTTAAAAATGAGTTCTTGAATCAATTAATTAAAAAGCACAGAATTGCTCACAAATGAATCACCACTAGTGTAGTCTAATTCACAAACAGGTTGCAGGGTCAGAAATCTCTCAGATTTAAAAAAAAATATCTTAATTTGTTCATCAAAGATGAATGAAGGTCTCACGGGTTTGAAACAACGTGAGGCTGAGTAATTAATGGCAGAATTTTCATTTTTTGTGTGAGGCAACCCATTTAACCAACAAACGTAACTGCATTTGAGAACTTTTATTTCAAAATTCATGGCATAAACACAACCAAGGCCACAAAAAAAAAAAAAAAGAACATAGCAGTTGTACATGAAAAAAGTCCAAAGGTTTAGATAGTTTTGTCAACAGAGAAAGTATCTGTACTTTCGTCAGTGTTCAGCAATTTGATATCTTCCATTTAATTTTGAGGTCTCATATCGTCACCTAACTGTAATTCTATGATTCAGTGCTGTATCATATGGATTCAAATCCATATGAGGTTCAC
This sequence comes from Labeo catla, assembly GCA_012976165.1. Classification (NCBI taxonomy): domain Eukaryota; kingdom Metazoa; phylum Chordata; class Actinopteri; order Cypriniformes; family Cyprinidae; genus Labeo; species Labeo catla. The sequence continues at coordinate 1,841,776 of VONZ01000001.1, forward strand.
AGAATTCTCACACCATTTTCTAGAAGCGCACAGTTCTACATTCCAGTGACATTCTAATCACTGTAACCTGAATATCCTTTTCAGAGTGAGAAATAGCCTTCTTCATCATCATCAGGGTGCAACGTGGATCTTGTCCTTGGGGAGGAATACAGTATTCGCTTACATCCAAACCTGTTCACCTTCATATCTGCCACAGTTCCTCCTCTAGGCTATTCCGACACAGCCGGGGAGAAAATTGAGTTGTAACTCATCCTCTGCTCAGAGCGCGAGAACAGGTTTGTCAAACCAGTTAGACTGATTATAGAGTTTCTTTCCAAGATTGGGTTTGTGGGTCGGTTCACTCACAGTGCATCTGGACCTCTGACCTCAAGACAAGATATGTAATGAAACTGAAAGATTGACTTAAAAGCACAGAGAGGTGAACAGGGTATTACCTTGCATGTGGGAACATTCAGATAAGGACAAGAATTACCATCTGAAATACAGCAGTTGTTTACTTTTTTGCCATATGTGACCCTGGACCAAAAAAAACAGTGTTAAACCATTTACACAGGTAAATTTGTAGCAATAGCCAAAAATACAACGTATGGGTAAATATTATAAATTTTTCTTTTATGCCAAAATCATTGTACATTTCCTACTGTAAATATATCAAAACTTAATTTTTTATTAGTAACATACATTGCTAAAAACTTCATTTGGCCAAATTTAAAGGCGATTTTCTAAATATTTTGATTTTTTTTTTTTTTGGCACCCTCACATTCCAGATTTTCAAATAGTTGTATCTCGGCCAAATATTGTCATATCCTGACAAACCATACAATGAAAAGCTTATTTATTCAGCTTTTAGGTGATGTATAAATCTCAATTTCAAAAAATTGACCCTTATGACTGGTTTTGTGGTCCAGGGTCACATATATTAAAGAAGATATTATGGCTAGAAATACAGCATTTGGGTTCATATATGTTAGATATTGGGGAAAAAAAAAAAACAGATAAATTTTTATGTAACTAGACTGATATACATTTACATTTCATAATATAAATTTATCTTGAAAAACTCTGAACCAGAGTTCGGCAGTTTTTTTACACAAGTATGAAAAAGCGATCATTAAAAAGAATCTTCAACATCAAACATACAGCAGTCAGTGTAGTTCAATTCCAACAAATGACTCTTTCATTCATTTAGTAAATCAAAAACAGTGGAATATGAGTCCCAAATGACTGTATGACTCACTAAAAGGAACCAGCTCATAAAAAATCCAATGTGACCAGTATAAATGAATTGATTACCTAACAAATGACTCATATGAGTTAGTTCTTTTTAGTGAATCAAATACATAATGTTGCTATTAGGCTGAATTTATGCTGCCTCACAAAAGAAGTTATTATGAGATTTTTTTTTTATATATTAGTAAAGTGTGATAATTTGGGGAAAGTACTATAGTGCAAGTACTATATAAAAATCCTTATTGTAAAACCTTATTGGAACCATTCATTCCTCATCATCCAGCCATAATTTTAATTAATTAATTAATTAATTAAATAAGTAAATAATAAAAAAAAATAAGCTTCCATTTGGTAACATAAGTAAACTACAGTTTACAAGTTACCATGAACTAACAAAGAAAAATTCTTCTATTTTTATTAATCTTAGTTATTGTTACAACATCAGTATTTCAACATCTACTAATACATTATTAAAATAAAAAAAAAAATCTGTTAATAATATTTAATAGACCTAAGCTAACATGAACTATCAGTTCATACTTTTAGATAACATTAACAAAGATAAATGCTGTAAATAAATGGGTAACACTTTACAATAAGTTCATAAGTTAACATTAGTTAACATGAACTAAGAATGAACAATGCTTACAGCTTTTAATCTTAGTTGATGTCCATTTCAGCATTTACTAATGCATTATTAAAATCATTGTTGATAACACAATTAATAGTTAATGCACTGTGAACTAACACGAACTAACAATGAATTACTGTATTTTTATTAACTAACATTAACAAAGATTAATAAATAGTGTAATAAATGTATTGTTCATTGTTCATTCATGTTAGTTAATACATTAACTAATGTTAACAAATGACACCTTACTGTAAAGTGTTACCAAAATATCTTATGATGAAAAAAGTCAATGCTGCCACCAACCTTTATGAAAATTAACCATGCTTTTTACTACAAATAAACCAAAAAACATGGTTACTATATTTAAACCACTGCAACCACAAATTAACCATGGTCTTGCTACACTAATCATAGTTTAACCATGGTATTTGTAGTAAAACTATAGTTATACAAATGGTAATCAATGTGCCAAAAAATACATGGGTACTACACTTGGTAACACTTTATTTTAAGGTGTCCTTGTTACACGTTACATTATAATATACTATTATAATAACACTTAATTAAGCATAATTACATGCAAGTAACTCTAAACCAAGGACACCTCAAAATAAAGTGTAACCCTACGCTTCTACTATCATAAAACCATGGTTAATTTTATAATATAGGGATATAAGTATATAAGGAATAAACTTTCCAAATGTTATGTGATCTACTAACATAACGTGTTGCAATTTTAAAGTTCCACAGCCGTTTACTGACTCCAACATTTCCACAGCTATAGACACAGAACATAAAAATCTTCAGTGAAGCATATATTCCCCAGTTGAAGCTCACACCAATAAAGTACTTACTTTGTAATTATGTGAATTACAATTAAAGATATAATTACAAGACCAAACCGAAGCTGCAAATGTGTCCTCTTAAGTGGAGACTAGGGTAGTAGAATGAAGAGATCAAGGAAAAAGGAGGGCAAAAGGCCCACCTTGGGGACACCAAGAGCATTAACCAAATCTCCTAAGTGCAAGCTATGAGGGGCTGAAGGGATGTGCAATCAATTCCACCGCAGTCGCCCCCCGGCAAGCTGTTAAGGAGACATGTGGATTGATCTAGCCGTGACTGAGGCGGCCGCCTGCAAGAGGCCCAGAGGTACACTGTGTCATCTGTTTATGTGGCCTTGCAAGTCATAAGAGTCAAGTTCCCATTCAAATGCCCCCCAAATTAAACAATTGCTCCTCTTAACCTTTGTAGTTGTATGCAGCATGCATCAGGGTTTATGTACATTGCATATCCCTGAGGCCTACTCCAATGTGTTCCTCACAAGAAGATCAAGCCCATTTAACCTAGCAAGGTCTGTCGTAGTTCAATGGAAAGCGCTTTTCAATGGGGCTGAAGAGAAAGGCAGCCTCTGGAGAAATCAAATCTGCATGAACGCAAGGCTCTGCCACTTTGTGTGTCTGAAAACATAAAGGGCAAATGGGACAGACCAGTCCTGATTTGTTGAGAGACTATAAAGGGTCATCTGCGAATCAATACTATCTTTTTCCATTAACATCCTGAGCGTTCTGTCTCCCGTCGCTTTCTCGCTCATTACAAGCTATTGGCTTGTCAAGGAGGCTTTGGTACTGTAGTTCGTTATGGCCCTTGAGGACACAAGAATCATGTTCATGCAAAGGACGCACGTCTTCTGCCTGTGTTCATCAGAGCAAACAATTCAGGAAATACAAAACATCCTGTTCCTTAATTACCCTTTTTGATTTATTCAGTCTCTCTCCAGTGAAAGCCTTCCCATGCATCTTTAAAACACTCTTTGTCCTCACAAAGGCTGACAAGGGAAAGAATTATAGTGACTACGTTCACCTCAGGTCACTAAATGGTGGCTGGTATGACGGCAAATTATGACCCTTTTAGGCTTCGTCAGGCAGATCCACACACTCAAGGTCAAGGCTAATTTGCTATGGAGGTAATTTTAAATATTCATTGTTGACCCCAGGAGTTTTCCTATGAACCCCCGCTCTCTTGCGGTGATCGGTTCTCTTGTTCCCCCTCTCCCTGAATGAACTAAATGACATCCAATAGTATCTGGCTTGGGGCGTGAATGAAAGACACCCATTGGGGTACACGTTTAATAAAGCGGTGTGTAAAAAGACTTAGGATCATTTAGGAATACGGAAATCGAGTCCACTTAGGAGTTTAGTCAACATAAAAGGATTTACATGCTTCGTCTTCCATAAGCAATTTGCATTTAAATTTAGTGTGGTTTCAATACCAATTAAGATTTGGCCCAAGGAGACCTTTTTATTTTATTTTATTGATGCGTATAACAGTGAGCAGTGGTTTTACTGTGCGTTTAAGCACCTGGAGTCATGTTCCAGGCCTGCCTGTCTTTTAAGCAAGACATGTAAGCTTTATTAGAAGGTTTCAGGGTAGCGAACGCCTCTTTAAATGGCACTAAATGGCAATAAACCTCAGTAGACCTTAACAGAGCTTATATAAAGGCCACATTTTGGCCCTTTTCGGGAGAAGCTTGAGTTATATATTGAGCGTACAATGTACGAGACATACTGTAGAAGCCATTGTGTGTATCAATAAAAGATGTTTGTGTACTTAGCAAGTTGTATTATTCAGCATGGTGAAATACGTGGAATTCCAAATGTTGAATAATGGATGTAAACACACAAAGGAACAAGAAACTACACCATTTGAAATGCATCATATAATTCACTTTAAAGGAAAAGTTCACCCAAAAATAAAAATTCGGTCATTAATTACTCACCCTTGTGTTGTTATGAACCTGTAAGACCTTCGTTCATCTGCAGAACACAAGTTAAGAATTTTTTGATGAAATCCAAGAGCTTTTTGACCCTGCATAGACAGCAACACAACCGACACGTTCAAGGCCCAGGAAGGTAGCAAGGACTTTGTTAAAACAGGCCAGTGGTTAAACCTTAAAGTTATGAAGCTACAGGAATACTTTTAGTGAGCAAAGAAAACAAAAATAATGACTTTATTCAACTATTTCTTTTCATGCATGTTCACAACGACGCAATAGCAACCTCAAGGTAAATAAAGGAAGATGTCAACAGGTCATGGTATGATATTAAAATAAAATGGTAAAAAATATGGCAGGGGGTGGAATATAAACCCCAGCACAATGTCATGGAACGGTAAGGCAGCGCATCGGGATATTCTGCTCCCTTGATGTGACTTGTCGCTTACTGAATGATAAAGAGGTCACTGCACTAACAAAGCCTGTACCTCGTGCAGTGGCTTCATTGTCAAGACCTATTTAATCAGGGTAGAAACAGGAGCTAATGTTTTTGGCTGTGGGATGACCTTCGTATCTTACCCTGCATCTCAGTGGTGCCCTGTCCTGTCCTGTCCTGTCCTTTCTCATCTCTAGTGTCCATATCCACCTCTTCTTTTCTGTAGCTAACTCATTATTGTATAAGGTCTCTATGATTTGTTCCCCTTAACCCTGTAAAGCCAGAAATTTGAAATAATAGTCAGAAAAATCAGGGGTTTTTTTTGTAACAGTTCATTGAATCTTTAGACCACACACACACACAAGGCCTTATGGTTCAAATAGTATAATATAGAATATATAGAAAGAGCTTATACTCAAGGAGTTAAAAAAAACACCTAAAAATATGCATTTTGATGCACTTTCTGCTATTCATATGGCTAGTAAGATTAATGTCTGATAGCTGTGATAGTTTAATAGCAATGTTTAAGTATTTTAAAAGGGACATTTCATGAAAATCTGACTTTAACTGTGTTTAAGTGCTATAATCAGGTCCCCGGTGCATCTACCAACCAAGAAAACGTGAAAAAGGACAACCCAGTAACTTTGTTTTGGTAAGCCTTTCTCTGCAAGCATTTGCAAAAATGGGCCACTCAGATTTCACTCCCCCTGTGACATAGGAAGGGGATATTTTCTCAGCCATGGCACCACCATTTTGTTTTTGCAAGCGACAATGATGTACCAGTTCTAATGCCATGGGAAACGTTTGGGCAAAGCATGCTAACCGTTTTGTTGTTGGTTGCACTGATGAGCACAGAACACTATTTAGAGCCCCAGCCTCAGAGGAGACAAGAGAGCAGTGGATTTAATCTAATATAAACATGCAATTTCTTTCCAAGCTGTTTACCTTCACAGACATAACCAACTGTTTTTGTAACTCATGTGTGTTTTTAACATAAACTTGTGTGTATTTGACAGTTTAAGCACAATAAGACATGAAAGAGAAAGTTTAGAAAGAGAATTTAGTACTCACATGCCATGCGACAGCCTCTTTCTGTGCACATGCTTCTGATGTGTGTACCCAGAGGTTTAAACTGATATGGCTTTAAAATGCATGATATCAGTGTGATAGATGTGATAATCAAAACCAAACAGATGTTTTTTTAGCAGAGTATCTGAGGAATGCGCTGTTAAGTCACAGCCCTATTCTGAAAAAGGGGGCAGGGAGCAGCAGCTCATTTGCATTTAAAGAGACATGCACGAAAACAGCGTGTTTCCGCTTCCACTGAAAATAGGCATATTCAAAATTATATAATGAATGATCTGTAGGGTATTTTAAGATGAAACTTCACAGACACTTTATGGGGACACTTGAGACTTATATGTGACACAGGACCACAAAACCAGTCATATGGGTAAATTTTTAAAAATTGATATACATCTGAAAGCTGAATAAATAAGCCTTTCATTGATGTATGGTTTGCTGTGATAGAACAATATTTGGCTGAGATACAACTATTTGAAATCTGGAATCTGAGGGTGCAAAAAAAAATCTAAATAATAAGAAAATCACCTTCAAAGTTGTCCATATTAAGGTCTTAGTAATGCATATTACTAATCAAAAATTAAGTTTTGATTTATTTACAGTACAAATTTTACAAAATATCTTCATGGAACATGATCTTTACTTAATTTCCTAATTCAAAACAAGCCAATAAATTAATTAAACACCTTACCTGTACCGACATAAGAAAAGTTGGAGGCTATCGTAACTTTAAGAGGTTATTTTCTAATGATTTTTAAAGAACATTCTTTTCAAGTGTTCTTCTGTAAAACAATCTTAAAAAAAAAAGAAAAAGAAAAAGAAAAGAAAGAAAGTGGTCCACACAATTTGTACACTATATTCACAGACTTCTAAAGCCATACAATAGCTTTGTGTGAGGAACAGATTGAAATTTAGGCCATTAGTTTCATCATTGGTTAGCGAATAAATTTAGACTGGTTTTATGAACAGGATCACCTGATTCAAAAAGATCTGAAAACTTAAAGCTCTGACACAAATCATATGAAACACTGTTTTTGGTCATTTTGTAGCTTAAAAGTCCCTCTTTCCCTTTTATTATATTACAAAGAGTGACCAGGGAATACTTTAAAATCTACCCTTTTGAGTTATATGGAAGAAATAAAAGAAAACCAGTTAGAAAGAGTAATACGGACCACATTTATGACACTTATGGTCATGTTGGAGCTTGAAAGTCCCAGTTCTCATTCACTTTTATTATACTGAAAAGAGTACAAGGATATTTTTCAAAAACTCCCTTTCCGTGTTATACAAAATACATACAATCATACAGATTTGAAAGTAAACAATGACAAAATTTTAATATTTGGATTAACTACTTCATTTTACCCTCCTGCTTCGCTCCATCTGTCTTCTAAGCGCATGTCATTATACCAGCTTTGCTTACATGTGTGTCTGAAACAATGTGCAGGCATGTGCTTCTGTCTGTGCAAGTGTGTGAGCGCGGGTACGGTCAGAGGGATGATACTGTCTCTCAGGCTCACTGTGCTGGTTCAGTGAGCATGGCACTGACCCACATTCACCACCATCACATTAGCTCTTCCTTCCTGTCCCTCACACAGACGTTGCGTAACACTGCGCCTCAAATGTTCCACTTTTGCCCGGATTCCAAACAATCAATGTATAAAGTGAGTGCAGAAAAAATACCTGAGATGCATGTGAATACATATGTGCATGTCTGTTTATGTACCAGTGGGTGAGCTGTGCCTTTTGACAATGAAATAAGAGTCTATGTATTATATATTTTATGTACTGACCCTGGGCACTCTTCATTGCGATGAGCAAATAAACATCCCTATGCCTTTTCAGATCCCTCTAATCAAAATATAAAATGTTAAAATTATGCTACAGAAGACAATACAACTAGGAATCCAGCTCTTGAAGTTAAGGAGTACCTTTGTGTGCTGGAAATAACTTTATATAAAAACATCCTCAAGTAATATCACACAATTTCCCCTCAAGGAATTTCACGTTCACTCTTTTATTTTCTAATAGAACAAACCTGGATGAATGAAACTATAAATCTTCCAATTGTGCGTTCTCTGTACAGAACCTTCTATTGTGTTGCATCTCTGCACAGGGGAAATACATATGTCCATGTATTTATATAAGAAACACTGCCTCTCAGTGGCCAAAACTGTAAAGACAGGCATATTCAGAAATGCTACTCTTCTATTGTTCCTATATATGCAGTATATACATTAAAAAAGACATATTAGGAGTTCCCTGACTGATGAATTCATATTGTTATATGAAACAGAAATTATATGTTTCAATGGAATTCAAAGTCATTGCACTGGTAATACTTAATAATTATCATTTATTAATATCAATGAGTGAAATAAAAAATTACTCATTGAATCAGCTCTTGCTGAGTTGGAACGAGCAACTTTTCTTTACTCTCTCTCTCTCTCTCTCTATATAGATAGACAATATATAGATAGATAATTCATGAATTTTCTATTCTGTCTTTCTCTCTATTTTCTCAGTATTATATATCTAGATCATTTATTTATTTTCTATTATCTGTGTTTTTATTTTACATATATATGACCCATGCCCTGCATCAATACAATGTGACACAGGAGGGAAGGAGCAAAAAATTCATCTCATCCAAATGTACGATCATTAGAGTTGCTTGATTAAGACTTGATTCTTTGGGAGCGCTCAATTTTACAGTCAATGCACATGCAAATTTCCCCATGGCAAGGCGGTGGGAAACAGGTCTGCCCTGTTGGTATGGTACAACATGCTCATCATAAGAGGACGACACCGGAAGAAAGAACCGGAGAAAGGGAGAGAGGTACAGAGAGACAAAGAGGGAGAGTGAGAAAATGGGATTCTAATGAGTCAGCCATCCGGAACCACAACTGATGCCCTGGGGATGATCCGGGGCATACACTCTACCAACACTGTTTATTCTTTCATTTCCACAGGTTAATGGCTGTTTCCTTTATAAAATCTTAATTCCAATCTCATAAGGTGATTTAATGGGGCATTTCTGGATCTGACTGACACGGGCAAATGCATTCTAAAGGTAAATGTCATTTTTGCATACCTAAACAGCTTCAGAGGGATGTTAAAAAGTATCTGACCTGCCGCAATTGAGTTTGTTCCACTTCAGAACGTGGAGACCTTTTACCATCCCAATAATGATTATATAGTCTCCTCTTGAGCATAGATGCTGCTTTCTCCATTATTCTGTTATTATAGGAGTACACTCCTCATTTTTAAACTGTCATAAAAGGAGAGTAAAAGCTCTGTGCTTGCTGTAGCAGCATTGCCCGAGGCTGAAAATATTAGGAAAGCAAATTCAGATTTCCTTTTTTGGACAAAACCAATTTTGGATATGGGGTTCTGCATGATGCAGAAAAGGTATAGTAGGGAAAGCCATAAGATTAATAGTGTTTGTAGTCACTCTGTGGTGCACAAACACAAAGCACTTCATCACCGTGTGTTAGTGCATATGTGTGGGTCAGGGTCATTGTGCAATGTCCCAAAAAGAATAGCAAAATGTGAACTCGTAAGCATTGCAGGGCCAGCAAACCATTTAGAAATGAATTAAAAACTCATTTTAAGTTTGCATAAAAAAAATAGAGAGAGATTCAAGGAAAATAATTTATTTTTGTTACAGAAAATGTTGGCTTGACAAAGCTTTGCTTAAAAGCTTTAAACAAAAGTTTAAAATATTCTGTTTATTAAGGCCAAATATGAATCTCATTAAGTTGTTTAAGTTCACTTCCAGAACAAAAATTTACAGGTAATGTACTCACCCCCTTGTCATCCAAGATGTTCATGTCTTTCTTTCTTCAGTCATATAAAAATTATGTTTTTTGACGAAAACATTTCAGGATTTTTCTCCATATATTGGACTTCAATGGTGCCCCCGATTCTGAACGTCTAAAATACAGTTTAAATGCAACTTCAAAGGGCCCTAAATGATCCCAGCCGAGGAAGAACTCTTATCTAGCGAAACGATCTATAAAAAAAAAAAGCAACATTTTTGAGTTTGAAATTTTGAAGCTGTATTTAAACTGCATTTTGGAAGTTCAAAATCGGGGGCACCATTGAGGTCCAGTATATGGAGAAAAAATATTAAATGTTTTTCTCAAAAAACATAATTTCTATACGACTGAAGAAAGAAAGACATGAACATCCTGGATGACAAGGGGGCAAGTATATTATCTGTAATTTTTTGTTCTGGAACTAAACTTCTCCTTTAAGCATTTTACATTTTTTTCTAAGCATTCTACATTTTCAATCAATACAATTTTTTTTTTTATTTTGACATAACAAAGTCGTTATATCTAAGTGTATGAGTTGTTTACTTACTTTTGTAAGTTAGTCTTCCCATTAACGCCATTAAATTGCTCGGGCATGATCACAAGAGGCGGGATTTATCGCATGAGCCAATCACAGCCAAACATAACCAGTCATATCGCAATGGAGGCATTGCTTCCTCTTGCGTGACTCACCGCACACTTTAGGGGTCTGGAAAAACTCATCGGGTTCAAGGGAGGCAAGAGAAACGCACTCCCGCTGTAATTTTACCTGCTGGTGTTGCTGTTGGACGATGTTTCTTTAGAAAAATTAGTGATTTGTGTAATTTCTAATGTCATATTTTGTAATATTGTTGTTGTTTTATTTTTGTATTACAAAATTCCTAACCATTATTTTGAGGAGACACTGCCTTCCTTGCCTCCCTAGGTAGATAAATGCTCAGTATAAATATCATAGACGTCAATGGAAAATCTCCATAATGTATGTGTGTTTTCAAAGATGTCTAGGTTTCTCTACACGTTGAGTATGAGATCTCTTCTCATAATTAGTTTTGGCCCAAGCAGGCATGAGCTGTTAACATCAGACTTCAGAATTCTCAGAATTGTTTACCATATTTCAGCGAAAATAACAGATCCATATCTGGATGAGTAATTGCGAATCACTGTTGTGCTAACTTTCCTTGGACTGTTGCTCCTGGCTCTCTGTACTGTATCGTTGTGCATTGAGCGTCTACATGTGTCACACAATACCAATAACCCATTTGTCTTCATAACAAAGTGCGTGTTGCGTTTGCTTTTTGAAAGCAGCATGTCCCATCTTTTCGTCTGGCGGCAAGCGGCACCTGTTCCAGGAAGACACATGGCATGAGAGGCGCTGAGTCAGCAAACAGGCCTGACAGAAACATGGTGCTCTGTCTCATCCAAAAAGATGTCCCTCGAGACCACAGCGGCTAGACAACAACAACAACAACAACACGAAGTGGGACACTCATCTCTCACAGGCCGTGGCAGAGTCACGAGATAATGAAGCTGTTGAGAGATAAAGAGCGTGAAGAGGAGGGAGGGCGAATGAGTGTGCGAGAGGGAACGAGTGAAAGTAATCACTCCGAAAAAAGAGTGACAGTGTGGAAACAACAACGGATGGGGAGGCGGAACAGCGTTGCCCCTTCAAGGTCAACTCCTCAGGTACGTGACGTGAGAAAAATGAGCTAGCGAAACGACAGTGTGGTCCCCGCTCACAATGAGGCCCATCAGCTCCACTGTTGGCATATTTTGCCTTGACGAGTTTCATTTATTAAGTGGAGGGCTTGCGTATGCAGCACGCTTGCCGGTAGTCACCTTTCGAGCATCCCAATTAACTCCTTTCTAATTGATGTTGGACGTATTAAAGTTAATGAGGCAGCGGTCCATCTGTTGCGTGAGGAAGCGGTGAGGGTATTGTCATTGATAGGGCGAGAACGAGCATAATGCAGCAAGGACGGTGGTTTTTGACGCTGCGCAACAAGACAAAGAGCTGTTTGGCGAGTGGGATCCATAATGGAGCTTCCGGATTGCCTCACATCGCTCCGTGATGATCCTTCAATTCGTCTCTCATGCATTTTTACGAGTTTCATATATCAGCTATATGAGTCTATATAAGGGATGTATGACACAATGAATGATTCACAGGGCCTGAACAGCTCAGTATGTCTAATAAATAATAAATCTAAATTTTACTGATGCACACACTGTGTTTTGCTCACGATTAAATTTTAATCAAGGTGACGGTGGCCACAGTGGAGGAGATGCCATTGTGGACTGTGCAAATCTATAGCACTCGCTCTCATTGCTTTGGTGTGGTTTCATCTCCCTGTGGTTTATCAAAGGGAAAGAGTTCAAATCAATTCAGTCAGTTTATGTTTCTCTGTACGTGAGGCTGTACATGCAAGCGTATGAACGTGTGTGGCAGTGGAAGAGAGAATGTGGTAAACGAGAAAAAGTAAGGCAGAATGGCTGAAGGTAATGTGAAAGATGGACATTTTTCTTTGGATCTTCACGTATCCCACTGCATGACTGAGCAGACTTGTAATATCCTAAGACCCCTGTGCTTTATACAGATCACACACTGTACCAAAAAAAACCAAAAACACAACAGCTGTAGTTTGCTGACCATTACCGTAAAAATACGGTAGCAGAATTAGGTACAACCGCCTTAGAAATACAGGTGGAAAAGACAAAGCCACACACTGAATCAATATTTATTACAAGTTTCTTTTCCACAAGCTGAAATTAAAGCAATATCCCATGAGTAGCACTGCAATATGGCTGTAGGTAATCACAGCGTGCCTATATACAGCCATATTGTATGGCTATGAGTGTGATATTGCATTTATACAATAGTTTGGTAACACACGTGTGTAAATAAAAAAAGAAACAACAACGGATTGTCTTTTGTGCTGAAATACTTTGTTTCGCCACTGATTCAAATCTTAAGTTGACAGTTTAACAGCTGAGCCAAAGCCTCCACTAATTCAAAAATGTCACTTTAGAACTAGTGATGAAGGAACGTTGAGTTGCTTTTTTAAAAGTTTTTTGTATTACTGTATTAAAAGCTCACTGTATTATGTAGCATATTATGAGAGAGATACAGCATTCATTCTTCATATTCACAATAAAACATTATTTTGAATGGCCGCTTAAAAAAGCGATATCTTTGTCGTACTATCCGTTCATCTGTTAGGAATGATTTCTGATGACAGCACCGCTTTGTGCATTTGTTGGCTGCGTTCTAGGTGTTGTTGAAACTATTATTTACTGAATAATAATATTTAGTAAACAACAGCCATCAAGTAGCTAAGCAATTCAGTCAAAAGTACAAAGGCAGCACTCTGATATACAGCATTAAAGTTATATAAAATATAACACAATGAGATTTTGCCTTCAGCCAGAACTGTTTGCTCTGGAATAGATTAATGAGACCAAAGACTGCCTGTTCGATTTACCGAAAAGTACTTATATCTCATGTTTAACCATTATAGAGACATAAGAGCCAGCAGCAAATTCCACAAGATTTGGCGAGGTAAGACTGCTCTCGGCGGGTTTATGAACGCTTAAGTCTGCTGACGCCCCTGAACTCACATCTCCAAAAACATAGAAGCTAATTTTTCAATAGATGTGATCTTCATTAACAAACCGCATATTTGAAGTCTAAACAACTACATTATCGCCTAAAAAACCACATTCCATGACACAAAAACAGTATTATTTATAATAACTGTAGTGGATTTGGGCATCTGACATGACACTCGCTGTGAGAAATATCCCAAGCGGAGTGATACAAATGGTGAAAAGGTTGGAGTTCTGTTATCACTAGAATACTGCACCTCTGGAAAAGGATCTCAGCCAATCAGATTTGAGAACCAGAAAGAGCTGTTGTATAAAATAATGACATTAATACATATAAATTCTATGAAGTCATGCACACAAATACAAAACACCATCGTCATCAAGCCCTTATTTACATAACTAATGAAAAAATTAAATGAAAAACCATCAAATGCGAGCTTTCACACAGTTTATGCAGTTCATGGTTTTCACTGTAAATTATATGATGATTTATTTTTACTGTCAAACAGTATCTTACTGTAAAATTACATGGAATTTCCCATTAGATTCATTACAGTTTTTCACTGTATAGAGTAAGGTAAATTGGTAAATTACTTTTAACCAATGAACTATTTTACAATAGCATTTTACTGTTAAAATTTAGAAAAAAGAAAAAAAGAAATTACAGCATAGATGTAGCATTCCTTCAAAACAGTACTGATGTGGGAATGCACTTAAATGTGCTCATCTGGACTTTTTTTTCTTTTTTGATGACGATCTATCCAACCTTTTGTGTTTTGTATTACACCAAGAAAATTTCAAGCAGAAGTGCTGTGTTATGAAATAATAACATTCAATATTCCAAAATTACACATCTAACATTCAAGCCAAAGTGGAGCAGTCACACCCCGTTCCTTCCTTTGTACTGTGTAACAGCTTCCAGATGAGTCCACATGAGTGTGTCTGAACTGCTGAATTATGTAACCACAGCTTTACAGGTCTACTGAATAAATCCCTTGAACAGTGGAATGACATGCCCCTAAAAAATTGTTGGGACCAAAAGTGTGGTAAAAACAATGCTAAGTAAGAATAATAAAATGCATCTCACCATCTAATAATGTATAGTAATGATAATAGCAAAGTAAATAGGCTTAAAAGAGAACAATTTTCCCATATCCTTTGTTATTGACATCACAGAATGAGCATCCAGTCAAACGCTACAGTATTTTTTCCACAATGCACTCTATGTATTTTTACTGAAATCTCTTAAATATTATATTACACTTCAAGAAAAACATATAGAGTGAGGACTCCATGGATTCAGTGGCTCATCGTATTTTAAGACTGAACGCTTCCTTTTTCCTTTGGAACTATAGCCAAACAATTTACAATCATCCAACGCATTAACCTTTAGCGGGCAACAGTGAGCCATCATTCTTAATGCTTTAAGAAGACACTAATAATGTACGCCTGATAAAGCTAAGAAAGGAGAAATTAAGTTGAAGGGGTGACACCACATAGAGAGAGAGAGAGAGACATGTTGAAAAGAGCGAGATTAAGGTAGGAGGAGAGAAAAAGATTGCCCAGCATCGGATTTGTGGCTGGCATATTTAACCTGCCCATCTGCATGAAATACGGCCAGGCGGACGTCGCTCTGCTTCAGTGCTCCCGAGCCCGTACTTAACATTTCCGTAGGTGAAAGGGGAGGCGTCGTTAAGGGGAGCCACGCTCCGGGGATGCTCATCTCCAGCTCTCCCTGAAGCCATTTATTGCATGAGAGCCTCCATATCATGATCAATCCCCTGGAAAGAAACGAGAGGGTCCATGCCACCACAGAGGCTTGCAGTTAGACCTTTTATGTCCTCAAATACTTCTCTATCCTCTTGAAAACAATTTACTGGAGCTTGCAGGACTATTTGAGACCTTTAGCAGTTGGTTTTGGCCATTTAGAGTCTCTTAGGGAAAGGCCTCTAATAGCTGGAACTCTCTTTCAAATTTTACAAATTTTTATACAGCTTTTGCCATAAAACAATTCATTCAACAATTCAAGCTCCAAAAAGGACATTAAAAACCTAAAAAACACCATCAAAATATCATTTTCAATATCAATAATAATTTTTGTGTGAAATATTTCATAGTTGACTGGTGATGAACATGATGTGGGGCAACAACTCACTGCATGATTTAACCTATAGAATGCAGTTATATGCCCCTAAAATTCAAGATATTGAATTGTATGAGGTTTTTGTATGATTTTTCTATCATATGATACGGCAATATCACACAAGCAAGGAGTGCAATATCACACAAGTGCTGTTTTTGTCCCAAATGGCAAAATGCAAATGTGATATTGATTTTATACGACACTTCAATAAATAAGAATTTAATATTGTTATATTTTAGACACAATATTGTCTGTTTTTGCTCAATTACTTATAAAGCCACAGCAGAGTGTTGTGTCAATGATTCAATGACCCATTCATAAAGAGAGCCATTTACTTAATTCCTAAAAGAATCAGTAATAAAATTAATAAATGACATTAACCACCACCTACTGGCAGTTTTAGCTTCTTATTTAAAGTATAATTTCATTTCCAAAGAAAGAAAGAAAGAAAAACAAACAGTATTAAAGTATAAAAAAAACATTCATGGGATTTCACCCCAAAATTGTAATTATGCCATCATTTACTCACCCTCATGTTGTTTCAAACCTGTATATATATTTTTTTTGGTTACCATTGACATCCATTGTATGAAACAAAAATATTAAGACATTTCTCAAATGATCTTCTTTTATATCTTTTATTATTTACATTTTAAATAAAATATTTATTTTTAAAGTTACTTTATTTAACACAATAATTACCCCTAAACATATTACCCCTAATATGTTTAGGGGTACTTTCTCAGCCAAATTTGATGGGTGATTAATCACATTAATCAATCTGAATAATTAGATTACTTAATCACCCTAATGTGTGATTAATTAGATTAAACATTTTAATTGCTTGACAGCCCTAAAAAAAATTAAAAAATAATTGAAACATCTGGATTTATTTTCTATTTGAATATATTTTAACACGTAATTCATTCATGTGATTTCAAAGCTGAATTTTTAGCATCATTACTCCAGTCATATGATCCTTCAGAAATCATTCCAATATTCTGATTTGCTGCTCAAAAAACATTTATTATTATTACTATGTTGAAAACAGTGGAGTAGATTTTTTTCAGGTTTCTTCGATGAATAGAAAGCTCAGAAAAACAGCATTTATCTGAAACAGAAATCTTCTGTAACATTATAAATGTCCTTATCATCACTTTTGATTAATTTAAAGCATCCTTGCTAAATAAAAGTACTGATTTCTATAATTTACTTTTTATTAAAAATTATACTGACTCCAAGCTGGTACACTATAAACGGTATAGTGTATAATGTTACAAAAGCTTTTTATTTCAGATAAATGCTTTCTTTTTCTTTTCTTTTTCTAAATCTTTCTATTCATCAAAAATTTCTGAAAAAAGTACTCAACTGTTTCAAATACTGATAATAATAATAAATGTTTCTTAAACAACAAATCAGCATATTATAAAGATTTCTGAAGGATCATGTGTCACTGAAGTCTGGAGAAATGATGCTGAAAATTTAGCTTGATTTTTTTTAAATCAAATAAATGCAGGCTTTGAGAGCAGAAGACACTTCTTTAAAAAGCATTAGAAATCTCACTGTTCAAAAACTTTTGACTGGTAGTGTATATAATTTACATAAAATATTTATGTTATCTGTTATTCACTAATAATTTTCACTTTTTTTGTGCAAATAATTTCTTTATAGTTAAAATGTAATTTTATACAGTATATCATGCACAGCCAGTTTATATTGCATTTTTGATATTGTTTAAAATGCTTACAACTACTTATTTTTGCATTACTTATTTTAAGCCGTCACTCTGATAATCTCTGATAATCCTTTAAGCAATAAATGTAGCATTTTATTATATAACACAAAATAATTTTACACACTATCTCATGAACAATGTATAGAACAAAGGAATAAGACTACGATGCACAGCAATGCATCTCTCTCCCATAAACTGTGCTAGGCTCTCTTCCTTGATCTGATTTATAGGCCTAGTCGCCTATAGCATGATGGACCAGCTTGAATTAATATGCATTTGCTTATGGCTTCCAGTGATAAATTAATACTAGGGGAGACAATAGAGGTCACAGGGGAGTCTCTGTGTTTAGGCACAGTCACTACTGCCTCTGTTTGCTGCTCCGCGCATTTCGTAATCCCTCACTATGATGAAAAGGAAAGTCTCACACAGGGATTTACAGGCTGTGTTTACAATGTGATTATACTGACTGCTGTCAGGGTGGGTTCTCTTGTGGTCTTAATAAAGTAATAGGAATGCCTGATGTGTTTTTTCCCCTATGACTATTCGCGTACGGTTTTAAGGGTATTTGTTTTCTCCAGATGGTGAACTTGACAAAGGATTTGTTTTGGAAGACTGGAACCGCAGTGTTTTCCTTCTTAATGATATAATAAATCAGAGTTTTCACTTGCCTTATCTTAGCTTTGTCTAATCAAATAAAATGGTCCTGAGATTCTCATACCGAGCCATTACGCTGACGCTCTTTTGTCGTGCTCGCATACTTCCTCATTAGAGCAGAGCTGCTTGTTTTGCAGGTTCGCAGGTCGTATCATCGGCCAGCCTATGACAAGGGTCCCGTCCTGGGAGGAGATCCTTAGTGACGAAATGCCCCTTTGGATCCAACCATGCATCACCCGAGTTCCTGCCCTGGAGGGAACAGATAATACTTAATCTAGCCAACCTCATTACAGCTGTCCATGTTTTACTGGCTCCACCGATATAGCTGAATTTTCTATCGCTTGCCTTACTTATGATGAAAAAGTGTCCACCTAATATTTTCTTCTCCCCCCTTTCCCAAATACAGGAGTATATGTGGAGGTTATTAACTGCTTTAATTCCTAATGATGCCTGACAG
Organism: Labeo catla; assembly: GCA_012976165.1. Lineage (NCBI taxonomy): Eukaryota > Metazoa > Chordata > Actinopteri > Cypriniformes > Cyprinidae > Labeo > Labeo catla. The sequence goes on from VONZ01000001.1 coordinate 1,860,339, forward strand.
GTGCTCTTCTTGGTGAGATTAAGGACTGGGTGGGATAATGATGGGATTGGCAAGATTGTCATAACTCACAATAGGACCATTAAAGTGATATTACGAAGAGGACTGCTGCTGATATGTGTTTAACTCTGGTAAGGTGGCACCAGGCAATCTATCATTTTTTTTTTTCTTTATGTGATTTTCTCGCCTGCAGGGCCCAGTTTTAGATGTGTGAGGAATGTCAAATAATTCCAGCCATGAAGAACGGAAGGGGAACTGCTAGAAATGAGAATGAGAGAAGTACTGTGAAAGAATTGTGAAAGATGCAACAACATGTGACTCTGGACCACAAAACCAGTCATAAGTGTAAATTTCTGAATAAATAAGCTTTCCATTGATGTATGGTTTGTTAGGAAAGACAATATTTGTCTGAGATACAACTATTTGAAAATCCGGAATCTGATGGTGCAAAAAAATCAAACTACTGAGAAAATTGCCTTTAAATTTGTCCAAATTAAGATCTTAGCAAAGCATATTACTAATCAAAAACAAAGTTTTGATATATTTATGGTGGGAAATTGACAAAATATCTTCATGGAACATGATTTTTACTTAATATCCTAATGATTTTTGGCATAAAAGAAAAATTTGACCCATCCAATGTATTTTTGGCTATTGCTACAAATATACCCGTGCAACATAAGACTGGTTTTGTGGTCCAGGGTCACAAATGTGATAATAAAATAATAATAATAATCATTTGAAAAAAATAAAAAATATTTTATTTTATTTTAAATCAGGCATTAAAGAATGGAATCTTTTGGAACAGTAAACATGGAACATCAGTTCAGAACTGTGTTGTAGACTTTGAACTTCTTAAACTGATGTATTATTTGTATATTATTAAAGACAAATTTTCAAGTCTTTAGAGCTTGGAAGTGTGGTTGCACTTGCAGAGTCTAGTTATACAAAATTTCAAGCATGAAAAATTATTTAGGACTGCTGCAATGAATATAGGCAACTGGACATTATTAACTTCCATGGCCTCTGTTTTGAATATTAATATTAAATAATAATTAAACAATTAAATATAACCTATATAAATATTTAACATTTAGAATTATTTTATCAAACAAAGCATGGATTTCAGTTCCCAACACTGCAATCCATTCTCTTCCGTTTTTAATTCAAGTGTGTATTATTTTAATTGAAATTACACTATTTTATTTAAATGCTTTCTTTTCAAACATAAAAGGTTGTTTCAGCACTCTGGTTTAAGAAAGCTGTAGGATACGAAATGATCTTCAAAATCATTTGCTGTGGGGATTTTATATCTCTTTGTTTTGTTTTCCTATGGATAAAACTGGACAAAGAAAGACATTTTCATCCACTAAGGGACCATCAATCATCTCCAAGTATCTGAGATACCACAATGGTGAACCAGTGAAGCCATGAAAGCTGAGAGCCTTTGTACTGCAATACTGCCCTCTACTGCCAGGAATATTTGTTTTAGGACAAAAGAACAAAGGAAATCACACAGAAAAGGACACAAAGGAAAGTAAGGAACATGTACAACACCTCATAGGTAGTGATCAAAGTCAACCTTAAAAACAGTATTGACCCGTCCTGCGAAACTATTCAATTATGTATTCTACTTCTGATTTGGTATCATAAGTACATTTCAAATGGCCTTTGCTGTTCATAAACAAGCAAAACAGTAAATTGTCCATTATGTACGAAGGAGATTTTGGACCATAAACAATCAGTGCATAAACCACAGTGCAAACCACTAGTCATATGACACACAAACCACATTTAAGCCACTCTAACCAACTATTTTATATCCAAACCACACCCATCTCACCTGTACACACCTCTTCCCACCTTCCTTCTTCTCTCTATTCCTCACTTAACAACTCACTCAACTGTGTACACGTTGGATCAAACCAGGTGAGTTGCTTTTACAGAAGCAAAACTTTGATTAAAATGGATTTAAGTGGAAAGGAGTCAACATGTGCTGTATGGGTATGTAATGCGAATTAAAATATCAAATACAGCTCTGATTTATGTTTATTGCTTCATTACAGATTAAAAATGGGCTGCTTTACGTTCGTCAAAGTTGTGATGGTTGTGTTCAACTTGCTTATCTTTGTAAGTATGCTTCTTTCTTCATTAAATGTATACATTTGAGTGCAGGAAGAGGAGATTTTAGAAGAATAATAGCATTTCTTTATTTATTGAGTGAGACTTTTATGTGGGGTGTAAAGAATGTAATAGATTCAGCCTGCCTCTGAATGAGCAACAAATAATTTATCCTCTCCTCTTTACAACGAACGCACACAGTACACACATAAATTGAACTAATGCAAACCGATAACACGAATCCATTAGAAAATGCTTCATTCCGCCACAGTAAAGTCTTGGTAATCGCAGTCAAAGTGTGAATGTGAGCAAGTCAGTTACACTTGCTCACATGCAATGATTTTCATCTCATTATTGTTCACAGCCACTTCGTTTGTTTGAGAGCTAAAGCCTCCAAGTGACAGGAGATTTTTAAGGCTGTAGATATAGAAACAAAGGAGAGCAAAGGAGACAATATTTCATTCAAAGCATTGCTAGTGCAGTGTACTATTCGTTTTTATTTGGTGAACGGTTTCTGTTTATCTGATCTAAAACTGACTTATCAGTCTTAATACTTGTCAAGGTCTGCAGAGGACAAAATTGGCATTGTCTAGGTTATACAGAATACAAGGTCAAGGTTTTCTACGAAGATTTGATTAAAAGCAAAAAATGAGACATTTATGACTAAGAGCTTTTCGTTCTTTTTGTCAAAATCTCAACATAAACCAATCAGTCTGTCAATCAGTCTTAAGTCTGACACAGTGATTTCGAGAGCAATGGTGGATCAACAGATGAAAAACTAATTTAATTTTTGATGTTTACTATAAGTCTTCTTCAAATATTAGAAACTAGCTTTGTTTTACTAAATGTCTGCTGATTATGGAACATATTTACCAAGAATGATAACCATAGCACTAACTATGACATTAATAATCGTTCTACATCTAAGAGAATAGAAAAACAGATACCACAGCTATATAACAACTAAAGGCCTGAATGCGCTGCACGACTTTTGTCGACACTAGTTGTTAAAAATCAATCTATAGATTTGAGTTGACAGAAAATCAGGTAGTGTATGATGGGAACATGTTGCAATTGTTTAGCTTCTGGCTATGATTCATCATTGCTGTGGATATCAAACATGTTTCTTATTTTTAGCCAATTTTAGAACACATTTTGATCATTTGTCATGCTTCTCCTTCTTTCTTGTGTTCAGAATGACCTAAAAATTCTGGTAGTGTGTGATCCTCAGTCATTTAGTTTATGATCCCCAGTTTTTCCTCTGTAACCATTTACAAAGTCAGAAAGTGTATGATGCCTAGTGTTCAGATTCAGAAAGTCACATAATGTATTCCAGCCTTGATAGAAAACACTGACAGCCAATCAGAATCCAAAATGCTTTAAAGGAGAAGTCCACTTCCGAAACAAAGATTCACATATAATGCACTTACCCCATTGTCATCCAAGATGTTCATGTCTTTCTTTCTTCAGTCGTAAAGAAATTATGTTTTTTGAGGAAAACATTTCAGCATTTTTCTTCATGTAATGGACTGACATGGTGCCCCGATTTTGAACTTCCAAAATGCAGTTTAAATGCGGCTGTAAACGATCCCAGCCAAGAAAGAAGGGTCTTATCTAGCATAACGATCAGTTATTTTCATAAAAATAATACAATTTATATACTTTTTAGACACTCGTCTTGTCTCACTCTGCCTAAACAGGGTCATGACAGTTAGGGTATGTCTCAAAACTCCCATTTCATGTTCTCACTCAACTTTCATGTAATGGACTGACATGGTGCCCCGATTTTGAACTACCAAAATGCAGTTTATATGCGGCTTCAAATGATCCCAGTGCGGTTGTAAATGATCCCAGCAAAGGAAGAACGGCCTTATATAGCAAAACGATGATTTTCATTACAAAAAAAAAAAATTTAATTACTTTTTATTCTCAAATGCTCGTCTTGCCTTGCTCTCGTTGAACTGTGCATTCTGACGCAAGACAGTTAGGGTATGTCAAAAAACTCCAATCGTATTTTCTCCCTCAACTTCAAATATGATTTCAAAATCATCCTACATTGCTGCAGAAGTACCAACCCAGTTTTTGCCGAGTAAACATGCACAGAAGATTAAACACCCTTGACAAAAAAGGTAAAACAGCGAAAAAGGACGATTTTGAAGTTGAGTGAGAACATGAAATGGGAGTTTTGAGACATACCCTAACTGTCATGACCCCGTTTAGGCAGAGTGAGACAAGACGAGTGTCTAAAAAGTATATAAATTGTATTATTTTGATGAAAATAACTGATTGTTATGCTAGATAAGACCCTTCTTTCTTGGCTGGGATCGTTTACAGCCGCATTTAAACTGCATTTTGGAAGTTCAAAATTGGAGCAGCATATTAGTCCATTATAGGAAGAAAAATGCTGAAATGTTTTCCTCAAAAAACTATTTCTTTACGACTGAAGAAAGAAAGACATGAACATGTTGGATGACAATGGGGTGAGTGCATTATATGTGAATCTTTGTTTTGGAAGTGGACTTCTCCTTTAAATAGCTTAAGAATTTACTGCGACAACATAACTGGGGCAGTATGCATTGGTGTACATGCTTATATAGTTATTGCTATAGTTATCTTTATAGTTATAGTTCTTGGTGTGGGATTTTTGGCAAAAAAGTTCAAGTATAAGCAGTTAATTTTAGCAACAGTAAAAAAAAAGCTTTTTTGTTGTTGTCGTACCCTGCTGAAAAATAAACAGCATATGCCGGTTAGGTATATTTTGAAGCATGGCAGCTGGTTTGAGCTAGTTAAAGCTGGTCCTGAGCTGATTATAAACTGGTCATGAGCTGGTCCTGAGCAAGAGCTAGTTGTTTAGGATTAGCTTAAGACCAGCACATGACCATCTTAAACCAGATCTTAATCAGCATATAACCAACTCAGGACCAGCTTAATCCAGCTCAAACCAGTTGCCATGCTTCAGAAGATATCTAACCAGCATATGTGACCTGTGCTGGCAAAATAAGTTGTAAAGAACATGGTCTAATTATGAGCTACAGGCAAAATAAAAGAAAAATGTCAGTTTTGACAAAAATGAGTTCATTAAGCCCTCTTCTAACGATCACAATGCTCCAAATATGAATTAAAGATCTAAAATTATCTTTATTTGTACATTTTCTCTGCTCACTTCTGGGCAACTGCTGCTGCTCTCACCACAATCTATTGTTGCAAAGTGCAGCATTCCAGCTTTGTGAATATTCATATCAAAAACTCGATGACGTGAGTCCAAACCAGTGATATATGATTTTCAAACCCATGCTGATGAAAACAAAACGATCACACTGACTGACAAATTGTACATAAAGTATATTATTAAGAAATATGCCTTGGCAAAATTCACACAAACATAATCTGTTATGTCTTACATGAACATTTAGTTATTGTTTGGGGAAAAATCTGTTGTGTAACATTATATTAGATCAATGCATGCTTGGTGATTTTGCTTTGGAATCTTTAGAATACTTTATCTCGATTTTTCTCAAAATCAGCTCTGCTCACTCTATCGCTTTCAAATAGAGCTCTGTAGCTCAGTCATTTTTGTCCAATTCCAACGAGTTATATATCATTTGGAAGGTATTTTAATGGAGAATGTGAAAATAAAAAACTCATTGCTCATTCCGACTCATTTTGCCAGCACATATGGTGTTTTTTTATTCAATAAATACAATTACATTTGGCTACGTAGCTTCTTAATCACCTCCTGAGCTTTGAAGGACATTTGTTGTCAATGACATCAATAAATACCATTTATTTCATAAATATCAAATATAATTCATAAACTAACCAAGTGCAAATACCTCCTTAAATATTAGTCAGGTTACCTTTACTGATATAGCACTTTTTACAATACAGATTGTGTCAAAAGCAACTTCACAGTGTTAAGTGCAATGCAAGAGGATAGTAGTTAACAGTTAACACTCATTTTTTCATTTAAAGTCAGTTTGTCATTGATTCAGATCGAGTCAACAATATTGCTAGAAATTAACTAAGCAAGCCAAAGGCCACAGCGGCAACGAACTAGAAACGGTGACAGAAACTAAGAAAAAAAACCTTTGGGAGAAACCAGGCTCAGTTGCAACACAAGTCAGATTGAACAGAGGACTCTAACATTACTCAAATAGTTGCCAATGTAACTGGATTGGATTCCTATTGTAGGGTAAAATATTTGGGTGTCAGCCAAGGCTGTGAGCCAAGAAGCTCCAACAAACAACAGATCACACTGAGATGAAAAAATCCCACCTTTGTGAGTAGTAAATTGAGGCTGCACATTTATGTATTCAGTATATTTTACACATTTCACCTTACATTCCGCATGACAGCGCTCAACGTGCTTCTGTTTTCTATTTAGATCCCTCTGCACAGCGGTCTCCCTGTGTAATACCATGGAAATCCAAATGATTTTTCTCCCTTCCCCAAGTCTAATCGGTTTCATTCCACTCCCATACAATGTGCCATTTCATTTCCTTAGTTTACCCTTACACATAATCTGATTTCCATGTAATCTCTCCAGAAGCATCTTTCTTTGACACGCCATTTCCAACATTATGCCATGCATGGTGGCATTTCATCAAAGCATTATTTACTAAAAAAAAAAGGATACAGTAATAATTACAGCGGAAAGGATGGAAATTTTGAAGAAAGGAAGTTGAAGGTATTATGCCCGTCACATTCTATTTGCTTAGAGACGTGTCCATTATCACAAGCTGACAGTTAAACTGCTAAAACATTCAGACAATTCCCAAAGCTCCATGAGCGCAAACGGGAAATGATAAAATGAAAATTATTTTTATGTGGAAAAAATAAACCTTGACGGGAACGAGTATTGAGCGTTTCATGTTCAGCTGTCAGCCAGCTGAGCTGGATGTGAGTCGCCCTGACAGCCGTGATTGCGTCTGACAGAACATATCAGGTTTCAGAGATGGTTATGGCACCAACTGTGAATTAACATGCTGACACCAACCCATTCATTAACCTAAACCACCACCAAATGTGTTCTGGGGCTTAGACCTTTTGATATCCAACTGGATGCATATCATTCTGCTTGGAGACATTGGAAGAAATAGGCAGAGCTTTTGAATAAACCTCTTCTGCATCACACAGTTAAATAAGCCAGCCGTGGTGTTGCACTTGGATCTTGATATATCAGAAGACAGATAATGACAACAACATTGTCTGACCATCATTACCCCAGGAAATCCATGCCATGACCAGTTCTGGTTATTATGTGTCATACCTTTTTGTCTGCGAAGAGTCCTGGAAGTGACATAAATGAGCAGTCTAGCACCTAATCCTGCAGGCTTGTGGCCATTAAGGGCACCCTTTAGTTTCCTATTGAGCCATTGCCATTGTTGAATGACCTACCTCTATGAAAGAACACACATAACTCAGGTACACTCTGGCAATAATGGGGAATCCATGCAGGGCCTCTTATCGTACAGCGTAATGATGAGAATAAAAGGTCATGGGAAAATGCAAAAGATAAAGGAGATGAATCCACCTGACTACAACTGATACATGCCTGTAGTCATAATGCTTTTATATGAACTGAAGCTTATAGCAGAGTAACTTGAGCAAGAGGTATAATGATGTTTCATGAACTAAAATATGAGTGCAAATCTATGTTTACCACTATGTCACTTAGTATCAGCATACAGTCTGTTTTGAAAGATACAAAAGATTGTAACTTACAGCAGCTGGTCACATTACTGACATTGATACAGTTCATATGCAAACCTTTCTATTCTATTCATTTACTGAGAGGATTTTAAAGACTACATGAACGTTGTGATAAAAAACAACTAAAATTCACTTACCCAGAATATTTCCTACATTTCCTATGTGCATCTCGCTGTTGTTTCATTCACACGCAACGGACGCCATCTTTTCGTGCGTTTGGGGGTTGATACTGGAACTTGGAACTTGAAGTTGAGGTAAACATTTACCGTGTTTGGCGAATGTTGTCAGCCAGATATAGTCTGTTTCAGTCTACGCGTCATTTGCGCGATCGGGTATGTCGTGTCGTATCAACGAATTTCGCGCGGATTGTTCACGCGGATTTAAACATAGGAAACCTGGTTGGTTTGAAATTGACTTCCGATTGTCAATAATCCATTTGGCGGCTAAATTTTGCTAATGTTACTGGACATTAGAAATAATAAAAAAGCAAAAGAAAAGAAAGAAAAAGAGTAAAAGTATAACTAAAACAATAACATATTGTAATAATTTGAAATAACTTAAACATTTATTTTTACTTTAAAATATGCACATTATTACTCTTAATCGTAGGCTATTCCTAATATTCCAAAAATGGCTCTGTTGGTGTTTTTTTTTTTTTTTTAAATCATAATCAGGACAACTGAGGGACTCATATCCAACTATTACTAGTTTTCACAAAACTTTTGCATTTAAAAATCAGAGTAAATGTAACTTTTTTTGTCTTCTGGGAAACATGTATGTATCGTCTGTAGCTTCTGAAGGGCAGTACTAAATGAAATTGATATTTAGGGGAAATAAGACAAATGTACAAAAGTTTTCACCCCTGGCTCTTAATGCATTGTTTTTCCTTCTGGAGCATCGGTGAGCGTTTGAACCTTCTGTAATAGTTGCAAAATATATGTGAAATATCTTATTCAGGTCAGTACTAAATAAAAAATATCCCTCCTATTTTGATAAAATAATTAACATTTTGCAGATTCTGCAAGGTGTATCTAAACATTAGCATATCTCTACTGAAATGCAATGGTGTATTCGTGGAAGTAAAAAGTGGAAAATGTTTTGACAGCTGGCGGGCATGTGTTTGGCGGCTGCAGGGATATGGGTGACTGTGGACAGAGATTCCTTCATGACAATTTTGCCACCATTTACTGACAATTTCCAGAACCAAGTCAACATAGGAATCTTCAGCATCACTATTGGAGCAGTTATGATTCTGCTTGGACTGCTGGGGTGCTGTGGAGCTCAGAAAGAGAGCAAATGCCTTCTTATAATGGTAAACCTCATTCATTTTATCACCTGATATCAAGTGCAGTATAAATGTATGTTCATCTCTTTGTCTTTCTCTGTGCAATCAGTTCTTCTCCATCATCCTGATCATTTGCATTGCTGAGACGGCAGCCGCAGTAGTAGCCCTGGTCTATTCCTCATACGTGAGTCTCGCTCTAAACCACTGACCTCTTTGCCAATCCTCCCCATCCCCCTACACACTCTTTGTCTCTCTTTTCATTTTAGCGGCATGTAAATTCCCATCATACTCTGGCCATCATTAAATTAGGGGGTTTGAAATGGCTCCAGCACATTCAGCCACTTAATAACTCCCAGATTGCCTCAGGCGCTATGCCAGCACTCTCACTTTGAGCAATTTATCGCACTACAATATTGACGTTTAGGCATTTTATATGCAAAACAGGCGATTTACATACAGAGCTTCACCCATTTAGTGAAATGTATAATAATTACAACAACTTCCAATGAGTTATGGAGGGTGTGTTACGAGAATAATGCCATTTAATTAAAAACACAAAGGCCTTTTAGGCCACATTTTAAAAATTGAATTCCATTTAACAGACAGCAATCTCATTTAATGCATATGAATAGATAAACCTATATTAGAAGAGGAAGACTGTTGAAAATCTGGGATTCAAAAAATGTAACATATTTTTATATTTTAACTTAACATTTATTCATTTCGTAATATTTAATATCACTAATTAATAAACAAATTTTCTTGCTTCTATTGCAGCACAAGAAGCTTATTAGAAAATGAGTATCAGGTTTTTCACAACTTACTATACTACACAAACAAAATACAAAAAAATTATTAGTAAGGTTCAGTTTTAATCATTGTTATGCAATAATTTGTAATGAAAATAGTATAGAAGCTCAAACTTTCGAACCACACTGACTATTTGTGGTGTTTGTTAATTGTGGTTCTACTCCATTGAGATTTAAAACGGTCTTCTAGGTATTTATGCAAGCGTAGAATCAGTTTATTCATGAAACATCATTTATATAGCTATCTGGATGAAACGCGGTACTTCATCAACGAGCCAGAGCGGTTAATGCTACTAGGGAGTCACCAGAAAGGAAAAGTGCAGGACATTCCTGTGAATTATAGATCGCCTAAATCGTTCAGAGGAACATTAAGCATGCAAATACCCATTTAATGTGCTGTTTGTCACCATCACACTTTTATCCATTCATTTATTTATTTATTATCCTGACAGAAGAAATTGGTGTTTTAATAATTCATGTGCAAGTCTATGAGCAGCTGCCCCGTTGTAGTTTTTGATAAGAAATAGGCTTCACAAAGTCATAACAATCACACAGAATTTGAAACAGCATTACGTGTTTACATTAATATGTAAAATTGTTACAGAATAAGCCAAATCGTTGTGGAGATTGCGTTTTTAATGTTCAATTGGTCACAGCTGTTTACTGTGTGATCCAAACTGTAATCACTCCCATTTCAATAGCATTTCGATTCCATTGTGCTAATGTGGTGTCGCTTGGCAATAACATTTTCACTTTTTAAATTAAAGATTGTTATTACGATAAGTAAAAGCATATCAAATTTACATGTTTATGTTGTATTCCTTTCCCAGTTGATGTTCTAAATAGCATTCTGTGTCGAACACACTGGTCTCAGATCAGCAATTAGCAATCGCTCCGTTGCGTTACAGTGCTTTGTCCTGTCTAGATTGTGAGGGAATTCCTCCAGACATTGATGGATTAGCTTGCACGTAATAACTCTACTGATCGGTGTAGCTTCCACTGCTTCATAGGTGGGAGGGGGAGCACTTTTAATTGTGTTTTGTCTGCACATCCCCACAGGCATGCTGTGCTAAAGACCCCTCTTGCTGACCCCACCTTTCCCAGAAAACACACACACATGTAACACATAGCAACAGATACCTTGTGTGACTAAACTCATTTGGGTTTATTAATCAAATTCCAACTAATAAAGAAGAAAGTAAGAGAAGAGAGAGAAAGATAAAGCAAATGCAAGCAAGCAACACAAAGGCCTTGTGGAGACAATGGCGAAAGCAGTTTGCTTTAAAAAGCATGTGTTTTTTTTATGCTAAATTATCATGTGTCCCTGTTAATCTTTGTGTGTGATTTTGTAAGACTGAGATCATTCTAAGAACATGGGCCACACCTGGACTGAAGGAACAGTATGGGAAAGATAAAGTCCTCACAGACTTGTGGAACTCAACCATGACAACAGTAAGTCATGGCTAACGGAATCTATGCATACATGAGTATTGATCTGTGCCTCGGGCTTTCCAGTGCAGGTCAAATAAAATTAATCCATCATGTCAAATTTCCTGGGCAAAAGTGCCTTTAAAACCAGTTTAGGGTGGTTGACAGTAAATGTGAAAATGAACTAAACAGACTGCCATGAGTTTGACAGGCTAATGAAAACCCTACAAGAGCTATACAGATCAACACTCACATGTACAGCTGAGGCCAAAAGTTTACATTCACCTTGCAGAATCTGCAAACTGTTATTTTACCAAAATAACAGGGATCATACAAAATGCATGTTATTTTTTATTTAGTACTGACCTGAATAAGATATTTCATATAAAAGACATCTACATATAGTGTACAAGAGAAAATAATAGTTGAATTTATAAAAATTATCCCGTACAAGTTCACAAACGCTTGATTCTTAATACTGTGTTGTTACCTGAATGATCCATAGCTGTGTTTTTTGTTTAGTGATAGTTGTTCATGAGTCCCTTGTTCATCCTAAACACTTAAACTGCCCGCTGTTCTTCAGAAAAATCCTTCAGGTCCCACAAATTCTTTGGTTTTTCAGTATTTCTGTGTATTTGAACCCTTTCCAACAATGACTGTATGATTGAAATCCATCTTTTCACACTGAGGACAACTGAGGGACTCATACACTATTACAAAGGGTTTAAATCAGGGGTGCCCAACCCTGTTCCTGGAGATCGACTTTCCTGCAGAGTTTAGTTCCAACCCTAATCAAACACACCTGTCTGTAATTATCAAGTGCTCCTTGAGATCCTAATTAGCTGGTTCAGGTGTGTTTGGTCAGGGTTGGAGCTGAACTCTGCAGGAAAGTCAATCTCCAGGACCAGGGTTGAGCACCCCTGGTTTAAATGCTCACTGATGCTTTAAAAGGAAACACAATGCAGTACAAGCCAAGGGGTGAAAACTTTATGAATTTGAAGATCAAAATTGAAGTAAATTTAACTTATTTTGTCTACTGGAAAACATATAAGTATCTTCTGTAGCTTCTGAAGGGCAGTACTAAATGAAAGAAATATGATATTCAGGCAAAATAAGAAAAATGTACACTTTTTCATTCTGTTCAAAACAGAAGAAGAACAACAGACAGTTTAACTGTTCAGGACAAAGGACTCATGAACAGCTATCATTAAACAAAACAAAAAACAGCTGTGGATCATTCTGGTAACAACACAGTATGAAGAATCAAGCGTATGTAACTTTTGAACAGGGTAATTTTTTTTAACTTTTTTTCTCCTGTATATACGTATACTATATACTATACGTAAACTACTTCTATGTGAAATATCTTATTCCGGTTAGTACTAAATATACTAAATAATCTTATTTTGGTAAAAATAACTAACATTTTGCAGATTCTACAAGGTGTGTGTAAGCTTTTGACCTCAACTGTACTGTATATCATGGGAACATATGCAGATATGTTAGCCCTACAAAGCCATATTTGTGAAAATATTATATTCAACTGACTGTCTTTCCCTTTTATTGTGTAATAGTTGCAGTGCTGTGGCTTCAGTAACTACACAGACTTCTCTGAATCCTACTACTATGAGCAGCATGGCCTTTACCCTTCCACCTGTTGTGCAGGTTCTGAGCTGTTTCCCTGTGACGAGGACAATGCAGATTTCAGTAATGTGGTGGTGAGAAATGTAGAACATTCACACCTCTGTCAAATAATTACAGTGTATGTCACATTCAAGTGTAAATGCTACTTGGTAACATGCTTCTCTCCATGTAAAAACACAAAATGCTAAAAATTGAAATGTTATTCACCCTCGTGTTGTTCCAAACCCATAAGACCTTCGTTCATCTTTGGAACACAGATTAACATATTTCTGTTGAAACTCTGTAGACAGCAATGCAACTGAAATGTTACCAGGCCCAGAAACATAGTACAGACATAGGTAAAACTGTCCTGCTGTTCAAGCTACGAGAATACTTTTTATGTGCAAAGAAAACAAAAATAATGACTTTAATCAACAATTCTTCTCCTCCAAGTCACCGTCCTCAGCCATTATCGAAAGTATGCATTGTGGTATGACATTGCTGTCTATGGAGGATCGGAAAGCTCTTGGAATTCATCAAAAATATCTTAATTTGTGTTCTAAAGATGAACAAAGGTCTTACAGGTTTGGAACGACATAAGGGTAATTAATGACAAAATTTTCATTTTTGGGTGAACTAACCCTTTAGGGGCACGTAAGTGCTGAATTTGGAACTGTGTACTAGCAAACTACTCTTACTAGTTATGTTATCGAAATATATGGTAGAATCCAGCCAGTCACTATGAAGTTGCACAAAATTAATGTCATGACAGCTTTGATTGGCTGAAGGCACTATAACCAACTATGACTAGCATCCACTTACCATTTTTTCAGCCTTACTAGGCGAATGATACGTCACCTAATTAATATTCATGAGCCAGGCTGATAAGGTATATAAATATGACCCCCCACCACTTTTCAGATCACTCCTACGCCCCTGTGTATTACAGCGATGTGGTTATATGATTTGGGCCTTTCATCTGATATTGGTTTCTCTACCCAGGGCTGTTTTAAACAAATTGTTAAGATCGTCCAGAGCAAAGTCAGCATTGTGGGAGGAATAGCTGCTGGAGTCACTGCCATTGAGGTAAACACAACACATCCATCATGCTGTTCAAATAACAAATGTATTGAAAGAAATCTGTTGGGTTTATGTCAGGATTTGACTGTAGCCTTTCTCATGACTGGTTAAGACTAGTTCGGTATACAGAACAATTTACCACTTTGCATGTCCAGCACAAGCTGTAGCAATGGTTGTCATTATCTTCATTGCTTCCAAATGCATTTAAATAAATGCCTGTTAGGCACTTCAGTCATCAAATTATCTGCTACCACCTATAAATGACTACATTTTCTGTTTTCTAGGTGGCAGCAATGGGGGTGTCTATGTACCTCTATTGCTACCTGGACAAAAAAGCCACCTGAAAGTCTCATCTTACTAGTTTGTTATGATGTAAATGCACCTTTTTTATGCTGGCTAAGATTAGTCAATACTTTAACTGTAGATAATACTGTAGATATGCCATTATTTATTGTAGGATTACAGTTGTATTATGTTAACAAGGTAGAGTGGATGATGAAATTGTCGGTTATTTGATTTTAAAAAGGAAGTTACATAAACACAATCATTTTCTTCAGAGTATGTAATGTAATGCAATTCATGAAATAAAAATGTTGCTGTATCCACTTCTACATGAGAAAGTAATTTTATAAGCAGAGATCAAGTTCATTTGCATAGAGAAGCAATAATTGTTTTGCACTGAAACGCTTCATGTCACACAAGCTGTTCTTATACATGAAAAATTAGTTTAGGGAGAAACAGTAAAGTGTTTGTGGAGAATGTGTTATAAATAATGCATTTTGCAGTGCACCACACAAAACTATCCCTAACCCACTGATGATATTATCTGTAAGAGACTGACTGAGAATGATAATTCTTTTGGTATAGTTCATACTAAATAAAACATAACATGAAATCATGACTCAGTCCAGTCCAGTTGTAATGAAAGGCAAACAGGCAAAGTGTGACTTTCTATCCCATTGATTTCAATGGTATAGATCATAATGAACTAATGGAGTTTTAAATAACATTTATATACAATATTGCCTTGAGTTTTTAAGATTCACACACATCTCAGTCTACTCTAGCTGACGGTCTGCACCATGATGCAATTGCCCCATTTCATCGGCACACTCAGTAGAATCATTTACGCAAGGGATCAGCCACACTTAATTTGCATTGATTTCAATAGTCACACCATTTCCTTTGTGGCTGCTTCAATTTTCCACATAATTTGCCTGCTGTGCTATCTGCTTATCAAACAGGAAATAATAAAAAGTAATAATTTGATATTATTCTATTGACAAAAAATGCAAAAATGCATAAATACAGTTGTAAGTATAACAATTTAACTTTTAAAAAGTAAACTAACCAAGAACGCATTGCTTAACTGTTTGGAAATTAATTGTGAAAAGTTAAGGAAATAGCCAGTTTGAAAGCAGCAGAACCTTAAACTTCCAAAGGGGCTGAAGGAGATTTAAATTAATACATTAATTACTGGCATATCAAAATAATCCAACTAATAAAAAAAAAAATATATATATATATATATCAAGACACTTAAGTTACTAGACCAATTTAAAACACCAAAGTGTTTGCAAACAGTGATGCTGAAGTATAGCAGTCTATGGATCTATGGAATAAAAGAATGAAAAAAGGTAAATCTGAGTTTATATTTCAAAATTCAGACTTTATTCTTGCAACTTTTCCCCTTGACTCTGGCTTTTTTCCTCTAAGAATTGACAAACTTAATATTGTTGAGTTAAATCGACTTATAAAGTCCGAACTAGGAGATATAAACTTGCATTTGCAGGAAAAAAAAAGAATTGTGAGATAAAACAAATAAATGTTATGTAAAATGTTAATAGTAATAGTTTTAAATATTGTGCCACGCTGTAACTTTAACGTCAGGGCTAATACAATGTGTCCCCTACGAACAGCATATGTGAATATTATGTAGACATATTGTTTAAATCAATAGCAGTTTTCATCCACAGTCTGTCTTCAAATTGGTCTGTACATACTTGTTTCTATTGGTAAACATATAACATACAAATTTCTGGAATCGCAAAACAAATCTTGGTTAATTAAATATATGAATACTCCCAGTTTCTGACATAATCATGGTAGAAAATACTGAATATATTTTCGCTTATATGGGACCTTAAATGGGACATATCATAAAAATCTGACTTTTTCTGTGTTTAAAGGGTCATGAAACCCCAGAACACATTTTTTGAGATGCGAACAGATATGTATAGACTACATTTCAGTGAAAACACTAATAGCACTCATACATGTTATCAATAAGTGTAAATTTGTTATTTTTTCATTTTTCTGAGCAATTTCGTTCTTCCGGGTTGAGGTTTTGTCACGAGATGTGACGTAGTGCCGGCCCTCGGCATGTGTTATAGATAGGCTGCAGGGGCGGAAGAAGGCAATTTCTACGTCACTTGTTTCTGAACGCTTTTCTGCATTTATTCATAAGAAAGAGCTTGTTCAACCCAATCACTGCGCTGTAGTATGCATAAAAAATATCTGCTCTATTATGCATAAGATAGTACCGCTTCTCTTACAGTGTCATTCAGAGACATGCCTTGACCTGTGTAACTGTCTGATTGCAACCATATAATGCAAAGAGCATACAGCATAGGGAGGGAAAACAATGTAAGAAAACAGTTTTATTTATATAAGAAAACCCATCATTTTAACTACTTCAACATACAAAAATTTTGGAGAATCTGATTAACATATTACACACAATCTCTGCAAACTTGAGTACAAAATAATACGTTGAGATGAGAAACATTTCTATTATGGTATTGCACATGTTCCAGATACTATGAAAATGTTTAGTGGCACCACAAATAAAACGTCTGTAGCAATATCAGTACCGATCACTGAAACCCTGAAACCCACAACAATCTAATCTGAAATCTCCTCCATGAAATGATTTGGACATTATTGCATGAGAAATCAATTTTCCCCTCAGTATCTTCACATACAGTAAGTCACGTTAACACAGGGCAGATCTATGATGCAGCTGAGATTGCATTGATTTCAAGTGTTAATCCTCCACTATACTCCGGTAAGGCTCTTTAGTGGCTGTGTGGACACATAGATCTCACCTAAGCAGCATCACCTGTCACTCTCTAGGAAAGAGGATTCTTAAAGCTGTTGCTGGAGGGCCATCATAGCATAACATTTAAAAAAAAAAAAAAAAAAAAAATGTTTTTCGACTGCGCAGTCCAATATAGGTCATTACATATAGTTACGGAATACCCCTTGTGCCACTAAAGTACTCAAACCAATAAAAACACTAAAAAATATGATATTTTGTTTTAAAAATATATGTCTGTACATAGTTGAATTTGTAAACAAATTTAAGCGTTTTGTTTCTTGCATTTTTTCTAGTGTAAAAGTGAATTCATTAGGTAAAAATAAACCTAGTTATCTTAATATTGACAAAATAAATAGACATAAGTTAAAACGTATGTGCAGGACAGCCCAAAGCACTCAGTAGTGTTAAAAAAAAAAAAACCTATCTTATGTCTGTCATATCCTCATTGTCCCTTTTTCCAGTGTCCTGGTTTGACGTTCTCTGCTGTCACAATTCGGTAACTTAAACCAGAATTGACTTGTATTATAGTACCTGTAATACTTTAAAACATTCATCAATTCTTTTCTAACGTCAAACCTTCCAGCATAAACACATATGAAATTTCATGACCCCAGGAGAAGCTCCCACTGTAAAGTACATACCAACAAAAAGAGAAGGTCACATCACACACCATTTTTAGAAATCCACACTTACATCATCAAAAGCCTGCAGTTCCTAGAGGCTATCAGCATAGGACGGTTCAGTCAGGTTCATCTAATAGTTCACCCCCTTTGTCTCGCAACGGCCTGAAGAGTAACACAAGGCCTATTATCGGCCTGACACAGGCCGTGTCAGTTAGTGGTTAGGGAAAGGCCCTTTGGGTGGGATTAGGACTGTTCTAAATCTGTTCCACAGGAGGTCCCTCCTCTTTAGGTGCTGGCTCCAGGTGAATGGGAGTGACGTTACTGGGCTTCTTAACACTGGGGGAAAAGGATGCCGTGAAGGTCATGCATAAAATGTCAAATAAGAAAAATGAAATACTTTAAGGAAACTAGTTATTCAGCTATTATTAACAATATGTCAGGTTGGCCCTGAGAGTTAAATTGTTGGATATACATGCATCAATGGCCATTTACAATGCTTTTTTTTTTTTTTTAAAAAAGTCCATAAAATAGAATAGAATAGAACACAATAGAATAGAACAAGATGAGTAAAGTTTGTGAACTAACTTTAAAGTTGGCTTAAAAAAGGCCTTGTCTGAAAGTTACAGTTGAACAAGTTGAAAAAGTTTGAAAGTTTAGACAAATAGATGGATGTTGATAGCATGTTGTTAACATGATTTAGTACATAGCATGATTAGCATGTTGTTAACATGTTATGTTTCTACCATGATTAACATGGTGCTAACATGTTTCTAACATGATTAACATGTTACTAACATGTTTGTAACATTATTAGCATTCTGCTAACATGTTTCTGACATCACTAACATGTTTTTAGCATGTTAGTCACAGTATTCTAACATGATTAGCATGTTATCCACATGTTAGCATGAAGTCAGTAACATGTTATCATGCTTAACATGTTACTAGCATGTTACTAACATGAGTTTAAGTCTAACATTAATATTAACATGTTTCTATCATCACTAGTTTTTGCTTGCATGTTTTTGGCAAGTTAGTGACATGATTCTATCATGATGATTATAATGTTGCTATCATGTTGTTAATATGATTAACATGTTGCTAACAGGTTTAGCATGTAACTAATACTATTTTAATATGATTGGCATGCAATTAACATGTTTCTAACATCACTAGCATGTTTTTAGCATGTTAGTAAAAGGATTCTAACATGATTAGCATATTACCCACATGTTAGCATGAAGTCAGTAACGTTATCATGATTAACTTGCTGTTAACATTTTTTTTTTAGCATGATTAGCATGTTACTAACATGACTTTAAGTCTAACATGTTACTAACATTAACTTTAACATGTTTCTATCATCACTAGTTTTTGCTTGCATGTTTTTGGCAAGTTAGTAACATGATTCTATCATGATTATAATGTTGCTATCATGTTGTTAATATGATTAACATGTTGCTAACAGGTTTAGCATGTTGCTAATACTATTTTAATATGATTAGCATGCAATTAACATGTTTCTATCACTAGCATGTTTTAACATGTTAGTAACAAGTCAGTGACATGTTAACCTGATTAACACGTTACGTGCATTAACAAGTTCTTAGCATGATTAAAATGTTATTTGCATGTTTCTGAAATGATTAACATAGTGCTACCAATTTGTTTTAACATGATTAGCAAGTTACTATTATGTTGCTAGTATGTTTCCAGCATGATTAACAGGTTACTAACATGTTTAACATGTTAGTAGCATGTTAGCATGACTCAAACATTATTAGCATGTTTCTAATATGATTAGCATGCTCTTACCTTGTTATAACATGACTACCATGTTGCTAACATGTTTTAACATGACTAACAAGTTACTAGCATGTTGTTAACATGTTTCTGGCATGACTAACATGCTACTAACATGCTACTAACATGCTAAGATGACTAACAAGTTGTTAGCATGATTAGCTTGTTACTAGCATATTTATTAACATGATTAGCATGCTAACAACATGCTAGTATGTTTTCGCATGATTCTCGTGATTCTCATGATCAGCATGTAACTTACATGTTGCTAGCTTGATTCTAACATGCTTAACATGATACTAGCTTATTTCTAACATGATTAGCATGCTGCTAGCATGTTTTAACATAGTTAGCATGTTTTTAACATGTTTAACATGATTAACATCTTGTTAGCATGTTGCTAACATGTTTTTAGCGTGATTCAAAATAGTGCTAACGTGAATTAAAATCCAGCCCTGGAATTATGGACATATAAAACAATGCATTACCACTGACAGTTAGGCTCAAAAGCAAAAAGTCACATAATATGGCCCTAATCCAAATCCAACTGAGAATCTGTGACACTTTTGGGGCACACAACTATAATCTGACTAACCCGAACAATGTAATATATACTCACGAGTATGGTGAGATTGGAACAGCCACTACTAGTACATGGTTCTTCTTTCTGAAGAGCCTCCAGAGTCCTTTGTGATAACCTCGCACATCCAGGTCCCATACGTGCAGGCACTATGAGCAGTAAACAAGATAAGGCTATAACCTAATACTACAGTTTTAATATCCTCACCTCAGTTTTTATATATTTCTTTCTATAAATTTCCTCTCTCGGTGTTTATAAGCCATTTATCTACCCTCGCAGGCTCTGCAAATAATAGCCAGACATTTGCGCCTTTAGCTCACAGAGAAACAGGCAATAGAACTCACCACTTTGCTAAGATTCATTGCAACCCACTGTAACAATACATGCAGGGTACCTCTAAATTGCAGCCATTTGTTGCATGAGATACAGATTCAAAGTGCAAATCTTTAAAAAAAATTCACCATACCTTTGCCAATTCTGTCCAAGTGTTTGTATCTGTCTCCTGCTCCATTTTGATGAACATTACAAAGGTCTTTCCCTCAGTGTCTGGGATAAATGAGTCTTCACATGGGTTTTTACTATGGTCCAGAACCTCAGCCTCACTGCAGACACACAAATGATTAATGCAGCTGTTGTAATAATAATGCAATTTTAAGGTGCTACATTAACTATGCAAATAGAGGAGTATGATCTTCAGATAAAATTACCGTAGCAGGTTTTGGATTTCAATCTCATATGGGTCTTTCTTCAAGCTGCAAACATATATTAAATATATAATATTAAAGATGTCTGAAAAATGATATAAGGCTAAAATAAAGGATAATATGGAACTACACATACCTATCTACATTTTTCATCTGAACATTCGGAATTGTGTTGAACTTGTGCTTTTTAAAGTAAACTTCCTATAGAGAAGTATAAAACATTATTTTAAATGAGGAAATGTTAGAAAACGATACATCACTGAATTCATAGTGTCCCACATTCAGGAAAAATACACTAAATTACAATTAATAGTTAATATAAGTATGCAGATGAACCACAAACATTACCATTACCGTAAAAAAAACCTCTCACTTACATGGAAGTAACCATTCATGTTTAAGCCAATGATGCCAAAGTGATAAGAGCGGGAGACATCAGGAATGACACACTCTCTCCCCTTCCTCTGTTCCGGCATCCGCATCCACATGTCCCAGTCCCATAGCTAAGAGATGGTACCATATATATGGTAAAATATAGTAAAATAGAAAACAGATACTTTAAATATTTCACAAATTTAAATGTTTCACAATATCATTTCTGGTCCTTACTATATACACTATACACACACACTCTTGAAATTCAACTGACTCTTCAACTGACTCTTCAAAGCTGTGTTATTTAAATGAGAGAACAAAATATTAAAATCCATAGTGAGACTTCTCAATGGTGAGAGAAGGATTAATCACTTTGAGAAGCTTTTGTGCAAGCAAATGGAGCGGAAAATTGTGCCAAATGGGACACTGCTTTTGAGGGGTTTTGCATGTAAACTGTAAATACATAAACATCTCCTATTAAGACATAAATTACAGGCTAAATGCAGGAATTAGCTGCCTCACCTTCTCAGGGGTTGGCCATTTGGGCTCTAGTTCATCCTTGTAAAGGCTTTTTTTAAGCACCCAGCCAAGGCCAGGCATACTTTCTACTCTGTACAACAAAGATGGATCCTCTGCTGTGTGCTCATAACCCTGCAAAACAGCAAAGCAGCAATGTAAAGAGCACTGCTTGAAGGCTTTAACAGTATTTAATCTATTTCAAAGATTTAACAGTAGTTTAGTCTGAGGATACCACTAATTATTGTTTAGAAAAAGAAAAATATACCAACAGAAGAGCATTTTTGACAGTATTTCCCCCCAACAAATAAAAAACAAAAAGCATATTTTCAAGTAATGAACAAGCTGAAAGAAACTTTTGATTTTTTTTTTTCCTCCATCACTCACTTGGTCATTCCAGGCTGAGATACAGTACAGACTGTCATCATCACGCAACAAATGGATGGTCTGACTGAGAAAGCTGGGAGACAAATGTTGGAGAAGAAATAAATCATACATTTAAAAGACATTTAGAGACAATGCGTCAAATGCTGTGACTCAATCTTTTCTATTAAGATGAGTTGAGCTCATTAATTCTGCACTCAGACGTTTCTAAACTAGCCTGTGACAAAAAATATGGGAGTTTGCTACCATCTAGTGGACACATATGAAATTCATTCAAAGTAATTCTCATAAAATTAATTTAGCTAATATTACACACACCACATATCACTATTACTATATTATACAGCTGAGGTCAAAATTTTTCACCCCTTTCAGAATCATTATTAATAATCATGTTAATTATTTTACCAAAACAAGAGTGATCATACAAAATGCATGTTATTGTTTATTTGGTACTGACCGGAATAAGATATTAGTACACAAGAGAAAATAATAGTTGAATTTATAAAAATTTCTCGGTTCAAAAGTCTACATCCTCATGATTCTTAATATTGTGTAGTTACTTGAATGGTCTACAGCTGTGTTTTTTTTTTTTTTTCAGTGATTCAGTGTTTTTTTTTTTCACGAGTGCCTTGTTTGTCCTGAACAGTTAAACTGCCTGCTGTTCTTCAGAGGAATTCAGAAGAACACATCCATACCTGAAAAAATCTATGGAAATATCCAGGTCTTCCTCCAAGACAATGGCAAAATCTGCATCCTAAAACAATATTTTTTCCCCACTGTCAAACACTTTCAAGCTGTTTTACAATGTAATTATATATAAGGTGTAAGGCAAGTGATCATTTACTCACTGGATGCAGATTGAAGGTTGCAGTTAAGCTCGCTTTGTAATGCTGAGACAAAATGAACATTAATATATTAGTGCCACCTTATGGTAATTCATAAACAGGATATGACTACTGCAATCGTCTACAACTGGCTTAACAAAGTCAATTGTTCATTTTCTAATAAAAGTCACAAACATATTACCTGTGACACTCGAGCGTTCTTAATACTGATAGGCGTATGCTGAACTCCTTTAAGACCAAAGAGATCCACCACATCCATGGGTTCCTAACCAGAAAGCTTTTTTTGTTAATTTTGTAAATGTGTATAAATCCTCTCACAAAAGCTTAGAAAAAAAATGCACTGAAGAGGAGAGGGAAAAAAATAAAAGGAGATAATACCTCATAGTAGCCATCGATAAAAACAGTGATCATCTGTGGATTGACACCATGAGAAGAAAGAAGAGAGCGCAGCATTCTAGAGAAACAAACATGGCTTTAGTCAAACATTCAAGGTATGCTTTATATATATATATATATATATATATATATATATATATATATATAGAGAGAGAGAGAGAGAGAGAGAGAGAGAGAGAGAGAGAGACACCATGAGAAGAAAAGAGAGCCAGCATTCTAGAGAAACAAACATGGCTTCAGTCAAATATTCAAGGTATGCTTTTATATATATATATATATATATATATATATAGAAAGAGAGAGAGAGAGAGAGAGAGAGATATAGATATAGATATATAGATATATGTAGAGTTCAGATGCAAAACCAGCTAAAAGCCATCTCGGTCAAAAATGAGATAATGATACTGAGTGAATGCTCCTGACACATTATATGTCCATCAAATACTTTTACTTCTAACTCGCTAAATTCCAGCTTCAGCCCAATTAGAAGTACCAGTACTTACATAGAAACCTGTACAAAGTAGCCAGAAAGAAATGCACATTTTACAGAAAAACGTCAGATGGATTTAGCTGGTTTTGCATCTGAACTGAATATATATACAGGATTTCTGGTTTCTCCACTGAAGTCAAATCAAAACAACATAGACATACTTACATAAGTTAATTAAGAAACTATGTGAAATGTGTGTCTGCACCATCACTTTTGGTCAATTTAATACATCCTTGATGAATAAACGTATTCATTTCCTAAAAACAATTCTTGGTTGGCTACAAAATGTATGAACAAACAAGAACGGAAAAACGTATCAATACGTGCCGATTTAACTAGCTCATTCAGCTGCACAAATGATGTGGTTTGGTAGTGTGGTAAAGTACAAAGAAATGTAAGTTTACTAACCTATAGAGATAGTTTGGTCTATTTCCAGCTATAACTGCTACTGGGACGTTGTAGACATTGTTGTTAGGCAGCTAGACAGGACATGGAAATGTTTAGTCAACAACACAGATTTAACACAAATACATTGTTCTGCTATTTAAATGCTTTTAAGAGACAAATTACCTCAGGATGAGGGCCATAACAAGCACTAACAACTAAAAGTCTTACACTTCCACAAAAAAAACAATAGTAAAAAGGGAAACTTGTAGAGAAAAATGTGTAGAGCCTGTCCTGGCATAATGCATTTTGACTGTGATTTTCCTGATACCATAGATAAAAACATATCATGGTGCCAAAAAAAAGGTGTATCACAGTAAGACAACTTTTTAAAAGTTAAAACTCTGATAAAACCATGCTAACATTTAGCACAGTTTGGTAAGACAGACAGTGTAACAAAGTGTAAAATTTAAAGCCTTAAGACTTGAGATTATTAAATTTGTTTTTAAAGCAAAAATGATGTATTTTTCAGGATTCTTAAGTTTACAAGAAAAGCTTTTATTTGAAACAATTTTTTTCTAGCAATTTCAAAGTCTTTACTGTCACTTTTGATCAATTTAATGCATCCTCGCTTGATAAAAGTGTAAAAAAAATCTCACTGACTACAAATAGTATATAAAAGGTACTTTTGTCACAGGATGTGTGTCTTACTGGGTCAGGATTGAACTCTATGGGTGCTGGATCCTTGCAACTACAAATGCTTCCATATCCTTCCACTTTACTGCAGAACAGTTTCCTCCGTCGGTTCAACTCTGTGTCTGCCCAATGGCACTCAGCCTCTGAAATGAGTCCCAACATCAACAGACAGCTTTAAAATGATCCATAACATAAATGCAATAAATAAACTCTACACTCATAATAATAGAGGTGGAAATACCTTCAGAAGCTGTCAGCTGGACCTCAGTTTTTAGTAGCACAGGATCACCCCATGTGGACAGAGCAGGAGACTTGGAGTGCTTCTCCCCATACACTTGACCTAAGAAAATAAATGGTACACTTAAATCACATCAGAGTGGAAAATATATAAAATGTCACATATCACACTATATTAGATTGATTTCAATAGGATCAGGTGACACTGATGACTGGAGTAATGGCTGCAGAAAATTTAGTTTTGCCATCATAGGCACACACTTAAAAAAAACGATCTTAAATCGTTATAATATTTCACAATATTACTGTTTTTACTGTACTACTGTATAATTAAATAAATGCAGCCTTTGTGAGCATAAGCATTTTTCAAAAACATGAAAAATCTTTATTTCAAACTTTTGAACCATAATATAACACATGAGTAAAAAGCTAAAAAAGCATTGTTCTTACCTCCCTTCTTCACGACCAGAGTCCACATATCCCTCCAGCCTAAGGTGACAGCTACCTGACTCCCCAAACCTTTCAGAAGATTCTTCGCTGCATCCTTCAAGTGGAAAGTCCCCTCATCCTGAAGGGGCCAATAAGAAGTGCACTTACAGACAAAGAAAACACAAATCTGAAACCATGAGAGTGGACGGGAGAGGCATTTATACCTTAATAGTGAAAATGAGGATTCTGCCACGTGTGACCATGTTGAGGAAGAGGATCATGGCTTCATCCTCATGGGGAGAATAAGTATCAAATACTCTTTTGGCCATGACGTGACCCTAAAAGGAAGAGGATACAGAAAAATTTTATAAAGTTATGCGGTAGGCAACTTAAATTGACAGTAATTATAAAATATGACAATGAGAAGTGAATGTTTGTTCTTACAGTTGCCTGGTTTAGAACTATAACATGTATGCCTCGGCCCTGCTCCCTCATCTCATCCTCAAGAACCTGCAAAAACACATCAAATATTGTTCATATAGTTATCTAGTAATGGTGTGACAAATGCGTCATGTCATACATCAGGCTCTGAAGCACTTACAGTGGTGCCGTCCACTGCTACATAAACCTTAGATCGACTAGAATACACTTCGATATCCAAAACCTTCCTCCCACTCGCTGGTCTCCGTGGAGTTTCCATGTTAGGCAGGGCATCATCTGAAAAAATGTTTAATGATAGCAAAATACTAATATTATTAACTCACAACTGACAATGTGTAAAAGTTAAAGGATAAGTTCACTCCTGAATTAAAATATCCTGATAATTTACTCACCTCTTTGTCATCCAGGATGTTCATGGCTTTCTTTCTTCAGTCAAAAAAAAAAAAAAAAAAGAAGGGTTTTGAGGAAAACATTCCAGGATTTTTCTCCATATAGTGGACTTCAATGGGGATCAACGGGTTATATACTTTTTAACCACAAATGCTCGTCTTGCACTATCTCTGCATCCACGACATGCATTTTGTAGACACGTTGGAAAGGTCACGACTGATGTAGGCAGAAGTACCGACCCAGTGTTTACATAGCAAACATGCAAAGAAAGCCAAATGCCCTTTACAAAAAAAAGAGGAAAAACAATGATGTTGGACAATTTTGAAGATGGAAGAGAAAATGAGATTTTCGTCCCATCCTACCTTTTTGAACACGGAGTACACAGAGGAAGAACTAACCACACATGTTCATCCCAATGTGATTACGTAATGCACGAAGTCAAAGACACACATTGCAGAACCACTACAAGGGAAATTATTGTGCAGTACATACATTTTTAGTTTTTTTTTTTTTTAGAAAATGACTGATCGTTTCACTAGATAAGACCCTTATTTCTCGGCTGGGATCGTGTAGAGCCCTTTGAAGCTGCAATTTGGACCTTCAACCTGCTGATCCCCATTGAAGTCCACTATATGGAGAACAATTCTTTAATGTTTTCCTCAAAAACCTTCATTTGTGTTTCGACTGAAGAAAGAAAGACATAAACATCTTGGATGACATGGGGGTGAGTAAATTATCAGGAAATTTTAATTCAGGAGTGAACTAATCATTTAAAATCTTTGAAAGATGATATTACAATTCCACTTAAGTAATAGTACAGTAATATTTTAAAATCGTATAAAAGCATCATAAAATAATGTCCACAAAGGCAGTTATTGACATTACCATACTCTTGAGCTGCATCATCCTCACTGGCAACTCTCCTTGTATCAAGAATGAGTTTGATATTCACAATCACTGTGATCAGTAGAAACAGGACGGCACTGGCCTGTAAATACGCACACGTTATCTAAATAAAGGCATTTCAAAGAATTCTACTGCATTTAAATATAACTAGTTATAAATACTACAACCAATCAGAAAAGATTATGTAAAGTTACAATTAATATCAGCAGCAAATTTCAAACTGCATTAACATAAATTCTGATGATCAGTGACCTAAGATATAAACAATTCTTATTTATTTACATTTTTAACATTTCTCTGTTTTCAATTTTTTTTAAAAAATCCTAAACGGTATCTGTTTTTATTTCCAGATAAGGAACCACAGATTTTCAGTATGGACCACACACTAATTGCTAAATTACTTCTGTTTATTTTGAAAAAAACATAACAATGAAATAATAAAAAGGCAAAAACCAATCAATCAATCAATCATTCTACTAGAAGACACAAATACCTGTAAACTTTATGTTGTATAACAGAGCTATCACAAGAAAAGAAAACCAATACCCCTATTGTAAGTGTTGAAAGATAATCTTATTAAGTGATGTGAACTGACCTGACAGATTCGACGTACTGCTCTTTTGTTGGTGAGTCTGTATTTCCAGGTGAGGTAGAGGCTACGTTGCTGGCGGGGGATGAAGGGTTTGGCTCTCGGGTTGGGTGTCCAGGTGTCCATACCTGCAGTCCTGCCCGCTGCTCCTGATCACAACACCTTCCTGCATCCGACAACGCCTGCGATCACGTCTTCTTCATCTACACAGCACAGTGCAATCACAGCAATTACAAACGACGGACAATACAGTTAATACTTTAAAAAAATCTTCTCGCAACGTTAAAATGTGATGCAGGTGGCACAACTTTAACATAGGTTACTACAAACGCTTTATTATGAACAGATACAAACGCAATGCTAACCTGCATTATAACAGTAGTAACATTTTGTTAATGATCTCAACAATTCATTATTAATAGTAACTATTGCTATAGCAAACAGATGGTGAGGTAACGTTAGCTATCTGAACACAACAGCTGAAATTCCTTCTAAAGGCAAGTTCTATTGACACTGACATTTCTGTTGACTGTAAGGCTGCGCAGAATAAACGCTAGTGACTGTTTACCTCAAAAGCATGTTACGTTGCACGGAAACGACGTCCCGCCTCGCCAGAAAATATAACTGTAATTTAGTTTATGTCGGGTCTAGTAACGTTTGGCCATATGCAGGTAATGAGCATTGTGAAGCCAGATTGCAGGATCACGCCACACGTTCGCTTTTCAAAATAAAAGCCCCCCATTCAAACGGGCAAATAGTTTAATAAATTGTTTTCCTGCTAGAAGTTCTTTATTTTAATGTTGGAAAACTAAAATTATTAATAAAATAATAAAATTATTAAATTATGAGAATTGGCTCAAAACACTGTAATTTGACTTAAAACAGTCATTTAAAGAACATATCCAACTTAAAACTAAACGCAGGCCTACCAAACTTTAAGATGTAAACTTAAAACACAAGAAACTTTAAGATGACTGAATTATTCAATAGCTGTTTTAATGGGTTTATAAATGTCAAAACTCTAAACAAAATTTGCTAAGCAACCAAAACGTGAACTATAATGTCCCCATTTCATAGACAAGGCTTAGCCTAAGCCAGTATTAGGCCATAGTTCAATTAAGACTTTTAAGTAATTTTTATAAACAGGCCTTAGACAAAAACATTAATGGTGTGCATCTTGAGACAAAACAAAGGCACTGATATACTTTAAGATCAGTCAGTGCAAGTTTCTCTCAGTTGACACAGCTCAGGCTTACATTTTAGTCTAGGACAAGGCTTTAGCCACATCTGTGAAACTGGGGGAATGTGTTTCAAAACACACAGAGGCTAGAGGGAGCTGATTTGCTCATATAGATCTGCGGTATTGAAATTAAATGGCAAAAAATAAATGTAGTGGTTCGTTGACTTTATGTAACAGAAGTGGAAATAGGCTGTGAGAGTTTGTCACAAATATCTTTTCGGGTATTAAATATTTTAGTCAAACAGAAGGATGCCTTTCTTTTTCCATCACTATAGACATATTTCACTGGTAATTTGTGCAAAGATGAAATGCCCCATTCCCAGTTTACAAACTGTGTGTGAACAAATTTATCAGATCGTCTCTAGCAAGCGGAAAAGGCGGAGTAAAGAAATGCCTTTAATTGTTCTGTTGGGTATTGCACTGTTATTATGTTTGTCTACCAAGCTTTTTCTCTACAAAAAGACCCAGCGCAAAAGGAAAACATGGGACTTCTGTCAGCTTTTGGTTACTTGGGTGAGTGTTTTTACATAAAACCTATTAACATATATCAATTGACTTTTCAAGAATCAGCTAGAACACAATACATTGGTCTATTTTATCAATGTTTATTCTAATTCCTAAGCCTGGTTTAATTGATAAACTCCACAATATACTCAGAGAGAGAAAAAGATTTGGGATTTTAATGTTGTTGCATTGTATAACTTTTCAGTGCTGTTTTCCTCCCTGTTCACACATGGAGGATCTGAAGTTGACGTTGCTGTAGAGGTCCAGCCTGACAGCAGACAACACTTCTGGGGGGAAAATTTCACCCTTTTATGCTCAGTAAACGGTGGTAATTCAACGGGGTTGATGTTGAAGAGTCTTCAAGGAGGTAAAATAATATCTGGATGTTTGCAGTTGAATGGCACAGAATCTACAGACAGGCCTGGAGAATGTCATTTCATTGACATTGATTATAAGAACAGTGGGCTGTACTGGTGTGAGATTCCTTCTGAAAACAAAACAAGCAAAGCTGTCAACATCACTGTGAGCTGTAAGAGCATCACTGTCAATAATATAGATTCGAATCACACTGATTTAAAGATAATAGTTTTTATTATTAACATGTGATGAATCTCCACAGCTGATTCAGGAGCATCTTTGGTCTGGTTGTCAGGGCTTTGTATCATCTTGGTTCTTCTGGTGCTTCTTCCTGTGCTCTGGCTGTTGTTTCCAGGTTTCAGGTAGAGTATACAATTAATTTTCTATTCTATTTTACGTTTTGGCAAATTGGTAGCAAATTTGAATGTGCATTATTGTACATTCTGATTACGCCCCACTGAGAGTTAGGTTTGGGGGTGAACCCTTCATGCTTATTTATTTATTTATTTATTTATTTTTCCTAAAAATCACATTTTTGTACCAATCAAATCATACAAATTCCTAAAAAAAGTCACCAAGTCATAAAATTATGTTTTTCCCATGTGATCAGGTGAGGTATATACATTTAGCCGTGATACACACTTAAACGAACAGTTCACCCCAAAATGAGATTTGTCAATATTAACTCACACTAAGGTCATTGTGAACT
Organism: Labeo catla; assembly: GCA_012976165.1. Taxonomy (NCBI): domain Eukaryota; kingdom Metazoa; phylum Chordata; class Actinopteri; order Cypriniformes; family Cyprinidae; genus Labeo; species Labeo catla. The sequence goes on from VONZ01000001.1 coordinate 1,891,095, forward strand.
TTGAGGTTTATGAGGTTTAGTAAATAATGACAAATTCTGCATTTCTTTAATTGATTACTACAGCATTTTCTATTAATCAGTTTGTGATACTAATTTCATTGACTACTTTTGATTTACATTGGTCTCTGTATCAAATATCTGCAATGTTTACTCATGCTTTTTAGGGAGAAATTGCATGTGTGTCTAAACAGGGGATATAAGAGGGAAAGGGTCCAACAGGAAATGCCTAAAACCAAGCAGGACGTGACTGAAATCCAGTGGGATCTTCCCTGGATGGAGATGGACAATTTGTTGGACAAGCACCAAAATCCTGGCAGCTGAACATTCTACGTTCCAAATGTGGATGTTATCAGATACAGACAATATTTCTGTAGACAGAAAACAGCCACTGTGCTGAGTCCTTGGTAATATGACAGAGGAATAAAGAGGCACATACTGATTTTTACAGAACATGGAAGTGTTTTCACTCTGAATAATATGTTACCAGCTTTAGATAAGAGGTCAGAGGTCTTTAAGGAACGATTATATCACCTGTTATTAATTATGAAATGGCATTGATTTGTTATTTCTGTGTGACTCGTTCACAGTAAAAACCTCTGCAGATGGTGACAGGCAAGATGGCAATTAACTTTTCTTTTTTTTTTTTTTAAATATAGTTACTGTGCATTGTAATGTGGACATATAAAATATTTATTTCTTTAAAAAAGGGTAAATAAACAATGATGAATCATGTCCATTCAAAACTGACTGAAAATGCTATTTTTTTATGTTAACATTGTGACATTTGATAAACACTTTAATGTAAGTGTTGCTATCATGAAAAAAGTGCACTTAGATGTTTTGATCATATGCTTGACATAAATTATCCTAGGAAATATGATTTAAAATATTTAGCATTAAAACGTTATTTCAGTGTATCGTAAAGCAATACTTTCATAAATACATAAGCATGTTTTTTAAAAGTACACTTATTTTAATGTCAATTTAAGATTTTTATAGTGCATTTTAAATTAAATAATGCACTAGCAAGTATGTATGATAAAATGAACTCACTAGGTAATGTGGTAAACAAAAATACTTCATTATCGTCTGAACTATCATGTTAAGTCAATGCATTTTAAAATGTTCATAGTGTCCTTTCAGATGTCCAGGACATTTTAGTGTATTTGATTGTGAAATGTGTTAAAATTATATATAAATAAATGTATTTTTAAAATGTTCAGTCAGATTTATGTCTGTTTTATTAGTTATGTAATCTATTTGAAATTACGTAAGTAAATTATACAGTTTACTTTTAAATTCTATTTGTTTAAACTATGAAAAAACATTTGTAGGGGTTCATAGTTCATGTGTCCTTTCTGAGGTAAATCACTGGTGTAAATGCTTGGAAATAATACTTTATACTATTATTTGTGACGCACCAGCCACCCAATAATTTGGAGAAAAAATAAAAATCAAATTGCTGTGGTGCAGTACACCGCATCTTAAGGATATATTTGAAAAAAGTATGTAAATCACATTCAAATATTTGTTTGTTTTATCCTTTGTTTAGATCGTCATTTTAAACATTCTACATTTAATTGAAAGTTTGAAGAGTGGAAGAATAAAAACGACAGTATGCATAAATGGCATTCGAAAAGTAACAAAATGTGGTATTTTTTATCGTAAAAAAGTACATAAAAAATTGTATGTGACTTTAACAAAAAGGGAATTTATTATCTATAATAAAAATAAACTCCTGAATCCACCAAATATTTGATCCCCTATAAGTGTTCTTATAGGGGGTTTCAGTTCTCATTGACTTCCCACTGTATGGACAAAAATACTGTAGAAGTCATAGGGACCTAAAACTGTTTGGTTACCAACAGTCTTTCTGCAGTGTGCTGTTTAAAGTACAATTCTGTGTTATATATTTATTTTTTTACAGTACGACACTAGAGTTTGCCTCTGTAAGGACCTGTCTTCAGTAAAGTGGGATCTCAGGCATGTTTTACACATTGTCATCACCACAGACAGTGTTATCCAGAGCAGCTTCTGGCCAAGGGCAAATGATGTGAAAATGTTGTCTCATGTAATATTGAGTCCCTGGAGCTGTCACCTCAAGGATTGCATGTCCTGGTTTTTGTGTGGCCTGTCACAAACAGGCTTTCTAGTGTACATGCTCCAGGCATTAATTTACCTGACTTAGAAGTACAGGTGCATCTCAATAAATTAGAATGTTGTGGAAAAGTTCATTCATTTCAGTAATTCAACTCAAATTTTGAAACGCATGTATTAAATAAATTCAATGCACACCGACTGAAGTAGTTTAAGTCTTTGGTTCTTTTAATTGTGATGATTTTGGCTCACATTTAACAAAAACCCACCAATTCACTATCTCAACAAATTAGAATACTTCATAAGACCAATAAAAAAACATTTTTAGTGAATTGTTGGCCTTCTAGAAAGTATGTTTATTTACTGTATATGTACTCAATACTTGGTAGGGGCTCCTTTTGCTTTAATTACTGCCTCAATTCAGCGTGGCATGGAGGTGATCAGTCTGTGGCACTGCTGAGGTGTTATGGAAGCCCAGGTTTCTTTGACAGTGGCCTTCAGCTCATCTGCATTTTTGGTCTCGTTTCTCGTTTTTCCTCTTGACAATACCCCATAGATTCTCTATGGAGTTCAGGTCTGGTGAGTTTGCTGGCCAGTCAAGCACACCAACACCATGGTCAAAGAGCTGGTCAGCAGAAGGAAGTGCTCTAACATTTCTTGGTAAATGGGTGCAGTGACTTTGGTTTTCAAAAAACACAGTGGGCCAACACCAGCAGATGACATTGCACCGAAATCATCACAGACTGTGGAAACTTAACACTGAACTTAAAGCAACTATGAGCTTCTCCACCCTTCCTCCAGATTCTAGGACCTTGGTTTCCAAATGAAATACAAAACTTGCTCTCATCTGAAAAGAGGACTTTGGACCACTGGGAAACAGTCCATTTTTTCTTCTCCTTAGCCCAGGTAAGACGCCTCTGACGTTGTCTGTGGTTCAGGAGTGGCTTAACAAGAGAAATACGACAACTGTAGCCAAATTCCTTGACATGTCTGTGTGTGGTGGCTCTTGATGCCTTGATCCCAGCCTCAGTCCATTCCTTGTGAGTTTCACCCAAATTCTTGAATCGATTTTGCTTGACAAGCCTCTCAAGGCTGCGGTTCCCTCGGTTGGTTGTGCATCTTTTTCTTCCACACTTTTAACTTTCTGTTAACATGCTTGGATACAGCACTTTGTGAACAGCCAGCTTCTTTGGCAATGAATGTTTGTGGCTTACCCTCCTGATGAAGGGTGTCAATGATTGTCTTCTGGACAACTGTCAGATCAGCAGTCTTCCCCATGATTGTGTAGCCTAGTGAACCAAACTGAGAGACCATTTTAAAGGCTCAGGAAACCTTTGCAGATGTTTTGAGTTGATTAGCTGATTGGCATGTCACCATATTCTAATTTTTTTGAGACAGTAAATTGGTGGATTTTTGTTAAATGTGAGCCAAAATCATCAAAATTAAAAGAACCGAAGACTTAAACTACTTCAGTCTGTGTGCATTGAAATTTACTACATGAGTTTCACAATTTGAGTTGAATTACTGAAATAAATGAACTTTTTCATGACATTCTAATTTACTGAGATGCACTTGTGTATATACACACACATAGGTACATATAACAGACAAAAAATGAGTCAAATACTACCCAAAGTAACTCTAGAGGGCAGTATTTCTTTACATTGTCCTAATGCATTTTTTAAAACACCAATTCACCCATTCAAGACAAATTAAATCACTAAAGTCAGCAGTAAATCTGAACCTGAAACAATATTTTTAAAGAGAAAAATGTGTAATAGTGTAAGAGTTCAAATTTGCTGCTGTTGTTTGAAGATTATGTTGAAAAAAATGGATGCCTTGATTTTAACAATATTAAATTAAGGACAGTCAATATTCTCACTTAGAATGTTCATATATTCATGCATAATAGTGTGTGATGCAGTGTTGCAAGCATGCCTAATTTTCCTTTATAAGGTATTTGATATTTATTGTGTTTATCAGGACAATTTATCAGGACTTCTAAGGTTCCTTTTATCTTCCTCTCTCTTGTGCTTGTGTTTTAGCATGCTGCTGGCTGACAGACGATCAGCAGCCGGTGAGGGAGGGGGTCTGACCGCTACAGTGCCCTGTGCCTGGCTTCTCCTGCTAGTGACTGGCAGTTTGAGAGGGGCACCTTGGAGACGCAGGTCGAAGGCCAAGATACTGCCACACTGACACGATGGCTGAAAGCAGAGTAAGTGTTTACAAAGCATTTAAACTTTGCTCTCTCTTAACTAAAGAGCAGCCAGGCTTAAATATGTATTTGCATAGGTTATAACTTTGCAACAGGGTTAGTTTTTTAAAAAACAGGTTTGTTAACTAAAACTAAAACCATTAAAAACATTGTTACTTTAAATTAAATAAACATTATTTTAAAAAGTATTTTATTCAGCATTTCATTTAACTTGACATACTAAAATAACTATATAATTATTATAACTATAAAGACATTTAAAAAAAACTGACAAAAACACAACAAAATTACTAAAACTTTTTTTAGCTCAAAATTGAAACTATAATAGTTTGATAATAGAAACTATATAACTATAAAATATACATAATGATTCTAAAATAACACTGGCTCAAAATTCCTCATCTTCTATAAACATACAGTGATAAAAGGGTTATACCCCAAAATGCATTTTTAAATGTCTTTGAACAAGGAGTCATTTGTGCATGTACAAATGCAATTACACAAATACACCAACCTCAAAGGGCATCTCAACTAGACTGAAATGTGGAGTCACTTTCACGTAATTCCTCCCCCGGGGCCCTTTATAGTTTCCACATTTCGACCATGATTGCTAGCGAGTCACCACTGCCTGATTGAAGATTTTGTCTGTTTCTTCTGTTAAAATAAGTCTGGGAGACTAATTAAACCAGATTAAACCAACTCAGACCTGATTTAACCAGATAAGACCAGGTTAAACCAGGAAAGGCCTTGTGTTTGGCTTTTTTTTAGCAGTTTGAGTGCTCAATACCTCTAATTATCTACAGTTGAGGTCAAAAGTTTGCACCCCCCTTTCAAAATCATTAAAAATTAAAATTATTTTTACCAAAATAAGAGGGATAATACAAAATGCACGCTATTGTTTATTTTTTTCCGGCATTTTTGTTTATGTGAACCTTTTCCAACATTGACTATTGACATTGAAGGTTCAAGCACTCACTGATGCTCCAGTAGAAAAAAACATGCATGAAGAGCCAGGGGGTGAAAACTTTTGAACAAAATGACAATGTGTACATTTTTCTTACTGTGCCTAAATATCATATATTTTTTTTTTATTTAGTCCTGCCTTTCAGAGAATAATTGCATATTTCCCAGAAGACAAAATAAGTTAAATCTACCATGATCTTCAAATTCACCTCCCCGGCTCTTAATGCATCGTGTTTCCTTCTGAAGCATCAGTGAGCATTTGAACCTTCTGTCCCTCAGTTGTCCTCAGTGTTAAAAGATGGATCTCAAAATCATACAGTCATTGTTTGAAAGGGTTCAAATACACATAAATGCTGGAAAACCAAATAAACTAATAAAGAAACCAAAGAACAGCAGGCAGTTTAACTGTTCAGGACAAACAAGGGACTCATTCAGGTAACAACACAGTATTTTGAATTAAGGGGATATAAACTTTTTAACTGGGTCATTTTTATTTTAAAAAATGTATATATTATTTTCTCTTGTGGACTATATATAAACATCTTTTATGTGAAAAATCTTATTCAGGTCAGTACTAAATAAACAATAACATGCATTTTGTACGATCACTCTTATTTTGGTAAAATAATTACAACGATTGATGTAAGTAAATTCACCTACATATGTTAACCAGGATTGACTAGAATATAAGTCATAAAAAGGTAAGGTTGTTATCAGACATGAAGAACAACTTTATGACTGCTCCATTTTAGAGCATTCTGTTCACATTCGCGACAGGTGAGAGAACAGATGATGAGACCATGTTGAAGTTGCCATGGTGATCTATGCACTGAGCAAATGAGTGAATGAGGGAGGTATGTAAACGTGTTGATGTCAGTACAGTATGGACACACTTTTTTTTTATCATGCTTTGGTCTCTCCTCACCCAGCTACGTTTCAAACAGTGTCACCAGCAGTGAACACTCTGCCACACTCCAGAACCGTACATATGGCCTCCAAGCAGGTGTCCTCTACTCCTGTGACAAGCTGTGCAAAACCCCAATACTTGGACTGACTCAAAATAGTACAAATTGTTTTATTTCAATGGTTGGCTTTAATATTTAAAGAGCTTCATTTAAAGTGGAAAGTCAAGCTTCTATTATTGTTGGACTCATGCTATTTCAAAATGTTTTTTATATCCGTATTTACAATTTACACTACTAGTGTGGCTCAGAAGCACTTCTGAAGTGGCATTTAGGTGTCTTTATAGAGACATAAAATACTCACAACTCACAAGATTTTCCATATTTTGTATCTTGAATTACATGAAAAACTGACTATGTATTAGGAAATACTATTATTTGTCCCTTTTTTAATCACAATGTTTTAAACTAAACATGTTTTTGTTTGTTTGTTTTCTTATTAAGGTTACCCTATATTCCCTTTACCACTTTATATATGGACTGTATACCGTCTACTGCATTACTCAACATACTGGAGCATGTGCACAAACAGCTTAGTTGTGATGCGTTTATCTGCATTTATTTGTATAATTCTTTCTGTTGTTTATTCCTTTGTCCACAAATTAGTGTCTGATTCTCTTAGTTGGTTACTGGTAAGTAACAGTGTTGCCCATTATTTTAGAAACTCACCATGAAGTTTAGGCAGGAAATGAGAGGCGTTAATTGTAGCGTGAAATAAACAATTATTCTATTTAAACAGTGTTTCCGTCATGTCTTTGTCTCACCATAAATGGAGTTATTTATTTCTGGCCTTTTGAGTATTCATATAGTGTTTAGACTGGTGAAATGTATGCAAACTGATCTCGATCCAAAACCAGCCGGCACACATCCTCATTACACTGTGTTTGTGCGTGTTTATTAGATGAGATTCCACTGACCGCTCTCCCACATCTTTCATTCATCCTCCCCTTATTTCTGCCCATCCAGTGGAATCTTTCTAATCATCCTGTCTCTTCTTCTCTTTCCAATAATCTTTTCAGTGGAGTTAATGTGCTGTGTATATGAGAAACCTCTGCTCCCCTGATTATATGTGGTCATTGACATTACAGAATTATGAGTGGTTTCAAGGGCATGGAGAGAGGAACAAAGAGATGAAGAGAGAGGGAAGAGGCACAATTATGGAATGAAAAAAGAGCTTTCTAGAAAAGAGAGAAAATTAATTGTTAGACTGAAACAGAGGGTTTAATTCTCTGAGGAGCTGCTGGTACATTCCTTATTAAATGTAGCTAAACATATTCTGATGCTGTGAGATGGTTGTTTTCGTTCTGCAAGTTTACACCAAATCCAATTGTGGTAATTACTGCACTTCCTCAATTATTAACTTTGTGAAAATTAGTAAATTAGTGAAACTAAATATCAGCAAAGGTCTCAGAGGACTGGTAACCCAAAATACAACAAAGCCCATTACTACATTACATTATGTATACTACTTAATAAACGGGGTTCTTACTGACAACAGTTTGCATTGACAAAGCAACAGGAAGTCATTCATTTTAAACAAGGTGTCACTTTCTGATGCTTTCATGTGGGCAACACACCATATTTATGTGGACAGTTATACAGCCCACCAATGATATTACTGTTAGCGACCAACAGTACAGTGACCTTATGACCTCCAGCTATACATGTGAACAAGGTGTCACAGGAGTAACAAAAACATACACAAATAGTGAGATTGAGTTGAGCTTTCTGTACAGCAATTAAGATAACATGTCCAATGTAAACCCTCAAAGATTTTTCCTTGGTAACCATAAACCTCCTCTTACAACAGCTGAAATATTTAGACAGTGTTTTATAAACACTGGAGTTGGACTGAGTGGTGACAGCTCAGTAATAGTGAGCAGGTTTTACGAATACCATGACATGTTTCAAAAGGAACTTCTTATTCCTTCTGCCTTGTGATTTGCCTTACGGTTTCAGACACATTAAATTTTTTTAAACAAAACAAAAAACAAAACAAAACACATTAATACTGCCTGTCGAATGTAGGATGAGGAAACAAAACAAAACAAAAATAAAATACTATAATTAAATAATAAAGAATGTTTTGGAAGAAACTTTGAAACTGCAGCAACGAAATGAAACGAAGTGAAACACTTTTATACACATTTATTGCCTGTCAAATGTGGGGTAATTAGGAAACAAAACACTAGAATAAAATTAAATAATAAAACATGTTTTAGAAGGAACTTTAAAACTGTAGCAATGAAACAAAACACTAGAATAAAATTAAATAATAAAACATGTTTTAGAAGGAACTTTGAAACTGTAGCAACGAAACAAAACACTAGAATAAAATTAAATAATAAAACATGTTTTAGAAGGAACTTTGAAACTAGCAACGAAACAACACACATTCAAAACATATACTGCCTGTCGAATGTGAAGTCATGAGGAAATAAAACAAAACAAAAAACAAAATACTATAATAAAATGAAATACTAAAGCATGTTTTAAAAGGAACTTTGAAACTGCAGCAACACAAAAAATCAAAACAAAACAAAACAAAACAAAACATTCACACTGCCTGTCAAATGTAGGGTGATGAGGAAACAAAAAATAAAAACAAAATACTATAATAAAATAAAATAATAAAGCAAGTTTTAGAATGAACTTTAAACTGCAGCAACACAACAAAACGAAAAACGAAACAAAAACAAAGCAAAACAAAGCACATCCATGCTGTCTGTCGAATGTGGGTTCATGAGGAAACAAAACAAAATAAAAACAAAATACTATAATAAAATTAAATAACAAAGCATGTTTTAGAAGGAACGTTGAGCTTGCAAAAACAAAATGAAGTGAAACAAAACAAAACAAAACTACAAGAAACTTTGAAACTGAAGCAACACAACAAAACAAAACAAAAAAAGAGAAAAACTAAATATTATAATAAAATGAAATAACAAAGCATGTCTTAGAAGGAACTTTGAAACCGCGACAACAAAATGAAACGAAGCGAAACAAAACAAAACAAAAAACAAAGCAAAACAAAACACGTTCATACTGCCTGTCAAATGTGGGGTCATGAGGAAACAACAAATAAAAACAAACCACTATAATAAACTTAAATAATAAAGTATGTTCTAAAAGAAACTTTGAAACTGAAGCAACACAACAAAACAAAACAAAACAAAACAAAACACGTTCATACTGCCTGTCAAATGTGGGGTCATGAGGAAACAACAAATAAAAACAAACCACTATAATAAACTTAAATAATAAAGTATGTTCTAAAAGAAACTTTGAAACTGAAGCAACACAACAAAACAAAACAAAACAAAACAAAACAAAACAAAACAAAACACATTCATACTGCCTGTCGAATGTGGGGTCATGAGGAAACAAAACACAATTAAATTAAATAAAAAAAATTAAATATTAAAGCATGTTTTAGAAGGAACGTTGAAATGCGACAACAAAACTAAACAAAGCAAAGTGAAACAAAACAAAACAAAAAACAAAGCAAAACAAAACACATTCATACTGCCTGTCAAATGTGGGGTCATGAGGAAACAAAAAAAAATACTTTAATAAAATTAAATAATAAAGCACGTTTTAGAAGGAACTTTGAACTGATGCAACAAAACTAAACAAAGCACATCCATACTGTCCACTGAATGTGGGGTAATGAGGAAATAAAACGAAATAAAAACAAAATACTATAAAAAAATTAAATAATAAAGCATGTTTTAGAAGGAACTTAGAAGGAACAAAATAAAACAAAACTATACTGCCTCTCCAATGTGAGGTCGCAGGAAAACAAAACAAAACACTACAATGTAAAACGAAATAAAATATAATAATTTATGTTTACTTAGGTGTTATCTATTTTTACAGAGTGCTTGTTTCTAGTGCAGTCAGCGACAGGTTCATTGGAGTCACTCTTTTGCTCTGTTCTTATTATACCTCTGTAAGAGAAGGCTTACTTTTGTTAAGCAGGGCTGGAGATGGGAGAGGAATTGTGAGTGCAATGTTCTCATTGGTAATCTGGAAAGATAAATGGTGCTTTCCCTGCTGCTCTGCATCTATTAAGCTGCCTCTAACTCTGCTGGGCTTTAGACAGGCCGAAGTGAATTATGAGGCATGACCAACACTATTCACAATGAGACAGAGCAATAACTCCACATCACTGTCACACTGTGTGTCTGTCGAGCATTCCTTTCTACCCTTTTATTTTCTTTCCCTTTCTTGTTCTAAGTTGTCTTTCATTACTTTATATATATTCAGTCCCATTCTCTTTACACCTGTTGTGTTACATGCTTCTTTTCTTGTTTCAATTCTGTGGTCAACCTGAGTGTGAGCTACATTTTAACACTGAAGCTGTCCTGCCACAATGACTAAGCAACATCTCAGAATGCACCTGTCTCTGTCAAACTTTGGAACTTTGTGTTGCTGCAGTTCTTATTGCTCATGTTTGCATCTGTTCTGTATAAAATGACAATATTCATGTTAATATGGGCCCTATACACCTCCTTGACCTACTTCCATCCCAAACTGCTGTCTGGTGACTGTTGCACTGTAAAAAGTGATGATCTGCCATAGTTACTTTAAAGGGACAGTTCACCCTAAAATGAATATTCTGTCATTACTTACTCACCCTCATGCGGTTTCAAACCCATAAGACCTTCGTTCATCTTCAAGACACAAATAAAGATATTTTTAATGAAATCTAAGACCTTTATGGCCCTGCATAAACAGAAATGCAACTACTATGTTCGAGGCCCAGAAAGGTAGTAAGGACATCAGTGCTTCAAACGTAATGTTATGAAGCTATACGAGAAAGTTTTTGTGCGCAAAGACTTTTTTACTGATGTCCTTACTACCTTTCTAGCCCTTGAACATGGTAGTATTCCTGTTGTCTGTACAGGGTCAGAAACCTCTTGAATTTCTTTAAAAATATCTTAGTTTGTGTTCGAAAAATCAACAAAGGTCTTACGGGCTTGAAATAATATGAAGGTGAGTAATTAAAGACAGAATTTTTATTTTTGGGTAACTATCCCTTTAATGTATTTAGGTTGATTCAGCAATATATATATATATATATATATATATTTTTTTTTTTTTTACATTTTTGTCTTGAATAAAAACAGGTAAATTAGATGTTACCATTTTTAAGTTACCATTTTTTCCAGAGTAGATCATGAATGATAATTTCACTGTTCATATACGGTACAATGCAAAATCAGTAGAAATTCAAAATCAGTAAAACTTCACTGTAAAAATGTTTATTTACTAACTAAATTACAATTGCAAAGTTTTAGATATTACACAATGGTGTTTTGACAGCTGTTTTCTTTAGCTGTTTTCAGTTTATAACAGTATAAGTAATTTATTGATATAAAATATTTTAATACTTGTAACAAAACCATTATTTAACACTATATTATAAAACTAGATATGTAAAACTACATATATTACATTTTACAGGGTAATTGTTTTTAACACGTGTGTGTGTGGACTGTGTATATGTATTATGTATATATAAATACACATACATGCACATATATATTTAAGAAATGTGATGTTGTTTATATATTAAATATTTTTATATACACTATAAATTATATGAACATAAATATATGTGTAAATACATGTATGTAAATATTTTCAAAATACATAATGTATGTGTGTGGCTTGATATATTCATAATAAATATACACAGTACACACGCATATAATATATTAACAAAAACTTTTATTTTGGATGCAATTAATCGCGATTAATCGTTGCCCCGCACTATTAGTGCTGTGAAATCGATTCATCGCGATTAATCACATCCAAAATAAAATTTTTGTTTTCATAATATATGTGTATGTACTGTGCATATTTATTTTTACATGTATGTGTGTGTATTTATATATACAGTACATGTAAAACACAAACTTTTATTTCTGATGCAATTAATCACGATTAATCGTTTTGACAGCACTTGGATTTGAATGAACTGAATTTGCTTCCCAGTATAATATGTCTAATATGCACGTCTCTCTATATTTGCCCCTGACTCTGTAACAGTGCCACTTGTCATGTCCTCGCTCTTGTAACACACGACTTAGCACATCTCATTGCTGCATTGTCTCTGGAGAATAGATAAATGGGCCATTTTCACTTGCCAGTGTTGCTCAGGGCAACACATTGTTAATGGCAACAATTTTTCTAATGGCAAGAGGTCATGTCCGTGTCCACAGGAACATGCAGTACACGAGACAGATGACACAGCATAACATTAGATGCTTTATTTGTGTCTTCTAGGCTCTGTCACATTCACCCTCATCAGTTTCTCAATTACCACATTCCTGGTCATTGGTTTCTATTAAAATAATATTATCCTTTCTGGCTTCATGGAAATATGAAACTGCAATGACTGTTTAGACTGGTACAATTAAAAATACTAATGATTATATTGTGTTAGTATTGCACAAAGGGCTTTTCACATTAAACAAAAAATAATCTATGATTATTAGCAAGGAGAGTTTCTCATTTCTATAATGGGGAGCTTCCATTAGTCTCACTGACACAATTGTGCTTTATAACCTTTCTAAACGCTTCACATAATTACACAGGAATTATTGTCTGATTTTCATAATCCTACCTACTAATTACTTCATTAAATTTCAGGTAAAATTACTGTTAAGAGTACACAGTGCCAGCTGTGTGTAGTCTGACTGTACTATGTAAACACACAACCACAAAGCTTCTACCCTTTCAGTCTATCAAAATTCATTTCCTGACCTTTTCAGTAGAATATCAAATGTTTTTCTTTCTGCTTTTGTAAGACACTTTCAGTCAGTGTTGTCAGTCAAAGGCCCATGTATCTCAATAAACTCTAAGCTCCTCTGCAAGGAAACTCTAATGCACAAAGTAATCACATTAATTCTTTTATTCATATGGATAGTGATGGCCAGTTAGAAGAGCAAGCCTGCTAGATTTAGCCTTCCAATGGACCTACTGTTTTTCTTATCCATTATAACAATTAGATTCACTCCAACGCAATGCATTTTCCTCCTCCACTCTTTTCTCAGATCAAGGAAACCACACAAACAAACCTATTTCTTTGCTTGACAGTGTAGGAGAAAAGTAGCCAAAAGAGCTGAGTTAGTTGCAAAATCCTCTGTGGTGTTCTACGTCATCCAAACGAGGAACTTTAATTAGATTTGACAGCAATTATCCAAATGCCAGCCTCCTCTGCCAGTGTAGATCTCGTCTGTAGCCCTTAAAACCCCTGTCCCTGATGTGAGGCCCAAGTAATGGGGGCACAACTGTGAGACTAAGGTCAATTACTGGCTAATTAGTAGGTGGACTGTGTCACACAGAATCACAAATGTTCATAAAACGCTCTGCAGGGTTAATGATTTGAGCTATGTCTGAAAGCAGAGTTTGAAGGCAGAGAAAGTCTGGCTCGATATACAGTCTTACAGAGTTAGAGCCATTCACACAGAGTGCTTTGGTATTAGACATGCATGTTAGACCATTGTGTTTATGTCTCCTGCAGAGATTCACACATTACACACCATTCTAATCACAGTTAACGTCCAATTTGTTTCTTGTGTATCATATTTTTGACTGTGCTACCTTTCTATTCATTTGGATGATGGATTAGTCTGACCAGAGACTGCAAAGTTTAGCTCCAGCCAGCTTTGACATACTTGCCTAGAAGTTTCTAGTGTTCTAGTTTCTAGTCCAAAGACCTTGATTTGTTGGTTCAGGTGTGATTAATTAGGGTTGGAGCTAAACTCTGCAAGACAGTGGCCGTCCAGGAACAAGTTTGGACACCCCTACACTAGAAAGACATGTCTGACCGTTGAACTTACATATTGTATCTTTTGCAGTGTCTCATACAAGACGGTGTTCAAAAAAAAAGAAGGAAAATCTGACTTTTTACATGTTGAAGTGCTATAAACAGGTCCCAGTGCATCCATCATCCCAGAAAAAGAACAACCGAGTAACTTTGTTTTGGTGAGCCTTTCTCTGCAAGCTTATGAAAAAACAATCTGCTCAGATATCGCTCCCCCTGTGACGTAGAAAGGAGATCTTATTATAATATTATTGCCCCTTAATCTGCACGTTTCCACCTATGGTGCCGCCATTGTGTTTTCGCAAGTGACAAAGATGTACCAGGTCTAACACCATGGCAAACGTTCAAACAATGCATGCTAAGCACAGCACACTATTTAGAGTCCCATTCTCAGAGGAGACAAGAGTTCAATAGTTTTACTGATTTATTTACTGTATATTACACTGTTGCCACACAGATCTAATATAAACATGCTATTTCTTTTCCAGCTGTTTACCTTCACAGACATAATAATAATATTACATAATACATGAAAGAGAAGTTAGTTTAATACTCACATGCCGTTTGAGTTTAAACCTTTAAAACCAAACAGATGTTTTTAAACAGAGTATCTGATGTATGAGCTGTAAAGGCACAGCCCTATTCAGGAAAAGGGGGCGGGGAGCAGCAGCTTATTTGCATTTAAAGAGACATGCATTAAAACACATTCTGGGGACACCTAAGACTTACATTACATATTGTAAAAAGGAGCGTAATAGGTGTCCTTTAAGTTAAAGGCAGCTTAGGTGATTTGTCGCATCTGGGGTCATTTGCAGCATCTTGAGCATGACATTCTAAAAACTCACTGCTCAAGTTAAAAGAAGTTTAACTCTAGACCTTTTTAATTCCACTGTATTGCATTTTTAAACACAAAAGACATTCTGAAAGGCTACATAAAGTGTATTTCTGCCCATTCTGTCTTAGAAATTAAACACAATCAACAATTACCACAACAAAGATGACTGAATTACTGTCCTCCTCGTGTTCTGATAGCATATACATTGTTTTTAATACTTTAACACTGTACAAGACAATAAACTACAATTATATGCCACAGTGTTTTTTTAATATTGAAATAAACACCAAGAATTATACAGGGGTTCAAGACAAACTGTCCTATTCACATTGCGACAAGGGCAACGATAGGGCAACTTATCCATATACAAGCTAAGGACCATGTTCAAGGAACATCACCATGGCAACAACATAGAAAAAAGCTTGTGCGTTCACTATGCAGCATCTCCTGATCCTCAACATTTTATGATTCATCGTAATGCTATTAGATGCTTGGTTTAGCTTTTAAAATCCCCATATAACAATTTATTTTTTAACAGAGAAGGTGATTATCATTTCCTCTTGTGCGCAAGGCAAATCTCATAAAGTTGATCTTCAGTGCACAGGGAAATTACTTCCTGATGTCCCTGTGATTGGATGAATTTGTTTCTCTGTATTTTCAGTCAATGAAACAGCTGCAGCATCTGTGCACATCCATACTACCACACATCTAATCTGATACTGTTTTCCCCCTCAGATATGACCTTTTTTGTTTGTAGTAGAGACCTATGAATGAATTCTTCAAAATACTGGAGAGGAAATTGATTTTGTAATGTGTTCAAAGAACTGGATAATAACATCACAACAGGCCCAGACTGAATCACAACAGACTAAAACAACAAAAACGTGTCTTTGTCTCTCCCAGTGAATGTCTTAATAAATACACTGTTTTTATTACTGTACATGACCTTAACACTGTACAAGACAATAAACAACCTTCTGAAAGCACATATGAACCAGTAATTGGACACAGCTGCACTGATTTACTGGAAAATCCAAATTGGGATATAAAAGTGGTCTCTAAAAAACCTCAAGTGTATACTTAGCTGTGAAATATTTTCCTGTTTTCTCCAGTGCATATTAATGGCAATTTGAAGGACAAACTACATGATCATATGTCAAAAGGTCGAATTCAGGTCGAATGTTCTGTCAATTCCCATTTTAATGAAACCAGAATGCTATCATTTTCATGGTCTGTATCAGTACTAGACTGCAAAATGCCACACAATTTTACATGCAAATGTAAATTTACCATGCATTTGTTTGTAACATATTTGTTACATGTTTAATGTGCAACCAGACCAGAGGAGCCGAGCATGTTGCAGAAAAAGACCCCTGTTATTCAAAATAGGTCTGTACACATTTCTCAGTCTGACAGTATACAATTACAACACAATTACTGTGATTATTCTGTGATAAAGGCTGGGATTTCGCCTGAGATTTCCACACACAGCACAATTCTTGCACTGCATCTTGAAGAAAAGTTACTTTGTTGGCCCTGTACATGCACTGTACATAAAATATTAAATGTTTTTATGAGATATAAACTCATAGAGATCAAGAGATTCCAGTTTCTAAAATGTTGAAAAAATTTTTTTGTAGTAATAAAAATAGACCTAAGTAAACAATAGCCTTTAAAATGCTATAACATACATATGTTATAGCAATGAGGAAATAATAATTAGTTCAAATAAAGTATCAAAAGCAAGTAATCATACGGTTTTATTGAACAAAACTGTTAAAATACATAATGTATTATAAACAATGGAGCTAATGTACATTATGTGCATTATAACAAATGCCTGCAGAGGACGCCAACGGCCTAGCAATTGTTTTTACACGTTACTGTGTGATTTGTTATTTAATCCAAATGTCTGCTTAATCCTTAACATTTAGTCATTTCTTTATGACAGAAATGCTACAGCCACTGTAATTTATTGAATATTCCCACATCAAAACATGTAAACTCAGAGTGAGGGTTTTGAGCTTTTATTTTGAAATCGCGATGAACAGTTAGCATATTGAGAAAGATAATTATGTATTCTCTTGTGTTTGCATAGGTTTATAAATGTTTTACCTTACAAATCTGATGAAATGGTGCACGTTGCATTCCCAGATGAACGTTATAATAAATCCAAACTCACAACAGCATGCAGAGTTTGAGATGCTTCACATATGTAAATGATAACAGTTTGTGTGGCAGCATTTACTGTGAATGAAGCCGCTCTGAAATGCACATACGTAACCTACAAGCATGTAAATAATGAAAGTGCATATATTAAACCTGCATCGCACATATTAGTTTATTTGAATCATAACGTTGGTGAATTCTTAATAGCATTATGCTTTATTATGATTTTTAAATGGGTTTAATATGTGGAATGTGCCACTTCCGGTATTTTGCCAGTTGCTCGAAGCTCGTTGAAGCCCTAATTCCTATATTGCAATTTGCAAAAGCTATGCAGTTTTTGTTGCTGGATCCTGCTTACAGTGTGCTCTTATGCTTTTATTACTGTAAAAGGGTTACATAAAACTGAACATACTGTTTGAAAACGTCAATTGATGGAGTCACTATTGACCCTGCTTAACTGACCCTGCACTGATGCAGTTATTCCTTCTTGTGTAATCCAACCAGCCCTGCCACACACACACTCACACACACACCCAATTGCATTAGTGAGGCCTCTGTAGCCTTAACACATGCATACATACAAGTAATTGCTGTTTGAGAGGAAGACAGACATATATTTCCATCTGTATCTCTCCTTCCTGTTTTTCTTCCCTCTCTCCCATCTCCTTATTTTGATTACAATTCAGCCTCCCCATAGAAACTCAGCTTTACAAATACAGTCAACTTTATTTCAATTGTTCTTGGGGGAAAAAAAATTATCATGGGGTGATGATCCTGGAGGGATGCCAGGGCATATTTTAAATTTGGCAGATTGAACAATGCTACTCTGACCCACCAGAACTTAGCTTGTCATAACAAAGGCCACTGGAACAAGTGAGCTGCCATCCTCATATCTGCATGTCACGGTCTGGTGAATAGTGATGCAGACAAAAACAGAGAGTGAAAATAAAGTAAAAACTGAACAAAGAAAGAAGGATAGTAGATGCCATAATTTTTTGATAAAAAGCAGACTAAACTAGTGAGAAATGGTTGTAAATGAGGGTGAAAGAAAGGACAATTGCATAATGCAATTCATACTGGAAAAATACGAAAAACTAATAACAAATATCAAACCATCTTATTTTTCACTATTCCTGTATTTATACAGTCATCAAAACACATTTTACCTTAAGTGAAACACGGTAGACTACATTAGTTTGCAGAATAGCTGTCCTGGAGAATGCTAGCATTAAGCAGCTGGCTCAAAGGCACAAAATGGCTGTAGGGCAGAAGTGGAATCAGTAATAAGCTCCTGAGGATGTGTGAAGTAGGGCTTAATATCTCCTTTAGTCACCGAGAACCTGCTATTTGAGAGTTAGCAGACCAAAGCCTACAATAATGTTTAAATGTGGTATATACCAAGTTCTGTCATGATGCTCTGGATAACGCAGACTGATGAGTCGTTAATGCAAACTAATGATATTCGCAGTGTTCAATTATTTGGCGCAAGCTGAAACCTCCCCAGCTCCACCTGTATTGATCTGCTACGGGTTATTATATATTCCACTTGCGCAGTAGTATATTTAAGACATACTGCTGCACAAGTGGAATATATAATAACCCGTAACAGCACCATATCGGCACATATACTGGAAGTAGCAAGTTCCTGTTGCTTTGTAGCAGCAATAACCAACAGCAGCAGCTGCCTAGCAGATCTACCAATTAAATTACATTGTCATATCCATTGTCATGAGAGCTGTCATGAAAGAAATGCTTTTAATGTTAAAGATACATATCTTAAAGGAGAAGTCCACTTCCAGAACAAAAATTTACAGAGATTGACTCTCCCCCTTGTCATTCAACATGTTCATGTCTTTCTTTCTTCAGTCAAAAAGAAATTATGTTTTTTGAGGTAAATATTTCAGGGCTTTTCTCCATATAATGGACAGCTATGGTACCCCGAGTTTGAACTTCCAAAAGGCAGTTTAAATGCAGCTTCAAATGATCCCAAATGCGGATGTAAACGATCACAGCCAAGGACGAAGGGTCTTATATAGTGAAACGATAGGTTATTTTCATTTAAAAAATACAATCTAAATACTTTTTAATCTCAAACGCTCGTCTTGCTCTGCCTGAACTCTGTGTATTCTGGCTCAAGACAGTTAGGGTATGTTGAAAAACTCATGACAAAAAAGGTAAAACAGCGATATAGGATGATTTTGAAGTTGAGGGAGAACATAAGATTGGAGTTTTTCGGCATAATCTGTCATGAACCGGGAAAAAACTGAGTTCAGGGAGAGTAAGACAAAACAAGCATTTGAGATTAAAAAGTATATAAATTGCATTATTTTTAAGAAAATAACCGGCCGTTTTGCTAGATAAGACCCTTCTTCCTCGGCTGGGATCATTTACAACCGCATTTAAACTGCATTTTGGAAGATCAAACTTGGAGCACCATAGCAGTCCATTATATGGAGAAAAATCCTGTAATGTTTTCCTCAAAAAACATAATTTCTTTACGACTGAAGAAAGAAAGACATGAACGTATTGGATGACAAGGGGGTGAGTACATTATCTGTAAATTTTTATTCTGGAAGTGGACTTCTCCTTTAATGTGCTAAACTGCTTTTGTCTGTGCAATGAAAGTCAGTGGAATCCAAAACAACACTGGATCCCAAATGCAGAGATATTTTGTCTTACACAGAAGACAAAAATTCATACAGGCTTGGGTAAGCAGGTATAGGTTGTATGGCTCAGTAAATATAACATCAGTAATAATTTAGTGCACAATTTACCATGGTCATATCAGGTTTAGTATGTGCATGCAATTCAACCTTCCTCTAAAATAACAGATTCAGCAACAATCAATGCAGATATTTTTAAGTACAAATGACATGCATTTTTTGGTTTGAAGGTCATACTTTAATTTACAGTAAACTTAATAATTACTTTTAAATGTTAATTCTACTGTAGTTCAAAATGTGTATCTTTGAGTCGAAATTGCTAGGAATATTACAACTGAAATAGTTTTCTATGTGCACTGATGTCAGGTGTCTAATCTCTTTCCTGCTGACATGCATCCTGCTCACCTCTAAAATGCACGCTTGCATTCTTTCTTCTCTTTCTCAGTTCTGTGCTGGTCTTGTAATGATTTCTGGCCAGAGGATTCATCCACGATATTCTTGCCTATGGAGTCCCACACTCACACACAAAAATACAAATAAAATCACATGTGGTTAAAGTCACATTTCCACTTAAATAGCTCAAAGTTTGCATTTCTCTTTTGCTGATGTGTTAAATCCTTATTCACTGCTTAGAATGTTGACAAAATTTGCTTGTTTTACACATAGATGAAAGGGGCCAAATGGCTTTGTAGTTTGTGAAAAGAAAAAGAGTGGGATGTGCAAGGTATTAATATTTATTTATTTTCTATTAACATTTACACCTTTTTATCATTATCGGTTTTACATCTCATTATCATTATGACTAGATAGACAAAACAGAAGGCATTCATTCCCACTCTGCTCTATGTTTATATTCAGATGAATCTGACGGAATATCTGACGGGCTCTATATTGCTTGCATTGGTCTCCATGACAATGCTGCTGCTTAGAGAATTAATTGAGGAGACAGGGCAGAGTGGCACAAGGACCCCATGTAGAGATTTTCATTGAGTGGAGCTGCTCCAGAAGCACACAGCAAACATGCTCCTCCAAGTAAGAGAATAAACAAGAGCAAGGTCATGAACGAAAGACAGGCTTTTTAGGATTTGCAGGTTACTTTGAACTTTATAGGGTCAAACATGTCAATCTGATACAGGGCCAAAACTAGAATCTGCTGTGCTCTTGAGTATTCTTTTTTCTTCTAATTTTGTTAGAAGACAGAAAAATTAGGAAAAAGCCTGAAGCAACTATCAAACAATAGTTCCAGTCCTCTTACTAATTCTTTATATAATGTCCATCACACTGTAAGAAATACCCTTCGCTTTCTATTCTTTATCCTTGTACTGCAATGTTTCTCATCAGTCCTATATACACCTCTCTTAGCAAAATCAGGTTTCCTCCATTTTCTGTTTTTTTCTTCATTCTCCACAACCCAGCTTTAAGGTGGAATCTGTTTCCATGACAACACCAATAGTCTCAGAGAACTAAGGAGATGATTATTTTTGCATGCTTAAACATAAGCAGTGTCTGTCCGCTACAACATATGTTTTCCACCTAAGCTACCTCTACCTAAATAGAGGTGTATTGATACCTGAAATCTCTCTCTCTCTCGGGAACACACACAAATCCATTCAAAGAAATGTTTAATGTTTCTCTACAAACCTGAAGAATTCAGCTTGGCTGCAGAGAGGCTCACTAAACGTCTGACTAGAACACTCTTCCTGAGAGAAAACAAAGTGACAGTGAAGGGTGGGAAAACAAAGACAACAGAAGACCGAGAATATCATCAAAGCTACTTAAAAAACTCTTATGTCATTTTGAACACAAAACAGGAATGAAAACCTTTTTTTGTATCCACATATGTCTATTACAGAACAACATATGTACTAATTAGTCTCAATTTAACAATTTTGTTTAAATACTGGGAATTGTTGTGAATAAGGAACTATTATGTTTCTTAATATAGCGGTTACAGAACAATCTAGTGTAGGTAATCACAGCCACGCTAATGATATTCAAACTATCAAACCAATCAAGTGTGACATTAAATACAACAAGCAAGAAATTAATATCCAGTAACTTACGCAAACTTTCGTTTGCTCCAGGACTGCCAGGTTTTCCCGCCCAATTGCTACTCAAAACTAGCCCAATGGCGTTTCGAGGGCGATCCCCGTTGAAAATAAAATACACGTTTTTTTTGCCGGGATTCCCCTAGTAAATTCCCATTTCAGGGGCTAACTATGACATTATTGGGGTCGCTTCATCCCGCGGACAACAGTGTAAAAGTGGTACTTTTGGTAACACTGGGACTTGGTAACACTGGTTTGCTCCGCCAACGAAAAATATACTCCCAAAATGGCGTCAAAGTGAAACTTTGCAAACGTTGCGTGTCTCTAAAAAACAGTAGTGGTGATTCGTTCTTGAATGAATCAGTGCAGTTGAACGGATCCTTTGAATCACTAATTGATTCAAAGATTCACTCATAAAAGCCAGTCAATTGTTTCGTTACATAACTGAATGAACCAAAGACAAACAAGACATACCGATAAAAGACTGTCACTTGTCGCCACCTACTGGCGTAAAGATAAAATATTTATAACTATTATAATAATGATCATCATAAAATATAATTAGAATTACAGGTGGTGTCATACGTGTTTACATTGACTTTGAAATGGTAATAATTTTAACAATTTTAATAATTTTAACAAAATCACTTGATAGTATAAGGTGGTCAATATTTAGCAGATTTCCGAAGATGTATGTTAATTTGTGACTTTAACTTTTTAAAATTGTATCACGAAGTTCTACTGCATCTTTATACCCCTCGTTGCACACATTTACCTGACAGGAGCCCTTTATTATTTAGTTACTATTTACCTGTGTAATGCAAATATGACAATGCAAAATGATACAATCATTTCAAGCATAATTTTACTTTAAGAAAACCTGTAGTAATTATTGCCGTGGGCATTTACTTGCATCATTTACTGACATCCGCTCAGCTATCTACAATTCTAAATTTATAAAACAAACCCTTGAGCAGTATATTTAAAACTGCAAGGCTTAAATTTCTTAGCATTTATGGACATTTATGCCTTTTAAAAGCAAATTTGAAAAATACAGCACAACAGTGCTAACAGTGACATTACAAGAACAGGCCAAGAGAAGCTTACAAGGTACCAATAAGACAGAGGCCATTTGGCCACTGCCACTCTCTAAGATTGCCCTGCAGACGAAGAGTCCACTTCAAATCCATTTGGATCCTGAGTGAACTTCAAAGCCTGAGGGGCCTTACTGGAGGAATCAAAGGCTGTTCGAGAGCCAAGAAACAGGGCTTGAATGAACTCTAGCCACCAGCTATTAGACTAGAAGAGACTCCCACTCAAACAGCTGCAGCTGGACAGCATCACACATAAAAATGAACAGCCATGAAGTTCAGTCAAGTAACATAATGTGTTAGCACAGAGGACCTCTGGTTCGTTTCAGGGTCATAAAGGCAAAATTCTTTAACATGGTTTCTGTGAACCCTGCAGCATCCTCTTTTGACTACTGTCATTGCTTTCATACACTCAAAGATTTCACACACTCCCATACACGTACAGTACACACACCACTTGTCTCTCCCCCCTTTCTTTTTCCCACACTCCTCAGCAATCTCTGCTTCTTCACATCCAAAATGCCTGTTACCGTGGTAACCACACACAGTGCCATAATATTTCCCACCTTTCAATGAGGCATCACAGAGCAACATCCACACTGCAAATATGAATTTTCAGGAAGCATCTATGCAGAAAAAAATGAGAGAGAGAGGAACAAATAGTAAAACTGAAGAAAATTTAAAGGAATAGTTCACCCAAAAAAGGTGTTGTGAAAATGTACTCACCCTTAGCCCATACAAGATGCAGATGAGCTTGTTTTTATATCGGAAAAGATGTGAAGAATTTAACGTTATAATTAATGGATCCTCTGCCGTCAGAATGAAAGTTCAAACCACTCATAAAAGAATCATAATAATCTACAAGCAATCTTCATAACTCCAGTCCATCAATTTATGTCTTGAAAAGCTTTGTTTGTAATAAACAAATTCATCAAGACGATGATTTCAACTTCAAGCTGTTGCTTCCAAGCATTGCTCATTCTGATGGCACCCATTCACTGCAGAGGATCCATTGGTAAGCAAATGATGTAATGCAAAATTTTTCAAGATCTGTTCCAATGAAGAACAAACTCACCTACATCTTTGGCCTGAGAGTAAGTACATTTTCAGCAACATTTTTATTTTTGGATAAGCTAGTCCTTTAAGGTGAGCATAAAAGCACATAAATAGCTGAGAACTGGGGATAGTCATTAAAAAAAAAAACAAGTTAAAGTCACCACTAACTAAAAACTGATGGGAATTTGGTAGCTTAGATTAGGTAAGGTGTAAAATTGTTACATAATATGCAATAAATATAAAGATAATTTTTCAGTTGGAAATTTTTACTGTGCAGTCTCCACCTTAGTACACTTCCCAAAATGTCCATGCTACAAAAAAAAAAAAAAAAAAAAAAAATAACTGCTTGGATTCAATAAACGTTTGGTCATTTTTTGACTGAGAACACCAAATTAGGTAAAGGAGTTTCATAACAAGGATTTAGAAGAAAAGATCAGCAAAAAAAGACACTGAAAAACAAAAAAAATGTCTCAACAGTTGTAAAGACAAGCAGCCAAGTTCTTTGCGCTCAGATCTGACACCATTCTCTATCCTTTCTTCCTTATCTTCTATGTCTCCATCTCTATTTTTCATGAAAAAATGTGTCCCCTTCTGTCTTGCCCTCCTACACAGCTAGTGATGAGTCAATCTCCTGCAGTTGCTTTAGTACACATGCTTTTGTATGTAAAAAGTCATGGCACACAGCAAAAAAGAAATTGCCACTTAGAAACATATTAAAGCTGTGTCTGTCCGTTTTAGAGTGACATAACTGTTCAGTTTGGAGAGTGCAACATTTTCTGCTACCTTCTTATTTAAGTAACTTAATTACTTGATACTCTTTCTGGTTTCTTGTCGTTTTCTGTATACATATTTTTATGACTCATTCTCTCACTGTCCTCTATACTGATGTCAATATATCCAAGGGCATTTAAAGCTGTGTTTGCTAAAAAATGTCTGTCAAAACATCAATAGTCATATAAAGGTGCCAATGTTACACTCTACAGTCTGTTTATAGAATTTTTTTTTTTTTTTTTATCATTTTGAACTGACCTGCTAAAGAAATTTGAGTTGGAAGCCCTTTACTATTTAGATTTTACATCTGCATTAATATTTTACATGTGGCATACATTATTTTAAGTTTGGACTTTACTGTAGCGTATTCATTTAAATACGTTATTATGAAACATGGCGTATTTGGAACATATATCTCGTTATTTGAGCTAAACCTTAAACCTAGTCTTTTACAGTAACGTACAGCAGACTGTATTTTACCCACCATAAAAATATCTCAAAATGTTTTGAATTTTATTATCCATGGCCTTTCTTCCAACGCTGGGTGACGTAACATGATCGATGAAACGTCGGCCGCTGTCCAGGGTCCTGAGGCGTTTTCTAGAGTAGCTGTACTGCAGCGCAGCTGTCTCCGGATATGGGTCAAGCATGAGCTGAATAGTGAAATCCTTTAACTCACTGATCGGCGTGCACAAAACAAAGGATAATGCACTAACAGTCACGCTCTTTTACTCTTGACCACGAAGTAAGTAGAAGTAGGTGGTTACATTTGGAAATTCGATTTCATAAAGCCATTTCTGTTATGTTAGGGCTACAGTTTGTTGAGGTTCGTCTTGTGCAACGCAGGTTCTTTGCATAGATCATAAAGACGTTTTAAACGAAATACATCGTAAAAAAGACTTTTAGGTGCAAATAAAACACTGATTACTGACTGTAGTAGCATACTATTTACAAGAAAATATTTGTCCTTAAAAAAAAATGTCCTTTTTTTCCTTAAAAATTGCATGTTTAATTCAGTTTGTTACTTGCTGTTTCTTTGTAATTAATTTTTAAATTCACAAGCGGTTTTGAAAGTTGTTTTCAAACCATTTTTTTCTGAGTAATAACCAAATTTTAACCCAGCAGGCAGCGGACGTCAATATCCACCTTTTTTCCGTAAGAGTGGGCGTGGCCATTTGTACATTTTATGGGTCTGGCTTACAAAAGGCTGTACAAAACAGCTGCTTGACATTGCAAATTAGTGTATATTACCATATTTTTTTTAATGTATTATCTTAATAACGAGCAAAATGGTTTGTAGTGCAAACAGTTTTACCTTGTACTGCAGTTGTTAGTCTTCTGGTTATTTCCCTATAGCGAACCGGAAGTCTCACCCATAGACTTACTTCCGCGTTAAAGAAAAAGGTGGATAATAGACAATGAAAATCCGGTTGACTTAACCTTGGTATTTTGCTAAACTCAACAAAACATCTGCGTCAGGTGACGTTAGTTTTGGATATCAATTTAACATTGACATTAGACGTTGAATTGGCACTGAATTTTGGTCATCTGATGTCGCAACCGAAATTTAACCACACGTCAACGTCTTATGTGTGCCTGCTGGGAAAATAGGCTACAACATAAAAAAATATGTTTTTTTTTTTTTTATTTTGTGAAATACTAACGAACTTCAAACCGTCCGATATGAAACCAAAGAAACCCGTTCATCTGTGATCAGCGATGGTTGCTATGGTTACCTCCTCACGCTAAGGCTAATTCTGTTTTTGTCGTTTGACTTGTTGAAATATATAGGCCTATGCATGTATGTGTGTGTGTGTGCGTGTGTGAGTACAAAATAGTATTTTAATGATTTTTTTTAAACTTTTTTTTGACTTCTGATTTTCTACATTCATTAGTAGAGCGTTATTTTTGGACTGGACCTCACTGCAACCTTAAAAAACTAGACGGAGAGAGAGGGAAAGAGAGAGAGAAATGGGGGTGTTTCAGGGGGTTCATCTAAATGCGCAGCGCATATCAGGGATCATTGTGAGTCTGCGCGGATAACCGCTCGGCAGCGGAGTGTTACAACAATATAGGAAATAGCGAGTTATATCTAGACCACATCTCTTATTTCAAACCCTGGGTTTTCTATGTATTTATAATGTGCGTGCATTTTTCATTCATTGCCTTAATTAGACGTCTGTAGGAGAGGTTACTAGAGAGAGAGACACACACACACTACTTGTCCGCAGAAGTTTTTCGGGGCGTCTTGAGGGAATGTTTGTGCACCAGCGCTCGCCGCAGCAGTTACAACGCCTGTGACTGACAGAGAGAGAGACACTCTGCATTCTGCATCGTGTTGATACGTCCTTTCGCGAGCCCCTTCAGCCTTCTGGGATAGTAAGATTCAATCTTTATTGTATACTAACGTTACTCATTCTTGCAGTGACCATTTAGCGAATTTTGTACCGAAATGCATTTCATTCCTTTTGGTGCATGTGTAGCCTGTAATGAGATTGAATGTACAGCGGATCAATAGCTCTCGTATGGATGAATTATAGAGCGAATATTTCCATTCTATATGTCAGTTTTTATATTACGCGTTTACTATGGAATTGCTGGTCGAAATGCTATTTAAGGCGGTTGGATGGAGAGTGGTTTGAAGACGGTCTGCGATTTCTACTGTATGTTTAATAGTAGTAGCCAGCTGGGAGTTGTGCAGCTTGCAGGAATTTTTTATTTTAATATTCACCGTTTAAAAGCAATGTGCGTTTCTTCTTATAAAATCAAATGCATTAAATCCAAAAAAGACAAGAAAACACAAGACCAGCGTGCAACATCGCCCCGTTTTAAGGACAGATCAGTGTCATGGAGCTGCTGCTCATGTTGTTATTAAAACACGTTAGTAAGAGAGCTTGCATGATATAACACAACTTAAAGCATTATTTGCCAATAAATGTGTTTAATGTACAGTTCAGCAGAATTTATCCACCGTATTATTTATGATCAGCTCATATTGACGTTATTGCTTCATTAATAGTCAACGACTTACAACACTTTGATTGTACTGATTCTACATGAATTATAAATGTTGAAACCTTATTGCTATAGCCACGCCACACCCAAACTATAGTGCGATGATTATGCCACAAAATGGCAGCATCAACTTATAAGAGAACATATTGACATATTACTTTATATCTATTTCATATATTGAAAATGTTGCAGAAATTCTAAAAATGTGTGTATATATAAATTACGTTCAGTGTGTTGAATTTTATGTGTATGTACAAATAGTTTATTCCTTTTAACGCATTACATTAAATATATATATATTCATATCCGCCAACTTAAATCACCTTTTTATTTACTGGCCCTGGTGGTGTGATTTCGTCAAAGTCCTGATAAAATAGGCATAAAATGATGTTATTACTTCTTGTTGATTTTATTTTGAATGAACTCAGCATTAACAAACCTTTGATTTGATTTGATTTGATTGCAGTGAATAGGAGATCAGTCTCTCCACTTCCTTCCTCCTTCCTTTCCCTGTTTGTGTTGGAGAGTATAAAATATCCACTGCAGAGCCTCTGTAACTGTTATGTCGGTATTCATTTCTATTCTTGTTGCTCTCTGGTGTCTTTTGAAACAGACCCCTCAAGTTATTGTGTTGCATGTGTGTGTGCAAATGAACTGTTTTGCAATTTTACACTCAGTTCAGTTCAGTGGACCTCTGCTAGTGCACCATTTAAAATTACACCCCATTATATGGTGTTTAGTTACAACCACTCACCTCTAATGATATAAAGATTGAAGATAACCAGGTCTATATGTGTTCGATATTGAGTTGACATCCCAGTTTAACATACTTTAAAAAGAGGCGAGATATTAGTAATGCAGGCCTTTCCGGATTTGATTTAAGATCTTGGTTTAAGTCTCAATAAATAGGCCTAGAACTTTATGAAACACTCCATGTGACCGTGGAGCACAAAACCAGTCATAAGGGTCCATTTTTAGTATTTGTAAATCTGGAATCTGAGGGTGCAAAAAAAATAAATAAAATAAAATAAATAAAAAATAAAAAATATTGAGAAAATCACCTTTAAAGTTGTCCAAATGAAGTTCTTAGCAATGTATATAACTAATCAAAAATTAAGTTTTGATATATTTACTGTAGGAAATTTACAAATAATTTCATGGAACATGATCTTTACTTAATATCCTAATGATTTTCGGCATGAAAGAAAAATAGATAATTTTGACCCATACAATGTATTTTTGGCTATGGCTACAAATATACCCGTGCTACTTATGACTGGTTTTGTGGTCCAGGGTTACATATATGAAATGTGTAAATATGCAAACAATAAAGTCAAAAAGCTTTGTGTAAATCCATTCGTCAACTCGTGA
This sequence comes from Labeo catla, assembly GCA_012976165.1. Lineage (NCBI taxonomy): Eukaryota > Metazoa > Chordata > Actinopteri > Cypriniformes > Cyprinidae > Labeo > Labeo catla. Next base: position 1,920,188 of record VONZ01000001.1, read on the forward strand.
AAGAGAAAATAATTAATAGTATTTCAGTAAAGTTATCACATGTAAAAATGTAGTTTCCCATCTATTGAAATTTCTTATTTAATATATTATATTCTCATATAATTTCTGACGTTTGATATTTTCTGGATTGCAATGTACATACATATTTTCAAGTTTTAGGCATGTTTTAGGCCTTGGTTATAAGATTGTGCAGCACATTTTATTTTATTATTTTATTTTATTTTTTTATTTTAATGTGTGTCAATTAATTTAAATTAATTTTTGAATTATTAAATATATTTATGCACATATTTCTATCTATAATTTATAAATTAGTGTATTATTATTGAATATAAAGGTACCTACATTATGATGTAAATAAACACATATTTACATACTTATATATAAGTAAATTGTCACATATTTTTCAGCTTGTGAAAAACAGCATCAATGTGAACACACATTTTTTTTTTTTTTTTTTGAAGTGCCAGCTCTGATGACCTCACTATTTTCTGTGTTCAGCATTTTTTGACATTGGGCATAAATTCTCCAATCACAATTTACTAGCCTGTTGTCAGCCACTGCCACCCTGTTTAAATGATTTGTGCTTGTATCACATACACTACAGTGCTGCTTTGATAATAACAAATCACTCTGTTACCTGGGGGCTCATGGCACAGTAATTGAAGTCACCCCATGCAATCCCTTGTGATTTGTAATGAGAGAAAAGGATGAAGAGAGAAAGAGACTCCAAATTCCCTAATTCCTGATTTACGCTATGTATTCGCTCAGTGTTTTAAAGAGAGAAATGTGTCTATATGCTAATGGTAATCCCCCTCCTTCCTCTTCAAACAACAATTGACAATCTAAATATAGCTGTGCAGACTTTAGTGACTTAGTTGACGATTGGTCAGCCTAGCTCGGCATTAACACACTCTAATGAGATTTATGAAGAATATTCAGTGGAGAAATGAGGCCAGAGATCCATCCTATGCATGTGTGACAGATTTAATCCATCCTTAAGGATGAAAATGGATACATCCACTGCATAGCCCTTTTTTTCCCCTCCATATTCTATACTGTTTCTTTCTTTCTTTCTTTCTTTCTTTCTTCACACTAAACCTGTCTGGATATGTTGTGAGTGGTGGTGTGACAAATTACTTTAGCTTCAAATGACCACTAGCTAGTGGAGCACGGCAGATCTAATATAGCTATACAGCAATATTGGAACATTGCAACGTTGTGGTGTCTTTGCGCTGTGGGTGCGTTTGATAGATATTATTGTGGGGAGTGAAAACCTGGGCTGTCAGCTGGTCAGACTGACATGCCTTATTACCTTTGCAAAGTCATTGGGAGTGTGATAATAACCTTGGCTGGGTCACTGGCCGTGGGAGGTTGGGGAGAGCTGGCTTGACTTGCTTTTGTTTACACCGGCATCCTGTTTAGAATAATGTTGTACTTGTTGTATTTGCGTTTCAGGAATTTAATCTTTCAGATGTAAAGTTTAGCAAAATCCAAATGAAATAGCTTATTGTATCTTTCTCCACAACATCAAACATGATTTTGGCTTTCTATTTGAAATGAAAACCAGTACAAACCTACACTTCTGATGAAAGTGTGAATCTTGTGTGCACTACCATTTAAAAATTTTTGGGTCAGTAGATTTTTTTTTAGGAATTAAAGGGAAAGTTCACACAAAAATGAAATGTCTGTCATTAATTACTCACCCTTATGTCGTTCCAAACCTATAAGACATTCGTCTTTGGAACACAAATTAAAATATTTTTGATGAAATCCGAGAGCTTTCTGACCCTGCATAGACAGCAACATGACTACCACGTTCAAGGCCCAGAAAGGTAGTAAAGACATGATTAAAATAGTTCATGTGACATCAGTGGTTCAACCTTGATTTTATGACGCAATGAGAATACTTTTTGTGTGCAAAGAAAACAAACATAATGACTTTATTCAACAATTACTCTTCTGTGTCAGTCTTCACCACGCGTTCATGAGAATACCATGACCAACATAGGCTCATTGGAAATATGTGCCTCTATATACATTTCTGCAAAACTGAAAAAAGTACATATACAGTATGTACGAATCACTGCAGTTTCCAGTTGAAATGAACACTAGAGGCAGTAAAACTCAGACAACTTTTATTCCTTTTCACACAAGATATAATTTACTTATTATTAAATATGAGTTATGAATAATAAAGTTCACATAATTACTTGCAGAATATTATATTATGACTTCAAAACAGTTTTAACATCCTGCTTGATTTGAAAAATGATACTTTTGGATGTTAGCCGTACATATACAGCTTCTTATGTATGAGTTTTTTAATTCAGTAGTTTTGCTTGGCAGCTCAAGCAAGAGATCGTCGCACATGAGAGATGAAGAGCTAGGTACGAATCCTGTAAAACTACGGTTTGACAAAACAGCTCAAATCCTCATAAGGAAGTTAAAATAGTATGGCAGCATCAACAAATGCGTTTTTATATCACTTTTTCATTTTGTTAACACTATCAGTTAGGTTTAGGGTTGGGTTTGGTGTAGGGGATATTTCCAACATGATAGAGCATTAACCTTTAGCGACACTACCCAGATATTTGAATTCTGAACAGCCGCAATACATACCTCAAGCAACATAATAAAAATGTAGCAATACCTGCCTGTACCAATGTAATAAATACGTGCCATGGTCATGTTTTGAACGTGTGTTTTAGTGCCACTCTCTGGACCTTTCACTTTGAAACGTAGCACCTTGTTTGCAAGTAGAAGATGCGCACTGTACATTAAACAGTCTTCATAAACATGTCAGAAGAACTGAGAGGATGACTAAATTTTTTGCCTAGCCTTACTTATTCGAACCAGAATATACAGACGATGGACTAAGAGAGATGGACATTTTACATCAAAACGCCGGCTCCTGTGTTAGCAGCACAACACACATACATCACTGTACTCTCGTAACGAATCGAAGACTGACACTAAAGAGAAGGAATTGTTGAATAAAGTCATAATTTTTGTTTTCTTTGCACACACATTTTTGTAGCTTCATAAAATTACAGTTTAACCTCTGATGTAACATAGACTGTTTTAACAATGTCTTTACTACATTTCTTGCTGTCTATCCAGGGTCACAAAGCTCTTGGATTTCATCAAAAATATCTTAATTTGTGTTTCAAAGATGAACGTTTGAAGTTCTAATGGTTTTGAAAAGACATGCAGGTATGCAATTAATGGGAGAATTTTCATTTTTTGGGTGAACTATCAATTTAATACTTTCAATTTCAAACAAATGCTGTAAATGTCCTTACTTCTTCAATGGGATGTGAAAAAAAATAAAATTTATTCCAAAATGTAGTGAAATTACATTGGATGTCATAGACCTGAAAGCCAGGAAAATGCTTAAGGCATGGCACTAAATCTGTCACATACTGTAGGGTATGAAGTGCCACCTGTCCCTGAAGTATGCCCTTCAGCTAACCAAGCTGTCAGTAGCAGTGTTTGACCTCCAAATGCTAACACACTCCACATACTATTTGCCAATATAGGCAAAATATCAAAATATTAAAACGCTTTGGTTAAAGCTATCCATCCTGTCAGTTCCCTTAAACAGGATGGCCCACCTCCCATATGTTATTCTGTCAGTAGAAATAATTGCACCTAATTGTGAAGGCATGTGCGGCGAGGATATGCTGTGGTAAATGTGCCCTGGGGAGTGTGGAAAAGGAAAGTGTTTAGGCATGCAGCCTCTCTGTGGCCTCTGATAGCTTGAGCACACTCACTGGAATGTTGACACTCAAACACATGTGCAAATACTGCCACACTATCACCCACCGAGTCCCATAGTCACACTTCAAAGGCTGCGGAAACACGCATGCATAGACATTTCAAATATACACATTCCTAGAAATATTTCTTTGGATGTTTTGACATTTAGTTGGATTTTGTTAACACTTTACCCAATGAATAGGGTAAGCAAACCCAAGTTTGGCACTGGCAAGCATTCTTCTTGCTTTCAGTTACAGGTTTTCTGTTTTCGCTTGTGTACTGTAAATGTCGCTTTTTTGCATGCGTGCGTGTTTGTTTTTGTGAGCATCCTTGTCTAGCATGTCTCAGTGTGATCTTGAGGCATCGCTGGGGGAGTTCTCAGCCAGTCAGCTTCATTATACCCACTAATTACAGCAAGAGCAGTTTCCAGAGCAGCTGTTCCACTCGTTCCTCCCTATCTCCCTTCAGCCCTCCATCCAACTACGTATCCATCCATCCATCACACTTATGCTCTCTTTATCTCTTTCACTCTCCCATCTGAGTCTACCAAATTCTCCCCTACAGCTCCTTCCTCCCCCTGCCTTCATGAGATTGGTGTTTGTGATGAAGAGAATTGAATCAGCAATTATCCCTAAGCAATACCGTGAGTTGCGTCATAAGGCTGTGCTCTATGAGACGGGTCTTTTAGATAAACAATTTAAGAATAATAGGCCCTATATTCTCGGGCAGACGCATGTACTGTTTGTGGTCAGTGTAGTTGGTGGCCAGGTATGGTGTAATGTATGTCAACAGTACAGTGTGTTGAAACCAAGCCGATCGGTGATGAGAAAACAGCTATTTTACAAGGTGACAATTTCATATGAATTTGTATGATACAAAAATGTTTAACTATTAATAAAAAATAAATAAATAAATGAATAAGCATGAAGGTCCCTTAACCCAACTATCCCAACTATCTGTGGGGCAAAATGTACGAAAATGTACTAATGAGATTGTATGAATTCATATAAGATAGCTACCAGTTAGCTAAAACATGCACTTTAATACAATTTGAGCATATGAAATTTCTTTGTAGACTGCAAAGACATGTTCTGTGGTGCGCTTTTCAAAAGCATAAATTCAACATATAACAAGCTATAATTTTGAATAATACACTGCTGTTCAAAAGTTTGGGATCAGTAAGATTTTTAATGTTTTTTAAAGAATTACGCTCATCTAGACTGAAACAGTAAAAAATAGTTACAGTTTAAAATAACGGTTTTATATTTTAATATATTCTAAAATATAATTTATTCCTGTGATGCAAAGCTGAATTTTCATCAGCCATTAGTCCAGTTTTCAGTGTCACACGATCCTTCAAATACCATTCTAATATGCTGATTTATTACTTGTCAATTGTCAATGTTGGAAACAGTTGTGCTATTTAATATTTTTTGGAACCTGTGATTCTTTTCAGGATTCTTTTATGCATTTTATGCATTGTAAAAATACACAAATTATATATTAACAAATATTGTTGCATAATTTGACAAATGGAAACTATGCACAATTAAAATATTTATAAGCGATATTTACCTTTTACATATTTTCTGCGTGCATCACCTCATATTTCATTTCAAACATCTTTCCATCTTCTTGACTGATGCATTTGTCTCCTTGGTAATTAATAAATAAAATAACTATTTAAATGTTTTAAGTGGAAAAACTGATGATTTTGATGAAAATGACAACTTAATAGTCATAATTTCTGTAAAAATAGATACAAAGATTTTTCACACAATACTGAAATTGTGTAAATTGAAATGAAATTTGATTGAAAATACAAGGAAATATTATTGCAATTTAAAATAGTGGTTTTCTATTTTTAAATACTTTAAAATGTAATTTATTCCTGTGATGCAAAGCTGAATTTTCAGCATCACTACTCCAGTCTTCAATGTCACATGATCCTTTAGAAATCATTCTAATATGCTGATTTTTTATCAATGTCGGAAACAGTTGTGCTGCTTAATATTTTTTTGCAACCTGTGCTACTTTTTTCAGGATTCTTTAAAGAATAAAACATTAAGAAGAATAGCATTTATTTAAAATAGGAATCTTTTATAACATTCAGCTTTTTTTTTGCAAAGTTCAGCTTTGCATCACAGAAATAAATATTTTAAAGTATATTAAAATAGAAAACTGTTATTTTAAATTGCAATAATATTTCATAATATTGCTTTTTTTCCCTCTGTTTTTGATCAAATAAATGGAACTTTGATGAACGTAAGATACTTCTTCAAAAAACATTAAAAATCCTACTGATCCCAAACTTTTGAATGGCAGTGTGTGTGTGTGTGTGTGTATAATGTAATACTTTTATGACAGATTTTCGAAGGTCTGTGTCAGTAAAACAATAGCCTATACATAAAAACATCTGAAAATGAGATTATAGAGCAAGACCATTTTATTTTATTTATAATTAATTAATGACAATTTTAGATAATTTAAACTACCTTGAAGTTTTTCTGAACTTACTTTTGATAGTGAGGGAAACCGCACATGTGTGAACTGTTACCTTTATGTCCTGTGAAAGGTTTGACATTTTAACACAGTTTGATTGAACGCCTCATAAACTCGACTGGAATAAACAGGAACTACAATCTCACTTGCATCTAAAACTTTTATTACTATTTTTTTTTTTCAGATCTGATGATGATTTGAAGAACCGCAGCAGTTTTCCAGTGTACCTGTTTACCATCCAGCACTTTGTTCCCCTCTGCTGCTGCCGATCGGCGGATATAATCGCATCAGTGTTCCAAACAAAATGGCTTCCACAGTGAGAAAATGTCAGCACCTGTTTTTAGCACTCATCCTTCTCCCTTTGGTAAGCTATGTGCACATTTTATCTTATATAAACAAGGCAGATCCATTGGATTAATAGGCCTGAAGTGCCACTGATTTAAACATAATGGAATTGAAAAGCACAACATCCTAGCAGAAACATAAGGCTTCAGAAATATTAAGGTTTGAATGAGACAGAGAGCATGCGGGAGAAGGAGCGTGAGAGAAATTTATAGCGGGTGGGGTCTGGGGGAGAAATAAAAAGACCCCCGCGTGTCCTTTTTCATCCTGTCTCGTTTTTGCTTTCTGTAAATAATCCACATACAGTCAGTCAAATTTAAAGGCATTTTTATTGTTTCCTGGATGACTGCTTGTTTCATACATGGTATTCTCTCATAACTGAGGCGAGCAGTGCCTTCTTTGTTTACATGAAGAGCCATTCTCTCTTTGGTCTACTGTCTGCGCCTCCAGCTGAGGAGAAACAAACGTCCAAGGGCAATTTACGTCACGTACACTCTGGTACTTAGATGGTTCTTGGCATCCAATGATCACTGGCACCAGAAAGGCCAAATGTAAACTGCCCAAGAGCCAAAACAGTTATGGTACAGTGAGTACTTCAAGCAACAAAGGCCATGCTGTTTTATTTCACATTATGTTAACACTAAAAGCTGGCAGTGACATTGCAATGGAATATTTACCAAAGTTATACTTCTGCTCTGTCTCAGTTAGCAGTTTTAATTATGACCATTACAGAATGAACAATGTTATTTCTGCTGACAAAAATATTTCCAAGTGACTATTTACTAGTGTAGAATGAAAGGCAATAACAGATTCAAAACATGCATGAACTAAAGCCAGAATAAACCTTCATTATCATAAAGATGAAAGCAATTACGTGGAGCGTAATACTATAAATTAATTGAAATTGCTAAAAACAACCCACCCCGATAGCATCACGGAGATGTCTGTTTGACGACATTTACATCTGGAAGACGTATTTTTTAGATTGTTTTGCAATACGTCTATACATCCTATCAGATGTCAAATAGACGTCTATTAGATGTCTTTAAGATGTTTATGATTTAGAATGTTTGTAAAACTGACATCTTGCAGACGTCGGTCAGATGTTTGAACACAGCAGATGCTTTCCAGCTCAAGTTATCTTTAACAGACATCTGGGATGACTATGAACTAACAATATAGACATTTTTTTCCCAATGCATATAATGTTACAAAATTCTAAATTACAGATTTAGAAGGTTTAGGTTTGAATTTAATTCCCTTTATGCTAATGATCATGGTAATATAAGATTAAAAGAAAGAGCTTCCCTACAGACATCAATTAATCCCACAGTTCATTTAGGTTTTTTCGTTTCAGTTCCAGCTAATCTGGGGATTACTGATGTGATACGCTGTATAGGATTATTGTTACAAGAGGAAAAACAAAGGAAACTTGCAATAAGTATCTTCTCTTCTTTCCTATAGACCAATTTGGAGTAGATTTCACAGTTGCATCATTTATAGCTGCGCACACATTGTGGCGGCAGAAAAGCACTGGTAGCGAGTGGAGGGAAACGAGTAAAATTCATGGAATGAGTGAAAATATGTATTGTTGTGCCTTTGGATGTCAGAATCGGAATGCAAATAATTTTTATAGAATACTGTCATCAAAGATGGCATTTATAATATTCACATATGCAGTTCATAGGGGACATATTATATTAGGCCTACACTGTATAAAAAAAAAAACACAATTTGTTGAGTCAGCTTAAAATAATTTGTTACCCTGCTGCCTTAAAATTTTAAGTTCAGTCAACTAAAATAAGTTTAGTCAACTTGAAATGTTAAGTTGGATTAAGTAACAACTTAGATATTTGTGTTTGATAAACTTAACAGATGGGTAAGTAACCCAGCTGCCTTAAAATTTTAAGTTGATTGAACTTACTAAGTTGTCACTTATTATAATTTAACATTTCAAGTTGAACAAACTTTTTTTGAGTTGACTGAACTTAAAGTTTTAAGGCAGCCAGGTTACAAATTATTTTAAGTTGACTCAACAAATTGTTTTTTTACAGTGTAGGCCTACACTGTAAAAAATAAAAAACACAAATTTTTTGAGTCAGCTTAAAATAATTTGTTACCCTGCTGCCTTAAAATTTTAAGTTCAATCAACCAAAATAAGTTTAGTCAACTTGAAATGTTAAGCTGTACTAAGTAACAACTTAGATATTTGTGTTTGCTAAACTTAACAGATGGGTAAGTCACCCAGCTGGGTTAAAATTTTAAGTTGATTCAACTCAAATATCTAAGTTGTCACTTAGTATAATTTAACATTTTGAATAATCAAACAAGTTGAATAATCTTTTTTTTGATTTGACTGAACTTAAAATTTTAAGGCAGCCAGGTTACAAATTATTTTAAGTTGACTCAACAAATTGTTTTTTTACAGTGTACAGCATGAAATACTACTTAAACCTAACATTTTGCGTAACATTTACCTGTTTTACCTCACAATTATAATCTTTTTTTTCTCACAAATGCAAGTTTATATCTCCTAGTTCAGACTTTGTAACTTGATGTAACTCAACAATAGCGAGTTTGTTAGTTATGAGGAAAAAAATGCCAGATGTGTGGGATATAAACTCCTGATTCTGAGCTGAGGGGAAAAGAGAGAATGACGAGGTGTTTTTCCTTATCAGAATTGTGTGATATAATCTCAGAATTGTGAGAATAAAGTCAGAATTTTTATATATAAAATCAAATGTACTTTTTTTAACCTCTTTTATTTCATGGCTTCCATAGACTGCTACTTGAAAACGGTTATTTCTGCCACCGGACAGGTTCTGTCCACAAAAAACGCCATCGCTTGTGATGATACGTGGTGTGTTTCATTAAAGCTGAAGTATTTATTTTTTTAAAATGTTAAAACACTTCCTGTCAGCTTCTATCACTTCTTAATATGCAGAAACAACTTTAAATAAGACTGTGAACTATATTGTTACGATGACTGGCTGGAGTGCCCTGGTTTTCTACTAGAGAGCACTTCATCCCAGACTGTTTCTGCCTAACGAACTTCATGTTCCAATATCCTTTGCTATATCTCAGTACTGATTGTTCACAGCTGTTTTTCGTTTTCTCATTATCTCTGTCTATATAAGCCTGGTGTTTTCAGTTCCTCCTGGTGAAGTCTTGCATTGTCATACTGTGTTTTCTATTTCTGGTTTCCTGGTTCTTCTTGTCTTGGTTTTGTTATGACCTTTGTCTATTATCTTGACTACGATTGTGGATATATCCTTGAATAAACAACTGCACTTGGATCCTCAGCTTTGTGTTCTCGAGCAGTTCGTGACAGAAGACTTCACCACAAAATGGATCTAGCAGTTCGTCTTTTTTTCCTTCGTCAAGGTAACAGGGCCATTGAAAATTATGTTCAAGACTTTATTGAGCTAGCTTATTTGACCAGCTGGGATGAGTTATGCTTGATGATATTCTTTCAGGGAGGACTGTCTGAGCAGTCATCATCACAGAGACGGTTTGCAAGATGGCCACCAGCCCAGAGACTTTTGATAAGTTGGCTACTAACCCAGAGGTCTTTCATAAAATGACTGCCTTTCCAGATTCTTTCAGATTCCCTGTTATGGCCACTGTTCCTGAGTTAATTCAAATCACAGTTGATCTTCCTGAGCTAGGTCAAGCTACAGCTGATCTTCCTGAGCCAAGTCAAGCTACAGCTGATCTTCCCGAGGCAAGTCAAGCTACAGATGATCGTCCAGAGTCTTGTCCAACCACAGAGGATTGTCCAGAGTCTCGTCACACCACAGAGGATCATTTACAGTCACGTCCTGTCTGCTGCACCCAGATCTACAAGGTCCCAGTCCCTGCCGTGGGTCTTCGCTCCACCCTGGTGGGCTCCTGCTCCGTCCGCTCTGCCCTGGTGGGAAGCTACAGCTGATCTCCTGCTCCATCTGCTCCGCCCTGGTTCCCTGCTCTGCCGGTCCTGCCTCGGTCCCAGGTCCTCTACTTTCACATGGACCTGGCCCTCCGTCCCTCCCCCTGTTCTGCCTCTGCTCCACCGCCCTCCTGGATTTAAATCTGTTCTTGTTGAGGAGTTTCAGTTCCTCCTGGTGAAGTCTTGAATTGTCATACTGTGTTTTCTAGTTCTGGTTTCCTGGTTCTTCCTGTCTTGGTTTTATGACCTTTGTCTATTATTTTGACTACGATTGTGGATATATCCTTGAATAAACAACTGCACTTGGATCCTCAGCTTTGTGTTCTTGAGCAGTTCATGACATATATACTATAATTTGTTTGCCATTTCCCTGAGTGTAAATGGCATGTGACATTCTCACACCCACACTGAAGACAGCAGACAGTGAAAAACATAGTCACTGACAAAACATAGTCTGGTATAAATAAATTTGTTTCACAAAAATGAATGTGTTCTACTTTTGTGGTGGCGTAGAAAGATAAAAAGGAACAAAAAGGTAAAAGAAAAATGTAGTTTGACAGCAAAAGAAGCAGGAGGGTAAAAAAGAACAGAATGAACTAGTTTTATGGATTTGCTTGTTTGTCTGAATTTTTGTGTTGCTGTCAAGCTGTAGGAGTGAATTGCGTAGTCTCTTTATGATGGAAATCAGCTTTGTTGTGCAGCCAGGGTGAGGGGTGAGAGCTTACACAGCCTTCATGAATATTAATACAGGCGCTCATGTTTATTAAATTTTGCTCATGTTTTCAAGGCAATACACAAGGAGCATGATGCTCTGAGACCAGTTCTCACACTAACTACGATCTCAGGGGTCTCAAATCAGCAGTATTAAGCAGGGTTTCAAAAGCGATTAGTTTATTATTATCTCAAAACTTGATTTCATATTCTGTTAAATCCCTTGTGTATTGTAGGCAGTTCTGTTGATGAAGGATTTTTCTTTTAACATGGGAATCTATTCAGGGTTCAAGGAATAGTTCACCAAAAATGAAAAAAATTGCTTACAATTCAAGATGTAGAGAAGTTTGTCATAATCCATAAAACACTTAATCCATAATACACATAATCCATAATACATCCATAAAACACTATCTCTAGTGAAAAAAGTCAATCAACTGTTGTCCTCTCACATCAAAATCAACCAACAGTGCTTGGTCGATGCGTATTTCTCTCCTGATTCAGACAAGCCTTTTTCACTGAAAGAAACGTTATTATAGATTATGGACTCATAATTGACGAGAAGCGTCAGTTTAAAGATGTGCGCTTTAATCATGGATTTGATGGCATTTATTGATGGACTTGAGTCCATGTTGATTACTTGTGGAATATTGAGATGATTTTATCAGCTCTTTGGACTCTCATTCTGACGGCACCCATTCAGTTCAGAGGATCCATTAGTTAGCAAATGATGTAATGCTAAAGTTTACCAAATCTGTTCCAATGTAGAAACAAACTCATCTAAATCTTGGATATATTGATAGTGAGTACATTTTCAGCAAATGTTCATTTATGAGTGAACTGTTGCTTTAAGAGAGGTTTTACATAGATGCTAAGAAATTCATAAATACTAAAAGTCTTAAAAAAACAACAACTAAGAAATATAATGAAAAATAATTATTTATTAAATAAAAATAATATATCAAAATTAATTTATAAATAATATACTAATAATAATAAATAAATAAATAAATAAACTGGGGTCATACATGCATGTTGAAAAATGTATTTATATATGAACCATTTTTATTTATGGCTGAAAACAATTTCAAAGTTGTTTCTCAGTCATGTGACACAAGAGGTCGCAAACATTTTCATCCATCCCCTAAAGTGTTAATATTTTATATGAGGAATTTAACCTAACAAACAAATAATTTCTCTCACATTTTGCGTTGGCCTTTACTGTTATCTCAAAGTTTTTAAAAGATTGTCTAACAATATTTCTAATACATAAACATTTCTCAACATGGTTTATTAAAGGCCGTAACTATGATTATAAACATACAACTGTAACCTAGTTGACAGCAACAAACAACTCCTTGCTCATATCCAATAATAAAGCTCGGATACATGTGAGCATCAAGATGTACTCTAAAAGTATATCAACAAAATTCTTTTGTATCTATTGCAACTGCTCAGCTGGATGGATAACACCACCTTCTGTGTGAAGAAACGTATGTGCTGTGGAACATTAGTCAATTTTGTGTTCCTACAAAGATATAAGATGAATGGCTTGGTAATACATGAAGCAGGAAGGAGCGATTGTTTAAAGCTTACACTGAGTGGGAGAGATAAGAAGGAGCACACGTTTGGATTGGCTTAGAATGTCATTCGACCCTGGGCTGAAGATATTTAATGTCTTACGTGTGTGGGTGTGTGTAATATTGTCTCTATTTGAAAACTGTTTAACATTAAGATAAGCAATATTCAAGACCTGCAAGGAGTGGGCAGCGGTTTATATGAATATCTTTTTTTTCTCCTTACACAAAAGTAAAGAATGATTTAAAAAAAGCAAAAACACTACAGTAGCAATGGAAGATAACAATTGTATTTACCAATAAGCAAAGCTTTGTTTATTTTCTCTCTCAGCCCTTCTAAAAGCTCTAAAACTTAAACCATGTTTATAATTATGAATGCTGTCGCATAAATGCATCTGACACTTAGATGTAGAGTGGAATGATGTTTGTTGTCTGTAATTCTGAAGCGATATAGTAATTTAAAATGCAATAATTGTGTTGAATTTATTCATTGTTCCTTCAAAGTCTCACTGTCTTTGGCTGCTGTTGGGCTTCTGTCATTGTTTATTTAGTAACCTTGTACTCTGTCAGTTCTGATGTATTATCACGGGCTACAAGAACTCTTGACGGGTAAGGTGTCGCTTTATAGAAGTTTAGACAGTAATCTAATATGATCCATAGGCCCTTAAGGGGTGCTTTGTAAAAAAAAAAAAAGACCTTCTGAAAAAAAAATTCTTTCATTCTTTCATGCATAGTAATAATTTGTGATCTATCTCTTTAATTTCTGACCAGTTTTTGAAAAGACTTAAAGATAGAATACAAATTATGTCCATTTAATAATTATTTTTTATAGGTATTTTTAAAAAATGTTTTAAACATTTAGATGTTATTTTTAATTTTTTTTAAAATAGTTTAAAAATCCCTGGACTAGACTTAAACTTGCTGTATATTATGTTTTTATTATTATTATTATTTTTTGTTTTTGTTTTTGTTTTTTTTTTTGGAGATCTTGTCAAGGTCATCAAGTGTGCTAGGACAGCCATTTACTCTGAAATAACAGATTGTGTCAAAAATGTCATAATTTTATGCATTACAGGTTCACAACTCAATGTAATAGAGGTGCAATCTTGTCAAAATGCCTCTGTACACATGGCTGACAAGTCTAATTTTGATCCAGAGTAATAAGTCAATGATGAGCTCATGTCAGGAATCTTAAGCTTTTTCTGTTCATTTGACAAGGCCAAGTGAGCAACTGCCAAGTGAAATTATCATTTAAATGTGCATTTAGCAGGTTTAAATTAGCACCGTTAATGCTAGGACTGTTTAAGATAGAGGTGTTTTACATCACCTCCATTAACCCTGCTACAAATTGTAAATGTATACTCTTGAAGAGCCTATATTGGCCACATTCACAAAGCAGCAAAACACGTCCGTCAGTCGTATACACTGTAAAAAATAAAAAACACAATTTGTTGAGTCAGCTTAAAATAATTTGTTACCCTGCTGCCTTAAAATTTCAGGTTCAGTCAACTAAAATAAGTTTATTCAACTTGAAATGTGAAATTGTACTAAGTAACAACTTAGATATTTGTGTTTGCTAAACTTAACAGATGGGTAAGTCACCCAGCTGCCTTAAAATTTTAAGTTGATTCAACTCAAATATCTAAGTTGCCACTTAGCATAATTTAACATTTCAAGTTGAATAAACTTATTTTAGTTGACTGAACCTGAAATTTTAAGGCAGCAGGGTAACAAATTATTTTAAGTTGACTCAACAATTGTTTTTACAGTGTATTTGAGTGCTAAATATGATTATATTCACACACATTTTGGTCATTTATAGGAACAGTTCATCCAAAAATGAAATTTTGATTCATTTCACTCACCCTCAGGGCAGTCCCAGCTGTAGATGAGTTTGTTTCTTCGTCGAAACAGATTTAGAAAAAATTCACATTACTAGGCTCATCAGTGAATCCACTGCAGTGAATGGGTGCCGTCAGAATGAGAGTGCAAATAGCGCCTTTATATTTATTTTTGTTATTTACAAACTGTAGCTTATAACTTCACAAGATTTTAATTGATGGACTGGACTCGTGTGGATTACTTGTGGATTATTATGAAGTTTTTATCAGTTGTTTGAACTCTCATTCTGACGGCACCCATTCACTGCAGAAGATCTGTTGGTGAGCTATTGTAATGCTAAATTTCTTCACATCTGTTCTGATAAAGAAACATACTCATCTACATCTTGGATGACCTAATGGTGAATACATTTTAAGCACATCATTATTTTTTGTAAACTATTTCTTTAAGAATGTGACAGCCGCTTTCAATAAGCAAACTCTGGATTCACAACCAAAACAGTATTTTTGACGGTTCATTACTGTTTGGACAAATCCATACTTGAAACCTAGAGCTTCCTAGAAACCACATTCTCTCTGAGTGGATACTTCTTTCAAATAAGTACTTACTTTTTGACTTTTACATAGTATGCTCTACATGTGTTCTACAATAGCTGTTGTGTTTAAATCTAAAATTTAATCTCTTTTAAATACTGTATTTTTCAGATCCACTGCATGCACCCAGACTGTGTCATTCAGTTAGAGAAGGAGAAGTGCACGGAAAGGATGGACTTGGATGACCCTAACAGTGAACCTGAACTGGGTAAGAATTGCATTTATGTGTACAGTCTGTGTTTGTATTTACTATAAAGACAAACTTGTCTTAAGAAGTCATCCAGGGATATTTTTAATTGGAAAAATTGTCATAATAACAATAGTCATACCACATTTACATAAATTTTCTAATAAAACAATCCTCATCATGATTTGGTGATGTGTTTATGTGGTTGTGGTACTTGTTATGTATCAGACTGCATATACATTATGCATATTTGCTAATTTGATCCACACAGTTTTTCAGTTGTAATTTTAGAGTCACACATACAGTAACTACTGCCTGTTACCATTTTGTTATGCAGTGCAAAGCTATTAGTGTTCAACTGTGAAGTGCAGAAATAGATTTACCAGAGACTGCTGTTTTAGTCATTTAAAATAAGTTTTAAAATTAGTTTCAATTTAGATTATGGATTTTAGAAGTGATCTGAAATAAATTCGTGATGAAATTAAGCCTGAAGCTGTCAGACTAAGCTGAAGAATTTAAAACCTTGTGACGGTTCACAGGAAGTGGGGGGAAGATCATAAGCTCAGAGCTTTTCCAGAACTGACTCTGAGACCCCTCTAGTGCTGTCTGCATGTGGCACTGATCATAATCCTTTGGACAGTCACAATCACAGTCAGTAATGAAATGCTGACATTTTGATTTGACAAGGAGCTGTCCTTGGGAAATGGATTTATGTGGTAACATTAAATTAGAGCTGCCCACAGTTATAGGCTATAAGATGAAACTTAGGGAGTGGCCTAGCTAACAAAAATATGTTTTAAGAACATTTCCATCAAGTTCCATTAAATGTTATTTCTAAATGTTGCTTGAACATTTAAAATATGCATTTTCATGCTAACCAGATAACTCTAAAGAAATATGTGATCCACAAAACCAGTCATGAGGGTCAGTTAAATTGTATTGTAAATAAATAAGCTTTCCAATGATGTATGGTTTGTTAGGACAGGACATGCTTTGGCCAAAATACAACTATTTTAAAATCTGAAATCTGAGGTTGCAAAAACATCAAAATATTGAGAAAATCGCCTCTAAAGTTGTCCAAATGAAGTTCTTAGCAATGAATATTACTAATAAAAAGTTTTGATATATTTACAGTAGGAAATTTACAAAATATCTTCATGGAACATGATCTTTACTTAATATCCTAATGATATTTGGTATAAAAGAAAAAGTGATCATTTTGACCCATACAATGTATTTTTGGCTACTGCTACAAAATATCTCAGTGCTACTTATGACTGGTTTTGTGGTCCAGGGTCACATATTTCACTTAACAAATAAAAATTCTGTCATTAATTATTCACCCTCATGTTGTTCCAAACCCATAAGACCTTTGTTCATCTTCAGAAAACAATTAAGATATTTTTGATGAAATTCTAGAGCTTTCTGACCCAGACAGCAACGCAGCTGACTCATATTACATGTGATTTCTTTCCCAGCTGTTTACCTTCACAGACATAACTGACTGTTTTTGTAAACCATGTGTGTTTTTAACATAAAATTGTGTGTATTTGACAGTTTAAGCGCAATAAGACATGAAAGAACTTAGTACTCGCGTGCTGTGCTTCAGATACGCGCTCTCAGAAAACTGTATATCAGAAGTTTAAACTAATATGATTTAAAACGCATGATTTCAGTGTGATAGACATGATAGTGAAAACCAAACAGATGTTTTTTGGCAGAGTATCTGAGGTAGGACCTGTAAAGGCACAGCTTTATTTACTTTTACTTTTGTTCACATTTTCGTTTTTAATCATGATCCTACAGGACGACAGCGCAGTGCTAAAAAACAACAGAATACGCTAGGGCTGGGTAAAAATAGATTTTAATTCTCATTTTAATGTACCAATATCGATTCTTAAATCAGACTCTGTTTTCAGTTGATGAATGAACTTTGTGTTTTATATAAATGGCTTTTATATAAGGCTTTGTGTTACTTTTGATATGAAAAAAGTCTCAGATTTCAAATTCTGTCAATTTCCTTAGGAAATTCAAGCAATAAATACCGTTTTGTCGCTCTTTAATGTGGCATGATAGATCGTTGTAGCTTCTGTGTAGTCGCCTGTGCGTAATCAAACGCATAGGAAAACATTCGTGATAGTTTCGTTTTTGTTCTGGATCCCGTGCTCTGCTGCTAGACTGGAGTGCACTCACCACCAACTGGACAGGGGTGGGAATTACAGCTACAATTCACAATAGATCACCCTCAGTGTAATCCGTCAAAATGACGGACGGCCTTTAGATCTTTCAGTCGCTGATAAAAAATTTCCCTCAATGACGGAGAATTTTCGGTTAACGTCTACACAAGATTACTGGAAATTTACTGTGGTTTGTGTGGGCTGCAATAGCCTATTTACATCACTTCATCTTTATCCCATTATTTTGCCAAATTTACTAATTTACTTTGCCTATTTTTAGCTGTTGAAAACAAGCACTGATTGGATCATTGGCTCTTTACATCATTTATCTATTTCATTAGTAGTCATAATTCATATGTCAGCTCTTAGAAATTCTCCTACAATATGGAAAGCAGTAATGTGCAGGATTTCTAGAAGATTTTGGAGAACAAAGACAAACAGCCCTGTCTTTTATCTAATCACGCATCTGTGTCCAATTTACACAAGTAATTAAAGCCGTTCTCAGGAGAGAAATCATAATCTGTCATTTTGTGTGAGCGCTGCAATGAATCCCTTGAAGAAAAATTTCCTCCTAGCATCCCCAAAGAACTGAACCCTGCTTGTTTGTGTTCACATAGATATATATATTTATTTTAAGATTATTTATTTTATTCGATTTCTTAATCTATAAATAAAAGAATATTTGTTTGTTTGTCTGTGCTATAGCAGAGCTTATGGCCAACTAAACAGATAAGGCTTTGGAATATGTGGTGGTATTAATTTTGGGCCATTTTCCATCAATTTTTTTATCCAGTTTCTGGAGCTTGCTCAAGCACAAGCTCCTCCATTGGGTCTGTGTTTGGCACTGCTACAGAGGAAATGAGATTGATATAAATACCTAACATGACAGACAATAAAGAGTGTTTGACAGTTGTCGGTCTTTAATGGCTTCTCAGTGCCAGCTCTTGAGTGATACATGTCAGTTTGCTTTAAGCAGGAGTCATTAATTGAAACAAAACTGACAGAGGTCTTTCAGTTATTCATCTTAAAACTAATTTCTGTGAGAAAAAAAAGAACATTAAATAAAAATCAAAAGTTGAGCAAAATGTGCACCCCTAATGATTATTTTAATGGCTTTGGAATGCAAGAATTACATCATTTTTATAAGCACATATTATTATAAATCTGGCTTAAAATGCAACATCCAGTTGTACACAATATGTAACGGGGTCCTTGCTTCATCTTTGTATCTGCTAAAACAGTGGTCCGAGACCCACTAAATAAAACCAAACATGCTTTTAAATAAGCTTAAAATCAAATTGCAAGCTCGTTACTTTTCTTATTTAAATTTTTTCCCTCAAAAGTTGTTTTTATTTATGACTAGGGTTCACATGGTCTTGAAAACCTTGAAGACCTGGAAACATTATGGAAATTACTAAATTAAAAAAATTATGTCAAGCTCTTGCAAGCTCATGTTATTTTTACTTAATCTTTTTTATTTTAAATGTTATTTGTGGGGAAAATAATAAAACAAACAGTAATCAAAAAGTAAATTCGTCACATTGAAGAACATTCAAGTAAAATTTCTGAAATTACGTAATTAATTATTAATATATTATCATTTCTATATGAAGAGTTCAGATGCAAAACCAGCTAAAAGCCATCATTTTCTTCAAACTCGCTAAAATACCAGCCTCAGCCCAATCAGAAGTATCGGTACTATCGGTAACCTATACATCTGAGCCTGATAAAAATGCATTTTTTAAAGAAAGACGTCAGATGGATTTAGCTGGTTTTGCATCTGAACTCTTCATATGCATATATTTCTATACACATATTATATATAGTATATAACTAATTAAAATTTTCTTTTCTGCACATTAAAAAAAAAAAAAAACTGAGAATGAGCAACTCCGGTAATATCTTCACCATCTTTTGCAATGAAGGAGTCAGAAAGGTTTAAAAATACTGTGGCTCTACAAAGCCTCCTATGCCTGAAAAAGGTCTAAGCATCCAGACTGTTAATTTTACGAAACTACAAAA
Organism: Labeo catla; assembly: GCA_012976165.1. NCBI lineage: Eukaryota > Metazoa > Chordata > Actinopteri > Cypriniformes > Cyprinidae > Labeo > Labeo catla. The sequence goes on from VONZ01000001.1 coordinate 1,939,831, forward strand.
AAATGTTAGACATAAACCAAAATGAAATAAACCAAGCAAACAATTAATTCTGAGAGTTGAAAGTATTGCTGTGTGTCTTTGTTGCAGATTGTTATAATTCAAAAGACAAGATGTTTGAGTGCTTGGCTTGAGATGCAGAATATTTAAAACACTCGCTTGGCTTTTTGTTATTTTAAATGTTTGACATTTGCACAGACCACCGAGAAGCAAATGTCAACCTTACGTTGTTTGAATTTATGCATGTAATTTAAAGTGTACACTTTGGCGATTTATTAGGTTGCAGCAAAGAGCGTTGTGTGGGAGTTACTATGAAGAATGTAAATGGAATGAACAAAGAAAATCTCCAATACTAACTGTAAAGCAACTAGATAAAATATATTGTTACAGTTTTTCTGTTTGAATAACGTCATTGCAAGAATGTTTGGGTAATATTTCGAAAGCGCTTGTGAAAACATTCTAACATATGATAGGGATGAGAGCAGAGGAAAAACACAGCTGGCAGATGCTGTTATGCTCATGCAAATCAAGATCACAAGGCTTTTTTCCAGCACACACACACACACACACACTTGCTCTCTTTACTATTTCTCTTTAGATCCTTAATCCTTGATGGAGATGATAAGATGCTTTAGCATCACATGGTTAGTTCACTGTGAAAGTGTCTCTTCCCTGTGAATGTATTACTAGAGAGATTTATTGAAGAGCAATGCCAAAGTAAAAATAGATAAAGGGATAAATAAGCTAAGATGTTCTGCATGCTTATATAAACAGGCACACAATAAAAACAGCACAAAGCGATACTGACAGCATGTTTTATGTGTAGAGAAATACCAAGAGAACAAAAAAGATTAACATGGCTAAGGTTTCTAATTATTTTAGCATTTAATTTGGTGGAAAAAGTCATTAATTTAACAAAGAATGGATGCAATTTCTTTTCATACTCTTAAATGCCGTGGAATTGTTTTGATTGAATTTCTACAATGTATTGGCCTATTGAAGCAGATGGAAGTCTATTTTTGTCACTTGTCATTTGCACTGATTTTCACTGAATCATAAGAATGGCTGTCAAGTAGCACACCTAAATATATCTTAAACTAGGCTGTTCTATTCTCAGGTGCTGTAAATACCCCAATAAAAACTGGTTCAGGGGCAGAGTTACAACAAAACTTTAATGTTCAAATCCTAAGCCCAGAAGTTCTGCATTTTAAATTAAAATAGGTTTAATTACAATAGGCCCACAGTTGTAATATATGTACAGATAATAAATTTCCATATAAATTTAATATATTGTCATATTAAGTAAAAATGGTAACACTTAGTATAGGGACCAGTTATCACTATGAACTAGTTGCTTATTAGCATACATATTACTAGCATATTGGCTGTTTATTAGCTCTTATAAAGCACATTTTCTGCATGACTTTATTCTACATCCCTAACCCTATCCAATACCTAAATTTAACAATTACCTTACTAACTATTAATAAGCAGCAAATTAGGAGTTTATTGAGGAAAAAGTCATAGTTAATGGTTTGTTAATGGCGAGAATTGGACCTTTAAAATAAAGTGTTACTGTAAAAACATACATGCAACCTAATATTGGAGCAATTTCATACATATGGTATATATAATACATAAAATGTACATGTTAGTTAGGCAGAGATTTAAAGCTATGATATTCCATCTCTTTTTGTTTAATCCTCTAGTCTGCCGATGGATGTGGGACAACCTCACCTGCTGGCAGCCAGCAAGAATTGGTGAAGTGGTCTGGATGCCCTGTCCTGAGATATTTGAAGTCATGAGTGAGGAGAACAATGGTGAGTACATGAATGATACCTCAAATTGTGAGGCTTGTAGAGGAGATATGCACTTGAGTAATCAGACCAAGTTTTTTTTTGTCTGGGAATCAGTCCTTATCTATAGACCAGATTATCATTAAAACTAGGGTTTTTGCTCTTTTGAGTAACCACCCAGGAGCGGCCACTGACACCCTGGAGCTCACACCTCTGAAAACGTTGAAGCAAGTTTGCAAATAGACGTTATATTCATTAGAGCCTGATCTTATGAGGAAAATGCACATTTGGGAACTTTTTCGCAAGATGCGAAATATGTAGTGCCATGTATGTTTTGTGACATATTCGATATGAAATGTCTACTGGGTGGTGCTAAAAGAGTGTTAGTTTTTTCCCCCCGGGAACAGATGAACGTACATATGGTACGTTTCATGTGACATTGGTATTGTATGTGTTATCACAAGTCATTGTGAGTCATGTTTTTCACAGGATTCGTACCAAGGATATTGCATCCTAAGTCCAGTTCTGTGCTGGCTGAGATACCGAGCAAGCTTGTTACATCCAGAAAGTGAAACATATAGGGTTGTGCCTAGAAGGGATACAGCTGTGGCTGGAAACTGACAATTTTTTTGGACAATTAACGTCTACACCTACCCCAATCCTAAGCTTACCCCTTACAATAATGCAAAAACAGTAATTATTGAGCTGTGTACAAAAACAATTACAAGTGCTCACTGTTTTACAGCATCTAGTGTTCATTTCTGTTGGAAGCTGTAGTGATATGTATCTTACAAGAAAGTTCTCACAGATATGTTTTCACCATGAGATCAGGTGGCTTTATTAAAGAGGTCATTGGATGCCCATTTTCAAAAGTTGATATGATTCTTTAGGGTCTTAATGATAAGTCTATAACATACTTTGGTTAAAATTTCTCAGTGGTAGTGTAAAAAACACCCTTTTATCAGAGCGAGCTATTTTGATGCATTTTCTTTTAAGGGAACACTCCAATTTTTTGGAAAATAGGCTCATTGTCCAACTCCCCTAGAGTTAAACAGTTGAGTTTTACCGTTTTCAAATCCATTTAGCCGATCTCCGTTTCTGGCGGTAGCACTTTTAGCATAGCTTAGCATAGATCATTGAATCTGATTAGACCGATAGGATCTCGCTCAAAAACGACCATATATAATGACAATATTTTTCCCATTTAAAACTTGACTCTTCTGTAGTTACATTGTGTACTAAGACTGACGGAAAATGAGAAGTTGTGATTTTCTAGGCTGATATGGCTAGGAACTGTACTCTCATTCCAGCGTAATAATCAAGGAACTTTTCTGCCGTACTATGGGTGCAGCAGGTGCAATGATATTACGCAGCGCCTGAAAGTGACCGGCACTAAGTTTGTGTAGATGCAGAGTTGTAATATCATTGCACCTGCTGCACCCATGGTACGGCAGCAAAGTTCCTTGCTTATTACGCCGAAACGAGAGTATAGTTCATAGCCATATCAACCGAGAAAATTGCAACTTTTCATTTTTCGTCCATCTTTGTACACGATGTAACTACAGAAGGGTCAAGTTTTAAATAGGAAAAATATCGAAACTCTTTTGTATCCGATGACCCCTTTAACAGACTGCATATTTGAAGTCTAAACAAGTACATTCTTGCCTAAGAACTCTTAAAATTACATTCTGTGACACAAAAACAGTACTAGTTCTAAAACTATAGTGGACTTGGGCGTCCTCCATGACACTCGCTGTGAGAAATGCTGCAAGCAGAGTGATACAAACGGTGAAACGGTTGGAGGTCTGTTATCACTAGAAATATCGCATTGCTGGAAAAAGCTCTCAGCCAATCAGATGCAAGGACCAAAAATAACAGTTGTATAAATAAATAAATAATTGCATGTTCCAAGAAATAATTAGATTTTTTATTAGATTTTTTTGGCTCCTCATTATTTCTTTCTCTTCATGCAATGTATCTGATTTTTGCACCTTTTTTAGAGTTTGGAAAGGTGGGTCGTAACTGCACAGAGGATGGCTGGTCAGAGATGTTCGCTCACTATGTTGACGTTTGCCCTTTTAATGAAAATGGAACAAGTCCAGTAAGTGTCATTTGTCTTTCTGTCTTTCTGTTCCTTCTGTATCTCCTCAGAATATTCCTAACCCCTTTCAGCTTCCAAAACTTCTTAATAAATATAACTTTATTTATTGTGTTAAAAAAGCTTGACAATAATTAGCATTTCTTATCTTTGTGTGCAGGACATATACTATGTGGCAGTGAAGGCTCTGTATACGGTGGGCTACAGCACCTCACTGGTGTCTCTCACCACTGCCATGGTCATTCTCTGCAGGTTCAGGTGAGAGGTCAACCTGGGTCAAAGAAAGAAGTCATGAGCAGTCATTCTATGGACACATTTGTCTTAGCGAAGTGTAGAAAAACACCTGCGCATGCTATTAGAGATCTTTTACTAACAGGCATTTTGATACACAATTGTAAATCATATTTGGAAGGTAGTAGAATTGAATTTGTGTGTAGATTTTTACACTTTTCAATTTGTATATTGTAATATAATACTATTAGTACACCAAGATACAAAAAAGATCTACTTATATATACATTACTGTTCAAAAGTTTGTTTAAGGATATATCAAATTACATTTATATTTTTGATAAAGACCTATATTTCAAATAAATGCTGTTCTATGAAACTTTCTATTTATTTTAGAGAACAACTTAGTTTATAAGCTATGTAAAAACTTAAAAAACCCTAAACTTTTGAATGCCATTGTACACATAGGATGCATTTTTGTTATGTTTCATGCAGCATCTCTTTATTGTGGTTGGCTTTCCCCTCAGGAAGCTACATTGCACCAGGAACTTCATTCATATGAACTTGTTTGTGTCCTTCATCCTGAGGGCGATCTCAGTCTTCATTAAAGATGGCATTTTATATGCAGAGGAGGACAGCAACCATTGCTTTATACACACCGTGAGTCTCAGTCTCTCTCTCTTTCACATTGCGCACAAATACCCAGGCAGTCATGGTGATGGGCCCATTAACATCCCGGGTTGCCCATGTCATTTCTTTGAGGAAGGAATTAGTCTCAGAATGACACGTTTGTGTTGCTGTTATGTGCTTTAATTTGCTTCAGATAATGAGGTCTCTGTAGTCACCTCACAGTTGCTTTTTGCTTGGCCAGCTAGCTAAATGTGCTTTGAATGTTTCCCTGTGCAACAGTGTATCTCTGCTGTTTTTAAAGGGATAGCTGACTCAGAAATGAACATTTTGTTATTATTGACTTAACTTTATGTAATTCCTTACCTGGATAACTTTTAAAGAAATGTCCAGTGCAATTATGTAAACACAAATTATGCCTTAGTTAATCAAAATCAGATAATATTTTGATAAAGTGATCTTCACTGTATGTTTTTCTTTTTTTGCAGGTGGAGTGTAAAGCAGTGATGGTATTTTTTCACTATTGTGTTTTGTCAAACTACTTCTGGCTGTTTATCGAAGGCTTGTATCTCTTCACGCTGCTTGTTGAGACATTCTTTCCTGAGAAAAGATATTTCTACTGGTACACCATTATTGGATGGGGTAAGACCAGTGTTATTGTAGGTCATTACTTAAAAAAGTGAAAAAACAAACAGTAAAACAGACACAAAAAAGCTACATATAAATATATTTATGTATAAAATAAATTAAAATATGTGTATAGAATAATATAATAAATATCAATATTTTTATACATATTTTTGTATATTTTATATATACAAAGCACACACAAATAATGTAAAAGTCTGAATTTACTGATATTTATTTAGATTTTTTTTTCTAGGTACTCCAACAATATGTGTGGCTGTCTGGGCAGTCTTAAGAGCTCATTTTGATAACATTGGGTAAGGTGAAGGATTTTTTGTTTTAAAAAAAATACAATATCTATAATTAATATAAAATGAAACTGGTCAAATCGGATAAATGTCTGACTTTGCCTGCAGTTGCTGGGATATTAATGACAATGCTGCCATCTGGTGGGTGATCAAGGGCCCTGTTCTTGCCTCTATCATGGTACGTCTAGTAAATATTCCATCTCAAAAGACTTTTGACTATAATATTAAGCTCTTGCATTATTGTATTGATTCATTCAGCTGGGCAGAATTAATTATAAACCACATCTCTTGTCTTTTTTACTCTCAGATCAACTTTATACTCTTTATTGGCATCATAATAATACTGGTGCAGAAGTTGCAGTCTCCTGATATTGGAGGGAATGAGTCCAGCATTTATCTGTTAGTCATATATATACACATATACATATACATCATATACATATACATATACATTACCAGTCAAAAGTTTTTTAACAGTAACATTTTTTATGTTTTTAAAGTCTCTTCTGCTCACATTTTTAAATATGTTTACTATTTAAAATAACTGTTTTCTATTTGAATATATTTTAAAATGTAATTTATTCCTGTGATCAAAGCTGAATTTTCAGCATCATTACTCCAGTCATCAGTGTCACATGATCCTTCAGAAATCATTCTAATGTGCTGTTTTGCTGTTCAAGAAACATTTTTTTAATTATTATTATTGTTATTATTATTGTTAGTATTACATATCACATACATATTATAAATTAATATTATTATTTAAAACATTTGAGTAATTTTTTTCAGGATTCTTTGATGAATAGAAAGATCAACATTTATCTGAATTTAAAAGCTTTTGTAACATTGTACAGTATATCATTCAAAAGCTGGGGCAGTAAAATAGTCAAAGTATTTCAAGATTTTACTGTTTTTTATGTACTTTGGATCAAATAAATGCAGGCTTGGTGAGCAGAAGAGACTTCTTAAAAAAAACAAAACAAAACAAAAAAAAAAACATTGAAAATCTTACTGTTCAAAAACTTTTGACTGGTAATGTATACATATACATAATGCTTTTATATTCCCATTTCTAAGATTATCACCATTACATTCAGATGTGAAGTCTTTTTATGACATTAATGTTGTGTTGTGTGATTGACAGGCGTCTGGCTCGCTCCACTCTTCTCCTCATTCCTCTATTTGGAATTCACTATACCGTGTTTGCTTTCACACCAGAAGATGTCAGCAAAAGAGAAAGACTTGTGTTTGAACTTGGTCTTGGTTCTTTTCAGGTAGAAGTCGCCTTTTGTCTTCTTAAAACATTTGTACAAAGAGACAACATTATTTTTACTTGTTTATTTATTTGTGCACTGAAATGTGTAGTATATATTATTTTATTTTAGTTATTTTTGGCATAAATTGTATTACTGTGAGGTCACTGTCCATCTGACATGAAAAAGTATTACTTATTACACCTTCATTTATCCAATATATTATATTTAGATATCATTTATACCTTAAACAAAATTATAGTAATTGTTACTTTGGCCTAACCAACCAATTTTACTCTTTTTTTTTAATAATTTTCATTTTTCTTCCCAGGGTTTTGTTGTAGCTGTCCTTTACTGCTTTCTTAATGGAGAGGTAAGTCATTTAGGTGCTTTTGAAAAGATAAAAGATACTGTAAATAATGTCTTTTGCTGATATTGAGGTGGCATACAGGTAAGGTTAGAGACAGGTTTGGTGATAAGGTTAGGTTTAGGAGTGGGTTAAGGTGTCAACAATGTAATTACAGATGTAATTACATGCAGGTATTTTTAAAGGGGTCATCGGATGCCCATTTTCCACAAGTTGATATGATTCTTTAGCATCATAATGAAAAGTCTAAAATTTCTCAGTGGTGGTGTAAAACAACACTATTTTTACCTTGTCAAAAACAGCTCTGTTCACAGTGAGCTGTTTTGGTGCATGTTCCTTTAAATGCTAATGAGCTCTGCTCATCCCACCCCTCTCTTCCTTGGGATGACGAACCACTCTCTGAGAGACTGTAAACTTTAGCCCGCATTTAGCCACAAAACTTAGTGTAACGGAGGCCAGCGGTAGGTGTTGTGCAGGTAAACCTCACTCCCCTGATCTCAAGAGGTGCACTAGCGACAGATGCTAGTGGCTGCAGTCTTTAGTCTCCTTGTTAGTGTGCCCGCCTCCCATGCTGGAGACCCGCTCGGAGTGGTGTGCGAGTATGACCCAGGTAGAGGGGTTACATTGGTGCCATGACCCGGATGGGAGTGAGGTTTAGGGGTGAGTGCCGGAGGCCAGCGGTAGGTGCTGTGCAGGTAAACCTCACTCCTCTAATCTTAAAAGGTGCACTAGGGACTGATGCTAGTGATTGCAGTCTTTAGTCTCCTTGTTAGTGCGCCCACCTCCCATGCCGGAGACCCACTCGGAGCGGTGTGTGAGTAGGACCCGGGTGGAGGGGTTACATTGGTGCCGTGACCCGGATGGGAGTGAGGTTTGGGGGGTGAGTGTAACGGAGACCAGTGCTAGGTCCTGTGCAGGTAAACCTCACTCCCCTGATCTCAAGAGGCGCACTAGCGACTGACACTAGTGGCTGTAGTCTTTAGCCTCCTTGTTAGTGCACCCACCTCCCATGCTGGAGACCCGGGTTTGAGACCAGCTCGGAGCGGTGTGTGAGTAGGACCTGGGTGGTGGGTTACACTAGCACATTATTAGGAAAGGCGATTTGCAAAGATTCATTTAAAAAAACCCCTTTATACTCACTTCTTCTGTAGGTGAAGCTGGATCACGGACGATTTGTGCGAACATAGACGCATTTAGGCAGATCGGGGGGCGCATCCCCTTCAAAAACAAAAGTAATCCTTTGCGTCTTCAGCGGCTCAGATGTCGAGAGTAAATGACAACTGCTATGTTGATTATTACTTCCAACAACAAACACCTCAATCGCTTAAGAGACATTCTTGTCCACCCCTGCTCAGGCGTTGAAACAATGGCGGACAGTTTACAGCTCACTCAGGACAGGTCTATGCTAAAACAGCCGTGCCAATCAATAGTCGTGGGAGGGGCTTGTGAGGACTATGTCATTCTGCCAGGAATCTCATAACAGCCTGACCTGAGAAAGTTATTATTATTGGAGATTAAAAAAAAGCACTGAGTGGATTTTTATCATTATAGGGTGGTTGTGTACGCACACTGCCAACACACATTTATGTTCAAATAACATGTAAAAGTGAATTTTCCATCCGATGACCCCTTTAAAATATAAGTACAATGTAAAAACATGTACGTACACAATAAGTACACAGTATCAAATGATTAATTTAAATGTAAGTACATAGTAGTTAAGACACCTAATATAAACTGGGACCTCTGATTTTATTCGTATAAATTCTAACTGGAAAAAAAATCCAAATTCTATTTGCATAAAGCAATGTCTCTGGAGGGCCCTGTCTCATTGCAGCACTCATTACACCGACCTTACGTATAAATTATTAACCAGCTGTATTTAAAATTCAGGCATGTCCATGACCCGCATGGAAAAAGATCTGCAGATCTTCTCCTGTAGGATCAAATCAGCTTAATAACCCTCTGAAGTTTCTCCCCAAAGGTGCAGTCAGAAATCAAACGAAAATGGCGCAGTTGGACGGTGAACCGGTACTTTGCGGTGGATATGAAGCACAGGCATCCGTCGCTGGCCAGCAGTGGTGTGAACGGGGGCACGCAGCTCTCCATCCTCAGCAAGAGCAGCTCACAAATCCGCATGTCCAGCCTGCAGGCTGAAACACCGGCCACATGAGCGCTCAGACGAACAGACTGAAGGCCAAACTCCTCAGAACTAGAGCTAAAAAATAACCTACGCCAACGTCCAAGTCCTGTTTCATCTTTTGAGTCCATATTACATCGGTTAACGCTGTAATATCTATCAACCGTCTATAGATGACAGGCTTTTGCTATGGAACTCTGAGGAAATCACAACCAATGGTCTATTGTGTGCCAAGCAAACGTGGATAATTTCGATGTGGACTGATGTGGATGAATCAGATTTGATCTGAACTGAAAGGAATTACAGGCCATGGGGAAATAATGGATCCATAGCAATCTAGTATTTAGGATGCTTTCATCCGGAAATCTGAAAGTTGTGAACAAGGTGGATATTTTTGTACATATCAACATCAGAGTCTCTCATGTTTTCATTTCTCTGTCTGTGAAGATTAGTGACAGTATGAGATTTCAATATTTCATGGTCAAAGCTTCATCAAACAAGATGAAGACAGTAGTCGGCCTCACAGCGATGGATTGTGGGACACGAAAAGTCATTTTTGAAGGAGCAGAAACCACATATTTCACACAAGAGCTTAATGAATAACTGATTCCCAGTTCTTAATTCGAATTTAACATGTAAATATTTGCGTATGTTGTACTTGTAGAATGAAGGACTGCAGGAAAATCAAGTGAAATTTGAGGACCCACATTGTGGACACTTCTTTGGCACAGTGTTGAGTCTTTTACACAGTCAAAAACTAACATTTGCAAAGCAAAACTAGCATTTGAAACCTCATTAAAACAGCAATTTAACTTGTTTTCACAAGTGGATTCCTCTTGTATTTCACATGCTCCTATTTCTTAGACAGTACAGAAAATGTCAGAATACTACAGTGCAACAAAGCTCATGCTGGCGAGGTTTGTCATATTGATATATAAGTGGGAAATATGGATGTGATAGATTTGTGATACGCATGCTGATTCCTCCCCCACACACTTTTATGACTACTAGCTCTCATACAGTGAATTTACAGCAAGAATTATGGACCTTACACTTATCAATGAATAAATTCATTTTAACTAAGCTAAATTTCTCTCTTAAAAGCTGAGCATTAGCTTAGCTTTTCTGACACATAATATTTGATATTTTGCTCGTTTTGTAATTTTATGTCATGAAAGCATACAAATAGAGCACTTTTAAGATTCCAAAGATGATTTTTTTTTTTTATTTGTCCCCTTAAGACGTCATTTTCCCTACTTTGCAACGGATGTCACTGCATACGAAGATGTTTTTCGCTTCTTCAAAGTGCCTTTTTTGCACAGTTGTTTGGTTTTACAAAGACAAACGGCAACACATAACTGAATCCATCTGTGAAAGTGCTTTTATTATGCTTCAGCAAACCAAGAGGCCTTCAGAGAATTCAAGCTAGTTTTATTTTTTCTTTGGCGTAGCTTTCTACAGGCCTTCAATTTTCTTTCAGTAATGCTAAAGAAAGAACAAAGTTTGTGTGATATGTAATTTGATATGAAAAACCAGTTCCAAAAAGTGAAATTGATTTAAATCTTACATTTAAATTTATATAATCATGATACATTACAGCTTTTCTCCCCAATTTAATTTAGTACATATATTTCTCCCTTTGTGAAGCATTATTCAAACGATAACTGCAAAAAGATAATGCACACAAGGTAAAAAAAAAAAGTAACTTTTTTATGTGATCAATATTTATTTATATGTAAAATTACACTATATTATAGAATTTTGAGTAATTATTGAACATTTAACTTTAAGTGGAATGTTTAGTGTTTACAACTGTTTAAAAAGTGAGAGTGAATCCTAGCCTGACATCATTTTACTCTAGGACACTTTTCAAGTTTTTTTTTTTTTTTTTAGGAGATTTTGATTTCAATAAATGTAATTTTAGAACATGACACAGAATTATAATTAGCTAATAATAAACAGCTGAATAATAATTGTTGAATATTCTGTATATTCAATTACAGCACTGTCTTTTCATGAAATGTTACTTCTGTAAAATCTCTCTAAATTCAATGACACGATCTATGTGCGTTCGCATTAAGGTCCGTTCACACCAAGATCGATAACCATAAAGATAACTATTTTAGCGTCAACACCAGCCGACGATATAGTCTGTTTATTTTAAGCGCACGCTCGTCTGCTGCCAGTGTTGCCAAGTCCGCGGTTTTACCTCGGAACTGGGCTACTTTAACACTGTTGCCGCGGGGTTGTTTTTGATGTCCGCGGGTTGAAGCGACCCCATTACCGTCATATTTTAGCCACTGAAATAAGAATATACAAGGGGAACCCCACCAAAAAAAAAGTGTATTTTGTCCTCCGGAACGCGATTTTTAACGGGGATCCCACTCGAAACGCGACTGGGCAAGTTTTAAGTAGCAGTTGGGGTTTTGTTGTGAAAACTTGGCAACCCTGTCTGCCGCTTTAAATTTTCGAGCTTGTGACAGTAGGATTGATTCTGTTCGGCTGTCAATGTTTTTATCGTTCACAAGCTGACGAAATCGTTCTGAAAGTGATTCCAGCAAAATTGTTTCTTTATGGTTTTATCATCATAGCTGTAGTGTGGACTCTGCTATACTTTAATACCGAGAACGATTTTTAGAACTATATCGTATCTTTAAAGTTATCGTCCTTGGTGTGAACAAGCTTACACTCAGCTCAGTGTTGTCACATTGAAAATACAAGCTTTAGCAATACATTGTGGAGAGATTGTGTGCAGAGAAACAAGTAGTAATACTTCGTAGTGTAAATGTCAAAACAACACAGAAACTAGTGTGTAACTGCAGGCGTTTCACAGATCCTAAGCTGGGGTTTTGTTTAAAAAAACAAGAATTTTAAGTCATTTGTGATTAAACAGCTCTTGGTGGTATGTTGTTTAAATGTGTAGTTCTCAGCATCGCTGCCTATTCCTCTTAAACGATGCATGCTTTCCTGTGATCTGTTGGGCGCTAAAGCACACAAAGAAAATGGGTGGCTTATTATATTGATGTACAGCAATATTGTTATTTCAAGAGAAAATGAGAGTCTTACCCATAGGGCCAACAAGCATGTGCACTTTCTTGAAAACACATCATGACTATTTTTATTGTATAGCCTGGGAATTATTACAGTGCTTTTTGTATAGGTTGAGTACATTTTAAAGACATATTTTGGTCTAACAAACACCTCTCTAATACCTCTCATTCAAAGTAGTGGGATTGCAGAGCTGGCACAGATTCTATACAGATTCTACAGAACTAGAAAACCTGCACATTTTATACCTCATACAACATTCAACAGAAATCATTGAGCTTTCAGCACATGTGCCTGCAATCGCCACTGCGGATTCCATTTTCCAATATACATAAAAATGGGCTGATGGGAAGTGAAGTGTCAGCGTTACACGGGTATGGAGATGAAAATGTGTGGGGGTTTTGTATTTCACAACACAGAAATGTTCTTTTTTTTCTGTAAGTGAAAATGTATCATAACAAATACTGTAGAATAAGCTGTGGGTTTAGATGTAATATATAAGACGTTGGTTTTGGTTTTTAATGGAGGGTTATAATACAACGTCACCTCACGCAAACTACATGTGGAAACTTTGTTTCTGATTTTAAACTAACATATCAGAAAACAAGAATATAGTATTTAGAATACTAATAAATCAGTGGTTTGACAGACTTATAATGACTAGATTCATTTGAATGTTCTAGACGATGTTAACTGCAGCTAAACTTGCTTTTGTGGAGAGTTGCTGGCTTTTTATGTTTTTCTTTGTGCGTATTTTATGTCACCGATTGTGATGTGAAATTATTTTTGGTTGGATGTATGTATGGTAAATCTTTTTGCACATTATAGACTTCATTCTGAAACATCATTAAATGTTTTTGACAAGTGAAGATGAAGTTGAACTTTTTTTTAATCTCTTTTTATTATAACATCAGATAATATGTTAAAGGCAGTAAAAGTGTAGATGTTAAACATATTAAAGGAATAGTTAACTTCCCTGTATCATCCAAGATGTTCATGCTTTTCCTTTTTTTTAGGCAGAAAGCAATTAAAGTTGTTGAGGAAAACATTCCAGGATTTTTCTCCATATAATGGACTTCAATGGGTTGAAGATCCAAATTGCAGTTTCAATGCAGCGTCAATGGGCTCTACGCGATCCCAGTCGAGGAATAAGGTCGAGCTATCGTGCATTTGTGGTTAAAAAGTATATACATTTAAAATTTTTTTATGAAAATGACTGATTGTTTTGCTAGATAAGACCCTTATTCCTCGGCTGGGATCGTGTAGAGCCCTTTGAAGCTTTTGTATGAAGTTGCAATTGCATTGAAGTCCACTATATGGAGAAAAAACCTGGAATGTTTTCCTCAAAAACCTTAATTCCTTTTTGATTAAAGAAAGACATGAACATCTTGGATGTCATAGGGGTGGGTAAATGATCAGAAAACTACTCCTTTAATGTGTCTTTAAGCTGATTATGTATGTTTATTGACAATGTCAACATTGTAGAAAAATACAGTAAGAGATTTTCAAATCAAAATGTCATTACCAGGCCATTAAGGTAATTGGTGGACATTTACATATATACCATAATACAGTAATACAACATCACAAAGCACATAATAAAAATATTTACTCCATACATTTAACACTCAACAAAGCTAATACACATCTGAATACGTTAAGGCAGGTTGGTGAATGTAGCAACAATGCAACATAGACAATATACAACATAACATTAAATATAATTAGAGAATAAATACATTTTAACATATAAGGTAACTATATGTCAGAAAGTTCACAGTCATTTTTTTGTAATTGAATGCTTTTGAATTCATGGTCCCTGTCTAAAATCATGACTGAGCAACAAATAAAAATGTTGTGGTACAAAAAAATAAAAATAAAAATAAAAATTGTTCTGTGTTAAGACTATTGCACATTTATCAAACTGATATTACTGTAGAAATTTAATACTTTATGCAAAAATATTCTAACAAACTTGTGCTTCTACATGCGAAAGACATAAGTGACCCGGGACTACAAAGCCAGTCTTAAGTAGCATGGGTATATCTGTAACAATAGTCAAAAAAATATTGATTTTTCTTTTATGCCAAAAATCATTAGGATATTAAGTAAAGATCATGTTCCATGAAGATATTTTGTAAATTTCCTACTGTAAATATATCAAATCTTAATTTATGATTAGTAATATGCATTGCTAAGAACTTCATTTAGACAACTTCAAATATTCAGATTTTTTTGCACCCTCAGATTTCAGATTTTGTCCTATGCTAGCAAACCATACATGAATGGAAAGCTTTTGTATTCAGCTTTCCTATGATATATAAATCTCATTTAAAAAAACCCCAGCAAAATATGTGTAACTCCCAAACCAATAATGTGTTAGAATTATTATTAATGAGAATAAATGTTAGCATGAATGAATTTATAATTTATGAATTTATATTTGTAATTAAAACCCCAAATAACAGAGCACAAATGTTGGCGAACATAATACATCAAGTGAAATATATACAGCAAGCATATTTACAAATATATATAGCAACAATAAAACAAGATAACATTTCTACCAAACAATAAACTTTACAGTCTAGTGCTCCAGATGTGTGCACTGCAAAGGATTCTTAAACAGGCCATTTTCAAAACAGTATTATTCATTATAATACTCATAACTACTCACAATACTCAAATCATGATGATTAATCGTAATTTGAATCTACTCTTTAAATTTGTAAGTACTATTTGTACTAAGACAATGTATTTTAATTTTCAATTCCTAGATTTACTTAATTGAAACATGGCTTATAATGAATAAAATATCTTGAAAACACCTGTTATGTAAGAAAAATACTTTGTACACCCTGGTGATATTTCTTTATACATACAGGGTCAGTGCACTGTGCAATATACTGCCTTGAAACACAATTTACACAATAAAAGATTATGAATATGCATTTAGGAATACGAAAATACCTTTAATTGTTTGCTATTATTTGTGGAGAATCCAAAATGAGGTCTCTGTTTACAATAAGGCAATTAGCTGTGTTCAACATCTATACTATCTATGCAATCTCAACTTTCAAGCCAAGCAGACCAAATGTCTCTATGGAGTGACAAATACAGATTACAAAGAAATCAATTTTATGCAACCTGCTCTTTTTTTTTTTTTTTTGGGCAGAGTGAACTATCCCTTTACTTGCATTTAATTTAAATTAGAAGAGGAAATGAAACAACATGGTTTGTGCTTTTGCATTATGATTAAATAGAGAACGTTTTATCAGCAGCAAGTTGATTTCAGTAATGTGTAGAAAAAAAATGAATATCTTTGGATTGTTTTAGCAATCATTTTATAACCTTATAGCCTTATAGAAACACACCTAAACAAGTCAATCAAGATCTTCAGGATTACTGGAAAAGTACAGGAAGGTGACTTTAACCAGGGTTAAAGGGATAGTTCACACAAAAATGAAAATTCTGTCATTACAGCTTTCTGACCCTGCATTGGCAGCAACGCAACTGACATGTTGAAGGCCCAGAAAGGTAGTAAGGACATCATTAAAATAGTGTTGTGTTACTCTCATGAACGTGTGTCAAAGACTGACACAGAAGTACAAAAAAATTGTTAAAATAAGTCCTTATTTTGTTTCTTTGCCCACAAAAAGTATTCTCGTAGCTTCATAACATTATGGTTGAACCACTGATGTCACATGGACTTTTTTAACGATGTTCTTACTAACTTTCTGGGCCTTGAACGTGGTAGTTGCTGTCTATGCAGGGTCAGAAAGCACTCAGATTTCATCAAAAATATCTTAATTTGTGTTTGGAAGATAAACTAAGGTCTTACGGATTTGGAACAACATGAGGGTGAGTAATTAATGACTACATTTTCATTTTTTGGTGTACTATCCCTTTAAAGGAGAAGTCCACTTCCAGAACAATGTACTCACCCCCTTGTCATCCAAGATGTTCATGTCTTTCTTTCTTCAGCCGTAAAGAAATTATGTTTTTTGAGGGACACATTTCAAGATTTTTCTCCATATAATGGGCTGATATGGTGCCCTAATTATGAACTTCCAAAATGCAGTTTAAATGCAGCTTCAAATGATCCCAAATGTGGTTGTAAATCACAACCAAGGAAGAAGGGTCTTTTCTAGCGAAACGATCGGTTATTTTCATTAAAAAAATACAATTTAAATACTTTTTAATCTCAAATGCTCATCTTGTCTTGCTCTCCCTGAACTCTGTATTCTGGTTCAAGACAGTTAGGGTATGCTGAAAAACTCCAATCATATTTTCTCCCTCAAATCATTTCAAAATCATCCTGCATCACTGCAGATGTACCGACCAGTCTTTGCAATGTGAACATGCAAAGAAGATCAAACACCCTTAACAAAAAAGGTAAAACAGCGATATAAGGTGATTTTGAAGTTGAGGGAGAACATGAGATGAACATTTTTTGACATATCCTAACTGTCATGAACCAGAAAAAAACAGTTCAGGCAGAGCGAGACAAGACAAGCGGTTGTCATTAAAAAGTATATAAACTGTATTAATTTTATGAAAATAACCGATCATTTCGCTAGATAAGACCCTTCTTCCTCTGCTGGGATTGTTTACAACTGCAGTTGGGATTGTTTGAAGCCACATTTAAACTGCATTTTGGACGTTCAAAATCGGGGCACCATATCAGTCCATTATATGGAGAAAAATGCAGAAATGTTTTCTTCAAAAAACATAATTTCTTTACGACTGAAGAAAGACATGAACATCTTGGATGACAAGAGGTGAGCAGATTATCTTCTTTAAAGTGGACAGTGGACCTCACTGAAGGACCTTAGGTAATAGGTTTTATGAAAGAGAAAGAGAGGAAGGGAATCAGCGAATGAGATGAATTGTAAATCTTGATTTCAGATGGATGACACACTGTTGTGGGACTCAGTTAAGGGCAGCTCCTTAGGGCTGCACTTCTCTAACACTGAGATTTGTGTGACTGTGCTGCTCTCAGTAAAGAGGGTTCGTCTTCTCTTACTGTATCGCAAATAATTTTGCGTCTGCCACTTCCACAGCCTCTTCTTCAGTTCTGCTTGTACCTGAAACACAAACAAATACCTGTGCATTTTTGAAAGTAGGATGTATTTCCTGTTTGACACATACAGTACCAGTCAAAAGTTTAGATTATATTTTAAAATGTTTAAAATGTTAGCATTCAAAATAACTGTTCGCTATTTTAATCCATTTTAAAATGTAATTTTTTCCTGTGATGGAGAAGCTCATTACTTCAGCCTTCAATATCACATGGTCTTAATAAACTATAACTGTAACTGAAGCATAACAGACTTCTTTTGGAAATATTCAAAAATCAAAAAATGGATACTGTTGTTATATTGATTTAATATTAGAAAACACTTGTAGCTTACCTCTCCATTTAGAAAACAGTATAACAGAGCCACAACAAAACCCTGAGATGTACAGAAACACAGTATAACAGTCAGTCAGTAAGGGTGCATTAATAATTACAGTACAGCTGAATTTAGTAAAACATATGCAACTATTAGTTGACATAAATGGTATTATATTTGTTATTATATAGTGATGAGAAGGTTATTTTGTAAATGTAATAGGTTACAAATGACAAGTCACCATATTTAAAATGTGAAAAGTAGCGTATTTATTTCAATTACTTTTTAAAGTAATGTAACTCATTTGATTACTTTTTGATTACCTTTCAAAATTTCTAACATGTTTCGAACTGTTAATAATTTTCAAACATATAAAGCTGGCAGGGTTAACCATACAGTAGTAATAAACACTGATTACTGTCAGACTTTCAAAATCCTTAATCTCTTGAATTAATATTGTAATTAGGGCTGCACAATAAATCGCATGCGACTGCTGTGCGCATCTCGTCAGTAAAGCCGCTTCTCCATCACGTGCATTCAGATGGAGCGGCATTTAATACACAGAGCCTTAGATCACTGACAAGCTATGCAATATCGCATTCATAATCGCAGATGAATCGCATTTGATTAAAAATGCATTACTGCGTAGCTTGTCAGCGAATAATGGCTCTGTGTATTAAATGCCACTCTATCTGAATGCACGTGATGGAGATTTACTACTAATCACAGAACCGGCTTTACTGACGAGATGTGCAAGACAATTGCATGCGATTTATCGTGCAGCCCTAATTATAATAATTACATTTTAAGACACAGCCACCACAAAATCGGGCTTTAGCACCTCTTTTTACTTTGAGATCATTCTGAGGTCAAATACAGATTTAAAATCATAAGAAATAAGAAATATTAATACAAGAAATACTCAGATGTGACCCCCTATGTAATCATTAACATTTTCATAAGTAACTAATTTAATTACACATTTTTCTCAGTAACTGTAACGGATTGCTGTTACATTTATTTTGTAACTAAATTACATAATGCAGTTATATGTAACTAGCTACTCCCTAACACTGATTTATATACACACGTGACATACACATACAGTTACTCAATATGCAGTAGATTTACGTATTTGCCATATATATATATATATATATATATATTGATGAGCATTAGTATTCTGTGAATTTCATAGATGCTGGGCTGTACACACCTGAAAGGGGCCCAGGCCAAGTTCAAGAAAGTGGCGTGCTTTTTCTCCTGTGTTCTCTGGCAGGAAGGCAAAAACCATGTAGTGCATGCCAAACAGAGGGATCAGGAAAAGGGTAGACTTGGCCAGTCTCCTACAAGTATACATAAAGTTCAGCATTACATCAGATCAACAAACAATGTACATTTTGGAGGGAATTTTTTCATCAGGGAGTAATGAGCAATAGTGATGACTACATCACAGCAGCCTAAAAACAGCATGCTGCATGTGGGAGTAAAAATTAGCTCATGCTGTAAAGAAATAAGACTTTTGAGACTTTTTTGACATGACAATAACACATTACTTCAGTAGCGTAGGCGCAGCTGATCTACAAGTATTTTCAACTGAACGTTCGCAAAGAGCTTGATTGACAGGTGATCTGACCAATCATAACGCCGAATCCACTGTCTTGTCTGATAAACATAACAGACATGAGAGTGGATCAACTACAGTGGACTTAATCTTGAAAAATGTTGTGTATTGACGTCTTTTCGATTTTTGATCTGTAATGATACATTAAAGGGCCACAAAACAGTATTTATTATTTGAATTTCTTAAAAAAAGACTAAATTTTAAAGCTGAGACCTTGTTTCATACCAGAAGTTACTTGCTCTGTCTAGTCTCTGTTGTCAGTTTTTTTCACTGCATGAGAACATGGTGCAGTGTTGGCAAGTCTGCGGTTTTCCCGTGAAATTGGGCTACTTTAACACGGTTGCCACAGGTTGAAGCGACCCAAATAACGTTATATTTAGCCCCTGGAATGCGAACTGTACCCCACCAAATAACGTGCATTTCACCCACCGGAACAGGATTTTTACTTGGGGACGCCCCTCGACACACAATTAGGCTACTTTTGGGCTTGTTTTGAGTAGCAATTGGGTGGGTTTTGTTGTCAAAACCTGACAACCCTGGCATGGTGTGTAGCATGATAGCGGCATTGTTTGTCGGACATAGCAACAGTAACAAAAGAGGGTGGGTTTTTGTGAAGGGTCAATTGTTTGCGAATCAAACATGGTCATTTTTATATTATTTGCTGCCTTTGTTTCGAGTATGCTTTTTATTCCTTACATGAAGTGGTTGGTATCACTGCCACCCATTCCTGGAGACTTCAGCTTCTGCACAAGAATCCGGATCACATTTATGAAGATGATGAAATTGATCTGTAGATTAAAAAAAAAGTGTCTCTGTGTAATAGATGAAGGAAAAAGCTCATATACACTACACATCAACACACTTATATTCTGAAAGTAACAATCAAATTGACTAGGGCAAAAGAAAAATGTATTTCAGAGAATTACATACTGTCTTACATAACTTTTTAGCTTTACTTTCAGATAGTAGAAAATGACATTTTGATATTGCACAATCATGGCACATGAAAAATTAATTCCTAACACTATATATTTTGTACAATTCTATTGCAGCCAGTGTTTTCTAATCTATTATGTTCCACATGTCTTATATATTTGATCAATTCAGCTGTATTTTACCAGGAGAGACACTGTGATTGGTCCTTTGATAATCCACCAAAAGTAAGCAACATCTGTGTCATCCCAGCACCTGCAACATTCATATTAGCTTATCATTATATTTATGAATAGACCCATAAATGCACTTTTGCAAACAGTGCAGAAATGTATCTTTCAGTATATGTCACTAGAAATCAAATATCAATATCACACTAGTTTGAAGAACTTACAATAATCTGGACTTACACTCTGTTATCAAAAAAATTCCTTGCTAGAACCCAGACGGTCAGAATTAGTGTTGGTAGACCTACAGGATACAGACAGCAGAAATAAATAATAACTAAATAAATAAATAAAACTGAATCAACCTGTAAAACACGTTTGTTACTATGCTGACACAGAATCAGGAATATGTTTCAAATACTGGGATTTCTTTTAAAAATCCATGATAGGGAAAAAGAGTTTCTTTTCCATCTCATGCCTACAGGTGTCACCAATGGAACATAATACAGAAGGCCACACTATCATATGCAACTACTGTACACTTAGGTAACGCTATTACTTCAGTCTTCAGTGTCACATTATTCTTTGGAATTCATTCTAATCTGCTGATTTTGGTATTCAGTTATTTTCAGTTATTATTATTATCAGTGATCAGTTATTACAGTTTTTCTGAAATGCTAAAACACATTTTTTAAAACCATCACTCATTTTCTCAAAATCTTAAACACAACTCCAAACGTTCAAACTAAATTCACAGAACCCCTGACTCTTCTGGCAAAATCAAACAATTGCTTTAAAACCATTTCACCTGTGCTCAAAATCAAACAAAGCTTTCAAATCATACACATATTCATCAATACTATACGCACTACAGATCATTCATTAGACACTACATTAAAAAAATGGAGAACACAGTTCCCAGTGCAAGTAGTTAAAAAAAAAAAAAAAGAATGTTTACTGTATATAGTAATTATTTAGCAATAAAAAAAGATACATACACTCAAAAAACATATATAACAATTTCTATATTAATATAAATTATATATATATTTTTTCCTTTTTTGGTATGTTTACCTTTGGTAATGGTATATTTAACTTTGGTATGTTTTCTTTCTAAGTTGTGATTACTATATACTGTATGTATATATATATATATGTATGTGTGTGTGTGTGTGTGTGTGTACATTTATATGTATCTATCTATCTATTTCTCTATCTATACATCTCTATTTATATATCTATGTCTATATCTATATCTATCTATATACATCGCTATCTATATCTATCTATCTACCTATCTATGTCTATCTATCTATACTCATACATATGCATTCTTTTCTTTTTTTCTTTTTTTTTTTAAGTATATTTAC
Source organism: Labeo catla (assembly GCA_012976165.1). Classification (NCBI taxonomy): domain Eukaryota; kingdom Metazoa; phylum Chordata; class Actinopteri; order Cypriniformes; family Cyprinidae; genus Labeo; species Labeo catla. Next base: position 1,961,813 of record VONZ01000001.1, read on the forward strand.
CAAACTTAGGTGTGTATATATATATATGAAGAGTTCAGATGCAAAAACAGCTAAAAGCCATCTCGGTCAAAAATGAAATGATGCTAAGTGAATGCTCCTGACACATAGTATACGTCCATCAAATACTTTTACTTCAGACTCGCTAAATTCCAGCCTCAGCCCAATCAGAATTACCAGTACTTACATAGAAACCTATACAAAGTAGCCAGAAAGAAATGCTCATTTTAAAGAAATATGTCAAGAAAGATGGATTTAGAGGCTTTTGGATCTGAACTTTTCATATACATATATATATATATTCACACTCTTTTGTATCTCAGATTGACAAATGCACCCGTCCTTTCTGTGCACTTTTAACTGGCTTATATTTGGTATATTTAAATATTTAGAAACACGTGTGAGGAATTTTGAATTATTGTGTGTAAACGATGACAGCCATGCTGCAGTTGTGCTTAACTTTTGCTTTCTTGTGTTTAGGGTTTTGCATCACAACTTCATCACAGAGCAAACTGTCTCTTAGTGAGTGAGAAAGTGTTTAGAGTTTTGCAAAAACAGTGCATGAGATCTGCAAACAGTGTCTAAACTGCCTAAACTTGTTTAAGGTTTTGCAAAAAGAGTGATTTATTTGACAAATTGATTTAGGCTATTGAGAATTTGGCTTAGAGTATGAGGTTTAGTGTTTTAGCAAATGTGAAAAACTGTAATGGCTCTTTTCATTATCAGTGTTGAAAGCAGATTCTTATCTTTTCTTTCTTTCTTTTTTTTTTTACTTACCTAAACAAAAAAAAAGGAAATTTTAAAGGATATTTTAAACATCACAATCAAAACTTCTGACCATAATTTTTGTGTAAATTAATAATTCTTCACATTATACAGCATGTTGCCAAGTACCTGCTTTAGTACCCACACTTACCCCAGCCAATAAGTATGTACCACCAGAAATACTTCTTTTGTGAGACAAAAGTTAGAGCTAGAAGAGTCTGTAGGTACATCCCCTCCACTAGTAGCCAGAAGTAGTTAGCCAGGATACTGAACTGGAAAAAAGCCACCGCCGCCTTGCAAGAGGTCTGAGAAGAGAAACATTCAGAATTCAGTATTAGTGCTATAACTGTTCTGCCAAGATGTACTGCATGTTCTCTAAACAGAAGATATAAAAGTACACATACTGTCTGAAGCCCAAAGTGCACTTCGGTTTTTACATGTACGCGAGGGTCAGCGTACAGCGCACGTGATGCGAATTTCGGCGTTAGAATAGTGCCACCCGATTTTTGTAACTGCAGGTAGGGGAGAGTGGGGTAAATTGACCCACCCCCTGTAACTTGCCAACTGTACACTTTTACTATCATGTGACCATGTATTTTGGAATCACACATAATTTCTGCCAGACTGTGAAAAGGAGAAACACAACTGGTTTTTATGATTTATGATGCATAGAGGTGATTTAGCAATGTATAAAACCATGCAAATCATTTAGCTAAATATTAGCCTAAATTGATAAGCTAGCTAGTTTTTTCCAAAATGCCAGCTATGGGGCAAAGTGAGCCAAATGCTGTGGGGTAAGTTGAGCCAGCACTTTAACTTACCCCACCATAATGCACTGAAGTTAAGTTAGATATCTAAAATATAAACTGGGATTTTAATGTGATATTACGCAACTGGTTTAGTTTATCATATATATTATTTGTAGTTTATTTGATAGGGACAGTGTACAAGTGCACCAAATCCTTCTCTGAGAACCAGAAAATGCTTTTCATCACATTATAATCAAATGTATCTTTCCACCTATATTCCCTAATGGCCAATACACATATTAGTCAATACTATACGCACTACAGATCATTCATTAGACACCACACCAAAATAATTACTATATACTGTACTGTATATCATCTATCTATCTATCTATCTATTCACACTCATATTCACACTCTTCTGTACATCTCAGATTGACTGATGCCTTCTGTGCACTTTGAACTGGCTTATATTTTATATATTTAAATATTTAGAAACAAGTGAGAAGAATTTTGAATTACTGTGTGTAAACGATGACAGCCGTGTTGCAGTTGAGCTTAACTTTTGCTTTCTTGTGTTTAGGGTTTTGCATCACAAGTTCATCACAGAGCAATCTGTCTTAGTGAGTGAGAATGTGTTTAGACTTTTGCAAAAAGAGTGCATGAGATATGCAAACAGTGTCTAAACTGCCTAAACTTGTTTAAGGTTTTGCAAAAAGAGTGATTTATTTGACAAATTGGTTTAAGCTATTGAGAATTTGGTTTAGAAAACGGGGTTTAGTGTTTTCGCAAATGTGAAAAACTGTAATGATTGAAATTAATTTGCTTGGTTTTATTTTGTTTAAGTTACCTTTAAGAAAAGAAATATGATTATTAAGTTAGTTTTTAAAAGAGGTAAATCATCTTTAAAATTTCACAAGGGTTTGAATCAGATTCAGTCAGATGGTCAGTTTTCACCAAGATGGTTCATCTTACCCACTGACTCGGGTCAGCTTACCCCTAACCGGGGGCAAACTGAGCCACAGGAACACTTTTTCATAAGAAGCCATATTTTTAGAACCCTTTGTCATAGAAACATTCTGATAATGTAAAATGATAGAAAACATCCTGAAATTACTTTAAGTACTTTCATTGTACTTCTGCCTCATTTTCCTTTATCTTGAGGACCACACAAGTAAAAAATGGCTCGTCTTACCCCACTCTCCCCTACTTAGGGTCTTGTTTCACATGAGAAAATGAAACTAAAGATACGAAAATACTACAACAAAATAGCGAAACTCCAACAACAGATGCATTGACAAGCACTTGTGCGTGACAGGTTATGAGATCGCCCAGCTTTGGTTTAAAGGAGTTCAAAAATATTTGTTATCAGTCATAACCTATAGGAAAAAATAGAGCAGACAATACATGAATGAAGCTTTTTGAAGCACATGCGAAGGCTACGCATTCAAGCCTGCGCGTACAAAAAAATATGTATACTTTGGGCTTGAGTGGCAAGTGCCACAGCATTTAGTAAATTTTATGACCTACGCATTGCAAATGAAAATTTGACATTTTAACAGTTTAATTTAGGGTAAATGAATTAAGTAGTGTTGATAAAAAACAGCACAAATACCATTTCAAAGAAGTGGGAAGAAAAGCGTTAGCTATGTAAGAAGTGGTTTTTGTACTTCAAAGAAGGTGTTTGTGAGTTCTAGCGGAGGCAGATCTTGAAAAGTGTGCCTTTAAGGCACTGATGAGTCGGTTGATACTGACAGGGCTGGAAAAGTGGATGCAGAAAATGTGAAGCTAGTGTCACCATGCTGACAGAAACTGGTGTAAGGCTTAGAAATTTCTTTGCTGTTCCAGATAGACGCTGCAGTGTCACGCTGTGATCTAATACGTTTACTGACCACAAGGTTGATTGAATAGAATGCATTAGCTTATTTGCTGGAATGATGTCTATAAAAAACTAATTCTGCATTAGCCTATGACAGCTGGTGAGTCTCACTGTTGACATGGAGCAGTGGTCCTGATTCTCATCGGCAAAGAGTACCGCATCTTTGATGAAGATCGCACTGGCTCGCAGGATGAAGGAGGCAAAGAGATTGATGTGAATGTAATTTCTTGTGCAGTGGAACTTACTGTTTTGGGCAGAGTAAAATAGATTAGAATTATTCAACAAATTGTTACCAACCTCTGATTCATTTATAAAATGTTTTCTTGCATGTGGTTGCTGTACCTGAAGGCTGTAAACACAAAGATGGCAGAGATGAGGGAAATCAGAGAGGTAGCGTAACCTGCAGTATACACCTTCCTCAAAATGGAGTAATACGTGATCTAAAACATAGGAAAAATGAGGAAAAGTTATAGAATTATTTCCAGAGAAATATCTGTGTTTTAGAGATATTACACAGAAATAGCAAGTCTTTTCAATTTGATTTTTGTTGTTCTTAAGGCTTACTCTTGATACACAAGTACATATTTCTATGTAGACTGTTCATAAATCTATTCTTAAATATACTGTCCCACTGAACTGAATGTGACAATTTGATTTTGTTAAGAATTTACACAAATTTATTTTGCTTGTTACACAAAGGTGCTTTGAATTTAATCTTACATTAAAAACCTGCAGCGCACAAAGAAGACAATATATTACATTCTTCCAAAAAAAATAAGCTTTTATCCACAGGCTTGCTGGATCTTTGGTTCTTAATCTTAATAATTCTAAACCTGCAGGCTTCATGAATCATGTATGAGAGTATAAGGCTGAATGGAGACAAGAACAGTCTCACCATAAGGTCTGAAATATCATGGATATTATAGCAGATTTTATATTTAACCAATGATAGTGTGCAACAAAATGAATTAAAAATTTATGATGAAATAATACAATTACTTCAGTCCGTTGTATGCTATTTGTGGCACAACCTCAAGTGCAGTAAACGAGAAATGTACAAAACCATATGTCCAAAAGTTATATAAAATAACAAAAACTATACAAATGTAAAATCTACTATTATTATTCATAGAAAAAAAATGGTAACATAAATAAACTTTATAAAATTTTAATGCCACCACCTGGTGAACAGCACGCAAAGAATCATTGGATACTGAAGGCAGTGAATGACTGCTTACAATGCTGCCTTCAAAATTCAAAAATGCCTCTTTAATATACAGGACGATGCCTTCCTACCTCTGCATCCTGCATTTTTCAGACTTAGCTGATATTAAAAGCAGGTCATTTTGTTTTGGGATTACAGCATATGCAACTAACTATATTTTAGGTGCATATATAATCCCATTGCTACTTTCCCCTGATACAGGCACAGGTGAAAATCATTATGAAACTGGTAGAGATTAAATTTAGCATTCAGGAGAGAGTATTATGTTCTTGTATGACTGATTCAACCACTGGTAAATGGCTTGTTCACATTAGGAACGCGCTCATCTATTAACCTTGGACTGCTTGTTTGTGTCTGTACTGAACATTATCATATCATCTCTTATTTTTCATTCAAAGTACTTCCTCTATTCTCATTACCATATGACTGCAGTCCTCTGCCACACAAAAAGAGATAATATAAGGGAACTGCCAGGCAGAGGAAAGTGAATAAGCTATTTTTAATAATTTGAATACAGTTTGCTTATATCAACACTTAACAAAAAAGTGGTCTTAATTCAGAAAATAAAAAATAGGCTATGTTTTCAAAGAAAATGAACTTAGTGCAAAAGAGAACAACAAATGAGCTTGACCTTAAATGTTTGTGGCAGATTATGGGCCTGACAGCAGAGCAAAGGAAGCAACAGTGCAAAGTCCCTCTGCAGCGTTTAAAAAGTTGAGAAATGCTCAACTTTATGCAAATAAGAGGCCAAAAAAAAGTGATGGCAGGATGGCAGCAGCTTTGAGGTAAAGGAGGTCAAGATATTGTGGTACACATGAAAATGTGTGTGTGTGTATATATATATATATATATATATATATATGTATACACACACATACACACACACACATTTCAAGAAAAAGTGTACATGTATAAAGTAAAGTTTTTACCTTGTTTTCTGATTCCACATCCTCCACAATCTCACAAGCATTTTCATAGGTTGGGTAGATTTTTGTCCAGCCATTCTTAGTGCAGTTCCTAATTATGAAACCTGCATTAAAATAATGTTGAAGATAACGATCAGAATGCATCACTGTATAGGCTACATCTTGATACATCATTTGGCAAAAAGAAACTTGTAAAACACCAGATAGCTACAGCTGCTCATTACATTCCCTGTAAGTCTGTGACAGATACATCTAGCACTTTTCTGTGTAATTAATCACAAAAAATTAAACAGATGTTTCATTTGTTCCAGATTTTATGTCACATTGAAAAATGTTCCATGAAGCTACTGTACAAGTTTAATAACTTCATATTTTAGTTACTAGGATGACACTGTCTCTGCTACAGTAATCAGGTCCTTCTTCCCAGTAACAGATATTATGTTTTTATAAGTCTGCTTATACCTTTTTATATTTCATGATATGTAGATATAGTATGTGGATGGAGTGCTCAGATGGATCAAACCAAACAGCTTTATACACTGTTTTTATATGATTTTTCCAGTATGGGGCTTACTATGTAATACATGTCATAATAATGAGACAAAGTACTTGACATACACAGAAAGAATATGTAAAAATGCAAAAGGAATCTAAAATTGTGATCTGAAGAATAAGAAATGTGTTATTTTCTATAAAAGACAAGCTCGAGGTTTTCTTTGAAAAGGAAAAACAACTAACAAAAGGTCGAAACATTGATTAATTAAGCAACGCAACAAGTGGCTGTTTATTAAGTCAGTGAATCATTCACTCAACCGATTCATACAAAAATTCTGATTCATTCAGGAATGAAACAACTACTGTGTTGCTCAGAAAAGCAGTTGATTCTGCACTGAATTTTCTATTTTAAGGAGAAGAATACAAAAACTACCTTGCAGGTTTGTTTTAAGTAAAACAACATGCTTCTCAAGTGACTCACTATTGCTTAAAGTGCTCCTATTATGCCTTTTCAGATATGATCTTTCATGTAGTGTGTCATGTAGCTGTATGTGAACAAACGATCTGCAAAGTTGTGAAGCCGACAGTGCACGATAAATAAAGTTATTGTCTATCAAAAAAAGAGTTGACTCACATTTGCTTGAAGGAGTCATCAGGAATTCGAATCTTTTTCTGTTACGGCCATAGGTCAGGAAGTAACATATTTGCATAATGTCCGCCCACATTCTACTTCGTGAACAACTTGCCCGCCCACAAACAGTAAAATTTCCATGTGGCTTACGTCACATGGAAATTTACATGTACATTATACCGAAGATGCTGTATCCTACGCTGTGAGTAAAACTGTTTTATATTCACTTCCAAAGGATGAATCTACAAAGATTGTATTTTCTAGCGATCATTCAAATACATAGTTGTGTATGTTATGTTGTGTAACAACCCTGGTCATGTCTTGCTAACCGGCTAAATCATGCTTCTGTAGTTCTGTTGTTCAGCTGTGGGCCCACTGTAGTCTAAACATTTGCTTGACTGTCTGTCTGTCTGTCTCATTAGTTGGAGTAATGATAAAGGATGGCGCACAATGCGGCTTTCACACCGAATGCGGAAAGCGCTGTGCTATGAAACCCATTAGTTTCAATTGCTTCCGCCGCACGAGGACGACTTGTTTCTGCCTTGACCAAAGCGCACGCGCAGCGGAGCGCGCACGCAGACAAAGTTCAAATGAGTTGTTCAAATAAACTTTTGCCGCTGCACTCTGAAGGGCTGCACTGAACCCAGCGGCCAGCTTTCCGCGTTCGGTGTGAAAGCCGCCTTAATGCATTATACAATGTTGAAGTTTACAACATAGAGGTGTGCCTGGTTCGCTTACGAGCACTTTCCACGGTAGACCCCCCTAGCTTGTCGATCAGCCGCTTCAGCCGTATCATCGTCAGACTCTGGCTCGAATTGGTAAGGTAAAATCGATGCCATCTTTTCTATGTATTGACAAGTATCCAGGGCTGTCAATTAGTTATGGCAATGGGCGTTTCGTTCTCCGACACGCTGTACGCAGTAAACCAATCATAAAGAACTGCGCCATCTGACCAATCACAGCAGTGAGGGCTCACGGAAAGGAGGGGTTTAGAAAGGCTGATTCTTCAACCTGCTTCACACGAGTCGTTTACGAATCATTTAGAAATGGGGTAAAACTAAATCTATTTTTGGAGAAAACTAAAGTGTTTTTTGACCTTGCATACATGTAAACCTGTTTTAGGAGACTCATAACACAATATTAGCAACCTTTAAAATGGCATAATACGAGCACTTTAATATATTGTTATTAAAGATGCAACATCGCCTCAAGGTTATGCTATTGGTCTTACACATCCACTTCCCTGAAAAGCAGCACTCTCTTTGACCAAAAAGCTCTTAAACTCGAATTGGTTTGGGAACACTACAATGTGGTTGTACACAAAAACAAATAGGGTTCAATAGTGTAATGCAAGCAGTAAATCAAAGGCCTCTTTCTCTTGTGAACCTTGTGACTGAACATAACAACCTCTGGATTCTAAAGCAACTCAAATCCTAAAACACATGCTGAGAGAGTGGATCATGTGATTCAAAGACACCCCCACCCCCTCTCTTTTTTTATCATCCTTGAGAGGAAATTGTTCATTTGAGCATTGAGCAGTACTGAGAATCCATTATTTTCTTTCTGATTGCTAAATAAACTAGCATGATGAGTTGGATCTTCCAGACTTTTGATTGGATTATCCAATGGTGTTCTATTAAAACCTGTGACTCAGGGACTCATAAAAACTTTGGACAACCTGATAAATCTGATTCTGTTAAATATGTTTGTACAAGTGTGTAATGGCAGTGGTTTAAGGGATAGTTCACCCAACAAAACGAAAATTCTGTCATTAATTACTATGCTTTATCTCACTTTATCTCTTTGTAATTGGACACTGCACTCACATAATAAATGAATCATGGATGACTTGACATTTCTACAACTTAAAGGAATAGCCCTGCTGAAAAATCCAGCATTGCTGGTCACCAGCATAAGGTATGTTTTGCATGCTGGTTTGCTGGCCCCCAGCATGGGATGCTGGTTGCTGGTTTACTGGATGCCAGCATGGGATGCTGGTTTGCTGGTCCCCAGCATGGGATGCTAGTTGCTGGTTTGCCGGATCCCAGCATGGGATGGTGGTTTGCTGGTCCAGACTGGTAAGAAGATGTGTTGGTGGACCAGCATAAGGTATATTTTGCATGCTGGGACCAGCCTGGAATGCTGGTGTGCTGGTGGACCAGCATTTGTTGTATTTTGGGTGCTGTTATGATCCCAGCAAGACCACAACAAAACTTGTGAGTTAACGACTAAGACAATTTTCCAAATTAATTAATGAATTATTTAAAAAAAAAAACATGTTAATTATGTTTACACAGTAAAATCCCTAGTGTTAAACAAACACTGCTCAGCTTTCACATGGTCGTGATCTATAGAGAGTAAAAGTAACACTGAAGCAGTGTTGTAGTTAGTGAAATAAAGTAGATTCACTCTACAAGTAATGACTGAGCATTAGTGATGATACCTACGATTAACAAGCAGAATCACTGAGAATAAGAGGAACAGCACTAACAAAACACTGCTTGCAGACAGACAACTGGCCTACTGACATTCAACCCTGCAAGACCATGCTGGCGAACCAGCATCACCAGTTCCATTTTGCTTGAGAACAGCATGAATATGCTGGTCCACCAGCTAGGCCAGCACTATACCAGAATAAACCAGCCTGGACCAGCACTATACCAGCACAAACCAGCATAAACTAGCACTATACTAGCATAAGCCAGCCTGGACCAGCACTATACCAGCACTAACCATCATAAACCAAGTTGTACCATCTTGGAATCCATGCTGGTTTATGGTGAATTTTTCGGCAGAGTTCACCCAAAAATAAAAATTCTGTCATTAATTACTCACATCCTGTTCCAAACCCATAAGATCGAATTCTATCATTTTTGGAATACAAATTAAGATATTTTTTGATGAAATTCGAGAGCTTTCGGACCTGCAGTGCAATGCAACTACCACATTCAAAGCCCAGAAAGGTATTGTTCAGATAGTCAATGTGATACTTTTAGTGCGTCGAAGACTGACAGGGAAGAGACGAAACAGTTGAATAAAGTCATTATTTTTGTTTTCTTTGCACACAAAAAGTATTCTCGTAGCTTCATAACATTAAGCTTAAACCATGTCCTTACTACCTTTCTGGGCCTTGAACATGGTGGTTATGTTGCTCTCTATACTGGGTCAGAAAGCTCTCGGATTTCATCTAAAATATCTTTATTTGTGTCCTGAAGATGAACGAAGGTCTCACGGGTTTGGAACAACATGTGGGTGAGTAATTAATGACAGAATTTTCATTTTTGATTGTTATCGACTAGTCTATGTTGCAATATAATACACTGGGCAGGACATTCAAATGCTCACCTATCATTCATTCAGATGTATGTAGTAGCAACTTTACAGTGCCGCTCAATCTAATGTTAACCTAGAAAAAGGTGCCCTATTCAAGTGTCTGTGCAGAGTGTAAAAGCGGAATAGTAGCACAGTTTTACTGCATGACAGATGGAGGCGCTGGTGCGGTCACTTGCTCTTAAAATACTCAACATTTTTGGTCATACAGATAAAAGTAATACATCTTTCTAATTTGTAAAGACTACCTTCATTTGTGTGCACTCACAATAACAATGAAACGTTGTGCTTTTATAAAATAATGAAAGCATACAGGACGCACTTTCTGCCGTCTCAGTCTCTGTGTACTTGAGCGTGAAACTTCGAAACTCCGTGTACACTTCCCTTACAGACATGAAAAATCTATCTATAGAGAGTTAAATGTCTACTTTCAAATAAACTAATTTAAATAGAAAACAAATAGATTATGTAACCTGTATGAAACATGGAGGCGCATCCACTACTTTTCTCTTAAGACAAAAACGAAGTGCTAATTTATCAATAAGTTATTAAAATGCAGTCACTTTGCTGTTTTTCCCAGACACTTTCATAATTATTATATCTGGCACTTTGGCAAGCTTTTTTTGCATGCGCTTGAGCGTTTATTAGGATGTAGGCTATTAAAGGCTCATTATTATGATTTAAATGGTTTACTAATAAACATGTGACTGATAGTCGACTAATGCTTCAGTATGAAAAATCTTTAGTCAGGGGCAGCCCTAGAAACTACACAAGGAAGATCCAAAGGGAGAGGACTGAAGTATACTATGTGTCAAATCTGTCTGGGTTTTTGTTAATTTTTCATGTTTTCAATTCAGGTCTGTCTAGTCATGTCTTTCACTTTGGTTTCAGTCATGTGGTGTTTCCTATTTCATGATTTGACGTGTTGTTAAGGTCATGCGATTACCCCACAGTCTTTTAGTTTAAGCCATGTTTCCTTGTCATGTATTTAAGTATGTTAAGCTGTTGAATGTTATTGTTAGAGAGATAGTACACCCGAAAATTTAAATTCTGTCATTAATTACTCACCCTCATGTTGTTCCAAACCTGTAAATTAAACATGATACTAATATGATGAACATGAACTGTCTTCTAAAACATTTCTCTCATTTTGAATAGAGTTGCTCTTAGAAAATGTTTAGCTGGAAAAAAGACAAAGGTATGATGAGGAATGATAGAAAAAACAGCCTAAAAATAAGCTCATACTTCTGAATGTATTTGCATGGCATACTTCTTTTGGACTATGGCTTAGTTAACTCTGTAAGGCATGATATCACAGCTAACCTATAACCTTCTGTCTCCTCACCTACACTTATCTTGGCCATTCTGAAGGCCTGCTAAGTGGGTGGTTCAGTGCTAGCTTGCCAATGGGAGTTCTTTCCACCCGCTGTTTCTAGCATTACCATAAAGCGGAGTTCATCATGTACCGCAAGTCTATCTCCCTGAAGCCACAGTGGGGGAAGACAGAGTAGCGAGGACCTGACCGCTGCTGCTTTCTGCACTGGAGATGTCAGGCATCGGCCTAGGGGGAATGAAGAGATGGAACAACCAGTGCTAACAGCCACGGCTATAATGCCTGCTTTAACCTGCTTTGATTTTTAATATTTTTATTATTTCCTTGGCACATTTTCAGCAAGATTTGGACGAGAACGACGTAGATATCTGCAGGTCCATTGTGTACTTACGTATTCATAGAGGTGTGTGGGGGGATGGAAGAACAGCATGATGCAGATAGCAGTTGTGTCATAAGTGTGTTGATTTTTCTTAGCCTCCACAACCTTTCTATTGATTTCTTAAAAGCCCTAGAGCTGATATGCTGGGTTCATGATTTTTAAATGTTTTTCAATGCCGATATGAGTTATGTGTATCTCCTATTTCCTATGGTGTACTAAAAAACAAAAACTCTAATTTGTTACAGTCAAATTTTTGACTGCACAAGCAAAGAAATGTTTAGAAACATCATGTTGTAAATCACTAATATAATTTAATTTGAGTAAAATCAAAAAATATGTGTTTTCCCATTTTTTCAGTGTACCATACTTAAAGTGCTCCTATTATGCCTTTTCAAATTTGACCTTTCATGCAGTGTGTCATGTAGCCGTATGTGAACATTAAATATCTGCTAAATTGTGAAGCCGACAGTGCACGATAAATAAAGTCATTGTCTATCAAAAAAAAAAGAGTTCGCTCACAATCGCCTGAACGAGTCGTCAGGAATTCGAATCTTACTCTGTTACAGCTATACGTCATTAAGTAACACATTTGCATAATGTATTTTACAAGGTAAAATCGATGCCATCTTTTCTATGTATTGACAAGTCTCCAGGGTTGTCATTCAGTTATGGCAATGGGCGTATCGTTTTCTGACACGCGCTGTATGCGTTAGACCAATCATAAAGGACTGCGCCATCTGACCAATCACAGTAGTGAGGGCTCACAGAAAAGAGGGGTTTAGAGTGACTGATTCGTTGTACAAACATACTCAACGAGTCGTTTACGAATCATTTAGAAATGAGGTAAAATTAAATCTATTTTTGCAGAAAACTAAAGTGTTTTTTGACCTTGCATACATGTAAACCTGTTTTAGGAGTCTCATTCATATTAGCAACCTTTAAAATGGCATAATAGGAGCACTTTAAAATATAATCTCCAGATTATATAATCTTAATTTGTTTTGTCCTTTTTACAAATTAATATCACTGTAAAAACTTCTGTTAGTTCTGTCAGTTTCATTTAGTTTACTTACCATCAATGACCATTTCAACAAAATATGTGACCCTGGAACACAAATCCAGTCTTAAGTAGCTCGGGTCAAAATTATCGATTTTTCTTCTAGAAAAAAAATCAATAGGTCATTATGTAAAGATCGTGTTTCATAAAAATATTTAGTAAATTTTCTACCATAAATATTTCAAGACTTATTTTTTTGATTAGTAATATGCATTGCTAAGAACTTCATTTGGACAACTTTAAAGGCGATTTTCTCAATATTTTGATTTTTTTTTTTTTTTCAGATTTTCAGTTGTATCTTGGCCAAATATTGTCCAATCCAAACAAACCATACATTAATGGAACACTTATTTATTCAGCTTTCAGGTGTATATATATCTCAGATTTTAAAAAAATGTACCCTTATGACTGTGGTCCAGGGTCACATATGCATCATATTTTCTGTTATGTACAAACAAAAATGAATAAACAAAATAAAACAGAAGAATTAATTCAACACTTAATTCAACACAACTCAACACTTAAAATAGTATTTTAAAAAAATTGTTTTTGTTATTTGTTTTTAAAAGAAGTTTTGATTTTCCATTAGACAAACATAAAATGCACTTTAAATAAATGTCATGGTTGTTTCATCTTTTTCAGTATGTTCATAACTAAAATAACCCATCCAACATCTAAAATGGTGGTGATTGTGGCACGTCATACACCAATACAGTAGGTTAAGAATTGTAATCTATAAAATATTCTACCAATTTCATGTAGACAACACTTAAAATATATCATGAGAACAATTTGCTTGCTCACTTGTTAGAAACATTTGAGAAATAACTGCAATATTTACTAAACCTGTGAAAACAAATATACTTAGCGTCCCTTAGCAACTGTTAACAGAGTTTAAGATATCCGGATATTCAGAGCTCTAGCTATGAATTTACAGAGCACTCATGATGTTTCTCTGTACGTGTTTGCCTTGTCACTTTTATTGCCTTGGGTTGGTGTGTCAGAAAAGGCTGTAAAACAGTGTGTTGTCTCCAATTGCTCTGCCTAAATGCACGCAGGAGACCGACATAAGGGTATGATCTGGCATGAAAATGTGCTGTAAAAGATGAATGTGTGTGATTTTTGGCAGTGGTTTAAAATGACATGATGACAGATTCTATTGTTTATGTGGTCTGCACAGACAAAAAGCTCCTGGACCACCACTGTGAAAATCCACCAACTCACCTAATCCACGTCATTTCATTCAGCCCATAAATTCGGTCTTAAAAATTAGCTTTACTCTTAAAAAAGCTGCTGTAGCTTACCATGATTAATGGCGAAGAACTGAGACACTTCGTAACAGGAGACGTTGACAACCTGTCCGACCTCTGCCCTGTACCAGCACCAAAACTCATCCCACTCGGTACGACATCCTAAGATACACAAAAAAAATAAGTAATTTACTAATAAACAGGCACATCAAATATTTGTCAAAAAATAATTATCTTAAAATTTTGTTCTGGGAGATATTTTAGTTATTATGAGGAAGTGATAGATAGCTAGATAGATAGATAGATAGATAGAGTCGTGTCAGACTGACAGGAGCAGATGAAAAGCAGATGATGGACATTAAGATGGCAAAGGAAAGTGATGGAGGGCATAGACACACTTGCACATAGAATTGATAAAAAGGTTTAGATAAGCTAGGCATCTCCACTCTTCACGGGTGAGCATCTGTCTGAGGAATATAAGAGAACTGTGAAAACCGAAGCTGGATGAACGAAAAAGGTTCTGAGCATAATGAGAGCCACAGGGATCATATTTGGTCATGACTACATAAATATGACTGCCACATCTAAGCAACGAACCTTATTTCCACTGCTCGCAAACCTACATCCTCAGTATATTATACACATGTATACTTCTGTTGTTATTGTTAACTAAAACTGTAGCTATTCATTTTTCCCCCATTATTTCATTATTTTCTGAAAAGAATGCTGCCTTGGAAATAACTGAAATAAATTAAGTTAACCCCTTCAGACCCTGCATCCATTGAAATGGACATCACATGATTTTTTGTTTAAACCAATAAAATTTTATGTTTTTATAATATGAGCAAGGCTTGGTCCCTGATTGGTCCCTGATCAACCAATCATAATGAAGATATGACTCCTAACTTAATCTGATGGAACTACAGGCATCAAAAAGAGAGACATGATAACAAACTAGACAGGAAGGGGAGGAAGTAATAAATTAAGTAAATGGTAGCCTCATAAACTTGCACCTATTATAAAATTAGGACTATCAAATGATAATACTCAAAGTTATTTTGAAGATCTTTGCAGAACACAGGATTTTTTTTTTTTACATTTAATGTCCATTGCAATGGACATCAGGTCTTGAATGATATCAGCAGGAACCTCATGTATTAGTTGTATAACAGGTTAAGAGATTTGTCGAAGCATTTCAAAGGCAAACACAGAGCTAAAAATTCTAATGTTAATGTTTTATGAAAATTAATGAAATTAATATCAATATTATTTTATTTATGTCTTCAAAGTGACTATAGCCTGTAAATTAATTTTTAATTGGTTTTAGTGAGAAACATCCATAGTGGATGAGATCAGTGAATACACAGCAACACGCACACACACACACACATTTGTTTTTGTGAATTGTGGGGACTTTCCATAGACTTCTATAGATTTTATACTGACCAAACGATATTGTCTATCCCCTAACCCAACCCTAACCCGAAACCTAGCCCTCACAGAAAACATGTTTGCATCGTTACACTTTCAGATAAACATCATTTACTATTTTTAATAATTTTTTAACATTGTGGGGACCACAGGCCGGTCCCCACAATGTCAAAAATGTCAGGTTTTACTATCCTTGTGGGGACATTTGGTCCCCACAATGTAGCAAAAACAAGTACACACACACACACACCCTCCACGCACACCGATGCCTTGATGCTATAGTGCACACAATCATATAATCATCAATACAATCAGCAAGTACACATAAACCCATTCACATACAAATACATTTATACTCATATTCACCCACTTCAACCAATAAAAGAAACAAAAGATTTTTTTGAGACTTCATAACATTTTACCTTTTTTTCCACATTCTTACTGCATTGTTCATTCTTACAGTATGTGTTCTTTGCAAAATCTCAAACACTAGTTCAACTATAGTGCATAAACTCTACTTAATCTGTATGGCTAAAATAGGAGAATTTTTATTTTTCTTCAGTCCTTAGAAAAATCTAACAAAAAATGACTTGTTTATATGTTGGACATTTATTTATATGTTGGGGAAAAGCAAATATCAAGTGGATAATTTTTTTTGTTCAGAGAAAAAAATCAGGTCTGAAAAGGTTAAATTACTAAAATCAATAAAACCTAAACTGAAATAAAAATAAATGAGCTAAATAGAAATTTTAGTTTCCCAGATTTATTGGCTTAATTAAAACTTTTAAGCAAACTACATTTTTAAAAAAACTGTCTGTTCTGGGAGTGTGTACGTTTGGTGTGTCCGAATTGTCTTTACGGCAGCTACAAATTGCAAACACACACAATACACGTTACAGTTGCTTTTGAAGTTATAGCTCACCCAAAAACAAAAATTCTGTCATTAATTACGTAGCCTCATGTCGTTCCAAACCTGTAAGACCTTCATCTTCAGAACACAAATTAAGATTTTTTTTTTTCTTCACAGACAACAATGCAACTGACACACTCAAGGCCCAGAAAGGTAGACACAAAAAAGAAGAACTGCTGAATAAAGTTATTTTTTGTGTTTTCTTTGTGCACAAAAGTATTCTTGCAGCTTCATAACATTACACAGTTGTATTGCTGTCAATGCAGAATGCTCAGATTTATCAAAAATATCAATTTGTGTTCCGAAGATGAATGTCTTACAGGTTTGGAACAACATGAGGCTGAGTAATTAATGACAGAATTTTCATTTTTGGGTTTGGAACACATTTTTGGGTGAACTATCCTTTTAAAAGATTGTCCAATTTCAGCTCAACTTTTCTATTTTACTTACTTGCCTTTCACTTTACCATATTCTCACTTTATGCACATAACGATAATAAGAAGTCAATTTATTCATTGCTCACATACTGTACAAGAAGAGCAGCCTTTGCAGTAATGGAGAAACATTTGAAAGAGATAAGACTGAACATCATAAGAAGAGCTGGAAAGTATATGAGAATGAGTGTGAAACTCTCTGGCACACACAGACATTTATGGAAGCTTGGACTCTTCCCCACAGGAACGAAAAAGTCTTTGAAGGCCTGATGCCACCTCATTAATGTAAGCATTATCAAAGCATACTGGGAAAAAAGGCTATGCATTTATTTTTTATGGCCAGGTCATCTGACTGCCTGTGTTGTCTCTAACAAGACAAGCAGAATTTTATCAAATACAATTCATGAAATGTGAACATTTTACTTAGTCCTTGAGAGCACATTTGTACAATAATGATTAAGTATTTGAAGATCTTTTTTCAAAAGCACCTCTTTAATTTAGATTCTATCTATACTATATATCTACAGCTCTAACAGGTACAGATTGGATACATTAATGACATCAACAGAACTGAATCAATCTTAGTCGTGTAGCAGAACTGCGAATCAACATAATCTTACCTATAATTCAACCTAATACACTGAACTCAGTGACTGATAATGGCATTGAGCTCTCAGTAGTTCATATCACTGAAATATGGCTAAATGGCTTCGACTCCTCAGTGTATTCATTCAGTGCATTGACACAGACTCTAAGTAAAAACTTATTGCATTATACTAAAAGGACAGTATGTATTGATCCTGATTTGAAATATGTTATTTTCCCTGGTTTCTAATATTCACCTTCTTATGATTCATAGCTATTTATCAGAAATCTTCCAGTTTTTCTCTGTCTTTTATTCTCTTCCTCCAACATCTTTTATAACCGCATTTGTCTTTAGGGACTCCCTATTTTATTATAAATAACCTGTTAGGTTACTATGAATATATACCAACGTGTACCAAACATCTAATATCAGACTTAAACACAACACCCTAAAACAACAAATCACATTAAAATATTATAATAATTCTAGTCTAGTGTTTGCTGCCAGTTGGAGATTGGTATTGCAATTACACTTTTATTGTTATGATCATTTTGAAATTAGTATAAATTAGTATTAAAAAACCAGAAAGGATTCCCAATTGCTTTTAGGAGCTTGACAGAATAATATTAGCAATGAACATTTCATTGCCTTTTACATACTTCCAAATCATACTATTATTCAAATAAATCAAAGAGAAGCATGAGATATTTGGAGAAATACATAATAGTAAATCACTGAACCCATCGCTAGCACAAAAAGTAATGATTTTTGGTATTCGATAACTTATGGGTCATATTTTCACCACATAGACAATGATCCCTCTGACAGTGATTATGGAAAAGAGGGAAGGGCAAGAGATGCACTGTGCAGCGTGCAAGTTCAAGATGTAAGCTATGCAATCTTTTGGTGCTGGATGAATAGAATCTACTTGTAAATTAATAGAGAGGCTCTTATATGACTTCCTGTAGATCTTGACATGCTATAAATAGTAGAACTGTGGTCATTGGTGATTTTTTATTGCTTAATCTTAGAGGTCAACTGATTATCAGTGCTGATATTAAGCATTTTTATGATTATCGGTAGCGTTCATTTTCAAAACTGATTTGCCAATTAAATAACTTAATTAAAAGCATTTACAGAAAGTTTTTTGTCAAAGCCCTTGTTGCTCTTAATTTTGCCGTTAATTTTTACCACAGACATATATCAGTTCAAAATATTGGTTAATGGTCTACTTGATCTGTAACAATCAGTATCGGCACTGAAAAACACATCAATCAACCCCTACTCAAAGGACTACTCCACTTCCAGAAAAAAAATTTTGTGATAATTTACTTACCCCCATGTTATCCAAGACATTCATGTCTTTCTTTCATCTGTCACAAAGAAATTACATTTTTTGAGGAAAACATTCCAGGATTTTGCTACATATAGTGGACTTCAATGGTGCTCAACAGATTGAAGGTTAAGAATCCAGTTTTAGTGCAGCTTCAAGGGCTCTACATGATCCCATCCGAGGAATAAGGGTCTTATTTAGCAAAATGATCCGTCATTATCTTAATATATATATATATATATATATATACACTTTTTAAACCACAAATGCTCGTCTTGTCTAGCTCTGCTACATCACTGTTTTACCATTTTTGTAAAGGGCACTTGACCTTCTTTGCACGTTTACTTTGTAAACACTAGGATCGGTACTTCTGCAGCAATGTAGGATGATTTTGAAGTTGGAGGAGAAAATGAGTTGGGAGTTTTTCAACCTACCCTAACTGTCTTGAACCGGAGTGCACAGAGTACGCATGCGCATCGCAGAGCTAGACAAGACAAGACAAGCATTTGAAGTTAAAAAGTATATACATTGTAATTAAAAAAATTAACTGATCATTTCGCTAGATAAGACCCTTATTCCTCGGCTGGGATCGTGTAGCCATTTGAAGCTGCACTGACACTGCATTTTTAACCTTCAATCCGTTGAGCACCATTTAAGTCCACTATATGGAGAAAAATCCTGGAATGTTTTCCTCAAAAAACATAATTTCTTTGCGACTGAAAAAAGCAAGACATGATCATCTTGGATGACATGAGGGTGAGTAAATTATCAGGAAATTTTTATTTTGGAAGTGAAGTAATCCTTTAATCTGTTGAGGGGCAGGACATAGATATCACAGACATTACAGTTACCTGAACTGGTCTTTCTATTCTTTTTTTTCTCTCTCAACAGGTTCTCTCTCAATCAGTTTCTCAACATCTTCATGGTTTAATTAACTCGTTATTTTTATTATTTCCTATTATTCTTTTAATAGACAGTAATTACATGCAAGGGAACATGTTGTATTGAACGCCCACCTGATTGGCTGACCGTTAAGAAGTAGCTACAGTGTCCTGCCCTGCCTTTTTCCTCTCTAACTTGGTGTCAAGCCCACGCCGCTCTGTAATACATCAAAAGAGGCACATGGCGCCTGCCCTCCTCCCCTCCATAAGATCAGTGTTAATTAAAGTCTATGTGGAGCAACAAGCTGAGATACGTGGGTTTCAATTAAGAACTCAGGGGCAGCACTTCCACCTGCACCGATTCTGATATACTGACTTCTAAAAAGCTCTCAGTATGTCTGAACCACACTCGCCAATGCTCTACAAACTCAGTCAAGACGGAAACGAGAAACCATACCGGCATGTCAGCCCAGGGAGGTCTAATACCTGGAGAAAGCTCTTCGTTAGCATTCTCATTTATCTCAGTCCTGGCACAGTTCTCCAGCTAGCTTGCTTTGAGGCAATCACCTGAGGCATAAATGTGATAAATTACTCTAAAGCTGAAGAAAATTATGTCATGACAATGCTAATTGGCTGATGAAACGGCAAAAAATGCACAGTCTGGCAGGAGACAGGGAAAATATCAAAAAAGTCAATTTTACACTTTTAGAAGTCCTCTAAAAACAAGTTGGGTACTTAAAAAATTATTTTAAGGGGTCCTATTATGCTCTTTTACAAAGTAATGATTTTGTTTTGGGGGTGTACTAGAACATGCTTCATGCTGGTTCGAAAAAAACGCATTATTTTTAACATAATTTACATTATTACAATACATTTCTCCTGGCACATAAGGCTCGATTAGTTCCAGGTTTAATGAAGGCCCGCCTTCCGAAAAACTAAATGTATTGTGATTGGTTAGCTGTCCCACAGCTTAGATGGTATTTCAGTACTGCCACGCCCCTTGTCAAAGAAGCAAGTTCTGCATACAACTGTCAGTGCAAGCTAGATTAAAGTGATTTTTACGTTTAAAAAATGGATATTTTTCTTACAAAAATGCATCGATTCGCTACAGGAGGCCTTTATTAATCTACCGGAGCTGTGTGAGGCACTTTTTATTTTGGATGGATGCATATTATTGGACTTGTTTTGGATTGATGAGGAGAAACACCCGTCTATGCCATTCTAAAGCTTGGGAGTGCTAGGATAAATTTTAATATAACTCCGATTGCATGCATTTGAAAGAAGGAAGTCATATACACCTAGGATGCATGGAGGGTGAGTAAATAATACGCTACAGTAGTGTTGGGTCCTATCGTCAGCCTGCGAGATCGCCAACACATGATATTATCGTGCTAATGTATTTATTTATTTACATACTTAGTTTCATTACACAAAACCAGCTCCAGCATGAGGCTAAAAGCAGCCTAACATTATTAAAGAACATCATCACTGATCAGCCTAGCCTATTCTAGTGCAAGTTTATGCATTTTAAAAAACAATCATGTTATAAGTAAAGCTATCTACACTGTATGATGAATAAATCTCTTACCACACACTGCACACGTCTGCGGCGCGTTACATCTCTGAAGCGGGCACTCTAGTCAATGCTTAAGTGTATACCCGCTGCGGTTCTCCGTGCTGCATCACTAAAGTTAGGCTAATCCCCCACCTCGTCACTACCCTCCCTCCAACAATTCAAATTTCCGTGGGCGGGATTTCATTAATGATATTCTAATGGACCGCGTTGTGACATCATTGCATGTGGAAAACAAACGTTGTAGTTCTTTACATTTTTTAAGTTTTTAAAAACAAAATATCTCCCTTTGGAGAGGACTTTGAGATTTGTAACTTTGTAGATCATTTTTATGCCCAAAGATACACACCACACACTGACTAAAGTTCAAAAAGTGAAAAAGCATAATAGCACCCCTTTAAATAATTAAATCATTTACTTAATTGGAATATACTGATATGATGACTGGCCATCAATGAAAAATACATTTTAGAGAAATTAATATATAAACATAAACAACATTTTGCATAGGTTGTATAGGTACATTTTTCCTGTGATGGCAAAGCCATTACTCTAGTCTTCAGTTTTACATAATCTTTCAGAAATCATTCTAATATGCTGATTTGGTGCTATTATCAGTTATCAGATATTATAAGGGGTGTAAATAGCAACCTTATGTCATTTCATTTACTTCAAACTTACTTCAGCTTATTGACTGTCTATTATTTTAAGAAACTTCTTTCTACATTTTTAAATAATGTTCGCTCCACTAACTTAGATTAAGAAATCAGATGGTCTCATCAAAATTCGTCATGCCCACAGAGGCTGCTTTCTTATTTGTACACTTTTATTTGCTGGTATGAGGCAGCACTTGAGTCACCTCTTACTCTGCCAAATAGAGTCTCTTGAGAAACTGGAATAAACGCAGTTGAGATTTTTGAAATATCAATTTTGCTGCATTACAAAGACAGATCCTCTTTATGGACAGTTTTTGGTGGTGCGGAAAGACATTCCTTATGTAGGAGCATCGATTTTCAGTGTAATTCATAATCCTTGTACGAGTTTAAACTCTGCTAAATATAGTTTAAATGTCAACAGTGACTAATGATAATTACATTTTGCTCGAAGTCTACACAATTACACAAAGCATACAAATACAACATGCAACTAATATGAGGAGTTACAGGATTTAGTCCAATAAGTTACTGTCATTCTCAAATCCTTAGAGAGTTTAAAGGCAGCTAATTTGAAAAGATTTGCATTTACATATAAAAGAAGGCAGTGTCCCATCTGTTTACAGTGTGTATATTCAATAAACAAATATTAAACAGCAATGAATATTCATGTGCTTCAGCTTTGCTACTGCTATGATGTGTGTTTAAGTGTTGAGAGCATTTGGGTGTCCAAACCTGTCTATAGAAATAATTGCATTAGCTTACTAAGGGTGGTACAGAGGTCACAATTAACTTTATGGAAATCAATATACTACTCTGGGGAATTCTTCAAGAAAGTTCATATGGAACAACTCATATGTAAACAAAGTAGTGAAAAGGCCTTAGATCAGAAATAGAATACATATTCTGTGTCAGTTTTGCTCAACAATGGGAAGTACAATGAATCGAGAGGTAAATTTAATGCAGGGTTTTAGATGGTTATTTTTTATACAAAGATCCTGTCTTTCAAGGTCCTCCAATTAGAAACAATTATTTCTCCTAAGTAAATTTTAGGGAAAACTTTAAAAGTGTTGTCAAATGTGAATTGAAAATCCAAACATTTGGAGAACTTTGTTGAGAATATTACTTTAAAAATTGAATTTTGTTTTATTTCTGACTTTCTACCTACCTACCTTCCTACTATCTTTCTACCTACCTTTTCTACCTACTTACCTATTTATTTTTACTGTTGTTTGCCTAACATTTTTTATTTTATTGTTTTTTATATGTCTAACATTATATTTTATTTCTGTTTTACTACAAAGACCATTAAACTAAAGTTAACCTTTGTGAAAATTATTACAGTTTAAAATAATGGTTCTTTTTTCAGGAATCTTTGATGATTAAAAAGTTAAAAAGAACAGCATTTATTCAAATTTATTCAGAAATCTTTTCTAACAATTCTAAGTCTCTGCCATCACTTTTGATCAATGTAACACATCCTTGATGAATAAAAGTATTAATTTCTTTAAAAAAAAAAAAATTGAAGTTTATATTGTTACAAATATATATTTTTTAATTTTAAATAAAGGCTTTATATAATATATATTTTTTTACTTTTTAATTATTAAAGAATCATGAAAAACATTATCACAAAATATTCCAACAAAATATTAAGCATCACAACTGTTTTCAACATTGATAATAAATCAGCATATCAGAATGAGTTCTGAAGCATCATGAAGACTGGAGTAATGATACTTAAAATTCAGCTTTGCATTACAGAAATAAATTACATTTCTAAATATATTTGCATAGTAAATAGTTGTTTTACATTTAAATAATATTGCACAAAATTACAGTTTTTTCTGGATGTTTAATCAAATAATTCCATCCTTGATGAGCCTAAAGAAATCTTCTTCTTCTTTCTTTTTTTTTTTTTTTTTTTTATTAAAAACAACAACAACAACATAAATGTATACGTTTCTCCATAAAGTGCTTTACAATTAATTTACAAAGTTGTCTAGGCTGTTATGAAAAGACAAAAAAATCAATATCCCTGAAAAACTGTTAACCTCTGTCTACAAATATTACATTTAATGCATCTTAAAACCTTAGTGCACAGAATCATGTCTAAAATATGATTCATTATCCTTTGATCGCTGACAATGAAAGCACAATGCAAAGAGTTGTATTGATCCTTTCTACTGATCCTCACCCTTCATCAGCAGCCAGAATTGAACCGCTTCTGTTTGAATAACTGCCTTTAATCTCCTAAATCTCTACACATGATTGCATCCTTTAATTACCTAGCCCGACCTGGCCTATATAGGAAAATGTAATGCTTAAAACCCACAAGCCTAGTTTTCAGCTCACCAGTCAATCAGAAACACTCTCAGTCTAAGAAGAGTATCTTGAAAAATCATATTTATCTTGAAAAATGTCCTATTACCAATCAGCAAATGAGTAGACATTAAAGACATAAAGAAGCAAGGATTATAATAGTTTAGATGAGCTCACCAGTGATATTGTTGCTGTTGCTGGCCTCTTGTCTTTGAGTGTGAATGCATTGCTCTTGAGCCTTCATATGCTCAGCCACCACAGCACATGCTGGATGAATTGTTTCCACCTGATGATGATTAAAAAAAAACAGTGTGAGGCAAATGAAAGTACAAAATGCAGCACGTAGTAAGAATCTGCATAAACATGCTGAGTCCATTAGAGAAAGCTGGTTAGAAAGCAATTTCACAATTTCAGTCACTTGCCATTAAGTCAAATTGAAAAATGAAGAAAAAAAATCAAGACAAATGTTAACATTTCAAATATTACTTGCTAACAGCTTGAACATTCAATTAACTTCATCTATGTTCCACAGAAGAAAGATCACATGGTTTTTAAAAAGACAAAAGGGTGTAGAATAGTTATCTTGGGGGATAACAGATTCAAAATGCCCTGTATTTCCGCATAAAGGATCTAAATATTTATCCGACTGAAACTTCTCGTCAATAAACCCCAGCCTCACAACAAAATTAGTCTGTAAAATCTCATTATCTGTGAATCAGCCATTGAACCAATTTAAGCCTCTCTTGCCATCATTTACTATAATTAAATGTATTAGAGAAATAAAGAGAGAATGAACGTATAACAAAATGTGTGGCATGCTGTCTCATCGACAACATAAAAAGGAAAAGTTGCTTCTGTTTCACCTCTTAGCTGCATAAAAGGACCTGTAATGGCCGCCCACTTATTCCTGAGAGGAATGAGAGAGTCAGAGGTGGGTGAATGCTAATGATCCGATTAAGCCTGAGGTTATGGTGGAACGAGCAGTAGAAACAGATTCAGAAGTTCCTGAAACAGACCTGCGTGTCTCCAAAGGAAAACAAAGATGGTGAATCATAACAATACTAGAAAAAAAGTGAATTGTTGTATTTATTCTAGAGGGACGGCTTGGGGGTCCGTGTGTCATATCAATCATCCTCTACGCGTAAATCAAATCAATAGTATGACGTCAGCATGGAAGTCAAGCATAAACGTTTCAGCTATGTTGACTATTATTCATTCATTGGTGAAGGTCATGTTTATGTCCTCTTCACTGAGCTAATAGTCAGAAATGAATGTTATCGAAACACACGCTGATGCAGTGAACGCTAGTGTGAATGTTTTTATAGCTGTTTGTGTTTAGAAAAGTCTGCGTGTTTGCTTGTCTATTTGCCTACGAGTGCTTGTTAGTGCTTGTGTTCTCTCCAAATTCAAAACCAGAACAGATGGTTGCACTGTTGGTTTCTGTGACCTCTGTCGACTGCTGGCAGGTGAGATAAGAGAGGACGGGATTCGGATGAGTTAGGGATGTTTTCTCAGGGTTAGATGCAGTGCACTTGTAAAACAAAATTAAACACTGTGTCATAAATATGTCTCACACATCTCAAGCTGAATATGAATCTTCAGGGCAGACAACTGATTTCAAATATCAAACATAAAAAACCCATATTATAAACCAGAAAAACATTAAAGGGCACCCCGGGCATTAATACTTGGCTTAATGTAACGTAAATCATACCTCTAACTGAAACATGTAGTAGAAAACCCATGAAAGATTTACATTATTTAAAAAACCCCACAGTTTTATACATATTTTGGACTATGGGGGGGCACCATTATTTTGATGGTGTCAAATGGTTGCACTCGGTGAGCTACTGATTCTACCTGTCGCTATTTTTACCGCAACACAACTCAGAAAATAAAATACTGATACGATGACCACAACTACTGAAAGTGCATAAAGGTGGTGATGGATATAAGCGTAGGCGCAGGCTACAATCGATTTTTCCCCACAAGGACACTAAATGCCACGGGATATCGAATGAAATCCGTGCTGAGAAACTCCTTCAGTGGCTGTGGCGTCATGACAAGCATTGGCATATTTACATCCTGTCAGGATGGCATCTAGCGTTTCTTTTCTCTGTCATTTGTAAGCTCTTTCAGTAGCTGTGGTCTACTAAAAGCCTCAAAGGCATCAGGGCTAAAGTGGAGAGAACAAAGACGCAGGTTTTTAAGTTCTATGGGTCCACAGGCATCTTCCCATTTTTTTCTCCTTCTTATCGCTAGGAAAACAGTGAAGACTTACATTGCTTCTCTTGTTGCCCTTTGACTGAAAATTACAGCCAAAAGCCACACAACGTGTCATCGTATCAGTATTTTATTTTCCGAGATGTGTTGTGGTAAAAATAGCAACAGGTAGCATCAGTAGCACAGCAAGTGCAACTGTTTGATGTCAATGAAATAATGGTACCCCCTTCCCATATCCAAAACATGTATAAAACAATGTGGACTTTTTAAATAACGTAACTCTTTCATGGGTTTTCTATTGGATATTTCAGTAAAAGACATCATATACATTGTATTAAGCCAAGTCTTAATTTCCGGGGTTCTCTTTAATAATTCATAAAATAACAGGGTGCTGTTAATCCACTATATTTTAAAGAAAGTTATTGGTTGACAATTTATTTGGATCCATATCTGCGCACCACCAAAACACTGAAATGATAATATTACCAATTTTATAGGTTTTTCAGCCTCTAACCTATGCATAAAATACAAAAATATACAACTTTGATTAATGTACATTGTCATAATAAATAATCCAATAATGATTAAAAAAAATCAGAGTAAAAGCAATCCATTCCACTCCTGCAAAATAAAAATCAATAGAAGGTACACTTAAAGTAGGCTACATTCAAACGTGTCAAAGTGTCACAATTGGAATTTGACATTATTAACATCAAGCAATTTTTGAGTGTGAATGAGATTTGAACATTATGTCAGAAAGAAACCATTTTCGAAGAATAGTGACTTATACAAAGCTTTCATATGAATTTGTTATTTTTGGAATGCAGTATGGACACATTAGTATGGACTTATTTTTAGGGCTTTTGTTATTTTGGATTTTATTTGCATTTCGTGAATGACATAACACAGGGTTTCAACCAACATGAGAGTGAGTGAATGATAAACCCCAAAAGTTTATTCTTGGCTAATGATAAACCCAAAAAAAAAGGTTTATCCATGGGTAAATAAATCAATTACTCTGAAATGAGCTGAATAAGGCACATATTTTGTAGTAGATGATAAAAATAGCTAGGTTGAAACGTACTGGAGTGCATTTCCTAAAAGCATTGTTAGCTAACTGTAGTTGCAATTTCCAACGAACTCTGTTGGTAACGACTGAACTTGCGACCATAGTTTATTTTGAGAACCACACCCCTGGTGTGATATAAACCAGAAAATGATTCTGATTGTATACAATTTTTATTTTTATTTTCTTACATTTTCATTCTATAAAAATATAATTTTCATTTAAAAAAAAAAAAGAGTACTTGGTAAGACTGGATCTTTTGTAGTCAAGGAGTAAGATGCAGGTTTGCACAGAAACACATCATAATGGCACAACTACAGTGGCATGCAAAAGTCTGGGAACCCCTTGCAGAAGCTTTGAAAATGTGAATAATTTTAACAAAATAAGAGAGATCATGCAAAATGCATGTTATTTTTTATTTTGTACTGTCCTGAGTAAGATATTTTACATAAAAGATGTTTACATATAGTCCACAAGACAAAAAAAAATATTCAAATAACCCCCTTCAAAAGTTTGGGAACTCTTGGTTCTTAATACTGTGTGTGGTTACTGTATGATTTTGAGATCCATCTTTTCACACTGAGGACAACTGAGGGACTCAAACACCACTAGGTTCAAACATTCACTGATCCTCCAGAAGGAAACACAATGCATTAAGAGCCGGAGGGTGAAAACTTTGGAACAGATTTCCAAATTTCTTATTTAGTTCAAATATCTTTTTTCCTAATTTAGTACTGCCCTTCAGAAGCAACATAAGACAAATAAGTACAATTTACCTTGATCTCCAAATTCAAGATCTTAATGCATTGTGTTTGCTTCTGGAGCATCAGTGAATGTTTGAACCTCGTTTAATAGTTGTGTTTGTACTACAGTACCAAATAAAAAAATAACATGCATTTTGTATGATCTCTCTTATTTTGTTAAAACTATTCACAGATTCTGCAAGGGGTCTCCAAATTTTTGCATGCCACTGTATTTAGCAAATTCTCTTCTAAAACTTATTTTAAAATGAGACTGCTTGTATAAATGTGCAGTTAAGTACTTGTATAAAAGAAGAGCATTGGTCTGAAAAACAGATACACATTGTTTCTTCAAGTTTGCATTTGTGTGTCTATAAAGTGTGAATATTCAAAAGATTCATGGAGATTTACATGGGAAAATTTGGCAAGACAAACTGCTGGGTTTATTTCAAAATGTTACGCAGCTGAATGCATAATAACCTATTTTCTTACTTACGTTACATGTAATCAGCCGATTAAACCCAACCAGATATTACAAATCTCCCCAGCATTTCCTCAAGCCAAGGCCAAGGCTCAGCTTGGATATATAGAAACTGTGAGGAGAATAGTGACGAGGAAAGACCTTGATGCGTCACACCAACAAATTCCATCTGAGCCACAAAAAGCAGAGTCGCAGTCAGAATCCCCAGGATGGGTGAAAGATAAGAGAAGTGCAGAGAAAAAAACAAACCAGTTGTATCCTGCCAGCACTGGTGACATACCTAGGCAATAAAGCACTTGGTTTCAATTAAACTATCCACAGGATTTGACTGCTCCCATGTGCCACTTAAGGTCCCCAAAAGGTCAAGTCTCCTATCTCAGCAAAACTAATTACGGCACATCTGCTGATAAAGGGTGTTCAAGGCCACTTCCATATGGTTTTCCTACATTTTTTTCACTATAAAATGTATCATTGGCCCAAAAATGATACAGCAGTGTACGAAAAATCCCTTTATGGCCACATATCTAAATATCTCAAACAGATAAGTAAACAGACACCTGTTGTTCTGAATCACTCTAACCTCTGCAATGCAACATCTGAAATGCTCTGGTGACCGGAACAGAAAAGTTAAACATGTTGAAAGGACAAATAAAGAAAAAAAATAACTGACTGATAAGGATCCTGTTATTAGTCAGATAGCATCCAGTGGCCCTCAGGACGAGGCGCATGAACACATGGAATCATTATTATAGGAAATGACCCTCTATTCAGGAAAGGAAAGCCATATCATTAGAGGGAGTACCAAACAACAACTACATTTAATTACAACATTGATTTGTAATCTTCTTGTGGAGCCTGTGCTCCTCAGAAATGAAAATGATGATGATCCACCTTTACATTCGCTTAACAAAAAGGTTTGGTAAACCTGGATAGTGTTGTTTTGGAGGCCAGTTAGTCACATTAATTGCATGCTTAATTTTCACAACAGGAAGCTAATTTTGCCACTCCGGTTAAAACATGACAGTGTTCCTGTACTGGAAATGATCATCAAAACATCATTAAAAGGAGGCCGGGATCTCAGGTCAGTACCGCTAATCAAATCAACATCTGTGGCACATCAGCACATTAAATATAGCACTGGACTGATCCCTAGAGGATACAGTGGCAATCAAACAGCACGGAATATACTTCATTTACATCAGTAGCGCAGTATGATGCCTGCATTTTTTGTGGGTATCTATTTATATTTATTCTCTCTCAAGAACATCTCACCTAAAACTGGAGGCAGTGCAATGAACACATTTAACTTCCACGATGTGCCACTCAAACAGGATACACTATACATTTTCTAAGTCGGTGGTGCAGTGCGATGCCTTTTAAAATAAATATGTAAATCTCTCTTAAGAAAACCTCACCTGAATCTGGAGGAAAATATTAATACACTTTGATGTCAGGGACATTATAAAACACTTTTAACTTGTGTGATGTGTCATTCAGAGAGAATACACCATACTTTGTCTACATCAGTGGTATAGAGCCATACTATCTAAAATAAATATGCAAATATCTCTCAAAAAAATCTTACTTGATTCTGGAAGCAAATGCTAATATTTGCCATTAAATACTTTAGGAAGTCAATATATTCCTTTGGTTTGTCATGCTACACCCAATTTAAAACAGTATTTGTTCATTTATGTAAGCAGCACTATGATTAAATATTCTTTTGATTTCATATTCATTATAGATATTTGTACTTTTAAAAATTAATTTGTTACACAAATAGTGAATAGAAATAGTGATAATGCTGCCTACTTATATTGTATACACTATACATGAATAACTATACAATACACCCTATACATGAATAATTGAACCCACAATAAGGTTAATTTAAAAAAAAATAAAATAAAATATGTAGTATATGTTATACAACTAGCCTAAAAAATGTTATGTCAGGGACATAATAAAACACTTTCAATGTCTATCCTACAGCCCTCATCAGAAACCACTAGCTACAATGCATATGATCAAATTGCAAAGACTTAAATAATGTAAATCAAAATCATGAAACTAAACAAAGAAAAAAACACGATTTTGTTATTACAACAATAACATCAAAAACAACTAAAAATAAAAGCATGTACACATGAACGTTTATAAAAGCATTTAATTGTACGCAGTGTTTTAATAAAATATTACAATACTTACTATAAATGTTAAAAGCAAAGGATCTCACATAGATAACTTACTGCTTTCCAGGTGCTCTGGTGAATCCCCAAACTCAGTAAAACGGTGACCAGTCTTACGGGTGACCAAGTTCTGAAGAGAAACATAATTAAGACCCCGGTATAACAGGAAAGAATGAAGTTTGTTAGTGTCTAACCAAATAACGCAGGAGCTTCTGTTAGATCTCTGGATGTTTTCCAGAAGTCTCGATGTCTCCAACCATACTGCTCACTGCCGTTCGGCACAAATGCTCAGTCCTACATAATGTCTTGTGAAGCTCGTAATATTTGTAATTGAATCACGTGTCTCTTCCTCATAACAGACCGTAAACAACCTGTCGCTGTGAGTTTCCAGCACACACTGGGCAGGAGAGTGGCGCGCGTGGAGAAAAGAAGGCACGGTGCGCCTCCCCTTTACGCACAAAATGCCGGTGACTTCACTCATTAGATAAACTCTGATTTCCAGTCATTCCACTGTGAAAACTGTTCGAGGGAAAACAAACAAAACAGCCAAACCGGTCGCGAGAGAATGGGGAGCCAAGCCTAGAGGCTTACAGTTAAATTCACGAACTCCTGAAATACAAGTAAATGGACTAAGTAAATTGACTATTATTGTTTATGTTATTAAATATAATTAATTTTGCAATTTACTAATGATTTTCTAGCTCATACCCACCGATCATTTAGGCTGTTGATGCTAAACATTTTAAGTGATTAGCCTACATCTCTAACATAAACGTTAACAATTTGTTTTGAGGATTTATGACTTTACATAAATGGTGGAGAAACAATCAACAATCACCCATTTCTTAATACTTTAATCTGTCAGCCATTTCTCCTTACCATCGTATTTGCCACAGCAGTAAATTTCACTTCCAAAAGTAGTCAACCTTATCATATATATAGAAGTAAGCCTATGGGCGAGACTTCCGGTTCATTAGCCGCTATAGGGAAAAAAGAGAAGACTAACGTGCAGTAAACGGTAAAATTCAAACTGTGTTTATAATTAGGACATTACATTAAAATAATATGGTAACACACACTAATTTGTAATATCAAGCAGCAAAACGTATTAACACTTTCAAAACACTAAATGAAATAGTCATTAGTCATGTCTAAAATTAAGTCATTCAACAAACACACTTTGTCACTCAAAACAAAGTACACAATGTTTTGTTTTGTGAAATGACACATACTGTTTAGAGCTACACTGTTACATAGTCCATATTACAGTACAAAATAATTTCTAAGTTGTCCCGAACTGTATAGATTTTTAGAAACTGAAAGACATATCAATGTCTTGACTATATTGCATTTTTAAAATTGGAAATATATGTTAATATGGTTTTACTGTATAAATGTTGTGCTCACTGTGTTCACCTAACTATTGAGAAATGTTGCTGCACGGATGTTATTTGTGTTTAAAATGCAAAAAGAAAAAAAAAGAGAAATATTAGACTTCCGCTATCAGTTTAAGAATTATAATAGTTTTTTGAGTTTAATCACACACCATATTTGTGAGAGGGACTTGAGATGTTTTAGTCGTCAGTAAGAAAAAAAAATATGTTCTGATACTTGTGTGAATCATATAGAGGAATCTATTTGAATATTCTGACTTGTGATTCCACCAGCAGTGAAGAAAGCGGACATTGTAGATGTATCACGCTGTAGGACAAAGGCTTTTTAAAAAATGTTGCCTTTTAGTATAACCGTTGAATTCCTCTAAAAACTGCCCACTGATATATTCCCAGGTTAAAAGATTGAAGGCTTTTTGTGCAGTCAAGCTGATGCACCGCAGGGTCTGGATTAGGTTCAAATTCATGAACAATATGAAGAGTGACCAAATGAGAGCACAATTTCATAACAAAAGCTCGGGTTAGAACAAGAAAGATGAAAGATAAATCCTTCACCTCAACTCAGTAATTGGTCAGTTAATTATATAATATCATATTGTGATAAATTATGCATGCCTCTCACAGTTTTATTCCTAATGATGGTCCCTATTGTCTTTTCCCTCCATACCCAAATTATATTTCTTTTCAGTTATCAGGTCTTTTCATTGCCCTCATTTAGCCTTTTTAAATTTCATTGTCTGAATTGTGATTGTCTTGTTTGAATGGTTATTTTGCATATTTAATGAACAGCACGCTGTCCCTTAGGGAAATTACAATATGTATTTGATGCTTTTATCCAGCTTGGGAAAATATTTTTTTAGCTGGACAGCAGACCCCCATTGCTTCCAGCTGCCTTGTCATGCTGAGAGAAAGAATGAGAGAATTACTTTTGAGGACAGATCGCCATAAACAATCATTTTCATGACAGCTGTCCTTAAAAGATACCTGATTTAAACATACTGACCAATAAGACTATGCGGTAAACACCCATTGTGCTGTGTGATAAATACTCAGTTCTGTGACTAATGCCCAGATTCAATTTTCAGACTTTTACATCGAAAAATAGAGCAATATTCTACTTCTCCATCTCTCTTCCACATTCACTCTCACTCATTTGTTCTCTATATAGCAAAGAACAAAAACATCTCAGTCAGTGGAAGGAAAAAATAGGGATTCTGAGTCATCAGAAGATTCCATAAAAACACAAACGCATTTCAAAAAATGTAGAGGAATGAAGAAATTGAAGAAAGAAATGTTTTTGAGGATGCTGAATTTGTTTCAATACACTACTATATATAATCAGAGGTGGACAGTAATTTACTTCAGTACTGTACTTAAGTACACTTTTTGAGTGTCTATACCTTACTTGTTACATTACATGTCACCTTTTGATGTAACCTACGCTCAGTCTCACCCTCTCAGCTATCTGCTATGGTTTCATCTTCGCTTTCTCCCTCTAAACAGATATCATCACTTGATGTTAACTCTCCTCTACTCTGACGTCTTGTTTAGACACTGTCTGTCCACTCTTTTCAAGGCCAGCCCACACAACCCCTTTTGCTCCTAGGCTATCTGATGTTCTCTGTGAGCATCATTCTAAATTCATGGCTGTAGAGAGGGTGTGGTGCAAAATTTGCAAATAAAAAAATCCTACTGACCTTAGTATCGGTCACTTCTCTCTTCCTTCTCTGCTAATGCCTCCACTGCTAAAAAGACATACTACCACAACAAAATTAAAAATTCGTAGAACTCTTGCATGCTCTCTGTTGTTGAAGACTTCCAAATCTTCAGTACTTACCTACTTGGATATGTCCGCTGTTTTTGACACGGATAACCACCAGATCCTCCTGTCAACACTATTAGCAAAGGGCATCTCAGGAACTGTACTCGATAGTGGTTTGCGTCTTACCTCTCAGATAGGTATCTTCAAGGTATCTTGATAGGGTTAGGTGTCCAAGTCACAGCATTTAGATACTGGGGTGCCTCAGGGCTCAGTTCTTGGACCACATCTTTTTTCTTTCTATATGGCATTACTAGGTTCTGTCACTCAGAAACATGGCTTTTCATATCACTGCTATGCTGATGACACTCAACTCTACCTTTTATTCCATCCTGATGATCCGATGATAGCTGCTTGCATCTCAGCATGTCTAACAGACATTTCTTGCTGTATGAAGGACCATCACCTTCAACTCAGCCTTGCCGGGACAGAACTGCTTGTGGTTTGAGCAAATCCATCACTTCATAATTTCATTATCCATCTAGGCGCATCAACCATAAATCCTTCAAAGGGCAGCCAGGAACCTTGGAGTTGTGATTGACGATCAGCTGAATTTTACAGACCAAACTAAAACTGCCTGGTCCTGCAGATTTGCTTTATATTAACATTAGGAAGATCAGGCTCTTTCTTTCAGAACATGCCATACAATTCTTTGTTCAAGCTCTTGTTCTCTCCAGGCTGGACTTTTGAAATGTTCTCTTGGCAGGTTTTCCAGCCAGTTCTATCAAACCTCTACAACTAATCCAGAATGCAGCTGCAAGATCAGTTTTTAAGAGCTGAAAAGATCATGTCAAATTCAAGACATTGATGTTTGCCTGTAAAACCACTACTGGCTCTTGTACCCCTTTACCTAAATTCTCTACTTCAGACTTAAGCAACCTCTAGAAGCTTGTGTTCTGCAAGTGAACGGCACATTATAGTGCCATCCCAAAGAGGCACAAAATCCCTTTCACAGACTTTTACCTTGTTCCCTCCTGGTAGAATGACCTGCCCAACTATCCGAGCAGCAGTTCTTAGTCAGTGTATTCAGTAGGCGTAGTGTTTTGTGAGTTGCTTTAGAGGCATTGCATATATTACAAACAACAATTATAAAAGTGCGTTGACGTAAAAAAGGAAATTTAGCAAGTTCTTCTTTACTTTTACTTAAGTAAAAACCTGTTTTCAAAACTTTCACTTGTAATTGAGTAATATTTGACCAGCGGTATCTGTTCTTTCAGCCAAGTAATAGAGTTGCGTATTTTTCCACCTCTGCTACAATACCCCTTACAAAAATTAACCATGGTTTTACTATAGTAAAAGTGTAGTAACCATGGTTTTGGTGCATTGATTACCATTTGTATAACCATAGTTTTACTATAAATACAATGGTTAAACTATGTTTAGTGTAGCTAGACCATGGTTAATTTGTGGTTACCATGGTCTAACTATAGGGTTTTGTTTGTTTGTTTGTTTTTATTTGTAGTTAAACCATGGTTAATTTTCGTATAGGGGAATATTCAGAAAAGGATGCTGATAGTGATAACTTTGCTAATTTCTAAATTTCTATAGATAGACAGATAGACAGACAGACAGATGATAGATAGATAGATAGATAGGTAGATAGATAGATAGAGCAAATTTTAAAAGAAAATACTTCCTGTTTCTTCAGAATTTGTTGTTAAAATTTATTGTTAAAATAATGTAGATTGATTGATTGATTGATTGATGGATGGATGGATAGATGGATGAACAAAACAATAGATAAGTTTTAAGAAATGTTTAATAGCAAGTGCAGAAGGATTGAGGTTTTATTTCTTGTTTAACCAAATAATTTAAGTTCTAATATGAACTGTAATTATGCATAATGGTTTGCAACACTATAAATTATGACTATAAATTGTGGCATGTATAAATTATATGTGGAACACAGAAGAGATTCAGTTGGCCAGGACACAGTGAAGATGTTGTTTTCCGTACAAGATAACAAACATCTCAGAGATGGTAATTAAATTGATTAAAGTTGCAAATAGGCAGCTACCTCAACAACTGTGTCATATATTTTAAGTAGATGTCTTACAGTGGAACTTGGCCAAGGGTTTGGAAAACAACTCTGAAATGATGCCTTTACTTAAAGAGAAGAGGACAGATTTTATTTAGTATTCTTCGTATTTTCAATTTAAGCTGTTTGCGACCTAATGAGTCAGTTCATCTGTGGTAAAAAAGAAATCATCTAAAATGAGAGTGCAGTTCTGTGGAGGCTTCATTAGCACTTTGAAAACCCCCTAAAATGAGAACAATGTATGTTTTGACTCTAAAAAGCATGCTGTTCCAAAGAAGTATGTCTTCTGTTGATGTCCTTGACCTGTTCTCATCATCAGAGTCTGGAAAATATGTGGATTGTGACATCTATAAAAACCAAAACCTTTTTGAGTCTCTCTCTTTGTTAACAGTTCAAACATGCACTAATATGCTATTACCATAAAATCAGCACTTTTCCGTTAGAAAGTGTCAGCATTTATTGGGATGTGTGCAACAAACCGATGCATGTGCTCCTTTTATCAGTCTCTTGACTTTCATCTTCCTTCATCTGCGGAGTTATTCTTTATGCACATTAATGGAGGATGTGTTTGATGTCCGTTAGGTATCTCATATTATGATCAGCAAGATGAGTGACCTCTGCTGTGCTCAGGGAGATTGTGATGTACAATACACGACTTTATTCAGACTTTTACTGGAAACAAAATCTGCATTTCTAATATATTTTAAATACATGCTGTAAATGCTGAAAATACATTTAGTTTAAACCTGTCAAAGTATATTGCGGTACAAGATACACCTCCAATGGCAGGACAAAAATCTTAATTGTGGATAAGTGCGTATCAAATATATTATTACTATTTAGAATACAGCGCTGTTGATTGCTTGAATCTGATTGGCTGGCGACTGACGAACGTTCTGACGGCAAAAGTAGTTCCAGGCAGGTCTTGACTGCACATGTTCATATCACTTCGCCAAATGATTTCAGTTATTTCAAAGGTTCTTACAGCCTGCAACGATAAAAAAACCAAAACCCACAACGACACTGACCAAACAAATAAATGTAGTACACAATATTTACATGTTTTGCCACAAAATTACATTTCATTATATGTGAAAAGCATACTTCCACAAACGCACACACTCGCACAGACACGTAAAATAGCGGAATAATTGACGACGCGCCATTGAAGAATTAGAAAATACACACCTGAGGGGGTGATGTGGCCACATATATTTTTACCTGTATATATTTTTAAAGAAAAAAACAAGAATGTAGCTTGTATAACTATAGTCACTAGTCAATCTTTTACAAAAGTCATAAATATCTGTACAAATTATATGTTAGCTGTAATTGCATACTATTTAACATCAAGCTGATATTTATATCCTACATGTCATTCTACAAATCTGTTTTCTGAGGCTGAGCAGCATGTATTCACTGTCTTTTTGAAGGAGCTTAATTTTACAGAAAGGCATAGGCTAATGGAGCCACTGGCCTTTCACTTACCAGGTAAACCACACAACAGTGACATTAGAAGAGCCACCACCTCCTATTACAGTTCACTAATTTGATTTCTGTAACCCAGACTCACATACATGCACTTCTGACATTTACACTCTTATATTTCTGATGGAGAACTTGAAGGACACTAACAGCTGTGTGCTTCCACAGTAGCAATGTATTAAAACATGCATTCAACACCAGCGAAGTAAAATGTCAGTTAATGTGTACACAGTATGAGGCCTTTCACTAGGTAAAATGTAATTATAAGTTAAATTATCAGATGCATGCATGAAAGAACATGAGGACATCAGTGAAGTCTCATGCCTGAAGTGCTGATGGTGTCATGGTAACACAAGGTAATTGTCCATAAACGATACGTTCCTGTGGAGTTGCATCAAAGTTTGTGTACACAAGTTGGGTGCAAACAAAAGCAAAATGAAGAACCTGGAGAAAGCAATGTACTAAATCTTTCATAATCAAAAGAAACCCTCAAATGAGATGGAAGGAAATGCACTTAGTGCATAGGTGTGCTTTTATAAATTGTTCTGCTGTCAACCTGTGTTTATCTTGTACCACATAAAAATTCCCATGGAACAGATTGTCTTCGGCTTAAGGGTCTGTTTGATTAATAA
Organism: Labeo catla; assembly: GCA_012976165.1. NCBI lineage: Eukaryota > Metazoa > Chordata > Actinopteri > Cypriniformes > Cyprinidae > Labeo > Labeo catla. Next base: position 2,000,016 of record VONZ01000001.1, read on the forward strand.
AGGAGCAGTCTTTTTAATATATAATGCATTATGCAACTCATGATGTTGATAATGACTGTGCTGCTGTATTGACTACCCAATAGTAATAAATAACTATGCTGATTGAAATAATGCATTTAACTCTACTATGCTTGGCTCTATATTTTTTATATTACTACTGATTTTTAAAGATTTAAATGATTAAGAGTTCAAAAAAATCTTTCTTTCAATCTGTTACCGACTCCCTAAAAATAACAGATTTAGAATATTTCCTCTACTGCGACTGTTTGGGATAAAAAGACAGAATTTAATGACTTGACCAAGGATGAGAATCGAAACAAGTAAACAAGCACAACACACCTGCTCATCCTCCCTCCTACACATGCAATTATTACAAAGCTGTTGACATAGCACAAAGGAAAGATCCTGTTTCTATGTTTCTCAATTACACCAACACAGCAGCCATGATCTGAAGCAACAATCTGCTTCGGTATTTGCACATACCAGGTGTGCAGTGTAGAAAGTGTCATACTCATTAATGATTGCTTTCTCTGCATAACCTGTTACATAACCTCTGACAAGATTCAAACCTTCTCATTTCATAGAACAGAAGCCACAACAGTGCCTTGGTGAATAATAAGGGTGAGTTGTTGTGTTAAACATGTGGAGGGTTTAATGGGGTTTTCATCTTATGTTTTGTTCGGAAACCCTAAAACAGGTTATTAACTAAATCACAGATTTGTATAGCCAGACGTTCGACTTGTAAAAAAAAAAGTCTGCCTGCTTTTTTGGGTCTTTAGGAGACCAGCTGTTCCAGCTGAACTTTTTTGTGTTAAAATGTTATTTTATTTTATGTTAAAGCGGTCATCGGATGCAAAACTCACTTTTACATGTTGTTTGAACATAAATGTGTGTTGGCAGTGTGTGTACACAATCACCCTATAATGATAAAAATCCACCCAGTGGTATTTTTTTAATGTTTATATGTAATAACTCCTTTTTTCAAATCAAGCCATTCTCAGCCTCTTGTCTGTGTGAGGTCACAAAAACCCAGACTGCTCCCATGATAGTTGACTGACACGGCCATCTTACCTTAGAACCGCCCTGAGCTGTAACAGTCTGACCGCCATTGTGTTAACTCCGGTGCAGGGGAAGACAAGAATGTCTCAGATTGAGCGATTGAGGTGTTCTGTTGTCATTTACTCCCGACGTCTGAGCCGCTGAAGATGCAGAGGATTAATGTTATTTTTGTTTTTGAAGCAAATGTGCCTGGCAATCTACTTAAATGTGTTTATGTTTGTGCGAATCATTTGTGATCCAGCTTCACCTGAGTATAAGAGTATAAGGGTTTTTTATGCATCTTTGCAATAATAATATAATATAATATCTTAATAATGTGCTTGTTAGCGGCTAAACGCAGCTGAAGTAGACATTACGGCTCGTAACCCCACAGAAGAGAGGGGCGGGGTGGACAGAGCTCATTAGCATTTAAAGGCAAATTCAACAAAACAGCTCGCTCTCTAAAGGGCTGATTCTAACAAGGTAATAAGGGTGTTTTTTTTACACTACCACTGAGAAATTTTGTTTGAAATTAATGTTCTCACTGTCAGGCCATCCATGATGTAGATGAGTTTGTTTCTTAAAGGGAGCCCCAGGTATTATGACATGTATGGCTTAATACAGCATAAATTATGACTGAAATATGCAGTAGAAACCCCATGAAAGATTTACATTATTTAAAAAATCCACATTGTTTTATACATATTTTGGACTATGGGGGGCTCCATTATGACGTGAAATTGTTGCGCTTGGTGAGGTACTGCTGCTATCTGTTGCCATTTTTACCACAACACAATTCAGAATACACAACTCTAAAAATAAAAAACAACACTGTAAAAAATGGCTGTGAATTTAATGGTAAAAGACCAAAAAATGCTACAGTAAAAAACTGTTAAATTGTTAACAGTAAGTTCCCCTACCATATGGTGAAAAACCGTATTGGACATTGTATGTAATTTTACGGTAGTATACCGTTTTTGCAAGTGGAAAAAGAACGTCTATGTTTTTTTTTTTTTGTTGTTGAAATAACTGTTTTTTCTTAGTTTTTTCTGATCAGTTTTGTTCATTAGGGTTGTATTTTACATCTAATGTTGTTAAATTAATATTTATTGTATTATTTCAGTTTCATGTGTGTTACCATGATGGTGTTTAGTGTTTGTGTGAATGACATTGTGCACCTTCTCTATATGTTATTATTATAAAGCTACTTGTGATGGGCTTTGGTTCATCATGTGACACTCATCACCACCTGCTTTTGGTTGTTATTAGTGTATTACAAAGGTACAAAACAGATTTCAATACTTTAATATGTTGGTTTGTTAACATTATATCAGGTAACGAAATTACAGTGTTTAGATGTAAAATCTAATTTAAAACCCTAAAACAAAAAACACTGCTGCCATATTCTTACAAGAAGTCCTGCAACCACAGCTGTTGTATTTTTGACAGTAAAATTTACAGATTTTTTTTGTGTACTGATACAATGATCACAGATACTGAAAGAGCTTACAGATGGCAAAGGATGTTAGTGTAGGCTTAAACCAAATGTCGTACCATTGATTTTCCCCACAAGAAGTCTAAACGTTCCCAGGATTTCGAGTGAAATCCGCGCTGAGAAACTCCTTCAGTGGCTGTGGTGTCATGACAATTGTGTCTAGCGTTTCTTGTCTCTGCCGTTTGTAAGCTCTTCCAGTAGCTGTGGTCTACTAAAAGCCTCAAAGGCATCAGGGCTGAAGTGGAAAGAACAAAGACGTGGTTCTTTAGGAAGTTTTAATCGTCCATAGGCATCTTCCCATTCTTTGCTCTTCTTCTTATCGCTATGAAAAGCAGTAAAGACTTACATTACTTCTCTTGTTGCCCTTCGACTAATAATTACGACCAAAAGCCACACAATGTGGCATTGTATCAGTATTTTATTTTCAGAGTTGTGTTGTGGTAAAAAATAGCAACAGGTAGTGCCAGCAGCTCACAGAGTGTGATCATTTTACATCATCAAAATAACTGGTGCACCCCATAGTCCAAAATATGTATAAAACAATGTGGATTTTTAAAATAACTTAAGTCCTTCATGGGTTTTCTGCTACATATTTCAGTAAGAGACATCATTTACATTATATTAAGCGCTAAAAGTCTTAATACCCGGGGTTCCCTTTAACTGAAACTGATTTGGGGAAATTTAGCATTACATCACTTTCTCAGTAATGGATCCTCTACAGTGAGTGGGTCCCATCAGAATGAGAGTCCAAAAAGCTGATAAAAACACAACTCCAGTCGATCATTTAACATCTTGTGAAGTGAAAAGCTGTGAGTTTGTAATAACCAAGTTCATCTTTTAAACATTTTAATGTCAAACTAGTAAAATATAAGTCCCCTATCCATATTACTGGTGAAAACGTAATCTGAATCAGGAGAGAAATATGCACAGATCAAGCACTGTTTACAAGCAAAAACAGTTCTAAACAAATATGTTGCTGGATTTTGAAGTGAGAGGACAAAAGGGGAACTTTTTCACCAGAGCAAGCTTTATTATGGATCATGAACCAATATTTTGGTCAGAAGCAATGGTTTAAAGTTAAAACACCATAATATTGCATTTGTTTCTGACAAACACACAGCTTTTTACTTCACAAAATATTAATTGATCAGCTAGAGTTGTGTGGATTATGTGTGGATTATTGTAATGCTTTTATCAGCTCTCATTCTGATGGCACCCATTAACCACAGAGGATTCATTGGTGAGTCAGTGAAGTATTGCTAAATTTCTCCAAATCTGTTCCAATAAAGTAACAAACTCATCTACATATTGGATTGCCTAAGGGTGATTGGACTGGTCACTGCACGGCTTCTTCAATTACTTTTAAATTGACAATACTTTCCCTCTTTGAGCATCTTAATCCCTTCTGGGTCCCCTCAGGCCCTCAAACCATAGATCTCTTATCTAAACAGATTTCGCCCTAGAACATCTACCTTGTTGTGTAATATGGGTTGCATGATAGAATCAGATCAGATTTTACTCATAAATAATTCTTTAGTGTCGCAGCAGTCACGCATATAGGAACCTAACTGACATTGATATGTGAGTAGAGCATCTTCTAGTGGCCTTGTGCAACCCTTGTGGCTTCCCTTGTAACTTCTTTTCACTAAACCATATTCAGTAACCGTTAATTAATTTTTAACTCTGGAAATGCTTAGCGCCAGGCACCAATTCTCTCCATTATGCATTAAAAAGGCAAATAGTGTATAAAGTACTTCTGATTCAATTATGGAAAAAATGTCACAACATATTTGTTTAATGCAATGAACTGATGACACAAATGAGAAAATTTTCATATCCTGGCACTATTCTTAACAGGTAATCCTATTTAACTGATTGACCGGATTTGTCAGGTGACATCAGTTGACGTTGACTCCACCCACACCGCTGAGCTCTGTCTGCATAATGAGCTCATCACGCAGGCAGCGCTTTATTGATTTAGACTCGAGCATTTCCTGTGCCTGTAAAGCAGTGCTTGCTGATCATAGGTCTGCTCTTTCCTGTATTTTTGACAATGCTTTGTGAATTCAACATGTGTTGGCTGTATATTCACGCATTCTCTTTGTTCTAAATCAAGTCAAGAGGACTCACAATGACAGCATGGATATGAAAGAAAAAAGGAAGGAGTTTTCATCGAAAGAGACTAAGAAAGAGAAAGGAAGTGCATATAAGAGCATGATGAGGTTTTTTGGAGGACAAAAAGTTATTTTACTTTAACTAAATTTAATGTATCATCTCTTAGATATAATACACTGTAAAATATGCTTGTGTGTGTGTGTGTATACACTAACAGTCAAAAGTATTTGAACAGTAAGGTTTTTTTTTTTTTTTTTTTTTTAAAAGAAGTCTCTTCTGCTCACCAAGCCTGCTTTTATTTGATCCAAAGTACTGCAGAAAGAGTAAAATTTTGACATATTTGTACTATTTAAAATAACCGTTTTCTATTTGAATACATTTTAAAAAATTATTCCTAAAAAATTTTAGTAAATTTATTCCTGTGATTTCAAAGCTGAATTTTTAGCATCATTTCTCCAGTCACATGGTCCTTCAAATCATTCTAATATTCTGATTTGCTGCTCAGAAACTTTTATTGTTATTATTATTATTATTATTATGTTGAAAACAGCTGAGTAGATTTTTTTTAGGTTTCTTTGATGAATAGAAAGTTCAGAAGAATGGCATTTATCTAAAATAGAAATCTTTTGAAACATTATAAATGTCCTTATCATCATTGCTAAATAAAAGTATATATATATATATATATATATACTGACTCCAGTTTTTGAATGGTATAATGTTACAAAAGCTTTTTATTTCAGATAAATGCTGATCTTTGGATTTTTCTATTCATCAAAGAATCTTGAAAAAATATTCTCAACTGTTATAAATATTATTATTATTAATAATAATAACAACAACAACAATAAAATGTTTCTTGAACAGCGAATCAGAATATTAAAATAATTTCTGAGAGATTATGTGACACTGAAGACTGAAGAAATGATGCTGAAATTTTTGCTTTGATCAAAGGAATAAATTACATTTTAAAATATATTCAAATAGAAAGCAGTTATTTTAAATAGTAAAAATATTTCAAAATATTACTGCTTTTGCTGTATTTTGGATCAAATAAATGCAGGCTTGGTGAGGAGAAGGGACTTTTTTAAAAAAAAAACATTTTTTTTCTAAAGTCTTACTGTTCAAAAACTTTGACTGGAAGATAGATAGATAGATAGATAGATAGATAAGAAAATTATTATAAGAGTATGTTTTACAAGAAAATACGATTTCAGTATTTCTACGTAAAAAAAATACATTTAATTCTGTTTTACATCATTTCTATGTACTAATTTATGAAATTCTCTAGCATTACCTTTTTTGGGATTTTTGTTAGAATTTTTTAATTGTAGCTGCACATGACAGTCATACATTGGCATTCACAACTTTTTATTTTTTAACACAATAATGCATTTTGTAGTGGAAAAATTTGAGATGCACATTATACCTTATCAGTTATTAGTATTAGAGTATTTTTTTGTTTTGTTTTGTTTTTTGGAATCCACAATTTAGATTACATTTACTGTAATATACGTTGTAATTGCATGTAATCTATAGCAAATCAGCAAATGAAAAAAAAATCTAATTTCCATGCTGTACATCATAACGTTGTGATGCCTAAATTCACTTTGCAGTCCACATAAAGCAGCAGAACAGATCAAGTCAGGAAGTCATTTATCGCTGTATGGCAAGAAAATAAATATTATAACTTAGTGTAAATGTTTACAGCCTGTTGCTTAAGGCACCCAAAGAATCTAAATCGAAGTGTACTAGCAGTATCACAGCACAGATTATCCCAAATCACTTTTTCTTATCCAGTCTTAGGGAAAGATTTCAGTGGAAGTGCTGTTGTGAGTCTTTTCTATCTCTTGCAGTCTAAACAACTACGGTTCCATCAGTTCTAGTTTACGATGATGTAATGAAAAACACAAACAAGCAAAGTTACATCCCTGTTTTGGTAAAGGGAGGAATGTAATGAGTTGAGATCAAAGGCTCTGACACAAGAATTATAAATGTGTGTTTTATGTGTGTTGGTGTTGCTGCTGTATCTATATGTGAATGTATACTGCTGTCCACATAAAGAATTGCCTTTTAAGGACATAAAGTTAAGTAAGTAACCACAGAGTGGGAGAGAAAAAGAGGACATAGAAATGTAAATGTAACTTCTGTCAAAACATTTATTTTTATCTGTTCTTTTTTATTGGAATGAAATCAAATACACCAAACAAATTCAAGAGAAAGCATATATTATGAACAAATGTCCAATGAAATAAATCTAAATATTTTACAGATAATTTATGACACTGCGATTACATACAATATTGCTCACAGTGTTATTCAGTAGCCAGAGAGCTTCATAAAGAATTAATAAAAGGACCTTAAGAACCAATCCAATAGAAAATTAAGTTCTGAAACAAAATCTTTATCTTTTAAATGTGAACAAAAATGTCTTTAACTCCTTTTATATTAACATGAAATAGGCAGCAAGCTACAGTAGGTCTGCTCACAGTTCAGCGATACGAATTAAAAAAAAAATATATATAAAAAAAACTATTTCCATTTTGGTGAGATTAGAAAATGTCTATATTATTATTTCTTATACACTTTGAATTTGAGTAGTTTTATTCAAGTCTAAATTACTTAAAGAACATCAGCTGCGTCATTTTCATCCAGCATGTTTAAAAGAGCATGTACCGCCCACCCAGGCATCGCATTATGGGAATTCCTACAGAATTCCATACAGAAAGTAAATAATTTCACCAGAAAGTGTACATATTTGACTGATAATTGCTCAAATATGGAGTAGAAACATACAGTTTTATGATTTCCCTTGAAAAGAACATATTATTAGAATCCATTACGAAGCAGACCTAGCTGTAGATAATCAGATTGCACATTTTCATTTATTAAGGTGTATGGGATGATTTCATCACCGATATAGAGACATGCTCTTGCTCTGATAAAGGTACATATAACCATCGCAGAAGAGTCGTTTCGCCACACCTTCCATCTCTCGAGGCACTTGATTAGCCAGCTGAGCCAGAGGCATATGCAGGTACTGGCCAACCTCAGGACATGCACGCACTTCTGGGATATTATAGCCATCACTTTCACCTGCAAACAGATAAGTGTATGATCTACATGTGCAAAACCAAACAATAAAGGAGAAGTTCACTTCCAAAATAAAAATGTCCTCAGAGTTTCCTCAGCCCTAGGTGATCCAAGATGTCTTCAGTCTCAAAGAAATTAAGGTTTTGAAGAAAACATTCCAGGATTTTTCTCCATATAGTGGACAATGGGGATCAGCAGGCTGAAGGTCAGAATTGAAGTTTCAGTGCAGCTTGAAAGGTCTCTACACGATCCCAGACGAGGTCTTATCTAACAAAACGATTGGTTATTTTCTAAAAAAAAAAAAAAAAAAAATACAATTTATATACTTTTTGGCCACAAATGCATGTCTTGCACTAGCGCGTCTTCATGCATTAAATAATCACGTTGGAAAGGTCATTTGTGGTTAGTTCTTCTTCTGTGTACTTCAAAAAGTTAGGGTAGGGCGAAAAACACCTCCATCTTCAAAATACGTGTAAAGGACATTTGACTTTCTTTGCAGGTTCGCTTTGTAACACTTGGTCAGTACTTCTACATACATCACGCGTGACCTTTCCAACATGATTGCATGAGGCTGGGCTGGTGCAAGATGAGCATTTGTGGTTAAAAAGTCAAAAGTTTACATATACCTTGTAGAATCTGCAAAATGTTAATTATTTGACCAAAACAAGAGGGATCATACAAAAATGCATGTTATTTTTATTTAGTACTGGCCTGAATAAGTTATTTTACATAAAAGATGTTTACATATAGTCCACAAAAGAAAATAATAGTTGAATTTTTAAAAATGACCCTGTTAAAAAGGTTATTTACACTTGATTCTTAATACTATGTTGTTATCTGAATGAACCACGTTTTTGAGCCATGTTTTTTTTTTTTTTTTGATATGTGATAGTTGAGTTCCTTGTTTGTCTTGAACAGTTAAACTGCCTGCTGTTCTTCAGAAAAATCCTTCAGGTCCCACAAACTCTTTGGGTTTTCAGCATTTTTGTGTATTTGAACCCTTTCCAACAATGACTGTATGATTTTGAGATTCATCTTTTCACACTGAGGACAACTGAGGGACTCAACTGTTACGCAACTGTTACAAAAGGTTCAAAACATTTTCACTCTCCGGTTCTTAATGCATCGTGTTTCCTTCTGAAGCATCAGTGAGTGTTTGAACCTTCTGTAATAGTTGTATATGAGTCCCTCAGTTGGAAAAGGCTCAAAATCATACAGTCATTGTTGGAAAGGGTTCAAATACACAAAAATGCTGAAAAACCAAAGAATTTGAGGGACCTGAAGGATTTTTCTGAAGAACAGTGGGAAGTTTAACTGTTCAAGACAAACAAGGAACTCATGAACAACTATCACTTAACAAAAAAAAAAAAACAAAACAGCTGTTGATCATTCAGGTAACAACAGAGTATTAAGAATAAAGTGTATGTAAACTTTTGAATGGGGTTTGAATTTTTAAAAATTCTATTAACTATTTTCTCTTTTAAATGTCTTTTATCTTCTTCAGGTCAGTACTAAATAAAAAAATAACATGCATTTTGTATGATCCCTTTTATTTTGGTAAAATAATTAACATTTTGCAGATTCTACAAGGTGTGTGTAAATGTTTGACTTCAACTGTACAAATTTTTATTGTTTTAAGAAAATGACCGTTTCGCTATATAAGACCATTATTCCTTTGAAGTTGCATTGAACCCTTTGAAGTTGCATTGAAATTGCAGTTTGGACCTTCAACCCATTGGCCACCATTGAAGTCCACTATATGGAGAAAAATCCCGGAATGTTTTCCTCAAAAACCTCAAAAATTATCAAGAGATTTTTGAAGGTAAACTTATCCTTTAGACTCAAACCAAGCACACATTTTACACATTTACTTACCAACGCGGTCAGCCATACTATCAAAGAAGATCCAGTCAGTATCCTTAGGTCCATATTTGACGAAAGAGACATAGTGGCTGGTCTCTATACACAGCACAGCAAACAACTCAAGTTTCTCCCGTGGAGGAGTGCGGCGATCAGACCCTGAACTCTGTGAGGAAAAGAAGCCCTGAGGAGGAAGCACTTTGCTGGGTTTGTGGCATCGACGCTGCTGGTGAGAGTGAACCTACACAAACAAAATAAAATGTAGGAAATGCATAATGATTTACAGTACATGATTTACTTTACTGTATATAATCCCTGTAATAATTAGTCTAAGAATTTAATAATAATCAAGCCTGTGAAAAATACCCCTAGGAAAAAACTGCATTTATACATTCTAAATGTATACAGAATATTCCAATAAATGCAGAATATATATTAAGACCCTACCTGAGTGGAACATTTCTCACAGAAATATTTGAATCCTGTATCACTAAACACTGTGTCTCTGAAGCACTCAGCACACTCCACATTTGCTAGCTGACCACACAACACACACTGCTGAGGACCTAATGAGCAAGTAAATATATAACACACACCTCAGGTGACTTAATAGAACATATAGAAAGAGGGAAGTACATTACTAGGAAAACCCCACAACATTAATATTTGTATAGAGGCTTAGGACAAATTACCATCCACGAGAAGACCTGTGATGTCCAGTTCTGTAGAAGGAATGATTTTTGGAAACATTTTGAAACTCTTCCCTGAGCGAGGCATTGTAAGAATCAGACAGGCAGGCACCTGGAGGCATAAAGAAAATAGATCATACAATGACTTATAGATATAAATTGTGGATTCATGTCTATTAGATATTAAGAAAAACACATTGTGCTCAGGATATTCATTCACATCAGAAATATTTAAATAGAGAGAAACAGTACCATCTGCAGGTCACTCATGGAATGTCCAAACGAATAATACAAATAAAGAACTGAAAGCAGAATCTCATACACTCATATACAAAACAAACAAAAGGAAAAAATGTTACCTCTGCTAGTTTGAGACTGTTGCTGTAAAATGAATGTTCCAGTAGCTGTTGAACTGTCGGCAGGACTAAATGGTGGTTATAATCCATAAAGATTTGGTAGTAGTAACAGCTTTGCTCTTTTTGTATACGTCCTGATTGGTTGCTAAAGGCAAATAAAGGGCAGATAAGGTGATAAACATATATTAATACATAAACTCTAAAAAAAACATACATGAACTAGAAGGTTAAAATGCCATATTTAGCAGATGTAATCTCTGGAAATTAAAGATAGGAATGAAGAAGCAGACCCTTTTCCTAAAATGTACAACATAATAATTTTTGTGATGGCCCATATTTTAGAGATCATCATGCAAAAATATTTGGACAGTGTTTCCAATGTGTAGTTAATGTGTATGTGTGTGTGTCTGTGGGTTCAATGGAAAGTTCATCCACAAATGAAAATTCTGTCATTAATTACTCACCCTCATGTCGTTCCAAACCCATAAGACCTTCAATCATCTTTGAAACACAAAGTAAGAAATTTTTGATAAAATCTGAGAGCTTCTGACCCTGCAGAGACAGCAATGCAACTACCACATTCAAGGCCCAGAAAGGTATTAAGAAATCTTTTAAAATAGTTTATGTGACATCAGTGGTTCAATCATAATTTTCTCTTTCTGGGCCTTGACCATGGTAGTTGCATCACTGTTTATGCAGGGTCAGCTCTCAGATTTCATCAAAAATATCTTAATTTGTGTTCCTAAGATGAACATAGGTCTTACAGGTTTGGAAGGACATAAAGGTAAGTGATTATAGACAGAATTTTAATTTTTGGGTGATTTGACCCTTTAAAAGGTATAGTAGTTAGGATCAATTATTTGCAGTTGTGCATGCATGACCAAAATAAAAAATGTGCTGGGTAAATAAGTTCAGACTGCTCATTTCCAATTCTCCAGGTGCTCTTATGAGAACTTCCTTTTCTCATTTTTTTTCAAATTTGGTACTTCCTCAAACTACTAAGAATAAACAATGAAATCATGAAATAACTAAAACGGCTAAGCTTCTTGTGACTTCTGTCTCTGCTGCCAAATAAAACAATGAAAAAGTTCCCTACCAGAGTTTGAGTAGTGGATCCAGAAAGAGAATCTCTTCCATGATGAGAGAGAGGAACTCCTCAGGATCTGCACACAGCAGGAAAAACATTATGCTTAGTGCAATTCTATAAAACAGCCAAGAGATCTTAATCTTAATTATAGATAATGAGATATAAATAATTTGTGGAAACAGCTGTGTAACATTTTGGATCTGCATTTTGATGACTTGCAGAGAAATGTAAAGTTGGACATTTTCCATCAATATTCTGTTTGAAACACAAAGCTGAATATGGCTATGACATCAAGAAGACAGCGTACCCTTCTCATCTGTGGTGTAAGTGGGGCAGTGTTCCCGTTTCTGTAATTGTTTCCGAAGATTCATCACATTGCGCTCTGATACAAAACCATGTCTGTAAATTAGGAGAGAAAATTAGGTTATTCAAGCTCTCCTTATATCCGTATACTAAGGGTGATTGAAATTTCTGCTTAGAATGACTTTCAAATTTCACTTTTACTAGGTAAAAATTATATCAATACAAAGCCAAATGCAGGCCACAAGCTCACTTGCGGAGAGGGTTGACAATGTTCTTTAGCAGAATGCTTTGAATGGTTTCATGTTCTGTCGACTTAAAAAGTAGAGAATCCAGAACTGATGAACAGGAAAACACACTGGATAAAAAAAAAAAAACAATTTAATTGTGTTCATTTTTTAGTTGATTTTACTGCTGCATCTAAGATGAGTTCTAACCTGAACAGGGCGGAGTCCATATAACAGGAGTTGCAGTGACCCTGAATGCCCTTCATCTTACCAATCAATCGCTTTGACACATCTTCTGTTCTAATAGGCGGTACATTCTCCTGTTCCACAGATACAAATGTCCCATCAAGATCTGTTACAGAAAAGAAGAATGAAGCACACAGGTAGAATTCCACAAGTTCCACTACAGTAGGTGGCAACATAATATTTGTGGGTGTAATCTACCATCACAGTTTAAGAGAAAGTTTCACTTTCTCCTGCTAAACACCTGACACACCCACTAGGTACAGTACACTGTAATTTCACAAAAACTGTAGGCAAGGACTTAACCAGATTACCAGGTCTTACCAGAGTGTCCATTAAACTGCTTCTTTACACCAGAAAACCGATCATCAGGCCGACAAGATGACAGTTTCACAAATACACCACAATGAGGAGAACAGTTAAAATACTGTTTTCCTTTATATGTTCCATCAGTCACTCCAGCACTGCTGTCCTCCTAAGAAAAAAAAAACACATATATTAGAATGTTTACAATTAGTTTAACAAATTTTTATTTCATTTCACAACTACAGGAATTTTTAAAAGATGGCAACAGTTGAACCTGTATATAGAAAACATACCAATTCCAGTCCAGCAATCTTCTCAAGTTTATCAGGTAAATATCCAATCCAACGGACAGTTCCATAAACTAGTGTTTTTCCCAGAAACTGCACTAGGGAGCCAACAGTAATTTCATCTGAATCAGCAACACCCCCCATTTCTGCGCTCTGAAAAGTGTCCATTTTTTCAGTTTCATCTGGTCAAAAGAAAAACAAAACAAAAAACATATGTTATGAAACTAACTCCATTGCACTGAAAAGATAGAAATTATTGTTTGCATAAGTGTCCATACCCAAATACCTATACTAAGGTTGTACTATGTGTTCTTCTATGCTTTAAGTACACATACATGTATGTTACCTTTACTTAACAGCTCCTCTTTAATTACACAATCCAGTGGGAGCCTTATCTCTCCTCCTTGCTTCCCATCTTCATCCTTATCCTGAATAAAGGAACATTTTAGAAAAGTATTTTTACTTAATATAACATTGTACAATAGCTCATTTTGTGTTATAGGTAAACACACTATCACACAATAATCTGTACATCTGTTTTGTTCTTCTTGTACATACATCATAAGTAATGTTTTTGCAGATCTGTAATTTTCTTTTAATTTACAGTGTAATTTTAGTGCTATTTTAATGCTGCTTTGTTATAACAATTGACCTTGTCTAAGGGGGCATTTACACAACACGTGTATTATATGTTTGCAGTGTTTCTTCACAAAGTGACAACACCAACTACTGGCCTTGCATGGATAATGCAGCATTTTAAGTCGTTTTTATGAATCCGTGTGAACGGGATTTGCTTTGACAATGTTGTCATCTGTATGCCAAAAATGCAAAGGAAAAACTTTTCTTTAGCAAATCGTTATAGTGTGTTTTTATTTTATTATTTTTTTTTACTTTTCTCTAGCGTCCTACCAAGCCAGTTTTGGATCTTTAGATCTAAGGAAAGTGATTAAAGAAAACAAAAATACCCAAAAACACCCAAAAATACAATTTCTGTCATTATTTATTCACTCCTACATCCATTACAAACCTGTATGTTGTTGTTATCATTATTATTATTTTATTTTATTTTTTCTGTGGAACAAAAAAAGGTAAAATCCTTAAAACTTTCCCCCTCTTTGTTTGACTAAACAAACAAAGTCATACTGGCTTTGAACCACAGTGAACAAATTCATTTTTTAGGTGAAATAATTATGTTAATTAGGCCACTCTAAGAAGTCAGAAATCAGTACTCACAGTAGATATGAGAACCATTTTTCCCTCTTGGCTGTCTGTTATATTCATAACCATGCCATGGTGAGTATTTTTGTCATCAAAAAAGGTTACTCTGTCTCCAGGTTTGAGAGGCTCAGTAGATGTCATGGACAGGGAAGACTGAGAATGTAGTGGTGGTGCTGAAGGTTTCTGATACATTGGTCTGACTCTTGTAAAGGGGGCAAAAACACCTGAGTCTTTGGGACATTTGAAGTGAGTTTTGATGTAGGAACCATCATTTTGGCCTTTTCCTTTATCTTCCCCCTAGAAATAAAAGAGAATATAAGACTTATTGTATGACCGTATTACCCTTAGTGGGTTGTTTTTATTACTCTTCCTCTGTTTTCTCTTTAGCAATAGACACAATCTTACTCACGCAAACAGGTTACTCACCTGCAGTTCCACTCCAAAGTAGACTCCTGTTATAGGACCAGAACTATAAGATGTGAGACTGCCAATGTATCGAATCACACCTTTGAGCCATTGCTCTTTATACTCCACGTAAACCTGAGTGTCTTTAGACAGATTTGAAGCCTCCTCTAAAGCCTCAGGATCTTTCAGTGCCAACAGTCGTTTTTCATTAGATTCAAGAGCCAGCAGTAATTCTGCTGATCTGCGTGACAATGGCTGTAGGAGAGCTTTATCAAGACGTTCATCACAGATTGCACCCATACAAACTACAGGTACAATGTCTGTGTCGTTTCTCTTTTCCAATGCATAAAAACGTTGTTTATCTATATAACATATTTCACCAGCGCTTATGTACCCATGTGGCGAAGGTGGTTTTGCAGTTATGATGAAGTAGAATTTGTTGTCAGCTGAAGCCATTTCTTGTACAGGTCACTTGGAAAACTGAAGTACGTCAAGCTTTCAGGTTGACACCAGTGTTTCCAGTGTGGACATGGGCCTATAGCAGTGGAGTTATATTACTTGCTCACTTTCTTTGAGTAATGCATATTCCTCTTCTTCTCCATTTAAATACCGTGAGGTTCTGTAATGAAACCATTTAAAACAACTGCGTTGGTAGATAGGAAGAGCTGTGTAGACAAATGTAAAACAGTCAACTGTTAGTGATAGTAAGTTAGTAACTTTTGTTTGTCATTAGTTTATTGATATATTGACCTGGTAGACTATATAGCTTATTAAACTACATTTTTAAATGAGTTAACTACCACTCATAAGCGCCTGCATAAAATGAATGATTCCCAATTATGTTGCTCAAACATTAGATCTGATTATGCCAATTTCTTACCGATGTCAGCAGTACTTTCGATTTCTGTATCCAAAAACGAAACTCATTAAAATACAAAAATGTCCGTCTTCTTTTAAATAAAGACACTTAAAAGGTTATAAGGATAAAGATAATGGCGTGATTATCAGACCTTTATAATGTTATTTTACATGAAACTACTCTTCCGACATACCGTCGGTCTGGAAAGTTTCAAACCACCAGACGTACTTCACCCTAAAAACCAAAACTATAGAATCATCTGTTGAGAGGCGTGTTGTGACTGGATGTTGCCTGTAAACGTCATCACATGCGTCGTCGCGGTTTTATGACATCTGTGTTTTGGTGTGAAGATGGCTGAACGTGAAGCGCTAAAGAGAGAAATAGAGGAATTGCAAAGTAAGTGTGACTGCTTTATATATATAGCGATTTTCTAGCGTAATTCAACAGTGGTTTTAAGCCTTTCCATAAACCATACGTTCGTTATTGTCCATATTTACCTTGTGAATGAAATATTCAGTAACACCGTGGCTGACCTAACAGTTATTCACTAACATTAAAGCTAATATATTCACTGATTTTAAGATGTTTGAATGTAATTTCTGATTTAACGCATATCAGATCGGTCGTTTTTATTTTCCTGGTTGTCGGTACTGGTTCTTTGCTGGTTGTTGTAGAGCAGATTCAGGGATCAACCAATCTCTGGGCAAAAATTACAACCAAAGTGACAGAAATGTCCCACATTTTTATCTAAGTGCATTTTAAATTCCTCTCTTCGTTCATCTGTTATTTAAATTGGGTATGTTTGATAATATTCTATTCCAGATTCTTTTTTAGTAGCTGTTAAATAGCTATTATAAACAGATTTTGATGAAAAATTCAAATCCATTCAGGGTTGAACAAAAATAATTTCCAAAATCTCCAGTGAAACCAATTAGAAACCACAATCTCCTGTGACAATCATAAGGTAAAGACCTGTATAAGGAGATAAGGCCAGCAAATGTAAGACAATGTATTATAGAAAAATATTTATTGTTTTAGGATATGCATATATTTTTAAATATTTGTTTATTATTACATATACCTCGCACTTGATTTAATAGTTGTGTGTGTAGGGTTGTTGACTTGACATGGCATTTTCACTGTCCCACAAGATAAAAATGAATATAATTAATATTGTTGTTAATTAAAATGCAGTAATTCGTTAAACATTTCTTTGCATGGACCTGTTGTTATAAAAGCTACAGTGTAATTGGATTAATTAATTAATTAATTTTTACATTTTTGAGCCAAATGTCAAAATTGTCCTATGATGTGACTGTCTCAAGCATGGTTCAATAAATTACAACTTTTATAAATTAAAAAGAAAAGCATTAAATTAACAATAAATACCTCCTGTATAATTGTACAAGTGTCTATTTTAGTAAATGGCAATCATTTTTTTCATCCATATATTTCTTAAAGCGTAGGAACTTGATACATTTTGTCTCTGAAAACCATGTCCTCTGGTGTGACACCATATACTGATTTTAAATCCACCAATTCCAGAGAAAAATTAAATTAGTTAAAGGACCCCATTCATGATCATGTTACTGAAACCCCCTGTCAAGCCCATGACATGTGCACTTGGTACATGTTTGCCTCAGAATTGTGACAGGTTAGCTTGGAATAGCAAGGTCATTAATTGACACAAAAGGCTGAAACGTCCTATGATGTGACAGATAATTTCCTCCAGTATGACGCTTACTGTCACACCACAGGACAAAGATGTCACACCAGAAGACAAGGTCTCTTTAAAAAGCATTTTAAATAATTAAATAAGATATGTTTAACTCCTTTTTGTTCTTTTTTGATCATTTTCAGTTTTCTTAAATGCAGTAATTACATTAATTAAACTATTTTCTCATGTTTGTACTGCTGTACTGTTATAAAGTGTCATGAAAATAAGTATAAAATGTGATACCTTGTTTTCTGACACAGAAAGGGTGAATATAGTTTGAATATCAATCATATTTAGCTGTGCCGCACATGCAGTTGGGGGGGGCTAGAAGAGTTTCAGTAACATACTGACTGACTAAGAGACTGAATTTTGTTGATTAAACATATTTTGTTTTGTTTAAAAAAAAAAAAAACATGTTGATATTGTTTGTATCAAAATTAAACTTTCTTCTTTGACATGTTCAAAATGAAATAGAAATACCTTAATAACTACCATTTCTGTCCTTTAGTGTGAGGTAATGTCCTGTGGTGTGACACACATAAAAAACACAGATCTATATTTATTTCTAAATATCTTAAATTTTGTAATAGGGGATATATAGATATCACTCTTAAAATGGTATCATTTTCAGCAGTTTTGAACGGATAACAGCAGAGTTTGTCTTGTTATTGTCCAACAAGTCATAAGGGAAAAATGTTAATTATAATTTCATAACAATGTCTAACAATGAAGATAAATCTCTCTCATGCTATTTGTATATTATTAAGACATTTAGGGACCTTTTATATTTTTTAAAGATCAGACTTCACACTATGTAAATATATGCATTTCTTTTTCAAAAATGGTCTTTTACAAAAAAAGCATTTTTTTACTGGCTATTTGTCAGCTACCCATATATTTCTGACATGGTTTTAAAGAGGTCCAGTCTATGGGTTTAAAATTAATCAGACTGTCTCTTTTCCCAAAGGGGAATCTAAGGTGTTTTTATTTATTTATTTTTAGTTAATTTATTATTTATTAAGTTTTCCTCTGAAATCCAGTTTAGCAAAAAGAAGTGGTGGCACCTCTGTTACAGACCTAGCATTTACTGAAGTCCATTTGACACTTTTTTTAATAATCGTGTCAGTTCATATTAGTCTCACCTTAAACTCACATGCTTCTTCTTTACTTTGCAGACCTCATTAATGACTATAAAAGTACTCATGGTGATGTTCCCTCAAGTTCCACCCAGTGGGGTCATCCCAGACATGGTTCAAGGAGGGGCCGGGGTCAGACCCGGGGTCATGCCTCACACTACTCACAGTCATATTCGTCACTGCCACAACCGTATGTGCCTCATTCTTCTGGGAGCTGGAGAAAAACATACTCACTTAACAACAAGACCAACACGGCAGTTGGGAGGCATGTGGCTCACCCAGCTGTGGACCACCTGAACCAGCCTCACCATCACATCGCTACATCTGGAGCCACTGCTACTGGGAATAATTCTGGACCTGTTGGAAACAATAGTGTTTTATTAAAAAAGTTACCAGCTGAACAAACCAAGCCTAAATCTACAACATCTTCACTTAATGTCCAAAGTGAGACTTCAAAAGAGAGTGAAAGTGAAGCAAGTAGAAAAAGGACTGTGCTTATATCTTCAGCAGGAAAAAACGATCATGGCTGCTCATCAACCAATGAACTAACTGGCTCTGCTTCAACATCAGACCCTGAAATGAAGTTAAAACCCACTTTGAAATCATCCTCAGCTGTGAGCAATCCCTCATTACCTGTCAAACCTCCATCTCCAGTTCAAGTCAAACCCCACTTTTCCACTGCTGCCTTATCTAATAGGACTGTCGTAATGCCAACAGTCAACAGAGATTGTACTTTGGCTTCTTCTGCCTCTAACCTTCAGTCTCAGGCTTCCTCAAGTCCCACAAAGCTCCAGCTTAAGCTAGACTCAACTCAGACACATGTAGCCTCGCCATGTCATAAGAAATCTCGGTTTACTTGGGTAAAAAACCAAGAGACAATAAATATAAAAAACACACCTAAGCCAGTGACCTCTGGATCCTCTCCTGGGACAGCCACTGTCAAACGAGTCTCCAGCTCCAATAAGAAGGTGTCTCGCAAGCCTAATCTTTCTCTTGGAGCTCCTAAGACCTCAAAGTACACTTGGGTGTCTTCTTCTTGCTCCGCGTCAACAGCTGTAAAAGCAAGCACTTCAACGAAAATGCCACGCAAGCCCCTTTCACCCAAATCTACTAAAGTCCCTGTAAGAACATGTCAAGTTGGACTGGAGGGACTAAAGAAAGAAAAGAGATGTGCCACAACCTTAACAACTTTATCAAAAAAGCCTAAAGCTACAGGTGCCTCCACATCCCATTCTGGCCATGCCAGCCGCTATCGCTGGAAGGCGGCTGGACAAAACATAACAGCAAATGCATCTAGTGCAACTTCTAGGACTGCACATAAGGGCACAGTCTATCGATGGACAGCTAACAAAAATGGTCAAAAGGGGGAAAGGGGATCTGCTCTGTCCT
Organism: Labeo catla; assembly: GCA_012976165.1. NCBI lineage: Eukaryota > Metazoa > Chordata > Actinopteri > Cypriniformes > Cyprinidae > Labeo > Labeo catla. The sequence goes on from VONZ01000001.1 coordinate 2,019,836, forward strand.
TAAACGCCACCCACATGAACCCTACTGTCACAACGCTGTCAGCAGGTGCTTTCAAGCTCAGGAGCAGAACCAAGATCATCAGAAGATCTGCTAGCAAGTGAGAGTTCTGCTTTGCTAAAATTGTAATGTCCAGTTGAAGTCAAAAGTTTACATACACCTTGCGGAATCTGCAAAATGTTAATTATTTGACCAAAATAAGAGGGATTATACAAAATGCATGTTATTTTTTATTTAGTACTGACCTCAGTAAGATATTTCACATAAAATTTATAAAACTGACCTGTTCAAAACTTTTAATACTGTGTTGTTACCTGAATGATCCACAGTTGTGTTTGTCTTGCTTAGTAATAGTTGTTCATGAGTTCCTTGTTTGTCCTAAACAGTTAAACTGCCTGCTGTTCTTCACAAAAGTCCTTCAGGTCACACATATTGTTTGGTTTTTCAGCTTTTTTGTGTATTTGAACCCTTTCCAGCAATGACTGTATGATTTTGAGATCCATCTTTTCACACTGAGGGCAACTGAGGGACTCATACAAAACTATTACAGAAGGTTCAAACACTCAGAAGGAAAAGATGCTCCAGAAGGAAAAACTATGCATTAAGAGCCGAATGAGGATGTGTATATTTTTCTTATTTTGCCTAAATATCATATATATATATTTTTCATTTAGTACTGCCCTTCAGATGCTACAGAAGATATTTACATTTTCCCCAGAAGACAAAATAAGTTAAATTTACCCTGATCTTCAAATTCAAAAAGTTTTCACCTCTGGCTCTTAATGCATTGTGTTTCCTTCTGGAGCATCAGTGAGCATTTGAACCTTCTGTAATAGTTGCGTATGAGTCCTTCAGTTGTCCTCAGTGTGAAAAGATGGATCTCAAAATCATAAAATCATTGTTGGGAAGGGTTTAAATACACAAAAATGCTGAAAAACCAAAGAATCTATAGGACCTAAAGAACTTTTCTGAAGAACAGCAGTTCTTCACACAGGGCAGTTTAACTGTTCAGGACAAACAAGGGTCTCATGAACAACTATCACTAAACAAATAAACAAAAACAAACAAACAAACAAAAAACAGCTGGATCATTCAGGGAACAACACAGTATTAAGAATCAACTGTATGTAAACTTTTGAACAGGGTCATTTCTATAAATTCAACTATTCTTTTGTCTTGTGGGCTGTATATAAACGTCTTTTATGTGAAATATCTTAATCAGGTCAGTACCAAATAAAAATAACATGCATTTAGTATCTTAATTTAGTCAAATAATTAACATTTTGCAGATTCTGCAAGGTGTATGTAAACTTTAGACTTCAGCTGTATATACCATTTTGCCAGGCAATTTATTAAATTTAAAATGTATAAAAATTATTTTGATTTAATTTTTTTTTTCATAATATATGTATATATGTTCATAATATATGTATATATATATTTTCATATATTTTCATAATATATGTATATATGTTCATAATATATGTATATATGTGTATATATATATAAAATTTAGTTTTTTTGTTTTTTTTTTTCCTTCCACTTGTAGGAGTAGTTATCTGTTCTGAGATAGAGATGAATAAGAGTACTTTTAAATTCTAAAAATTCTAAATTCTAAAAAAATCTAATACATGGAAATGTCCTGGAATGTCTTTCATCACAAATTGTAGGAACCCTGTATATTGTTTAAGCTCTTTAAATTGTAGAATGATTGTTAGTTGCAAATATTACAGCTGGTGACAATATTGTTCTTAAACTGTCCTCTAGATGGCAGCACATAGTTCCTTAAATTTCCTTTGCACTTTTATTGACCAAAGTAGGCACATTTGTACTTCTAAAACATAATAAATAACCAAAAAAAAAAAAAAATTCCTACAGCATTTCATGTTTTTGTTTTGTTTTTGTTTTTGTCATATATGTCTATATGCAGTCCCTCCTTAGAGAGAAGATACAGCCCCGTCGTGCAGACTGTAAGGAGCCGGTATTCTTTGCGGAGACGGACACACGCTCAAGTGAAGACACCAACCAATGTCAGGCGAGCACAGCCCAAAGTGCTGGTTTCATTTGGTAGACACAAGCTCCGCCGTCTCTCTGTCAGCTCCACCTCGCTCGGGACCTCAAGATCAGGTCAGTTACTATGACTGCACATTCACAAAATGCTTTGCAACTCTCAAAACACAATGCAACTCTACCTCTGGCTTTTTAAATGAACTGATTGTTTTTACCCCCTCTGTGACTAATTGGTTTAATTAGTAATTAACACAAAACAGTCTCTGGAAAATTAATTATCGCTGCTTTGTTTGTATTCCTCTGAGAGAGGTTAAGATGGGCTTTATGTTCCCATGGAAACACAAAACTGAGGCAGTGATGAACAGTACACTGGGTACTGTCCTGAAAATAAAGTCTTAATGTAGATGAGGTTGTGGAAATTTTCCTGTCAGTCTCAGAGACTTGAATGTACTGATATAGCTCAACCCTGGAATTTTATATATGTGACCCTGGACCACAAAACCAGTCGGTAGCAATGCTTATATTTGTGGGTGAAAATTATCGCTTTTTCTTTTATGCCAAAAATCATTAGGGTATTAAATAAACAACTTTAAAGGCGATTTTTTTCAATATTTTTTTTGCACCCCTCGATTCCAGATATTTAAATAGTTGTATCTCAGCCAGATATTGTCCTATCTAACAAACTTTCAGATGATGTATAAATTCAATTTAAAAAAGACCCTTATGCCTGTTTGTGTAGTCCAGGGTCACACACATATCTATATCTATATCTATATCTATATATATATATATATATATATATATATATATATATATACATATACATATACATATATATATATATATATATATATATATATATATATATTTTTTTTTTCAAATTGATATTTCTTACGTTTTATTTCTCATAAGTCATTTTAAATAGTTGAGTATACCATCTATAAGGCCCACATTTTTGTCTGTTGTCTTGATATTGTCTACAAGTGTGCACACTACAGTAATTTGTTTACCCTTTTATTATTATGTGTTAATTATTCTTACTACTTACACGTTTTAAGGCTGAAATACACTACACAGGTTTTTACCAAATTTTTTGCTTGTTTTGCAGTCTGAATGTGTCCAGTCTTCAGATTTTTAGGAAGTCAGAGTTGACAGATTTGAAAGAAAATTGCGTAGTGTATGTTTTTTTTCGCAACTGACTTTTTCTTTTTTAGAATTGAGGTAAAAACTTGCAATTGCGAGTTATAAAGTCCAGTTCTGAGAGTGAAAAAAGATATTTTCTCAGAATTGTAAGTTTATATCTTGCAATTGTGACTTTTTTTCTCAGAATTGGGAGTTTATATCTTACAATTCTGACTTTATAACAGGCAATTGCGAGCTACTGAGTCAGAATAATGAGATATAACTCCCAATTCTGAGAAAAGGTCACTTTTTTCCCCTCTCAGAATTTGAATTTATAACTCACAATTGCAATTTTTTTTTCATTCAGTTTTGAGAAAAAAGGTCAATTGTGAGATATAAACTCGCAATTCTAACTTTTTTACATCAGAATTTGTGATTTTAAACTTGCAGTTGTTATAAAGTCAGAATTGCAAGATACAAACTTGTAATTCTGAGAAAATAGTCAGAATTGTGAGATAAACAATTAATTTTTTTTTCTTTTTTTTTTTTTTTAATTCAGTGGCTGAAACTGGCTTCCATAGATTCTGTCCACTTGGAGGAATGTCAAAGATTTTTGATTTGAGTTTTTGCATATAAGTTGTTTTCATTTGTCATGCATTTTCTATCAACAAAGCGCACATTTCTGTGTGAGTTTGTTGTTTGAAACTACGTGAAAGTTTGGCAGTGTGTGGTCTCCTGTTATAATGTATGATGCCCAGTTTTTCCTCTTTAACCATTTACAAAGTTATGATGCCTAGTGTTTTAAAATCTGTTTAAGGTCGATCATATCATTTTCACAACTCACAACTTTCATAACAGTTTTATGCAGTTTTTGTCTACTGAACGTTTTTTTTTTTTTTTGGGAACATTTTATTAGTTGAACAATCTATATGTTGTTAAAGGAGAATTCCACTTCCAAAACCAAGATTCACATATAATATACTCACCCCCTTGTCACCCAAGATGTTCATGTCTTTCTTCCTTCAAACGAGAGTTTGAAAAGTATATAAATTCCTTTTTATTAAAATAACCGATCGTTATGCTACATAAGACCCTTCTTTCTCGGCTGGGATCGTTTACAACCGCATTTGGGATCGTTTGAAGCCGCATTTAAAGTGCATTTTGAAAGTTCAAAATCGGGGCACCATATCAGTCCATTATATGAAGAAAAATGCTGAAATGTTTTTCGCAGGAAACATAATTTCTTTACAACTGAAGAAAGAAAGACGTGAACATCTTGGATGACAAGGGGGTGAGTAAATGATTTGTAAATTGTTGTTACGGAAGTGGAGTTTTCCTTTAAACAACGGTACAACCCGTTGAACACCCTGTACTTCTGTCCCTCACAGCCTCATTTTTGTTTACGTCAAAAATTAAATATAGTGCTACTCTGGTCTATTAAATGTTATAATCTGATCAGAAATGTTACTGTGCTTTGAGAGCCATTAGATTATCAGCTATCGCTAGGCCTGCAGGCAGTATTGTGGGAATATTATATGTTGTTGCTTCAAAACTCACAGCTTGTCTGATTCAGGTAACTTTTTCATTTGCCTTTTAATTAACTTTTTAACACATTTTATCTTCTTTATTTCCTGAAAAGGTATTTCCTTTGTCTGACATTTCCTAATTATGGAAGATCATGAATGAAGTCTATTGGATTTGACCAAACACCTCCAATAGAGGGCAGCATGTTCTCAGCAGCCTGATTGGTTTAAGAGCGAGTAGGTTTGGGTGTGATGGCCCGTATCCGCTGGGGATAGGAGGAGTTAATTAATTGCCCAATCGGGCCATGATGGTGTACATGTGCCGATAGCGGGTAATTTGCAGCAGTGGCACGCCGAATACGGCTACACTATCAAACCTTGCCAGCGCTCTCGCTCAGTAGATAAAAAGGAGCTAATGCGTAATTATCCCTTTGCAAATTGGATTGTTTTAACGAACTGGAGAATATAAGCCCAACCTGATGGAAAGCAATCACTGTTTTTACAGCCAGCTCCACCCCCTCCGCCCCATCCACAATCTCACTGTAATCGCTTGCGCTCTGTTTCTGCGCACATTAGAGTAGCAGTATTACCATAAAACTGCCTTCCTTTTGCATACCTGTAAATTGCCTGTGTCTCTTTGATATTATTCCCACCTTTTAATAGGTCTTTTAATAGGAAGTTTTGTCTTGTACCAGCCAGGTGATGCTCCTATGGGGTTGTGTGTGAAGAGAGGGGGCGAGCGGGGAAAGACAGGGTGGGTGATGGAGGGGTTAGCCAGAGGGACTCTGTGCAGGAGATAAGAGTGGCTAATAAAGAGCAAATTGAATTACTAATGAGGAGAAAGAGGGCAGCCGCGTTAAAAACCGCCACTAACTGCCTCTGCTCACTGCCATGGCCACCGCCGCGTGACATCTCTTAATTCCTTCTCTGATGAGTGCCCACCGCATGTCTCTCTTTCTCTCTCTCTCTCCCTCCCTCTCTATCTGTTTACCGAGGCTGGTTGGTTATCTGTTGGGGGATTTAAAGGGGCATAAACCTAAGTGAGCAGTTAGGAGCGTAATGAATTGCGGGCAGGGGAGAAGCGCCTCGATAATCCCATAAAATAGATAAATGACAGAACACAATAGTGAGGAGATGAGAGGGAGAGAGAAAAGGAGAAGAGAGGAAATGAAGCCGCCTGAAGCGTCTCAATGGAATTTTGGCTTAGGACCTTTGAGGGTTCATACACAAATAAGTAGGGTGGTCTGATTAGTCTATAGTCCATACGGAACGACTTCATATATTTGTGGAAGCGTTTACATCCGTATGAGGTCTTACCATGGTTTGCTGTGGCTGCATGCTGCACTATGCAGTTTTCAAGCTTTCGCAATCATGAACGGTAGTTGCACGATTTTCCTTTTTTCTTCATTTTTGCATAGTATTAAGTAAAAAGGACATGAAAGAAAAGCCTGATGAGTTCATCAGTAATATCAAGCAAAGTTCAGATTATATATTCAATCTTCAACATATTTGAAGAGTCCAAACTTGATTGCAAGCTAACTAAAGATTTTTATATATTTAAGAAAAATGTGTTGTTTATATATTAAATATATTTTTATATAATATTAATTATATGAATATAAATATATACATATTTATTTAAATATTTTCAAAATATATACTGTATGTGTGTGTCTTTATATAGTTGACTAATAGGCAGTAAAAATGCTTTTTTGTAAAAGACCATTTTTGAAGAAGAAATGCACATATTTATATATTTAGTGTGAAGTCTGATATTTAAGAAAATATAAATGGTCACTAACTTTTTTAACATTTTTACTGAAAATAAATTTGTCCTATGATGGGACATGTCAAAATTTAAGAAAAAAACCTTGTAAATCATACAAATAGCATTAGAGCGATTATTCTTCGTTGTTAGACACTTATTTTTATATAGTGTTATTTTTTTAAATATGAAATTATTTAAAAAAATTTTCCCCATGACTTGTTGGACAATTTCAAGACAAACTTTGACAAGACAAACTTTGCTGTCATCCGTTCATAACTGATAAAAATTATACCATTTTAAGATGAGTGATATTTATATCTCCTCTATTGCAATACTCAACTGTTTTTTATATATATATATATATATATATATATATTTAAAATAAAAACAAATCTGTGCTTCTTTTATGTGTGTCACACCATAGGACATTACGTCACACTAAAGGACAGAAATAGTAGTTATTAAAATATTTCTATTTAATTTTAAACTTGTCAAAGGAGAAAGAAAATGTAATTTTGATACAAACAATATCAACATGTTTTTTCAAACAAAACAAAATAATTTTCATCAGCAAAATTCAGTCTCTTAGTCAATCGGTATGTTACTGAAACTCTTCTAGCCCCCTGTATATTTCTGTGTCCTCTCTCTTCCACTAATCACTAAAGTATCACATTTTATTCTTAATTCATGACATGTTATAACAGTACAAGTTTTCTGCAGAAACATACAAAATAGTTTAATTAATGTAGTTATTGCACTTAAGAACACTGAAAATGATTTAAAAAAAAGAATAAAAAAGGAGTTAAACAAATCTTATTTAATTATTTAAAATGCTTCTTAAAGAGACTTTGTCCTGTGGTGTGACAGTACAGGAATTGGCCGATTTAAAATCAGGATATGGCGTCACCATTGGACATGGCTTTCAGAGACAAACTGTATCAAGCTCCTACGCGTTCAGAAATGTATGGATAAAAAAATGATTGCCATTTACTAAAATAGACACTCGTACAGTTATGCCAGAGGTATTTATTAATATTTTTAGGTTTTTCTTTTTAATTTATAAAAGTTGTAATTTACTGAACCATGCTTGAGACAGTCACACCATAGGAAAATTTTAACATTTGGCTCAAAAAATAAATCAAATAACACTGCAGCTTTTATAACAACAGTTCCATGTAGGATAAAGAAATGTTTAACGATTTACTGTAATATTAATTATTACGTCAATATTAATTAAAAATTCCATGTCACATCAACAACCCATATATACATAGTAAATATACACACACACTAAATAAAACCTTTATTTTGTGATTAATCATTGCCCAGCACTAGTTACAAAATAACTAGTGTTCTTTCAAACACTTTCACTTTTCACGTTCAAATTCATTAAAGAATCCTGTGACAACAAAAGCTTCATGGTTTCCACAAAAAACAAAAAAAATTGACATTGATAACTAGAAATGTTTCTGGAGCACTAAATCATCATATTAAATTTATTTCTAATGGATCATGTAACATTCAAGACTTGACTAATGGCTGGTGAAAATTCAGCCTTGCCATCACAGAAATAAATGACAGTTTAAAATATTTTAAAACAATTATTTTCTTTTCACAGTATTATTGTTTGTGGCTTTGATAAGGATGAGAGGCTGCTCTTAAAACATATGCATAGATATGAATTTTGCCAACTGATTTAATTGCTATGGCTTTTCACTGGGTTGCCTCACTTGAAATATCATTGGTACAAAATCCTGCTCCATATAACTACATATTTCTGTTCTTAGTGGTTGTTATTGTTGTGTCACACAACAGCTTTGCATTCAGAGTGGACAGACTGAACTCTTGGTGTTTGTTTATTTCTTTACTTACTTGCATGATTATTTATCAAAATTGCTGCCCAGAGGACAATTTATCATGTTAACAAACAATTTATTTAGTTTTCCTCAATTCAAAATCGAAAAAAAAAAAAAAAAAATTAAATTGAAATGAAATGTACGTGGGTTACGTGGGTATACCTAACTGACTGTGTCTTCACATCTCCCCCCATGCGTGTTTGTGTAGGCAGCTACTCTCCCATGTGTTTAAGTGATTAACTTGAGGGAGAGTTGCTGTGGCTTTATTTAGTCTGATGTATGTAAACCTCCACCCTACCCCCTCCCATTCCACACACAAATACACACTGTTCAGGTCAAAGTTTTAACTTCTCCTCTGCAAACGATTGGTATTTTAATGTGCAAATCAGAGGGCAGCGTATCTTTTTCAGCTCACGCGCATGCACATGCTGACCTGCTCTGGCATAGATATGGAAGGTTTACGATTAGGCTGGAGTCGGACACATCACTCTTCTCATAAATGCATACTTGCATAGTCATGTTACCGCAGTTCCACAAACACGCCCATATACACACCTTATCCCTGACTACCTCCATAGGAGTCCTATTACTGTACAATATTTGCACCTTTTTATTTGCCCATAAATCATTGTCTGGGCTTTCACAGCTCTGATCTCCCTGTCATTTTCCACCCGATCTGATGGTGCCGTCGCTCACCAGCTCACGTAAAGTTTACACACATGCAGACGGTAGCCACACACGCAAGTGTCAACAGCACCTAAATATAGGCTTGCAATGTTAATCTTTTAGGTTTTACAATTTCTGTTGTGTAAGTTTTGTATTTTTATATAAAAGAGCTTTTACATCATTAACTCACAAAATATCTTTACAATTTGAAGGTGGTGTGCAGAGGTATTTTAATCTATTCATAGCTGCAGCCTAATTCACAGGGTCCCTATAGTGTTAATTGCTCCCTATACAACAAGCAAGTGATATCTTGTAAGTTTAGCATGTATTATGTTCGTTGTGAAGAGCAGTGTAATGTTTTATGAAGGGTTTGTGTATATGTCCATCCTGTATCATCTATTTTTTTTCTCATTTTATCTTCATGCATTGCATTCTGTCACTTTATATAGGCAGAAAGTATCATTTCCATAGATTAACACAATACCTCACCCCTCAGGGCACAACTGCACACTCGGTCATTGTAAATAAACATACACATATCCTGGCAACCGGGAGTTAAATTGGGATTTTGGAATTTGGGGAACACTAATATCTGGCAAACCTTTTGAATGGTACAATTTTGAATTTGTTTTTGAAAGGAAATATTTTATGCGCATCAAAGGCTGCATTTGTTTGACTAAAAATGCAGTAAAAAAAGTAATATTGTGAAATATTATAATTGTTTAAAATAAATATTTAAATTGTTTTTATTTTTGTTTTCTATTTGAATATATTTTAAAATATAATTTATTTCTGTAAAAACAAACCTGAATTTTCAGCAGCTGTTTCTCCAGTCAGTTTCATGTGATCTTTCAGAAATCATTTCTGGATTATTATTGTTTGTATTTTTTTTTTTCTTTTTTTTTTTTTTCGTTCACAGTCATTTTATTTATTATAAATAAATAAATGTATTATACACTACCAGTCAAAAGATTTTTACTGTTTTTAAAGAATTCTCTCCTGCTCACCAAGCCTGTATTTATTTGATCCAAAATACATCAAAAGCAGTAATATTGTGAAATATTTTTACCATTTAAAATAACTGCTTTCTATTAGAATATATTTTAAAATGTAATTTATTCCTGTAATCAAAACTAAATTTTCAGCATCATTACTCTAGTCCTCAGTGTCACATGATCCTTCAGAAATCATTCTAATATGCTGATTTGCTGCTCAAAAAAACAAAAACAAAAAAACAATTATTATTATTATTATTATTATGTGACTGGTGTAATGATGCTTAAAATTCAACTTTGAAATCACAGGAATAAATTACATTTTAAAATATATTCATATAGGAAACAGTTATTTAATAATAATAATAATATTTAAGAATTTTACTGTTTTTGCTGTACTTTGGATCAAATAAGTACAGACTTGGTGAGCAGAAGAGACTTCTTTACAAAAAAACCATAAAAAAAAATCTTACTGTTTAAAAACTTTTGACTAGTAGTGTATACTGTATAAATTATATATTGTATATTAAGACACCGCATATTTGAAGACTAAACAACTACATTCTGGCCTAAAAAATCAATTACATTCTGTGACAGAAAAGCAACATTATTTATAAAATTATATTGGATTTGGGCATTCGCCATGACACTTGCTATGAGAAATACCGCAAGCCGAGTGATACAAACGGTGAAACGGGGGTTCTGATATCACTAGAATATCACACTCCTCTCAGCCAATCAGATTCGAGGACCAGAAAGAACTGTTGTATAAATGGGTGGTGCTGGAGTATACAGTAAATGCAATGGCACTGTCAAACAAACTGCCAATAATTTTTAAAGCATTAGTGCTGGAATGCCGTTTTGTATTATCATGACCAAATTACCCCTCCCTACTGGCAACCATACACGTGTTGTAAATTTTAGAGTTGACAGCCAATGCGTCAGTCTCCTTCTGTCCTTAAGCGTTCGTTCCTTATGTGGTTTGTTTGTTTATTTTAGTTTGTTTTTTGCATCACTCACTAGTTCACACTTCCTTCAGTTTCTGCCACTTTTTTTCACACCACCGCTGCTCCCTCATCTGCTAGATCTCATTCCCCGCGTCCCCCCACCTCCTGTTCTTACATACGCCTCTGCCATATTGAGTACGCATCCCAGCTCCAGTCCGGTAATAAATACCCTGTTTATGACAAATGTTTGTCGGCCGGCCCTGGTTTACTTGATCCACATGCCCTCCTGATCCTAGGTTAGCATTGTGGTGCAAAACAGGAACCCTCCTGTGAAACTTGATGGGGTAGTATTGTTAATTATGGATATGCAGTTGTATTGCATTTGCATGAATACAACAGATTTTTACAGCCAAATTTGTGCGTAAATGGAGATAAAAGCAAAGCAAAGGAGTTTAAAGCAAATATATGAATGGCAGATTTATCCAAACGCAAAAGAAATATTAGATATTTACAAAGGCCAACATGGTGTCTTAACTTCTCTCAACTGTCACCCGAGAGATATTTGCTCTAAATACCACAATGCCACAGTGGTTTCATCAACTGCGTCAGTCACGCTTGTACTCGCACACCGTCGACCCTCAGTCTCCAGGACGAACATTCTGCTCATTCCACATCACTTTCTCAGGCCCTGCATGTCAAGCAGATGGGCCAACTCGCACTTTAATGGGGTGTAATATCCCCCCTCCACCAGTGTCCACTGGATAAACATCCAACTACTCAAATTCGTGCTCTGTACGGGTCCCGGCACGCACACACCAACCTGTTCATAATGTGTCCAGCAGGCCTGTCTTTGGAACGACCACCCACCACCTGTTAACAGCTATTGTGTGTGTGTGGATGTTCAGTGTATCTCAACTTGTCTGTCCCTCAGCTGTCTGTTGTCAGTTTCTCTCTGTCTGGTTGTTGTTGGTACAACTGACAATAACTTTCACCATGTTCTCTCCAGCTTCATTTGTTTTAATTTGCCTAAAAGGTGTTTGTCACAGATCAAAACAAGCTTTTGCTAGAGCTAATGTGGATTATAATTGTAAAGCCCACTGACACATAAATTGCATTTAGTGTGATGTTGGGGTGGGCAATATATTGGTAGACATGATTAACCGGTAAAAATTAGTGAGCTAGTTTGACGAGTTTTCGGACTGTTGTCTCTATCACGGTTACACACTCATGTGATGTAGCTGTTACGTGGTCAGGAAAACGTGTAGTTTGCTCACGTTTTTAAGCATTGTGGTTTAAAGGTAATTTTAAGCTGTTGATATGCAATCAGCAGTGAAAGAAAACTAATTTGTCTGTCTGAAAGACAGTTTCTGAGCGCTGTCAGAGAGGCATGTGTATGTAAAGGTGGTGCTCATAGAGCACAAGACTAATGAACGGATTTATTTTTGAGACCTACAGGCCTTGAACAGTTAAAAACACACACACTCGTATGTGTCAAAATGCCTGTTTTTGCAAGTATCCTTCTAAGTACAGTAATTTAGGTCTTAGTTGAAAGCAAGCAGCTGAGAAAGAAAACCCACATGTAACAGTATATTAGATCCAGGCAGCTCTTGAAGTGACAGCAGTCTAATATTCCTGCTGTCTGTCATTCATGTTAATCAAACCACAAAAAAGAGAAAATTTCTCACTGCTCTTGACTAAATCACTTTTTTTTTTTAACTTTAATAAGAAGAAATATATTTATTTTACACAGTGAAGAATATGTAGTGTTTTTATATGTTTGATAACTTTGTACAGTGTATGTAGCATTTCTTATTTACTTGTTCTACTGTAGTTCTGTTGATTGTAATTAGTTTCTTATTCTTATTTAATTGTTTACTGGTCTTAAGTGAGCTTGAGGTTTTAGTATTAGTTTTTTGTGTTATTAATACTGGTAAAGAATTATGACATTTAACGAAATAAAATCACTCATGTTGTGATATAATATTTTGTTCTAGTGCGATGTGGAAAAAAGTGCTGGACTGACTCTCAGGACATATAGGATGTATTTAGATAACAAGCTTAATTAACAAGCTTATTTTGCTTTTATTTTTGTCCTGGCTGTTTATATATACAAAGACATAAGACATAACTGACTGTGTTTACAAACAGTTGGGTGTCAGTCATTCTTTAGCTTGAATGCCACCACACACTACTGTTCAAAATTTTAAGGTTAATAAGAGTCCTATATACAAAAATTAATACTTTTTTATAAAGCAAGGACACTTAAAATTGATCAAAAGTGACAGTAAAGTCATTCATAATGTTAGCTATTCATAATTTTGCTGGTACAATAATGCTGTTCTTTTGAACTTTCTATTCTTGAAAAAAAATTATATAGCAGTTATTTTAAATAGTAATAATATTTTACAATATTACTGTTTTGTTTTTTTTTGTGTGACTGCATTTTTTCTCCTAAAATTTCCCCTAAAAGTCTTGGAGCATAAACGATTTATTTCAGAAACATTTTACAAAATCTTACTGACCCCTGTAGGTGTGTGATATATATCGCAAATGTTGTCTATACAATATACGATTTAACATAATGGAGTATATATATTGCAAAAAACAAACCCAGAGAGTTCAGCATAGCACAAGAAGAGTGATGTATTTTTTTTTGCCAAAAATCAGCATGATTGCAAACGTGATAGTGACTTGATGAAGTGACTTACATTTACATAACAGTTTTTGTTTCTGCTGTATTTTAACAGCAAAATAGTTCCAAACAAAGCCACAGCAGAACTTTTTTGCGTCTCTGAGCAACACACAGTGGTGTTTTATCGCTAAATCAGCTGTTTGAACAAATTGTTTGAATGAATGACTCAATAACTCACTTATACAGTGATTTGCCACCAACTACTGGTGACTTTAGGTTTATATTTAAAGTATATTTTGTCCACTCTGCAAAATATTGTCTAATTATCATTATCGGCAATATTCAAAAAAAAAAAAAATGAGGTATCATTTTTTTGTCATTATCACACAGCCCTACCAAACCCACACATTTGAATGGAAGTGTATTTTTTTGATCATATTTGATTATTTGATGTCATTTTTAAATAATAATAATAATAACATTGTTGCATGCGTGCTGATTGGCTTATCATAGATTACAGTGGGAAATAATGAATAATTATAATTATTAGTGTTAATTAATTAATTAAAGCTAAATCAGTTTGATTGATTTAGGACATAAAAAAAAATCTGAAGAATGGAATTGGTTTACCATGTAATTTTGTCAATGGACAATTTACAGCACAGAATTTTTTTTTAGCAGGGGCAGCTTCTGTATATAAATAGATGTTTACAAGTCATTTGGTCAAAATGTAGTAGCGTACCATAACAACACCCAGTAACCACAGGACAACGGATCAACCTCAAACCCTTTAACGAAAAGGACTCTGTGCTCAACATGGATTCCCAGTGTGTAATTCGTGTACAGTCACTGACAGATGTAGAGGGACATTATCCACTGCTCTTGTGCCTCGCTTCTCTCACCCAGGCCTTTGGCTGCTCTCTTGTCAAACTGTCAGCTGGCCATAATTAAAGCTTCTCACTGCTCTGCCTTCCGTGACACACCCAAGCAGGAACACAACTAACAGCCACCTGCCAGGCACACCCGTCCCATGCGCTTATGTGTAAACTGCATGAGAGCACCTGCAGATTTAGTAGAAGGAGATGAGGCGATTCAGTTTCTATGAAGTTTATAGAAGATGCCCGTCTAATATACACTTACAGGGAAATGTATAGAAATAGAAAATGTGTTTTTTGTCAAACTGTTTGCGCACATTTTCACATTGAAGCTAGTTTTGAGTTGGTGTGGTGAAGGGTTGATGTGTGAGATCATTTGTTGAGTGTTTGTGCCAGCAGTTGAAGGGTAAGTGATGAAAAGTGTAATCCAAACGCCAATGAAATGGGACACTGCACTTACACTCTTTCCTTCCCCGTTTTGGGGGTAAATGTTTTCTTGGTATCCTAAGGGGTCTCCGGTAACCCACGGGACAAAATAAATCAGAAACCTTAGGACACACCTGCTAATTATTTAAGAACATACACGCAATTTACCGCTGCCGATACGTGCATTGTGTAGGTATGTGTACAGGTTCTTGGGACCTAAAAACATGCTTGTATTTATGATTTATGGTGTGCCAGTACAATTATAGCTTTGACTAATTAATGTTGACATGTGTAATCGTCAAACCCAGAAAAAAACAAACCCAGAGAGTGCACGCATAGCCCAAGAAGAGTGATGTTTTTGCCAAATATCAGCACGATTGCAAGTCACTATCACAGTGACTTGAATAGGAAGTCAGTCAAGAACTGAATATAAAGTTACTTAGACATAACAGTTCTTGTTTTTCCTGTATTTTAACAATGAAAATAGTTCCAAACAAAGTCACAGCAGAACTTTTTTGCATCTCTGAGCAACACACGGTGGTGTTTCATCACTATATCAGCCATTCGAACAAATCTGTTGAATGAATGACTCAACTCACTCATGCAGTGACCTACTGATGATTTTAGGTTTATATTTAAAGTATATTTTCTCCACTCAGCAAATTTTGTTTAATTATTGTTATATAGACAAAATTTCAAAAAATATTGAGTAAAAAAAATTCCACCTAGATGTGAAAATACTAAATATTATATCATATTATAATGTTATATATATATATATATATATATATATCTGTAGTACATACATACAAGGAATAAATAACAGATAAACAAGGGGAAAAAACTGTGCGACACGTAACGTAGCCTATATATGATGAGTTTCAGTTCATTTTTGTGACAGGAAGGAAACTCAAATGGCAGAAAGTCTCATCCTATTTGTTTTCTTTAATTTACAAAAGACCTTTTACAATGATGCATTATTAAAAAGACAATTAATGACAGTGTTTTAAGTTGATTTTGCTGGTATAAGGAAACAGTTAAAGTAATCGCTCCGGCGCGCACGCACACAAAACATATCAGTTCCAGGCTTCCAGCACTGCTAACTTGACAGCGCAGTTGGTACTTTATCAAAATAAAATACAGTGAACCAAACGTGCCCCGCCCCATTCTTTCAGCGTTGAAACGCCACTGAAGTACAAAGCCTATGATTTACATACTAAATAATAGTTTAGGATTTGTGCCGAATGAGAGGTAGGATACACAGGTAGGAGCACAAAGCTTCATTTCGCAAACAGTTGAATGCGCAAGCCTTTAAAGTAGTGTTATACTCCTTTGTCAGTGAGAGAAGCGTTCAGAATCAGCACATGATCACTGTCTAGTGGGCTTTGTTTTCAAATGCTAAACTCGTGTCATTCGCTGTTCGTCTGCTGGCAGTTATCAAACAGCGTTGCATTACTGCAGGCGCCCCCGTCTGGATTGAGGGTGCATTGCCTGTATTTGTTGTAAGGTGTCATGCACCGAACCGAGATGTCCGTACCGTGATGGTTTGGTATGAATACATGTATCGTTGCACCCCTTATATATATATATATATATATATATATATATATATATTGATTGTGATTTAAGAATCGATATTGATTACCCAGCGTATTTTGTTGTTTATAAACACTACGGTGTCGTCCTGTAGGTTCATGATTAAAAATGAAAATGTGACCAAAAATAAAAGCAATTAGAGCAACCTCTGATAGATAGATATATATATATATATATATATATGTATATAATATGTATGTGTGTGTGTGTGTGTGTGTACGTGTGTGTTTTAGAATTTGTTCTTTTTTCAAACTGAGTTTTTAGCTCTAATATTTAGAGCACACTGCTCCCCTTGTGTAACTGTTATTCAAGTGTACTTTTTGGACACTGAACACTGTTGCTTTTGCGTCAGTCTTATGTAGCACAACATAAAGTTCACTTAGTTGTTTTAAGACCATGGCGGGGTTCCTACAAATGGCACGTTATAATATTACCCCTTGCCCAAGCCCTTTAAGTTTCCCTTTTCCAGTAATCTGATCTTAGCAGCCCCTCCCACACACCCTTCATCTGTCCACACGGCGTGAAGTGTTACCATAATAATCACAGCAAATTGGCATTGCGTGGGAAGCAGACTCTGCGGTCTAAGGCCAGCCAAACACATCCATAATGAGGCTTTTTGGCCCTCTCTAAGAGTGGACTGGAGTGGGACAGGTTCATGGGGTCAAAGGTTTCCAACTGAATAAAGATTAAGAGTAGTCTTCAGGCCTTACTGTAAACCAGTAAGACACTCTGTTCTCTGGAGGAAAACTGGTGAAGCTGTAGAGGTCGTGTTTATGAGGGGTGTGCTTCCAGGAAAAGAGATACGTCAGTCACTAACTCTGGTTTTCTTGGACTCTACTCAACATGTTACTAACTAATTATTTTATGGTTTAAAGGCGACCCATGGTGAACCATTTAGATGTATTGTCACTCTGTGCTTAAATTAACAAGGAATCCTGGTCACTTGGCAAATTTTTGACAGTATCACTGTTATTGTAAAATGATTAACATCTATGCAATTTCAGCATGTAACTAAAAGCTGGAATACTGAAGGAGCCCCTGGTAGTTGTCGAACGTAAGAGCCAGTCTACAGATTTTTGGCAGTCAGAGTTGACCTGTTTTATAGAAATGTGTGTGGTGTATATTGTCTAGTGCACAGACTATGATTCCATCAAGTCAGAAGATATCAAAACTAATTTTAGAACACATATTGTTTTTATTTGTCATGATGCCCAGTATTTATGTATAACCATTTACAAAGTTGGCAGGTGTATGATGCTTAGTGTTTTAAAATCTATTTGGATTTTAAAAGTTGGGGAGTGGGTTCTAGCCTTAAAAGGAAAAATGGAAATTACCCCATGATCTACTCGCCCTCAAGCCATCCTAGGTTTATATGACTTTTTTCTTTCAGACGAATACAGTTGGAATTATATTAAAAAAAAAAAAAATTTTGTAATGGCAGTGAATGGGTGTTGAGAGCAGTCCAAAAAAGTGCATCCATACATCATAAAAATTGCTCCACATGACTGTGGGGGTTAATGAAGGCCTTTTGAAGTGAGTTGATGCATTTGTGTAGTTATGACAGTGTTGGGGAGAGTTACTTTTAAAAGTAATGCATTACAATATTGCGTTACTCCCTAAAAAGGTAACTAAGTACATAGTTACTTTTATGAGAAGTAATGCGTGACGTTACTTTTGCATTACTTTTTAAACCTACGTTTTTGGCAAACGTAAAAAGCCCTTCCACACAAAAAGTGAAATGAATTAGTCTCAAGCTGAAGGTAAAAGTAAATTCATAAATTCATGTCTGTACAGTAGAATGCAGAAGAAGAAAGTTCACATCAGCAATAAGGACATTGGTTTATAAAATGGGATTGAATACATAAAGGATGTTTGTGTTATTTTACATTTAGTTATTGCAGGTTTGCATCATATTCTGAGTTGCATTTCACTGTCTTTATTCATTTTGAGGAATACTGAATCTTTTTTTTTTTGTGAGTGAGGTGAATTAATACGTTCACGTTTATTGTAGAAATACAGTAACATCTTAATCCTGATTTCTCTCAAAATAAAAAAAGAAAAATGTTTGACACCCATTTACTCCCATTATAAAGCTTGGAAGAGCAGGACTTTTTTTTTAATATAACTCGTCTGAAAAAAGAAACTCACATACACCTAGGATGGCTTGAGGGTGAGTAATTCAAGGGGTGATTTTAATTTTTGGGTGAACTGTTCCTTTAAGTTTCATCTCTTATTTAATAGTCGAGTTCTAAATTCTGCAATTTATAATAAAATCACTAGTTCATTTTTAGGATATGAGAGAATATTCAGATGACAGGTGTATGAGGTAAGAAGATGAAGTGTAAGAATTAGGTAGACTGATTAATATCCATTTTTATTTTCGGCTGTTATGTGAGCCCGCATATGTTCATATCATTTTTAGTAACCATATCCGAGAACAGTTTCAACACATTGCAGTCAATTACAGGCCTAGCAGGCATAGTATAGCCATTTACACCACCTTCACTGGTGCAGTCTCACTTTTTGGCCTTTGATCTGCCTTGTTCACTCTGTCCAAGTTGGTAGTTACCACGTTGCCAAGTTACCTTCCAAGTTACTAATTACAAACCCAGAAGCCAATGAAATTATGACTCTTAAAGCTAAAGTGTCATTATCTGTGCCTCTTGTGACCCAGTGAAATTGCAGAAATAATGATTTTTAAAACATACATCCACTCTCTTGTATATATTGTAAATAAAACATATTTTATTTTATTTTTAGATACAGTTGATATGTAGGTGATAATGTTTTTCTTTTTTTACACACTGTTTATATTAAGTTAATATATTCATTCTGCAAGGATACATTAAAGTTAAAACTAAAATGTTTGAAAATATTTCTTTTTGAATTTTCTGTATATCAAAGAATCAAAAGCACTACAAAAATATTAAGCAGCACTGAACTGTAACATCATGTGTCACTGAAGACTGGGCTAATGGCTGCTGAAAATTCAGCTTTGCATCACAGAAATAAATTATATTTTAAAATAGTTAAAAAAAATTACTGTAATACTATTAACAATTAATTAATACTATTTCACAATATTGTAATGTAATATAATATAAAAGCAGCCTTCTTTCCCCCCCAAAAGACGTTTAAAAGACATTGCTGACCCCAAACTTTTTAATGGTAGTGTGCATATAGGTTTGTGTTCCCATATGCAAAATATCATAAATATGTACTTCCAGTCTACAGTGCATATGAAGAGGCTGATTGACTTGTTTACGCTAAACAAACTCGACCCTGTGGCCCTAAGCATATTCTAGAATTGCTTCATTTCACTGCATATATGAATTACACGGCTTGTGGAAGAGAAAAAAAAAAAATCTAAACAATCAATAGGGGAATGTCAATAAAGCAACCACAGATCAGTTCAAGCAGAGCTTGTGTTACTCTCAACACCATCCATATGGGCTTGAATCAACTTCTGTGACCATAGACTAATGGTATATTTCTGTCCCTTCCTCTCCCTCTATCTTTCCTTCTCTATGACGGAGTGATGAAATTCTCCTAATTAACTGGCTGCCTGTAGCTGTACGCTGGCCAGAGAGGCCATCCAGGGGCTAGAGTACACACATACCTCCCAAACCCACAGTCCGCTCCACCTGGCCCACAGCCCATGACGGAGGAGTGAACTGGGAAACCCGACCCTAATCACTCTCAACTTTCCATTTCTGTCGAAGTGGCCCAGACATTGGAGCTCACGCTCTATTCTGGGCTTGAGAAGTAAGCCAGCAAACCATGCAGGCATCCTTTCATTCGCCTTTTCCTTTCCCCACTGTTTTTAGTGTCCAACCCACTTCATTTTCTGTCCGTAATACTGCTTTTTGTTTGTGATGGGCTTTTTTTGGCACAGCCCAAAGTTTCGCTTCATCACATACCGTTCCAATGCCTCCTCTCTCTCTTGGACTCAATCTTTATTTTGCTCTCAAGGGAGCAGTTAAGTACCTTCAGGCCTCTTAGAGACTCCTGGCCACGATTGGCATGCAAGTTCCCCGGCTCAACACCCCCTATCCAAGTAAGCTCCATAAACCCTGCACGCACACACACACACACACAGTCTGTCCCAACAAGCTATCTTAGTCATCCTCACAGGTGGCTGTCCAAATTTAAAACCACAGGCAGGCCGTGTGTGTGTGTGTGTGTGTGTGTGTGTGTTGTCCTGGGAAATGTGTTGGAGCTTGTTTAACACACAAAGCTCACAGACTGATGGACAGATGAGATCTGGGAAGTAAGTGTTGTCAATTGAAGGCCCCCAGCTTTCTCTTTCACTTTCTCTTCATCTAATCTTTTATTTTTGGTTTCTTTTTCTTTAGATTTTTACTCTTTTGAGCAGTTTTGTAAATTGCATGTTTGTAAATTTCATTCAGTGCAGTGATAAACGACTTGTTTTTTTCAGGACACAGATTTTACATTGAACATCAAATGGTGACTGGACATTGTATCATAAATGTTTATCGTACAGAATTAACTAAATATATTTCTTAAAATTTAACATTGTAATTTATCACTTTTCATCTGGGATAGTTCACTCAATAATGAAAATTCTGTCATCTGAGAGCTTTCTGACCCTAAATAGATACCAATGAAATGACCATGCTCAAGGGCCAGAAAGGTAGTAAGGACATCATTAAAAGAGTCCATGTGACATCAGTACTTAAACCTTAATTTTATGAAGTTATGAGAATACTGTTTGTGCTCAAGGAAGACTAAAATAAGAACTTTATTCAACAATTTCTTGTCTTCCATGTCAGTCAATGCACGTTCACTGAAGTACCACGATGTTGAATAAAGAAGAAATGAATGAGTAAAGTCATTATTTGTTTTCTTTCTGCACAAAAAGTATTCTCATAGCAGCATAAAACTAGGGTTGAACCGGTTTTTGGTGAACCAATCGCATGCAATATCCATGCACGTCTTGTCAGTAAAGGCGGTTCTGTAGTCAATAGTAAATTTCCATCACGTGCGTGCTTTCAGATGGAGCAGCGTTTACTACACAGAGCCGTAGTTCACAGACAAGCTACACAACACCACGTAGACGATGTCATCGATATAATACATCGATATTATCAAATCGCGCTGTGATAATAAAGTTGTTTGCATAGCTTCATATTGAATGACGGCTCTAGTAATATTATCACGATTTATCTTGCAGCCCTAGTGGACCTCCCAACCTGATCTCATGACAAAAACGTACCTGTGGGAACTTCGCAAGATGTAAAATACATACCAATAAGTATCACTGCGGTTTCCAACAGAAATGAACACTAAAGGCAGTAAAACAACGAGCACTTGTAATTGTTTTCGTACACAGTTATGATTATAGCTCCATATTTCGCTTTCCGGATGTAAAAAGCTTGCTTGGTAGCTCTGCCGGCTTCAAATTGGACTTAGGATGCGGAATCCTTTGGGTACAAATCCCATCAAAAGCATGACTCACAATGAAAGAGCTGAAATATGAGAGATAGAAAAACAATCTAAAACGGCGTGTTTGCGATTACGGTTGTAATCCATATGTACATTCATCTGTTCCGTGGAAAAAAACGAACACTTTTTTTAGCACCACTCAGTGGAAATTTCACATTGAATATGTCACAAAATGTAAATGGCGGTACGTATTTCTCGTCTTGCAAAAGATTCCAAGTATGTTTTTGTCATGATATCAGGTTGTGACCCTCCAGTTGAGAACCACATTTAGTATTAGTAAGGCTCCAGTATTTAAGATTGTTGTCGAGGAGAACAATACAATGTGTAACATTCATACTTGATATCAAAAAATGGTATTAGTTCATCCCTAGTGTGTTTATTTTACTTAAACGCACTACAGTATGTGTGTGTGTGTGTAAGAGAGAGAGTGTCCGTTTAATTATGGATGATTGTTTGTGTTGGTCTGTCAGCCTGCACTGTTGTTAAAGGACTTTAAGATAACTGCTAATTCCACTCCTGGAGTATCGATCGGCTGGGATTGGTGGGTATAGTTTTATGGGCTCCCACTCAGGCTACATAATTAATGCTTAGCGTATTTAATTAGTAAGATTTGCTCTGAACTAAGAGAGTAATTGAGTCCAGTCTAATAGAAGGGACAGTTCTGATGTTACAGTGTAGGTTTGTGTACATTTTTGCCTTGCACTGGACTCCCTGCGCATGTGTTTAGGGGGATGGAGGTTTAAGTCCGACATATATCATGTCCGGATTCCATTGCCTTCATCGTCTCTCTTACCACTTTTTTTAAAAGGCAAACTGGGTGCTAGAGTGATTTTGCCACTTATCTAGCTCATCTATTGGTTTTATTCCCATTGGCAAAATCACTGCACCTGTCTCAGGACAGCGTTACATATGGTTCCTGCTGCTATTTCTGCACCTGTATCAGTTCGCTGTACAGCATGCAGACATCGGGATACACTAGGTCAGGGAAATCTGCCAAAACAATTCCAGATCCTCTTTCATTTCTCTGAGTGTCTCCGAGTTAGTTATCCGTTTCTTTTTATGCTCACTTGTCGCCATGCTGCACTTTAAATGACCCTATACATTGAGCCTTGTTTTAGGTGTTGTTTTTCTCCATTTTTATATATTTTCTCTGCTTTTGAAATTAAGCTCGTCATAGGTACTTCTCTTTTAGCTGAAAAAACTATGTGTTGTGTAGTTCTATTTTATCTAGTATTATATCAAGACTTAGCTGTGACAAACATTGTTATTAATATTTAGAAAAAAAAAAACAGTATTTTTACTTAATATGTGAGAGATCTTATTTTGTTCACTACTGATCATCACCTGCAGAGGGAGCCCTTTTACAAAGGCCCATTGATAATTTAAACCACTTGATGATTTGCTCAGTACATACACAAAGATTGTATGCTCCATCTGTTGTGTCCTTGAGTAGATTTGTCTTCCAGAGTAACCTCTTTAAGTGTTAACAGACAAGTTTTTTTACACTGATTCTTGAGACACGGGACAAATGTCACAGAGTGGCAGTGTAAATGGCAATAGTGTGTCGTAAACGCACCTGTCTCTTGCTGAGAATTGTGCCGAAGGTCTTTCCCACACCTGTGGACTAACAGCGTTCCTCTCTGTTGACAGCACTCTCATATCCCACACACTTATGCACCATCCAAATAAAGAGTCTCAGTAATTAGAGAAAGACATTACTGAAGCACACATGCATGCACAGGAATTTAGAGATTGTGATCTAAATAGTCTTTGTCACCTTTTAAAATAAACTGAAGATATTTATATGTAGAACAATCTTCACTCAGAAATTGCTTGTAAGTTTCACATGTGACCCTGGACTGCAGAATCAGTTTTAAGTAGCACTGGTGTATTTGTAGCAATAGCCAAAAATACATTGTATGGGTTAAAATGATCAATTTTTCTTTTATACCAAAAATCATTAGGATATTAAGTAAAGATCATGTTCCATGAAGATATTTTGTACATTTCCTGCCGTATATGTATCAAAATGTAATTTTTAATTACTAACATGCATTGCTAAGAACTTCATTTGGACGAATTTAAAGGCAATTTTCTCACTGTTTTAATTTTTTTGCACCCTCAGATTCCAGATTTCAAATAGTTGTATCTCGCTTTAAAGCTTAAAAGATCTGCAGGAAGATTCTTCAAAATATCAATTTTTTTCCACAGAAAAAAGTCAGTCATACAGATTTGGAGCAATATCACAATAAATACTGACATGATAGTAATAACATAAATCCTATTTTGAGGTGAACTTCCTTTAATGTAGAAAACCATGATATAATTATATGTGTTTTTGC
Organism: Labeo catla; assembly: GCA_012976165.1. Lineage (NCBI taxonomy): Eukaryota > Metazoa > Chordata > Actinopteri > Cypriniformes > Cyprinidae > Labeo > Labeo catla. Next base: position 2,044,057 of record VONZ01000001.1, read on the forward strand.
ACATCATGTTGTGTATAACAATACGTGTGCTTTTTTTCTCCCCATTTCCTCTGTGAGCAGCACCGAAGTAGAGAGAGAGAGAGAGAAAAAGAGAGAGGGAGCTGAATGGTATTGATCAGGGCCAGTTCATTTTCTGTTGTCCCCGGTGAGTTGCTCTGTGGGAAATAGCTAGTTTGTCTCCTGTCACGGTGGTTGTAGAGCAACCTGGGTTCCATTCTGGTTAGTGATAGTCACTTATCTGGTAAAGCTTTGCAAATATACTTTCTTTACTGTCTTCTCCTCCTACTGTCTGCTCACTGGGGACTTTAAGCAACAGCTTCCAATGGAATGGCTACGATGGCTGGAAGTAAGCTACACCCGTGGTTGCTTCTTAAAGTCCCTATTATTGTTGGGTGGGCTACTCTAAATTATTATGAAATCACCAATAACTCTACTCACATCATTCATTACATACGAATTTACTGCAGTTATAATCATATCAACCTTTATAGATTAAAAAAAACAATAATAATAAAAAATAATGCTGGTCATTGGCTTTAATGACGTTAACATGTAATAAACCAGATTTTTAAGATTTTTTAATCACTTTAAAGGATTAGTTCACTTACAGAATAAAAATGTACTCATTCCTGTGTTAACCAAGATATTCATGTCTTTCTTTGTTCAGTTGAAAATAATATGTGTTTTTTGAGGAAACATTTCAAAATGTTTCTCCATATAGTGCAGTGGTTCCCAGCTACGTTCCTGGAGGCCTCCCCAACACTGCACATTTTGCATCTATCCTTTGTCTGACACACCCATTTCAGGTCTTGGAGTCTCTACTAATGAGCTGATGATCTGAATCAGGTGTGTTTGATTAAGGAGACATGGAAAACACAGGGGGCCTCCAGGACTGTGGTTGGGAACCACTGATATAGTGGACTTAAATGGGAGCCAACGGGTTGAAGGTCCAAATTGCAGTTTTCAGTGCAGCTTCAAAGAGCTCTACACAATCCCAGCCGAGGAATAAGTGTCTTACCATAGCGAAACGATCATTCATTTTCTTACAGTCAAAAATTTTTTTAAATTTTTTACCACAAATGCTTATCTTGCACTAGCTCTGCGATGCGCATCTGTGACTTTGTGCATCATGTAATCATGTTGGAAGGGTCACGCATGGTTAGTTCTTTATCTGTGTACTCCGGTTCAAATAGGTAGGGTAGCGAGAAAAATAAAATTCCTCCTCCAAATTCAAAATTGTCCAACATCATTGTTTTATCTTTTATTTGGTAAAGGACATTTGACTTTCTTTGCACATTCACTTTGTAAACACTGGGTCGGTACTTTCACGTACGCCATGCGTGACCTTTCCAAAGTGACTGCGAAATGTGTGAAGTCAAGTTAGAGAAAGACGAGCATTTGTGGTTAAAAACTATTTAAACGTTTATTGTTTTTAGAAAATGAGTGATCATTTCACTAAACAAGACCTTTATTCTGGAGGTGTACTAATCCTTTAAAGGAAACAAAGTCTTTGTCCACTTCTTCTTAACAAACTTTAGCAAGAAATTATTTCTCATAAGTTGGAATTTAGACACAGTAATATTCATAAAAATAATGTTACAATTTATGTAAATTATATTTGTAGAGTGGTATGTATTTGTGTGACATGAATCATACTGGTGAATGGTACACCATTGATCAGCACAGTATGGTGTATTTTTGCCTGACACAGACTGATACTCTGGCTAACTGAAGCATTTATTCAATATGTTGGGGCCATCTGTATGTTTAAAAAAGGACAGCAGGATCCCATGTTAACATTAGCACCGGTTCCCATGTGTGAAGCACTGAGGCGAAGAGTCTCGCTTTTAGGGACAGCGGACGGCGTAGTATTGATTGTGTTTAGTGGTCAATCAGTCTTAAACACTAGTGGCTTCAGTGGTTAAACATTTTGCATTTTTCCTTCCGTACACCACTGGTGTGCTTTTACATTGTTAGAATCATCACTGTCCAATTGCTATTTTCATTCTTATTGTCCATAAAAACTCAGTTTTATCGGATGAAGTTATTTTTAATTATAGACCAATTTGGAGTAGACATCACAGTTACGTCACTTGCAGCTGTGCGTGCTTTGCGGTGGCAGAAAAAAACACTGGTAACAAGTGGAGTGAAACAGGTAAAATTCTCAGAATAAAAGATACATCGTACTGTTTTGCCTTTGGGTGTCAGAATTGGAATGCAAATCATATTTATTATATACTGTCCTCAAAGACGCCATGTGAAGCTAAACGCAGATGTATAAACGGATAATATAATGGATGAAACCTGCTATGATTATTCTGAGGGGGAAAAAAGCCAGAAATGTGGGATATAAACTCATGATTCTGAGCCAGGGGGAAAAGAGAATGACGAGTTGATTTTTCCTATCAGAATTGTGAGATATAATCTTGGAATTGTGAGAATCAAGTCTGAATTTTTAAATATAAACTCAGATTTACCTTTTTTAAATTCTTTTATCCCATGGCTTCCATAGACTGCTACTTGAAAACATTTTCTGCCAGCAGATCTGCCCACAAAAAAACGTCATCGCTGTTTGCGAACACCAAATTGGTCTATTTGTTGTTGTTGTTTAGTGTGTGTGAGGTGTATACAGCATCAATTCATATTACATGTGAGCTGTTTAATAAATATAGTCAGGCTGTCCCATCATAAGTCCTATGGCATGCAACAGACACCCAACCTAATGTTGCATAAGCCATGGCCTTTTCGAATGAAACACTGACCGGAGATAATAAGAAACCATTAAGAGAAACACTACTTATCATAGTCTTTTATAACAGGGCTTAACTGTGCGGGTATAGGGTGGGATAACAAATAGAAATTTTTATTTTGTGTCATGCTGCATATTGAATTAAAGTGTTAAAGACACACTGATTGTGTGATGTGTAATAATATCTTTTTATGGTCTAAATGATAGTGTTCCTTAATGCAGCTCTGCGGTTAGGATTAGTGAATACCAGCTGCCCTATTTTAAGCGCCAGTGATTTGTCCCTCTCGCTGCTCTGCCAGGGCACTTGTCATGTCCCGGATCCCCTTTCATGGCATTCTCCACTTAACGAGTTTGTGGATATTAATGACCAACTTGAAGTGAAGCCTCTTAGCTTACAACAGACACTGTCACACTTTCTTGTTCCCTCCCTTTCACGTTGCCATTATGAAAAGTTGGTGGATTTGTCATTGCCTGGCACAGATCCCATGCCTGGCAGGTGCCCTGGTGAGAAATCTGGTAGTAACCCCTCCCGAATGACACGTTTGAGGCTAGCCGTGTGAATAAACTGAAGGTCAGTGGCTTACCCTTTTTCAACGCCCTTGCAGTTGTCCTGGTGACATTGAGGGCAGCTGCTCCAGCGGTTCGGTGCTCTCCTCTTTGCCCATTCTGAACAGATGCCTGTTCCCTTTCGTGCCAGCCTTACCCAGAGGGACCAATTAAGCTTACAGCAGCTGCTGGCATCAGTGCCAGTCAGAACGGAAGGAGGAGTGTGAACTGATGAAGAGATGTGACGGGATTTGAGACGTGAGGGACGTTACAGCGTCTTGTACTTTCTGTCCTGCTTGACACTCAAAGGTCTAGATGTGAAGACAGGTCTTTGCAATCACTGAACTTGGCTGGTCCACCAGCCAAGTTACCTTTCTCCTGTGATCTTTGGTGACCCAAGGTGGATTTAGATTTCGCCACCTTCTTGAGGAATTGAAGGATAATTCTGATACAGTTATACTGTACACACATATACAGTATAGCCATACTAGGTTTATATGACTTTCTTCTTTTAGATAAATGCAATCTGATTTATATTCAAAAATGTCATGTTCTTCCAGGCTTTATAATGTCTGTCAATGGGGTTCAATAAAAGTGCATAAATCCATCATAAAAATCTACTCCAGACAGCTCCAGGGGGTTAATAAAGGCTTTCTGTATTTAAAACTTTATAAAATGTATTATCTAGCTTTCGCTAACTGTCGTATGCATGTTCACAAGAAAGTGGCGTTCCAGCAGATGTGATAGGTGAACGTAGTGACGAAAATGCGTTACATTTCACATTTGGTAAATGTCAGGTAATAAAATTACAGTATTCAAATATAAATTTAAGTTAAAGCTGCCAGTTTTTTACCGTAAATTATACAGAATTTTTTTTACAGTGCAGTTTATTCTTTAATTTTTCTGTATTTTAGATGACATATATTTAAATTGTTAAACACTACCATTAAAATATTTCTGATTAGTAATAGGAATGTGCCGTGACTTTTGACTTGCGAGACACTGCAGGTGAATAAGGTAAAAAAAGAAAAAAAATTAACTAATTGTTATCGCCTTACTTACCCAGTTGATTGATTACATTGATAATTGCAAACATTTTTTTGTATTACAAGTTTTCTAAAATGTTAGGTTTCAGTATGCAAATGAGGCATTATTTTATGAAATATGTGCTAATTTGCACAAATTTCTTGTGCAAAAATCGAAACACTGGTTTAAGTCAGTTATAAAATTTTATTTATTTATTTGACATTAGTATCAAATGTTTTTACATTTTTGTCACTCCATAATTCAGAAAACAATATATTCACTTTTTTTGTGGAATAAAGTGTTGTATATAATCAAGCAAATTATATATGAACAAATCCCTCTGTAAATAAAAATTTAAAGTTTGGTGTGTAAGTGCTACTGAAGTGGAGATTTATGGCGTAGTGTAAGAGAAAAAACTCATTTTAAGAAAATGGCCTTTAAAAATATGTTTTGTAATTGAAATCTATTGACACAAACAGATAAAGTGCTATAAAAGAAACAGTTTTTTGGATGTTTTCCTTCCACTATTCTAAAAAAAAACACACACAAAAAAACCCCCCCAAAAAGCCCAAAATCTCATGCTTGACAGGTGCATGTATTTTTGCCTGCAGTGTCTCCCGTTACATGGAAATTCTGTAACCGGCTAGTCGACTACACAAGAAAAAAATTCTGTAGAAAAAAGGAATAATGTCCTGGCAAAAATTTGTAAGTACTTTTTTTTTGGTTAAAATTAAAGACATTTCCTTCAACCCTAAAATGCAACACAATGCAATAGGGCTGTATTTCCACAAACTTTTCTTAGAGTGTAGTCTACGTCTGAAGACAGTCAAAAAACAGTCGTGATATATTTGAAATAGCCTATTTACTCTAGGAATCAAACAGTCATAACCTGTACTAAATGCTGCTGAAATAAAATTTCATACTAGTGTTGTCACTCATAACCTTGTAGTATAACAAACCTATTGTTTATTGAGTCTATTTGTTCCAAATAAAAATTCTCCTTCACCTTCCTCATCTTCAGAGTAAAAATGTCTCAGAACCAAGTGACACAGAGCAAACGCTTGTAAAATGCACTAAAATGAAAGATTTTATTTTCTCCAAACATATAAATAATGCATGTATAATGAAACCTAGCAGTGGTATTGTTTAGTTGACTAGTCGCACAAAAAAATAATAAATTAATATCAAACCTGGTGTGACACAGAGTGAATGTTTCAAACTCCAAAGAAGGACAGATATCATTGCATTACAGGTCACATAGGGTCCAATTGCCGTAATTTACGATGCTGCTTAGTTGAAACTCAGCCCTCAACAAGACCATCTCAAGCTTCTGCCCCTCCTACTAGGTGAGTGTTTACCACAATGACACTTTCACAACCTCAATAAGTCACTCAGGGAGCCATCGACACTCGCAAGCGCAGGGTTAGTGACTGCTCGGTCGCGCTCAATGTCTCACTCAGTGAGTGGAACCCAAGTTTTTTAGTCAGTCGAATGCTCAGACTTGATTGAGCATGGACAGCCAAACACCAGCTCCTTTTAGCAACACACTTATTCACACCCAGTGATTAATGAGGCCCTGCAAGGAGATTGCCGCCCAGGGTTTTGTCCAGACTCTTAGGTGCCCTTGGTGGCGGACAGGTGGCTGACAGGTGAAGTGTATGTTAGAGTTTGTGAGAGCGTCTTCTGCTCTCAGCGGACATACTCACTTAACCCAGAATGCATCAGTCAAGTTTATTCGCTCTGTCACCACACAGGACGTGTACACGACACAAATGCACACATGTATGCTACCCATGTTCATTCTGTGAATATATGTAGTTCTAATGTCAACACATGGCATAAGCACACCCTTGGATATCTAGTATAACCTTCTGTCTGCTAAATTTGCTCTTGCTCTTTTAGAATCTCATTCTTCCATGTTTTTATAAACATGCCTCTATCGCTCAAAAGATATACAGCTCTCAGCTGTGACGGGCAGAGTTTCAGATCCCCAGTGCTTTATTGTGTGCTGGGCCCCGGGGCACTTAACCTTCATAAGTGCCCCTTTGCAATAGGCACATGCCATAAACGTGTAACTTCTTGAATCTTCGTCTCAACATTTGTTGCTTTTGACCTTAGTCACAACCCTGAGGCACTTCCTTGGAATGTAAATCTCATGGGATTTAATGTGACTTTACTACATAAGGATATGGGGCAATGACAAGTTGCTATATTTCTTTGTCTGGATCTGTTAATCCATTAAGAAATTTAAAATAAAATAAAATCATAAAAAAATCATACAGTCATTGCTGCCAGTATCCTTATGGTTAATGTACTGACATACAACGCAAATGTGTTCGCGGCGACCCGAGTTCGAATCCTGTCTCGTGGTCCTTTGCCAATCACACTCCCCTCTCTCCACCCAGTGCTTTCCTATCTGTTCTCCACTGTCATGTCTGAATAAAGGCATAAAAAGCCCAAAAATAAACTTAAAGAAACAAATCATGCAGTCGGTCACCTACAAGTTCATTGGGTTCATCAGTGTGTTATTTTTATTTTTTTGTATCAGATTGTTGCCTTTGGTCAGCATATGTTGTTTGTCTTTTTGGAACGATATGAGGGTGATTAATTAATGACAGAATTTTCCTTTTGAACTATCAAAAATAAACTATCCCTTTAAATTAGTGCAGTATCCTGTCAAACATATGGTTTATTGCACAGTTTTGATATGAGTCCAGTCCTCTCAGGCTAAGGGCAAGGTCATAATGCTTTCATCTCATCTCTTATTCATGCCTTCAATGCCATAACTGCATGAAAACAGCAGTACTGTATGTAAGGAAGCTGGTGTCATTACGCATTCAAGTTTTTCCTGTTGGATCTCCAACCAACAGTGACACACAACATCATGCATGTGGAGAGAAAGCAATGCTGGAATCCCAAAGGTCTAAACACTAGCAATATGGAAACATTTCCAAGGTGTTGACGACCTATGAAAGGCTTCTAGCATGAATCTAAAAGTAACTTAAATGTTAACACAAAGTAAAATTGCAGCAGACGTGTGAATTACGACTGTCAACCTCCATTTCTGGCTTTATAAGCAGTCAGGGATGCTCAGTGGAGATCATGTTGCTTTCATTAGTCCTAGCCATCTTGGGTCAAGCCATCAGATGATGTAGAATCAGGGTGAGTATTTATGTGTGTTAATGTGGTGTTGGTTTCTGTGACGATAGCATCACACCAATGACTGATGAGGCCTGGCCTCGTGGGCGACACTTGAGCCTTGCCTGATTTTGACTGGTATGGCACCACGGAGCTGTCCGCTGGTCCATGGTTCATGGTGATGAGGTTCTTCTTGTACCCTGTCTCTCATCGGATCTCTCCGAAGTACATCAACAGTCTTGCTGCCCATCTTGCTATGTGTCTGTCTGCATTAGCAGATCCTCTGAGCCTCAGAGGGCTCTTCTTATGTTTCTGCACTTTAAAACTTCCCAAGGTCACATCCTGTCCATTCCACATGCACAAACACTTGGCTGAACAACAGGTCTCAGAGGTGGGCAGAGATCTTTGTTGGCACACTTCACCTAAAAGCCACAGACACGTACATTCAGATCAGCTCTGTAGTTTGTGCCAGGATTGAAAAGAGGCATCTCGGTATTTTGGGTTGGCGTACAGTGGCCTTTTTCCAGTCATACACTAACTGTTTCTATTAATTCCTCATACTCAACTTAAGGGAGCAGCTTTGTTTACTAGTATAACAGATGTAGGGACACTCCCAGATAAAGTCTGAGTTTGAATTTTATTTCTACCCTTATACATTTTTAAATACAGCTCACCTAAGGTCACTTCTCACACAATGTTTTCCCAAAACTTAAACTGCAAGATCCAGGTATACTTAATTTTCCATGTTCTGCTTTGTCTAACACACAGTTGAGCTCCAGCGCCTATTCAAAGTACACTCCTTTGAAAGTGTACGCAAAAGGTTTTGGCACATGAGCACTAGCTAGTTGAACTTATTTTTGAGCTCTCAATTGGCTCGCATAGGCCTATGCCTGTTTAGTCTCGTGTAGCCAGACCCTCAGTCTGACGACAGAAGGTATGGGAACCTTGGCCGCTTTGAATGGCTAAGGCTCACCCAAGAGTCAATATGACTGACAGGTAAAGCAACCAATCACATTTCATTTTGTGCCACATCATGTTTAGGGGTATGGTAATGTCCCAAAAATAACAGACACCGGTCTGTGTAAAACTCTTGAACATATTTTAAAGATTTTGTGCCACAAACTTCAAATATTTCACATACTTTTGAAAGTCCAGCATGTAGTTGATCCTGATCCTGCTCATCGTCACAGTTGTAAATTCACAATTGTCAAAATTGTATAATTCAACCAGTTCCACTTTTCTGTGATGTATGCATCAGATGTTCAGCCAATGGTCCGTGGCCATGACGTCCGAGGCTGAGACCAATGATTGTTATGGCTTGTTACGGAGTTGCACGCATTTGCTCTTAAAGGGTTAGTTCAAAATTCATCATTCCAAAAATGAATATTAGCTCATTATTCACTCACCCTCCAGGCATCCTAAGTGTATATGACTTCCTTCTTTCAGATGAGTGTAGTCGGAGTTATATAAAAAAATTATCCTGGCACTTCCAAGCTTTAGAATGGCATTGATGGGTGTTTCTCTTCATCAGTCCAAAACAAGTCCAATAAAGTGCATACATCAATAATAAAAAGTTCCTCACGCGGCTTCGGGGGGTGAATAAAGGCCTCCTGTCCTCCTGCAAATCAATGGAAGTCGCTCCGGGCGGATAACGTAAGACGTCGGCATTGCATATGCGCCACTTGGACGTGACGAACATAAACGTGCCGTGGAGAAACCAAAACAAACCAACAGTCACAAATTAGAAGTTCAAAACAAGGATTTGTAAAGAAAAATGTCAGAGGATTTCGATATAAACCAAGAGGAGACTGGTTTTCCTTTGCTAAAGTAAGGAAGTTTTGCTTTCTTTGCTCCTGTAAACAAACATTGGTTTTCAGGAGACTAACAGGCACATGCGCAACACAAACGTCCTATGTCATGGCAGTTGTGGCCTAATTGTTAGAGTCAAACTTGTACTTGAGTCAAGTCTTGGTACCGGCAAGGATTGTAGGTGGAGGGAGTGAATGACCATTGCTCTCCATCAACTTCAATACCACAACTGAGGTGAGACTCTTGAGCAGAGCACCTTACCGCCAACTGCTCCCTGGATGCTGCAGCAAAGATGGCTGCCCACTTCTCTGGGTGTGTTTATGGTGTGTGAACACACACCTCACTGATGAGCAAGTAGCGAGACTTTCTACTGCCAATCCATCCACAGACATGCTGCTCATGCTGTACCTATACAGGTGGAGCCGGGTTTCTGAAGCGTGCTGCAACTGCTACAGCAAACACTAGATAAGTAATTTAATTTTGCACAGCATGATCATTGGCTGCTGATACGAAAAGAAACCAGTCACCTGCACCATGTGAATAATGATGTCATTATGTCAGATTGAGATAAAATCGGACTGTGCAATCTCGAGCTTCATGACAGAACTTTGGATTTAGTGAATGAGACCCAAAGTGCGTGGACATCAGATTACGTCACACTGACTGTTTGTGGGCCTGAGCTGACTGAAGTATACTAATTCTGTTATACTAGTATACTATTTCTCAAAATTTAGATGTATACATCATCTGAAAGCTGAATAAATAAGCTTTCTATTGATGCATGGATTGTTAGGAAAGGACAATATAAAATTGATAAATTTGACCCAGCCAATGTATTTTTGTCTATTGCTACAATTATACCCATGCAATATAAAGACTGATTTTTGGTCCAGGATCCCATATGGCTTCAAGAATGCCTATTAAACAGCTGGCCCATAGCACTGGCACTTAGAATCATTGACAGAATTATTTAAAGAAAGTTAGGCATGCAGATTACAACCAGACAATAGTCCACAACTTACAAATCCCTTTGATTCAGTCCCTGCCAAGAGAGTGTTCCGGAGATATGCCACACTCCTTTTCTGGCACACTTGTTTTGTCCCTTGAGATTCTGCGCTGCCTTAACACTAGTTTGATAGCGGTGTTAAGTGTTGCTGGTTTACCGGAGAAGCATTTAATGGCAGCTGTGCCGTCCCACTGGGAATCAGAGGATGAGCCCCTGGGGGATTGCTGCGGAAGCAGGAGGGGTATCTCTCGCTGTCAATAATGAGATTAATGATGTGACAGAGATGGAACGGTGGAGAATCGGACTGCTGTTAAACGGAATTAGTTGTCAAATTTGGCGACGGGATCAGAGAACATGAGATGACACGGCTTGATAATCCCTAAGAGGATGCAGGGTGTCACTGCTGCCCTGTCATAACATTGATGAGGAGTGCAGGGAACATTCCAGAAATTGTAAAATAAATACTATATCAGTTGTCACACTATGAACATCCCCATTTCAGTTACAGAAAACACGTTAGGACAAGGAGTACACTTGATAACTTGAATGTAGGTATTTCTGATCTTCCTTCCTTTCTTCCTTCATGTCCTTTTTTAAACATGTGTTTTTGACATTTTTGCCTTTATTACCTGGACAGGACAGTTGAGACAGTTGAGAGAAAGTGAAGTGGGAAAGAGAAGGGGACGCTATAACCACAAGCCAAGACTCAAACTTACGATGGCCGAAGAGCAACTGCACTACCTGTCGGAGTGCTGTCGCCAAGCCTGTTGGTTATGACCCTTCCCTACCTTTCTGCCTTCTTTCCTGTTTTTTCCCTTTCTCTACTTCCTCTCAGATTAATTTTTTCCATACTTCTTTCCTTTCCTTTCATCCTTCCTTCTGGTCTTTAAAATGGCCTTTTATTTTTGCTTTAAAATACATTTCTTCCTTTCTACCCTCTATCATTTCATTATTTCTTTTTATTCCTTACATCATTCCTTTCATTCTTTCCTACATACCTTCATTACCTCATTTATTTTTTATCTTCCTTCTTTCATTCCTTTCCTAATTGTCTTTCACTTTGCCTTCCACCCTTTCTTTCTGCACACCTTACATACTTTTTTTTTCTCCTTACTACCTATCTACCTGTTACATTTATTCATTTTTTCTTCCTTCTTTCCTACCTTCCTACCCACCTTACTGTGCCTTCTATCCTTTCTTTCTTCATTTTTCTTCCTTCATATCTATACTTTACCATTCCTTCCTTTCCTTTTTTTTTCTTATCCTATTTTAATTTGCCTTCCTTCCTACTTACCCATCTACCTACCAACCTTACTTTGGCTTCCTTTCTTCCTGCCTTCCCTCTTTCCTGTCTTGCCTATAGCTACTCTTATTTTGCCTTCCTTTCATTTCCTCTTGCCTATTTATCTACCTTACTTAGTGTTCCATCTTACCCTTTTCCTACCTATCTACATACCTTACTTAGCTTTCCTTTGCTTAATTTCCTCTTGCCTATTTATCTACCTTACTTAGCATTCCATCTTTCATTTTTTCCTACCTTCAGTTGAAGTCAAAAGTTTACATAAACCCTGCATAATCTACAAAACTATTTTACCAAAATAATAGGGATGCATGTTATTTTTTGTTTAGGACTGACCCGAATAAGATATTTCACAGAAAAGATATTTGCATATAGTCCACAAAAGGAGTTGAGTTTACAAAAATTACCCCGTTCAAAAGTTTTCATACGCTTGATTTTTAATAATGTGTTGGTACCTGAATGATCCACAGCTGTGTTTTTTGTTTGTTTGTTTATTTTGTTTAGTGATAGTCCCTCAGTTGTCCTCAGTGTGAGAAGATGGATCTCAAAATCATACAGTCATTGTTGGAAAGGGTTCAAATACATTTTTATAAATGTAACTATTATTTTCTCTTGTTGACTATATCTAAATGCTTTTAATGTGAAATATCTTATTCAGTTCAGTACTAAATAAAAAATAACATGCATTTTGTATGATCCCTCTTATTGTAAAATAATCAACATTTTGCAGACTCTGCAAGGCGTGTGTAAACTTTTGCTTTCATCTGTACCTACATTCCTTCCTTCCTGCCAGGAATTACCTGCTTTATGCCATTTTTTTTTATTCTTTTTTTGTTTTGTAGTCTTATTTTTTTATCATGTAAAAAGCATTATAAAACAGCCAGCGTAAAATAGGAGACAATCATGTCATTTCCAAGACCTCCCATGGACTGCATTCTGTAGGTGTTTTTTTCCAAAAAAGCTTTTCCTTTTAACATTAACATCACCTCTCCGTTATCCCAAGCACCCTATCGTAAAGTCCAGAGAGTAGACAGAAAAATAACATGGGAACCTGTCAGAAAAATGAGTCTGTGTGTTTGACAGAGAGGGATAGATAAAGGTGTGAGCTCGCAGCGCTGAAGCCGAAGTGAGTTGAGTAAATAATCGGCCGTCTGAGGAGCTGCGGGTGCGGGGCTGGTGTGTCAGCAGGCGATGGATGAGTCCCCAGGCCTGATTGTAAAGCCCAGCAGGTTGTGTTGGTTGAGTGAGTCTGTGCCGAGTGGAGTCTCAATCTTCCCTCTAATAGGCCACTGACAGGCCTTTACCACACACATATACACACACTTGCGAGTACACACATCAATAAAAGTGTCCTGACAGGGACCACAGCCTCAGCTTTGGTACCTAGCATGCAGTGCTACACTAAACCGGCCGCACATACGCGCACAAAGACACGGGTAGCATCAATTCTGTGGCGCTATCATTAAATAATAGGTAAGGTGGAACAATACAGCGAAGTGCGTAGTATACGGCTGGCTGTGTAAGACACAAGCTCTCTGACAAGCCATATTTGTCATCCGCTGGGACGCAGGCAGGTCCGACATCTGCGGTACAGATGAGAGGTGTGTGAAAAAGTGACTTTGAGCCAGACAACTAATCTCGCAGCCTCACATACACGACCCCTTGTCGCAGGCCCACACACAAGTGTGTTTGCTCCCTCGCTTATGCAGTCTGGTCATACACTTCACAGCTCAAACACTCCATCACATAAAGCACACATAAACACTCATAAAGGGTCCTCTGTATTACACACGGTCGTACAGTTGGACACATCCCTCCGCTGTGTGCCGTACTGGGCTGAGATTTGATCATTGGTAAATGTTTGTCGAAGATGAATTCCCCGGCTGATACTGAAGTGTGTGTGTGTGAATGGGTCCAGTGATAAATGGAGAAGGGCGCCCTGGAGTAGAAGACAGGGAAAAATAGGAGGAGGAAGGTTTTCTATTGCGACAGGAAATGTAAGTTTCTTTTAGAACATTATGGAATGGCCATTAAAAGCACCCTGAAAAGAGTGGCTGTTCAGATAACCAGGAAAAGCAGTATTACCACAACACATATTTTTGTATTTGATTTTATTTGCCTTTTTTTATTCTTCTTGTTGATAATTGATGTAGTCCTTTCTTTTTCTTTCTTTCTTTCTTTCTTTCTTTCTTTCTTGTTCATTCATTCATTCATCCATTCATTCATTCTCACCTTCCAGTCCTTTCCTATTTCTTTCTTTCACCCTTCTTTCCCTGTTTCCCATTCCTTTGTTTCCTTTCTTTTATTTATCTTTTACTTTGCCTTCTACTTCAGTTTTTGTCCTTCCATTCTTTTTTCCTTTCCCTATTCATTCATTCATTCATTCATTCATTTATTCCTATTTTTTTCCTTCCCCACTTCACTTTTGTTAATGTTTATTCATTCCTTCCGTCCTTCGTTCCATTCTCTTTTCTTTCATTCATTCATTCATTCATTCATTCCTTCATTCATTCATTCATTCATTCATTCATTCCCACCTTCCAGTCCTTTCCTTTTCCTACCTTTCATCCTTTCTTCCTTTTTTCTTTCCATTCTTTTTTCATTTCCCTATTCATTCATTCATTAATTCATTCCCACCTTACAGTACTTTTTTCCTTCCTTTCATCCTGCCTTCCTTGTTTCCTTTATTCTTTTTTCCTATCCCCATTCATTCATTCATTCATTCATTCATTCATTCCTGTTCTATCTTTTTCCTTCCCCACTTCACTCTTGTTAATATGTTAGTCCGTTCCTTCTTTCCTTCCTTCCATTCTTTTTCCTTTCCCCATTCATTCATTCATTCATTCATTCCGCCTTCCAGTCCTTTTTTCCTTTCCTTTCATCCTATCTTCATTGTTTCCTTCCATTCTTTTTTCCTTTTTTCTTTCATTCATTCATTTCATTCATTCATTCATTCATTCATTCATTCCCACCTTCCAGTCTTTTCTTTTTTCCTTCCTTTCATCCATTCTTCCTTCTTTCATCATTTTTTTCCTTTCCTCATTCATTCATTCATTCATTCATTCCCACCTTCCAGTCTTTTCTTTTTCCTTCCTTTCATCCTTTCTTCCTTCTTTCATCTTTCTTCCTTTATTTTTTTTCATTCATTCATTCATTTATTCATTCATATTCTGTCTTTTACCTTCCTACTTCGCTTTTGTTAATATGTTCTTTCCTTCCTTCCTTCCTTTTTTCAAGCGATTCTTTTAATTCATTTAATGAAATTGTTACATGTTAGAGAAGCACAACCGAGAGTTTAGGTTTAATTTAACTCTTGCCAAATCAGTGTCATCTATAATTAGTTTTTTAAAAAAAAAACTACCATCTACCTACAAATACAACCTTTTCGTAAACAGTTGTAAATGACTTATTAAAATAAAGTTTCAGCCAAAGCCTTTCTGTGCTCTGTCTCTTTCCTCCACTAACCCTCTCTGATTTTCTTAAGATCTTTAAGTAATTCCATTCTCCCGTTGGCTTGTCTAACATGCTAAATTGTAGCTGCTGGGAATAAATCTTTGGGGTTTTTAGCTCTGGTGTACAGTGGCAACGAGCGAAAGCCGCCATGCCGAGTCCATCTTTTACTCAGCCCGCATGCATGCATGTGTCACTTCAGCCCAGCCACTCATAAAGCAACATGATGGATAAATGAATACAGAAAGAAATAAATAAAAGCCACACTTATTCTCTCCCGCACATCCTTTCCTCCGCCTCTCTGATGGATCTGTGAAATGATATAAGGAATAAGACTTAGAGGGAGAGCGAAAGAAAGGGCTGGGGTGGAGAGACGGATATGATTTATTAGGCTGATAAAAATTCAGCCTTTGTTATTCAGTCATTTTTCCATGTGCAGCTTATTAAGGAGCGCACCTGCCAGAGGAAGAGTTTGTGTGCGCCAGTGGGTGTATGTCTAAATGTGTGTGTCCCGTAGAGTAGGAAGACTCAGACCTCACAGAGCCAGTTTAGATGACACCCTCCCTGCCTCTGTCTGTGTTCACTGCCGTATTTTTATGTCTAGCAACGGCTCTGTTTAGATCAGGCATTAATATCAAGAGTTTTCAGTGATCAAATCACAATCGATAACACTTAACCACATTAAAAGCCAAGGATAATTGCACCCAAGACACATTGTGATTGAATCACTGAAACCAAGATATTTTTTATCTGTCAAAATAAAGCAACTTCTATGTAAATGCCATTACCCAATGATACCAAACACATGTAGTACAAACAGTATCTATATCTAACTAGAGTTTATGCAAAACATAGGCTGACCAACTAACGACTCAGTTATAGCTCATGCGGGCATCATTAGGTGATTAAGCGTTATTGATCAGTGAAGTGACATGTCAACCATTAATTCCCTTCCGTGATTTGTCTGTTGCTTTGCAGGCCCCTCCTCTTCGTTAGTGCGAAGCCCGGCATCGCACAGGGTCATCAAAACACGCTACAAGATCGACACACGCAGAGCGCATACAATCCACCACAACCCTGCTCTTTCCTACAGGGTCAAGAGAGTGCATTCTGCCAGGTAAGTGATGAGTGCTTTTCTGGTGGAGGTGGAAATAACCAGCACTTAATCCACTTCCTGTTTGTCTCCACTTGAACAAAGCTCATTTCAATGGCTTTATTCTATCATAAATTGTGCGTTTGCATGTGTGCGTGCATCCCGCTCACAATCTCAGCCCGGCACAACCAATTACCAGACTGATTAAAACCTCTCTGTTGACATTCAATGTTTTTATCAGAGTCTCCGTGCCTAATAAAACATTAAATAACCGCCTGGCCCTTAATAACGCCACATAGAACCATAACTAACTGCCTCATCACCACTGATAATGACAGAGAGAAGGTGCCGCTCGTCATGGTAATCTATTACTGGAACCATAATATTACACCATAAAGATGTTCAACGGGATGGCCCACATGCTCGCGTGGACATAAGGGTAGCCACTGAGACAGAAGCTTGTAATGGCCAATTTTTTTATATAACAACATTAAAGGAGCACTCCACTTCCAAAACAAAGATTCACATATAATGTACTTACCACCTTGTCATCCAAAATGTTTATGTCTTTCTTTCTTTAGTCGTAAAGAAATTGTTTTTTGAGGAAAACATTTCAGCATTTTTCTGCATATAATGGACTTCTATGGTGCCCCGAGTTTGAATTTCCAAAATGCAGTTTAAATGCAGCTTCAAACAATCCCAAATGCGGTTGTAAACAATCCCAGCTGAGAAAGAAGGGTCTTATCTAGCGTAACGATCAGTTATTTTAATCAAAACAATACAATTTATATACTTTTTAATGCCAAACGCTTGTCTTGCCACAAACCGGAAAAAAAACAGTCCAGGCAGTTAGGGTATGTCGAAAAACTCCCATCTCATGTTCTCCCTCAACTTCAAAATCGTCCTATATCGCTGTTTTACCTTTTTTGTTAAGGGTGTTTGATCTTCTTTGATGTTCACTTTGCAAAGACTGGTTCAGTACTTTTGCAGTAATGTAGGATGGTTTTGAAATTATTTTTGAAGTTGAGGGAGAAAATACGATTGGAGTTTTTCGACATACCCTAACTGTCTTAATCAGAATACACAGAGTTCGAGAGAGCAAGGCAAGACAAGTGTTTGAGATTAAAAAATTTTGAATTGTTTTTTTTTATGAAAATAACTGATCGTTTCCCTAGATAAGACCCTTCTTCCTCAGATGAGATTGTTTACAACCGCATTTGGGATCATTTGAAGCCGCATTTAAACTGCATTTTGGAAGTTCAAAATCGGGGCACCATATCAGTCCATTATATGGAGTAAAAAGGCAAAAATGTTTTTCTCAAAAAACATTTCTTAACGGCTGAAGAAAAAAGACATGAACATCTTGAATGACAAGGAGGTGATTACATTATATGTGAATCTTTGTTTTGGAAGTGGACCTGTCCTTCAAATGTTTTGTAAGTGTAAAGCGCCATTCACACACAACTTGTATTTGAATTTAAAAACGTGAGACACAGGTAAGTGGAAAAAAGCAAAATTAAGAGAGGTTGAAAAGCAAAGGTTGACAGAGACGGAAGAGGGGTCACTGCTGTGTCTGTGTGGCATTAGCTTTAGTCTGATAGGAGGCCACTGAGAAATCCTATTCACTTAAGGGTGTAAATGAAGCACTCATGCGTATGGGTGTAAATTTTTTATTCCCCCTCTTATCTACAGAGTTAAAATGATCTTCATAAATCCCCCTGCTGTGTGGGCCTGGCTTAGCCATGTATAAAAAAAAGAGAGTGTGGATTATAGGTGTTATATGTTAAGAAGGGTGCCACATTAAACAAAATAACCTTCTGTTTTATCTCTCTTGCTCTCTTTTACTGTCTTTCTGGGCTTTTCTGCCTTAGTGAGGATTGCTTTACACTGCCTTGAGTGGATAGTGCTTAACAAAATCACTTCTTTCTGCTCTTTTCAGGCAGGGTCGGTGCATGATATCACTGTGAATATCTGATTGGCTGCTTAAGCAGCTGTAACTTTGTCTTTATGGAGAGAGAGGAAGTTGAGGGAGCTGATCTGTTCATGTCTATGGGTTTAAATCTAATAACGTAGTGATCCTTGTTCATATCGTATGAGCTGATAATAGTTTCTTAGGGACGAGTTCTGGTAGTGTTTATCTTAGCTCATTGTTCTCATTTAGGATGGACATGTATATGTATACAGTTGAGGTCAAAAGTTTACAGAATGTGCAAAATGTTCATTATTTGACCAAAATAAGAGGGATCATACAAAATGCATGTTATTGTTTATTTAGTACTGACCTGAATTAGATATTTCACATAGAAGAGGTTTACATATAGTCCACAAGAGAAAATGATAGTTGAATTTATAAAAATTACACGGTTCACACTTAATAGTGTTCTTACCTGAATGATCCACAGCTGTGTTTTTTTTTTTTTTTAGTGATAGTTCATGAGTCCCTTGTTTTCCTAAATAGTTAAAGTGCCTGCTGTTCTTCAAAAAAAATCAGTTTTTTTACACTGAGGACAACTGAGGGACTCATATGCAGCTGTTACAGGTTCAAATGCTCACTGATTGTCCAGAAGGAAAAAACCTGCATTAAGAACCGGGGGTGAAAACTTTTGGACAGAATAGGGATGTGTACATTTTTTTTATTTTGACTAAATGTCATATTTTTTCATTTAGTACTTACCTTCAGAAGCTACAGGAGACGGTTACATGTTTCCCAGAAGACAAAAAAGTAAAATTTACCCAGATCTTCAAATTCAGAAAGGTTTCACCCCCCAGCTAAAAGGGGGGAACTTTTGACCTCAACTGTATGCATATATATATATATATATATATATTACTTAAACATATGTTTTTGAATTTTACATAGCAAGGAAACATAATGCTATGCCCGATTTAATAAAACTACTGCTATATGTAGTCATCACGTGGCGGTTGAGAACATTTTGGCCGACAGACATGCAACAGCTGCTCTTGAAATAGATGATTAACAGGTCTACAGGTCAGACTCTCATCTGAGCTCATTACTGAAGAGATGCTGACATTTTGACCTCAGTGGCCTGCACACAAGTATTCAACACTGTTTATGTATAGGTTTTTTTGTAATTGAGTTTCTAGCTCCATTCAGATTCATGTGGAATTAATTTGAGACAGTGCTTTACATGACACATACTAAATAAGTAAGTAATACATATTACACAGAAAGTGTAGCGTAAAGCCAAAAACACATTACATGACTGTTAAATTACAAATATAATTTGGTCTTGACGACGAATCGTGCCCAGTCAGACCTGGTCTGTTCCAGTTTGGCTCAGTCGCTGTTTGCAGTTGGCGGAAGAAGTTATATAGTGTGTGGTGTCTAAAGATTATAATTTTAGAGTTGAAGAACCAGCCATTGTGGTTTTTACAAAGATTTTTTTTTCCTTACGTTTGATATTTGCAACTGACACCAGCAATTGTATGTGTGGCTATATGCAGTGGAGTTAATGCAGGCAATTAATTTTTACAGTTTAACAGCGTTAAAAATATTAACGCAGGGCCGGAGCTAGGGTTTATGTGAAGATTGTTTTAAGTTCACTTAAATTAGAAGTTATTTTTTAAAGTCTAGTAAGTGTTTAAATTGATCGCTTTCAATTATACTGTAAAGTATTAAGTAATTAAAACAAATTAAGAATGTCATTCTCTCATTTTAAAGATATTATCAACAATAATTTTATTTTAATCTGCAGCCCAATAAAAGTTAAGGGGAAAATATAGAATTAGCCTGTAAGTTCTAATCTATAGACTACAGGCTAATTCTATTTTTTCTGAACTTTTAACTTTATCTTAAAATTCGTTAAGAAGAATATTTAAATCAACTTCATAATAGGCTATTATTCATAACAAATTTTCTTCATAACCAATAAACGAATATAGCAAATAGCTATTCTTCAAAGGAAATAAAAAAAATATATATATCAGAAAAATCACAGTGACACCTGTAAATAAAAACCTTATTGTAAAGCGTTACCACAATAAAATCATTTTATATGTGAACGTGAACCACAAAACCAGTCTTATGTAACACAGGTATGTTTGTAGCATTTTTTTTTTATGCCAAAAATCATTAGGATATTAAATAAAGATCATGTTCCATTAAGATATTTTGTAAATTTCCTTCCGTAAATATATAAAAACCTAATTTTTGATTAGTAATATGCATTGCTAAGAACTTAATTTGGACAGCTTTAAAGGCAATTTTCTAAATATTGTTCTAAATATTTTATCAAATATTTTCAAATAGTTGTATCCTGACCAAATATTGTTTTTTTTGTTTTTTTTGTTTTTTTTTCTGATCCAGGGTCACATATATACAGTTGAATTATATATAATATAATTTTGTGTCAAATGGATGAGGAAATCAAAGTGCCTTGAATATCTGCAGCTCTTCTGTCAGCTGTCAGAGTGCAGTGTTGACAGCGCCAATAAATAGCACTGAGGGTATTAACATTTGCAATAGACCTTTAAAATGATAATTTAAATACATAAATAGCATTTTTGTTTCTGAATAAATGGAACAGTAATATTTTATCTTGTTCGAACCAGCAACTCGGGAACTATAACGAAAAAATACCGTTATGTACTCAGAATTGCTCAATTGCTTTGTGGAATAGCTACTAAAAACATTTTTATTTTATTATTGTGTGTGTGTGTGTGTGTGTGTGTGTGTGCATGGATGAATGTACATGTATATATGCATATTTATTTTTGTGTTAACACTTTACAATAAGGTTCATTAGTTTACATTAGTTAACTATATTAGTTAACATGAACTAAGAATGAACAATACTTCTACAGCATTTATTAATCTTACATTAGTTAATACACTGTAAACTAACATGAACAAACAATGAACGACTGTTTTTATGAACTAACATTTTAAAAAATTAATAAATACTAAAATGAATGTATTGTTACCATTTTTGTAATTATAATGAAAGCAGACTTATAACAGACTTATTCACTCTGCAGGTCTATTTGCAGTTCAGTTTATTTTCAAACATACAAAAGTTTGATATTATGAAACGTGGACATAAAGTGCTACTGATGTTTGCAATTTTGTGTGCAGGTCAGTGATGCTTCATTCATGCGATTTAGATTTGCTAGGGCAATGCTCTCAGATTTTTTTTATGGATAAGCGAGTGTGTGTTTGTGGGGCTTCATTTGTGTAATGCAGATTTTGTGAGACGCGTGCTTGGCTTCAGACTGCCTTTGAGCTGTGGTGACTTACCGCCATTCATTTAGTTGCCTGCAATAAATATTGATTCATCAAGGGATTTTCAATTTGAACCTCTGTGACGCATTGTGAAATATTACAAGAGAGAGGGAAATGAGAAAGAGAGAGAGATAGCATTGGGGGGAGAGAAGATAAGGGACGATTTTTAACGATCCATCTCTTTCATTCATTCATTTGTTGGAGATGCTTATTTTTAGAGTATTTTAGAGTATGGCCATCTGCCACATTGGTATTATATTTACACATTTGGCAGAGATTACATTTAAGCTTTTATCCGAAGCGACTTACGATGCATGCAAGATATGCTTTTTACCAATACATGCACTTCCTAGGAATCGAACTTGTGACGTGAAGTTAAAACACGGCTGCACAGCATGCTTTGAAAAAAAGCCACAATCTAAGTATTAGTTAGTTAGCAAACACACACAGATGGCCGATCACAGTCCACCACCCAAGAGCTCAAGTAGAAGAAGCGCGGAGCCCCTCTCCGTCTCACACATGAGCAGACAGACGCGGGGCTCTTTAGCCCCTCACCCTTCCGTGCAGTGACCCGGCGTCCGGCGCAGCGAGCTGGAGAGCGGTGGGAGTGTGTAGTCAGCAGTGCGGCTGTGTCTGGTGATTGAGTGTTCGAGGGGACCGGGTGGGGGAGGAAAGGCCCTCGTAAATCCCCGGCAGCCACCAGAAAATAGATATAATCTCAACATTAACTACATTAATAGTAGCAGGAGTTGAATTAAGAAAGCCGTAAAGCATGGACGCCTGGGCATAAATTACACGAGTCCGTGCGCGCGCACACACACATACATACACACGCATACAAACTGCCCTCCTCCCACTGCACACTCTCCGTTTTGTTCTTTCTTTTAGATTTTCTCATTTGTTATTGTGAATGCGGAGTTTGTTTTTCTTCTTGGTCTTGACTCCCCAGACCACCTTTTAAGATCATCTCTTGTTTGTTGTTTCAAACATGAATATTAATTCATTTATATTATTAATAGTGCTGGGCAACAGTTAATCTCATTCGAAATAAAGGTTTTTGTTTATATAATATATGTGTGTGTACTGTGTATATTTATTGTGTATGTATAAAGACACACATATTACAGTATATATTTAGAAAAGATTTACATGTATATATTTATATTTAAATCATTTATATTATATATAAATGTGTTGAATATATAAACATAACATTTTTCTTAAATATGTACATGCATGTGTGTGTGTATGTATGTGTGTGTATATATATATATATATATACACTACCGTTCAAAAGTTTGGGGTCAGTACATTTTTATTGTTTCTTTTTTTTTTTTTTTTTAAGAAATTAATACTTTTATTCACCAAGGATGTATTAAGTTAATAATTAAAAGTTTATTAAAAGTTAATAATAAATAATTTACATTGTTATAAAATATTTATATTTTGAATAAACACTGTACTTTTTAAACTTGTTATTCATGAAAGAATCCTGAAAAAAAAAAATCACAGGTTCCAAAAAATATTTGGCAGCACAACTGTTGATATTATCCAACATTGATCATTCTAATAATAAATCCGCATATTAGAATGATTTCTGAAGGATCATGTGACACTTAAGACTGGAGTAACAGCTGATAAAAATTCAGCTTTTCATCACAGGAATATTTTTAATCAAATAAATGCAGCCTTGATGAGCATAAGAGACTTCTTTAAAAATTATTACAAGTCTTACTGACCCCAAACTTTTGAACGGTAGTGTGCATATACATAATAATTATACACTGTACACCTGTACACACATATATATTATGTACAACGTTTATTTTGGATGTGATTTTTTTTTTTTTTTGCGATTAATCGTTGCCCAGCACTAATTATTAATATTAAGATTAATAATTTATTCATATAATTTTATCAATATCGATACGTGTATATTATTTTAGTTTTTTTAGTTAATAAACTGTAGATTGAAACAAAATACTTCTGATATTGATATTTCTTCTAATCATAAATGTTAATTTTATTATTTAAATTTTTTTATATTAATAGTGATTCTTATAATATTAAAAATATTAATTTAAAAAAGTTAATTCATACTATATTATTGAGATTAAATATGTACATTAAAATTCTTAATAAAAACTGAATTAATTGATTGCTGAAAAATACGAATTTAAAAATAAAAAACAACTTAATGTAAAATAACAATTTTTAATTATTTAAATTTATTTATTTATTATTTATACTATTTGATTTGTTTTAAAAAAAATGTAATTTATTTTTTACTTGAAAATTATTCGTTCATATTATATTATTTAAACCAATGATTAAAATGCACATTAAAATAAAATACTTTTGATAATAATATTGTAATCACACATATAAATTTTATATTATTTTATTAGTATTGATATTGTTGATATTAATAATGATTCATGTAATATTAGCAATATTAATTCATACTATATTATTAAAATTAATTAAGAAAATGTACATTAAAAACTTAATAAAAACCTGGTTGTAATGAACAAATTTATTGCTGTTTTTAAAAGAAATCTTCACGCATTCATTCGTTTGAGCGAAAACAAAAAATAAGAATGTAAAAATACAATTTTGTGAAATATTATTACAATTTAATATGAGCAGTATCAACATTAATATTATATTATTTAAAATAATGATAACACAACTACAATAAGGTGTCATTTGTTTAATGTACTTTAGTTAATGTATTAACTAATACGAACGAACAATGAACAATACATTTATTACGCTGTTTATTTATCTTTGCTGATGTTAGTTAATAAAAATACAGTTGTTCATTGTTCATGTTAGTTCACAGTGCATTAATTAATGTTAAAAAAACACAACTTTTAATAATGCATTAGTAAACACTAAAATTAATATTAACTAAGATTAATAAATGCTATAGAAGTAGTTCATTCTATAGTTCATGTTAACTAATATAGTTAACTAATGTTAACTAATGAACCTTATTGTAAAGTGTTACCAAATTATAAATGCACATTCAAATACTTAATACTTTATTAGTTAAGCTAAATTAATATGTTGCTGTTTATACCACAATATATCAGTTTTCAAATTTTGAAATAATAATAATAATAATAATAATAATGCACAGAAAGTGAGCAATGACACAGTTAATCAAAGCAGCCATAGTTGTAATTTTGATTATTTTGACATTTATTATTTATTGTGGTACTGTATAGTGATGTGTGTAAAGCCAGATTTCTTCCTTCTGTTTCCTTGAACTCTAACACCGTTCATGTCTAAGAAACAACAAAAAACAATCATAATCTTCACCTTTTATTTTCTCTGGTCGACCCACTCTCACACGTGCGGTCATGCACTCTCTCAGTGTGGGTGGAGCGGCCCGCGTGGCCCTCATCAGGTTTAGTGCTCTGGTATTGATCAGCACAGGATATGCTGCAGCACTGCTCCCCTCTCCTCTCTTCTTCTTCACCACCTCTCCATTCATCTCATGCACCCATCCTGGGAGAGAAGGGAGGGGAGCACAAGGGAGAACGGGAGGAACAAGAGAGGTGAATTGAGAGTGCTGAAGGACAAGGTAGAGCAATAGAGCATAAGAGTTAGGTATTAACAGCCAGAAATGTTTGACTGATAATACAGTGTTGAAATATATTGCTTTATGAGATAGAAAACAGAGAATGAGCCTGAAAGAAACAGATGTAGTTGATTAAAAATGTTGCTAAAAATGAACAGGGTGGAAATACCCTAAATGTTTTTACTCGTCTGCCATTTTATTTATCTTATTTATTTATTTTTTTTCTATAAATATACACTACCATTTGGGTCTGGTTTTCTTTGTGTGTGTATTTAAAAGAAATATCTCATGTTCACCAAGGCTGCATTTATTTGATTTATTTGAATAGTAAAATAAATCAAAATAAATGCAAAAATTGTATTTTTACATTCTTATTTTTTGTTTTCGCTCAAATGAATGAATGGGTGAAGATTTCTTTTAAAAACAGCAATAAATTAGTTCATTATAACCAGGATTTTTTAATGTACTTTTTATTAATTAATTTTAATAATATAGTATGAATTAATATTGCTAATATTACATGAATCATTATTAATATCAACAATATTAATACTAATAAAATAAAATAAAATATTAAATTAATATGTGTGATTACAATATTATTATCAAAAGTATTTTATTTTAATGTGCATTTTAATCACTGGTTTAAATAATATAATATGAATTAATCATTTTCAAGTATGAAATAAATTACATTAAAAAAAAATAATAATAATATTGTGAAATATCATTACAATTTAAAATAACAGCTTTCTATTTTAGTAAATTGTAAAATGTAATTTATTCCTGTGATGGAAAAGTTGAATTTTCAATAGCCATTACTCCAGTTTTCAGTGTTTTTGCCCTTCAGTGATTATTCTCTAGAATTATCCTTAATAAATAATTCTAATATGCTGATTTTGTACTCAAGAAACATTTGTTTATTAATTATGACTATCAATGCAGAAATCGATTGTGCTGCTTAATATTTTTATGAAAACCGTGATACACTTTTTTTCAGAAATTTTCAGTTTTTTTTTGTTTTTTTTTTCAGAATTCTTTAATGACTAGAAAGTTCAAAAGAACCACATTTATTTAAAATAAAAAATAAGGGGAGGAAAGGGAAAGTATTAACTGTCATTTTTAATTTTTTAAACTGTCATTTTTAAAAAAATTTTAAATAAAAGTATTAATTTCTTCAGAAAATATCTGACCACAGACCTTTGTGTGTTATTACTGTGTGTCACTGTTACTAGGAAAGAGCCTTTATTGTCATAGGCCAATCTGAAACGTGCCACGTGTCTGGTATAATAAGCGAAAATATCCGCCAATGCAAAAAATAGACGCATTTGGCCAGTGGCAAGTGTTAATTTCCCACCCTAATGACAACTATCTAGTTTACCTCGTGTCATCTGTCCCTCAGTCTTCTCCTCTTTCATTTATTTCATCTCTTGCTCACTTGTCTGCCCTTGAGCTGTTGATTTCTTCAAACATTTGAGATGTTTTCTCTCTCTAATAGTCTTTAATACGGTTATCACTTACGTTTCCCTCATTATCTACTTTGCTACAAGCAAAAAGTCATTTACACAAGGAAAATTGGTTAAGTGAAACCAGCTAGCTCATTTCAAGGGTAACTCTTTTTGTCTATTCTTCAGGATGAGCTTACTAATGCTTTCTCTGCAGCCAAATAGACAAGACAAGCATTATTGCGAATGCCCGTGCGGCCTGTGAATTCCTCCCCGTCACCAAAACAAAAGTCACATCGTTAATCACCCTGCCGGAGTGCTGATTCGTCCTCTCCTTCATCTGCACTCGTCCTGCGGTCGAAACGCAACAAGACACACATACATGCTTGTACATGTGAGAATGCAGAGTAGTTTGAATAATCGAAAACGGCCGGTGATCGTGGCTAACTTTTCTGAGTAGAACTTTTTAAAGAGGTTTTAACTTGCATACACACTAATATGCGTTGTTTCTCCGACCATCACATGCACCAGCACTGATGTGTTTTTGTCTTGACACAGGTGTAAGTCCCCCGTGCTCATCCTTGCTGATGGTTGCTTACTGTGCCCCCTAAATATGCCACATACTAGCAAAAAAGAGATTTGTGTCTAGTGGGAGTGATAAAAATCATGATGCCTCAGAGATGTTTGCTGTAAAAGCGTTTATTTTGACAGAATGAATTAAAGGGACAAAAACACAGATTCGCTACGGCCCCTCGAGGGATGGGTCATCATCAGCATATTCAGTACATCTTTGCATTTCATGCATCCATAACGTGAGCACAATATAAAAAGAAAAAAAATGCATTAGGATTTTTATCTTCTTAGCTATTGTCTTAAAATTTGTCCTAAGTAACAGTACTTTAATTTAGCAATTTTAATTTGTCTGTTTATGCTAAACTGTTTATGGCGTCTACAGATTACTGTTTATCAAATGGCTTTTGGTTTGTTAAAAATGACATATTATAGGGCAATTTTACCACTTAGGGCAATTTTATCTGAAATGTTATTTTCATCGCTCAAAATTTGAAGGAATCACTAGTTGCTCAGACTGCGCTGGTGTGATCTTGAGCCACTCTTCTTCCACTTTCTTCCATAGTTCGGTAACTGTAGTGGGTTTCTTAGACAACTTTGTCGCCAAGGATTTTCCATCAGAAAGATGAGATTTTCAGTCGGGTTTAGATCAGGACTCTGAGCTGGCCATTTCATTATTTCAGTGTTTCAGCTTTAAGGAACTGCTTTATCTGTTTTGCAGTGTGACAGGGGCATTGTATTGCATTAAAATGTCATGTTGATTGGGAGATGCTTGCAGGGAAGGAACTGCATGTTGCTGAAGGAGGTTCTAATAAACATTTGCATTCACCTGCCATGCAGAAAACTTCACCCAAACCATGACACTACCTTCTTAATCTCAGCCTCAGAGGTCATGCCCATGGACCGCTGGCTGAACGTCTGATGCATAAGACACACTTAGCAGGATTTCCGGGAGACGTGTGTCGTGTTCTTTAATGTTCTGCGCTCTTAAAAATAAAGGTGCTTTAAAAGGTTCTTCACGGCGATGCCATAGAAGAACCATTTTTGGTTCCTCAAAGAGCCATTTAGTCAGAGGTTCTTTAAAGAACCATCTCTTTCTCACCTTTTTATAATCTGAAGAACCTTCTTTTGCCACAAAGAACCTTTTATGAAACAGAAATGTTCTTCAGATGTTAAAGGTTTTTTATGAAACCATTTAAACAAAAAAGCTTCTTCTATGGCATCGTAAAGCACCTTTATTTTTAAGAGTGTTCCTGGAGACAAAAATGCCGTGGCGCTAAACCCCCGTCACAAAAGAAGAAAGACGTCATGTTACAACAGTGACGACGAGCACTTATCAGGATCAGCTAAATGCTGGATTTTCAAAAGTATGTGAAAAATTTAAGTTTGCGGCATAGAAACTTTTAAATATGTCAGAGTTTTACACACCAGTGTGTTATTGTGGCAACATTTCCATGCCTCTAAACATGATGCGGCACAAAACGAAACGTGACTGCTTTACCTGCCAATCATATGGTCTCTTGGGCGGGCCCTGGCCATTCAAAGCAGCCAAGGTTCCCAGACCTTCTGCCGTCAGTCTGAAGGTCTGGCTAAGTGAGACTACTTCCTCCTCCACCTTCCCCTGACTTCTTTACGCACTTGGTGTTCAGTCTTTCACCAGTTTGACACCAAACATAATGTTTCCCATCAGACCCAAATACATTAAACTTGCTGTCATCACTAAAGTTAACCTTGGACTTGTTCTCCACAAAATGCGCCTCAGCAAAGGTGAGTTTAGCCTTTTGATTCTTTCTGCTGATGAAAGACTTGATCACTGCAAAGTGCGTTTTCAGATCGACTTTTCTTAAGCGTGCCAAAATAGATCTATACACTGATCAGCACTGAACTGGCAAGCAATTACAGCTGCAGTGCTGAACCGATTCCCCATTGAGAGTCTCTGCATTATCCTGTCTTCTCATACATTTGTCTTATGTGAATGACCATCCTTTTTGGGGGGAATTGAATGAATTAGTGTCATTGTAAACCTACAATATTTGAGGAATTACAGATTTAGAATGACTAACTTCCTCTGCAGTGGCTGAAAGGGTCATCCCTTTGGCTTTAATCTGGACAACCTCCTTTCACAGGGTTTAGTCACTTTAGAGCAGCCTGCCATCTTGCAATTTCGGTGAAAATTAGAGGAACACTGCCCGTTAAATAGGGTTGGTCATATAATTAAGGAAATTAGCACCAGGTTCCAGATTAACACCAATTGCTTGAAGGTATCTCTCTGTTCTCTAATTTTGATGATAGTTATTTTTCAAATATCTCATTTAAATTGTTTATACCGTGCTTCAGAATACAGTTAATTTATGAAATATGCTTCAAAAACTGCCCTTCTACTCCTGTTAGGATAACTTCAAATAGGATTAATTCATTCATGATGCAAAGCATGCTGGGAACTCACCAAACCTTAACATATAAGCAATGAGTCTTTGTTCAGACAACTGTTTGACAACATTTGGGTGAATTCTGTTCTCTTTTTATTTATTTTTAATGCTTTCTTTCCCAAATAAAACACATTGCCTAGTATTTCTTAGCATTTTCAGCTCATATAAAATACAACTCATATAATTTATTTTATATTGCACCTGTCCTCAAAGTTTCATCCGAATGATTTCCTTAAAAACTTCTCCTCTCTCATATCCCCCAGCAGACCCTCAGGAAGAGCACAAAGACCTTTTTATATCATAGCCTCAGGGTCAGAGCCCCTAAATGCTAAATCACGTCCTACTCTAACAGTGCAATTACAACCCATCGTGTGTCCCATAAAAATAATTCCCTACTGCCATTCAAGTGATACATGGGTCGACGTGATATGTCCCTCCAGACCCCGTGTATTAACACTGCCGTTTCCCTCTGCCTCTGATATCGGATCAGCTCTTACGCCCTCCAGCCTGAGTTACTGCGGTAACGGGAAACACAAACATAACTGATACCAGAACAGCAACTGAAAGTACGTATTTTGTGGCGACCTGTGATTTAAAGAGTGCCGGTTGGCTGAAGATAAGGTATCGGCGTTTAAGGGTCAAGGACGACTGGCTGAGAACTCTAAGGATGATGGAGCTCTCCTCTTTGCTTCCTGTCTTACTTTTATTTCCATTCTTTCCAGAGTTAAAACGAGAGACCCAAGAGGTCACAAGGCATCTTGTGTTTACAGCTTTCCTCTCGCTGCTTCTTAGACAAAGCCCAGTGGAGGAACATTTGCATGCTATTACACATGCTCTGCTTCCGAGTTTAGGCTTCATATATTTTATCCATTTGTCACACAGGCTCACTACGACTGAGGTTAACTGCCTCACATGTTCCATGTCCATGTCATGGCTACATTAGGCTCCATTATGGCTCTTGGGTGCCCTGCCTGAGCTCCAGGGAGGGCAGCAACTGTTCTCCCATTACGCCTCATTATGGCTCCCATGGCTGCCGTCTCTGAGCCATTCTGGACCTTTGTGGGTTATGATGCATGTACGACATATGCTCTTATAGCTAAAAGGACGTAGATGCACAGGTTGTTCAGCACTTTGGTCTTTTCTGTGAATTTGTTAAAGACACAATAAAATTGAAGAATCAACATATACTTTCTTTCATTTTATGATATACATTTAAGTTAAATGGATTATTAATTAACCCAAAAATTAAAAATCTGTCTTCAAATATGATAATTGAAAGTTTTGCACCGCACCCAAACAATGTTTTGGTAGAATGTATTTTCAGTTAAGTGAAATTACAGGATTCATTAAAAATATCTTCATCTGGGTTTCAAAGATGCATGAAAGTCTTATGGGTTTTAGAGAAACACAAGGGTGAATTAAAACTGCAAGCAGCCTTGAAAGGGCCCTCGCACTCTGGCTCACCGCCACCCGGTGGCTTCAGGAAAACAGCAAACGGTGAGCAATATGCATTTAAAGTGGTAAATATTGGAGTAATATGTCAAAGTCATTTATATGTGCCAAACTTCCTGTTGCCAACTGGTAATGCTATGGCATACCTGAATATTGGCATGTAGAGGTCTTCAAGCCAGGACTTTGACCAAACATATGAAGTTTGGTGCAGACTGAACATGATATGTTTGAGTTAGTATAAAACATGACATATCCTGTTGCCAACAGGTGGCACTATTATGATTGTAACTGAATATTGGCCTTTACATGTCTTCGGGTCAGGACTCTTATCAAACATGTGAATTCTGGTGCAGATCGGACATTGTCTGCCTGAATTATAACAACTTATAACAACCTGTTTCATTGCGAAACATTGAAGTTTGTCAGGTCGCCACAGACACGTCCTTCAACGAAAACTCAAGATCTTCGCAATTTGATGTTGCAAAGGCCTTTAGATTACACTGACCAAATTTGGTGTTTCTGTTTAAATGTCCAGGAGGAGTTTGTTTAAATACAGCGGCTAAAAATGGCACAAAACTTGCCGAGAATATTCAAAAAAACAGACTTCCTGTTGGGTTTCGGACTTCGTACCAAGGAACTCTTTTGTAGGTATTGGTGTGTTACATGTGTCTACAGAATTTTGTAAATGTATGTTAAATGTAGCTTGAGCAGCACTTAGTTGAAATTTTATAGGTGGCGCTATTGAGTCATTTTGCCACACCCACTTCTGAAGCATGTTCGAGCATGTTTATGCCCTCAAAAATATGATTCATTTTGGAGAAGAAGAAGAAACTGAGCACACTGGTGCTCGGCCCTAATAATAGATGAGAGAATTTTTATATTTGGGTGAAATGTCCCTTTAAAATACCAAATTTTGGCTCCTCATCTCACTACATTGAATATTACCTCAAATTGTGTGGCTTGTTGAGAAGAGGTTTGCTATTATTATTTTAATTTCTAAACTGTCAGACTTATTGCCATATTTATTTATTTATGCACAGTTAGGAATTTATTTAAAAATCTAATTAGCATCTATTAAGAGTACCTATTACCTATACCATCTATTACATGGCAGTTCAAGGGGCCTTTTGGTTATCAATGTGTGTTTGTATTGAAGCCAGTGATACTTTCTGTGTGTGTAGGAGTGCTCAGGCTCAATGTTGATACTGTGCTGTATGTGTGGGCTGGGGTTGGACATATTGGCCGAGGCAATAGATTGTGTAGTTGAAGCTCTTGTATTGGGTGTAGATTGATGTTGGAGGTGATTTGCTGTGGGGCTCTCGAAACGTTTTGTACTAAAGTTCATGTCTCCTAATACAGAGTAGCTACTCTCATACACTTCACACACAACTTCCCCCACAATCAGTCTTAAATATATACTTTGAAAGGTGGGAGAGACTATATGGCATTGGGTCTGTAATACAGAGTATGATAATTGACGGAAGTGTTGTTCTCCATGTAGCAGTGAATATGTCTTATTGAATTTTTACTACACAAGAAAATGCACTTTCAGGTATTTTAAGAAGTGATTCGCATTTATAGGTTTTAAGCATTTCAATTTATTTCTGTTCATTTTGAATGTAAATTTTGTAATAAATGATAATGTGAGAGATGTGTCCTTTGTGTGCGTGTGTGTGTGTGTGTGTGTGTGCTTAAGAGGGAGAGGAAGCATCAAGGAGTATGTTTGGGGGGCAGTCTCTCTGCTCTGGCCTCATGCCCTGGCAATTATCTCAATGATTTCCTCCTCTTTTCAATTCTCTCCATTTCCACACGGCCGTCCCCTCCATTAAAGGAGCAATTTACCAGAGTGCTGTGACACAGGAGCCAGGAGAAAAAGAGAGAGATAGAGAGAGCGTGAGAGTGTGGGTATGTTTGGGAAGGTGAGGATGAGATTGGAAAGGGGTGTTGAAAAAGAGACAGTAAGAGGGGGGGAAAAAATAACTGCCTTGCTGCTCTCATTCAGAAATGTGAGGTGATGCACACCAAATAAATGTAATAAAAAGCTTCATTAAGAAGGCAGGTCTTATTTTGGAATAGAAGTGTTTTAGTGTGATATTGTGTTTACACAACTGTTCGTAAGCACAAATGTACAACGGAGTGCCTTCAAAAAACCCGCTTTTTTGCGAAATACTTTCTTCCTCCATGAATTTGAATCTCAGTTTGACTGTTTAACAGCTGAGTCCCCCCCAAAAAGTCTTAAAACTACATTCTGTGATACAAAAACAGTATAATTTATAAAATTATAAAACGGTTGGAGTTCTGATATCACTAGAATATTGCAGTCCTCTCAAAAAGTCAGATTGTACAGAATTGGTCCAAAGTTGGAAACGTCTTGAAAAATGTGTGTTTTTAAAAAAAAAAATGTATGTATGCAAATTGTATAATGTCCAGGGTACACATTTCTAATAATTGTGCAATTAATTCTCATATTGTATTTTCAGAAAGTTTTGGAATATTTGCCCTCTCCCCAATACTGTATTAAAACAAAGTAATAATAATCTAATTAGAAGGGTTATATTGGCCTATTAAGATTTTGCTTACATGTACATTGTAAAAATATATTTTTGCTATTTTATTTTTATTTTTCAGAGGTAAATCAATAACAATTACATTTTAACAATATTTCAGGTGTAATTTATGAGATTTGTTGTATTTTGAATCCAATTTTTCTTTGTAAAAGGCAAAAAGTTGATCATACTGATTTCAAAGTTAAGGATTCATTAGTTTGAATATACTACACTGAATCAAAAACTATCATAACATCTTAGTTGATAATTCAGTATACTTTATTTTTGACAAAACATCCCATGTTTTGGTACTGACTGCACATTTTCAGTAGTGACAGTAATGCTTTGGTAGCGACCATATCACATTACAGAATTTTTATTTGCATACTAAAACATACTAAAAGTTTGATAATTTCCCTCAGATATGAGGTAATTATGTGTTCCCTTTTGTCACTACCAAAACAATGATGACATGTTTCGGTCGTGACTGTTTTGGTAGTGACAATTTTATGGGATAAAAGCCTAAAAAAACAAAGATGTCACTCAAACACTACCAAATGTTTCGGCTGTTACTGTTTCGGTAGTGACAATTTTAGACACTTTTGAACCCAGCTCAAAAATGCTAATCAGCACATGGTTAGCTAGCACAATTCTGAACAGTTGTACACTAAATGTTATGGAATAACTCCCAGAAAAGTATGCTTAATTGCAGAAAAAAGGTGTTCGGTAGTGATGTTCCTTAAAGTTAAACAGATTTTTCAGACTTTATTTTTTATAAGAATCAAAAAGATACTTTAAAAAACAACAATGCTATAAAATACAAAAGTTATTTCAATATCATTTTCATAAGTTGAAATTTAGGGGCTAAGGTTCAGGACAACAACCTCCCAACAACCTACCCAACACTGCAAAAAATGTTTTTCTTACTTAGATTTTTTGTCTTGTTTCTAGCCAAAATATCTAAAAATTCTTAAATCAAGAAGGATTTTCTAGACAAGCAAAAATTATTGTCTTGTAAGCAAAATAATCTTATTTCAAGATGAAAACAAGATTATTTTGCTTACCCCACTGGCAGATTATTTTGCTTGTTTCGAGCAAAAACTCACTTAATTTTGACTTGTTTTTTCTGAAAAAAAAGACAATCATTTTCACTCGTCTAGAAAATCCTTCTTGATTTAAGAATTTTAAGATATTTTGGCTAGAAACAAGACAAAAAGTCTAAGTAAGAAAAGCATTTTTTGCAGTGAATAAATTATGATTTTATATACTGATATTTTAAATATTATTGTGGGTCTCAGTAGATAATAGATGGATCTTAGTAAACATCTAAGATGTGAATACTTAAATGTTTTTTAAGTGTGTTTTTTTTTTGGTTGTGGGACAGCAGTTTGGACCAATTCTAGAGAATGGCCCGTATATGTTACTATAATTTGTCTTTGTCTTTTTGCAATTTTTCAGAATCCTCTTGCAGAATCGACTGAGGACTACTTCAGAAAGGCAGTGGAGGGGACGAAGTATGAGATGGATAGGCGGAGCGCTATACAGAGTTTCAGCCAATAAGCTCTCTCGCACTCATACCACCTGCACACCTAACAGTAGACAAGGTAACCATTTTGCAGAGATCAATGCCTTTTTTTAAATATACATTGAATATACACTAAAATGAGATTTGAAATGTGTTGCCCACTTTTTTTTGTTTACATGAATATGTGCCTTGGAGGTATTGCAGTTGTGGTTTTGTGGGTTTTCAAGGGTCAGTAAATATCGCTTGTCTATAAGTACACAGTCCAGATTATCACTCCAGTGGAAGGGGTCTACAGTTCGCCTTCTGAAATAATAAAGCTGTCATCTGTCACTGGCTACAGGTTGAGAGAGGGACACAGAGAGAACAAGAGAGATGGTGAATGGCCTAGATTAAACCCTAAAGCCATAATCTGAAGTGGAATTAAAGATCAGTTCCTGCTCTGTGACGGGAGTTCCACACAAACACACATTTCATCTATTTATGATCTCCCCAACTGTGGTCTCACCACACTCAAGTCTGGTACAGTTAATATACACAGACTCAGTCTCTCATTCACTTTTTCACATGGACTTCACAATTGAATTCCACATAACCAGCGAGCCATTTCTCACATGCACTCGGATCCTAAATTCCTTGCACTCTGGCCTCATTGCTCTATCACTCAGTGCTGCATAGAGTACAGTGTTTATATCTACTTCTCTCTCAGATTGCCATTTGGCTGTGGTTGATGGACCCTAACATATAAATAAACAGCATGGCATCTTGTCTTGGTTGTACTTGCTGGCCTCCGTCACTACCAATGAACGTAATGACCTTTAATTACATGCTATTAGTCTGGCTTGTTATAAATAAATATGCTTGTGCACAAGCTCAGATGAGATGAGGAACAAACAACCACTGGTCTACAGCTCAGTTAAAGCCACTTCAAAGACTTAATACATTACTTTATATTTGCTTTTTTTAGGTGAAGGTGATATTTTTAAAGGAATTGTTTATCTAACAATAATAATTAGGTCATTATTTCTAAACATTCATTTCAATCCAAAGCAAACAAAAAAACAAAGATTTTCTGTTTTCTATAAAATGCAAAAAGAGATGTTTAGTGGAATATTCATGCTGCTCTTTTCATTCATACATTGAAAGTATTAAGTGACCAGGGACTGTCAATTTCCAAGAATGGCATGAAAGTGCTATAAAAATAATACAAAACCATTATGAAAATAGCCGATCAGACATAAAAAATATATGTTTTGTTTGGCAAACAAATGAAAATTTATGTTGTTGTTTTTTTACTTCTAAACCTAAAGTCATACACCTCCATAAAAATGTTTTTTTTCTTTTTCTTTTCTTTCTCTTTCCATACTACAGGAGAGTGGTACAATCCATATGTTTCCTCGACTGGTAATCAGGGAAGAACATCAGCCACACGTTATGTAGCCAGGTTAGTATTGTAATAGATGGCTAAAGGGATAGTTGACCCAGAAATGAAAATTTTGTCATTAATTACTCAGCCTCATGTCGTTCCAAATCCGTAAGACATTGGTTCATCTTTGGAACACAAATTAAGACATTTTTCATGAAATCCAAATGCTTTCGCAACGCAACTGACACGTTCAAGGCCCAGAAAAGTAGTAAGAACATCGTTAAAATAGTCCGTATGACATCAGTGGTTCAACCGTAATGTTATGAAGCTGGCCCAAAAAATATTCTCAAAGCTTCATAAAATTCAGATTGAGCCACTGATGGACTATTTCAAGGATGTCCATACTGACTTTCAGGGCCGTTTGAACATTTCTGTTGTCTATTCAGGGTCAGAAAGCTCTCGGATTTCATCAAAAATATCTTAATTTGTGTACTGAAGATGAACAAAGGTCTCAGAGGTTTCGAACGTACAGCGTAAACTTACATATGACCGTCAATTTGTTTATTGGTTTTGTACATTTTTTTTCTATGCGCATCAGTCGTGCTGTGCAGAAGAGTTTAGCTATAATACGACAGGCTAAACAGAAGAAACAGAAGGCCAAGCAGTACTGCATGTACTATAACCGATTCGGCAAGTGTAACCATGGCGACGCTTGCCCCTACATCCATGACCCTGACAAAGTGGCCGTCTGCACCAGGTACTGAGTTTCTGTGCGCACTTTCACATTATACAAAATTGCAAATACTTTGTAAGCCGGCTTCAAATTAAAATCTTGTTTGGTTGGCAGGTTTCTCCGAGGCACATGTAAAAAGACAGATGGGACATGTCCTTTCTCGCATAAAGTAGCCAAAGAGAAGGTAAGTTTTTGGGGTTGTTTTATATGTTCTTCCACCAAAAGCATAAAAATGATTTTATTTAAAGAAATAGTTCACCCACAAATGAAAATTCTGTCATTGATTACTCACTCTCATGTCATTCCAAACCCATAAGTTCATTTTCCGAACACAAATAAAGATATTTTTGATGAATTCCGAGAGCTTTCTAACCCTGCATATACAGCAACGCAACTGACAAGTTCAAGGCCCAGAAAGGTAGTAAGGACATTGTTAAAATATTCCTTGTGACACCAGTGGTTCAGACGTAATGTTATGAAGCTACAAGAATGCTTTTTGTGCGCAAAGAAAACAAAACACGCATACGTCATGGTACTCTCGTGAACGCACGTCGAAGACTGACACGAAAGAGAACAAATTGTTATTTTTTTAAAGTTGTTTTTTTTTTTCGCCACAAAATTATTCCCATAGCTTCATAACATTGTGGTTTAATCACTGATGTCACATGGACTATTTTAATGATGTCTTCACTACCTTTCTGGTCCTTGAGTATGGTAGTTGTGTTGCTGTCTATGCAGGGTCAGAAAGTTCTCGGATTTCATCAAAAATATCTTAATTTGTGTTTCGAAGATGAATGAAGGACTTACAGGTTTGGAACGACACACGGGTGAGTAATTAATGACAGAATTTTTCATTTTGGGGTGAACTGTCCCTTTAAGCATTCTGATGAGCTGTATGTACAAAATGTGTTCAAAAACTAACCAGGATAATGGACATTGCAAAAAAAGTGTCAAAGTCAACCATCT
Source organism: Labeo catla (assembly GCA_012976165.1). Lineage (NCBI taxonomy): Eukaryota > Metazoa > Chordata > Actinopteri > Cypriniformes > Cyprinidae > Labeo > Labeo catla. The sequence goes on from VONZ01000001.1 coordinate 2,082,037, forward strand.
AGCATGTTTACATATAAAAATCAACACAATTGCTTCTTCACAGTTTTGATTGAATTTTGTTCGATTTGATATACATTTTTTAATTGTTTTCTCTGAATTTAAAAATAGTTGAAGCAGTCACAGGGCGGATCACAAACTAAGAGACCCAATTTCAGTCACAACTCAAACATAAAATGTGCAGCTACTGTATTTTATCTTCGTAGGGCAGTATTGACAGTTGGATTTATGCATAAAGCCATAAGAATCTTAACATAAGTCATGACTGGCCGTATGTGGTGCTATCAGGTTACTGTCAGGGCTTGCTGGCCTGTGGGGTGATAATTAAAGATACTATAGCAGGTTCTTAGTTTCCTCTCTCAGGTTATGATGGTGTGCTACAGTCTCAATATCTGTGAGGCAATCCCACTAGATTCCAGAGTTACATACTTCGAGGTCTTTGCCTAGGCTTTGCCGTCATGGAGACAGGTGGAGATGGGATCAGTATTGACGCAACATGTGACCCATCATATAGTCTAGATTCTCCCGAAGTGAACATTTCGATCTCATTACTTACCTCAGACAGACACACACATATGTGTGTGGTCATATTTTTCATGGTCGTGATTCTTTGGTCTCCAAGTGTGCCTCCTCACCTTGTTAACCCATTTAGTTTTCAATACCGTTATAGAAATATTTGCAGTACTGCTGTCAGATACTTTTTGGGTGCAAAATGCATTGTAGATATGCAATGCATTTTGCAACCAAAGATTTTGACAATAGCAGGGTTGCCAAGATATATCTCAGTCTCAATATGGCAGCAAACATGAAGGAGGACCACCTGTATGTAGACTCCACATGAATAAAATAGTCAACCTGTATCTCATGTAAGTGTCTCATGTAAGATTTTTATTTTTTGGCATTTTTGCCTTTATTAAGATAGAACAGATCAGAACTGACAGGAAGCGAAGTGGAAGAGAGATAGTGGGCGGAATCAGGAAAGGTCCTCGAGTCAAATTCGAACTCGTGATGCCTGTAGTGCAACAGCGCTGTATGTCGGTGTGCTGCCCACAAGGCTGTCAGCGCGATTCATTTTAAAGGGGATGCAAAATTCACTTTTACATGTTGTTTGATCATAAATATGTGTTGGCAGTGTGTGTACACATATACCCTATAATGATAAAAATCCCAGTGCTTTTTTAATTCCTATAAATAATATCCCCTTTCTCAAATCAAGCCATTCCCAGCTTCTTGGCTGTGTGATGTCAATTGGATGACAGTTGTTGATTGACATGACTGTCTTACCTTAGACCCGCCCTGAATGAGCGATTGAGGTGTTCTGTTGTTGGTTGTAATAATGAAGATAGCAGTTGTCATTTACTCCCCACATATGAGCCGCTGAAGTCGCAGTGGATTACATTTGTTTTTGAAGGGAATGCGCCCCCCGATCTACATAAATGCATCTATGTTTGCGTGAATCATTCATGATCCAGCTTCACCTACAGAAGGAGTGTAAGGTTCTTTTATGATTTTTTGCAAATCGCCTTTCTTAATAATGTGCTAGACAAGGTAAAAAGGGTGCTTTTTTTCTACCATTGAGAAATTTTAACCAAACCATGTTATAGACACTTCATCATATCAACTTGGGGAAAATGGGCATCCGATGACCCCTTTAAATATTCTTCATAATCAGTATATGTTTATTTCAGTAGACAATGACTTTTAATAACATGGTCCACTAAATTTGCAAAGTTTTCCTAAAAATGAAGCTCGCTTGCAAATTTTAGTATGTCTGATACTCTGCACTTGCGATTGATATAAATTAGAAACACTTTAGGACCTAAGACCAATCCCTGTGGTACACCACAAGTTATCATGTATGTAAATGTATGTTCACAAATTTCAACAAATTGTTGCCTGCTTCTTAGATAACTACCTACATAGTTCAGTCCAACCCTTCTAATGCCGTACCTCTCAGTTTAATACTGTAAAGCTGCTTGCTTTAAAGCAATATATTATATTAAGTGCTGTATAAATAAACATAACGTGACTTGACCAGAGTGCAAATTGCAAAGCTCGTGCAACCATATCCACATTGCTATGATCGGATGCTTTCTTAACTTTTATTTTGTTTTTGTTTTTGTTTTTGTTTTGTTTTTTCTGAACCCCTAAGCAAGAAACAAAAAAGACTTAGCAAAACAAAAAACGTACTTAACAAAAAACTTAGCTGTGAATATACTGGGGCTTTAAAGCCCTTCTAGTATAATATGAAAGTAACAGAAATAATACATTATTTCTATAACAGCAGGAGTGTTTAAATGACAATTTAAAGTGTCATTCCAGGTTCAGTAAGAAACTGTCTGAAACTTTCCCCACACTTCCTTCTCACAGTGAGACACCTGTTTTCATTGTTTGTTTGACACCCAAAAAGCCCCTCTGAGTGTTCACTTTCTTTAAAACACACATACTTTCTCTCTGCTCCACTCTCTCCCTCCCTCCCTTCAATATTCTAACACTTGTTCAGACTTCTGCTTGTATTCTGTCCAAGGCCCTACTCAACTAATAGTCCCCCACACATACAAACACACCAAATCACTGCACCTGTGACAGTCATCACCCTCTACCCCTCCAGTCCACCACGAGACCAGCTGTCCGGTTGTTTTAAAGGAGCAGAGCCACCTCATCGCAGCGCAGGCCCACCTGCTAGTCCCAACCCCATAAGTCCCTCTTCTCCTGTTCCTCCACAGCCTTGGGGCTCAATTTAACCCCGCACCCTGTGTCATCCATGTATATGCCATGAAGCATGGCTTGAGTTCACGCCTGCAATTGAAACGATCCAGTTCCCCCTCCAAATAACTAAGAAACAAGACCCCCAACCCAACCCCCAAACCCCTTCACCCCAGTCGTGACTAGCGTCCATTCCCCTCCCCTGCACATAAACACATCATGCAGGTGGTACGACGCCCCTCTTGGGTCAATATTTCTGTTGCAGTTAATTAAGCAGAAATGATATGACCCCCATGGAAATGAGATTCCACTTAAGAGGTCAGCGGCCCCCCTCTCGCTCATCCTGCGCGCGATCCTCACATTCTATTTTTAAGATTGGAGAGCTCTCCATCACATTCAGATTATTCATACATGCAGATTATATTCACAAGGAGTCAGTGCAAATCTGTGTCATTGACACATGCACATAATTACTGATTAGACAATGTGTGATAAATGTGTGTTTTGACAGGGACTTCAATAGATATGTGATATAATACTGGTGCCATATGTGTATAACTCACTTACGTTTTCCATCACTTACTTTATATCAACACATCTGGTAGAAAGTGAATTTAAAGCCTGAGCTGTATTGTAACTGCTCTTATCCTTTCAAAAGTTCTTTGGTTTCACAAACTAACCATATTCATCCACAATCACTCTGTTGTTTAGTGCTGGAGATTAGTTTATGTTTGTGGTTATCTGAGGTTTTAAATGGTTTGCATAGATCCCTGAAGTCATTTTCAAGCTCTAAATCGCTGTTTGTTTTTCTTTATAGATGCCAGTGTGCTCGTACTTTCTGAAGGGGATCTGTAATAACAGTAACTGTCCCTACAGCCATGTTTATGTGTCTCGCAAAGCCGATGTATGCAAAGATTTCATCCGAGGCTACTGCCCTCAGGGAGATAAGGTAAGACAGTTTGATAATTTCTATGTAAATAGGTGTTAAGAATTCAATTGAAAGAATAGTTCACCCAAAAATGAAAATTACCCTATGATTTACTCGCCCTCAAGCCATCCTAAGTGTATATGTCTTTCTTCTTTCAGACAAATACAATTAGAGTTGCATTAAAAATGTTGTGGCTCTTTCAAGCTTTCTAATGGCAGTGAATGGGCATTGAGACTTTCATGTTGTTAGATTAAAGTGCTTTGCAGTTGATGACAGTTTTATAGGTCTTAATGAATGAATGCCATTTATTGGTGATGACTTTTTGCAAGAGTTTTAAATAGAGCTCTTATAAGTTGACTGTGTTCCTAATGTTAATCTGAACCTTCATCAGGGTGCTTATGACATTTGCATTTGGTTTCCTCCATGTTTGTGAAAGATTGACATATTGAGGGCAGTAACAAGAGAGGACAACATGACCCACATTTACCAAGTGTCCTCGTATGTCCTTAATCTAGCAGATTCTAACCCATCCGTGACCTCTATCCTCACCCCAGCTGCCCCACACATACACACACATGCTTCTGTTGTCCCCCATCACACCTGTCCCTCAGTCTCTTCAAGCTGTACAGGAGCATACAAACCTTCGCTTGCATGAGACAGGTGTAGCCACAGTCATGTTGTAGTACCTATTACTTTCTTATTTTCATCCAATTTGAATCCATGACTTGTGCTAGTCACGTTTTTTGCTATATTATATTGTAGAAGCGTTAGCTTTAAGGGATAGTTACCCCAAAAATGAAAACTCTGTCATTAATTACTCACCCTCATGTTGTTTTAAACCCGTGAGACCTCCATTCATCTTCAGAAACAAATTAAAATATTTGTTGATGAAATCCGAGAGACAGCAACGCAATTATTAAAGTTGGACATCATAGGGACATCATTAAAATAGTCCATGTGGCATCAATGGTTAAACCTTAAAGAAGTTCACTTCCAGAACAAAAATTTACAGATAATTTACTGTTCATGTCTGTCTTTCTTCAGTTGTAAAGAAATTTCAAGATTTCTCTTCATATAGTGGACTTCTATGGTGCCCCCGAGTTTGAACTTCCAAAATGCAGTTTAAATGCAGCTTGAAAGGGCTCTAAATGATCCCAGCCAAGAAGGAAGGGTCTTATCTGGTCTTATCAAATATAAAAATAACCGATCGTCTTGTCTAGCTCTGTGTGAATTCTGTGTATTCCGGTTCATGACAGTTAGGGTAGGTCGAAAAACTCCAATCTCATTTTCTCCTCCAATTTCAAAATCGCCCCTTATTTTTTTTAAAGGGTGTTTGATCCCCTTTGCACGTTCACTTTGTAAACACTGGGTCCGTACTTCTGCTGCGATGTAGGACGATTTTAAAGTTGGAGGAGAAAATGAGATGGGAATTTTCGGCCTACCCTAACTGTCTTGAACCGGAGTGCACAGAGTTCACGCAGAGCTAGACAAGACGAGCATTTGAGGTTAAAAAGTGTATAAATTGACGATTTTTTTTTTTAGAAAATAACCAATCGCTTCGCTTGATAAGACCCTTCTTCCTTGGCTGGGATCGTTTAAAGCCCTTCGAAGCTGCATTTAAACTGCATTTTGAAAGTTCAAACCCGCGGGCACCATAGAAGTCCATTATATGGAGAGAAATCCTGAAATGTTTCCTCAGAAAACATGATTTCTTTTCTTTACTAATTTTTTTTTACAGTAAGATTCAGTTCATTACCAAGTAATGCCAAAAAGTGAGATCACATGACCTCTATTATCAAACAATTTCCAAGACAACTCCCATATCTACCAATCAAAAAATAACTGAGTGCCTCTTTTTTACTTGTAGTGCTATTTTGCTATAGATTTTAAGCGGGAGGCTTTTGAGATGATAACATAATTCATATATGCCAGAGCAAAAGTGATTTATTATTTTAAACTGACAGTACGCCTCCCTTCATGGTTTTTTTCCGCAGAAACTTTCATCGCCGCCCCTATCAGTTTCTTCCTCTTTGGATTTGTCTCATTCTAATGAATTGTTTCTCCGCAGTGTTTTCTGCTTCTCCCGTCTTCTCTCTTTGTCTCTGTCTGTCTCTCGGTCTGTTTTTTTTCCCTCCATTTGTTCTTCTTTGCTTTCCCTTCATCGTAACAAATGCATTCTCTCGCTGTCAGGGCTCATTTAAATATTTGGGGTGAGAATGAGAATATATAAGAAGAGAGATATTAATATTTATTCTATTAGCTGAAGTGCTTAGGTCTGTAATTTTGCGCCGTCCCAAAAGCACTGTCTTAGATATGATGGATAGCACACCATAATTATGGACGTGAAAAAGTGCTGATGACAGCAGAACAGACGAGAGGCCAGCAATGGATACGCCAGCGGAGCAAGGGTTAAAGCGCACTCTCATCCTCTTCATTTCTCCCTCCTCTGTTCTTTTTCCCCTTCTCTGGCTCACTCTTTTCTGTCTGCCGTTTCACGTGTTTTTCTTCTTTTGTTTGCCAGGCGCATCCATTCACACTTCGTCCTGATCACTCTTCCTTTGGTTCTCCTTCTCTTCCTCTCATCCCTCTATCACTCTGTCACTATTCTCATTTCCTAGCTCTTTATCATAGCTCACACCACCATACATTCTTTCTGTCTCTCTCTCTTTCTTGCTCTCTGTCTCAGTAATGTAAAATGTGCTGACTCTTTCTGCTTTGTGGCCAGTAGAAAGCTCTTCTAATAGGCCCCAGAGACTTCCCAGCCTTTCTTAAATCAAGTGGAAAATTGTTAACTTGCACTGATATAAAGATGTTCCATCCACTTCTCTTTTTTTCTCTCACACTCTTCTCTTTTCCCTCTATTTTGCTGCTTTTATGTAAATTAAAATGTATGAGAGAGCGTGGTCGGGGAGGACACGGGCTTTTGTGTTTTCTTTGCCCAGATCACAGCCATGAACATCAAAGTTAATGAGCCTTCTCAGTACTGCGTCCACCTCCCATCAGTGGGAGTTTCTTTTAATTAGATATGATTCCAAATAGCCAATCAGCTTATAAGTTAGCTAAGATTTATATCACCCATTTGATATTAGAGCTTCCACTAATTTGTAGAAATTGAATGTTAGGCATCAGATTAGAGCTATTTTCTCGCTCATCATACATATTAGATGTTGGTAGAAGTGTGTGGACTTTATTCTGGATCATTATTATAAGAAAAGTATCAAGAAAAACTAGTAGTGAAAAAAAAAATATTCCAGTGCCTTGCAAAAGTATTTATACCCCTTTCTCTTTTTCACATTTTATGTTGCCGCCTTACGTTAAACTGCTTTAAATTACTTTTTTCCACATCAATCTACACTCCATACACCATAATGACAAAGCAAAAACAGAATTGTCACAACTTTGTAAATCTATTAAAGATAAAAAATAAAAAAAAAACAACTGAAATAAGTACATTGCATAAGTATTCATACCCTTAACTCAGTACTTTGCTGAAGCACCTGCCATTCTTCATCTCACCACTTTACCTCTCAAACTCTGTCAGGTTAGATGGTGGCAGATGCACATTTTCAGGTTTTTCCAGAAATGTTTGATTGGGTTAAAGCCCAGGCTCTGGCTGCCACTCTTGCTGTGTGCTTAGAGTCGTTGTCCTGTTGGGAGGTGAACCTTCTGCCCAATCTGAGGTTCTGAATGCTCTGGACTGGGTTTTCATTAAGGCTCTGAAATATATCTCAATATTTTGGTGTATTAAGTTTTTCTTCTACTCTGATGAGTCTCTCAGTCCCTGCCATTGAAAAGCAGCCCCACAGCATGAGGAAAGTATAATGAAGTTTAGTTTCCCCAAAAATGACATTGCTGTCATTATCTTTTAAAGTGTTTTTGTCCATAAAATGAAAGTCGGTGGGCTCCAAAGCAATATTTGACCCAACTAACTTTTATTTTACAAAAAAAACACTGAAACATTTTGAAAAATATCTTCTTTTGTGTTCTGCTGATGAAAGAGAGGTTTGGAACAGGGTCAGAAATTAACTTTTCCATTAAGGGGCAATGTTTGCCTCCTGTAATTAATTTCCAGGGGCATTTTTTACCCTTTGTGAGGGCAATTTTTATAATCACATTGTAATTATAAAAACCATAAGTTGTCTTTAATGTAAATCCCAGTTACTTAAATCAATATTTTAAACTGTTGTCAATAACAATAGACTGTTTAAAATTGTATCTAAATTATACATGCAAAAAACAGGCGCTCAATATTATGGCACAAATCTATATTGTAGATTATTGCTCTTTATATTGTAATATATAAATGATTAGTAATATCAATATAGAAAACAATATAAAACATTTTAGTTTCATTTTGGGCACGTCAAATTCTGGCTAGATAGAAAAACACTATCGGGCCATGACGGTAGCCAAGTCTAGCACAAGTTATGCAAAAACTCCTGTTATAATCACTGAAGCTATGAAATTTAAATCTTTTATTTACATCGTATCTGCACTGCGTTGTTTGTGATGAAGGAATTTGTGAGCGTGCGCACAACAACAACTCAGCGCGTTCCTAAGTTCAACAGAAATGCGTTTGATTGGTTATAAGGCACAACGCTGCACAAAAGCACATAAAAGCAATCTGATGCATTGTGAGCTAATCTAAACTGAATTCTGTGAATTGACACTTTTTATTCATTTTCACATTTCATTTTAATCGCGACAGCCGTAATGCGTTGTTTAATTGTGCAGGGGCATTTTTGCCCCTTTGTCTTGAAGTTGGGGTGTTTTTGTTCATTTTGGTGACATATTTGCCACAAGCCCTCATTGATTTCCAACCCTGGTTTGAAATAACATGAGGTTGAGTAAATGACAGTATTATTTTTTGGCTGAACTAATCATGCTGATCTGATTTAAGTTGGTCCTATAAACCAGACGTTGGATTTTACTTGCCAAGAACTCCTCCCACCTCGAAAAGGAATGAAAAAGGCAGGTAAATCTGTCAGTGCTTCCACAATAATATACTGCTGTGCAACAAAATATCAGCTCTTTTAATACAGCAGAAGACTCGACAAAAGGTTATACAGACAGCAATATGGAGATCCAAAGTTTATTTACATTAGACAAAGCTCTTGAAAAGATTTGATGAAAACAACCTGAAAGAAGTCATGAACCTTGCAAATTCGGGGAAATAGTAACTGTAGCAGGCCACTGTAGTAGCTTGATAACTAATAGACAATGCCCTTTTTCTTCCTAAGAAAGACTAGTTAAAAATTTTGCCCCATAAATTCAAGGTGTAGCATAGAAGCCAACCAACAAGTCTGACATTGGTGGATTCAACCAGCTCTGGCCATCTTAGTAGTCAATATGCATCAAATGCTCTGTTGGCGGCTGTGAGTAGACTCAGTGGATGGAGTCAATGTTGTTGAATTATAAATGCCCCGGAGATGCCAGTGTGATAGTAGGTAAATTTCACTGCAAAACAGCCCGGGCCCATCCTATACACCACATTGGTGATGACACAGGGGCTTAACATAGCAGAGGCCAGCACAGAAGATTTTTATAAACAACTGAAACATTTTCTAACCGTTTCATTTATCTGATGTCTGATTATCAATACCTGAATCATTGGCTGAATCATTAGTGAGTTATCAGTTAGCATCTCTGTCTAACAGTCTATGATTGCATAATCTCATTTCCTCCAAAAAGGAGGAAATATTCAATAAATGTGGACTTTTTAAGTTAAAAAAGGGATTATAACTTGACATTTTTCCTAGAAACGCATTTATATAATAATAATCAGGGTCAGATATATTATAAATAATGAAATCAGAGTAGTTAAAATTCCGGATGCAGTATGGTCAGATTGTACCACTTCACAACGCTTGTAATTTCTCACAATTTACACATTGGTTCTATCTGCCTGCGCTGGACCTTTGAATGATTAAAGCTCGACATGGATGTTATCAGTCAAACAAGAAACAAATGGGTGTTTAAAAAAAGAAAGGTCCCAAATGCTCTTCTGAAATGGGGTGGAATTGGAATCGACTGAATTCAAGTGGCAGGGGATTTAGCAAATTGGGCCAATTAGCCATGAGTGTGGTGAGTGATGATGTTGTCTATAGGATGATTTAGGGGGCATTAGAAATCCAGATTCATTGGGTACGATAATCCAGTTACACTAGACTGTGTATAGATAAAAGATATAGTTTTCGTGTTTTTTGTATAACATTAAATAAAGCAAAAGCTATCACCTTGGACTTACAGATGTCATAGCCACACTATACATGTCTTTTTGTGGTTAGTGACAGTCTATAAAACAGAATTGAATGTGTTTGTGTTTTTTTTTTTTTGAATAATAATAAAGTTTTATGTCATTTTTTTGGGTTTTATTTATTTGTCCTAGTCCTGTTCACACAGGATGCATTTACCGTAAGGCTTTACTAGGGGTCTTGCATTTTAATAAGCATTTTGGTGAACTATGAATTTTTATTTCATATGTTTATTTATTTGTTTATTAAGCAGCACTATATCTAGTTTTGTCTTGTGTCTGTTTTTGGTTTTGTATTTTGATGCTTTTTTGTTTTGCTTGGTGTTTTGTCTTGTGTCTGTTTTTGTTTTGTTTTGTTTTTGGTTTGGTGTTTTGTTTTGTTTCTGTTTTGTTTTGTCTTGTTTGTTTTTGTTTGGTTTTGTATTTTTATGTTTTTTGTTTTGCTTGGTGTTTTGTCTTGTCTGTTTTTGTTTTGCTTTGTTTTTGGTTTGGTGTTATGTTTTGTTTTGATCTGAATAATGTTTTCATTTATTTATTTAATACTTTGTTTTTGTTTGTTTGTTTGCTTGTTTTTTGTCTGTTTTGTTTGGTTTTGTTTCTTGGTTTGGTGTTTTGTTTTGATCTGAATGACGTTTATTTCATTTTTTGTTTGTTTAGTACTTTTTGTATTTTGCTGTTTTTGGTTTTGTTTTGCTTTTGCTTGGTGTTTTGCTTTGTGTCTGTTTTGTTTGGTTTAGTTTTTTGCTATGGTGTTATGTTGTGATCTGATTAAAGTTTTATTTTTTGTTTGTTTGTTTATTTATTTATTTAATACGTTGTTTTGTATTTTGCTTTTTTGCGTAGTGTTTTGTCTTGTCTGTTTTGTTTTTTTTCCTTGGTTTGATGTTTTGTTTTGATCTGAATAAAGTTTTATTTTTGTTTGTTTAATTAGTACTTTTATTTTGTTTTTTTGCTGTTTGCTGTTTTGGCTTGTTTTATTCTGTTATTTTGTCTTTTGCTTGATGTTTTGTCTTGTGTCTGTTTTGTTTGGTTTTGTTTCTTTGTTTGGTATTTTGTTTTGATCTGAATAAAGTTTTATTTAAATTTTTGTTTGTTGTTTGTTTAATTAGTACTTTTTGTCTTTTGCTGTTTGCTTTTTTTGTCTTTGTTTTGTTTTTTGTCTTTTGCTTGGTGTTTTGTCTCGTGTGTGTTTTGTTTTTGGTTTGGTATTTTGTTTTGTTTTGTTTTTTGTTTTTTTGTTTGTTTCTTATTTGCTTTATATATGGCTTGTGCCTAAGATGCTGTTCACACAGGATGCATTTACCGTAAGGCTTTACTTGGGGTCTTGATAAGTGTGTTCATAATTTTGATGAACTAAAAATGTGGTGCCTGTGGTGCTAGACACTGGAAAAAAAACAGCAGTCTGACACATCTGTGCAACAATTAAAAAATTAGCACAGCTGGATTACAAAAATATGTTTCCAGTGTTAACAGTCCCTGAGTGTTTAGTTTAACAAAATGTGTCTGGTTTCTGCATCTCATTTCTAAGCACCACAAGATAATAACTAATAACTGTAAATTTGGTAATTTTTAGTCCGCTTGTGGCTCTGACCTGATCCCTGTTGGGGAAAGTGTCTCTGGGCGGTCTGCCCCAAGGGGTGAAAGGGAGTCCACACTGTTCCCGGACACATGATACCTCAGCCACCCTTCCCTCCCACACACACTTACAGACACTCTCTCTCTTTCTCTCTCTGTTTATTTCTGGAGCAACATGCCCCACGCTCGCCCAGTCTCTCTCTCTCTCACTTATACACGCGTCTCGCGCTCCTCACCCCATAGTGGGGTATAATTAGCTCCTCTGACAGGTGGGAGGGATCGGGTCTCCCAAAGAATGAAGCTACCAATTTACGCCCAAATTACACAGGCACACAGACACTCTCACCTACTCTCACTTACACACACAAACACATGCTCACCTTCTCTCACATATCAGATACATGCACCTACTGATGTGTGATCACACGCAAACACTTACTTTTGCTAACTTCACTGCACTCCTACAGAGTGTGGCACTCATGAAATCTCAACTTCCTTTTAATCTGTCCCACAAGTTCATTGCCAACCCATGAATCTGAATATAAAGAAATAAAGCTTTAAGAATGTTCTGCTCTCTTCACAGTGTAAGAAGAAACACACACTGGTGTGTCCAGACTTCTCAAGTACCGGCGTGTGTCCACGTGGATCCAAATGCAAGCTGCACCACAGACAGAGCTTGAAACGCTCTGGATCTAACGCAAGTTTTGGACCAGCCAAGAAAGCCCGTACTAGAGACATTTTAAAGAGGTTGGATCAGGAACTAATCTAACATTAGCTTTTATAGTTCTTATTTGTCAGAGATACACAATTACTGCTCTTTTTTTAAACTTCTATACTGTTAAAAAAAAACGTATTATTATTTTAATAATTGTATTTTGCCTTTTCAGTTCAGAGGACGTTCAGACACAATCTACAGAGTCCACACAGGCAGTTGAGGGCTCGTCCACCTCGGGTCCTGAGAAGCTGCCTTCCTTCATTTCTTTGTCCAGCTCTCTTGACATATCAGAGAACCCTGATACTCCAAAGGTCCCTCCTGTTGCAGCCCCACAGGCCAAAGGTGTGTATATCTACACACCTATATGCCTACAGAACTTCAGATTTAACAGAATATAATTAATAATTATTATAACACACAGAAAATGCATACACTGGCTCTGCAAGGTATATGAACACTTAAGCTACACTTAATATATAAATGTTATTGCATTAGTAAAATATAAATTTACTACTTCAAGGAAAGATAAAATGTGACCCTTGACCACAAATCATAAGTAGCACAAGTGTATGTGTAGCAATAGCCAATTATACACTGTATGAGTTAAAATTAAAATTATAAAATTATTTTTTTTCTTTTATACCAAAAATCAGTAGGATATTAGGTTAAGATCATTTTCCATGAAGATATTTTGACAATTATTACAATTAATATATCAAAACTTAATTTTTGATTAGTAATATGCATTGCTAAATACTTCATTTGGACAACTTTAAAAGTGGTTTTCTCAATATACCAGATTTTCAAATAGTTGTATTTCAGCCAAGTATTGTCCTATCCTAACAAACCATACATCAATTGAATCTCAATTAAAAAAAAAAAAAAACCTTATGACTGGTTTTGTGGTCCAGGGTCACAAATATTTCATTTACATTTGCTAGGTTTTAAATGATAATTATGTGGAAGTCAGTTTCCGCCACTGAATAAAAAAACCAAAAAAACTTTTTTTTTTATCTCACAATTGTGTTAACCTCTGACAATTCTGACTGTTTTCCTGATAATCGTTATTAAGTCAGAATTGTGAGATATAAACTCGCAATTCTGAGAACAAAAATTTCCCCCCCCTCAGAATTTAACTCATGGTTACAACTTGCTGTAACTCGCAATTCAATAAAAAAAGTCAGAATTGCAAGATATAAACTCTGAATTGCGAGGGAATTATCTCACAATTCTGACTTTATATCTCACAGTTTAGAGTTTATATCACTGTTCAGAGAAAAAGTCAAAATTGTGAGAGATAAATTCAGAAAAAAAAAAAAGTCAGAATTGCCAGTTAGAAACTCAGAATTGTGAGTTTTTATCTCGCAATTCTGACTTTATAATGCGCAATTGTGAGGTTATTTCTCACAATTCTGAAAAAAAGTAAAAATTAAAAGTAAAAGTCACAATTACTTTTTTTCAGTGTCAGAAACAGGCTTCCATATATTTGATTTAAAAATGAGATGAAAATGTTTTTGGGCACTTTCATGTGATGACAAGTTCACCTGTTGTTACTCGGCTGGGACCGCTGTTTAAAAATTGAGGAAATTCCTTAAGATGCACACCAAAAATTGGAGTAATATTTGTAAGAAAAATAATATTAGCTCTTAGAAAAGGTCTTGCAAAATGTGTTTGCAGATGACACTGATGACACTGATTGATGTTTGGATTGATTGCAATACTATATTCATAAAAATTTAAAATAGGCTTGTTAAGTGTGGCTTAAGAGTCCAAATACTTTTTGGGGTCACTATATATAAACAGTAAGGAGGTAATAAATATTTATGGAGTTACTTAGTACGCAGTGATGGGGTTAATAATATCAAGGGGGTTGATATTATTTAAGAGAGGGCCTACATGAGGTATATAATACTTACTGTGGGGTTACTAATATTTAGGTTTGTTGTTAAGGACAGGCACAGCTGAAGCTGGCATGTCAATCTCACCGATAGAGGATTAGAGGAGAGGGGCCCCTATATCCTCACACATACACACACACACACACACACCAGCCGCACCCTATGGAACAGTGTCTTACTCTCTCTACACTCAATAAGACAAACCTGATATACTGCACTCACACACATGACAATTTCCAGCAAGAAATGATCAACTTCTCCTAAAGGTTCTGTGAAATTAACTTTTTAGAATTCATCTGACACTTTTTGACTGTCCAGTCTTCTCCTTTTTAATGCTTTCTTACTTTCTTTCTTAAATTAGTTACTGCAGAACAGAAACTGCTGTCATTAACCTTTGACTTCACACCCTAACAGTGTCTTTTCACAGTGTATGGTCATAAGTGCGGTATACACTCTTCTCTGTACGTAAACATGAAACATGTATACTTCTGTGTTTCTGATTCTGTTTTAGCTCATGTTCATGCATGCAGGGTTTCTTTCTACTTCCAAAGCTTTCTTGAGTGATAGCAAGTTTATTTCTGCATCGTGTCTGCATATTTAGACAAATTTATGCTTGTTATACATACACACACATCCCTCTGCCAACTTCCTATTTGTCTCATGCCAAGTTCCAGATCAGTTCCCCTTCGGGATCATTGATGGCAGCCCTGCGTCTCAGAATAGCACAGGTGCCCACCAGACCACCATGGCTTTTCACATGTCACTTTCTCATCCTGTTGTCTGAAATCATCTGCTGTGTACGGACTGGAAAAGTGCTGCTCTTAAATTCATCTCTTTGTAGCATAAAGTTTAGCGAATTTAAGGATTCTGATTCGATTTGGATTCCTTAACAGTTCTATTAATTATTATTTCCGTTATTTTGAGGAAAAAACGATGGATAATGTTTTGAAAACAATTTTACAACATTTATTATCCTTCAAAGTATGAGATAGTTTCAGATTTCAATAAAACAGTAATAAAAAAAATGTCAACACAGTAGGGTCCTTCAGCCAGGATTTATTTATTGATCGACAAAGTCCGTAAAGTTTTTTTTTTTTTTTTTTTGTAAAACAAATGTAAATTTATGTCCCAGTCACAATATCTTGCTTAAATAAAACTTACACTAGCAGAAAAAAGAAGAAAAATTCTATTGTATATTTTTACCTATCTGATCTCATGATAAAAACGTAACTGTGGTAACTTTTTCGCAAGACGCGATGTACCAATAAGTACATATCACTGCAGTTTCCAATCGAAATTAACACTAGAGGTGGTAAAACAGTGACCACTTGTGATTGTTTCGTACACAGTTATGATTACAGCTCCACATGTTTTGCTTTCCAGACATAACAAGTTTGCTCGGTAGCTCAGCCAACACAAAATTGGACTTAGGATGTGGAATCCTTGGGTGTGAATCCAGAGGAAAACATGACCCCCTATGAAAGAGCTGAAAGATGAGATATTGAAAAACAAGCTAAAATGGCATGCTTGCGATTGCGTTTTTATGTTATATTCACTTTTGTTTATACTATCGGATACATTTAGGTGTAGCGAAGATGGTACGTTATTTTAAAACGTCCTGGAGCATTACAGGTATAGCGCCACTCAACAGACATTTCAAGTCAGAACTGCGGTGACACGTACAAATCCGACGTCACATAAAACGTACCATATGTACGTTCATCTGTTCTGAGGAAACAACCAAACACTCTTTTAGCGTCACTCAGTGGACATTTTACAGCAAATACGTCACAAAACATACATGGCAGTACATATTTTGCGTCTTGCAATAAAGTTACCACAGGTGCATTTTCGTCATGAGATCAGGTTGAGTTTACATTAATAATATAATCAATATTTTATTTATTAAAGCCAAGTATGAATCTCATCAAGTTAGTATTTTAATTTATTCCAAAATAACAACTCAAGGCATATTTAAACAATATTTATTATATGCGAACTTATTTCCAGCTATTCTTTTATATTCCGGGCTCACACTGTGCGTTTTTTAATTGTCTTTTACGATTGTTGCTTGTCAGACTGTACGAACATGATGATCATGTCACACTTTGGGATCTCAGTTGTCATTAATGTCAGACTGTACGACAGTCAAGACGCTTTAAAAACAGGTGCGCATAAGAAAACCTGTCCAGAGTTTTACATTATCAACCCATACATGTTCAATGACTGTGAGCTGCATTACATGCAGGGCTCAAATGTTGGCTATCATTAAGTTTATGAATGGCGGCAAAAGCGGCATATTTAAGAATAGTGTAGGCAGCACTACACACCCAAATGGAAACAGAAGCGCAACCAGAGTTCATCATAGCAAAGGCAACAAATCATATGATTTCCGTGCAAGGCGGACGGGAGCATTGGAGTTTATGCAAAGAACTCTGTAGCATTAATTCTGATCATGGCTGTCTTGAAAAACTGAGTTTGATGTTTGTCGTAGAAGAAGTTACACTGCAGAACTGTGCGCCAATTTTTAATGACACTGCCAGAATTTTGTCAGAGTTCAAATTTGATCGCAACAGCAATTGTTGCGCCTGTCGGTGAACATATCAAACCAGCAATCAAAGACTACAGATTTTAGCAGGATTTACAGCCAGTCATAACCAGTCATATGCCATCATATCGCAATGGAGGCATTGCCTCGTCTCACGTGACTTTTCCCCCATCCATTCATTCTCAGTTACCCCCCACCAAACCCACCGCACGCTTTAGCAGGTCTATTCAAACTCAACACGGACTTCCGTGTAATTTCACCTACTGTTGGACAATGTTTCTTTAGAAAAACAAGTGATTTGTACACTTTTTAATGTTATATTTGGTAATATTGCCATTGTTTTATTTTTGTACTACAAATCCAACATTTTGAGGAAGCACTGCCTCCCTTGCCTTCTCAGAGGAAACGCCCTTGATATATTCTTCCCCACCCTGGTGAGGTTATACTGTTGCATTCTCCTGGTACAACCACAGTCACACCAAGAGCAGTTAATTGTTACTAATGACAGTTTAACTCTCACTCTAAAGATTGTGGCGGTCCAGACAAACTTCTCTCTGCTTTGCATAAATTAGCCCAGACTCTATGCATCACCGGCTGCGTCTTCTCTTTCTCCCTCCGTCTCTGTGCTATCACTCATCCTGAAACAATCACACTTTCCTGTGTCACTCCTCTATCAGTAAAAACAGAGCGATAGCTACTCCTGTCATTATATAGCAGGTGCTATTTATTTCTTGTCTGTCTGTCTTGTTTTTACAAATCAAAGTTTCCTGTATTTTCACTTTTAGCTAAAGTGTAACCAAATCATAATTCACTTGCTCAAAAACATGAAAACTGCACTGTTTCCTTGTGGAATTTTTCCTCTCCTTTCTTCTTTCTGTTACAGGAAAGAAACTACATATCAAGCCACGATTCTTGTCTACAACACAGCCAGAAAGCTTGCCAAAGGAGGGCTGATGGTGGGTGTTTTAATCTGTGATAAACCATTAAACATTTTTTAACTTAATTTTTACTTTAAAAATAAGAATTCTCCTGTTACAATATGGTTTGCTTGAGACGTTCACAGCTGGTTTTTGGCGTGAAGTCACGTGTTTGGCTTCAGGAGTTTCGAAATGCAATTCTAAGAATTGATTTAAAGATTTCTCAGAATTTGTTCATAAATATTCACTATTACAGAACTGAGTTTGTGCTTTATAATCAAATACTGCTCTGACAAAAATGCAATGTTCACATTCTGAGTTCTTGGAGTTAGTTTCAAAATGCAAATGCATATGTAATTCTCAGGTATTTTTAAAATGGCATTTCTGTAGTGGTTTGTTATGCAGAGAAATTTTATCATTTCAAATGTAAGCTTGTATGTATTTTCAGAAAATGAGAATTACTAAATAAAATTGCTTTGTGATTTGCACTACTGCATCTTTATTTGCGAGTGTGTTTCCATATGTGACCCTGGACCACAAAATTGAGAAATTGAGATTTATACATCATCTGAAAGCTGAATAAAAAAGCTTTCCATTTATGTATATTTTGTTAGGATAGGACAATATGTGGCCCACATACAATCTGGAATCTGAGGGTGCAAAAAAAATCAAAACATGGAGAAAATCGCCATTAAAGTTGTCCAAATGAAGTTCTTAGCAATGCATCTTACTAATCAAAACTTAAGTTTTAATATATTTATGGTAGGAAATGTGCAAAATATCTTCATGGAACACGATCTTTACTTAATATCCTAATGGTTTTTGCCATAAAAGTAAAATCGATCATTTTGACCCATAAAATGTATTTTGGCTATTACTACAAATATACCATGTTTTGTTCAATTTGCTGAACCACATCTAAGTTCATCATCTGTATGGCGAAAAACTCCATACACTCCATAAACAGCGTTTGACTTACTTGCACTTTCTTAGTCTTAGTCTGTGTGTTCTTTTGTAAACACTGGGTCTGTAGTTCCATCTACGTTCCGCATGACCTTTTGACATGATTCAATAGTACGTAGCGTCGTGAATGTGCATCCCAGAGTCTGTGCTACACAAGCTTTTGTGCTTAAAAAGTATACAAATTTTTATTTTCTGAAAAAAAAAAAAAAATAAAAACAGATAGATAAGACCCTTCTTCCTCAGCTGGGATCGTTTAGAGCCCTTTGAAGCTGCATTTAAACTACATTTTGGAAGTTCAAAATCGGGGCACCAATGAAGTCCATTATATGGAGAAAAATCCTAAAATGCTTTCCTCAAAAACCATAATTTCTTCACGACTGAAGACAGAAAGACATGAACATCTTGGATGACAAGGGGGTGAGTAAATTATGTGTGAATTGTTGTTTTGGAAGTGGACTTCTTTAAGTTCTTTAACCATATTTAACCAATTTTTCAGTTATTAAACCATATAACATCACTCCCAAGTTGTTTTCTGAATAACATAATTTAACGTAAAAAGTATCGGCATCTCTACACTTGTTATGAAGCAGGTGGATGTGGAGAACATCGCTCATGGCTGCATGTCTGTCACTGTAATTGAGTCTTAAGGAATCTATAGGAAAGTAAAAAAATGTTACGCCTCCCTCACACTCCTCAAAACTCATTTTTCTTCACCTCTCACTTTTTCCTCTCTAACTGCTGTCTGACCAAATCCATCACAACTAATTTCTGACAATGTCATTTTCCTTTTCTTCTCCCTGTGTTTTCCTAAAATGCGCTTTTGATTGAGGATCCGTTCGCCTCTTGCGTTCCTCCTCCTCTTTTCCCTCTTCTCCATTGGGTAATGTAATTAGTATGTTGAGTGTTAAACAGTGGTACAGAGAGGATGATGGGAGCTGTAATCCCTTGAACGCCCCTCACTGTGCGGAGACTGCTGATACTCAGACTATTAATGCTCCGCTGAACCAAGGCCTCGTGCTCCGTGCTCTGTGACAAACGACTGCCGGTCGCGACGGGAAACCTGGTTAACCGTCGCCGGCAGCAACGACAGGGGGCATTAATACACCGTGGCGAGGGTCTCGCTGCGGAACACGACACACTCGCTGGCACTGACAAGCCTGCTGCCGTGTTAACGAGATAAAGGCCGTGCCCATGATGCGAGCCACGTTTATGGTGACATAGAGGGATGGAGGGAGGGAAAACACTCCCTCATCTGACTTCTCTGTCTATCTTTCTCTTCTATTTAATCGTTCATGCAGGACAGAAATACTTCACAGGAATGCATGTTGATATGGGTATTGTAAAATCAACTGAAGTTGTCATACATCACCTAACCCCTCTTAGCTTATTTGTCTTTTTTGCATTGCAGCTCTTGCTTTCAGATTTTCTTTTTATTTTATAGCAGGGGTGGGGAACATTGATCCTGGAGGTCTGTTGTGCCTGCAGAGTTTAGCTCCAACCCTAATCAAACACACCTGAACAAGCTAGTCAAGGTCTTCAGGATATAGGTTGGTATTTTTTTTTTCAGGGTCGGAGCTAAACTCTGCAGGGACACATAGCATAGAGTTGGTCAGGTTGTTGATTGTGGCCTGTGGAATGTTGGTCCACTCCTCTTTAATGGCTGTGCGAAGTTGCTGAAATTTGGTAGGAACTGGAACACGCTGTTGTATACGCCGATCCAGAGCATCCCAAACATGCTTAATGTGTGACATGTCCGATGAGTATGCTGGCCATGCAAGAACTGGGATGTTTTCAGCTTCCAGGAATTGTGTACAGATCCTTGCAACATGGGGCCGTGCATTATCAGGCTGCAACATGAGGTGATGGTCGTGGATGAATGGTACAACAACGGGCCTCAGGATCTCGTCACGGTATCTCTGTGCATTCAAAATGCCATCAATAAAATGCAATTGTGTTCGTTGTCCATAACATACGCCTGCCCATACCATAACCCCACCGCCACCATGGGCCACTCGATCCACAATGTTGACATCAGCAAACCGCTCACCCACACGACACCATACACGCTGTCTGCCATCTGCCCTGTACAGTGAAAACCGGGATTGATTCGTTAAGAGAACACCTCTCCAAAGTGCCAGACGCCATCGAATGTGAGCATTTGCCCACTCAATTCGGTTACGACGACGAAATGCAGTCAGGTCGAGACCCCAATGAGGATGACGAGCATGCAGATAAGCTTCCCTGAGATGGTTTCTGACAGTTTGTGCAGATATTCTTTGGTTATGCAAACCGATTGTTGCAGCAGCTGTCCAGGTGGCTGGTCTCAGACGATCTTGGAGGTGAAGATGCTGGATGTGAAGGTCCTGGGCTGGTGTGGTTACACTTATGTAATTATGGTAAAGAAATGAACATTCAATTCACGGGCAACAGCTCTGGTGGACATTCCTGCAGTCAGAATGCCAATTGCACTGTCCCTCAAAACTTGCAACATCTGTGGCATTGTGCTGTGTGATAAAACTGCACATTTTACAGTGGCCTTTTATTGTGGCCAGCCTAAGGCACACCTGTGCAATAATCATGCTGTCTAATCAGCATCTTGATATGCCACACCTGTGAGGTGGATGGATTATCTCGGCAAAGGAGAAGTGCTCACTAACACAGATTTAGACAGATTTGTGAACAATATTTGAGAGAAATAGGCCTTTTGTGTACAAAGAAAAAGTCTTAGATCTTTGAGTTCACCTCATGAAAAATGGGGGCAAAAACGTGTTGCGTTTATAATTTTGGTCAATGTATGTATGAAAAAATTCACATATACTACCAGTCAAAAATTTTTGAACAGTAAGATTTGTAATGTTTTTAAGGAAGTATCATTGTAAAATGAATTTGGCAACTTTAATGTTAAAATACTTATGTTTTAAAATATATAACCACAGGACATAAACAATATGTTCAACACTATTAACATGATTTCAGTTCGACAGAATAACTTGCAGGTTGGCCAGTTTTAAAACTTTGTTTCCTAAACATAATGTCTAAAACAATAAATAACCATTAAAATGACAATTCAAACAAACTTACTACTCAAATAATGTATACAGTTTAACACGAGTAGGTGTAAATGCTTTTTAAAAATTACAAGCTTTGTATTTCCACTTTTAAATCCTCCAAAAATTGGCCTTATTCACTTCTATTAATCACTTACTAACATTTGCTGTGTAAAGTTATGTTCAGTTTTACAACTTTGCTGCCTAAACACTAAAATAACCATTAAAAATGACCATTCAAACAATGTTACAGCTCAAATAATACACAAGTTCAAAGTTAGTGTAAAGGCTTTTTTTTAAAAAATGATAAGCTTCTCATCTCTAGTTTTAAATGTTTAAATTTTACATCCATCATCCCTCACCATAACTTGTTTTATTGTTATGGTTTTTAATGTGTTTACCCCAAAAAAAAAAAACCTAAAGTTGGCAAAAAAAATTTATGTGATTTAATATTTTTTTTGTCAAACCAAAAAAAAACCCTAAATGAATTAAGATAGAACTTCAGAGATTATACAGTAAAGTCATAACCCTCAGATGTATGGAAGGGTGGAAAAAGATGTGAGGTGTGATGCACATATTCGTATTCATGATGCTCTTCAGCTATGGTCACTCACCAGTTTCTGTTATCTGCATGGGAAGAGAAAGAGAAATTCATGGAGCAATCACTCTTTCTTTTCTCACCCTCCCCTTCCCTCTCGTTCTCTCGCTCTGACGGCGAGGATGTAAGTGCCTTAGACAGATGTCTGCTGCCGCTTGTCTCAAAGCTCAACGCGAGCTGCTGAGCTCGGCAAACTCTAATTAAGATCAATATTTCAATTTTTAGTAAAAGCGCATGTGAAAGAGAACGAAGGAGGAGAGCGAGAGAGAAAGGAGGAAAACACATTCACATTTTTTCCACGACAATCTCACTTGAATGAGAAAAGGAACGAATGAAAGGTCAAGTGTAATTTTTCTCTACCTCAATAGATCGCCTAGGCATAAAAAAGACAAACTTGTTACAGCTCAGCAAAGACTCCAGCACATCAATAAAGATCATACTTCCACTGCAAGTAGTTAGTCATTAGAATATCTGTCCTCTGTCCTTTTTTCATACTGCTCTTTTTCCCCATCTTTCTGCTTGTGCTTTATTTCTGTTTATCTTTTTGCCATTTTTAAAGCTCCCAGTTTTAGTACAAATTTTGTAAAATCTCCTCCTGTGTCCAAACATGCTCTTTTCTGTCATCTTGCTCTTTCTAACTCACTTTTTCGCTGAGAACTTCATTGAACTTTATATACTTGTTAGTTTGAATGTAGCCAAACGATTACTGCTGAGTCTTTGAACGGGCATTTGTGAGATTCCGAGGCCCACAAAAACCTCCTTTCCAAACCTGCTTCCGATAACCCCCTACTCCACCTCACACCTCTCAACTATTTTGGCTAAAGAGGGGTTAACCGGCCAAATCCGTCTCAGTCATTTCCACAGACGTCTAGTCCAAACCCCCCTTCTCTCTTTCACACTATCATACTCATACTTTTTTCTTTTTTTTCTCCTCGGACGTGCTGATGTCCATTTTGCTTAAATCGGTAGAACTGCACCAGCAGCTAACTCCCAATATGCAAAGGCACAATGAAAGCCCTGACTTCAAAATTTATGTCTCAAGCCCTCGGCCACATCCACACCCACCCACCTCCGCTCACTGAATGGACGATGGCAGATCTTCTTAAATGTGGCATTTTCAAAGCGGACTGCTTAGCTTGGACTTTGAGGTCCACTCGTGCTTATTTGATAAAACCTCCATAATGACTTAGCGCACCTTCAACTTCAAATACCTTGATATGATTTGTCCCGTCCTCTTAGGCTTTTCTTTTTTCCCCTCCGTTGGCAGATTTGAGCCTCAAGCGTGTCTGTATTTCACTCATTGGCACCTGGAAAGAAAGTCTTAGCATGTTACATAAAGTTAGCAGAGGTCTCAGATGTAGTAAGTTAAACAGCAGATTTTATTTTGATATTGTGATTGAAGCCTAAAAAATATGTACACTGTACATTAATACAAATTGACAAGTATTAAGCATTAAGAGAGTGAGGATATTACTGCATATGAATAATTCATCCAAAAATGAAAATTTGCTAAAAATGTACTCTTAACCAGAACAGAAATGTTTCTTAACCAGAACAGATTTGGAGAAATGTAGCAGTATATCGCTTCCTCGCCAATGGATTGTTTGCAGCAAATGGGTGCCGTCAGAATGAGGGTTGATGAAAGCATCACAATAATCCTCAAGTAAGTCCACGCGACTCTAGTCCATCAATTAATGTTTTATGAAGTGAAAAGTGGGGTATTTGTAAAAAGCAAATCCATTATTAAGGCATTTTAACTTTAAACTGTCATTTTTTAGCAAAATAACAGTTCATAATCCTGTGAAATCCAGTGGAAAAAGTGCATCCCCTGTTGTTCTCCCACATTAAAATTAAACATTTATTTAAAACTGTTTTGGCTTGTAAACAGTACTTGATCTTATATCATAATTATTTCCTGATTCAGATAAGACAACTTTTTCACTGGTGAAACCAATATTATGGATAGAGGACTTTAGCTGAGAGCAACAGTTTGAAGTTTCTTCCTTCCTTTCTTTCTTTCTTTCTCTTCACAAAACATTAACTGATAGACTGGAGTTGTGCATTTATCAGCTGTTTTTGACAGCACCCATTCACTACAGTGGATCATGTTGTTCTCTCACATCAAAATTAGACATTTGTTTAGAACTGTTTTGAACAGTTTTGGCTTGTAAATAGTGCTTGATCTGTGCATATTTCTCTCCTAATTCAGATGAGACAACTTTTTTTTTTACTGGAGAAACCAATAAAATGTATAGAGAATCTATATTTTAGCCAAAAGCAACAGTTTGAAGTTAAAAACTTCTTTCTTTCTTTCTTTCTTTCTTTCTTTTATGGATTTGTTTATTATAAACACACTTCTTTTGCTTCACAAAACATTAATTGATAGACTTGACTCATGTATTTATCAGCTATTTCTGATGGCACCCATTCACTGCCATGAATCCTGTTGTTCTCTCAAATCAAAATTAAACAAATTTGTTTAAAACTGTTTTGGACCGTTTTGGCTTGTAAACAGATATTGATCTGTGCATATTTCTCTCATGATTCAGATGAGACAACTTTTTCACTGAAGAAACCACTATTATGGATAGAGCACTTACATTTTAGGCAAAAGCAGCAGTTTGAAGTTCAAGCCTTTTTTTTCTTTCTTTCTTTCTTTCTTTTATGAATTTATTACAAACACACAGCTTTTGCTTCACAAAACATTAATTGATAGATTGGAGTCGTGTATCTATCAGCTGTTTTTTGACGACACCCATTCACTGCAGTGGATCCTGTTGTTCTCTCACATCAAAATTAGACGTATTTAAAACTGTTTTGAATTGTTTTGGCTTGCAAACAGAGCCTAATTTGTGCATATTTCTCTCCTGATTCAGATGAGACAGCTTTTTCACTGGAGAAAGCAATGTTATGGATAGATAACTCATATTTTAGCCGAAAGCAACAGTTTCTTTCTTTCTTTCTGTCTGTCTGTCTGTCTGTCTTTTTTCTGTCTTTCTTTTATGGATTTATTACAAACACACAGCTTTTGCTTCACAAAACATTAATTAATAGATTGGAGTCATGCATTTATCAGTGATTTCTGACAGCACCCATTCACTGCAGTAGATCCCGTTGTTCTCTTATAAACAGTTCTTGATCTGTGCATATTTCTCTCCTGATTCAGATGAGACAACTTTTTCACTGGAGAAACCAATATTATGAATAGAGGACTTACATTTTATCCAAGAGTAACAGTTTGAATTTCAAAACTTTTCTTTCTTTCTGTCTTTTCTTTTTCCTTTCTTTCTTTCTTTTATGGATTTGTTTATTATATACACACAGCTTTTGCTTCACAAAACATTAATTGATAGACTGAAGTCATGCATTTATCAGCTGTTTCTGACAGCACCGATTCACTACAGTGAATCCTGTTGTTCTCTCAAATCAAAATTAAACAGATATGTTTAGAACTGTTTTGAACCGTTTTGGTTTGTAAACAGTGATTGATCTGTGCATATTTCTCTCCTGATTCAGATGAGACAACGTTTTCACTGGAAAAACCAATATTATGAATAAAGGACTTATATTTTAGCCAAAAGCAACAGTTTCTTAAGTTTCTTTTTTGGATTTGTTAATTGCGAACACACAACTTTTGCTTCATAAGACATTAATTGTTGGACTGAAATGATGCATATATCAGCTGTTTCTGATGGTGTTTTCACTGCAGAGGATCCATTGGTGAGTAAGTGATGTTGTGCTAAATTTCTCAAATCTGTTCTGATAAAGAAAAACCCATCTACATCTCGGATGGCCTGAGGATGAGTACATTTTCAGCACATATCATTTTTGGTTGAACTATTCCTTTAAGTGTCTCTCTTCATTATATCCTTCTGTCTCTTTTATTTTTAACAAAGCACTATGATAGTATTTCAAACATTTTTATATTGATCTACATTCCTCTGTATCCTTACACTGCAATAAGGACCTTGCATAGGGTTGTTAGACTGACCCTCATCTTTGGGTACTTCCTTCAAAGCGAGACTGGCTCGCCTGATTAAGACATATGCTGTGGTGATGAAGGCGCGCTCTGCGTGGGGCTTAATTATTTGTCGATCCGCGCAGATGAGTCGAGATGCAATTAGAGGTTAATTGCGAAAGAAATCCGGAGCGTGGCTGGCACTGGCGAGGCGGATCATAATTAACTCACCCGCACAAATTGCGCATTTTTCCCTATCCGGCGGAAATGTGGATTGATTTTATTGCTGGATCACGCGTTATTGAGTTCATCACCGCCTATAGGTCATAAGTGGGGAGGAAAGTTGCGTGTGTGTTATCCTATCAGATCAATACACTGAATGACTGTTCACGGGGTTACGGCACATTGAGGAAATATGCAGTTTAATACATAATTATCTAATCAATTTAAACTTTAAACGGTCTGTCTAGGGCTTTTTTAGAATAATTCTCCTATATGGATTCTAAACAAAAGCTCGCTTTTGATAAATTAACAAATAAACAATAACAAATTATTCATTGTTAATAAATAATTGTGAGAGAAAATGTGATGCTGCGTGGAATACGCATAATTAGTTTAATATTGCTTTTAACTGTCGTGGCACTAGTTTAGTGAAGCACACTGAGATTTTAAAATGAGAGACTAACTAAGCAAAGTGTTAAAAGTGCAAACATTGTGTTATTGCGTCATCATTTTTTTCCTAACGGTGAATTCAGCTGTCGATTTTTATTATTTTTGCTTTCATTGTATGCCTATTGCAATTTCTAGTGAGACTGACTTTGTTTTGAAGTGAGAAAAATGAGCTGCGTAAATTAGTGTAATTATATGATAATTTAAAAATACATTAATGTATGTCTATCAACTGTAGAATTAAATTGGTCATGAAAATTACGCGCGCACTCCGTTTTCTAAATCTGTTTTTAAGTCATCCCTAAAGCATCTGAATTACATATAACATTTAAGAAGTGTTTGCTCTGTTCTAAATAAACATTTTCTAAGTAAGACAAGCTGGGCGATTGCCTTTCTTCTCGCTCACCTTCCACGTGCGGTTGCAGGGGAGGCGTCGCTAGGGGGCACCCGTTTAAGCGCCCTGTCAGCTGCTGTGCGTTCGGCTCAGCTGCCACATACAGGCGTTGCTATAGGAATATGCATGTCTACTGCTACGCCTCCTCCCATTGGTCCTTTCCGTGCTCAGGGCTGGACGCTCAGATGGGCCATGTGTATAAAGTGGTACATTGCCCCTTTCAGTGCTTCAGTGATACTGTGTGTCAGCGGTGGACAACAGTGCAAAAATAAGCTCTAGCTAACGAAAAGCAACGGTGACAGCAGTCCATATAGGCTAACTTTAAAAGTGGCTGCGGAGGGAGGTGAATTTAGTAGCCAGAATTCCGCATCCTTCGTCGGGCTGCGTCGGAGCGTCCCACCAGAGGAACTTACATACCTACTGAGATTTGTCACGCATATTGTTGCGGTTCGCATTCGCTGGTGACTGTGTGAAAAGAAGCAGCATCATTCCTTTGGACTTCGAGGTAAAGTCTGACGCTTTCTGAACTTGTTGTGTGGCGGACTTTTCTGCGACATGTGAGGAAAGTTCTCGCTTTCTGCACGTAGAAGCTTGAAGTTTATTGCCTCCGGAACTTCAAACACGGAGGTGAAGAAGGATATTTGAAGTGTCTTACTCAAAGGACGATTTCTCTGAAACCACATGTCACGGTGAAGCGAGGACGAGTCAGGTTGGTGGTTTTGAATTCACGAGTCTCAAGTTTCTGCCGCCCTGGCCAGTGATATTAACGCGTGAATTTGACCTGGGATAAGTTGTCAACAAGAGGCAAACTGGCAGGTGTATAAGTACATTTACATGCATGGGCATACGTATATCTTGCTGCACTATAAATAGAAACTCGTGCTTGTGTATTAAACCCTGGGCACTCATCTTCAGTCCTTTTCATCATAATCCCAGTGAAACCCACGCGTGTCGCTTTGGCTGTTAGGGTAGGTGTCGTCGCATGGACTGACATGGCCACCGATCTCGCCATGAGCGCAGATTTGCCCAACAGCCCCCTGGCTATTGAATATGTCAACGACTTCGACCTCATGAAGTTTGAAGTCAAGAAAGAGCCCCCGGAGGCCGACCGCTATTGCCACCGTCTGCCCCCGGGCTCGCTATCCTCCACCCCAATCAGCACACCCTGCTCCTCGGTGCCTTCCTCACCTAGTTTCTGCGCCCCCAGCCCCGGATCGCAGCCTGGCCAGAACCTCGGAAATGGCGTCAACAACAACAACAACAGTGGCAACAACAACAACCAAGGCTCCTCGGGGAAGCCGCAGCTGGAAGATCTCTACTGGATTCCCAACTACCAGCATCACATCAGTCCAGAGGCCCTCAACCTGACGCCCGAAGACGCGGTGGAAGCGCTTATCGGTAACGCGCACCACCACCACCATCACCACCAGCCCTACGAGGGATTCCGCGGTCAGCAATACGTCGGAGAAGACCTCTCGACGGCCACGAACGGGCACCACCACCCGGTGCACCACCACCACCATCATCACCACGGCCACCACGCGCACGCGCGCCTCGAGGACCGCTTCTCGGACGAGCAGCTGGTGAGCATGACAGTGCGCGAACTCAACCGGCAACTGAGAGGCTTCAGCAAAGAAGAGGTGATCCGTCTCAAGCAGAAACGGCGAACCCTGAAGAACCGCGGCTATGCGCAGTCGTGCCGCTACAAGCGCGTACAGCAGCGCCACATGCTCGAGAGCGAAAAGTGCACGCTTCAGAGTCAGGTGGAGCAACTCAAGCAAGACGTGGCGCGTCTGATCAAAGAGCGGGACCTGTACAAGGAGAAGTACGAGAAGCTTGCGAGCCGAACCTTTAACGGCGGCGGCAACGGAGGCGGCAACACTCGGGACCCGTCCAGCGGCACTCACGGCAAAACCACTTCCACGGAATTCTTCATGTGAGAGTGATTCTTGTTAAAGACTTTTTCCGAACCAACGTATTCGTTTTTTTAAACCTTCATTTTTATGATTTTCAGTGTGAACTTAATTTGCAGTTCTTATCTTAAACACTCAGTGTCCATTTTAGAACACACGCTCTTAAAAATAAAGATCTGATGCCGTAGGGGAACCTTTTCAGATAATTTACTCTCAAGAACTCTAGAGAAACATCCTTGTACTGGTGCTTCAAAGAACCCAAAACCCAATATGCAAATCTACAGAACCCATAACATCCAGCACTTTTTCTTTCCCAAAGAACTACCCGCCAAAATAGTTTTTGACAAGCAAGTCAAGTCCTTAAAGTGCTGAAAGGAAACATTCAGGAATCTTTATTTTTAAGAGTGTAGAGTCTAACATTACAGCTACATGTTTAAAGTCTTCACTCATTATTTGTGTATATTACTGTACCATAAAAGTCTTAAGGTTAGTGTAATGTTAGGATTATCTTCCACAGATACTGCACGGACCCTTCTACTTCATAAGACCTCCGATCTAAATATGGGATCACGCATAACCTCCAAAGACCCATCAGTTTTGGATTCTGTAAATTCGTGTTTTTTTTCTTTTTTTTTTTTTAGTTGTAGGCTAACTGAAAAGTCAGACATGTTTAAAGACAGCCGCTTCCTTTTTGTTGTTGTTGTTGTTGTTGTTGTTTTTTGTTTTGTTTTGTTTTTTTCGTCTTAACGGAATGACGAGTCTTAATTGCGATGAGAACATACTGGAAACGAAACTTCAGCTTGTGAAGGGACTTTGTAAGGAACAATTCTAATATTAAAACACTTATAAGCAAGAAAGGGAGATAGCAATACATCCTTGACTTTTCTCAGTCATGAACTGAGGTTGAGGGGACTTGTGAACTTTGAGGGCCCTCAAGCATTGCTCAAGTCTGCATTACCCCACCAATCCTGCATGCGGGACATGTATGGTACTCCAAACGCGCCAGGTCCTTTTTCTCTCTTCCTCATACAGCACTTGGATGAAAAGCATGGCCCTTAATCACTCTCTCTTCTCTCTTTTTTTCGTTTCTTCTGCTCGACACAAACCGTGTATGTGAAGGAACTCATGCGTACCTGCGAAATCACATGAAATCCGTCCTTGCATTTCTTTTTCTATTGTTTAAAAGTACTGAATAAGAACAAAGGAAAAAAACCCACCGAACTGAGCCAGAGTTATTTATTCCCACTTGTACATATGTAGAGGTCAAATGGTGTGTTAATTTAACTTTTTAAAGTCCTTTTTGCTTGATTATTTAAAACGTCTTAATACGATGTTTGTATGTAGTAGCATGCAAATGACAAAGATATTCTCATCCTATTGAATATGTACAATTTCAAAGGAAGCCTACTGCACTACGATTCGAAGAATTGGGATTTATGTAACATTTCTTTTCCTCTGTGTTAATCGAATTGCTGTTATGGTGGACATAGTTGGTCGATCTAAAGTGCATATAAACACAAGGACTTTAATTGCTGCTAATATTCTATGCACCAAATTCGAAAGCAATTAACAGAAGCTCTGATTATGTGAATTTTGTATTTCAAAATAAACGAAGGTATGTAGAAAACCGGTTAGACATGGATATCAAAAATAACTAAGATCATCTCAAGAAAGTTTTTTATATATATATATATATATATTTGTCTTAATGGCCGGGATGATGAATGACATAAAACTGTTAACTTCAAATATATGACAGCCGTCGTTAGTAGGGCAAGAATGGTTGTTTTAACTTTTTATGACATAATAAATCTGTAGCATACTCTGTATAAAGCAGTTGCCTATTGTTTTGCATTACAACATTGTGATGATAATAGGCTTCCGACCATACTGAATTTCACTACAGGTAGATGTCAAGAGATTAAACGCGGATATAATTCAACAATAATAGAGGGCTTGTGTGCAAACTTCGCTATAAGTAATCATGCGCATTTGAGGTTGAAATATAGCCCATCTTGTTCAGGCTAAATGAAGAAGTTGCCAAAATGGATTATCTAATGCACGTAAATTGTCTTAAGTCAGTTTTCAAATTCTTTCCGACCTGTGTATGCTTAGTTTCCTAACAGATCTATCGGCCAGAATCCTAAGATAATGTCTGCAAGTATGCTCCTTTACCTGGGTTAGTATCTGCTTGATATCTCACCTGAAAACCACTGTTAACATTGATTATTTTTTTTTCGGTTAAATTATAAATTATGATACAGTTCGTTATGAAGCAGTTTCTCTGTCTATTGGTCTAATTTGAGGCACAGCGGCTTGAGGTTACATAACCACATGTGCTGTCATGTGTGCTGTCTTATGTAAAAAAATAAATAAATAAAATGGAAAAAAAGAAAAAAAAACTGTACATAGCTTATAATTTCTATATATTTATCGAAATTATAAATGTCCTTACGTGTCAGTAAGTCCAAACCAAAATGTTTCGAAATGGAATGTTGTTCAGAATCTTGTTTTCATAATGTTTAATAAAAACTCCTGTCAAATGCATCAGCCTGTTTTCCAATCACTCAACAAGTGTCTTTTCATGGTTAAAATATCTGTTTTATTGTTATGAGATTCAGCGCTTTCAGTGTCAGGTATTAGGCTTAAATGACAGATGAAATAAAAATAATAAAAACGCGAGAAATAACATTTTGTTTCTTATATAAAACCGTGCCCCGTTGCGCATAAGGCACACGAATCATACTATTTCAAAAGTTCATTTCAAAAGCTTATTTGTTTACATTTTCAAAAACTAATTTAAATAATTCATTTTAATTCTATGAACTATAGAGATGTGGCATAAAGATTTATTTTATTATCGTAAAATGAACATAAGTTTATAATTGCTCGATACATTGTGACATTCGTTTATAACATTAAAACGTTTTGTTTACACGAATATTTGAAAAGAAATGATTCATTAGATGAAAGTTGAATGATACGTACACAAACGAGCAAACGGTGATTTTTTTTTTATTCGTATATCCTTTGCATTCTTCTTATTCCTATTATTGCTCACAAACGTATCCTGTTGGAACCAATTAAGATGAAATTAATTTTGAGTGACACTAAATGTTTCTCTTTTAATCGACGACAATTAATAGGGTTTTTGTGGTACGTCGCGATTACTTTTTAGTTTACCCGATTAATAAAAGACTTAAAATTATGATAAATTGATTATGATAAACATTAAACTCTCATTTGTTGTAATAGTTTGACCCGCGAATTACTGTTTAAGGTTATTCGCGACAGTATTCTGATCACTGACTAATCTTCCTATTAATTCCCCCTTACTCCCAATTACATGACATCAAATGTTCCTTAATGTGTATTATTATTATATCAGAACAAACGGCTTTCTAATACTAAATGCTTTGAACAAAACTGTACAAGGTTAATATGACGCGATTAACGTGAGAGTCTAAAATTCGGGTCTAATTTCGGGTCTCTTTTTCCAGGCTGTTTCAGCAGGTTCGCGTACTCTGTGTGAAGATGAAAACAGCCTGTTGGTGGTTGAACTTTAGTTTTTGTTTAAGTGCTCTGGGCTCTGCACCTGTTGTTGTATCAAAGGCTAAACTGGAAGGTTAGTCCCTAAGTGTTTCACTTAACCTCTTTTGCTTCTGGCATTTTTATCACTGTTCGTGTGCCAGAGGCAACCCAGTTTCAAAGCCTCAGATGATGTATGTGCATGGGCAAGATACTGGTTGTTTTCTCTTACATCACATGCATAAGAATCAACAAAACATCACACATGTGAATGCTGTCTGTTCTCTCTTAAAGATACATTAATTGACACTGATAAAAAGAGCAAAGAAAATACATTCAAATACAACATTTTAATTGGCATGACTTGAAGTACATTCATTATGTTTCAGTGGGCGTAATGTTGCATTACTTGCTCTCCATCATACCTGCCACTTCTGAGCTATTTCACCCAGCATATTAAGATTAATGGAAATCCCAAATGTTCTAAATTTTTTACACAGTGCTGTAACCAAAATGTCAGTATAACTCTCTGTCAAGAGTTGCTCTGACCAGTAATGCCCTTTTCCCTCACTGTGCAGTGTCATTTGTCATTTTTACAATAATTTGTCCTTCTTAATACAGTTTGAATAATCCATCAGGTGAAGGTTTTGTTGGAAATAATAAGACCTGTATTCTTGTACGTGTAAGGTTGGTCTAGTGTGTTTTATGCAGTTTAGTGAATTTAAAATAAACCAAGAGGGAAACACTGGGGTTTACAACCCAAAATGTGCCTTTTTATGTGCATTTTGTTTGTCTGGAATTAACAGACCAAATGTAGCAGATCTATATGGCAAGTTAAAGTAAGCAAAAAGCTTTGGCTGGAAATGAATGATGTTGTTCTATACAGAATGTTTAAAGAGTCTCAACAGAACTACTTCACGGTTAGAGACACTTGACTATTGATACTACTCACTGCTCAAGTTCATATCTTTCTTTTTTTGACCAGCCCAGGGGAGCATTTTTGTTTGCCGCTGACTTTTTGTGCAGGCATTGCTACTGTATAACTGACACTGATGCTTTTTTACTTTTTACTATTAAGAGTACAAGACGGGAGGGCCGGCATGTATCTTCCTCAAACGGATATTCAGCCCGGTTGACACGCACACTGAGAAGCTAAACATGACGTTTGTCATGTTTCTGTGTTATGCACACAACAGGCCACGTTTGGTTAGAGCAAGAGGTGGCCAGTGAGATGCTGTCTGTCCTTGTTCAGCTTAGGCAGCGTCCCAGACTGAAGCTCAATCTCAGCGCGCCCTCAAACCCATCCCCCACTCTTCTTCCTGACTTCCTCTCATTTCTGCTGTGTCAGAGGAGACAATGTGTGTGACAGCCATCACTTCATCTCAACCATGTAGCAGACTGACACACACCCCCCTGTGTTTTTGTCTTAATAACAGGTTTGTGTATTTATTTGCCAACATCCTTATTTAATGCACAAGTGGACTTGAATAGTCTAAATGAGGACTGGTTTTTGTCTTCTTAATGTATGCTTTTCTGTTTTCCAGTGTCAAAATGGATGTATGGCACCAGAAGACATATGTTTGGTCTTCCCTGATGGCAGCTCTTTAGGCCAAGGTGCATGTAATGAAAGGGGGAGAAGAGATGGAGGCAAGTAGGAAGAGAGACTGAGAGGAAGAGGTAGTGTGTTCTTTGGCGTCTAGGCTGCATTGCCGATGAGATTCCCCTGTAGTCAGCGTCTCTATGGCTCAGCTTACAAGAGAGGCAGACGCACATTCTCACACACAATGCACTTCACACACTCACGAGGGCACTTTGGAAATGTGTACATTGTGTGTGCACTGGCATAAGCCTCATTTTCTATGTGGGCCTACAAGAATTATTTGAATCAGATTGTAGGCCTATGTCATCACGCATTATATTGGCTGTCAGATGGAAAGCTAAATTAACAGTTGGATTCATAATGGTCATTTTCGATAGGTTGCAATAAAAAGCCTCCCCTCTAGAGGTCTGTAGGCTGGCCACGTTTATTGGACGTGTTTGAAATCACAGACACAAAATGTCGCAACCCCTAAAATAAATCGACAGCTTGATGAATCGCCTATGAAGCTCTATTAACGCTTAGCAGGTATTAATAATTATTTAGAACGCTCCCAGGATTGAATTAGTGACCCAGGGCGCGCACCGTGCACGATCCCCAAACGCCGACAAACTCATTACTGCGGAACGGCTCCCTCCACACAGAGAGCGGTGCCGCGGCGCAGCACCGACCCGCTGAAAAAAAGCAATTTACAGATGGTGAGTGAGCGACCCTTCGCCGCTGCACAACCGGCTGTCACACACACACAAACGCGGGCGCCTGCACGCACACTCGCGCTGACACGCTGTGTGCTGAATAGACAAAGCGAAAAACATGCTATCACAGGGAGAAAATCTGCAACGCAAGCGATTTTTTTCCACAGTTTTTCCGCGCACCCGAAAATAAACAAATAAATAAACAAACAGACAAACAAATGGCCCCTAATGTTGAACCGTGCCTGATTATGAAAACGGAGCGATGAAATGCCAGAAGATTTGAATTTTTCAGACTTTCCCACTCTGCCAATTAGTGTGTGGAAAGAGCTCCTGTCAGTCACGTCCCACCTTGACAGCCTACAGCTAAACACGTGGAACTCCCTCTGGCTTTGGGTTGGGGTGAGTATTGGTCCTGGAGCCCTGCGAGAAAATAAAACAACATTTTTAAAGGCAGTTTTATTTTTTGAGTCTTGTGAGGCATAAAGAAATATAATGGCTCTGAATGTCTCATAAAAGTTTTTACTTGGGGGAATTAGCTATATTTCTGTGTATGTGTTGAACGTCATACTACAAATTCTGGAGGTCTGAAAGGGGGGTTGCCATAAAAAATATAGGTGGTGCTCATTCAGATGTTGTGGGTTCAAATCCCACAGATCTTAGTCAGGATAGACACCATTAGACAACATATTTAATGCATGAATAAAAACTTTAAGAGTGTGAGCAATAGACGTATATGTCATATATAATTCACAAAATATTTCTTTGAATTTTACAAGAAAATATTTTAGAAATACATATTTGCATCAGCTGAATGACTGACACAACAGTATTGCACATTAAACTATACAGTTGAGGTCATAAGTTTACATACACCTTGCAGAATCTGCAAAAAGTTAATTTTACCAAAATAAGTGGGATCGTACAAAATGTTATTTTTTATTTAGTACTGACCTGAATAAGGTATTTCACAATAAGGTATTTCACATGAAGGATGTTTACATATAGTCCACAAGAGAAAATAATAGTTTTATTAAGAAAACATTTTTTACATGCACTTGATTCTTAATAATTCTTAATTTCTATGTGTTGTTATCTGAATAATCCACAACTTTTTTAAGTGATAGTTGTTCATGAGTCCTTTGTTTGTCCTGAACAGTTAAACTGACTGCTGTTCTTCAGAAAAATCCTTTAGGCCCCACAAATGATTTTTTTCAGCATTTTTGTGTATTTGAACCCTTTCCAACAATGACTGTATGATTTTAAAATCCTTTTTTTCACAATAAGGACAACTGAGGGACTCATATGCAACTATTACAGAAGGTTCAAACGCTCACTGATGCTCCAGTAGGAAACCCAATGCATTAAGAGCCAGGGCTGAAAGAGCAGTACTAAATGAAAAAGAATATATGATATTTAGGCAAAATAAGAAAATGTACTGAAAATGATCTTCTTTCTGTTCAAAAGTTTTCAACCCCCGGCTCTTAATGCATTGTTTTTTCTTCTGGAGCATCAGTGAGCGTTTGAACCTTCTGTAATAGTTGCATATGAGTCCCTCAGTTGTCCTCAGTGTGAAAAGACGGATCTCAAAATCATACAGTCATTGTTGGAAAGGGTTCAAATACACAAAAATGTTGAAAAACCAAATAATTTGTGGGACCTGAAGGGTTTTCCTGAAGAACAGCGGGTGGTTAAACTGTTCAGAACAAACAAGGGACTCATAAACAACTATCACTAAAAAAAAAACAAAAAAACAAATGTGGATCATTCAGGTAACAGCACAGTATAAAGAATCAAGCGTATGTAAACGTGTGAACAGGTTCATTTTTACAAATTCAACTATTTCTCTTGTGCACTATATGTAAACATCCTTCGTGTGAAATATCATATTCAGGTCAGTACTCAATAGAAAACAACATGCATTTTGTATGATCCCTCTTATTTTGGTAAAATAATTAACATTTTGCAGATTCTGCAAGGTAAACTTATGACCTCAACTGTCCATCTATCCAGCATTGCCTTGTTTTTATTCTTAAATATGGCATCTACCCTGAATAAAGTCCCCTCTCCTTATCTATCCTCTTGATTTACTGTCCTCTCAATGGACTCTGTAAATAAAAACTGGCGGAAACAAAGAAAAGAAGCAAATAAAATATCAGTATGATGGCTTACAGCTCAAAGCTACTATATTATAAAAAGCGCCTATATTTTTTCATCTTCATATCTGGTGAGAAATTGTGGTCATCAAATATAGGGGTTCAAATATTATTATGGCTTGCACTTATATTACAGTATGTGTACTTACATGTCCTTACATGTACTTACTGTGTACCTACCTAAGAATGTTCTGCTAATATAAGGTAACTACATGGGGTAGGATTAGGTTTAAGGGTATGTAATAAATACATAGCATGTACATTAGAAACAGGACTCTAAAATAAAGTTCTGCCATATTATGAAATGACTGAGATTCATGTATCTGTCAGCCTGTCCTTCACTCATCATTCTTTGTTTTACAGGCGCTAATTGACCTGCAGTG
Source organism: Labeo catla (assembly GCA_012976165.1). Lineage (NCBI taxonomy): Eukaryota > Metazoa > Chordata > Actinopteri > Cypriniformes > Cyprinidae > Labeo > Labeo catla. Next base: position 2,119,472 of record VONZ01000001.1, read on the forward strand.
ACCTTGAGAAAGAGGTTGTGTTTTCGCTGATTCACTCTGATCCATCCGTTTGCTTCTCCACACAAGTCTGCTGTGTTTGCACCCTTGGTCACATGTGTTTTTTCAGTTCTCCCCACTCACTCTATTAGCTGTAGTTCTTCAGAGCAGGTCAGTTTAAGTCTTCGCTTGTCTGTGACTCTTGCCATCACAACTACAGGCTAATGTGTATGATATGATTACTTTTAAGTCTCGTTCTCTCACTGTGCTTCTTTTATATGGTGGTGGTTGCGGGTCTCAGTTTGTGTGGCCGTAATGAAAATAAAAGTAATGCAGTGGCTGAACAGGAAGAAGTGTCCTTAGTGACACTGGGGTCAATCAGCAATCAATTGCTCCATTACTCTACTGGACCTGGCCAACAGCCATCAAACACATAGACACACTTTGGATTCCTCATCCACAAAATCTCCGCTGTCTCTTATACCCCGAGGCCCGTTTCACACCGTATGCATGAGAGAAGCAACAGCACAGATCTGCGTTGTTTCAGATCGACAGCATTTTTGCTGCGTAACCAATTTGCAAGTGATTTCTGGATACATTGAGTGTTTCTTTTAATAATGGCTGTATATTATAACATTTTTATTGAGAGTTGGCTACTGTGAAATATTACAAACCTAATAGCTGTAAAATGTAATTTAAAAGAACAGATGGCACATTTTTCACCAAAATGATAATTAATCAACAGAACAGAAACCAAAGTGTAGTTGTAAGCTGCTTGATTGTTTCAGATTTGCTGAATAGTGCTAATAGTGATGCTTCTGTGCTTGTCACTGTGAATGACATTAGCTCAAAATTGAATTTACAATGCCTTTGTAATTCAAATTCACTTCCCGAATTTAGAAAACAGGAAGCAGAAATTGTATTTTAGACTAGAAATAGAAGGTTCTTCAAAGCTGAATGAATAATAATTACATTTTTTAAGAGTAAAAGAACAAGACGGATATGTTAATAATGTCACCTACAGTAAATTTATAAACACTACACTGTAAAAAATGTCTGTTAAAATAACAGTGAAATGCTGTAAAATCACAACATTAAAATACTGTAAATTGAATTACAGTGAAACATTGTATACTTTACAGTGTAATTTAGTAACATGTTAAACTAAATGTAACTGTAAATTCAACATCAAAATTATGTTTTTTAAACATACTTTCTCTGTGTAAAAGACATATTGATGTTATTTTGACAAACAAACACTGTTTTTGCAATACAATGCAATACAGTATAAATGGCAATGAAACTGTGTTGAAATTACAATTAAATTCTGTAGACTTAAATAAAAAAAAATGACCGTGAATTTAACGGTAAAATACTGTAAAAATGCTACAGTAAAAACCTGTTAAATGGTTAACGGTAAAATGCCGTAAAATTTACAGTGAACAGTGAAATTTACCGTAAACTGACATTCCCAGAATTCCCTGTGTTACATTTTTTTTAAATTTGATGTTTTTTTGTTGAAATAACCCTTTCTTCTTAGTTTTTTTCTTAGCTGTTTTGTACATTAGGGTTCTATGTTACATCTAATGTTGTTAAATTAATGTTTATGCATTATTTCAGTTTCATGTCTGTTACCATGATGGTGTTTAGTGTTTGTGTGAATGACACTGTGCACCTTCTATATATGTTAATTTTTAAAAGCTGTTTGTGATGAGCTTTGGTTCATCATTTGACTTTCTCATCACCACCTGCTTTTGGTGGTTATCAGTGTATTACAAAGGTACAAGAAAGATTTCAGTACTTCAATAGGTTGGTACATAAAAATTATATCAGAATAAAATTACGGTATTTACCTGTAAATTGAACTGAAAACCGTAAAACACAAAATGTTCAATGTAAAAAAAAGTCCCATAGTTTTTACGGAAAAAAACTGGCAGCTGGGGTTACCAGAACAATTCCGTAAAATATACAACAAAACAGTAATTGCTTTTACCGAATAACATGTCAATTTTACAGTATAAACCAGTAAATATAACAGAAGTCCAGTGTGTTATATGCTGGTTTAAACTGTAAAATGTACATGTTATTCGGTAAAAGCAATTACTGTTTTGTTGTATATTTTACGGAATTGTTCTGGTAACCCCAGCTGCCAGTTTTTTTCCGTAAAAACTACGGGATTTTTTTTACAGTGTACTTTATAAATGTTTAGGGTGAAACTGAACAAAAGTGTCAGTAAAAACATTTATAATAGCACCAAAAATTCTGTTTCAAATAAATTCTGTTCTTTTGAACTTTCTATTGATCATTTTTATACACTACTTGTCAAAAGTTTTTGAACAGTAAGTTTTTTATTCTCTTCTGTTCAAGTCTTCATTTATTTGATCCAAAATACAACAAAATGTTTACTATTTAAAATAACTGATTTGAATATGTTTTAAAATGTAATTTATTCCTGTGATCAAATCTAAATTTTCGGCATCATTACTTCAGGCTTCAGTGTCACATGATCCTTCAGAAATCATTCTAATATGCTGATTAACTGTTCAAGAAATATTTAATATTATTATTTATATTTTTTAACATAATATAATAACAAATGTTTTTTTTTTTGTTGTTGTTGTTGTTTTTATTTTTGAGCAGCAAATCAGAATATTAGAATGAAGGATCATGTGACTGGAGTAAAAATTCAGCTTTAAAATCACAAAAATAAATGATATTTTAAAATATATTCATATAAAAATGTTATTTTAAGTAGTAAAAATATTTTACATTTTTACTGTTTTTGCCATACTTTGGATCAAATAAATGCAAGCTTGGTGTTTTTGAAAAAAAAAAAACAATAAAAATGTTACTGTTCAAAAACTTTGACTAGTAGTGTATATCTGTTAATAAAAATAAGAGTTTCTTCAGTATCAAATCATATTTTAATGATTTCTGATGAGGTAATGACTGGAGTAATGGCTGCTGAAAATTTTGCTATGCCATCACAGGAATAAATTACATTTTAAAATATATTAAATACAAAGCCGTTATTTAAAATTGTTGTAATATTACACAGTATTACTATTCTTACTGTATTTTCATCAAATAAATGCAGTGTTGGTGAGCATAGGAGACATCTTTCAAAAACATAAAAAATCATACCAATCCCAGTGTTTTTGAATGGCAAATGTATATATTTTTATGCTTAATACATTTATTTCATTATATGTACCTATACAAAATGTCATTTAATTTATCAAAATGCCATGCATTTAAATTTAATTCCAGTTCAGCTTCTGGTGTTGCCTGACCAATTCATTTCAAATTCACACTTATGCATTCTCACAATAATTAACCAATTTTTTTTTTTTTTTTACTATATTATTAGAGGTGTACCAGCAGTACTCACAAAGGTTTACCAAAACGGGTTAAACAATTAGAATCTGAATTTAGTTTCACAGTGTAAAAACACCACAAACTGAACAGGCGTGAAATGAGTTTAGTTAGAATCCGAGCACAAGGGAGATGTATATGGGAAGCAGGGAGCGACAGAATGAAGCCAGCGACCAGCCGAGTCCACTGACACTATCATTACTCGTGTACGTCAGTAAGTGGGCCAAAAGCGCTTTCCCTGAATGAACACACACAGAGTCAAGGACCAGGATCACCGCTCATCTGCCGTGAGAGTCTCCCCCTCTCTCTGCCTTTAAACCACAGATGCGCAGGACAATCATACGCTCCATCTGCACTCGACTGATGCGCCTCTCCATTGGGTGGTGCACTTCAGCAGAGAGAAGGAATTCTGCTCTGTGATATCCATGCAGTTGTCATTTAATTCATTCCAAAATGTGAAGAAAAAAAAAAAACTATCTAACAAAAATGTCTTTTTTTTATTTTATAGGGTGTGTATGAATGCATGCAAAGGATCTGCAGTTCAAAGAAAGGACATTACAAGGAGCTCATTAATTCTTAATGTGTCCTGGACGGCAGGAAGTGACGGGTACATGGCAACACAGCTTTTATTTTTCTTACATCCTTTTAGCTTTACAAGGTAATGATGTTCTGGAATGAGTTTGAATAGGCAGTAATGAGACCCTGAGCTCTCTTCTGACAGATTATTTTCCCGCAGATTCTGTGTGACTGGACAGAAACATGCCGCCAGCAGACTCAACCCGACAACCTGATAAAGAGCGCAAGTGTCTTCACTTCTTTTTATCTGTTGTTGGGCTTTCCAGAGCTATCGCAATCTCAAACTACATTCACAACGATTTAGTCCATACTGAAGTGAAGTCTGAGAGCAAGTCTTTTGTGCTTTCTCTAACTCTGCCTGAACACGTATCTATTTGTTCCTCTTCTTTTTCTTGGCACCTGCTACAGAGGTACAAACAGTACCTATTTAGGAGGGGGAAAAATCATGCGTCAGACAACGAATGTGTTATTAAGGGAAATAGAAAAATTTGGCAATAATTGTAGCACAAAATGTAAAATAATTTGAAGTAGCCATCCTAACCCTTATATGTTTTAAAATGTCGATAATAATAAATAGTAAATCAACTATTTTATTAATTAAAATTTGTGTTTTGACAATTTATTAGTAATTGAATAACTAAAGACAGACAACGTAGAATCAAAATTTGTCTAAACGTACTTATATAGAGTTATGTCAATATCTAAATGTTTAATTGCCCATATTTTAGTTGAAGATATGTCCTGATAGCAACGGTATGAAATCAAATTTAGTGATTTTAATAGTTTTAATAGCAAAGATACACTACCAGTCAAAAGATTTTGAACAGTAAGATTTTTTTAAATGTTTTTTCACCAAGCCTGCATTTATTTGATCAAAAGTATAGCAAAAAACTATTTAAATTAATTGTTTTCTGTTGGAATATATTTTAAAGAGTAATTTATTCCTGTGATCAAAGCTAAATTTTCAGCATCTTTACTCCAGTCTTCAGTGTCACATGATCCTTTAGAAATCATTCTAATATGCTGAAATGCTTTCAAGAAACATTTATTATTATTATTATTATTATTATTATTATTATCATCATCATTAATATTTAAAACAGTTGAGCACATTTTTTCAGCATTTTTTAATGAATAGAAAGATCCAAAAATCTGCATTTATCGGAAATAAAAAGTTTTTGTAACATTATACACTATGTACTATACCTATATACACCATTCAAAAGCTTGGAGACTATTTTATTTATTTATTTATTTTAGATTCTTAAAATTGATCAAAAGTGATGATAAAGACATTTATAATGTTACAAAAGATTTCTATATCAGGTAAATGCTTCTGAACTTTCTATTCATTAAAGAAACCTGAAAAAATTCAAATGTTTTCAACATAATAAAACTGATTTTTTTTTTTGACCTGGAAAATAGTCCAGATGTACCATAATGATGGTAAAAAATCAGCTTTTAAATCACAGGAATAAATTAAATTTTGAAATATATTCAAATAGAAAGCAGTTATTTTAAACAGTAAAAATATTTCAAAATGTTACTGTTTTTGTTGTACTTTGGATCAAATAAATGCAGACTTGATGAGCAGAAGAGACTTCTTTAAAAAATAATAAACATCTTACTGTTGTAACTTTTGACTGGTAGTGTATCTGAAATGTATCTTTCAGAACTTTTTGATATTAAGCCTGTTTTTATGTCATTATTGTATGGTCTTTGAATAATATTGATCTTTAAATGTAAGATATTTAAAGTGTGCCTGAAGTATACTTACAATAGTTCCACTTTAGCACAATCAAATATAGTTTAAGTACAAAATTTGGATTTAACAGACTTTAAGTATAGGCTTACCAGTTTAGCATACTAAAAGTATAATTGCAGGGTATTTTTATGTAAATGTTTTTGTAGTATAAACATATTTCATATACATTTTAGTATATTTCTTTTTTACTTGAGTATTACTGCTGTCTTTAAAGCAAAAGAGGGGTAGAACAAATCCTAAGACATTCATTAAATTAATTGATGTTTACTTAAAAAAATGTTTTATAAGCATTTTCACTGTTTCCCTCAGACTTTTAGACTCTTTTTAGACTGTATGTGTGTACATTATGTGTGTGTGTCTAATAGATACCTCACTTAAGTGCCTCCTCTTAATTTGGTAATCTTAGATTTAGTGCACTTGATATCTGCTGACAGACAATGCTCCAATATCCAGGCTCTTGGATTGATACCCTGTCTTAATGTTGGCAGTCTCTGTTGTATACTGCAGCCCTGAGGGTCCTCTCTAACACACCCTGACAAACTGCCACACGTTACGCACTGCATTATCCACCCGTGTTTATGTTCCTTTAAGACCCTCAATTGTTTTTGTTTCAGTAATCTCATCAATGAACCGAGAAAAGTTGTTGGCATTCTCTCCTTCAATCTATTTTTAAGAACGTACTGACAGATTTATAGGGTATCGTGGCCAAATGCGCCATAATACAGCAGAGAAAGTGCCTCTAACAAGCTAAAAAGATGCACATAATGGAAGAAACTCCAAATCAATTACAATGTTCGGTATAAAAAATGTATTGTTTCTCCTCTCATTTGAAAGGCCTCCAGTTCATGTCCTAGTTTACCCTTGTTCCACTTTATAGGTCCTAATAATACAGAAGAGAGCAAAACAGGGCAGAAAGTTTTCCGCTAAAGACTGCACACTCAGCTTGACTCCCACCGTACGGTTGTAGATGGAGGGAGAAAGAAAACAGAAATTGTGGTAAGAATAGTCGCACAAATGACAAGAAACTGGCACGTAGTGACAGAAGGAGGTGTATTAGCACCAGCCGCTGGTTAGCGTGCGGGCGCATATGAGCGAGAGAGACTGACAAATCATCTCTCTGGTCTAAATGGCGGAGAGTATGTCTTGTGGTGAGACGCATTGGCAGTATGAGGTCATGGTGGAAGAAAGGCTGACTTTCCTGCATATCCTATTCCTACACTGCATTACTGAGCGCGGCTATGATGAATTATGACACCCCAGTCGTCTGCGATTTCCTGTTGCGGTGACCCTAATTTAAGCCATTAACATTTGGAACTCCCACCCAAGAACTCCTCCATGCTTATACATCCTTTTTTCTATCATAAATCCTAAGTTTTCCTCTTGTTTTCTGTGTTTTTGTTCACTTTATCATCCTTCATACCCCCATTCACCTGTCTTGTCTTGAAAGGCCATCTTGAACGGGTGAGTGTTCATTAATCCTTTTGGTTATACTTAATTTCGATAGTCTAGTAACTTCTAGTAACTTTGCAACTACGTTTACTAACTCTCATTAGAGTATTAGTAGACTGTTAGGTTAGTGTTACATATTAAGATATCTACAAATACATTCTGCTAATACCAGTGTTGCCAAGTCCACGGTTTTCCCGTGGAATTGGGCTACTTTTACACCAATTGCCGCAGGTAGTTTTTGATGTCCGCAGGCTGAAGCGACCCCAAAAACATCATATTTAGCCAGGGAAACCCTGACAAAAAACATGTATTTTATCCCCAGGTGCGCAGTTTCCAGCATGATTTTTTTGGGCAGGTTTTGAGTAGCAATTGGGTGGGTTTTGGTGTGAAAACCTGGCAACCCTGACTAATACTAATATTACGATAGTTACAATGTTACTTATATTCAACAGAATGTTTAACGTGGACTATCTGGTGCTTAAATTCTGGAAATAAAGAAAATTTTATATATACACTACCAGTCAAAAGTTTTTGAACTGTAGGATTTGTAATGTCTCTTTTGCTCACCAAGCCTGCATTTATTTGATCCAAAGTACAGCAAAAACTGTACAATTTTACTATTTAAAATAACTGTTTTATGTTTGAATATATTTTAAAATGTAACTTATTCTTGTGATCAAAGCAAAATTTTCAGCATCATTGTTTCAGTCTTCAGTGCCGCATGATCCTTCAGAAATCATTCTAATATGCTGATTTGCTGTTTAAGAAACATCATTATTATTATTATTATTACTATTATAACGATCAAAATATCAGTATTTATCAGGGGAAAAAAGCTTTTATTTAGATTTAAATTTATCAAAAGTGATGATAAAGACATTTACAATGTTACACAAGATTTCTATTTCAGATAAATGCGGTTCTTATGAACTTTCTGAACTTTTCTACCTGAAGAAATTCTACTCAGCTTTTTTCAAAATGATAATAATTATCAATGTTTTTTTTTTTTTTTTGAGCAGCAAATTATTAGAATGATTTCTGAAGGATGATGTGACTGGAGTAATGATGCTAAAAATTCAGCTTTGAAATCACAGGAATAAATTACATTTTAGAATATATTTAAATAGAAAAAAGTTATTTTAAATAGTAAAAATATTTCATAATGTTACTGTTTTTGCTGTACTCTGGATCAAATAAATGCAGGCTTTGTGAACAGAAGAGACGTCTTTAAAAACATTACAAAACATTACTGTTCAAAAACTTTTGACTGGTAGTGTATTAATATTTAGAAACATTTTAAAACTGTTTTTTAAAAATATCATGGACTATTTTAACAATGTCATTATTAGCTTTCTGTACCTTGAACATGGTAGTTCCCTTGCTGTCTATGCAGGGTCAGAAAGCTCTTGAATTTCTTTAAAAAAAAAAAATTGTGTTCTGAATGTAAATGAAGGCATTACAGGTTTGGAATGACATGAGAGTGAGTAATTAATGTCCGAATTTTTGGGTGAACTATCCTTTTAAGCCATTAACAATTTTATCTCTTACCCAAGAGCTCCTCCATGCTCATCAGTCCTTTTATTCTTTCAGAAATCCTAGGTTTTCCTCTTGTTTTGTGTCTTTTTGTTCATTCTATCCCCCTTTGATTCTCTCTCCTACATTTGAAAGTCAACCATTTCCGAAGCTGTCAGGTACATGAACTTGTCTTTTCGTTTCACAATTGATTTCTTATCCATCCGGGCAGACAATTTACCTACCTGTCTTGTTTGAGGCCATTTTAAAAGGGTGAATATATTCATAGCAACATGATCGAGCATGTAAACTATCATTGCGCATTTCCCCTGTGTATGATTCAAGAAAGCATTCTAGTCCTGTGGGACTGTTTTCAATGAAGAGAAGTCTTTTGTTGCGTCTTCTGAAAAGAGAAAATTGCCTATTTTCTTATCAAGTCGCACATTCCCAGAGGACTCATGCATACACACATGCACTCAGTAGTGCTGCTGTTTATGTAGCGTGATTTTGTTTGAGTAAACTGTGGAGCTGTGAGTGTTGTGCACCCTTAGCATGCCTCCGGGAGCCAACATAGACTCCACTCAGACACCAACACACTGACACTCGCACCCAAGCTGACATAAACACACACATGTGCATATACAAACAGGACGGCCCCCTGTAAACCCCACCTTTACAAGACAGACCCTTATAAATAAATCACTCCTCAGCCCAGCCTCACCTGCGTCTGTTTACATCACTGAAATATGCATGGCAACTTTATTAACATTTAAGGGCGGATGCCAAGCATTTGCAGGTGCTCTCATACATGATGACACATATCAGCTAATCTTTCCACCATCATTTGTATAATCATATTCATGATGTTACGCTGTCCATGGAGATTTTATTACTTGTTATACTTCATTTTAATGACTGGAGTTTATAACATTGGGCAAATTCAGTATCTTAAAACAGTGCTTTATTCATGTCTGTGTGTGTGTGTGTGTGTGTATATGTATGTATTTAAAAATATTTATATATTTATACACCAGTTCCTTCTGGTCCTCGATTCTGATTGGCTGAGAGGAGTGTGATATTATTGTGATATCGGAACTCCAACCGTTTCACTTTTTTGTCACAGTGAGCATCACGCCGTATGTCAAAATCCACTATAATTTTAAAAATAATACTGTTTTTGTGTCACTGAATGTAGTTTTTAAAAAAAAAATTAGGTGACAATGTAGTTTTTTAGACTTCAAATATGTGGTTCATTAATAAAGATAGCGTGTATTTGAAAATTTGCTTTAATGTTTTCGGAGATGTGAGCTCCAGGTTGTCAGCAGCCGTTCAACTTTCATGAATCCGCCAAGAACAGCCTCACCTAGTCCAGATCTTCTGCAATTTGCAGCTGATTCTGATGTCTCTATAGTGGTAAAAACACAAGATATAATTTTTTTGGGGCAATCTTTGGTCCTATGAATCTATTATTTGTTCCAGAGCAAACAGTTTTGGCTGAGGGAAAAATCTCATCACATGATATTTTATGTAAATTTCATGCTGTATATCATATTGTTGCCTTTGTACTTTTGGCTGAATTGCCTAGCAACTTTTATGATGGCTGTTGTTGTTTTTTAAAATATTGTTCAGTAAATAATATAAATACTTATATAAATAATAGTAGTAATTAATAATAGTATTTAGTATTGGGAAACGGTGTGTGTTTGTGTTGATGATTAGTTCATTGTTCCGCCATTAAATGGTGACAAGACTGTTTTATGAGTCCGCAGTAAAAGACTTTTATATTGAAAGAGACTGAAACAGGGTTGTAAACAAGGATGTTATTTTTACTTTAAACAATACGTTGTAAGACACAACCAACAAATGCACTGAGCAGCACTGTCATATTGCTTTCCTCAGCGGATAATCAAACTAATGTTTTATTGTTAATATGACTTTGAGCTAAAGAATGAATGCTGTATCTGAAGCAGGTAATCACACTCGCTCAGTCAATCTCTATCTCATAATACTTTACATAATACAGCGAGCTTTTAATACAGTAATAAAATTTGCTTTTAATGAAGCAACTCAACATTCCTTCATTACTAGTTCTAAAGTGATGTTTTCTAATTAGTAAGGGAGGCTTAGTCTCAGCTGTTAAACTGTCAAACTGAGATTTGAATCTGGAGAGGAAGGAAGTAGTTTGCACAAAAGAGGGTTTTTGAAGACACTTCATTGTTGTTTCTTATGTATTTACACATTTGTGCCGTCGAACTGTTGTATAAACGCAATATCACACTTGTAGCCGTGCAATATTGCTGTATATTGGCATGCTGTGATTACTTATGGCACTCAGGTCTCATGCCTACTCGTGTGATTTTGCTCATATATTAACAATGGAAATTTTTTTTTTATTGTAGGCTTCATACATCTGATACAGAGTCCAAGTCAGTAAATACTGACCAAGTCAGCGTAAATGTTTAGTTTGCTGTTCGTGAATTTATTGTCTCATTTTAATTACTATATATTCTTAAAGAACTGCACATCTACAGAAAAAGGAACTGTAGCATTTGGAAGCGAGGAGGGAAAAAATAGCCAAGCCAAATGAGACGGGCAAGCAAAGTCAACGTGTCATGGTGTTCTTGAGTACACCTCTTGTATTTCTACCCGAAGAGACACACTTTGGAGAAACTCCCAGTCTACAGTTTGAGGGGGAATACAGATATTCATCAAACCTGTCTGGGGAAATTCCCATGGACCCCATGTATCCACGCCTGAAGATGGGGAACCGAGTGGCTCTGATGAGTCAGATGTTCCCTCTGGAACACTAGGACTTTGGCGTGTTAGAACAATGTTAGATAGTAATAGAAATGTTAAATTTTAGTGTAGTTTTGACATACATTATTCCATAAAAATCAGGCCCTAAATTTTTTTTTTTTCATGTGATCTAAATCATGCATATTCAAAACAGTGATTTAAAGCCAAGCAAGTAAACAGATAGACTGATAGATCAGTGGAAAACAACATATTTAAATGCTTCATGCTATGGATGATTGATGGCTGAAAAAGAGGAAATAGTGGAAAGATAAATACAGAGCAGAATGGTGGTCTGGATAACAGATGCCTACCACACAGTGGACTAACAATGTCCTTTTTTTCCGATGTCACCTGTACCGCACAATGAATGAGCTGGGATTCAGAGGCTACAGAGGTGATTCCCACTGTGCAGTGGTTATGCACTGTGTTTAGTATTCGATCATTCAACAGGGGGAGAAAGTGTGATTTTAAATTTTGTTTGCATGTGGAAGCGCTTGATTGTGTAAGCATGCTGGTACAGCGGTGGCAGGTGAGACCTGTTGTGTTCCAGTAAGACATGAGTGTCAACAGTCGCCAGAGAGCGAGTCGCTTATCGCTGTGAGTAAGTGATAGAGTTGGAAGACCAGCTGTGCCACCGAAGTCAGAACAGATGGACACACTGTTTCACTCACATGCTGCCTAACAGCAACAAAAATATCAACAAGTTATGCTGTTGTTATACACTTGTTCATTTTTTGCATTGATTACTTTTTGCTAACATAAGTTGTACTGCCAAGATTGCGAGAAGCCCCTTATGCTCACAAATGCTGGATTTCTTTAATATAAAATACAGTAAAAGCAGTAATATTGTGAAATATTCTGATACTTTTAAGTAACAGTTTTCTGTTTTAATATATTCTAAAAGCTGTATACTGTAAAAAATAAAAAACACAATTTGTTGAGTCAGCTTAAAATAATTTGTTACCCTGCTGCCTTACAATTTTAAGTTCAGTCAACTAAAATAAGTTTATTCAACTTGAAATGTTAAGTTGTACTAAGTAACAAATTAGATATTTGTGTTTACTAAACTTAACAGATGGGTAAGTAACCCAGCTGCCTTAAAATTTTAAGTTGATTCAACTCAAATATCTAAGTTGTCAGTTAGTATAATTTAACATTTCAAGTTGCATAAACTTTTTTTGAGTTGACTGAATTTAAAATTTTAAGGCAGCCAGGTTACAAATTATTTTAAGTTGACTCAACAAATTGTTTTTTACAGTGTAGAAAACGAACCTGTGGGAACATTTTCATGAAACGTGAAATACGTACCAATAGGTAGGCCTACAAATCACTGCATTTTCCAACATAAATGTCCACTAGAGGCGGTAAAACAGCGAATACTTGTAATCGTTTTCGTAGTTATGATTACAGCTCCATATGTTTCACTTGCGGAATCCTTGGGTACGAATCCCATGAAAAATATGACTTACGAAGAAAGAGCTGAAAGATGAGCTATCAAAAAAACAAGCTGAAACGGTTTCTTGTGATTGCTTTTTTACATCACGTTCACATTGAGTTCACAGTTTTAATGTACATCTTTGTTTTCATTTATTTTCAAGATCTGAGGTAAACTATCTGTTGTTGCCTTGGAATGGCTATAATTGTCACGCGGTATGATATTTAAACTCACATTGGACACTTTTAACATTGAACAAAGTACATAATCAGTACCTGAGATTATAATAGTCATAGTTTGTATTTTGTTGTTTCAGCTGTGACGTTACAGAAATAGAAACCCTTTCTAAAATAGAAATTTTGCATGTTGTGGCGTTACGTCTCGTGTAGTTAGGACACGGTGTTAGAGTTATAGCACCACTCAACGGACAGTTCAAGTCAGAACTGCAGTGACAAAAACCAGCGTCGCATAAAACGTCCCATACGTATGTTTATCTGTTCCAGGGGAAAAAGCGAACACACTTTTAGTGCCACTCAGTGAACATTTTTGTTGGAAGTGATATGTACTTATTGGTATGTATTTTGCGTCTCGCCAAAACGTTCACACAGGTACGTTTTCATTGTGAGAGCAGATTGCCTAAAATTCTTGCAATTACAAAGTTGAATTTTCAGAAGCCATTACTCCAATTTTAAATATCTGATCTGGCTGATCTGCTTGATAACATTTTACTAAAAAGTGTTTTTTTTTTAATGGTTGCAGTTTAAAAGAAGGACCCTCTACAACCACATATATCCTCTGACAAGCCTTTAAATGTGTGTCCATGTTTATGTGTAGGAGAGACCATTCTTCCACTGTGGACTTTTAAATATTTAATCAATGTCCACACACTTAGTAGTGGGTTCAAGCAGTCCAGCAGGAGCAAGTATGCTGTGAGGAAAAAGGGAAAGACACAAAGAGAGGGAAGTGAGACACACAGACGATGTCAGAGGAAAGCATGTGTGATCTTTAAGTAGAAACCATGTTCAGGAAACACAGGAACATGTAATTTGACAGGATTTGCTTTGTGAGGCAGTTCCCCAAAACAAAAGCATCAGGTCTATAAAAATTTGATGATCATGTTTCCAGTGCTGAAAAAAAAGACAGCTGGACTCTACATTAGTCATGATGGATTTATGAGAAAAGCAATGAAGTTAAGCTTGACAGAGATGTAGAATGAATCCTCATAATTAGGCAAACAAAACAAACAATCATAATGCATTAATAGTTTAGTTTCACAGCACCTTTACGTCCTTCTGCAGTCATTGAGCAGATCACACAACTAAACAGCATGAAATATTCATTGAGTATGTTTAAGAATCTATTAGCTGCTGCGTGTACATGCACATACTCAAGTGTGACGGCAGGTGTAACCTTGTTGTGGGACTCCGTCAGAACACCCAGTCAGGGGTTGAGAGATCCAGGGATGGTGTGCAGTTACCGTGGCAATGTGTCACACCCCTCTGGAGTTGATTGTAAACCCTGTGGCATGGATTCAAACACATGTTTAGGACGCTTGTAAAAAGGTGTGAACTAGACGTGAGAAGACATGAGGATACCTTTAGCTTGATTAATAATTAGTAAACAAATTGTTAACTGTCAGTGTGCTGAAAACAGGACCCATAAGGAATATTTTGCTTAAGTTTGCCATTTTCTTGACTTGTATCTTGTATTTCTACAGTATAAAATGTATGCTTGATCGTTTATCATGATATAGAGACATGAACAGATTAAATACATTTGAAATGAAAATAAAGTTCTAAAAAGTGTTTTTCTATGGAAGTCTGTTTCTGCCACTGAATTTAAAAAAAGGTAATTGCGATTTTTTTTCTCACAACTGAATTTTTTCCTCAAAATTGTGAGTTTACATTTCGTAATTCTGAGTTTTCCTCAGAATTGTGTGATACAAACGTGCAATTCTGACTTTTTCTCCTTTCAGTTGTGAGTTTACATCTTGCAATTCAGACTTTTTCTCAGAATTGTGTGAAACAAACTCGCAATTCTGACTTTTTCTCACAATTGCGAGTTTATATTTCGCAATCCTGACTTTTCCTTGGAACTACATGGTACAAACTCTTAATTCTGACTCTTTTGCTGCGTTCACGCCATATCGTAAGTACCGTAATTTCGAGATGACAACATGTGACCTTCTACTCGGAGCTGTTCACATCCTCAGACTAGGAATTATGCTTTTTTTATGGCAACACTATCAATGCCAACACTATTAATTGGTCAGGTGGTACAGCGATCATGTGGTACAAGTCATAGCTCTCAGAAGACTCCCAGTTCACAAGTTGTAATTACCAGTTCCATGAGGACATGAACGCTTTTTACAAGTCGGAGTCTCATAATTCTGATATGGCGTGAACGCACCTTAACTCGCAATTGTGGGTTTACATCTCGCAGTTCTGACTTTTCCTCAGAATACGGAACATGATACAAACTTGCAATTCTGACATTTTCTCGCAATTGCAAGTTTAAATCTTGCAATTCTGACTTTTTTTCTCAGTTTTGCATTACACAATGGCTTTTTTCTCTTGCAGTTGTGGGTTTACATCTTGCAGTTTTGACTTTTTTCTCACAATTGCAAGTTTACATCTTGCAGTTCTGGCTTTTCCTCAGAATTGCATAATACAAAATCGCAATTCTTTTTTTTTCTCAGAATTGTATGACGACTTGTAAATTGCGAATTGTATGATGAATTGTATGATGACTTTTTTACAACTTTCAGTTCTGACCTTTTTTTTGCAATTGCAACTGGCTTTTCCTTAGAATTGTGTGATGCAAACTCGCAATTCTGACCTTTTTCCCTCTGAATTTTGTGATACAAACTTGCAATTTTGACTTTTTTTTGGCAATTTTTATTGCAAAATTTGCAATTCTGTTTTTCCCTCTGAATTTTGTGATACAAACTTGCAATTTTGACTTTTTTGGGCAATTTTTATTGCAAAATTTGCAATTCTGTTTTTCTTGCAGTTGCGATTTTCATCTTGCAATTCAGACTTTTCCTTAGATTTGAGTGATACAAACTTGCAATTCTAACTTTTTTTCTCAAGATTACGATATAAACTTGCAATTGTGAGTTATAATTGTTAGAAAAAGTTAGAATTGTGAAATATAAACTCACATTTCTGAGAAGTGAAGTCAGAATTGCATGATTTAAACTTGCAATTGTGAGAAATAAAGCCATAATTCTGAAAGATTTTGCAGGCGTAAGAGCTTGATTATTTTATTTTATTTTATTTTATTTTATTTATTAATTTATTTTATTTATTTATTTTTTATTCAGTTATTTATTTATTTATTATATATTTTATTTTATTTTTATTATTTTTTTTTTTTTGTTTTTGTTTTTTTGAGAATTTTTGGTTTTGTCATTTTTGCATGATGGAGCAGATAATAATGAATTGTTCATTTTCAATTATCAGACACCAGAGTATTAACTCACCAAAAGCCACTGAACAATTAACTTCTTTCCTGCCTCCAATAATGAGCACAACAACATGTCCCCTGTGCACTTGTGAGTACAATTCATTAACAACCCTCTCTCTCTCTTTCTCTCTCTCTCTCTCTCTCTCTGCCAAGAGATAGAAATGGGAAGAGACTGAATCACGGTGGTCGTTTATTGAATTATTTATTCCTTCCTTTTCTGTTCCTGTCCTTCATTTCTATCTTTTTTTTCTGCCTGGTTCTCTCTCTTGTTATAATAAACTTGAATTGACATGTGTAAAGTGGGTTATGTGTGTATTGAAACCTTGGCCGTGTTCTCCAGCACTGAGACATAACTGTCTTGCGCTCTGCGTTATGTCTGTTGACTGAGGTGAAGGAAAGGTCAGAGGAATCTGTGTCAGAGGGTCATGGGGTCAAAGGTTATGCTAGTGGACAGACAATGTAGCCTTTAGTGATCACTGTGGTGAGATGTACTTCTAGATATTATCGCATATTATAGATTTCATTGTTTTCATTTTGGGAAAAATGAATGCAGAAACAAATACTTATATGGGAAAATAAACTTATATTTCCTGGTATATCTGGTTATATGAACTAATTATTTCACTTACTCAAAATAATATGTGTGTATATATTAATAATAATAATAAAAATCAATCAATGCTTTTTTCCCAGCCCATACAAGCCACCAGGGATACGCTGACGCAGCACTTCAACCTTTGTCCTCAAAAATCCATTTGCTCAGTTAGATAATGCCCCTGAGGCGAGCATATGTAAACATATTTAACTCATCATAAAACATTTGATAGAAAAGTGCCCGTCAGCAAGAATCGCTGTCCATTAATATTAATAGTTACACTTAGAACAATCCACAAGCATTCATTATGCTTATAAGCTATAATTAGCCCTGACAGGAAGGTTGCAATCCTTTTAACTCTGGATGAAAGGGAATATAATCACTATCAGCTAATAATAATTGTTTTTCTGATCCATTATTAACGTAATCAGAACATGGTATTTGACTGAAGTCACTTGTGATAGAGTAGATGTAAATCAAATTTTTCTTAAAACTCCTGACAGTAGTCGATTTGGCTGTTTAGTATCTTTAGAAAGCTCTTGATGTAATATTAAGTGCTGTTTTTGCAAGTCACTGTATTACATTTATTCTCGTTCTCATTGTTTGCTTTTAATGTGTAAAGGAGTAAGACAACACTCTATGAAATGTCATTAAATATAGATTATAAAGTACTGTGTGGAATTTTCTGCATTGATTTTCCCCAGAGGTTCCACACATAGTTTGAGTTTTACATTGCATTGTGTTTTAGGGTTAAAGGAAATGTTCGTAAACTTAATGGAAAATTATTATCTTTTCTAGATTTTCTACTTTTTTTTTTTTTTGTAGTGATAGTATCAATGAGAACATCACAGTGTCATCAGTCATTGCAGTTGTGAGATGACAAAGAAGCCTCAATAAATCAGTGGTGTTAGAAGTTCATAAATCATGTCAGTATAGAAATGAATATATAAGCCACTTTATGAGTCTGAGGCCAAATATTTCATTCATCTCTGTGCACTGAAAAGACTGAGGAGGGGAAAGAGCTAAAATAGGATTCTTCTGTTCTGAATTTCTTTCTTCCACACATGTATGGTATAATGCATGAACTAAATGCAGAATAATTTTTTCTTTTCTTTTCTTTTCTTTTCTTTTCTTTTCTTTTCTTTTCTTTTCCTCTCTCTCTCAGAAAGCAGAATGTGTGTGTGTGTGTGTGTGTGTTTTATACTTTGAAAAAGGCCTTTTTCAATTTTTTGAAATTTTTTCTGCTGTTTTTATACAGTAGATCTCTTTTGCCTTTAATGTCACTTTTGATTAATTTGATGCATCTTTGCTGAATGAAGTATTGTTTTATTAAAAAAAAAAAAAAAACGTATTGACCCATATCTTTTGAACAGTACTGCATATTTTTATTCTCATGTATAGACAAGAAAAATAATACAATTGTATTTAACAGGGCTTTTAACCCCATGGCATCCTATTATAGTGTTAATTTAGTATAAAAACTGTGACAATACAATGTCCGTTGACAACCCTTTTTTCCCAGGACTAAAAAGAGACGATGAGACGTCAGTAAGGTCAATAAACAATAACTGTGACTATATCAAAATGCAAATTCGTTGACAATAAAAGACGCGACTAAATTTTTTTTTTTTTTTTTAAATAATAAGTAAATAAAAACTATACCAAAATCTCTTTTTATTTTCGTCGGAAAACGGAGACGAAGTGGGATCAAACGCTCCTTTTGGACGCAAGGTTTCATGTGTGCGGTTGCCAGATATCAAATGTTCAAATCCCCAAATCCGGGCTTCTCTGTTGGAAGGGTACATTTTCTACTGGGAGTTTTACTTTATTTTTGCAATCCGGCAACCACGCGCTCACTCCTAATTACGGAAGCGCCGACGATGATCTGAAAACACAGATGAACAAGTAAGTTGACGTTTTGAGATGTTAATTCTAAATGAAAGTGTTGTTCAGCCTGTCTGTGTTTTGTGATGAGATCTTGACTATTTTGTTTGCGATTGTGGATGCTGAATAAAAGCAATTACTCAGTCGCTGTTGTTTTATTAGAGAAACATTATAGTGTTTTCACGACGCCTCATCAATCGGCCATATTGGCGGACTGAACGTAAACAATGCCACTGAACCGAACGAAACTCGCATATTTTGCTGATTATTGCCGCTGAAAATGGTTAATTATTGTCATGTTTTGGGCTGTACTAATCGGTCTGAACGGGAAAAACATTTGGAGTACTATAGACTTTCAAAAGTCATAACAAATCAAGGAGAAGTGTACAGAAAAAACTATCCTGCATACTAATTCCTTCTCTATATGATTTAGCAGCTTTCACATGTTTTTTCTGTGGTTTAAACATTAAATTATCAAAACTTGACTGAACAGAAACAAAACAAAAAAAAAAGGTTGACTAAATATGATAACTAAAAATTACATTTGATACAGGTCTAAGACTACATAAAAAAAGGCTGACAAAATTAACATTATAACACTTACAAAATAAGCTGTGAATGTGTGCTGTATGTTTAATGTACACAGTGTTGACAAAGTATGGGCATATTTAAATGCCCTTGTGTCTAGTTGTCTTCTTTTCCTCTCTCTTTACACCTTTCTCATTGTCTGTTTGTCATTTCTTGTCAAATTTGTAGAAACAGCCAGAGGACAAGAAGCCCTGGAGCACCTTGGAGATTCACTGAAAAATTAACTCTGTGTGTGTGTCTGTACGACTGTCGGAGTGTCATTGAGGATCAGCGTTATGAAGAAATGTATGTAAGAAACCTCCAGTTGCAATAAGGATTGTAGTGGTCAGGTATTTTCAGGTTTGTTCTCTAACACATTCCGTTTGGCAAGGAACAGGTGAGAATAGCAGCAAATGGGTAGATTCGGAAGGGTATGGATCGGGACGTGGTAATATTTTAAACTCGATCAATCCTTCGAGTACACCTGTCTCATTAACTGTGGTCTGTGGTAGCCACTTCTGAATGCATCTCACTCTCACTGGACAGACCTTGTGTCAGCAAGGTTATTTAGCTGAACACACATCCACTCATCACACTGTAGGAGGGAAACAAACAAGCGCACACACCTACTCTCATGTAATCAAAGGTGTAAAGTGCTGAAGTCCATGAATTCTTTGATAGCACCTGATAAAAGTCAGGAGATTTCTTTGACTTGTCTTAAGAGAGGACAGTAAAGGCAAAGCCAAACCAAGAAGGCCTCAGGCCCATAAGACGCAAGCAGTTTGTTTGAACTGTGTTGACGGTCTTTCTTCCCTTCATCATACAATCAACAAACCCCCTAGGAGTAAAAGACGCAGCTTCCTGCTTCAGAGGTGCAACACCACTGCAGAGTGACTGATGGACAGGTCAATGATTGCAGGCAGACGCAGTGCAGTTTATGATTTTAAGCAGAGGTTATGCATTGACAGGATGCAGGTGCCGTTTGTGGTGCTGCTGTAAGCACATCTGGCGGGTTGGTGGTTTGTGGTATTGGTGCAGCCTGTGACTCCAATTATATTTGAGATTAATATTTTTTAAATTTGTTTATTTCAAACATATTCAGAAGTCATCAAAATAACTTCTGACCACATTACATAAAACACTGTGTAAATTCTTGTGCATGTGCTCGCCTGAAGAACATAGTTGTCCGTTATCAACATTTGCACAAGGTGTTTAATGCTACGTCTTCAGTGTGATGCCTGATAAAAACAAACCAGATTTTTTTTCTTTGTCACGTTAAAGTCATGTGCCTTCATTATTTAATTTTGCTACTTTTTAAATGCCTGTTATGTATATATATTGTTAATTATGTGAGGAAAATTAGCAATTGTGAACAGAATATTTCCATTTTGTGTCATATGCGAAATTACGCACACAGTGTGAAAATGTGTTAATTGTGTTCATGTTAGCTGTAGCTTTTATTAGGTACGGTGTTTTTAACGCAAAAGAGACTACCAAAAATGTTTTCAATGCCACTTCCATCACAGACTACTATACTAATAAATACAATACACAGTTTAAGATGAGTTATAAGAATTACAAGAATTCTCTTGTGATGTATGAACATTGTTGGTAGACACATTAAATAACCTAGCGGGAGTGTAAAAAGTATTGTTTAAAAAAAGTATTGTTTTTAAATTATTATTTTTTGAAAATTCATGAAGTGAAAAAACACCCTGCTTTTTGAATGTGTGAGGTTTAATTTCGGATTGCAATTCCCACCAGAATATAGCACTTAAAGTTCTTTTTGACTCTCCTTCAAATTTAATTAATTAGTGTGAAATGTTTAGAGTCTTTTAAGTGTGAATATATTTAAAGAGAGTAACTAATAAATACAAAAATCTATCAATCAATCCGTAAATCTATCAATCTTACAGAACCCTAAAACAAAACAAAAAATGCAAAACAAAACAAAAATAGGCTTCCCACTTTTTTTCACCAATAAATGTTAATGACTTTTCCAGGATATTTTCAGTTATGTGTAATTATGGGATTTTTTTTTTTTTTTTAATGAAATTAAATGAATTAGTGAGGGTGTGAAAAGTATGTTTTATGAGTCTAAAAAAAGTATGTCTTACGATTCAATTTAAGTATGAATATGTTTAAAGAGAGTTATTAATAAATACAAAAAAAAAAAACAATCAGTCATTCAATCAGTCACTCAGTCGATCAATCTTACTCAACCCTAAAACAAAACAAAAACAAAAAAACAGGCTTCCCACTTTTTTTTTGTACCAATAAATGTTTAATGTTCAATAAATTTTTGTACCAAAAAATGACTTTTACAGGACATTTCCAGTTATGTTTAATTATGGGATTTTTTTTTTTTTAAATAAAATTAAAATTAAATTAGTGAGTGTGTGTTTAAATAAAAAAAACAATCAATCAATCAGTCTTACTGAACCCTAAAACAAAACAACAAAACAACAAAACGCAAAACAAAAACAGGCTTCCCACGTATTTTTTAACTTTTTTCTTATTTATTTGTTTATTTAACCAATAAATGTCAATAACTTTTCCAGGACATTTCCGGTTATGTGTAATTATGGGATTTTTTTACAAATTAAATTAATGAATTAGTGAGAGTGTGAATATGTTTAAAAGAGTCATTAATAAATATAGAAAAAAAACATAATAATAATAAAAACAATCAATCAATCAATCTTACTGAACCCTAAAACCAAACAAAAAATGCAAAACAAAAACTTCGTCTTCCCACATATTATTTATTTATTTTTAGTAAATGTTAATGACTTTTCCAGGACATTTCCAGTTATGTGTAATTATGTGATTTTTAAACATTTATTTAAATTAATTAGTGAGAGTGTGAATATGTATAAAGAGTCATTAATATAAAAAATAACAATACAACAAAATACAAAAAAACCCCAAAAAAATAAAAACAAAACAAAAAATAAAAACAAAACAAAAAAATAAAAAGAAAACAGGCTTCCCACTTTTTTTTCAGATCATTTAATCTTACAGAACCCTAAAACAAAACAAAAAAATCAGGCTTTCCAACTTTTTTTTTTTTTATATAAATGTTAATGACTTTTCCTCAACATTTGCAATTATGTGTAATTATGGGAATTTTTTCAGTTAAATTGAATGAATTAGTGAGAGTGTGAAAAGCATGTTTAAAGAGCCTTTTAAATATAAATGTTTAAAGAGAGTTTTTCATAAATGCAAAAAAATTTAGGACATTTTCATTCATTTCGTTCATTATTATGTGTAATTAGGAGACCAAATTGTTAAGTCATTTTAATCTTATACTGAATCCAAAAACACAACAAATACAGGTTAATACAAGTAATTGACAACAACAACTAAGCATTGCTGAGCATTGTCAGATTAACATATTTGATTTAATTTTATTTTTTTATTATTTTTTTTTTTTGTAATGCTCCTTTGTAACATGCAGTAACATACTGGTATCGTAGGTGATGCATGTAGTCATGAAATCCGAGCTCTTGCCTTCAAAATATAATAACAAGTAGCCACATGACACATGTTTGATATGCTGCTACCAGTTTTAAACAACGTGGCAGAACTGACCACTTGCGATCAGATCACCCGAGGCCGATCATAATAACAGGTGCGCACAGTGTCTACCGTGTTGCCATGTGGTTTGCTGGGCTCTGGTCCACCGAACAGGAGAGGTCCACGGTGCCAGGCAGGACTGTGGGTCTGGAACTGCAGTTAAAGCTGCTGATGGTGAAGGCCGACACAGCTCCCTTTGTGCTGAAGCACAGGCCTGAAAGCGCTGCGTCGGGTCTTTACCCACAGCCCACCGAGACATGCCTCCCGATCACCTGAGCCATGAGCTGCCTCCCTCAGCGATTCACACACACATACGCACGCACACACCCTTTGACCGCACCCCAACCCCCTTCACACACACACACACACACACACGCTGAGGCGGTCATCAGCATGGTCATTAATTGTGGAGTTCCCCTGAGGCTGATGGAAAGAATGAGTGAGGGAGGAGGCCGAAATGAGAGGAGAACTCCTGTTCGATGCTGGCTGAGGGTGCGTCTGCCAGGCCCTTGGGTGGGTTTTGCTCTGTAAGCACTTGTGTGTCTTCGTGCAGCTGTGTATTAATCTGCTTAGGTTTCTTTCACATACAAATATTTGGGATTGTGCATTTTGTAATTTGCATACGGACAGTCATATTGTGTTAATCATAATGCATGATTCGTATATGTGGTTGTTTTCTCACTGTGTGAACATTCATCGAGCCATAAATTATCAAGTTTTTTTTCTGCTCAATATTTTATTGAAACTGTAATACATCTTCCCCAAGATGCTCTCATGAATATAAAGTTCAAAAGAACAGCTTTTTTAAACATTATAAATGTCTTTACCGTTACTTTTGATCAGTTTTAAATAAATTTAATATGCCTGATATCAAAAGGGACAGATGAAATTAACAGATTTTTTTTTTGTATTTTATTATATCATTAATCGCATTTATGCCACATGCCTTCATCATTAAAATTTGCTACTTTCCAAATGTTATTTATATATTTTATATAAATACAGATTACAGCATTTATAGTTCTTTTTGCCTCTGCTTTAAATTCAACGAACTTGAAGTGAGTGTGAAAAATATATTTAAAGCAAAACATGAAAACCTCAAAGAAAGCCGCAAAACAAAACAAAACAGGCTCCCACTTTTGATCAGAGGGTCACTTTTGATCAGTTTAATGCATCCTTGCTGAATAAAAGTATTATTATTTTAATTCATTCATAAATAAATAAATAAATCTTATTGTAGCCTACAATTTGAACAGCAGTATATGTATCAGTTTTTATTTATGTTTTTTGTTTGCATTTTTTTTCATTAAGTATTTGCTACTTTCTAAATGCCTGTTAATTATAGATTTTATATAAATACACAATGCAGCAATTATAGCTCTTTTTGCCTCTCCTTTAAATTCAATCACAATTAACTTGTAAGAGTGTGAAAAGTCTTTAAAGAGAAACAAGAAAATAAAACATTAAAGATGTTAAAGAAAGTCACAAA
This sequence comes from Labeo catla, assembly GCA_012976165.1. NCBI lineage: Eukaryota > Metazoa > Chordata > Actinopteri > Cypriniformes > Cyprinidae > Labeo > Labeo catla. The sequence goes on from VONZ01000001.1 coordinate 2,143,938, forward strand.
ACAAACAAACAAAAATTTTTTAAAAATAACAGGGCTTACACTTTTGATCAGTTTAAATGCATCCGTACTGAATAAAAGTATTATTAATTTACAAAAACAAAATAAAAAAAGAATAAGAAAGTAAATAAAGTAAGTAAATAAATAAATAAATACATAGTTTGTCATTTTATATAAATACACAATACTGCTATTATAGCTCTTTTTGCCTCTAGTTTAAATTAAATGAACTTGTGAGAGTGTGAAAATTAATTTTAAAGAGAAACAAGAAAACAAAACATTTAAGACATTAAAGAAAGTCACAAAAAGCACAACAACAACAAAAAGAGGGCTCCCACGTTTGATCAGTGGGCACTTTTTGATCAATTTAATGCATTCTTGCTGAATTTTAGTATTACTATTTTAAAAAATAAATAAATAAAAATAAATAAATAAAAATCTAGGTTAAAATTTGAACAGCGAGTGTATTTATCACAGTTTTTTCTTTCTTTTTTTGGTGGAAATGATGGCACAACTAAAGGAAAAAAGTAATGTAAATATTTGAAAAAGAAGAAAATTAAATAAAAAAAATTAAATAAGATCAAATCTTATTGACGCCTAAAATTTGAACAGAAGTGTATTTATCAGTCTTTTTTTTATTATTAAAAATGTGTTACTTTCCAAATGCCTATTATTTATATATTTTATATAAATGCACTATACAGCAATTATATTAAATGCATTATTTAATGCGCCTTTGCTGAATAGAAGTATCACTATTATTAAAAAAATAATAATAATAATAAATCTTACAGAAGGCTAAAATTTGAACAGCAGTATATTTTTTGGTGGTGGAAATGATGAGGGGAAAAAAGTAATTTAAATCATTCGAAAAAAAATATTGAAGAGGTTTTGTTTATTTCACTCCTTTTTGGTTTTTAAATAGTCGTAGTTTAAGATTAATCAGGGTGGGTTTTGCTCTGTAAGCACGCTTGTGTGTCATGCAGCTGTGTATTAATCTGCTTAGGTTTCTTTCATACAAATATTTTGGATTGTGCATTTTTCAAATTTGCATACGGACAGTCATATCATGTTAACGTCTATTTGTGCATAATTAATCACAATGTGCGATTCGTATATGTGATTGTGTGTTTTTCTGTCCTGCGCGTACAAGTTTTCTCATGGCGTGAGCATCCAGCGAGCCATAAATCCCAGCTGTTTGTCTCATTTCCGTCTCATTAGAGAGCGGAGACCAAGCGCATGGCTGTGGACCATGAGATTGGTAATTAACACAAGGCCTAACGAAGGCAAAATTAAAAACAACAGCTCTACAAACTCAACCCATCAACTCGGACCTGCTGACTAGAGAAACAAAACGCTGAGATGTCCAATGAGGCCTGAGATAAACTAACTTGGAGATCTGACTCCACATCCTCTTCATCAAACTCTTCGTTCACTTCAAGTCGCCCAGTAGGCACTACGAGTCCTAGCTGATTGGATTCAACAACAACAACTTTGGTCAGCTGTTTATGATGGATTAAATGGGTTCAGGTGATTATGAAAAGAACAGGCATGCACAAAGAACATAAGCATATACGGAAAGATGTGAGAATTAAAGTACGCTCGTAATGTCACCTCAGGGAGTTAAAACGTGTTTAATGATGGTGCATTGAAGCATAGTGTGATAGAAACAGAGCAAGAAATTCAGCAGCAGGGGAAAGGAGAGTAAGGGATGAGAAAAAAGGATAGAGAATTCCTCTTGACCTTTGACCTGTGTGGAGTGACAGGCTCATTTGCGCTTGGCTCTGTGAGTGTGTGTGAGCTCATGTCGGAGTGTTTGTGTGACTGTGGGCTAATGCTCCCTGACACCAGGCAGACTCGGACTGCCATCGCTGTCCCTCTACATTAGCCCCTTCTGATCCTCTTGCCACTCACACACTCAGACTGAAGGAGAGGGGAAGAGAACCAGCCACTGCACGTTGTCGGAAATTTTTATCTGGTATAATCGCACACACTGTCTTTTGAAGAGCAGTTTGCAGTTGGGCACGGTTGGCCCTGCAGACTTTGAAAAATTACTTTGTACACATACATTAATAAGGTGTCATTTATTAACATTAATGAACAATGAACAATACATTTATTGCAGTATTTATTAATCTGTGTTAATGTTAATGAAAACAGTGCATTAAGTAATGTTAACAAACACAACTTGTGATTTTAATAATGCATTAGTACATGCTGAAATTAACTGATTAATAAATGCTGTAGAAGTGTTGTTCATTCTTAGTTCATGTTAACTAATATAGTTAACTAATGTTCACTAATGAACCTTATTGTAAAGTGCTACCATTGTTTTTTAACATAAATTCCATATTGTTTAATAGCATTCTGTTTTGTTTTGTTTTTTTGCATTGCTAAGGCTAATTTCAAAGCAAGTATTTTATGTATAAAATGCTTAAATATATTCACCTTTTAAATATGTAAACTTTTTCATAAAAAAGTTTTCATTTTTGTGAAAGTGTCTTAATATTCATTTATTGCAGAAAGAAAGAAAACGAAGAAACAAATAAATAAGAAACAATGAAAGAAAAAGAAACAAATAGAAAGAAAGAAAGAAAGAAAGATAGAAAGAAAGAAAGAAAGAAAACAAATAAAAATGAAAGAAAACAGAAACAAACAAGAAAGAAAAAAACAAGAAAGTGAAAGAAAAAGAAAGAAACAAACAATAAAAAAGGAAAGAAAACAAACAAATAAGAAAGAAAAAATGAAAGAAAAAAACAAGAACGGAAAGAAAAACAGAAACAAACAAATAAGAAATAAACAATGAAAACAAATAAAGAAACAAATAAGAAAGAAAGAAAGCAAAATGAAACAAACAAATAATAAATAAAGAATGAAAACAAAGAAACTAATAAGGAAGAAAAAAGAAAAATAAACAAGAAAGAAAACAAACAGAAACAAACAAATAAAAAAGGAAAGAAAACAAAGAAACAAATAAGAAAGAATAAAAGAAAAAGAAACAAATAAATAAGAAAGAAAAACAAAGAAACAAACAAATAAGAAATAAATAAAGAATGAAAACAAATAAAAAAAACTAATAAGAGAAAGAAAGCAAAATGAAACAAACTAATAATAAATAAATCAAGAATGAAAACAAACAAACTAATAAGGAAGAATGAAAGAAAAAGAAAAACAAATAAACAAGAAAGAAAACAAACAGAAACAAATAAGAATGAAAGAAAAAGAAACAAATAAATAAAAAAAGAAAAACAAAGAAACAAACAATTAAGAAATACATAAATAATGAAAACAAATAAAGAAACAAATAAGAAAGAAAAAAAGAAAGATACAAACAAACAAATACTGAAGTTGTTATTTCACTATTTATTTCCAAACATTTAATGGGAGATTAATAGTTTAAGATTTAAATGTGTGGGTTTAAAATAAACAGGAAAGCACAAGACAAGCATAAATAATGAAGGCATTATATAAGGCATGTTTAAATGTGACCGTTGCATCACATTAAGAAAATGTGGTAATGTTGACTCAACTCAAGTTATTGTGCAAATAACCATTTCTCCTATACAGTTCAAACATGTCTCCCAAACAGCCCCTCCTGACACACATGATCTGATGCTCTGGCTTATAGAAATCCAGGAGAGCAGCGGTGTTGATAGCCCCTACTGGTTAATAATGTCACCAGCTGATCCTGTCCTGTGTCCACTATAGTCTAGCTCAAATCCCTGCATGTGTGTGTGCCATGATAAGTCTAGCAGCTCATTGTTTCAACAGTAAATACGAGAGGCAATATGGGACGTGATGCGAGACCTAAGCTGAGAAACCGAACAGATGAAATGTAATCAATAAAGAAGGCAAAACAAAGGCATTTATTAGAGGCAGCTTCCAACAGAAACTCTTGTCACTGACTCCACACAGCTTCCATCCTCTATCCCAGACATGCTTGAAATCCTTTTAGCAAGCCAAGACAGCATGCTCTTGTTATTTGGATATAATCTTCTGCTTCTACAGGCATGGTCGTGTGTGTTTAGAAGCATGATGGAGGGGACGACCTCAAAGCTTAATCCTGTGATGTACATATTTCCTCCTGAAGGTTTTTAGGCCCATGAGCGCCGACAGAGAAATCATGTGAAATTTGAATTTCAGGACATCTAAAAAGATTTATTCGGGTGTGCTTAAAACCTCAGAAAACGTTATTTTAAAGTCCATAATGCATTCAGATGTGGAAATCAACATAAAATACTGTGTCTACTGTAGCATAAATATCTGTGTCTGTGTGCTGGTGCCTTTGCATTTGTGTGTATGAATAGTACAAGACAAGTCTCAACCAGGGGCAAATTCGCTAAACAATTGCAGCACTTTTGTGAATCTTTTTTATTACCTTTTTATTTTCAGTGTGTCTTTTCAATTTAGTTCTTTCAGTTGTTTTTAATTTATATATATTTTTTATACTTTACTATTCTTAGTTTAAGGCTTTTTCTTTAGGGATTTATAGTTTTATTTTATTTAGTAAATGCAACTTTTTGTAATGTTAATCCGCCAATTGGTATAATTTTAAAAGTGTTACATTTACAACACAGTCTATTGTTGCTGCTAACCAGTGTTGTTTTAATGATATTATAATAATATACTATTATCATTTCTTATATTATTTTATGTTTTAGTATGTTCCATTTGTATTTCAATTTCTGTGAGTTTTAGTAATTTTGATGTTTTTGTCATTTAATTGTCTATATAGTTTTTCATTTTTTTAGTTTTACTTGAAGTAAATCTAAATGAAGATGAGAAAATAAGGTGAAATACAAGAAGTTTTCATTTTTTAATAGAGGGTTTGTATAGATAAAGAAATTTCGAGGACCTTTCAAGCACTACTTTTTTGATTTACAAGGTCTTTAATCAGAGATCTCACTTTAAAAAAAAAAGATAAATAGATTTAAAAATAGAAAAAAAATACTAAAAAAACTAAATGGCAAAAATAAAGTGAAGCACTACTAAAGTATTAAAAAGTATAGGCCTTCTACACTTTTCCCAGATAGCACACATACATCTGCTAGATGTCCATTACTAGATAGCACATGTATGTCTGCAAGATATCTGTTAAAGATCACTTGATCTGCAGGCATTTGCTGTGTACAAACATCTGACAGACGTCTGTAAGATGTCAGTTTTACATACATTCTAAATCATAAACATCTTAAAGACATCTAATAGACGTCTATTTGACATCTGCAAGGAAACATCCTATAGACGTATTGCAGATGAGCAAACACTCTCAAAAATAATTCTTCCATGCAGATGTCAAATAGACGTCTCTGTGATGTATGTGTGCTATCAGGGTTAAAGATCTCTTGATCTGGAAAGCATCTGCTGTGTACAAACGTCTGACAGACATCTGTAAGATGTCAGTTTTACATACATTCTAAATCATAAACAACTTAAAGACATCTAATATACGTCTATTTGACATCTGCAAGGAAACGTCCTATAGACGTACTGCAGATGAGCAAACACTCAAAAATAATTCTTCCATGCAGATGTCAAATAGACGTCTCTGTGATGTATGTGTGCTATCAGGGTTAAAGATCTCTTGATCTGGAAAGCATCTGCTGTGTACAAACGTCTGACAGACATCTGTAAGATGTCAGTTTTACATACATTCTAAATCATAAACAACTTAAAGACATCTAATATACGTCTATTTGACATCTGCAAGGAAACGTCCTATAGACGTACTGCAGATGAGCAAACACTCAAAAATAATTCTTCCATGCAGATGTCAAATAGACGTCTCTGTGATGTATGTGTGCTATCAGGGTTAAAGATCTCTTGATCTGGAAAGCATCTGCTGTGTACAAACATCTGACAGACGTCTGTAAGATGTAAGTTTTACATACATTCTAAATCATAAACATCTTAAAGACATCTAATATACGTCTATTTGACATCTGATAGGAAACTTCCAATCGACGTATTGCAGATGAGCAAACACTTTACAATATATATGCTAGTTTTTATTTTTACTTAAGTTAACAAAAATGTTTTCATTTAGTTTCCATTTTGTTGTCATGTTTTGTAAGTGTACAAAATCATAACGAGGTAGCACAAGGTCCCCTCCGGTCTCTGTGGAAAATTCATGACTGTTATGAGTGTAGATGAGGACGTGAAGTAAAGTAAGACATTCTGGACTTTGACCACTTGCCATGTTTTTAGCATTTGACAGCTGGGCCTTTTTTTTAGATGGAGTGGCAGTGAGATGGATGAATGAAAATGTGGAAGAGCGAGGGCAAGGGGGGATGACGTTAAGCGAGGTGGCCCTCGGCATGGACGCAATGGCCATCAAACTCAAAGCCAACCTGGTTATTGAAGAGAGGGAGAAAGTGAGGTTAAATAATTGATAGTAAGTATTTCAATAGGCTGCACCCGTCTTTTCTGATGAAGGAAGTGCCAGTCAAGTGGGACCTCAGTGCCGTTTGATGGGGGGGGGGTCAGGAACGCCATGGACTGTGGGTGTGCATTTATGTATGAGCAAATGAGAGGAAAAATGAGAGCACAATGTCGGTGCATAATACATGTGGGTGTAAGGTGCATGTAAACAGGTCGTGAAAGTGTGTAGTTTAATGTGCAGACAGGACTGTGTTATTCATATGTAAAGATCCTCTACTTCAGATCCACCCTCTGCTCCTTGTCCTGAAAATCTTCCGTTTTGATTTCTCCCAAAAGCAACCAGCATAAATGTGAATGGGTTAAAAACAAAACAAAAAAAGTAGTTAATGAAAATGGGAAAAAACAGTAAGTAAAAAAGTGCAAGAGTGGCAAATCTCAAGAGAACATCAAGCCCAGAACATTCTTCTAGGACCTCTCCACCCCAGTGCTTGTGATAGGAGTCTAATGGCCCAAAGTGGTCATCTTAGACATTTACAGCCTGTCAGAAGTAGATGACAGTTGAGTTGAGTTCTGACAGGTACTGTCATTTAGCTCACTATCTGCGGCTAATATTTATGAGATCTCATGTTAATGCAGACCAGGACATTAAATTGCAGATGCTTTACAACAGCTTTTATTGCAATACTTAAGTAAACTACAGATTTGAATTTATAGCTCATGACCCATATCCTCCTAGAGAAACAAATATCACAGGAAACATTTCATTGAAAAAAAGAGAAGAGAAAAAACACACATACATAGAGAAGTGGCTTGCTTGAGTGATTAATTTTTCATAGTGGTAAGTGGGAACCCACTAGTGGCATTTCAGAGCTCTCTAAAGCCTCTGGCTATTGCATGTCAACACATGAGAAATGCACTAACTGCCACCTAGGGAATGGAAAGAGAGAAAAAGAAAGAAAAATATTTTTGATTAGTAAAAACTTTTAATTTTACAGTTTACAGTTTAGTTTGCTAACTGTAAGAGTGTTTGTTCATTTTATAATCACATACATTTTTTTTTGTCATTTACCAAAATAGATTTTAAAATAAAGTTAATTCTTAATTGAACTGGATGTCATTAATTAACTGTATGTTAATTAATGTGATTAGAAAGAGAAAGCATGAAGAATAGAGTGATGTATATGAGCACAAAAACACTGACCTACAGGAAATTACTTCTTACAATGTCCTTAAAGAGGTCTTTCTAAAAAGATAATTGTTCATTTCCTCATTTATATCCTTTATATCCTATTTTTTTTTTTATTTCTCATACATAAAGGGGAGATTGGGATTAGTTGTTAATATACAAGAAATAACCAACAATTTGCTACAGGTTTGGACAACAATTTGTCGTTTTGTTTCATTCACTTGCATCTACATCTATTTATTCATTTGGCACTCAAGCAATTACAAAAAGTATGCATTTTGGATTTTGCAATTCACATACATTATTGCTAATTTAAGCCTCAACTTTACAGTAAAAATTTAATCCAACATACAAAATGTCTTCTAAAGAAAATACCAATTTCTGCTATTGATCTTTTGACTCAATACCTTGTAGATGCTGTCATATTCACCTTATTCTACAACCTGATCGCATGACGTACCTGTGGGAACTTTTTCACAAGACGCAAAATATGTACCGCCATGTATGTTTCGTAATATAGTCGATGTGAAATGTCCACTGAGTGGCATTAAAAAAGTGTTCATTTTTTTTCCCAGGACAGATTAACGTACATATGGTACGTTTTACGTGAGGTTAGTTTTGTACATGTCACCGCTGTTCTGACTTGAAATGTCTATTGAGTATAACACTAATGCTCCGTGACGTTTTAAAATAATGTACCATTTGCTCTGATCTGATAGAATGAACAAAAGCGAATGTAAAAACGCAATCACTAGCATGCCGTTTTAGCTTGTTTTTCAATCTCTCATCTTTCAGCTCTTTCATTGCGAGTCATGTTTTTCACAGGATTCGTACTCATGGATTCCACATCCTAAGTCCAATTCTGTGCCGGCTGAGCTATAAGCTTGTTATTTCAGGAAAGCAAAACATATGGAGCTGTTATCATAAATGAGTATGAAAACGATTACAAGTACTAGCAGTTTTATAGCTGCTAGTGTTCATTTCTGTTGGAAACTGCAGTGATATGTACTTGGTTCATATTTTGCATTTTGCGAAAAAGTTCCCACAGGTACGTTTTTATCATGAGGTTAGGTAGCTATTCTAACACATCTACCCACACCAACATACATACAGTATACAGTAATTCTACACTGTAAAAAAAAAATAAATAAATAAATAAAAACAACAATAAAAATGATAGTAAAAGCTGGCCTCTGTGGTTGTCATTTTACTGCAACATAGATAACATTGTAGGTTTTACGGATTTAACTTATTTTAAATTTATGTATAAAAAGCATATTTCATTAAATGGAATAATGCTAATATACCAACCTATTGAGGTTGTTATGGTTAAACACCATCATGGTAACACATATGATACTAAAATAATGCAATAACCATTAATTTGACAACATTAGATGTGACATTAGAAATAACTCTAAAGGCCGGGACACACCAAGGCGACTTCAAAGAACTAGTGGCGACAAAAGCCGACGGTGTTGGCAGCGTCTGGAGAAAAAGCTGTGCTTGGAGCTGTGCTCAGACTTTGTAAAATGTGCATTCTGCGCCTGCGTGAAAAGATTTAGCTGTCTGTATCAGCAGCTTTTAATACAATATATTTGTCATTCAAAAGGAGAAACCGAAACAAAGATATACAAGATAAACGCAGATATATGAAACGTAAACAAAGCAGTGCTTGCTTAGAATTTTGAATGTCAGTTATGTTAATAACTTTATTAATTTTAAGCGCTCATGTTGTTATGATAATATTCACATACTGGAATGCTTAGATGAGATCACGTAACATTAGAGTGGTTTTCTGTTTGTCCCATCTTCATTTACTTACTCGTTTTTATTACTATTACTTTTGTTTTAATTCTCTCGCACTGACTTGTTCGCGAAACTAGGCATCCAATCAGAGTTCTCACGTTCCCCGACAAACTCCTGCCGACGTGTGAAACACACCAAACAGACTAGCCCGACAAACACTCCCGGACAGCCCAACTTTGGCTGGCAGCCGATCTTCGTCTTGGTGTGTCCTGGGCTTAATGAACATAACTGGTAAGAAAAAAATAAGAAGAAACACTTATTTCAGTGAAAAAGCATAAAATGTGAAGTGTAACGCAAGGAATTCTAGGAATGTGAGTTTGCGGTTTTTCACTGTAAATTATATGTTCCTTTTCATTGTGTTTTACCATAAAATTACATGAAATGTCCAGTATAGTTTTCCAGTTATATACAGGTAGGGAAACTTACCATTAACCAATTAATAGGTTTTTACTGTAGCATTTTTACCGTTTTTTACCATTAAAATCTTTCTTTCTCTCTCTGTCTTTCTCTCCCTCCATCTGGTTTGCTTAACACACTGTGTGATTTTTGGCCCTCATCTTTTATTTATCCTCTCTTCTCTCTACACACTGATGCATTTGTCTATTGTCACTACAAGCTTTTTGAATAGGACTGATTTGTCCAACACTCCAGCTTAATAGGAACCTCTCACAACATTGACTGATTGATTGTCATTTTGTTCAGTGCTATTTACTTTGTTTCCTGTGAGATCAGAATTGCGTTTGACAAACAAAACTTTCGTCTTTTCCTCTTTCATACAGACCCCTCTCTCCCCATTACACTGTGTATTTCTCTTTTTAAGCTGGTGAGAAAAGTCTGATGGATCTTTTTAGAAGCTCTTTTGGGGTTACCCATCTACTACTCCCATTATTTCTTAACGCGCCTTCTCCAGTGCCATCTCTAGGCTTCCCTATCAATGCACACACATGTACACAGCTATCGTCTCTATAGTGTGATTGACAGGTCTTTTTTGGGTCTGGGGGTTTGCTGGTTTGAATCCCAAGGCTTTGGTCTTCAGTGGTCCTTCCTGATCTGGTTCTCATCCGGTTCTTAGTTTGAGTGGAAGGGATTTCCACTGCTCTTGTCATCCATGAAGAGTCTGGAAAGAGTCTTTCTGTCTCTCTCCCCAGCTCTTTCCTACCAAGGGATTTACAGCCTCTGAAAGGATACAGAAAGCTGTTGCTGGATCACACCTGTTCCAGACATAAAATCGCACATCTGTAGTCACCCTTCCACCTTCACAAATGCAAGAGTTTGGAAACCATCATCCATGACACAAGCTGCTGGTTTGTTATATTTAGGCATTCTCGTTTTCACATTATAAAACTATTGGATGAGAAACAAGAGCAGACAATAGTTTAAAGCTCACTTTATTTCAGCATGCACGTTCTTTCACACCATCCCTTAATGGACAATGTGGGGATAGGTAATTAATCAAGAAACATTTATAGCTGATTTATGTAATTGATTTGGTTTGTTCTCGCACAGGCCCTTGTTGGCCAAATGGCTTGTCTCAAGTTTGATTCTATATGATTATTACTATTATAAACCTGCATTATAAGGATTTATGCTGCTCACCCACAGAAATTGCTGCCAACACAGCACTAAATTTCAGCGTTTAGTCTTAGAACAACCCACTGGCCTCATGCCTTTTTTTTGTTTTAAATATGGTAGCACTGAGGGAAAAATAAAACTAATGTTAAAAAATACGGTAACACTTTAGAAAAAGGTTCATTAATTAACTAAGAATGAACAATACTTCTACAGCATTTATTAATCTTAGTTAATGTTAATTTTAGCATGTACTGATGCACTATTAATTATGATTAAAATCACAAATTTGTATAATTGATTTATGAACAACTGTATTTTTTATTAACAAACACTAAGAAATAGTGTAATGTATTGTTCATTCATGTAGTTAATACATTAACTAATGTTAACAAATGACACCTTATTGTAAAGTGTTACTAAAAATACTTTTAATATTTAAAAAAGTTGAATCTGATCATATTATTTATTGGACCTGAGATACATGTAACTAACATGTAATAACAATGAATAGTTGTACTGTATGTTTATTAACCAATGTTAACAAAGATTAATAAACACTAGAACAAATGTGCTGCTCATTGTTAATTAATGTTAGTTAATGTATTAACTAATGTTAATTAATGGGACCTTATTATAAAGTATTACCAATCCATTTTGTACTCCATTGGGGAAAAAAGTATATGAATGGTATTTGATTGAATTTGAATTATTTATTTATTATTAAGTATGCAATAATTGCAATAATTAAAAGACGATATTTTTTAAATGTTGCACTGTAAATTTGCTTAAAAAATCTAACAAATAATTTGTATGGAAGCCTATTTCCACCACTGAATCACAAAACTGCGACATAAAAAGTTTTTTGAGAGGGAAAAAATACTGATTGAGGTTATATCTCACAATTCTGACTTTATATGTAATTGTGTCATGCAATTACAGAGATGTAAACTCGCAATTGTGAGGAAAAAAAAATAAAAAATGTAAGATAAAAATTCACAATTACTTTATTTATTTTTTTATTCAGTGCTGGAAATGGGCTTCCATAATTCTGTGATCTCTCTCACTGTACTTAAATTCTGGTCCCTCCTTTTCAGGCCATTGACTAAAGAGCAGAAAGTGACTACAAGAGGGTAAAACGTCTGCAAAGTAGATTTGTGTGTGTGTGTATGTGTGTGTGTTAACAACAGGAGTGCTACATCAATAAATGCCTTCTATCTTGACCCTTTGCCTCATTTGCCTTCAGCCACAGAGGAAGCGACAATATAGATCAGGATTTAGGAAGGGGCTATAGTGTGTGTCTGTCTGTGTGTGTGGTGGCAGAGTATAGACTAAAGAGTGAAGCAGGGCCCATCTGTCTTTCCAAGGATTGATCAAGATCAGAATCAATCAGGAAATGATTGAACAAGTGCAGAGGACAAACCGGTTCAGAAATGGATTAGTGGTAGAACAGGGGCAAGCCTTGCACACTTCACCCTGGTCCATCAGTCTCCTAACAGGTCAAGTTCCACATCTACAGTGCATACTGGCTGGAGGAAAATGATCTGAGATATGAGCAGTTCCCAGTCCACTCAAGAGTTAAAAATAGACAGGGCTCTTTTTAACTATCTAAAGCTGCCTTCTTTCATGACCCAATCACCTTTGGTTGACCTTCTAGTTTTACAGCAAACTGTGCCATTGACAAAACAGGCAAACTATCATTCACCAGTGTCAATGATAGACTGCAGGGCAAGTGAGCAAGCAAACAAATGGATGGACGGATAGATAGAGTGTGTAGCAGTTAGACTCTGGAGGCCTCGGGACTATTCGCGTCAGCAGGAAGATAAATCGGAGTGCTTGTGAACTCCATGAGGTGCCATGGATCTTCATCTTGACCTTTGAACTATAGGAAGAAATTACAACAATTAAAAGCCCATTGTAGTTGTTGTTCCTGTAGAGTGGATAGGATAATGTGTGGGTTTTATTTATATTGTTTGGGATGCATGTTAACTGGAAAGACTTTACAATAATGTTCCATTTGTTAACATTAGTTCTATCATGACAACTCTCAGAAGATTTTAGCATGGCAATGGATATGACAATGTTAATGTATTTGGTCTTGATAAAATAGATCTGCTACACTGCTGCTGTTGGCATATTTAATAACCTGTAGATCTATACAGGTGGAGCTGGGGAGGTGGAGGGTTCAGAGCATCTGAAAGCATGCTCCGAAATGCTCTAGTGAATGCTAACCAGCCATTTAAATGTAAAGCAGTAAGCTCATTGGCTGTGTATGCAACATGAACCAATCAATTTGTGCCAAGTAGTTTAATGCAGTGATTATCATCAGTTTGTGTTACTGACCCATCACCTTCCTTTGTGTGTTTATTGTGTATTTGTATGTAGGTGGTTTAGTTGTCCACAGTTTCAGGCTGGTGTTTACCCACTTTTAGAGGAAGTGTCAAGTTCTTCACTGGAGGAGCAGAAGGAGAGACCAGCCTGTGGAAGTCTATCTTCTGCACAAAGACGATAAGTTCCCCTTTAACCTCCTTTTCTCCATTCTCAAGTGCTTGACTCGGTCTCACTCTCACACACTCACGCCATCCGGATAATCCAGCAGATAGGGTTAACACAACGTGCTCATCCTATGTGCATATAGTGAGAAGAGCCCAACACACACACACATGCATAGAAATTCAGTAATCCAGGAGAATGGGTTTACACATTCCACACACCCCATGTCCATCTCCAGGACACACACACACTCTCTCTCACACACACAAATTTACATAGATAGCGCTTAATTCGGCGCGGGCTGCATCGAAGCAGCCAGGCTGTGGAGAATGGCCCTGACTAAGCTGAGAATTTACATGGCTAAGCAAAGTGGTTAACCCCTGGAAGCAGGTCCAGAGAAATAGTGTAATGTGATTTCTCTCTTAATGAAATTTATGAAAGGGAGAAGGGAGAGAGAGGGAAGGTGTTTGGAGAGGCATTTTACTTTGCAGCCTGCCAATAAGGGAAGAGTTACAAAACTTTCCATAACACACAAGAAGTTCAAGCTGGAAATCATCGCCATGCTTATAGTAAAAGCTTTGGGTTTATCTCAACCTTTAGAGATGCAGACGTGTTGTGACAGGTTTGGGATACAGCTACTTTTGTGTGTCTGTGTCCATGTTTTTGTGGAAAAGTTTGTGACAGTCAAACCAAAATTTATTTAGACACCTTCAACATTTCTCACATTATCACAGTTTATTTGTTAGTTTAGAAAATGGTAATAAAATATAACAAGAAATTAGAGTTAAACTGTCAGAACAAATTAATCTTGATAATGTCAGATAACTTTGATAGAAAGGTATGTAAAAAAACATGGTAAGTTCAAAGTGTCATCAATTTTTTCTGTCCAAAATTATTATAATTTTTGGGTATAATATGTCGCAGTTGACTTTATTTTGCCATCCTCACTTACATAAATGCACTACTGTGTCCTGCACCCACTAGTAAAATAAAATTGGTTTAACTGTACAATGATTTAAATTGAAAAAAAGTTCTGCACTTCATATCTCACTACTGTGATCTTTATCACAATTTCAACTTGATTTTTTTTTTAAATTGTAATTTAAATCTTACAATTTTGACTTATTATTTCTACATTTTTAACTTTGGGTTCTCACAATTGTAACCTTATTCATAATAATTATTGTTACTTCCCTAGTGAAAAGAAAAAAACACTATAATAAATATACTACAGATAGATTTACATATTTATGTGCTTAAAAATATTCTGCAATTGTACTTTTGGTTTACTTAACTGATACACTCAAAATCTGCTACACTGAACAACTAATTTTGTGCTTAATGCACTTTAATTGTGCGGAATCAGTGCTGAAGTCCAACTAAAGATATAGTGAATTATATTTGATTGTGTTAAAATGGAACTTATGCAAGTATACTTTAGATATCTAGGTACACTTTAAATATCTTGCATTTAAAGACTGATATTATACATAGATTATACAGTTCTTATTAATGGTGAAATGAAATTACATTTTAGGCATAATATTACGAAATGTGCATTGTCCAATAAAGAAATCCAAACAAAGTTCATTATAATTTTATATCAGTAAGTCTTAAGTGATTTGTCAATAAATATGTTAATGGATTTTAATTATAGTTTCTGTGAAATAAATGTATTTTAAATAAATTATGACATAGATTTTTCTCTTTTTTTGTTGTTTTTTTTAAACTAGTGTTTATTTAATGTAATTGTGACAATCTCGACTGTGAATTTATATTTTACAAATCACATTGTGACATTTTATATTACAAATGTGACCCTGGACCACAAAACCAGTCATAAGGGTAAACTTTTTAAAATGCCAATAAATAAACTTTCCATTGATGTATGGTATGTTAAGATAGGAATATTTGGCTGAGATATTTGAAAATCTGGAATCTAAAGGTGCAAAAAAACAAACAAACAAAAAAAAAATCTAAATATTAAGAAAATCGCCTTTAAAGTTGTCCAAATAAAGTTCTTTGCATATTAACAATCAAAAATTAAGTTTTGACATATTTACGGTAGGAAATTTACCAAATATCTTCATGATTTTTAACATCCTAATGATTTTTGGCATAAAACAAAAATCAGTGTATTGTTGGCTTTTGCCACAAATGTTGTTGTATATATCACAATGTGACTTCATCTTATCAAGATATCTCAAAATTAATTATTTTTAACTTTTTTGCATGTTTTACTCTGAGGCATAACCTTATTTAGGAGCAAGATCTACTAGATAGTGTACAATGAATTAAAACAGTAAACCGTGTTTAATAGAGCAAAGAGAAAAATCAGTTTAGGCCAAAGCAACACAGAAATTTGTGAATGATTTAATTTAATTTTGTTTTAAGGGGAGACACTGCAGGTGAAAACACCGTCATGCACCTGTCAAGTTTGAGATTTTGGGATTTTTGTTTTTTCATAAAGTGTTTTTTCAGACTAGTGGAAAGAAAACATCCAAAAGACGCTGTTAAGAGTTTGTTTTATAGCACTTTTTCTATTTGTGTCAATAGATTTCAATTACAATACATATTTTTAAAGGCCGTTTTCTCAAAATGAGTTTTTTTTCTCCTACACTGAGGCATAAATCTCCACTTCGGTAGCACTTACACACACCAAACTTTACATTTTTATTTCTGTCTATATCCTGAAGGTTTTTACAGAGGGATTTGTTCATATATAATTAGCTTGATTATACACAAAAAATAGTGAAAATATATTGTTTTCTGTCTGTTCTAAGTATTTTCTGAATTATAAAATACCCACAAAAACGAGATACCCACAATTCCCTCTGTAAAAACTTTTGACTCTAATATGTCTTTTTGAAACTGACTTCATCCAGTGTTTAGATTTTTTTGAACTAGAAATATATTCAAATTAGTGCATATTTCATTAAATAATGCTTCATTTGCATATTTACTTGTAATACAAAAAAATGTTTGCAATTATCAGTGTATCAATCAATGGGGTAAGTAAAGCGATAACTATTAATTTTTTTTTTTTTTTTACCCTATTTACCTGCAGTGTCTCACCTTAATTCTAAATTTTCTGTTAAGTTCTGTGCAGAATTTGTTGGACTTAGTTATTTTTATTAGTACACACACCCAAACATGAGCAAACATGTGGAAGTTTCTTTGTCGTTCAGTAACTTCAACCAGTTTTCGCATTGAAAAGCAACGATGAGGTGACAATAAAAATCTGAGCATGTGATGCTTATTAGTGGACACAGAGCAGTTTGTTGAGTTATGAGCAACTGTTCAGCTATTCAGCTGTGTTTGTGATGAATATGTAAATATAGCTCTATATGCGCGTGTGTGTGTGTGTGTCAGCATGCTATTGTTTGTTTTTCCTGAATGTGTGCGTGAGAGACAGAAGGTGAATGCTGATCTGAGAGGAAATAGGCCCAGAGTCTGCACATTCGCTCAGGTCCAACTCGCTGTTTTTCGGGGCAGGTGCTGAGGTAGACTTCTTCATGAGCAAGTAGACCTCACCTCCACCTCGCACACACACACACATCCCCACGCTATCCCCCCTCACCCCCAGACCCCGCAGCACTCATCATCACAGTGGCGACGCCAATCGATGTGCCGCGCCCCACTGAGCGTGTCTGCGGCAGGCCGAGCGCAGGGCTCCTCCACAGGGATTGTGGGAAATCTGATTTATGATGCCCGTGGTGCTGCTGACCACAAACTTTAACTCTTACCCCACTGTACTCCCTCTTAGCTTTCCTCTCTCCGTTTCTTTTTTTTGTTTGTTTCTCCGGTGTCTCTTCTACTCTCCTAGGCGAGGGTTTCCTGTGTTTCCACAGTCATCTCAAAGTTTCCAAACTGTATTTATCGGCGAGAATACCCGCAAAGATGTTGTGAGCGTGCAGACCCGCGTACACAATCACACTCTCACTTCTTATAGTAACAGGATGTAGGGCAGGTGAGCTTCAAAGAAGTAGAGATTGAGAAAGCTTTGCTAAGAGGGATAGAGAGTGGTGAGATGGATGAGGAGAGGGAAGAGATGATACCGTTTCATTGGAATCTGTGGAGGAGATGGAAAAAGAGGTTCAGTTTAAAGAATTGTGGCAGATGTTCACGGACGGTTTAATGTTCAGACTCTGCCTTCTGACGTTTGGCTCTGCCCTGAAGTTCAGCAGGAGCCCTGAGAGAAACAGAAAAAGAAAGAAAGAACGGGTAAGGGTAAGTTTAAAAGGTCATAAGTGCATAAATATATATATATATATATTTCTGATTTAAGTTTACTTTACATTGTGCAGATTCTTTAACTGCATCAGTTTTTAGTGTGATTTGAGAGGCAAACAAATTAACTGACAACGGAGTTAGCATTTTAGCACTACTGGTCTTGAAGTCAGTGGGTTTTTTTGAATGGCTTTTTGGCTAAATGCTTGTAGTAAGTCTGTGGTTAACACCAGCTTGCAATATGTTCATGTTTGTTTTATGTATTTATTTATTTATTTATTTATTTTTGCGGTTGCTAACAAATGACTAAATTGGACTAGAGACTGTGCAGAACATTAAATGACACCTATTATGAAAAATTCACTGAATTTACATATTATTTGGTCATAAATGTATGTTGACAGTGTGTACACAACCACCCTATAACAATAAAAAATCCTTTTTAAATGCTCTTTTTTTTTAAAAAAGAACAAGCCGTTTGCAGAATCCATAAAATGTGACATCACATTTGACAGGCCCCTCCCACTACTGTTGATGGACATTGCTGTATTAGCAGAGACCCCGCCCTAATTGAGCTGCACAGAATCCACCATGTTTATTTTCTTGCTACAGCATGTGAAAGCAGCATTCAAGTAAGAAATGTCTTCTTATTAAAGCTATAGAAGTTATTCAGTCCAGAGCAGTGAGCAATTTTCTGTTTTTATTTTATTGTTCTAACAGCGTAGACAGCAGTAGACATACTGTATATTATGCTGCTGTCACTTATTACTTAGATCTAATATAAACGTGATTTCTTTCCCAGCTGTTTACCTTCACAGACATAAACAACTGTATTTTTGTAACTTATGTGTGTTTTTAACATGAACTTGTGTGTATTTGACAGTTCAAGCGCAATAAGACAAAAAAGAACTTTAAGTAAGTTTAGTACTCACGTCGTGTGACCGCCACGTTCGGTGCATGTGCTTCGGATATGTGCGCTCAGAAAAAACATATATCAGAAGTTTAAACTGATATGGCTTTAAATCATATGATTTCAGCACAATAGACATGATAATCAAAACCAAACAGATGTTTTTTGGCAGAGTATCTGAGGTAGGAGCTGTAAAGGCACAGTCCTGCTCTGGAAAAAGGGGGCAGCAGCTCATTTGCATTTAAAGAGACATGCACAAAAACAGCGTGTTTCTGCTTCCACTCAAAATAGGCATTTTTAAAATAATATAAAAATCTGTGGGGTATTTTGAGCTGAAACTTCACAGTCACATTCGGGGGCCACCTGAGACTTATATTACATCTTGTAAAAAGAGGGAAATTGGCTTTACAGGAAAAAAAAATACAGGAAAAAAAAAATTATCTTTTTACTAGTCTGCTTTCAAAGCATAATTGTGAGTGTAATTGTGCTCTTGCAAATTACAACAAAACAAAAAAAGATGACTGTTTAATACAATTTTTGCTAGTATACAAAGAAAAATTCCTATAGATTTCCATTCATATTGTATGTTGTATATTGTTTTTTTGTTTTGTTTTGATTTTTTTCATGCTTTTTTAATCATGCATTCCCAAGTAATATTTATTTAAACTACAGTTGGGTTGTTTTGATTAGGTAATGATAAACAAATACATATAACTTACAAAATGTTTTTTAATATATAAGTTTGTTTTATAGCAAAAGCATATAACTCCAACAGCTTTTTTTTTGGTAAAAGCAGATAATGCCACGTCTTATGTTTCAGAGTTAAACAAAAACACTTTTTGCATCTTTGTAATCTCCTCAGATGATAATGTAGACGCCTGATAAACGTTGTTGCGATCATCATGGATGTGAGGGAGCAGCTTTTCTCTCACTATTGTAACGCGCTGCTTTTGCAAGGTTCTGTGAAAAAAGTTTCAGCTTTTACTTTATTTTCACGGGTTCATCAAGTTCATCAAAATTATCCATCCTCGATCACTTTTAGTCAGTTTTGAGGAAATTCAACAGTTTTGAGGAAATTCGCTAAAATGGACTTATCGGCTTCTGTTCACAAACAACAATGGCGTTTGTTGGCTTCTGCAGTAAAAAAAAATTGCGAAAGTGAAATTGCAATGTCTTGAAAGTGGACAATACCGGCTTTTTTGAAAAAATGTTTTTAGGGAGCAGATTCATTTTTTTTTTTAAACTGTTGGTTTTTGCAAATGAACTCTTCATGTGTAGATATAAACACACAGCAGGAAGTCTGCACCCCCTGCAGATGCAGTGATCATTTACTCTATCAGTCAATTGTAATGCGTCTCATCGAGTGCTGAATGTTTTAAAGTTGGTTCATAATACAAAGTAACATTATCATGTTGTCTATGAAGACCTTCACGTGTGTTTACCATTCCGCTTTTCTGTAAATAAAATAATGCAATTACAGTTCACAATATACATAAAACTTTTCCCCCTTATTTTACTCAAGAGTTCATGCCATGAATAAAATCATAGTGCTATTTTGAATTTTTCTCCCTTGGGCCCACACTTAACACAGAGAGTTGGGTGTCACATTGATTCTATTCTGACTAGTGTGTGTTAATTTGCAACATTAATGCAAATGAATCCCTGCAGTAGCAGTGAGAAATGATGCATTTTAATATTTAAAGGTACGAGACAAAATTGTTATGATTAGTGTTTGTAATAGAAAAAACAAATAGCATGTACCTGCATCAACAAGTACGTACACATACACGAACACCCGAGTACACTTAGAATCTAAATACTTAATAAGGACCTGTGGGAGAGATTCAAATCTTCTGTGGGACAGGTTGAATCCTCTACACACATATGATCACAATAAATGCATAAACTCTCTGTTTCTCATTTTCTCTCCCTTGTTCGCTTTCTTTCTTCTTCCCAGCATCTCTCCTGTATTGTATCTGCCCCAAGGGAAATTATGGATGAGATACGGAAATCTGGGTGTATTATTCAGTTCTGTAATACACAAACCAAAGGGGAATGGCAATTATTTTCTCTCCCAGTCACCTATTCCACAAGAGCCCTCACAGTAGTGAGCATGTGTGTGTATGTTTGTCCATTTTTTGACTGCTTACTAATGTTATTATTTATGTTTATTATTGCACAGCTGTTGATTTTGGTCAAAAATGACCACTAAACTGTATAACTGACTGTTGTCTCTGGCAACCAATTTCCCACATGTCTAGTTTCATGTCTCTCATCACTTATTAATTAAAAAATAACTTTTCAATTAATGAATAATTAATATTTCAACTCAAATTAATATTTCATATCCATTTGTTTACATATTTGGTGAGAAGCCTCGTAATATAATCCCCCATTAGAATGAAACAAGACCCCTCTGTATCGTGTTGGGGGTCTTGATTGCCCTGTTGGGGGTTTATTTTGCAGTGATTACTATACTTTATGACTATCTATGCTGACTGTACTTCATACCTCACTCATACAACTGAGCTTGGAAAACGTAACAGAGTTTGTAAACAAGCTGCAACCACATTTTGGTTTTCACGTATTGCTTTCATGTATTTTTAGTCATGTACATTGACAATACCATAGATTTTTGTATATGAAACTGTCATCTTATCTTTGTTTTTTGTTTTTTATACTACTATTACCAATAATAATAATTGTCCTCAACATCCATTGAGTCTGTTTATGTAATCAACTGAGAGTAAGACTATGGGATCAAATTAATTCCTTCCTCATTGATCTGATGTGTGTAGGAAAATGAGTACACTCAAACTGACGCTTTATCTATTTCTCTCCCTCTCTCTCTCTTCCTCTCCACGTAATTCTATATTCACTCCTAAGAGGCTTATGTTTAATATCATAGATGTGCATTTGATGAGATGGCAAGTTTTGAAATGTAGCTTTGATAGCTATATCAATATCTCATCACTTTTTCATATCATTGACAAAACACTGCGTCTGTATCTGCCCTGCAGACACATAATTTAAAAAGACCATGGCTCATGTTGGAACATTTCTGTCTAGTTGAGATGTTAGTATATTATCATGACATTCTTCATGGTTGACTTTCATAGCCCTCTTTGTTTATCTTTGACTTATGATGCAAAAAAAAAAAACTGCTACTCACATCCACTATGGCTAAAAACACACAGTAAACATTTGCATTCGGCTCCAACCAATCTCACACATTACTCTACATAGTACGGTGCACACAAACACTGAAGCACTCATCCTCATCTTCTTTAACCCATTGGGAATTGTGGGTGATATATTTGTAAAGCTTTTCACTTTTTCTCGTCTGGTTGCCTCTGCATTACAGCGTAAATTTCTCAGTGGTTTGCATCAACGTGGCAATAAAATAAAATAAAATAAAATAAAATAAAATAAAATAAAATAAAATAAAATAAAATAAAATTTGCTTTTATTATATAAAACATAGGTAACTCATTACAAAAAGTCCCATTAGTTAATGCATTAACAAACCAAAAGCAATACATTTGTTTGAGTATTTATTACTCTTGCTTTGTTAATAAAAATATAGCTGTTCATTGTTAGTTTATGTCAGCTCAGACCCATTAACTAATATTAGCAGATACAACTTTTTGATTTTAATAATATATAAGTAAATGTTGACATAAAATAAAATAAAATAAAATAAGATTGTTTTTATTATATCAAAACATAGGTAACACTTTACAATAATGTCCCATTAGTTAATGCATTAACTAACAAAAAGCAATACATTTGTTAGAGTATTTATTAGTCTTTGTTAATTAGTTAATAATAAAATCTAACTGTTCATTGTTAGTTTGTTAGCGCAGATCCATTAACTAATAGCAGATACAACTTTTTTATTTTAATAATGTATTAGTAAATGTTGAAATAAAATAAGATTGCTTTTATTATATAAAACATAGGTAACACTTTACAATAATATCTCAATAGTTAATGCATTAACTAACAAAAAGAAATACATTTGTTACAGTATTTATTAGTCTTTGTTAATTAGTTAATAAAAATGTAACTAATCATTGTTAGCATGTCAGCTCAGACCCATTAACTAATATTAGCAGATACAACTTTTGATTTTAATAATGTATTAGTAAATGTTGAAATAAAATAAGATTGCTTTTATTATATAAAACATAGATAACACTTTAACTTTATGTCCCATTAGTAAATGCATTAACTAATAAAGAGCAATACATTCGTTGCAGTATTTATTAGTCTTTGTTAGTTAGTTTATAGCTTATAACCGTTTATGCTGAGACCTTAACTAATATTTACAGATACAAATTTTAATTTTAATAATGTATTAGTAAATGTTGAAATTATTAAACAAACATATTTGTCAATGTTAGCCCATGTTAACTAATGTTAACAAAATATTCAAAACAAAATGTTAACACTTTACAATAAAGTTCATTAGTTAACATTAGTTAACTGCTTTAGTTAACACGAACTAAGAATGAACAACTTTTGTTAATTACTTATGTTAATTTCAGCATTTACTAATTCATTGTTAAAATCAAATGTGCTTGTTAACATGAGTTAATGCACTGTGAATTAACGTGAACTAACAATTAGCGACTGTATTTTCATTAACTAACATTCAAAAAGATGAATAAATACTGTAACAAATGTATTGTTCACTGTTTGTTCATGTTAGTTAAAACTAACATTAACTAATGGAACCGTATTGTAAAGTGTTACCCAAAATTTTAAAATGAAATTTTAAGATATAAAATTAGATAAGCTTTTTCATATTTCACATGTATTTAATCCTAAATGTACAAAAAGAACGAATAACTATCATTCTTACTAATATTTCTTTTTTTTTCTCTCACAGCCCCCTAGACTGCTTCCTCCACTGCTCCTCTGCTCCCCCGCTGTCTCGCTCTCTCTCTCTGTCCGTTTCCCGGTGTGTCGGGAGTGTGTAAACGGGTGTCAGTGTGGTTGATTGGGGATTAGAATGGAGGTTTATTCACTGCGGGGAAAGTGATGCGGTGATTAGCGTGCTAGTCGCGGTGCCAGCCGCGTGCTGCTGAATTAGCAGCATGTTTGAATGAGATAAAAGGGCCAGGCTTACCCCCTCCACCCTGACTCCACATAATCCCACTACAGCTGTGAAATGAACAGGCCTCTCCTGGCCAGCCAGGCCTCAACCTGCCTCAGAGCGCACTCGCACACACGTACGCGCTCGCAAACTGATATCCCCGGTCTAAAGCTGCCGCTCTACAGCACCCACGGGACCGCCACCTATGTATTATTACCCACACCTTCCCTTCTACACTTAAGGTAAAGTTATCCAGCAAACTACAACACACAACGTCCCATCTCCTTATCAATCATTCCTTTTTATTTTTATTCCTTTATGTAAAAAATGCACGTCCCACGTGGGAATACACTAAAAGCATACATAAACATGGCTGACATAAACTCCCTCCATTACCAGCTATCAGCTTAGTGACATTTGGACCGGCAAAATACAGGTAGTGTATATACATCCCTGGACGTGAAATACGTAGCAGTAGTAAAACCGACGAGTCAGCTGTTTGAAAGGCAACGATAAACAGTAAATAGATAATCCACACTTCTTTGCCAAAAGCAGTATAAGTCAAATTCAGCCTGCATATTTACAAGATTTCAAGAGTAACGCCTCCAGTACTTACAAAAAGAGTTTTGTGTACCAGAAAATGGAGGTTCAAAATGAGAGCAATTCAGTTCATTGGCCATAATACAAGACGACTTCAAGTTTCTGCACAATACCTTTTATTTTGTCAAAACACATCCCCTCCCCCTTCTCTCTCTCTTTCTCGCTCACTCTCTTTTCCATATTTAGAGACCCACACGTTATTATTTGCCATCTTTATTCTGCTGACTCGGCGGTAAACAAATGAACTGAGATGTACGGCGAACATTATTGGGCAAGATGGCCAATTCTTGCATGGAACCATTAACAAAATGGGCCCCTTCCTTTGTATAATAGTGCTTGCTTTGTCATATGGGAGATTTAATTTTCCACAGTTTAAACATTATTTCCTAAGTTACAAGCAGTTAAAGCAATTAAGAGGAAAAACACAGTGATACTTGTGTTTGCTTGGGGGAGTCCAAAGCTTTATCTTATATAACTGCTGTTTCATGATAATACAGAAACCTGAGATACCATTACAAGTGTTTAAGAAGCACGCTTTATATGAACATTAGTGCAACAGCAATGGACTCGCAGCATTTAAAGGGCAGCTGACCCAAAAATAAATTTAAACTTTTAGAATTTACTCACCTTTTTGTGGTGCCAAATGGGTTTGACTTACTTTCTTCTATGGAACACAATACAAAATATTTTAAAGAGTGTTGGTAACCAAACGGTTTTAGTGACCATTGATTAGTAAGCCTATGGTGAGACTTACGGTTCATTAGCCGCTATAGGGAAATAACAAGAAGAAAAACAATGTGCAGTAAACTCTAAAACTGTTTGCACTACAAACCAGTTTGTTCATAATTAAGATAATACATTAAAATAATATGGTAAGACTCACCAATTTGCAATATCAAGCCACAAAAACTAGCTGTTTTGTACAGCTGAAAATAGCTGGACATAGATGTGACCGGAAGCCAGACCCATAAAATGTATAAATTGCCATACCTGCCCTTACGGGAAAAATAAATTGGATAGACAAAAAAAATGCTGAGACATTTCTTATAGTATCTCATTTTATGTATTATAAAATAATATACAAGTTTGGAATGACATATGGGTGAGTAAAGTTGAAAATTGAAATGCCAGAATATTCATTTTTGAGTGAAGTGTCCCTTTAAAGCTTACATTTTTTCATACAAATTAGGGTTGTCAAATCGACTAATCACAATTAAAGGATTAGTTCACTTCCAGAACAAAAATGTACAGATAATGTACTCACCCCCTTGTGATCCAAGATGTTCATGTCTTTCTTCAGCTGTAAAGAAATTATGTTCTTTTGAAAAAAACATTTCAGGATTTCTCTCCATATAATGGACTTTTTATGATGCCCCCAAATTTTAACTTCCAAAATGTAGTTTAAATGCAGCTTCAAAGGGCTCTAAATGATCCCAGCCAAGGAAAAGGGTCTTATCTAGCAAAACAATAAGTTATTTATTACTATTATTATTATTTTTAAATTACAGTTTATATACTTTTTAACCTCAAACGCTTGTTTTGTCTAGCTCTAAATTTTTCCGGTTCATGACAGTTAGAGTACGTCTAAAAACTACCATCTCATTTTCTCTTCCAACTTCAAAATAATCCTACATTGCTGCAGAAGTATCAACCCAGAGTTTACAAAGTGAACATGCAAAGAGGATCAAACACCCTTTACAAAAAAAAACAGCGGAGGAGAAATTGAGACAGGAGTTTTCAGACATACACCCAACTGTCATGACCAGAAAAAAACAGTTTATACAAATCTAGACAAGATGAGCGTTTGAGGTTAAAAAGTATATAAATTGTAATTTACTTTTAGAAAATAACCAATTGTTTTGCTAGATAAGACCCTTATTCCTCGGTTGGGATTATTTAGAGCCCTTTGAAGCTACATTTAAACTGCATTTTGGAAGTTGAAATTTGAGGGAACCATAGAAGTCCACTACATGCAGAGAATATATATATATATATACTTATTAAATATATACATGCATGTGTGTGTATTTTTAAATGCATACAAATATATACAGTACACACATATATGTTATGTAAACGCTAACTTTTTTGGATATGATTAATTGCGATTAATCGATTTGACAGCCCCAATTCAAATACATACTTTTTTCAGAAAATCCATACATATACTAGCATACCATGCAGAGACAACTGTAAGCCATTCATAGGTTCATTTCACCAAAAACCTAGACAACCGGTTACCCAGTTGACCCTTCGCAAAGACCCGGCCCACTTAGTTACTGTTGCTATGTCCGACAAGCTATGGCACTCTCAGTGCCACACATTATGTTCTCACGCAGTGAAAAATACATCACGGAGCAAGAAAGAAACTGAGGTTGCACTGACAGACACGACAGAGCACCTAAGTCTCAGCTTTCAAATATTCTAATTTTTAAGAAATTCAAATAAATACTGTTTTGTGGCTCTTTAATGTGTTATGATAGATCGCTGTTACAATAGAGCCTTAGTTCAAGCAGCATATGAACAGATCATCTCTTCCTCTTTACTACAGTAGCTAAAGCACAAAATAAGCATGAATGAACATCATTCAGA
Source organism: Labeo catla (assembly GCA_012976165.1). NCBI lineage: Eukaryota > Metazoa > Chordata > Actinopteri > Cypriniformes > Cyprinidae > Labeo > Labeo catla. The sequence continues at coordinate 2,170,806 of VONZ01000001.1, forward strand.
AGATGTTCAACCTTGGAAAGACGTCAATACACACCATTATTCAAGTTTAAGTGCACTGACGTTAATCTACTATCCTGGGGTGCGTTTCCCAAAACCAGCCATGGTCGCAAGTTCCGTTGTTACCAATATAGTTCAATGGACCTAACCACCATAGTTAGCTAACGATGCTTTTGGGAAACGCAGCCCTGACTGGTTTGTTTGTCGGGCAAAATGGCAGATTCAGCATTATGACTGGTCATATCGCCCGTCAATCAAACTCCATACAAAGGGTCAATTAGATGAGTTTGGGGCGGAGCTTTCTTTTTTTTTCCTCAACCAACAGCAGATGGGAAGAGTATTCAGGGAAAATAGTTTTTCTTAATTCCATTTGGTGATGGTGATTTGGTGCCGGTAGTGGAAATTACACACATTAGCTTTAAAGTAACACCAAATGATGCTGTATGTATTTGTGTACGTGTGGAACGACATTGATAAAGTAATAAAGCTACAAAAGTCTATTAATGCAGCAGACATTGATAGACAGTGTACACAGAGAAATCTGTATGTACAACATTCCCATGCACTGAACAAATTAAATCCTCTCTCCCTTTCAGAACGTGTCAGTCCTCTCTCTCTTTCAAGTCTTCATTTGTTCTTCTTGTTATCCGGGTAGACAGAGGAATAAGCAGTTTTCCCTCTGATTCGTTTAGGGAGCATCTGCTAATATCATATTGATGATAATTTTCCTGTAATGCACCATTTGCACTAATTGTGATGCAGGGAGTGAGTAATGTTATCTGACGGCCCCTCGGCTTCTTCACCGCTCCTCACCACTTAATTTCATGATCGTCCCAGAGAGAGGGGATGTGACAAGCTGGTCATAAACAACCATCTCCTCCCCTCTTTCCACCATCTATCAGGATCTTTACTGTTGTGAAAGTGTGCTATTTATTTAGGTGTTCTTATTTTAATTCCTGTTGCACTTTGACCAACCATTTATTATGATGGTAAAGTACTAATGTCTGGTCTTGGACAGGTACAGTAGCTGTAGGGTTTGTTCCTCATCGTTAGAGTTAAGGGAATGAACAGGGGTGAGACAGTAGCCTCCATTAATACTGGCACCCTTGGTAAATGTGAGCAACGATGGCTGTAAAAATAAATCTGCATTGTTTATTCTTTTGATCTTTCATTTATAAAAAAAAAAAAATCACAAAATTCTAACCTTTCACTGAAGTAAAACAATTGAAAGTCGGGGGAAACTCATTATAAAATAAAAGTTTTTCTCTAATGCATGTTGGCCACAAGTATTAGCACCCCTAGAAATTCTAATGAGTATGAATAACACAATGAGCAAATTCCCTTTAATCATCCATCACAAAGAGTAAAACCAAAGAATATAGATCTGATGTGCAGAACGTGACTGTTGAACTTCATAACATATAAAGTTTAGAGATCAGTTCTGCTCTCCGGTCTCAAAACGACCCACAATGACGTTTTGAGTTTTACTCCATAAACTAACATATATGATGTAAAACAGTATTCTCATCATGAATGTGTATGCTTGCAGAGTGTTTGTAACAGGGTGTATTTTTGCATGTTTCTTTGTTTTCTTGTGGTTCTGCATGAGAAAATTTCCAGTGCTGAGAAAGCATGTCTCCACACACATGCACAAATGCGTGTACACAAACACACGCTAAAGCTTGAGGGCACAAATAAACCTCTGGAGGGCCCCATACTTGAGAAATATAACAAGGCTATTGTCACCCTATGTGGAGGTCACACTTAAACAAGCAGAGGCAAGCCGGCAAAAGCCACACACTTCTTCTATCTCTGCAGATTAAAAGGACAAAGAAATAAATCATATCATCTACAGTGCATCTGTGCAGGAGAAGAGAGGAATCCTTGTAGAGTTTTGAAATCATTCAAAAGCAATTTGGCCCTTAGCCTAGAGTTTTTAATCACCTCATCAGCTTTTCTTTTAGACTCACTGGTCATTGTATTCTAGACTTTGTGACATTCAATCTGACAGGACAAATGGATTTTGAATAAATACATCTGACCCAAGGCACCAAGCATCAGGACGGCCATTGATGCGTCTCAACCTGCATCCATCTCAACGTTTTTCAAAAATGATCTGGTTAATTATATATGTATTAATTCTCTTTTACTACTTGTAAAAACAAACATGCACATGAGCAAACACATGTGTTCCTGAATAGGCAGCACCCTGTTAATCAATAGCTCTCATAGATTGTTGCTTACAGCTGCAGCAGAAGAATGAGATGGATTTGCATATATATAGGGCTGAGTGAACCCATGCACTTTAAGGATGATCAAATATGCTGACCTCAGCATCCGATAAACCAATCAAGTGTGTGTGTGTTACCACTGACCTCAATCCAGACACGGTCTCCGAGGAGATTTCATACAGTACAGTACTGAATAATATTTATTTGTCTATGAGATGACAAATGGAAAGGTTACAGTAGGATGGCCTTGCAATATAGATGAGTGTTGAATGTCTCTAACTGATTCATGAATGAAACTAAAACATCTCATTAGGCCAAAGTCAAAAACATGAATGTACAGATGTCAACTTAAGGCATTTTCCTTTTAATGCTCAATTAACGCTCATGTAGAATGTGAGAGCAGTGGCAAAATACACGTACAAAGTTGTGTGTGGGGAGGCAGTGCCTCCATAGCACTACAACTGGCTGATTATGTTGTGCTAATGTGTTAAAGAGTTAGTTCACCCAAAAGTTAAAATTACCCCATGATTTACTCACTGTCAAGGCATCCTAGACATATATGACTTTCTTCTTTCAGGCGAATCCACTTGAAGTTATATTAAAAAATGTCCTGGCAGTGAATCAGTGTTATTTTTCAATAGCCAAAAGAAAGTCTAATAAAGCACATCCATCCTTTATAAAAAGTGTCCCACATGGCTCTGGAAGGTTAATGAAGGCCTCCAGAAGTGAATCGATGCGTTTTCGTAAAAAGAATATCCATATTTAAAAATGTATCAACAGTAATCTCTAGTTTACTCAAACTGTCATACACGTTTATAATAGAATGCCGTTCTGCCGGTTGGCGTAGCGTAAGCTCTGGTGAGAAGTGACGAATGTGGAAGCGCAGAGGAGAGAGCAAAACAAAACACAAGTCATGAATTAGAAGTACAAAAGGAGGATTTGTAAAGAAAAATGTTGGAAGATTTTGATGTAAGCCAAGAGGAGACTGTTTTTTCTTTGCTAAACAATGGAAACTTTGCTTCCTTTGCTCCTGTAAACAAACTTTGGTTCTCGCAAGACTAGCATATTCTCACCGGGACATTCGCCAGAATGGCATTCTGTTGTGAACGCATGTACGTCAGTTAACAGAAGCTAGATATTACTGTTTATAAAGTTTTAAATATCAATATTTTTCTTACAAAAACGCATTTGCTTTAGAAGGCCTTTATTCACGTGTGGGACACTTTTTATGATGGATGCATGCATTTTATAGTACTTTTTTGGACTACTGAAAAATAACACCCATTCACTACCATTATAAAGCTTGGTAGATCCAACCTCGCCCTCTGGATCTTGTGTTCTGCAGTGAGGGGCTACTGGCCTTGAGGGTGAGTAAATCATGGGGTAATTTTCATTTTTGGGTGAATTATCCCTTTAACGCCTGTCTGTAAGGTTAGAAATGGACGGACTAATTACAAAGTACAGAAACAGATTTTGGGCATTGTTACAGAATCAAAAAGGTGACTATTACAGGAATAGTTCACCCAAAAATTTACATTTTGTCATCATTTACTATCCGTCAAGTTGTTTCAAAACTTGCAAAACTGTGCATTTCTTTCTTTTGCTGAACACAAAGATATTTTAAAGAATTTTAGTACCCAAACAGGTGCTGGTCCCTACTGACTTCTATAGTATAAAACAAAACAAAAAACTAAACTAAACTTAGCTAAACTAAAACTATGGCACCAGCAACTGTTTGGTTTTCCATTGTTAATGCCAGTAAGAAGTAAAATTGAATAAGAATGGCTTGAAGTATCAAAATGACCACAGAAGTTCCTTTTTATTATAGTTATTATTTTGACGTGCCTTTTTTAATTAATAGAAAGTTAATATAAATCAAACTAGAAAAGTTATAATATTGGTTTTGTTCATAGTACTATAAGAGCAAAACGCTGTTTCATAATGCCTTAAACAAGGAAACTGTGTAAACAAATTAAACAAATTTATACTGAAACAAACAAACAGAGACAGAAGAAACACAGATATGCACAATATGCTACCGATTCTTTGACAGTGGAAAAAATTTGTGAAGCTATTGAGCATGTGTTTAGAAAGATATATTTTCTCACAGAAGTTGTAAGGTTCAGACTGTGAAGTTTATCTGCAAGAAATGAAAAGGAAAGAACAGGATGCACTGCAATGACGTATTTGTGTCTCTGTTAATTAACCGAGGGACCAATTAACGCTGTTCTCAGTTTGAAAATGTTCTCAAGAGACAAATGCCTCTTCTTGTGAAATACAGAGAGTGAATGACACAAGAGAGAAAGCATAATTTCTGTAGTATAGATCCACTGTAAACCAGGCATTTTAAACATAATGTGCAATAGTGTTTTTACATAAATTAAAGTAAAAATATATTTTATACTAAAAGTCTGTGTTTTACATTTAATATCCCAGCTTCTGCTTTGTATGTTTTTATAGGACGGGAAACACAGTGGTAGAGAAGTGGAGAGTAGAGGTCTACCAAGAAGCCTGTGTAAGCGAGGAGACATTTCATGAGGTTATAAATTGGCTGACTCATCACATTTCTCTGTGTTTGTTGTTTTTGGCCTTTTTTTCCCCCTCAGAAATATAAACTGTGTGAGTTGTGATGTGAATTACAGAAAAGGAGGTTTTATAAGGATAGATGTATAAAGACTAAAAAGAAATAAAGAAAAAAAGTATTTATGCATTATCTTAAAGGTTAAGCATGTCATTTTTTTAACCATATAGCAGTGTCAAACAAAATTGCAAAAATAATGATTATTTCCAAACAGGTTCTAAAAATTGGCACAAATCCACAGAGGTTACAGTCTCCTTACAGTCTATGAATACAGTTGTCATTACATTTCACATTTAAAATGTTCCATTTCGTCACCCTGTAAAATATTATATATTTTGGTTGATTATTGTTTTTTTTTTTCTTCTGAAAAACATAAATATATATAGTAGGAGTTCTTGGAGAGTCAATGCCATTATAAAGTCTAGAGTTTGTGAGCGTAGCGAGTGGGATCGATGTAGATATTCAGTGTTGGCCCCACTGCACTTGCAGTCCATTTAATGTCTCTGTTCCACCAGCCTGCGTTCGGCTGATAACACTTACCACACTCCGCTTGTTTCAATACAAAACAACTTTAATTAAATCAGGCCATGGCCAAGGTTAGGTTCTCTCACATTCCTCAAAGATCCCACAGTGTGAAACACAATGCCTAATGGAGTCTAGAGCAATATTACTCTGGAAGGAAGTGCAGTTTGTTTCAATAGTACAAGGTATTATCAAAAAACATATTACAGAACCATACAGCATCATAGAGCAAAATATTCTCCACTTCCAGAACAACTAAATAATTCACAAATAATTTACTCACCCCCTCCAAGATCATCCAAGATGTTCAGTCCATCGTGAAGAAATTATGGTTTTTGAGGAAAACATTTCAGGATTTTTCTCTATATAATGGACTTAATTGGTGCCCGATTTTGAACTTCCAAAATGTAGTTTAAATGCAGCTTTAAAGGGCTCTAAATGATCCCAGCCGAGGAAGAAGGGTCTAGCGAAACGATCAGTCATTTTTTTCGGAAAATAAAATATTTTATACTTTTTAAACACAAACGCTCGTGTAGCACAGGCTCTGGGATGCGCGTCCACGACGCTACGTACTATTGAATCACGTAGAAAGGTCACACGGAATGTAGGCGGATCTACAGACCCAGTGTTTACAAAGCAAACGTGCAAAGACTAAGAAAGTGCACGTAAGTCAAACGCTGTTTACAAACAAAAAGGTACAACGATGTCCTCCTCTCAAGCTGTAGGAGAAAATAAGATGGAGTTTTTCACCATACTCAGTACACAGACAATTAACTTACACCTGATTCGTAGTAGTGATTCGTAGTTTGGATCATTTTACCGACTCGGACCTTTGAGTCTCGTTCAGCAGAGTGAACCAATCTTTTTTCGAGTCATTTCGTTCATTTTAGCAAAATATATTTAAAATGTTATGTGTTACTTCCCTAACACTTCTACTGCTTACACAAACGCTGATCTCACTACAAACAAGACAAAACTATAATGCTATAAGAAACAGAAAAGAGTAATTCATTGTTTACCTGGGGCTTTAGTCTACGATTAGCTCACCTCACCTCTTATCTGACAAGTTTTCGGGTTTGAGTCGTTCATTCATCACGTGACAGCCCCATAAGATGAACAAACGACTCGAAAAACCTGAAGACTCGAAACAGGTGAACTAATTCCAATACAGAACCTAATAGGATGTTGCGCATGTGCGACTGAACGAATCACTCCCCGAGATGACTCGTTTTTCCCGAGTCATATTAAAGATTCGATCAAAATGAACAATCGTCCAAGAACAACCCATTACTAATTTGTAGCATCGCGGACGCGCATCCCAGAGCCTGTGCTACATGAACGAATTGTTTGATGACAAATGACAAATTGTTTCGCTAGATAAGACCCTTCTTCCTCGGCTGGGATCAATTAAAGCTGCATTTAAACTACATATTGGAAGTTCAAAATCGGGGCACCAATGCAGTCTGCTACATGGAGAAAAATCCTGAAATGTTTTCCTCAAAAACCATAATTTCTTCACGACTGAAGACAGAAAGACATGAACATCTTGGATGACAAGGGGGTGAGTAAATTATTTGTAAATTGTTGTTCTGGAAGTGGAGTTCTCCTTTAATGGACAAAGGTACATGGATGATTTGGCAATGCAGTGGTGTGTTTTATGTATCATGAAATCCATGAATGAATGAACTGCTTTCAGTTTATTCTCAGTAAAAGAAACCACAAACAGACAGTGCTAGCTGACATGAGCAGCATAACTCAGTGTAACTCGAGGCCAGAGAGATCATCCCCACAGCGTATCTCCAACGCTATTATCGCACCCTGACAGCATCAGACTAAATATTGTCACAATGTTGTGGGTTCATCCAATAAATCTACACTGACTGAGCCTTAGGGATCAGACTCTCTCTGTCTCTCTCTTTCTCTCCCTCACACACACATACCCACCTTTTTGACTTACACCCTTACAGACATGTTTGATGCACAGCAATTCATTTTTACCACTCATAGGCCCATACAAAACATATGTGAAAGAGATTCCTTATAGTCAACAGCAAAATGTGCATGTTAAAAGTTATTAAATTATTTCACACCCAAGCATTTTTAATCCATTATGCCAAGGCGATGAGAAATAATTTTGCAGTTCCAATCCACAACATGCCACACAGTTTTGTTTCAATCTGGGAAAAGCCTGTGTATATATTGCACTTTATATGCTGATGTACTATAAATTCTGTACAGTATCACAAGATCTGCAGGATTACTCTGGCATCATTAGATAGGGAAAGGGCTTTTACTTTTCTCCCGGTATCGTTTACTGAGAAAATCTAATATTAACAGGAGGTTTTCCAAACAAAATGAACTGTAAATAATGTTGGCCGATATACCAGTTCAAACAGTTAACCAGTTTGAATTATGCAAACTCTATGTTTTATTTTTTTTTTTTTAAGTACCTAACCAACCTACACAGTGTCTTTAATTTAAAGGAGATCCCTCTTAACTGCATACACTTATGACTAATGGTTGGAAAACTTTTACAACTAATTAGAATTAATAACACACAACTAATTATTTAACTGGGCAAATGAACCAACTGTAAACGGCAGTTAACAGATGCCATAAACTCTGAAGATGGACAAAAGTGGAGAAAATACTCTAGCAGGCAGAGCAAACTCACTGTTCAGGATGCACAAAATATAGGAAGAAATTTCTAAACACTGACCTTGGGTGAGGGGTTTTATGTGAATGTATCTCTCAGGGGACTGTCTTTAGATAAGTTTAGATGGTATTGTCTTTTCATCTTACCTCCATATAATGCATATTAATGTATTTAAAAGTGCAGGGCTGCTTTGTTTACTTTTGGAACCAAGGAAACGCTTTGTCCCTACTGTTTCATAAGCACCATCTGCTGTCAGAGAGTGAATTTGCATTGTCATTCATCCCCGTTTTTTGCTTTAAATATTAAAATTATACAATCTAATTTACATCAAAAACTGCTCATGATACAGGTAACATGTTTGTTTGGATTGTGATCAAAATGATGTGGTTCTGCAGCTGTTTCATGCATTCTGATTATTATAAAGGCACAGTTAGGAAAAAATCGTGATAAACCGTCAAACCACCAAATTATTTATTTTATTATACAAATTACTTTCCTTCAAAATATATTTATAAAATGCATTTATTATATTTTATTGATTGATTGGCTTTTGTCTCTGTTATACAGAATAGTACATATTTAACAGGAAAGTGAGAGAGAAGATGATACAACATTAAATTGGAGAAAAAGCAAAACATTTTCATAAGTGTTCTCAGTTTTTAGGACCCCACTGTATTTAAAACATGCAAAATTACCATAATTTTTATGGTAAATGACAGTAAAAACCTGTTAATTGGTTAATAGTAAGTATACTATATAACAATACTGTGTGAAAAACTGTACTGGACATTACATATTTTTTATGATAATTTTATGGTAGTATACAATTTTTGGAAGTAAACAAGAATGTATAATTTACAGTGAATAACCATAAATTGACATTTCCAGAATTCCCTGTGTTATATTTCACATTTTATGTTTTTTTGTTGAAATAACTCTTTCTTCTTAGTTTTTTTTTTTTTTCTTATCAGTTGTGTACATTAGGGGTTTATGTTACATCTAATGTTGTTAAATTAACGTTTATTGCATTTTTTTCAGTTTAGTGTGGTTTCAGTTTGGTGTTTAGTGTTTGTTTGTGAACAACACTGTGCATTCTATGTGAGTATTTAAAAAATACTTGTGATGAGCTTTGGTTGGTCATGTGACTTTCTCATCACTATCTGCTTTTGGTGGTTATCAGTGTATTACAAAGGTTAAAAAAAACAGATTTCAGTACTTCAGTAAGTTGGTATATTAACATTATATTAGTTAATGAAATTGCAGTTTTTAAATATAAATTTAAACTAAATCCATAAACCCAAAAATGTTGCTACCATATTTTTTACAGTAAAATTACCCCAAAAACAGCTGCCAGTTTTACCGTACATTTTACAGATATTTTTTGTATTGTAGTGTGTATTTGTTGATTCTGGCTCTCCCTGCTAACCATAGAGGTTTAGTCTTTGGTTAGTTCCACCTCATGCTCCTTTTTTTCAGACTAATGATGAAATCAATCTGTGCGATAACCATTTGGACAGATGTCACACTAATGTTGCCAATAAGAGAAGGACAGAGATGATCGTGATGACATGACCATTGGTGACCACATTGACACTGGCAGTGATAAAGATGTCAAGGACGATGTCTATGGGAATTTACCTCCGATCAATACATCTAAAGACACATTTTTCAGAACTATTTCCTCCATAATAGACACTTTATTGTCCGATTACTCGTTTAAATTTGACAGGGAAAGATAAAGGACAAAAGAGATGTAAATCTACTGTAAAATCCAAAGACAAAAGGAAAATACAAAGGAGAGGAGAATGAATGAAGGATAGATAATTAAAGGGTAGGTAAAAAGGTCAATTACTGTACCTAAGGTTAAGAAAATGCAACAAAATAAGTCTAAATGGAAGAAAGAAAAGCTCTGCCCACCATCACGTCAATCAGCCGCTCAGCTTTTGTGATATGTCTGTGGGTCAACGCAGCTATACTAACCCTCGGCTTCACCCATCAGATGTGCCATATTCCACTTTGTCATGCATCACATGTCAGAGGAATAATTCGATCCATCTCCAACCTTCCATTTTCTCTCCTCCATTCCCTCTCTCACTGCGACCCTCCATCCCGCACTGATTAATGTTAATTTCATCATAAGTCTTTTTCAGCTCAATAAACTCTCCCTCCCTCCCTAAATCAAATTGTTACTGATCATACTTGACTGCTGAGCTACTATCCTGTCCTGTCTGTCATACACCGCCTGCATTGCTCCTATACCCTGCTCCTATTTTATTAGAAGTCATTATAATCATTATGTTTAATTGAACAACAAATTAGTCAATATTAGCATTAAAGCGGACATCAGATGCCCATTTTCCACAAGTTGGTATGGTACTTTAGGATCTTAATAAAATGTCTGCAAAATACTTTAGTTAAATTTCCTCAATGGTCATGTAAAATAACACCATTTTTACCTTGTCAAAAACAGCTCTGTTCAAAGTGAGCCGTTTTGGTCGTTGGCCGTTTAAATGCTAATGAGCTACTGCTCACTCCACCCCTCTCCTTCATTTTTTGTACATTCAGTGGCATTACCATCAAATACAAAACATATCCAATGCGTCCTCAGTGGCTCTGATGTCAGGAGAAAAGACTTTTGTGTTCACTTTTACATCCAACTGAAAAACACCTGCATTGCTTATGAGACACTGTTGTCGCTACAGCCACCTGAGCGTGGAGGGTGGGAATATGCAAATAGGGGTCAATCTGTCAGTGGTCGTGAGTGGGGCCTGACTATGATGTCATACTGCTCAGAAAATCAAAGTGTTTGATAATTGAGACCGTTAAGGTTTTTTAGGGGATTCAAAAAGAAGTGAATGGATTTTTATCATTGTAGGGTGGTTGCGTGAAAATGCTGCTAAGCCAAATTTATATGCAAATTTATATTTATATGTCCCCTTTAAAGGAATAGTCACCCAAAAATTTGCTGAAAATATGCTCACCCTCAGGCCATCCAAGATACTGTATAGATGAGATTAGACTAGTCTTAAAAGGTTAGTCAGCTACTTTTTTAAGACTGGTCATTTTTTTTTTTTTTTATTTCAGTTACAGAAAAATGTAGATTAGTCTAAACTGAAATATAAGAATGATTACCCTTTGGTTAACTGCTAGTTGGTCAGACTAGTACTTACACTGTCTTAACGTAAAGGCTAAGTTAATGCAACTGGCCCCGGTCTATCAATTCATACGCGAAAAGCAGCATGTTTATAAGAAACAAATCAATCATTAAGGCACTTTAACTTTGAACCCCTGCTTCTGGCCGAAATACCAAAAATAACGCTTCCTCTAATAAAAAAGTCCAACCTCTGTTGCCCTCTCACATCAAAAACCACTAACACATTTGCTTAGAACTATTTCAGACTGTTTTCATTTGTTAAGTTTGTTTGATAGATATTTCTTTCCTGATTCAGACAAGGAAACTTTTTAACTGGAGAGAGCAATATTTTGGATAAAGGACAAAAGGTGGATATGGAAATAAAAATTCTGTCATCATTTTCTCACTCTCGTGTCATTCCAAATCCATTTCACTTTCCTCTGTGAAACACAAGAGGAAAAATCTCAAAAAGGTTCTGGATTGGAGCTCTCAAAATTAAAAATGGAACAAAAAACATCACAAATGTATCATGAAAACACCCCATACAACAGCTCACTGGGTGGTTTGTATGCCTCGATACTTTAGGGTGTAATACGTATTCTGAAAAGGGCTACACGTGTAAATGGAATTGAATTAAATACTTTGTCATAATTAAGTCTAGTGGCTAATTAATTAACTGGCAGGAATACTGATTAGTGAGAGTTTGATGGGAAGACAGACTTAGAGGGCCATAGCAAGCCAGAGTAAATACTGAGACACTATTAAAAAAGAAAACGTTGGAAATGTTATCTTTACAGTATGTTTTCTTTTAACATGATGCTGTTGGCCAAAGTCTGGATATGCTGACACTCTCCTTCTGTCTTTATTTCTCTCATACACACACACACACACACACACCACCATACACACACTCAAAGTGATGGGCTTGAGTACACAGCATTTATTGATTGAGCTACGAGCACTAATGGAAATGATGCAGAGATTGAAAGGCAGTTCATTAGAATTGCTGTTTGATTAAAGAAAAGCTGATCAGTGGTCTCTGTGTGTTTATGTGTGTGAGAAAAAAAAAGCATGAAGAGAGTATGTTCAGATTGGTATTTTAAAACAATAAGTTTTTAAAATTACTCAAACTAAATATAAATAACTTAAAGGGATTGTTCACCCAAAAGAAAAATGAAAATTCTGTCATTAATTACTCACCCTCATGTCGTTCCAAACCCATAAAATCTTTGTTCATCTTCAGAACACAAATTAAGATATTTTGATAAAATCCAACAGCTTTTTTTTTGCAATGCAACTACCACGTTCAAGGCCCAGAAAGGTAGTAATGACATTGTTAAAATAGTCCATGTGACATCAGTGGTTCAACCTGAATTTTATGAAGGTACAAAAATACTTTTTATGCACAAAGAAAACAAAAATAATGACTTTGTTCAACAATTTCTTCTCTTCCGTGTCAGTCTTCGACTAAAAGTTACTTTAAACAAACTAAATGTTAACTGAAATTAAATTCAAAATATTTTTGAGTGAACTATCCCTTTAATGTGAGGTAAATGCACAGTTTGGGCAGTTGCTTCCACTCACACTGAAATGGCCACACTTCTTGTGCGCTATATCTTGGGTGGAAAGAAATTGGTATGTTTAGCGATATCTATTCATACCTCCATTCTAACCCTCGGTTTCCTTCTCTGGCTACAGGGGCATTGGAAAATGCTTGACCACCAGGGTAAGCTGGCTGTCAGAATGGAAACTGCTTGGTGCAGCAAGTCAGTGACTCAGAAAACTTAACTAAGTTTCTCTCCTTCTCCGCTCCATCCCCCCTCCCTCCACCCCCCTCCATTCTCTATCTCTCTCCTCCTCTCTCGCTCTCACACTGCCTCCTTTTCGTCTCCCTTGAAATTTCTTTGAGAAGATTATCCGCAGGTAAGCTTGTTACCGTGGCGATCCTGCGTCAGCAGCTCTTGCTCTCGCACTGACCACTCTGAAAGTGTGTATCTGTGTGTGTGTGTGTGTGTGTGTGTGTGGTAAGAAGAGCAGGTCAGTAAGGATTGGGGGACAGTGTGTGTGTGCATGTGTGTGTATGAGATGAGGGGTGAAGCAGCTAGCCAGCCTCCACTAACATAGTGTGACGACATCATAAGACAGGGTAAATGACTGTCCGGGTGTTTGAGACAGGGGTTCGGGGGAAGGAGAGAAGAAATAGATGGATGGAGGAATGAAGCGGTGGAGGGATAGAGGGATGAACGGGTGATACAAAGCTGTCCCCCAGAGCTCACAGTCTGTGGCCCGCTTCATTGCAACCTTCACTGAATGCCCCCACAGCAAGTCTCCTTTACCATACAAACACACACACATAGAAACACTGTGGATGAGCTCTGATTCACACACACGCCTTTCAACAATAAATTAATGGAAGACAATAAATAAAAGAGGGTATTTACCACCACTGGACTTTTACTCAGCTCACAGAGACAGATCTTTTTATTTCTTTAATTTACTTTATTTGGTGGTGTGGTGGAGGAAGACAATAAGGCAGTGCAAGGATTTTAGAAAGGTTGTGCATGTACTGTATGTTCATGTAATGTTCATTATTTTAAAATCGTTAAGCACCTTCAGAACTCTTATGTTAATTTCTTATTTTTTAATTTAATTAAATTTTTAATTAAGAAGTATTTCTTATAAAAGTGCTTGTTAAACATAAATATGCTTTTGTCAAGCTCAGGCACAAACTTTTAATTAGACTTTTTTTTTATTACTTATACAATATTGAGAAAATTAACAGGATGGAGAAATAATTAGTTTACATAAAGGGGCAAACCTTTTTTTTATTTAAATATCTAAATAAAATAATAAATATGTATTTTTAAAAAATGAAATGGTAAAAAGTTTTTATTTCTGACATTTAAAAAAAAAAAGAGAAAGCTGTTTGTGTTATTTTACATGAAATTGAAATGACAGAATTGTCATTTCAATTTCTGTGCTGTCGTTTTCCCGCTAAAATTATGCCACTTCTTTATTAGATGGATAGATTTTTTACTGACAGAAAACAGTCAAAACTACTCATAAATTGATTGTCAATTAAAACTTTTTATAAAAGTTTAAAAAAGGAGAGTTAAAACAGTAAACTGAAGATGTTTGATGATAATACTAATAATAATAAGAAGAAGAAATTCCATTTAGAAAAATTTCCATTTAGATTAAGTAGGATTTTTATCTTTAAAATTTTGAGTTTATTGTTTTTTTGTTTGTTTATTTGTTTGTTTGTTTTTAGAAATGGTCTAACATTGATTAATGCTTACCTGGTCTCATGACAAAAACGTAACTCTGGGAACTTTTTTGTAAGACGCGAAATTCATACCAATAAGTAACAACAGAAATGAACACTAGAGGCGGGAAAACAGCGAGCCGTTGTTATCATTTTCGTTGTTATGATTACAGTTCCATTTGTTTTACGGACATAATAAGCTTGCTCGGTAGCTCAAAATTGGACTTAGAAATGCAGAATCGTTACGAATCACATGAAAAACATAACTCAATAAAACGAACACTCTTTTAGTGCCCTCAGTGGACATTTCACATCGAATATGTCACGAAACTTACATTGCAGTACGTATTTTGCTTCTTGTGAAAAAGTACCCAGAGATAAATTTTTGTCATTAGACCAGGTTGGATTAATGTGTTACAGTTAATTACATAATATAGATAAAACCCTGTAGCAAGTACAGTATGTAATGTTTTAGCATGGTGTTTGTTTGTTTGTATGTGTATTTTTTTGAGTGTGTGAGTGCACACATTAAGGCTGTATGTCTGTCTTCAGACGTAGAGACTTATGGGAGGCTTTCTCTCTTGGCACTCCAATGCAGCTTTGGGATTGCTGCTGCTCTTGGGAAGAGAAGAGAGAGATAAATGGACAGGGAGAAGGATGAAGGGGATCTATTCTTCCTGCGATGGAGGGGAAATCTGCACAAATCTTCCCTTGTTAGAGGGAGAGGGACAGAAAGAAAGAGACGGATCAGAGCTGAGCTCTCTCAGGAGGACAAACAGCTTTCTCTTCCTGATCCTGACTACACCTGGACAGCCACAGTCTTTCCTCAAGCTTTCTGACATGGTAAAGACAAGAGCAAATAAACAACCCAGACTGAGTAATGGATGAAACTTAAAAAAAAAACGAAGCAGCGGGAGAGATAATTAGCGAAAAGAAAGTGGAAAAAGAAAGGTTTTATAGATTTACACCATGGATAAACAGACGTACCAAGTCCAATTTTATAGCAAACCGAAATAGCTTTCTGCATTAGCTATGCAATTAGCTCTCCCTGTAGTTCACCAGTGTTAATGAACAAAAGCCAGATATCTGCTTCTGTGAACCTGAGAGAGACCCAGGGGACTCGCTGACACAGAGGTGAGAAAATAACAGCGGTGAGCTCCTCACTGTACTCCTCGAACAGGGGGTAAAGACACATGCATATGCTGGAACACAGGGGGGGCAAAAAGACCACCGCAGGGGAATTAACCTGCGCTCTACGAGGTGACGATGCCTGTCTCTTGTTTCAGAGATGAATATATTAACAGGTAGAGAAGAGCTGAGGAGTAATATTTGAATAGATTAGCAGATAAGATGCTCTAAAATAAACTCAACATCTGCGTCAGAGTGAACTCTTTTGTCTCCTGGCTAAAGTAGGTGTCTCATCAAAGTTGGCTTTGCTCCACAGGAGTTGGGTGCGTGAAATAGGGCGTGAGAGTTTGCTGTTATATTATGGTGATTTTAAGACTTAAGACACTTCTTTTGCATTATGTTATGCAAAGTGTTTTAAAATTTACATTTTATTGATGTTTAGATATGAATAATGTGTTGCATTGTTGTTTTTGTTTTGTTAACATCTCTCACACTGGATGGGAATAGGGATGTGTGTGGGGGTGTGTTTGTACTTTATATAAGTTTCCAGAAGTTAGCCACAGAATTGAACACCGAGAATTGTGGGATATCTAAGGCAGTGAAAGATACATCTATGCTGCCTGTAAAATTCGATCGAATTTGTATTTGGATGTTCCTTGATGCCTTCCTGCCTTGGAAGCATTTTAGAGCTTTCGGACGCAACCAGTGTTTCACCGTATATAGTAGGGGAACTTACTGTTAACCATTTAACAGGTTTTTAACTGTAGCATTTTACAGTCTTTTACCGTTAAATTCACGGTTATTTTTTAGTGTACCGTTTTTCACAAATCATATGAATTTGTACAAATTAGCCACCTTGTCAAATATGTACAAATTGCCATAAGATCAGATTGAGATTGAACATGGAGTACACATATGCACATGACATCACCGGTTTCATAAATTCGTGTTGCTGTAATTTACACAGAGACAATAATGGTACCGTTTAAAAAAAAACACTTGCACTTTGAAACCTGTTTTCAAAAGTTTCAGGCCCCCAAAATGCAAAACTTTTTCAGTTTTTAGTTGAAAATGGTGTTATGTAAATGCCCGGTTAATTTTCTTTAAAAAATCCTGATAAATTTATCAAAAATATTATGCAGAATTTTTTTCTGCTTTGATAATAATAAGAAATATTTCTTGAAGAGTAAATCAGCATATTATAATGATTTCTGAAGGATCATATGACACTCAAGACTGGAGACTGTAAAATTGAACTTTGACAGGAATTCCTTTCACAGGAATTTTAAAATATGTATATTCAAATAGAAAACAGTTCTTTAAATTGTAATAATATTTCACATTACTGTTTTTACTGTATTTTAGATTGAATAAATGTAGGTGAACATAAATAGATGTCTTTCAAAAACTTCAAAAATCTTACAGACTCCAAATTTTACCCACATGCACGCATATATATTGTCTAATTATAGTCTGTCATTATGGTTTATTTTAAAGCAATAGAAGTCTGTGGTATTTCCCACTGATACAGATGTCATTGTAAATGTGTGTGTATGTGTGTGTGAGATACTCAGCCTTGTTTCTTTTTTTTTTTTTCCTCATGAATACAACCACGGTCTGAAAAAAGACTGTGACGCATTTATGCTGACCGCTACAAATAGATTAACGAGCTAAAGATCTGGGGAATGTTAATTAATTTGATTATACGCAGTGGGCCACAGGCCTGTGGTGAAGGCAGAGCGAGGAGGGCTAAAGGAGTGGAGGGATGGAGGGATATTCTAATCTGGGATGGATAGGAAGATGTAATGGAGTTTTGGCAGACTGACCACACCACACCTAATTTATAGCATGCACTGCCACATAGTCAATGCTGTTTTAATTCACCCCCCATACTGAAGCGTCCACCCACCCCATCATTATCCCCTCTCATTAATGGAAATCTAATCATCCACCCCCTATGAACACACACCACACACACACACACCATTCATTTCATTCAAGAAAGCCCATTCCTTATAATTTGTTTGTATTTTTATGTATGTACAGCGTGTGTGTGTGTGTGTGTATGTGTGTTCATCTTAGTCTTAATAACATTTAGGGGTTGTGGTTCTGCAGTGTTTATGACCATCAAAATAAATCCAATTCACACTTTCAGCCTGTCTTCATGTTAGTCTTTTCCCTCCTCTTTTGTGTCAACAAACAGAAGTAGATTAAACATGTTACACTGTTTCTTCTAAATACTTGTTTTTGATTTGATTATTCACAGTTCCAAATTGCACAAAAGTTGTAGCCTGTTACAGATTACAAAGTACACAATGAAATCGCAAATAGTAATTTAATCTGTTAGATTACAGTAATATAATCAATTACTTTAAGATTACTTTTGACCTAACTAGTTTATTACATACAGTGCCTTGCGAAAGTATTCAAACCCCTTATTTATTTATTTTTCAAGTTTTATGTTGATACCTTATGTTAATTGCCTTTAAATTATTTTTTTCCCCACATCAATCTACACTCCATACACCATAATGACTAAGCAAAAACAGAATTGTCACAACTTTCTTAAATTTAATCAAAATAAACAAACTGAAATAAGTATTTGTACCCTTAACTCAGTACTTAGCTGAAGCACCTTTACAGCCTCAGATCTTTTTGGTATGGTGAAACAAGCTTTGCACATCAGCACTTATCTGCCATTCTTCTCCTCATCTCTTTTCCTCTCAAGCTCTGCCAGGCTGGATGGGCAAATTTGGACACAGACACACATTTTCAGGTTTCTCCAGAAATATTTGATTGGGTTCAAACCCAGGCTCTGGCTGGGCTGCTCAAGGACTTTCACAGAGTTTTCCATAAGCCACTCTTGCTGTGTGTCCTGTTGGAAGGTAAACGTTCTGCCCAGTCTGAGGTTCTGAATGCTCGGGACTGGGTTTTCTTTAAGGCTATTTCAATATTTTGATGCACTGAGCTTTTCTTCTACTCTGAACACGTCCCTCAGTCCCTGCCACTGAAAAACAGCCCCACAGCATGAGACTGCTATCACCACACTTTATTTTTGGGATGGTACTCTGCAGGTGATGAGCAGTGCTTGGTTTCTTCAAACATGATGCTTGGAACTTAGGTTCATCAGACCAGAGAATCTTGTTTCTCACAGTCTGAGAGTCCTTTAGATGCTTTTTTGTGTCTTCACAGAGGAGAGGATTGAGTTTGACCACACCGCCATACAGACCAGATTGGTGGAGTGTTGCAGTGATGTTAGTCCTTCTGTAGGTTTCTTCTATCTCCACATATGATCATGGAGCTTCTTGGTCACCACTCTAAGCAATTGCCATAGGTTTACGCGACTCAAATTGTAGTAACATCTACAAGCAATATGAGCTTAATTTTGACTGTCCCAGATAAGGGTTTGAAAATTTATGCAATGGAATCAAATTAATAAATCTGCAAAGATGATAAAAACTTGATGTGGAAAAAAAGTAATTTAAAGCAGTTTAACATAAGGCTGCAACATAACAAAACGTGAAAAGGAAAAATACTTGTTTGAATACTTTCGCAAGGCACTGTAGATGTCAATAGACACATACATTGTGGTATTCTCCTGAACGCACAGCAGAGAGTTCAAGAAATTGTTGAATAAAGTTGTTATTTTTGTATTTTTTGCACACAAAAATTATTCTTGTAGCTTCATAAAATTACAGTTGAACCACTAAAGTCACATGGACTATTTTAACAATGTCCTTACTACCTTTCTGGGTCTTGAATGTGCCAGTTGAGTTGCTGTCTATGCAGGGTCAGAAAGTTCTCGGATTTAATAAAAAAAAATATATATATATATCTTAATTTGTGTTCCAAAAAAGAAACAAAGGACTTGCATGTTTGGAACGACATGAGGGTGTGTAACTAACAACAGAATTGTCATTTTTGGGTGAACTATCCCTTTAATAAACATGAAAACAGCAATGACTTTACAAAGCAAAAGCCTCCCAGGTTTGAAAAAATTTAATCAGACTATAAGTATTTAAAAATGTAATATGATCTTATTGCAAGTACTTTCCAATTTTTTTGGAATCTGATTACATAATCCAGATTACATGTAATGATTATAGTTACTACCGATCGCTGATTACTCACAGAGCTAATTATTCACTGTGAAAAGTTTTGTCAGATTTTTTTTTTTTCATATGGAGTTCACTGGTGCAGACTGTGTGTGTGGTTATTTTGCCAGACAGTGACACACACTAAAGGTAGACTGTAACCAAGGTGACAAGGCCAGGCAGGGGCAGCACAGCAACTGTCACAGCCCTTACATGTCCTGTAGTGGCAGCACCTAAAAAGCTACCAGTCACCATGCATCTCCAAACAACCTCTCCAACAGTCAGGAAAGATCCAGGCCTTGGTCAGGTGGAATAACAGAGTAGGACAAGAGAAGATGATGCATAGAGGAGAAAGCCTGTAGTTTGGCTTTCATGAGCAATTACAGGCAGTTCAGCATGGATTTCATTCCATATATTCACCAAAAGGATCAACACAAGCCTACTGCTTCTTCTGTTGTCTTTGTCAATCTTATTTACTGTTATGTAGAACTCCACTTGCCTGGTCTCATTTCTTTATGGTTTTTCAGTTTTTTTTTTTTTCACATTTCTCATGAAGAATTCAATAGGATACGTATTTGAAAAGCCGCTAAAAACTTTGGAATGCCTCGGTGCTGCAACAGTAAAGAACACTGCTGACAGCCAGCGAAACATTATTTATCTCCTGTCACATCTTAAATGCAGATAAAAGTCAGTTTGGCTGAGAATAATAGCCTGTGTTCATTGTTCCCTCCTTTTGTTTTTCATTTCATCGTTTGTATTAAAAGCAGACAAAGAGCTCCGTCGCTTCTCTCCAGTCACTTGAAAGGTTGGATTATCATTGTGGCTTTGACAGGAGAAGCGTTCTAATGAAGAGACACTCTGCTGAGGGACTCTAAGCATGTGAGCGAGGATGAGACGCGCTGCGTACGTAGCCCTTCAGATACTGTCTGTCCATTTCATCATGCCTCCTTCTGGTGAGATTCACAAGCCTGAGAGGATTGCCACTCAAAAAAATGACTCGGTATTAAAATTTAACACTTAAACCAACCCACTGAAAAACTGGAGCGTCTCCCACTCAAAGCTGACATTAATTCACTATAAAAATGAAAATTCTGTCCTTATTTCAGCTATATGTATGATATTTTATGTATTTCGAATACAAAAGCAGATGTTAGTCAGAATATCTGAGTTTCCATACTACCCACCTTTTCCTGAGTAACCGATGAACACCACCATGATGGATTCTGACTTCCGTTTGGGTGCTTTCGTGTTCCGGTCTCCATAGAAATCAATGTTGAAACAGGGTGAAGAAAAAAAAAAGTCGACTGAATTAATTAAACTGAAACGTATTCAATATAACTAGATGTGCGCAAGGTTAAGTTGTTGTTGACTGCTACAGTAACAGCAACAGGAATTCCTCTAAAGTACTTGTTCTGCTTACCAGCAATTCTGTCCGTGTCCAGTGCTGTATGCCTTGTATAAACAATGACAAAATGAAACGAGCATGGCTTGCGGTGCTTAAGTTAAAATAATGTGTGTAAAATAACAAAGTAATGTGTTAAAATAATGCGTGCTCTTATTATTTTGTGAATAAAATCCCGCGAACTTCGCCCCGATCAGCAGCTGTAACGTTATATATGCACGTCCATGTGTTTACAATGCAGCTAACCACGCGTCGCGTCATCTTCCCACTCAATAAACTATGACAGGTGAGTTACTATAAAAAGACGGTCATTGCGACACTGTAAAGTAATGAAACTATGATACCGTGTGCTTTTTAAAACCATTTTCATATGTTTAACGTTGTTATTGGCTCGCAAAATACAGCTGACTAGAAACACCAGAAACCGGAAACGTAAAGCACCGTTCCAGTCAGGCCAGTCAAAGCCACCGATGCCAGTCTTCCGCTTTCAGGAAAAAGGTGGATAAAAGTGAAAGTGTAATACTATATTAGTTCATATGACTCTACGCTATCATTTAACGAAAGAATATGTGGAATATGGAGCGCAAGTCATGTTGAGCTCTTTTATGATTTTTTTTTCCTTTTGTGTTTGATGGAAGAAATAAATTTATATATTTGGAACAGTGTGAACCGTGAGTAAATATGACAGAATTTTTCATTTTTTGTAAACAAATGTTTTAAAACTTGCTGTTTTAACATGTTTTTACATTACTTTAATGCAACAAAATAATTAAAAAAATTATTTAAGTTATCAACAAGATTCATCTAAATTTTTAAGTGTAATATGTGACCCTGGACCACAAAACCAGTCATAAGCAGCACTGGTGTATTTGTAGCAATAGCTAAAAAACATTGGGTCAAAATGAATGATTTTTGTATATCCCCAAGAATCATCAGGATATTAAGTAAAGATCATGTTCCATAAAGATATTTTGTACGTTTCCTATCATAAATATCTCGAAACTTAATTTTTGATAATATGCCTTGCTAAGGACTTCATCTGGACAAGTTTTTTTTTTTTTTTTTACCCTCTGATTCCAGATTTTTAAATAGTTGTATCTCAGCCAATGAGCCAAATATTGTCCTATCCTAACAAACCATTTTGAAATGACTTAGCCTACTTAAAATTTGAGCCAGAACTTAACTTCTCTTTTTTATTTTTATTTTATTTTTTTTTACAGTGAAAATGCAAAGTTGCCAGATGTGAAAAACTGTTTATAAACAGTTTAATCATTTATAACTGAATTTTATTTTTTGTATATTATACATACAATTTTATTTTACATTTTTTATAATTTTTTTTATACTGAGGTGGTTAATCTGTTATCACCTTTTTGTTTAGTTTTCCTGAATCAAACTAATATTATAAATGATCATATTCCATTTCCTTCCATTCAATTCCATTCAAGTTTGTACACTACTAGGCGAGCACATGTCTTTGCCATGCTTTCTCGCCCTGTGTGAGCGCTGCACCATCTCTGCACAACTCATAGTAATCGCTCTGTAAGCACTTTATCAAAAACGCTTGTTCTTTTGGTCTTTTTTTCTGCTTTCTTGTTGTTTTGTTGTTCTGATTTCCCCCCCTCTCCTCTCCCCGTAAAGAAAAAGAACAGTCCTGACACTCATTAAAAAAGAAAAAAAGGCAAAACATCAAGCGGGGAAAAGCGAGCCCGTCTCTGCTCAACCTGCGGTCACAAAGCCGTCATCCAGAAGGAGACAAGCTTGTTAGCCACCACCCCCCTCCATCTACCTTTCTCGCGCTTTCTTTATACTTTCTTATTCCTCACATATCATCCCACATGAACATAATCAATTATGGATCAAATATAAGACAGGCTTTAATTTATTTTACGCTACATCTTTCTTTAATTCTTACCCTCTTTACTGGGCTAAAAAAGCAAAAAGATCTGAAGGAAAAAGACGGAGAGGTGGTACAGTGAGTAAAATTACAGTTTTAAATTAAAAGAAGTAGCACACTGGATTTAAGGTCATACATTCTAATAGATGATTAGCACAAAAAAAAAAAAAAATTAAACCATAGTTTTACTATAGAAAATATGGATGCTGGGGCTATCATCTATGAATAGTTGTGACTAGGGTTTATAAATCCAAAATCACAGAGACGGCGTAAGCGTGTGTATGGTACAGTACTTATCTCCCTTTCAGTTCTCCAGCTGTTTTGGTATAGCCGGAGATAACACCATAACGTCACCCCATCTCATCCTCCTGCTGTCCCTCCTCCCTCTTTTCATTCATCCTCCTATCCCCTCCATCAGTCTCTCATTCATAATTTATCAAGTAGGCTTTTTTTCTGCAGACACAATCAGAGTGTGTGGCAGTGCAAACACTCTCTCCTGTTACCCGTTAGCCTCTTCCTACACCAGCAGGAAACAACTATCAATACAGACAGGAAGTGAGAGCAAGCACTGACCCTTAAATGACACCTTTGTTTCTCTCCCTCTTTATCTTTCTCTCCTCTCTTTCTTTCGTTCCTCAAAAACACACACTTACACAATAAGGTGAATCTGTCACTGAGGATTTTGTTTATTTTGAAAGCTGAAAGCTCTCTCTCTATCTGTCTCTTTACACCCTTCTGAAACACTCACACACACACACACACACACACACAACCACAGGTGAGGTTGTCCTAGGGTGTCACATATCCCTGAGCTGTATGGTTCTTCAGTACTGCTGTGTTTCCATTGGCCCTCTATGCAGCAGCCTTGATGACTAAATAAGAGGACAGGCATGCATTCAGGAAGATACAGTTACAGAACATTCATATCCTATAAAGTGAGAAAACTGGCACACATGGTTTATGGCATATAATGTAGTGTTCTGTGTGAGTTATAACTGATTATTATACTCTATCATTTAAAAAATGATTGATAACATACAGCAATCTAAATGCGTTTACAGTTTATATCGTAGTTTTATTGTAAATTGTGAAATCTGAACCTAAACAGAGACATTATAAAATGAATTATTAAAATATTAAAATATTAAAATATATTAAAATATTAAAAAATGAATGTGAAAAATAGCAAGTTCAAATATCAAGTTGTTTTTACAGACATCATTTTTTTGTTTACTTTGCAATGCTGATGTATTTTTAGTGGGATCTGCCTGAAAAATATAGTTCAGTGTGATTTGAGGTGAATGATTTATGAAAAAGATAAAAAATATACTTAACTGTACTAAATGTGCACTTAAAAGTACACTGCCAGTCAAAAGTTTTTGAACAGTAATATTTTTAATGTTTTTAAAGATCCAAAGTACAGCAAAACAATAATATTTTTGAAATATTTTTACTATTTAAAAATAGCTTTTCTATTTGAATATATTTTAAAATGTAATTTATTATTATCATTTATAATACGAATTGGAAGAAATTATAGAAATTAATACTTTTATTTAGCAAGGATGCTTTAAATTGATCAAAAGTGATGATAAAGACATTTATAATGTTAAGTATTTCTTTTTCAGATGATTCATCAAAGAAGCCTGAAAAAAAAAAAACTCAGTGTTTGTTTGAGCTGCAAATCAGAACATTAGAATGATTTCTGAAGGATCATGTGACTTTCAGCTTTGAAATCATACGAATAAATTACATTTTAAAATATATTCAGAAAGAAAAGAGTTACTTTAAATAGTAAAAATATTTCAAAATTGTACTGTTTTTGCTGTATGTTGGATCAAATAAATCCAGGTTTGGTGTGCAGAAGAGATTTTTTTTTTAAAAAAACATCAAAAATCTTTTGACTGGTAGTGTACATTAAAAAGTAGTATATAATATCATATTAATGAAATAAAAGCTAATAAAATTACTATTTTTCGAAGTTTTAAAAGTACACTTTGTAACAATTAAATTACATGTTTTACTTTAAAGTACATTTTAAATTATATTTTAATAATCTTTTGTCATGCTTTAAAGTACACTTATTTTTGTGTTAACATTAAAGCTTGATTATTATTTTAACTGTAGTGAGCTATTCCATATTACAAGTTAATACATTTTGAAATTGCAGCTTCATCATTACAGTTGTGTAAGTAGTAACTAGTTCAGCTATACATTTAAATACATGACATACAAGTTTAAATAGAAATAACAGTAAAAATATATTTTCATTTACCATAAATGATTGTTAGTAGATTCAGCCTTTGACTATATTTCAAAAACAGTAGATGTAATTATGAATAATTATAAACATGTTGTTTCAAACCCGTAAGACCATAAATTAATAAACCACAGTTTGTTTCCTAAACTCAAGTTTTTAGACACATGTGTAAACACAAGATAACAAACAGAGACACATGTATTTACTGCTCTGTCCCGCTGTGTGTGTGCATGTTAGCTAGAGTTGTGTTTTAATTAAGTTTAGTAGCGTGTAACCACTTATAGTACGTCTGCGACAAATTCTTACTTATGCACAGTGGGTGCAACAGGCCCCTGTTCTCCACTGAAGCTGTGAGGCTAACAGAGCATCATCCCTGCGGGGGTCGTTAAAGAACAGCACCAAGGACTAATGCATATGTGTGTATGTGTGTGTGTGCTTAAGTCTGTGGTCTGTGGTGATTACTGTTTTCCGGTGGTTAAAGAGAGAGCGAGGGACTAATATTTATTTACCCTGCTCTCAGTCAGTACTGACAGTACCTGAGGGGAAGGAGAGAGGGGGGCTCATCAATTAGCCTTCGTGTCCTCAGGGAAGAGCGGTGACACAGAGGACTTGCCATAAATATACATCAAGACAGCATATATATATGAATGTTAAGAAATGTATGGTATATATATAACATGTAATAATATATTATATACACACACTACCAATCAAAAAATCAGTAAGATATTTTTTAGTTTGTATTATTATTATTATTATTAAGTTATATTTTAATATATATTACAATGTATCATATACAAACACATATTTATAGAACAGTTCTTTCTGGTCATCGAATCTGATTGGTTGAGAGGAGTGCAATATTCTAGTGATAACAGAACTCCAACCATTTCACCATTTGTATCACTCCGCTTGCGTTATTTTTCTTAGCAAGTTCAGTGCTCATGACAAACTGAGAGCAGCCTCACCTCGGCCAGGTTTTCTGAAATTTGCCACTGACTCTGATGTCTCTATAGTAGTTAAACATGAGATATAATTTGTTTTGGGTAAATCTAACAGACAGTCTTTGGTCTCAATAATCTATTATTTGTTCCAGAGCAAATAGTTTGGGCTGAGGGCAAAACCTCATCATGTTATATTTTATGTAACTTTAATGCCATATATCAGATCACTGCCTTTGTACTTTGCCTTGCAAATTTTATGATGGCTGTTCTTGTTTATTATTATTATTCAATAAATAATATTTTATATAAATAACCGTAGTATTTAGTAATAGTATTGGGAAATGGTGTGTGTGTTCATGAAGGTGACTTTAGTTACAATATCCTGCCACTGTTTTCTGTGAGTCAGCAGTAAAGACTTTTATTCTGAAAGAGACAGAAAAAGGGTGGTTTTTCATGTCCGCAGGTTGAAGCGTCCCCAATAACATGATATTTAGCCCTTGGAATATGAATATTATCCAGGGAACCCCACCATAAAAATGTGTATTTTACCCTCCTTAAATTTGATTGGGCTAGTTTTAAGTAGCAGTTGGGTGGGTTTTGTTGTGAAAACCTGGCAACCATTGTTGTAAACAAGGAAGTTATTTTTACTTTAGACAACATCTTGCAAGACATAGTCATTGGAAATCACCTGTAACAGATGAAAGGACAGTATTACAAAGATATCGCTTTCCTCAGCAGACATTCAAAATAATGTTTTGTTGTGAATATGAAATTGAGCTGAAGAATGAATGCTGTATCAGATGCAGGTAATCACACTCAATCAGTCCACACTGTAAAAAACAATCTGTTGAGTCAACTTAAAATAATTTGTTACCTGGCTGCCTTAAAATTTTAAGTTCCGTTAACTCAAAAAACGTTTATTCAACTTGAAATGTTAAGTTGTACTAAGTGACAAGTGATACTTGAGTTGGTTCAACTTAATTTTTTAAGGCAGATGGGTTACTTACCTTGCTTTTAAGTTTAACCAACACAAATATCTAAGTTGTCACTTAGTACAACTTAGCATTTCAAGTTGACTAAACTTATTTTCAGTTGACTGAACTTAAAATTTTAAGGCAGCAGGGTAACAAATTATTTTAAGCTGACTCAACAAATTGTGTTTTTGTTTTTTACAGTGCATCTCTCATCATACTCTACATAATACAGTGAGCTTTTAATACAGTAATACAATATGTTTTCAATGAACCAACTCAATGTTTCTTCGTTGCTAGTTCTAAAGTGACGTTTTCAAATTAGTAACAGAGACTGGTCTTAGCTGTTTCTGTCATCTTGAGATTGGAATCTGTGGCAGAAGGAAGTATTTTGCACAAAAGAGGCTTTTTTAAGACACTCCATTGATATTTCTGCACTCATGCCGTCAAACTGTGGTATAAATGCAAAATCACTGTGATGTGATTATGGTAATCATATTTCACAATACTATTTTACTGTATATTTCTATATTTAACTGTATATTATCAACTGAATGCAGCCTTGGTGAGCTTAACAACTAGTTTTAAAAACGTCATAAATTTCGTAGTTTGGTTATTGATAGTGTACATATGTCTCTGTTCTTTTCTTGTCTTCTCTGTAATTTTTGTGTATAATTATTAACATTACTTTTAGATTATTACATTAGATATGTCATAAAAAATATTGTTTATACAGCGGGGCCTCACTCGGGTAAGTGCTGCAATTTGGCCACAGACGTTGGAAGAGTATCAGAATGGGTTCTTTTAATAACGGAGGGAATCAATCTGTTTTAGTGTTATGATTAATTTTAGGGCAAAACTAGTTCACCAGCTAAATAAGAGTTACACAGAGAGGGTTTTCTTATTGGCAGTGTCTCAATTCGCTCTCTTTTTCTCTGTACTGTAGCATCCTTTTTCTCTTTCGCTTTTCTGTCTCTCTCACCTCAACTTGCTGCGGCATTCCCAGAGGAGGATTTTCTGGGAGCGAGTTGCATGTCTTTCACCCATAAACGGACGGCTACAAAGATGCTGTCTCAGCATGGGCTGCCCCACAGCAAAAATCAAAATATCAATAACCTCTTATAGCATTAAGGAAAATGCCTAAATCTTACGCGCTCTTTTTTCTCCTCTGTCTTTTTGCCAATATCACTCAACCACTTACACTTGGCACTAGCCCCGCTGGAGATTTTACGTACACATTAGACAGTCTTTCCTCTCTCTCTTCTTTTTTTTTTTTCTGCAGGTCCATTTATTTGAACATGAAGTGTGGCTGGATAGGCTCTGATATTGTTGCTTTAGTCTTACAGAAGGAATGAAAACATACTTCTGTCTCTGAAATGTTTTCGCCACAGAAAATATCATTTACAAATTTGAACTCAAAGGCCTGGATTTAATTGTAGAAGTGACAGTTTCAACTTAGTCCAACTATACAGGTTCAGTTGTACACATATACACAGAAATCAGTCATTTAAAAAGAAAATTTCAATTTAGCAGAAGTTCTTATTTGAAGTATTTAAGTTCAAAACTCATGACTGCACTTTTCCCCCTTTATTTATTTATTTATTTATTTATTGGTATGTATAGTTTACCTGGGTAAGGCGAATGTAAGCCAACGATACTTCTCATAGTTGCTTCTTGCTGTTTCAGCTGATATTTCCTCCGCACTGGCGCCTGTCATTTCAGAGAATAGTGCAATGAAGAATTTATAGAGCCTTTGAGGTGTCGCATGGTGGACAGCATTGCTGGTAACTGTTCATTTGATTTATAATGTGGAATAAAATACTTGCATTGTACACACAAAACATATGTTCAGTAATACTTAGGAAATAGTACAGTGCAGTAAACCACAACTGTGGGTGTTTCATGAATTAGTTAATTGAGTTTCTTAACTTTTAATGTTACTACATTGTTACTACATTGTTTCTTTCTACCAAAATGCAGTGATAAATTGCTAACCTTAAGACAGAAATGTGCATCGAAAAAAGTAAATGGGCTCAGTTTTGATTTCATGTTGACTCTAAGAGAAAGGGCATATGTGATCTGAGAAAACTCAGATGAGATGTATGAGACTGACAAAGAGTAAGAGAAGGAGACCCGGGGTGAATGGTGGTAAAGCTGAATGATTGCTTGGTGAGAATTATTATTGATGATTCAGGCAATGTGAATTATTAACGAGAGAGGAAAAGCATCTCTGAATGTGTCTTTGACATTGGATACTGACAGAGATCGATGCCGGGGCCAGGAGAGAGAGAGCAGAGGAGAGGATGGACAGAACAAAAGTGGTGGGTAAATCCTGAACCCTGACACGAGAGGCACAGAGAATCAGATATAATGTTTTAGCAACTTCCTAATTATGGTTCTGACTCCTGAGATTTACAAAGAATAGTTTATTAAAATGAATAATCTGTCATTTATTCACAGTTTTTTTTTTTGTTTTTCGAATTTATGACTTTTCTTGTGCCGATTGGACCACTAAAGCTATCAAGTTCAAATTATCCATAAAGATGTATTTAATGCTATATGTGTTATATATTAAGTCATCTGAAGCCATAACATAACTCTGGATGTTAAACAGACAGAAATTTAAGGCACCTGATGACCAAATGTTATTTTCTTTTTTTTAGATAAGATTTTAAAGCAGAAAGTATACAATAAAGAGGGCACAGGGCAAAGTCACAAATCTTTCTCTCATCTGTTCTCAAACATCACATTCAAAATACAATGTCACATTGGACCTAGTTGCCACATTTTAATTTTCAAATGTTTTTCAAATGTTGTAAACATAACCATTATAGAAATATACAGAAATGTAATGTGTGTGTGTGTGTGTGTGTGTGTGTGTGTATACATATATATATATATATATATATACTGTATATATATATATATATATGTAATTATTATTTATATGTTACCTTTTAGATTTTCACAGTTTTAATAATTGTTTTGTGGTGCATGATTATTTTACACTTTAAAATAAATTATTAAATTAAATATTTATTTTATTTTATTTTATTTTATTTATTTTTCCTGGAAAATTATAGTGGAAATTATTAGAATTACAAAAATATTAATAAATTATTATTATTATTATTATTATTTATATGTTATGATTTTTACTGTTTTAATAATTGTTCTGTGTGGCATGATTATTTCAATTAAATTAAATTATTATTATTATTTTTATTTTTTTTTACCTGGGCAGTAATAGTGAAAAGCTGCCACATTTAAATTTTTAGTTTTTTTAATTTATAAATATAACCAGTATAATTACAGAAATATCAATAAATAATAATTATAGATAAAAAAAAATTTTTTTATTATTACAATTTTAATAATTGTTTTGTGTTGCATTAATATTTTTACACTTACATTTTTAATTAAATTAAATTAAATTAAATTATGCTCTTTTACAAAGTCTTGATTTCGTTTTGGGGGTGTATTAGAACATGCTTTCATGCTTGGTGGTTCAAAAAACACATTATTTTTAGCGTAATTTACATTATTACAATACATTTCTCCCAGCCTGGCACAAAGGCTCGATTAATTCTGGGTTTAATGAAGGCCGCCTTCTGAAAAACGAAATGTGTTGTGATTGGTTAGCTGTCCCACTGTATTGCGATTGACCGACAGATTAGACGGTGTTTCAATACTGCCACGGCCTTTGTCAAAGAAGCAAGTTCCATGTACAACTGCTAGCGCAAGCTACATTAAAGTGATTCTTACGTTTTAAATATGGATTTATGGACAAAAATGCATCGATTCGCTACAGGAGGCCTTTACAACCCCCCGAAGCCATGTGAGGCACTTTTTATTATGGATGTATGCATATTATTGGACTTGTTTTGGATGAGGAGAAACACCCGTCTATGCCGAAAGCTTGGGAGTGCCAGGATAAATTTTAATATAACTCCGATTGCATTCATCTGAAAGAAGGAAAGTCATATACACCTAGGTAAATAATACGCTACAGTAGCGTTGGGTCCTATCGTCAGCCTGTGAGATCGCCAATACATGATATTATCGTGCTAATGTATTTAATTATTGCGAGTAGATCACGGCTTCGGCATATGTTTCGACCCCCTGTACTGCACACGTCTGCGGCACGTTACTGCTCTGAAGTGGCCACTCTAGTCAATGCTTGCGTTTATATCCGCTGCGCTGCGACTCGCTGAATTGATTCTCCGGTTGCATCGATTCGAATTTCCGTGGGCGGGATTTAAACAAACGGTGTAGTCCAAAAGAGCCGTTCGTTGTAGTTCTCAAAAAGGGATTTTAAAAGCGAAATATCTCCTTTTGGAGTGGACTTTGAGATTTGTAACTTTATAGATCTTATTTATGCCCAAAAATACACAACACACACTGACTAAGTTCAAAAAGTGAAAAAGCATAATAGCACCCCTTTAAATTAAAGTCAGTTTAATTCAATTCAATTATTAAATTCAATTAAATTAATGCAAGGCTTCCTTGTGACAACTTGCTGCATGTATTTGGGCCTCTATGTTTTCCACACATAAAAAGCACAATTCATTAAGGTATAGGTTTATATATTTTAGAAAAAAAAATTAATAATAACAACAATAAAATGCCACCACAGAACGGGTTTAGAGCAGGTTCAGTTGCACCGCATACGCATGTTTTTATATGCTGTATTGTAACACAAATCAGCACATCTAAATCTATTTGTACAGAAGATCTACCCGTATTTATTTGAGCCCATGTGTGTCTTTGCATGTGTGTCTCTGCTTTTGTTGTCCAGGTGCACATCTGTCCTCAGGGTCAGAGGGTCAAAGTGAAGGGACAGATCCTCTGGGACAGTCTGCCACGGCCATTCAGCTATCCTGCCTCTTCTTTCCATCCTTTCCCTCTCTTTTCCGTCCACTCCATCCCCCGCCTGAGGACGGCTGTCATCCGGCGTGACACTAAGAGGGGACAGGGATCGCTTCCAATCACCCTCCATCAGCTTTTATTGCCATGATGACAGGCCGACAGGCTGATGGCGGTAAAATGTCACCTCAGATTATCTGCACGCTGGAAACTGATGCTCTTCTAATGTTCAGAGAACATTAGAAATCCCAAATATACGTGTTCTCTCAATGTTCACGCAGGCCACTGACTAGGCACGAGTGATGTAGAGGTAGAACTTTTTAAGAAAGTAAGTAAGGATTTTACACTATTTTTTTTTTTTTTAACTACACATAAATTTACTTTTATACTATTATGTTACGGAAACGTGCAGCTCAGATATTCTACTAAGCATCTCCATTTGTTCTCCACTAGCAATTTATGAATTTAATTTGTTTCTACATCTTTTTTGTAGCATACTTATTCAACATGAAACAGAATAAATGTTGACAGAAATTACATTTTTGGCTGAACTATACCTTTAAGTGTCCATTTGCGTTGAACAGGGTGGGGTTGTCTAAAGGCTGTCTTCGTACAAGATATGATCCGTTGAGTGGCCGTATGAAAACCATAAAAAAGCCTTTCTGCATTTGATGTGTCTTTACTGACATGCCCATAAAAATGACCCAATGACATGTTAGGGTTCGACATCCTCCAATAACATGCACTCACACACACACCTACACACAAAACCCATTGCACAGTGTGTGTGTGCAGGGCAGGAGGGTTAATAGTCTGTCTTTCTTTACAGCACATTACTGGCTGGACACTCTGTTAGCAGTGATGTGGAGGTCAATCGTACTTGTCCCCTCACATTACAGCCACGGGGTGACAGAGAGAGACAAACACACTCTCACACTATTAGAGTGGAACAGCCTGGCCTGTGTCTCCTTCTGATGGGGGAATCACTCACAAGCAATCAGGGGAAACCCCTCACCACCAGTTCGGTCACAGGCGTTAATGTGTCTGTGCTGGATTAGGAGTTACACTGAGAGAGATTGAATTCATGAGACACAGAAGATACTGATGGACAATTTTTTTTATTTGCTCCTGACATCTGTATTGTATGCGTGTACAACCACAGACAGACAGATTTGGATGATAACACAAAAATGTATATTTATTTGTACAGTGCTTTTCATGATATATTCTTCCAAAGTGGCTTTACAGACTATAGTGCCTTGCAATCCTATAATTATTAAAGGTGAAATCAAATCAAATGAAATAAAATAAAAAGCAGGAGAGGTTATAAATGGATCTGCAAAATAAAACTTAAACGTGGATGTGAAAGCTTAAATACATTTTTATAAACTACTTTAATCTAGCCACACAAAACAAAACAAAGAAAAAAAAAAAATGTTAGAAGTGGCTGACATAAACGTAAAACAAAAACAAAATTAAAGACAACCAATAAATAAAATAAAATAAAATAAGAGAGTGGTTGACATAACCTGAATCTGCAAAATAATACTTAAACCTGTATGCGAAAGCTTAAATACATTTTTTATAAACTAGTTTAATCCAGCCACATCAAACAGGACAATAAAAAAATAAAAAAATAAATAAAGATGACCAGTCATAAAATAAAATAAAATAAAATAAAATAAGCAGGAATGGTTTACAGTAGTGGTTGACATAAATAAAACTTCAACCTGCATGCAAAAGCTTAAATACATATTTATATAAACTAGTTCAATCTAGCCACAAAAAAAGAAGAAGAAAAAAAAACATGTCAGAAGTGGTTGACATAAAATACAATAAAATAAAATAAAATAAAGTAAAAAAAAAAAATAATAATAATAAATTGAGCAGGAGTGGTTCACATAAACCTGAATCTGTGGTTGGCATAAATGTAAAACAAAAACTACCAAACCAAAACCAAGCACAACAAAAAAATCATGTCTGGAGTGGTTAAAATAAAATAAAATAAAATAAAATAAAATAAAATAAAAATTAAAAACAGCAATAATAAAATAAAATAAAATAAATTATAAAAGCAGGAGTGGGTGACAGAGACTTACCCTGCAAAAAGATTACCACAAACAAATTTAAAGAAGACCAGAAAAAACACTGGAGTAGATACAGGGGTAAGTGCCTGCTTTGGCCCCCTGACCAACTTTCAGCTGTCAGCCCAGAACAGCTTTGAGTGTGTCCTAAATAGAGGTCTGTCTCTGTCAGTCTGTGCACCCAAGAGACCATGAGCATCAAATAGAGAGGGAGAGTTTGACAGTTTGACTTCATTCTGTTCGCTGATGCCAACAGAAGTGACATTGTCAGGCAACGTAACAGCTCTGTTCTTACAGAGTGTCTGTGTGTAGTGTTTGTTTCCATATGTGATATAGGCAGTATGTGTGTGAACTTGTATGAGACAGACACAGAAAAAATGGAGTGAATTTAAAAATGAATAACAAAGTGTAATCTTCTCAGCATCCTGCTATACATCCCATTCTCCTGTCATTGTCCCCATCCATACTGACCTCTGTTTGATTAGAAATCCCTCGTTAAGACCCTGATGGATTGTTCATCGTTTAGAGGCACTTTGCATATGCACCATTTGCCCTGTTTATGATGCATAAAGGCGGGGCCTTCCTTCACTCCCACCCTAAAGCCAGCCATCAAGCCCCGCCCTCAACCATAAAGCCAAGGTTAATCCCTATCCCCCATCTCCCGCCTCCATCCGTCACCATGGAAATCTTAGCCTGGCAATGGACTGCTCTATTACATTTGACATGGGGAGTGGGATGCTGGGGAAGCGTCGCTCCATTGTCTCCCAAAGCATCCATAAAGGGCATTTAAGGAGCCTGTACAAGCACATCTCTCAGTATGAGTTAAACAGCACAGACTACATGTGCATATGGAGCTGCAGGTACATGTTCATGGATTTTTTTTAAGATTTATTTATTGAAAGTGGCAGACTGAAAGGTTCAAGTCAAAAGTTTTGTCAGGATAATCGTTGCTCTTGTGAATATTTTATTTTAAAGAACATTTTTTATTCTTTCTTTCTTTCTTTCTTTCAAAACATTTCCATCCAGAACCATAAGGACAATGATTTTTCAAATACAGAAAAGAACATCTAGAATTTTTACATAACATTTTGCAAAAATGAAAAAAGGCATTGAAAAGAAGTTTATTCATTTGTTTGTTTGTTTGTCTTTTAAGTATAATATCAAGTAATAATATCAAAATAATATCAAGAACCTTCACAGGACATTTGGAAATATTAAAAAAAGTTATAAAAAGAAGCACAATTATTGTTGTTTTATTATTGGATTATTTATTTATACTTTTTTTATCATTGGATTTGAAATGAAAAGATTTGTGTTTGTTTGTTAATTTGTTTGTTTGTTACATAACATTTCAGTCCAGAACATAAGGTCTATGGTTATTCACATACAGAAAATAACATCTAGAATTGTTAAATGAAAAGAATCTTATTTATTTATCTATTTATTTATTTATTTATGTATGTATGTATGTACATTCCAATTCAGAACATAAGGTCTAAAATTTTTCAAATATAGAAAATAACATCTAGAATTTTTTAATTACATTTTGGAAACATGAAAAAGGTATTGAATATGTATGTATGTATGTATGCATGTATGTATTTATTTATTCATTCATTCATTCATTCATTCATTCATTCATTCATTTATTTATTTATTTATTTCATAACATTAAGTCCAGAACATACTGTAAGGTCTACAATGCTTCAAATATAGAAAATAACATCTAGAATTTGACATGACATTTTGTAAACACAAAAAAGGCGTTGAAAAGAAGTTTATTTATTTATTTGTTTGTTTGTTTGTTTAAATTCTAGTCCAAAACATAAGGTCTACAATTTTTCAAATACGAAAAATAGCATCTAAAATTTTACATGACATTTTGCAAACATGAAAAAGGCATTGAAAAGAAGCTTGCTTGCTTATTTATTTATTTATTTATTTACAGTCCAAAACATAAGGTCTCAGATTTTCAAATATAGAAAATAACATCTAGAATTTGACATGACATTTTGCAAACATGAAAAAGGCACTCAAAAGAAGCTTGTTTATTTATTTATTTATTTATTTATATAACATTTCAGTCCAGAACATAAGGTCTACAATTTTTCAAATATAGAAAATAACATCTAGAATTTTAAATGAATGAATGAATGAATGAATACGCTTCTTTTCATCATGTAATCTCACGTCATATAGAATTTTTACATGACATTCTGCAAATATGAAAAAGGCATTGAAAAGAAGCTTATTTATTTATTTATTTATTTATTTCAGTCCAGAACATAAGGTCTAAAATTTGTCAAATACAGGAAATAACATCTAGAATTTTTACATGACATTTTAAAAGCATAAAAAAACACTGAAAAAAAGTATTTATTTATTTATTTATTTTTATTTCTTTGTTTGTTTGTTTCAGTCCAGAACATAAGGTCTGCAATTTTTCAAATACAGAAAATAACATCTAGATTTTTTACATGACATTTTGCAAACATGCGAAAAAGGCACTGAAAATAAGTTTGTTTGCTTGTTTGTTTGTTTGTTATAATATTAAGTATAATATTAAGTAAAAATGTCAAAATAATCTCAAAAATCTTTACAGGATATTTACAAATATTAAGAAAAGCAATTAAATACCCATAATTTTTATTGTTGTTTTATTATTGTAATATTTTTTTTTTATCAATTTTTATTATAGGTACATGATAATTGGATTTGAAATGAAAGAATTATGCTTATTATTCATTCATTCATTCATTCATTCAACACAACATTTTAGTTAAGGACATTGGCAATGATTATGTAAAAAATTATGTATATATATATATATATATATATATAAAAGAACCATGATGATGATAAGGAGTAGAGTCATTATGAACTTTCAAGTATAGAAAGTAAAATCAAGAATATTTACATTTATACAAAAAAGCAAAATAATCACTAAATTCATGTGGACAACAATCATTCACAAGTTATATCTCCTAATTATTTTTAGTTAGAATTATTTTTTATATCACTATGTAGTTTTGGTTGCACATTTGTTCACTGACCTGTTCTATGGCCAAAGTGAGCACATCTGTTCAAAGAAAATCTGCTATAATCTATAAAAAAAGAAAACAGAAAATAACTGCATCTGATAACTAATTGATATTGATCAGTAATAAGGCAGAGAGACAGTCATGTACACAAGGTATGCTATATTCTCGCTTTTATCTCTTTAGCAACATACAGAAACTTTTTCTCTTCGTCCATGTCACCTACCCTCTTCATCTCTTTCTCTTTTTTCATTCTCTCCCTCTCTCTACCTCTGTATCGACTAGCCATCAAATCTCCCATCCTCACAGCAGGCCATTTCTCCTTGTCTCAGCAGTCTACACCTCCCCCTCCATTACAGCTCATAATCTCATCTGAAAAGGCAAATGACCCTATGAGAGAGAGAGAGTGAGATGCTTGCGAACAGGAAGCATGCATGAAAAAAAAAGAGCACACAGTGTGGATGTACAAAAGGTGAGTAAAGGGGAGCAGATCTTGAATATACCGGGCTGTGGAGAGGTGAGCAGATGAGAAAAGAGAGTGAAGAATTAGGATGGGGCAGGGAAATTGACCATGATATTATGTAGTAAATGCATTATTTTTGGAAACCACACATAATGCTGTTTTATGCACTGAGGAATGAGCAAATATGTGACCTAAAATAACCCTATTTCATGACTATTTGACCTCTTATTGACTATGACTGCCACTTGGTCACTCTTATGCTAATCTGATGAAGCCTTTAAGTGGTTTATCATAATAGTGGGACATCCAGTAATGACAGTCTGGCTACAACAAACTCCACTTTTCCGGCTTATACACACCAATTCTAGTTTTAACACACACACAACAAAAGATAGTAATGTATTGTGATTTCTTTAAAGGAATAGTTCACCTAAAAATTAAAATTACCCCATGATGTCTGACTTTGATGATATGACTTTCTTCTTTCAGATGAACACAATCAGTTGTATAAAAAAATGTCCTGGCTCTTTTAAGCTTTTAAAATGGCAGCAAATGGCTGTCGACATTTTTCATCAGAAAAAGTACTTCACACAGTTCTGTACTGTAAAAAACAATTTTTTGAGTCAACTTAAAATAATTTGTTACCTGGCTGCCTTAAAATTTTAAGTTCAGTCAACTTAAAAAACATTTATTCAACTTGAAATGTTAAGTTGTACTAAGTGACAACTTAGATACTTGAGTTGATTCAACTTAAATTTTTAAGGCAGCTGAGTTACTTACCTTGCTTTTAAGTTTAACAAACACAAATATCTAAGTTGTCACTTAGTACAACTTAACATTTCAAGTTGAATAAACTTATTTGAGTTGACTGAACTTAAAATTTTAAGGCAGCAGGGTAACAAGTTATTTTAAGCTGACTCAAATTGTGTTTTTTGTTTTTTACAGTGTGGGGGGTTAATAAAGGCCTTTTGAAGTGAATTGATGCATTTGCGTAAGAAAATTATCCATATTTAAAACTTAATAAACCATAATCTCTAGCTTTCGCTATGTCATACATGTGTTCACAAATGAGTGGTGTTCCAGCGAATGACGCACAGTAGGCATAGCATTAGAAGTACAAAATGAGGATTTAAAAAAAAAAAAAAAGTATAGAAGGATTTTGACATAAGCCAAGAGAAGACTGGTTTTCCTTTGCTGTAAACAAAACCCAGTTCTCGCAAGATTAGCATATTCTCACCGGAGCTTACGCCTACGTCCTACATTATCCGCTGGAACGCCACTCTCGCACCTTTATTAACCCCCAGATCAGAGTGGAGTACTTTTTATGATGGATGGATGCACTTTTTTGGACTTCAAGATCTTGACACTCATTCACTGCTATTATAAAGCTTGAAAGAGCCAGGACATCTTTTAATATAACTCAGATTGTATTCGTCTGAAAGAAGAATGTCCACATACATACCTAGGATGGCTTGATCATGGGGTAATTTTAATTTTTCGATGAACTATCCCTTAAATCTTTTAAAAAACAGCCTATTATTTTACTTACTCTCTCACTCACTCACCCCATTCATTCAATTATTTCAGAAAATCTAGCAATAGTCAATGGTGAATATTTTTTATTTTTGTTTTGTTTAGCTGTTTTAGAATTGGCATAATAAGTGTTTAATAAACTGAATCTGGCTCTAGTTGTCACTCCACAAATCTTGACTCTAGACTTTAGTGTTGGGAAATATTGCTATAGTGTTGTGCAAGTGTGTTTTTTTTTTCTCTAGAAGCTTAGTCTCTCAGTTTACTTAATTGTTTATTGGGTAGAGTGTGCACAAGTAAAGGCTTTGTTTGGATATGTTCAGTCAGGCGTAGAAATATGCATCATCGCACTTATTCTAACGCATGACAGCAGTTTTACCATATGCGCAAGTACCAGAAAAAGAAAAGCGACAGTATATGTCACTTACAAACAGATTAATACACTCCACTGCTTTAAGTGAACAAACAAGTGTATGAATTTGTTGTCCCTGTTGAAAAAAAAAAACATATATAAACATATAAATGGCATATATGTTTTAAAAGTTTTAAAGCATGGCAGCTGGTTTGAGCTGGTTTAAGATGGCCTTTAGTTGGTCATGAGCTGGTTTAAGCTGATCCTGAGCTTGTCCTTAGCAACTAGTTCCTGCTCAGGACCAGCTTAAACCAGCTCAAGCCAGCTGCCATACTTCAAAATATACCAAACTAGAATATACCGGGGTTTTCTTCAAAAGGGGTGTGTAGAATAAACAAGAATATTTATGCTGACTTTAGCTCATTGTAGCATTGTAGAGTTTCACATCAGCATGTTGCTAAGTAGGCTATTCTAACAAACAGAAATAGCACACACACAAATACTGCATGAAAAAATTAATTTGAATTACACTAAATTATTATTATTTATTTTATTTTATTTTATTTTTGTTCTTGTTGTTGTTGTTTGTTATTTCCAATACTGAACCCTGTTGAAAAAACAGTATATACTGGTTACGTATGTTTTGAAGTATGACAGCTGCTTTGTGCTGGTTTAAGCTGGTCCTTAGTTGGTCATGAGCTGGTTAAAGGTGCTCAGGTGCTGGACCAGCTCATAACCAGCTTATGACCAACCAAGGACCAGCTTAAACCAGCTCAAACCAGCTGCCATGCCTCAAAACATACCTAACTAGCATATGCTTTTTGTTTGTTTGTTTGTTTTTTTCAACAGATTCCCTAAATAAAATATAAAACATTTCTTTAATTTGTCCTTGTGTAAAAATGTACTTTTTACTTAAAAGAATATACTTAATTGTGATCTGAATGTAATATTTTTTAGACATTTCAATGCATGTTACACAACACCTAACTATTGGGTTAAATGTTTAAACTAAATTTTTAACCCAGAAGTTGGGTTAGTCCATATGTGACCCAAAGCTGGGTTGAAACAACCCAGCATTTTTCAGAGTGTGAAGTAAATTAAAATGTATTTTAGTTTAAATTAAATGCAGTTAGTTCAATTTAAGTTTTCTTTTTCTTTCTTTCTTTTTTTTTTTTTTTTTTACATAAGTAGGACTAAAGTACATCTTTATAAGTAATTTCATAATTCTACTGTCTTCTTTTGACAAACTTTAAGTGTACAGCTCAAGGTACTGACAAACATTCATGGTAAACAAAATTTATGTTATTTCCTTTAAAACTTGTGTCATGTGTAAATATAAAATGTATAAATATGGTGTACAGCTGTACACTGTAAAAATTATCATCATGATTTGTTATGACATACTTTCTTTTTGTCAAATCAACGTATATAATTAATGTTGTTTAGATTACATACTACTTTGAGTTTCTGGTGATTAAACCAGTCTCTTTCTTTATATTAACTCAAATTTTTAGTTTCAGTGAACTTTTAATTTTAACACGCACTGTCTGAAATACTTAATGAAAAGAAGTGTCATTTTCGGGTGAACTGTCCCTTTATATGTAAAAACCGAACGACACACTATAGTAAAAAATTTGGCTAAAATGAGAGTGCATGATAATAAAGGCTACTTTTCAGAACAGACTTTGGATCGAGAACACACATAAGATGTCTTAAAAGTGCTGCCTACATAGCCAGAGCACCTGAGCATGTGTGTGAGCAGCTAAGACAGAAAAAGAGAGGGCAATAGGAATATTACACAGATATTACCTACTCCTTAGCCTCTTGTCCCTTCGTCCCCTGACAGTCAGATCAGCCTGATGTTTGACAGCCCACCAGAGATCACACTGCTCCAATAACAGCGTAATTAATCCTGATGCTCCAACACACACATCCCTGCCTACTATGTGACAGTCCACTTGAGATTACACAGCTTGAATAACAGAGTAATTAATTTTGACCCAAAACACACACACACACACCTACACACACACAGAAGCATGCACGCGTACGTCCATGCAAAACACTTGCTCGCTGTTTGGCAGCCCACTTGAGATCCCACGGCTTCAATATCATAGTAATTAATCCATCGACCGGAGACACAGTGGGGTGATCAACTGGAATCAAAGATTGTCTTAACCTTTGACCCGTGCGCTTCAGACGCCATCGACAGGGAGGTGGGTGTGCCTGCGCTCCGACCTTCCTCCTTCATCTCCCGCTCTCTTCATCTCTCTCCTGCTCTTGCTGCCTGTGACACTCTGATCAATTCCCCATCAAATCTTAATGCAGCGGTTTAACTCAAGTGTGGCATCTTAATTAGGGCGATAACTGCGCACTGTCAGGGTCATTGACTGCGCCTGCCGCCGACCAATGACTCTCATCGACAGGCTGCTAGCCCACAGAACGAGAGCAGGAGGGAGACAGGGCCAGGAATGATGAGACAAGGAGACACAAGAGACAAAGAAGTATAAAGCTGAGAGAGGGATGCAGGATCCAAGAGACAGGCTAAGGCAAAGTAGAAAATTGTAGATATCTACAAGTAGGCAGTATAAACAGAAAACATTGGCTTTGTAGGACCAAACGTCAACAGGATAAAATGGGAAGTTGTTCATTACTGGACACTTTGACCAACAGCTATGCATTTACGGATCACGTAAAACACATATGACTTTCTCTCATCTGTGGAACACAAAAGAAGCAAAAGAAGAAATTCTGAAGAATATATTGATCACAGTTTTAATGAATGGAAACAGAGGCTTTCAAACTTCAAAAAGGACACAAAAGCACTACACTAGAAGTACTAAGAATCATAAAAGTTGTCCATATGACCTGTATGCTGTTTTCATGCTTATATGAGAGCTTTGTGTGAAAAAACACTGAAATTTACACTACCATTCAAACAATCAGGGTCAGTAAGATTTGTTAATGTTTTTTAAAAGCCTCTTGTCTGGCCTTGCTGAAAGTATTTTATAGACAACCAAATCATAAATAAATAAATATAAATATTTTTCAGCAGCATGGTCCTCCATCCTTGCTAAATAAAGTACTGATTAATATTATTATTATTATTATTATTATTATTAATAATAATAATAATTATTATTATTATTATTAATTAGATAAACATACATTATATCATGTATCTAATCTTTTTTATCTTAATCTTAATTTTTTTTTAACAGACAGCCATTAATCTGCCCTTGCTGGAAAAATAAATAAATAAATAAATAAATAAATAAATAAAATAAATAAATAAATAATCTTATTGACCCCAAACTTCTGAATGGTATAGGGTAAGACTTGAAATTAGCAAAACATATCATACATAATATCATATCATATCAGATCATATCATATCATATCATATCATATCTTTTTTTATAGACAACCAAATAAATAAATAAATATAGATATTTTTCAGCAGCATGGTAATAATATTCTTGGTAAAAATCTCTCCATATATAATTACAATTTAATCTGCCCTTGCTGAATAAAAGTCTTTTATAGACAACCAAATCATAAATAAATAAATATAGATATTTTTCAGCATCATGGTCATTAAAATGTATATATATATACATATATATATATATATATATATATATATATATATATAATATATATATATATATATACAGCCTTGGAGATATAAACAATTTAATCTGCCCTTGCAGAATAAAAGTACTGATTAATAATAATAATAATAATAAATCTTACTGACACCAAACTTCTGTGAAGACTTGTATCATATCATATCATATCATATCATATCATATCATACCACATTATGTCATATCTTGTCATATCATATTATATATCATGTCATGTATTTTTTTTAAATAATTCAAATCATAAATAATATATAGATTTTTGGGGGGAAAGTTCTGTCCTTATAGGAAAAAAACAAACAAAACTTATGCCACTTTACAATGTACCTCCGTAAAGTAACATAGCTGTTCTGGAACATAGTTTGATTATACATGACAGTAATAATCATGAAACATCATGCCGTTTATGGTGCATATTAACTTTAACGGCCCATGAGCTCATCTTGTGGTTTGTGACATCAAATCCATAAAAATCATCTTTTTCCCTATGAAAACGAATAGACATGTGAATCGATATGATGAGTTATGTCCAATGAAATATTACACAGGATAGCAAACCACATAAACAAGCAAATAAGACAAAAACAAGGAAAAAGTCTTAAGGAATCTCCCAGGGAGATACAGGGATCAAAAAAGAGACACAGCATGTGATAAAGAGGACAAAGTGATAAGCATTTGGTTTTAAGTCTATCTTGCTGTCCTCCCCAATGGATCAGGAGAGGAATTCTCTTTTTCACATCAAGCAGCAATTTGCTCACTGCTGGTTTGTGTTAGCGAGCTGGCAGAGAGAGAGAGAGTGAAGGATGGACGGAGAGCGAGAGTTCTCTTCTTTTTATGTGACAAATAAAGAAATCAATAAATCATTGCTGGCTTTGACAGGTGGTGGCAAGGCGGGCCATTTATCATTGAGTATTTATGAAGTTGTCGCCAGTACCCCCGCCCTCCTCCTCCCTCTGAAATATTTAAACGTGCGTGTGTGGAGAGCACCGGTCTACTGGGCTGCAACGAGATGAGCGATAGAGAGAGAGAGAGAGAGAGAGAATGAAAGAGAGAGGTGGTAGATATTCAGGCGTGTTGAACAGCCTGCGGCTTTTTCCTCCAGGGCTCCCTAACGCACATTACACACTTCACACACATGGGCCGCTGCCGACTGAATGCCCCCTTGAGTAGTGCTTAGGTCTTTAAAGGGTGTGGAACGTATTGCTGTGATCCCTCGCTCTCTATCTGACCCCAGGGAGGAAGAGAAAAACCACACAGTCAAGA
Organism: Labeo catla; assembly: GCA_012976165.1. Taxonomy (NCBI): domain Eukaryota; kingdom Metazoa; phylum Chordata; class Actinopteri; order Cypriniformes; family Cyprinidae; genus Labeo; species Labeo catla. The sequence continues at coordinate 2,215,130 of VONZ01000001.1, forward strand.
GTGTCAAGCTGAATTCCTGGAGGGATGTGTGCGAGTCTGGTCATCCCTTACTAAAGCCTCTCTCTGTGAGGTTGAGGGCTTCTAAAATTACTTTCTAAAGAGAACTGAATCAATTCAAGTAGAGGGATTATTCATGTCTTTTCAATGTTTTTTTCATTGGTTCATTCCTGATTCAAAACTTTTGAATATGCATATATTGATATTAAACATTCTTTTTCACTTCCCATTAAACTGTATTCTTAACCTCCATGCTGAAAAGAACATATTTAACATAACCTTGGTCCATTTTGTGTAGCTTTAAGGTTAAGATTACTTAATGTAAAGTGAAAAAAATATATAATGTTTACAAATTTCACTCAGCATCATCTCTACTGTGGCTGATCCTACTAATGCAGTGCTGCAAATATTAACCTACTAAGGAAATATGAAAACAATTCACAACATAATATTCCTGAGGGAATGAAACGGGTTAAATAACCCACAATTATGGATGAGACTATTTATCAGGGTTGCTCAAAAATTGTGTAAATCAATGCGTACTCAAAAGGCAAACACTGAAATGTGAGCTCCAATTATGAATTATGAATTATTGCCATGTGATGGTGCCATACTACCAGTCAAAAGTTTTTGAACAAAAAGACTTTTAAAAAGTCTCTTCTGCTAACCAAGCCTACATTTATTTGTAAATATAATAAAATCATAAAATCAGTAATATTGTGAAATATTTTACTATTTAAAATTACTGTTTTCTATTTGAATATATTTTAAAATGTAATTTATTCCTGTGATCAAAGCTACATTTTCAGCATCATTTCTCCTGTCTTCAGTGTCACATGATCCTTCAGATTTATTATATTATAGAAATTTATTATAAATTATAGAAATTGATACTTTTATTTAGCAAGGATGCTTTAAAGTGATGATAAAGACATAATGTTACAAAAGATTTCTATTTCAGGTAAATGTTGTTATTCTGAATTTTATATTCATCAAAGAAACCTGAAAAATTACACTCTGCTGTTTTCAACATAATAATAATAATAATAATAATAAATGTTTTCAAGCAGCAAAACAGAATATTAGGATGATTTCTAAAAGATCATGTGACTGGAGTAATGATGCTAAAAAATTAGCTTTGAAATCACAAGAATAAACTACATTTTAAAATATATTCAAATAGAAAACAGTTATTTTAAATAGTAAAAATATTTCAAAATGTTTCTGTCTTTGCTGTACTTTTGATCAAATAAATGCAGGCTTGGTGAGCAGAAGAGACTTATTTAAAAAATATTAAAAGTCTTCCTGTTCAAAAACTTTTGATTGGTAGTGTATTTCTAGTTAAAAGCATTGCACTGATCTGTATTTGAAACAACGGTAGATTGGTGAAAGTTAGCATTTTATTCAGATTCAGAAAATCATTTATTATTTATTAATTACATTTAATATTTTTTCTTAATTAAACTGTATACATGTAATAATTATTTATTATATTAACTGTCATTTATTAATTATGTTAGAAAAGATGGAATGTTTCCGTAGGAAAATCCCAAACCATTCATCTTAATTGTAGCTAATCTTTATTATCCCTGGTTTATTCCAGGTGTTTATCCAGCTTAGTGTTTTGTTTTGTTTTTTTATTTGCAGTTACAACCATAATGAGAAAATGACTTTTTCATTATGTTTAAATGTTTGTTTTAATGTCTTCTATAAGAATCAATATGCTGCTTGTTCTTCGTACTACCATAATGTTATCTTGTAAGATGATTAAATACATTCCAAATAGACTTTACATTCACTATCAAGATTTGTTCATATACAGTAGTCAACATGTCAAACTTTCATCATGCAGCTGCATATTCCAGTTAGTCATATGAGGACTCGAGGGCGTTTAGAATCCTCAGATGTTGGTTAAAAGGGAAATAAAATAATAACAAAAGAGAAATAGAATAAGAGAAGACACAAAAACAATGCAGCAATGAGATACAAATCTCCCCACTTTCTATAATCTGTGAGCATATGGGAAATGTTAGCCGAGGGCCTCTAAAAAACAACAACAACAAAAAAAAGCCCTTAAAAGAGCAGAAGCAAAGAGTTCATGGGTGGTGCTGCAGGGCCCCTGGAATGAGCAAGGTGGAGGTGGTGAGCAAGACGGGTGGTGATAAAAGATCACATAGGAACAAAAAAGAACAGAGGATGGTGTGAAAAACAAAGACATAAGAGAAGCAAGAAAACAAACTAGGTAAGAGGATGAAATAGGAAGAGTGAGAGCTGGAGGCAATGCTGAGATTTAAACCCATTCTGTCTGAGACTCCATCGGATAACGAGCTGACTAAGCAGAGAGAGATAGAGAGAGAGAGCACTTGCTGTTGCAGATAGAAGAGTAAATGTATATTTGCTTGCATTAACATTCAGTTCATTTTATTTATTTGTTTATTTTTTTAAATGTTCTCTTATTATCTTCACGCTTTCTTCATTCGTCGTGGGGAAATACTGCATCCCTAATTTAGTTTTCCTTTGTCTGGTGTTTCTCAGATTCCTCAAGTTGCTCATATCAATTTCCCAGTCTTGTGTTCCCTTCTCTCAGCGCTGTTGGCCCCATGACCCCTTTTATATCCGGGCCCTTATCTCGCCACTTCCATCCTGCCCCAGCTGCCAGGCCCTTGACTCTTTAAGTCCCACTCTCACTTTCCCTGTACGTACATAAATCATTTGGAAACTGTAAAATATCATAGAAATTCTATCAATCACTTCTACTGGGTTGACACCAGGGTCAGAAATTAATCAAGACTTGGGGCAAATACCACAGAAAGTGATATATAAAACACATGCATATCTAGTACAGTATAGCTTTGAAGTATTTGCCATAGACAAAGGTGTGTGAAAAAAGAAAAAAGAAAGCTTCTGGAAATAAGCTCAACAGATTAAATATTTTCCAGCAATAAAAAAGCAACTTCTAACAATGGTAGACCTACACAACAACACAACACTCAACATATTTATGTCTGTATGTATGTACATTATGTATGTGTGTGTGTTTAGGCTATGTGTGTGTAGTTATTTCATTCAAGACACGATCTGAAGCGCCACAAAAAAAGCTCACACGACAGAATTAGATTCAGCTATCAATTATCATGGCAACAAAAACTTGGGTAGTCTAATGTGCTAATGAAGGACCAGCAGTTGATGAAAAACGATTTGTTGTATATAGGATTCTCTAACCTGTCAGTTCACCGTCAGGTAGGCTGCTTGTCCTTTTTTCCCGCCAAACTAAGCTGAGAGAAGCGTCGCTATTTAAGAGAAGGAGCCAGAAGCTGTCCCATTTCATCTCAGGTTAGACCATCTGCATTATCACGAACCACAGTAAAGGCTCTCAGCGCGTAGCGTACACCGCGTGCGTCCTTGGCGCGAAGCCAAAGCGTTTGGAATGGAGGAGAAAAAAATCAACTCTTCAGATATATGCGTAAAGTTATTTTAATAAACACGCTGTAGTTTTTCAAATTCACGCCTACTACGTTTAATAGATTGCTTGTTGTTTATGAAGCCTGACTATTTGATATTTGACCTATAAAAGTCGCCTATAAAAATCACAATAGTGAGCATAATTTCTAATAGTTGGTATTGTGTACTATAAAACATAAATAATATACGATCTGATTCAAAGTGTCTGAAAGACGCTTTCATTTTTTTCTTCGTTTCTTGTCTTGATGATAGTGGTGATAGTTTTATAATTTGTTAACATTAGGCCTACACCTCTTTTTATTTGTCAACCATGATGGGTTCCGTGTCCTTATTTTCTTCTTTTTGTTTTCTTTTCTCTTCTCTTCTTTTCTTTCCTTTTCTTTCCTGTCTTTTCTCTTTTTTTAATGGTTGTAAAATAATACAGATAATTAAGCAGAAATACTTAAAATTTCAATTAGAATCTGTATTCTTGGCTGGTTATGACTTAGGTACGTGTTTGACTCATAAATATCCAGACGTATATCTTTGATTTGTCTGGTGTTCTGTTTAACTGTTGGTTTTGTTTGGGAACAGCGCCCTCATCTGGTCAAGAGCTGCTAATGGAGACGGGCGGTTTTAGTTAACAAGTGCTGCTACAGCCTAATGAGAACGTGTCCGATCAAATCACATTTCCCTACATTTTAATAGCATGATTTTAAGATTTGGAATAGGCTCTGTTGTGTTTGTTTTTTCTTTGTCTGTGTGTGTGATATAATAATTAATGCATCAGTGTGTTAAGCTGAAATATGCTTCAAATATTATTAGATCAGATGCCTTTTGTTCACATCTGGTCATCCTGTTGCTGAAACCTTTCTGCTTCCTAGTCATCTTAACCTCTCAGAGCCCTGACACAAACACACACACAAACATTAAGTTTCCATGTTTTATAGGGACATTCTGTAGGCATTATGGGTTTTATACTGTACAAACCATATTTTATATTGCTTTACACCTAAACCCCTTTACACAGGAAACTGCATTGTTAGATTTTCAAAAAACTTAATTCTGTATGATTTATAAGCTTGTTTCCACATGGGGAAGGACAAGGATTTTAGATATTGCCATCTTTGTGGGGACATTTCGTCCCCATAATATAGGGTTTACCAGGACACACACACACATACATATCTGTCTCCTCTGTTTGTCCTCATCCATGGGATGACAGATAACCAGATGACCTAGTGTCTAAATATTCCCATCATGAATAAATGAGAGAGAGGCCACACACAATCTAAATGCATACTCACTATCAGTAAGAGGGAGACACTTGGTGTCTTGATTCTTTGACAGTCACATTCATGCACATTTTATGGGATTGCTGTCTAAAAACCTGGGATATCCTCTGTGCAGTGATATAGTGAGCATAGCTTTCTCTTTTCCCACCCCAGGGTGAAATAAGTCAGGGTTGGCTTGCTTCCTCTCGTTTGTCAATACTAACCACAGAGGGTCCGGGCCTATCTCAATCTATTACTGGCGTCTTGTTTTTTTGATTCATGCACGTTATCAAATTCCATCCAGTATAACTTGATTTCTGTATTATAATTCTACCTTTTTGGAACCACTAATTTAATTGTGCATATACCCATAATATCATGCCATGCTTTATGTATGTGCACCTATTCATGCATGTGTTTATAGGTGTGCTCTGGAGACAGGTTGTGTGTCTGTATGTGTGCTGATTTTTTTTGTTTGTTTGTATGTTTATTTGTTATTTATTTATTCTTGGGTCTGGACAGCATGACCTCTAAATTATGAAGCAGGCCCCATTCTTTCTCCCAGTGAAAAATAACATCTGTCCTGCAAATGGAGAGCTTAGTGTGTCTGTATAATTTATGGTAAAAGCCTCCAGAGTATGACATAAAATATATATTGAGAAGTCCTCTAACAAATAAAAATAAAGCAAGAGATTGGGGCATGAAAGAAATGAAAGAGCTTGAGTGGCTAGTAAACACCATGTTCCTTAATACGGATGTGTTAATGAGAGTTTGTTCAATGAGGCAAAAGGTGTGGTTTTTCTTTTTCAGATTTAAAGGAACACTCCACTTTTTTTGTTTGAAAATAGGCTCAGGCTCATTGTCCAACTCCCCTAGAGTTAAACAGTTGAGTTTTTATTCCATATATATAAAGCTATTTGTTAAAGTTGTGAAACCAGAACATAAACAATTTTGATCACATTTTTTTTGTTTTGCGTTATCTTTTAAAACCAGAAAAATCGATTTAGCTTCATCTACTGTCTTTTAAGGTATTTTTTAGTATTTCTTTCCCACAACCACATCCTTTTTTATTATTCTTCCCCATTATATCCCCACAGCAGGAACAACTACAACATTTTAATTTCCACTTAGGGTTAGAAATGATTTGAAAAATTAAGAATTGAAATGATACAGTATATCACTGCTCTAACTGTTTAGCATTTACAGTAATTGTCTTGATTGACAGACCTGAGAACCTGAGACCTGAGGTCAGTTGCATAAACATTAGTCTCGCGTAGCCAGACCTTCAGACTGACGGCTGAAGGTCTGGAATTGATGGCCGCTTTCATTGGCCAAGGCCCGCCCATAAGGCCGTTTGACCGACATGTCAAACAACCAATCACAGTTCGTTTCGTTCAGCGTCACGTTTCGGTGCGTGGAAATGCCCCCACAACAACAGACTGGCATGCAACAAATCAGTCATTAAAATAACCAGCATTGAAAGTTGACGAAGAAGAGGGAGAACAAGCAGTAAGTCAGTAATTTGTTTGCGAACGTCGCAAATGTGTATAACAACAATGGCGTCTGCATAAGCACTTTTTAGCAAAACGCTGAGTAAATCCGTCTGCGCTTAGTTTCCAGGCGGACCGAAAATAAACGCGACACTCGCGTCTCCCGGAAATCCGATCAAATTCAACTAATCAGATGACGACTTCGACATTCCTGAAGTGTTTCCAGTTAAGTGTACCATATGCATCAGACGTTTAGCCAACGTTCCGTGGGCGTGACGTCTGAGGCTGAGACTACATAAACATAGTCACTATGTGGCGTCACACCGACAGAGGCCGCTCCCACGATAGTTGATTGACATGAGCGTCTTACCTCAGATCCTAAATCAGCTGTAACAGTCCGACAGAGGAGCAGGGATATAAGTTAGACAAGAATATCTCAGATTGAGCAATTAAGGTGTTGTGTTGCTGGATGTAATAATGAACAAAGTGGTTGTCATTTACTCCCGACATCTGAGCCGCTGAAGATGCAGTGGATTACATTTGTTTGTGAAGGGAATGCACCTCCCGATCTGCATATATCTGTCTATCTTCGTGCAAATCATTTGTGATCCAGCTTCACCTACAGCAGAAGTGAGTATAAGGGGTTCTTTTATAAATCTTTGTGATCGCCTTACCCAATAACGTGCTAGTTAGCAAGTTTAGTGGCTAAACACAGCTAAATGCGGCTAAAGTAAACAGGCTCGTCACTCCATAGAGAGAAGAGAGGGGCGGGACGAGCAGAGCTCATTAACATTTAAAGCAATCTCAACCAGAAGAGGATGATTTTTGCAGAGCTGATTTTGGCAGGGTAAAAAAGGTGTTATTTACACTACCAGTGAGAAATTTGTAGACAAAGCATGTTATAGACTTTTCATTAAGACCATAAAGAATCATATCAACCTGTTGAAAATGGGCATCCGATGACCCCTTTAAGACTGTGTCTTAAGAACTACTTTGACCAAGCAGCAGTTAACCAAGAGGTAATCAATCTTACTTTTTGGATGCAAATTAGACCAATCTTCATTTTTGTGTAAATGATTTAAAAAAAAAAAAGACTAGCTTTAAAGACTAGTCTAGCAGTTTATGCAACCGATCTCTGATCTTGACTTAAAAAATTCTCATCTCTGCTACAATTTTTGTCATTTTTCTTTGCTGTTTAAAGTATTTTATATCATTTAAAGACAGAAATAAAAGAATACAAAGAAAATTAAAACCTGACATGTTCAGCGTAGTATACAATTATTATACCACAAACATGTTTTATAATTTAAGTGACTTTTGAATAAACAGCTTACACAGCATATCCCTATTCTTTAGCAAGTAATAACTAAGTTCCAAACTATTTATGTACTTACATTACCAGGAAAAAGTTTGTGGTTGGTAAGAACTTTTAATGTTTTTGGAAGAAGGGTAATACAAGGCTACATTTATTTAATTGAAAATTCAGTAAAAACTGTAACAGTGTGAAATATTAAAGTTTAAAACAACTGTTGGCTATTTTAAAATATAATTTATTCCTGTAAAGGGAAAGCTACATTTTCAGCATATCTCCAGTATTAAGAAATCATTCTAATATGCAAGTGTTGTGCTTAAAAAACAGTTCTTTTTATCAATGTTGAAAACAGTTGTTCTGCTTATTCTTTGTGGAAACCGTTACACATTAGACACAAAAGATACAAGTTATAGATACAAGGCTACGTTTCTGTGATATTTTGGGTTATTTAAGCTATCCTACACCAACAAAAGAACAGTAACAAGACTCAGAAGTGGGAGACTGAAGTTGATCTCACTCAGCCAAGAAAAAGCCTTGTTACAGTAACTCCCTTCACAGCAGGACACGTTTCTAAAATGTGAAGGCTGGCAAAAAAATCTTGAGATACAACCTTTCACTGTGTTGTTTCCAAAATCATAATCATAAGGCAACAAAGAAGCTGAGACATAAAGAAATACAAATATTAGGAGTAGTTCCAGTTAATTATTTTGATATTTTCATTGATATTTTATTTATTATTATTTATGTATCTATATAAGTAGATATTCTAATATGTAACTCACCAGTGTTGTTAAAGCAACGGTCCTGATTACCAACACAGCTCACATCAGAATCACATTGTTCATCGTAAAAGCTGTGGCATGATTTACACGTCAGTCCATTTGGGGTTTTGTTTGGGGCTAAAAGTCAGAGTTGCACAAACAGGATTAACACTTTAAAAATGATCTGCAAACCATAAGGAGATCCAAATACTGTCTGATTTTTTTTTTTTTTTAATTGATCAAAATACAGATTTATGAACATTTACCATCAAAATAATTTTTGTTACATCCATCAGTGTTGCAGCAGGAAATGGTTAAAGTCACACTTGTCCGCCCAACAGCAACTGAAGCAATTAATTTTGTGCCATTTGCATTTAGCAGCGCACAAACTGCATTTAATAGGCAACTCCTCTTCACTACTGTAAAATTCAAACCTAAACCAGAGAGACATTAGTCAATATATAAATGGAAGAGGACTGCATATTCATTATATATACTGTATACCAGTATTGGGGATTACTTTTAAAATTAATGCATTACAATTTTGCATTACTCTCTCTCTCTCTCTCTCTCTCTCTCTCTCTCTCTCTATATATATATATATAAAGAAGAAGAAGAAGAAGAAGAGGAAAGGGAAAAGGTAAAAATTAAAACATGAAATAAAGAAAGAAAATTTGACATCCAAAACTAACCTAAAAATGTTCCATCAGTTCTTTCAGTGGCACAATATTCATTTGGTTCACAGGTTGTTAAAACCGGCTTCTGACAGAATGCAGTGTCACACACAAAACACTGCAGCATATGAACTGCATCAAAAACAAAAACAAATTAGGGTACCATTTAATCAGGTAATACTGCAATATTCATTATTCATTAAAGCAAAACTTTTAATTATTGAGAACAGACTGTACTCCTGTTACTGTAACATACCTGAGTGGAGGAACAAAAAGGTGAGAAAAAGTCCTAATAACAATTTCATATTGAAAAGCCTGTGGACTGGAGTGAATGTCTTGTTGTCTGAACATCTGTATGTACAACTCCAGCTCTTATAAAAGGGAGATGTAGGGGATGGGTGGTGTTTTTAATAAAGGTTTTGATGAAGTACAGAAAAAGAGAAGTTTATGAGTTAAAGTCTAAAGTTTATTGTGAGAGGAAGTTGATGTTCATATCATGATTGTTTGGTTTCAGCATTTCATAAATGTATTATTCTCCAAAATATTTATTCATTTATATTGTACATTTATTCCTAATGCATCAACTTTGCATATTAACAGTAACCGTGTTTAGCCTATGTCTGCAAATGATTGTTATACTTGAAACAACTCAAAGGAGTAGGTAGAATAAAACCAGTATAAATGTGATGTGCTATGATACTAATATCCTGCCAACTTCTTGTTTAGTCCATGTTCTACCTTTCACATCAGTTCTACACTTTTCTACACTACCAAAATGAACAATTCATGTGGAAAAAAGCAAAATATGAGGAACAAAATTACAATGGATCTGAACTTTTTGTGATGGTTTGCATTTCACCAAAAACAGGGCATCATGAGACTACCTTGAATGTGATATTCTGATACAGGTATGATGAGTGAGAAATACAAATATCTGTTTACATGCAGTGTGCAAAAGGAACAGCTCTTTTCATCATGAATGAACAATACATCTACAGCATTTGTTAATCTTAGTTAATGTTGATTTCAACATTTACTATTAAAATCAACATTAGTTAATACACTGTAAACTAACATGAACTAACAATGAACAACTGGATTTTTAGTAACTAATATTAACAAAGATCAATAAAATATGGTAATAAATGTATTGTTCATTGTTTATTCATGTTAGTTAATGCATTAACTATCGTTAACAAATGTAAAGTATTACTGTAATGTCTTTACACTTGCTGATCATTAATATTTACCAAAACCCAGGAAAAAAGATCTTTGGATAATGCACAAATTTTTAATACAAAATCAATTATATGCAAAATAGAATTCAAGACTACAGATTGCATGCCTTTTCAAAATATTCCAGAATACATGAATAATAATTGAAATTACAGGAAAAAAGCAGTAATAAAGATCATCAGAAGAAATCTGAATTCTGTATTTTTGATAGCTGAGTAACCTAAATTGCTAATGCAGTTGAACTTGGTGAAGGATGAAGGTCCGCAAAGATTTCTTGAGACACAACCCTTGAGTCTAGCACGTTGAAGGGAAGGGAAAAACATCTGAATGAGCAATCCTGCATTACCTGTTGGAGCTAAAATATTTGAAAGATATTTTAATCGTTATATATAAATGTTTTCAAAAAGCACATCTAATGGAATAATATGTAATAATAATAAATTGTAAATAAAATGAATAATAATGCAGAAAATGCAAATATAATACAAATACTAATGCAAATGCAAATACAAATAATAATACTTATAATAAATATAGCTGCAAGCAGCAATTACGGGGCCAAGCACTAGGCAAGCAAGGCAGCAAGCATCAGCGCAACTAAAGCAATTACTAATTAAAACCATTTGAGGTGATTTAGTCAAAACAGGTAAATCATAAAAACAACCATCAGTAATCTGATTTAATGGGTTATCACTTTTGACCAATAGATGGCGCTGTTACCAAATTGATGCGGCGTGGTCAGTGTTGGGTGACAAAGTTTGGTGTAAATATGTCAGTGTAAATATGTAAATTTTGCCAGCATGGTTTGAAGACGATCTGAGTCAATTTTGATGAAAATCAGACAAACTGTCTAGTTCAAAAAAGTAGGTTTTTCAAACAGTTAAAAATAGCGAAAAAACTAAACCTTACGATTTTTACATTTTGGTGTCAGTTTGACTCGGCATGAGCAGGAATTAGAGTAAAAGAGTCAGAGCAAAGAAGAATCTGTGCCTTACAGTTCAAAAGTTATTAGCATAAACATGAGTAAAATTTTGGACAGGTGGTAGCACTACAGAGTTTGAGTCAGAGACTCGAAACTTGCTATGGTTAATGTTGAGACTGTCCTCTGTAAGTGTGCCAAATTTCACTACTTTACAGCAAGTGGTTCTATGGGCTATCATACACTCAAGAGAGGAAGAAGAAACGGAAGAAGAAGATGAAGAAGAAGAAGAAAAAATAATGCAGAAAAAATGGCCCGAGAGCTGATCCTTGTGGAACATTTATTGTTGCATAATGTACAGTCATCTAGACTTTGCAGAATGATAACTTGTAAAGCAATTTGAAACACTGACTGAGAAGTCAGTAAGCTTCCATGATAAGTTGTTCACATAATTCACATTTAATCTAACCATAAAATACTCAGCAGTTAAATAGAAAAATAGCAGTTTAAGACAATACACCTGTATGATCAAGGCAGAGGTCCTGGACTCCCACACATGACACTTCAGTATTACACTGTTTATCTGTCATATTGTTGCATGAGATACATTTTAATCCATTGGGGGCATTGTTGGGTTCTATAAAGAAGTAAGTGTGTATTTATCAGTTATATATTTAATAAATTAAATGTGATGTGTCACAACGTGAATAAAATTTTTACTTTTAGAAGCATTTTACTCACCAGGCAGAGTGGCATTGTTACAGTGATCAGTGGAACAGCAGGAAACACTGATAGCTACATTTGCAAAACCTAAACCAATTGATGCAATGACTGATGAACTATCCATCTTCTGCTCCAAACAATATGCTTTAGGAAAAGAGGTCCTTGTGATACATGAAGTATTGACATCTGCTTCAAACACACACAAAGATAATGGTCACACTAAACATAGTGGCTACTTTAATATGTTTGAAATGATAAAAGATTTCCCCCTCCAGATAAACTAAAAAAAGGGTAGAAATCTAAAGCTAACCTGAAGTGTTTGCATCAGCCTTTAGAACAGCACAAACTTCACCAGTAGTAGTCATTAAAAATTGATTCACACAGGCTGGACTCATAAAACGAAGACACTGCAGCATTTCAACTGTTAATTTCAAGAGAATTTAAAATCATACAAATAAAATAGTATTTTAAAGAAACATTTAAGACTTATACGCTGTAGAGCATACATAATTAATGTATGTAAACATTTATTTGATTACATTCTTAATTGTCTTAAATGTCTTATTTTGCATTACCTGAGTGGATGAGTGGAGAGGTGAGGCAGAGTCCCAATATAAGCCACATCAAGAGAAAAAGGCAAAGTTTTATAAGAAAAAGTATGGTAGCAGGCACAATAAGAATACTCCAACTGCATACAGAGTAGTCTGCAAAATAATAATGAAGTACAGGGTGGGAGCGCTGAAAGCTTATCAAACAAAAAGTTATGTGTGTTTTTAACATTTACATACGTCATAGTTTCTCTGTTTTGCATATTTCAAATACAATGTGGCTCTCTGTGTTCATTTTTATGTAAATTACTAATTTACATTAGTGCATTGACCTTGCTGTTAATGTTTTCGACTTCCTGTAAAACTGAGAATAACTTTCCAAAAAATGTGTCAGGTAAGTAAGTTCATTAAAGGCTTCTGTGACTCACATAAAATCCCCCAGGATATGTATGCTTTTAAAAATACACTAATATTCAAATGTTTGGGGTTTGTAAGTTTTGTAATGTAAGCGTTATGTATTTGATTAAAAACTCAGTAATATTGTGAAATATTATTACTGTAATTTTATATTTTAATATATTTTAAAATGAAATTTATTCCTGTGAGGGCAAAACAGAATTTATAGTAACCATTAGAATATGGTAACATGATCCTTCAGAAATCATTATAATATGCTGACTTGGCACTCAAGAAACATTTCTAATTATTATCAATGTGCAAATCGATTGTGTTGTCATTTTGAAACCATTTTGTATGATATTCTAGATATTCTAACGCTGTCTATGACTTGCATGCTACATTTACCCTTGGTAAACTGTATTAGGGAAGTAAATATTTTTCAAACCACACAGAAAAGACAAATACAAAATGCATGTTTTATTAAGTCAATATTTTATCCATGCATATACTTGTATATACTCAAAAATATAGAATTGGAAATAAATAGTCATTACATTTCAGGGTATTAATTCACAGCACCTCCCACAAGATACTGTTGCACAGTATACATATATAGATTTATACTTTGTCCGGCTGAGTTATTGATTTGTCGTTAAACATATCTCTTCATCACAATGGTTGAAGTCTTTATTTTAAGCAGGCACAATGTACAGATAATGCAACTACAGTCCAGTCCGTTATTATGTCCTGCTTAAATCTCTCTGCAGGAGAAATTGAAAACTGTAAATCTTTGTTTAATATACAATCTGCAGGATGAGAAGTTGTAAAGAAGTTAATATTGCAGCAGGTTAGAGTATATGGTAAACTTTGACAGTGAATAAATTATAAAGGACAACTCAGGCCTGACTGCTATAATAATTTGTCACTGTAGTTATGAAATATTCCACACCGCCTTTTCCCTTGGGCGAAGAGAACAATAGGACAGAAAAAAAAGATTTTAAACCATTCAGATAAATGGTATTTTACCAAAAGTAATTAAAGGAGTAGTTCACCCAAAAATGAAAATTTGCAGAAAATGTACGTGAGTACCTCAGGCCATAGAGGATGTAGATGAATTTGTTTCTTCATCAAAACAGATTTGGAGAAATGTAGCATTACACCACTTGCTCACCAGTGGCTACTCTGTAGTGAATGGGTGCCGTCAGAATGAGAGTCCAAACAGCTGATGAAAACATCACAATAATTCACAAGTAATCCACATCACAAGTATTCTACTTCAGTCCATCAGTTAACAAGCAAAAACCTGCAGAAAACAAATTCATCAAGACATTTTAATTTTAAAATGTTACTTCTGGCCAAAATACAAGTACATAATTCACTATAATGCTTCCTCTAGGGAAAACATCTATCCCCTGTTGTCCTCTCACATCAAAAATCCACCAACATATTTGTTAAGAACTGTTTTGTACTGTTGTCACTTGTAAACAGTGTGCATATTTCTCTCCTTATTCAGACAAAATGTTTTCACTTTTTTAAAGTTAAAAACATCTTAATAATGGATTTGTTTAATACAAACACACATCATTGATCAACAGTTAACTGATGGATTTTTGTGGTGCTTTTTATCATCTGTTTGGACTCTCGTTCTGACGGCACCCATTCACTGCAGAGGATCTATTGGTGAGCAAGTGATGTAAAGCTATATTTCTCCAAATCTGTTCAGATGAAGAAACAAACTCATCTACATCTTGGATGGCCTGAAGGTGAGTACGTTTTCATCATTTTTTTAGAGTTGGATGAACTATTCCTTTAAAATAAATTCTTTTTCTTTTCTTTTTCAGTGCTTGGCTCTTTGTTGGGGTTTAAAAATACTATGGGAGACATACTGGCAACACAATTGTGTGACTGTAAAACTCCTTTCCCTGTTCTACCTATAAAGGCAAGGAATGGTTCGGTACTGAGCCTGACCCGAAAACCCTCATATAGGAAGACACATCAGGCTATAAGACAGGCCTTGGGGGGAAATATTGCAGAAAAGTGCAAGAAAAATAAATATAGTGTGTATCTGATCACTTCTTTAATAACATTCGTAGATTACGCTTGATCACCTAACAAAAATATAGTCACATTACCTGAAAATAGAAGGCCAAAACATGTAACAATGTACCATGCCTGCTAAATAGCTACAGTAGCTGTGCTTTAGGACAATCGGGGACCTTCTGGGGAGTTTAGGGAAGCCCACCCTCCATGGCATCTTTGATTGGCGTACATAAGTACATTTCTCATTGGCCGTTTCTCAAACTGAGAATCTGCGAATTACTGGTAAGAACTGTCTCTCTATTGTTGACTGCTGGCCTGGTCAGCAAGTCAGGTCGAGGCAGTAGAAAGATGAATCTGGCGGAACCAGTTGGACATGAAGACAAGGCCTTTGGACTCAGAGCGGAGCTGTAGGATCTGTGACCGTGGCTGGATCAGCGCGAGCTTTCAGAAGTTCAACAATCTCAGAGTGGGAAGCCTTCATGGCAACCGACAGAGCTGTGTGTCCATCCTATTAGTGAGAAAAGGAAAGAAATAAAATGTAAATGATGCTGAAAGGCATGTTTGTGGTTTATGAGGATGACGACATAAATATTAGTATTTAAGAAGTATTAAAAAGTCAATAGGACATTTTTGCAAATTAGGCAAAACATATCTGAATGTCGATAATAAAATATACACTGCTGTTCAGAAGTTTGGGGTCACTACGATTTTTATTTATTTTTTTAAATACTTTTAACAAGGGCGCATTAAAACTGCCAAAAGTAAAAAAAAAAAAAAAACATTTATAATGTGATAAAATATTTCTATTTCAAATAAATGCTTTTGTTTTGAACGCTTTAGACTTCAAAGAATTCAGAGAAAAAAATACCATGGTTTCCACAAAAATATTAAGCAGCTACTATTTTCAACATTTATAATAATAACAAATGTTTCTTGAGCATTAAATCAGCAAAATAAAATGATTCTGAAGGATCATATGACCCTGATCCTTGATGGCTGCCAAAAATTTAGCTTTGCCATCACAGGAATAATAGAAAATAGAATATATATTAAATAGAATAGAAAATAATATATATTAAAATAGAAAACAGTTGTTTTAAATAGTAATGATAATTTATAGTATTACTGTTTTTTTTAATGGAACACACTTCCAGTCAAAAGTTTTTGAACAGTATGATTTTTAATGTTTTTTAAAGAAGTCTCTTCTGCTCACCAAGCTTGCATTTACTGTATTTGATCTGAAGTACAGCAAAAACAGTAACATTTTGAAATATTTTCACTATTTAAAATAACTGTTTTGAAAGACCTTCTTTAAAAAACATTAAAATCTCAAGGGACTTGAGAATTACCAAACCCAAACTTTTGAATGGTAGTGCATGTATTTTTATTAGGAAAGATAGATTAATATACATGCAGTTATCATATTTTTCCTAATAATAAAAATACTAAGTATAAGAATACTTTTCTCCTAATAATAATAAAAGCTAGACTAAGTAAATAACTACATTTTTTAAAAAAAACTGAAGTAACTACTTTTTACCACTGAGTGGCAGTGTTGCATTTTCTTGAAATAAAGCAAGGCCTCATGGTTTGTCAGCTTCATTTAGCTCTTTTGTAAAAGAGTATCAAGTTTGTAGTATCACGTTTTCACCAAAATTGCTGTTTAACATATTTTCAAATGTATTTTAAAGTGTCACACACTGTCAAAAGCAACTGTATTTTTTTTAAAACATAGGTTACCATGATTTTATGATCACATCATTTTTACAATGTATTTTTTCTAAAATGCATATGAAAAAGCAGACAAACATTAGTAGGCCCATCAATTTCTAGTGTCTTGTAAAAATGCAAATTTAGCAATTTAGTGGCCTCAAAGTAAAAGTTGCTTGTCAAGGTTGAGTATCACTGGTATAAGTTGTAATATATCAGCATCTCTCACCTTATCTGTGAGTGATATGTCACACTCTGGTCTGTCCAGCAGTATTTTGGCTATCTCAGTATGGCCATGCTCACAGGCACACATCAGAGCAGTAGATCCATCCCGGTCCTGTATGTTCAGATTAGCACCGCAGTCCAGAAGAACCTGGACCATCATCGTCCGGCCATGACTAACTGCAAGCATCAGTGCTGTTTGCCCTGACTAGTGGGGAGTAATAAAAAAAGTATTATTTATATAAAACCATTATACCCTATAATCAAATAAAAAGTAACACCTCAATTGCTGCACTCATAAAGAATTTGTACAAGCTAAACTATTAAGAATTTATATGTCTGGCATAACAAACGTCAGTAGGCCTACATGAGTAACAAAATTGTGTGTTTTTGCAGTACAGGATTTTGGGGTGTCTCGCTGTGTGTACCTGGCTGGCTCGAGCATTGATTTTGCCCATTCTCAGTAGCTGCTGAGCCACCTCCATGTCCTCAGGGCTCTCTGCCGCAGTAAGAGCTGCCAACATTATAGCAGTGTAGCCCGCCTTGTTCTGGTGATCCACCTCACACAGTCCTAATGAATATAAAATTAAAGAGAATTTTGGTATATTCAAAAGCTTAAAGTGAAAGAGAGTGAGAAACGGAAGATTTAAAGGGATAGTTTACCCAAAAAGGAAAATTCAGTCATTAATTTCTCACCCTCATGTCGTTCCAAACCCGTAAGGGTTCGTACCTTTGGAGCACAAATTAAGATATTTTTGATGAAATTTGAGAGCCTTCTGACCCTGCGTGACAGAACTACCACGTGACGTACCATCAGTGGCTCAACTTTAATTATACGAAGCTACAAGAACACTTTTTGTGCACAAAGAAAACAAAAATATCAACATTATTCAACACTTTCTTCTTTTTCCTGTCTGTCTTTGACATGCGTTTTCATCAAAAATATCTTAATTTGTGTTCCGAAGATGAATGAAGGTCTTACAGGTTTGTAACAACATGAGGGTGAGTAATTAATGACAGAATTTACATTTTTGGGTCAACTATCCCTTTAAACACCATCTGTTTGCATTCTATAAAATAAAAATATTGACATTAGACAAAAGTAGAAACTATAAATGTACAAAATTAATATAAAAAGCTATAAATGTAAAAACTTTAACTTGCCAACGGACTGATATATTCGAACCAATTAATCAGCATTTCTTTAGACATTTTGGGATTTTTGGCTTATTACCATGCCTGTCTGGCAGATGAACAGTTATGTCATCTTATATTTCATAATATTAATATTTTATTGTATTTTTTGATTAAATACAATAAAATATTAATATTATGAAATATATGCAGCTTTCTACCCAGCAGGTACCGCCAGTTGACATTGGACCAGAAGCTGCATTTTGGTTGAGAATGAAAATCAGGTTGACGTCAATATTTGATGTTGACTCAATGTTTAATTTTGGTTACACAATCTAAAAATATCAATGTCAGCTGACGTCAGAATTAGACATCAAATTAACGTTGACATTAGACATTGAATTGACATTATATTTTAACCAAAAAATTTAAACCAAAACCAAACCAAAAACCATTTAACCAAATATCAATATCAACTTATGACGTTGTGTGCCTGCTGGTAGATTTGGGTATCTTGCTAATGAAAAACCCATATTGCCTGACCCCTATATTTAAAATACTACTTAAAATTCTAAAGAAAAGTGCTGATATTTCTCAGGTTTATCTTTCTTCAGGTATGAACATGCAGGTCTCTCACCTGTGTCTAGTAACAGCTTGACCACAGAGAAGTTGGAATGGGACACACTGTAGTGCAGCGCCATGTTTCCATTACCATCCGCCAGGTTTACTATATAGCGCAGCAGCGTGGGAGTGTGGTAGCCCACCTCCCTCAGGTACAACGTGACCGTCTCTGCCTGAGAGTCCTTCTGACTGGACACGCGGAACCACTCCTGATATAACACCATCAGAACCTGCCTCTGGGATTCAACAATCAAGAGTTAGCTCACTAATTAAGAAATTAAGGTTTTTGAGGAAAACATTCCAGGAGTTTTCTCCATATGGTGGACTTCAATAGGAGCCAACAGGTTAAAGGTCCAAGTTGTGGTTTCAGTGCAGCTTCAAAGGGCTCTACACAATCCAAGGCGAGGAATAAGGGTCTTGTCTAGTGAAACGATCAGTCATTTTCGAAAAAAAAAGACATTTGTATATGTTTTAACCACAAATGCTCATCTTGCACTAGCTCGACCTTACTCATTATGTAATCACGCATCTGTAATGTAGGCAGAAGTACCGACCCAGTGTTTACAAAGCAAACGTGTAAAGAAAGTCAAACGCTCTTTACAAAAAAAGGTAAAACAACAATGTTAGACGATTTTGAAGTCAGAGGAGAAAATTAGTTTTACATCCTACCCTACCTCTTCGAATCAGAGTCCACAGATGAAGAACTGTGCATGACTTTTCTAACATGATTACGCAATGTGTAAAGACGTGCATGCGCATCGCTGAGCTATTGAAAGACGAGCATTTGTGGTTAAAAAGTATATACATTTGTATTAATTTTTTAGAAGATGACCAATGATTTTGCTAGATAAGACCCTTATTCCTTGGCTGGGAACCTGCATTAAAACTGCAGTTTGGACCTTCAACCACTGAATGTTTTCTTCAAAAATCTTAATTTTGTTTTCGACTAAGGAAAGAAAGACATGAACATCCCGGATGATATGGGGGTGAGTAAATTATCAGGAAATTTTTATTCTGGAAGTGAACTAATACTTTAAGATAAATGATAAAATCACAGCTATATTGAGGTGCATTTATTTTCATGTTATACAGAAAGGATAGATTTTTTCCCCCTTTTATACTCCTTCTCAGTATATATTGAAGATAATAAATCAAGTTCAGTGAATCAACATTAACTGTTTACCATGTCTTTATTTGGGGCAGCAACTTCAGCCATGCGATCCTTCAGGAAATGACAAGCAGCCATGAAGTTCTTATCAACTAACTCACTGCAACGACACAGATTTAGCTGTAATTTAAATCACAGGGACACATTAAACTCATAAATAATTAGACTGGATCTTTTCTGCAGTTTTTCCAGCCTGAAAAACTTGTTTATAAAAAGAGACAACTGAAAGATACTGCCTAAAATAGATGCATCAGAAATAGAAATCATGCATCAGTCATTGCATATGCATTATATAAAATCAAATACAGATTGGTGGCATACTTTAGCCTGAAAATAAAATCTGTATTTGATACATATGAAATACAATGCAGTTTGGTAATTTAAATTTTGGTAACATTAGTTGAGAATGTCGCATTCTGGTCTCTCAAGCAAATTGTTACCAATATTTAAATGGCAAAAAAACATCTTCATGTAATTCTGGCACATGCAGATTTTGGAAAAGTATGAATTATTTTTATAATTTTACATTCTTTTGTTTATGTTTTTAGATCATTGTATACTGGTGGGCCTATACATATACTAACCCGTTTAAAAGTTTGGGGTCAGTGAGATTTGAATAAAAATTTAAAAAATAATATAAAATGTATTCCTTTGATGGCAAAGCTGAATTTTCAGCAGCCTTTACATTAGTCTTCAGTGTCACACGACCCTTCAGAAAGAAAAAGAAAGAATCTTAAAGTCCCCAAAGTTTGACTCTTTTTATACTATTAAAAAGTAAAGGTTGGAACTTGTTTCAGAAGAATATCTAATATGGTTTATTAACATTAACTTAGACTTGAACTAAAGCATGATATAAGTGTATCTTTGGTGTATGAGGGTGCATGCAGATGAAATTTCAGCATCATGAGTCATTTGTTTGTCTGCCAATTCTTCCAAAACATCAGAAAAACTGAAAAATGTATATAATTATGCCATTTTCCTACCTCAAAATGATAAATACTGTAATGAAAATGTTGTTTCCATAATCATAATAGAAGACCACACCCTATGGTTTCCCCATATGTCCTCGTAGCTTTAAATGCTTCAGCCTTTTGTTGTGAAGCAGTCTTTTAAGTGGACCAGTGACTGGGCATATTAAACCTGTCACTCAACGCTTGTACTTTCCTGCCAGATGATGGGCAGAACAAAAGGCAAGATTGTCTCTGATTCATAACAGAGGCTCCTGCCTTGGGAAACATGCATGAAGGGTCACTGCACACTTTAATGTGTTAAGCCAACTCATATTACGAGCTAATGAGCTTTTCACACCAGATTGAAAAAGGTAAATGAGACTAGCACAAAATAAAAGTCCTGTGGATCTTACTTAAGTACTCTTTGAGGGCTTCCATGGCAGAGACCCCACTGAATTTAGAATAAATATAACTCCCATCAATTGACCACTTAAGCCATAGGCACTTGTATGAGTTGTTATTGTTAACAATAAGAATGTAAAGTCACTCCAGCCCCTTTCATTTCACCACAGCCCTCCATCTCACCTGACAGGCTGCTCCTCCTGGGGACTCATGGCAGCCTGGGCAGCATCAGGCTCCTTAGAGCCCTCTGCCACCTCTGCCTGAACCCCTTCACTTTGCTCCCCAGTAGCAGCAGCCTCCTCCTGGGCCGTTTCACTTTCCTCTCCCTGCTCCACCTCAGGCTCCGAGCTATCCACCTCCTCAACCTCGTCCTGATCCTCCTCCCCACTGGAGTCCTCACTGGAGGTGGTCTCATAGCTGGACACACAGACAACTTGAGTCAAGCGGGGTTCATTCCAGGATTTTTCTCCATTTAGTGGTCTTCAATGGGGATCAGCAGGTTGAAGGTCCAAATTGCAGTTTCAATGCATCTTCAAAGGGCTCTACACAATCCCAGCCGAGGAATAAAGGTCTTTTTTAACTAAACAAATGGTCAAAAATGTAGATACTTTTTAACCATAAATGCTCATCTTGCACTAGCTCTGAGATGTGCATCCATGACTTCATGCATTAGGTAATCACATTGGAAAGGTCACGGGTGGTTAGTTCTTTGTCTGTGTACTTTGGTTCAAAAGGTAGGGTAGGCGAAAAACTCCTTCTCATTTTCTCCTCCAACTTCAAAATCATCCAGCAATGTTGTTTTACCCTTTTTTTTGGAAAAGGGCGTTTGGCTTTTGTTGCACGTTTGCTTTGTAAACACTGGATCAGTACTTCCACCTGCATCACTCGTGACCTTTCGAGCTAGTGCAAAATGAGCATTTGTGATTAAAAAGTATATACTTTTTTTTTTCTTTTAGGAAATGACCAATCATTTCGCTAGATAAGACCCTTATTTTTCTGCTAGAATTGTGTAGAGCCCTTTGAAGCTGCATTGAAACTGCAGTTTGGACCCTCAACCCTCCTAATCCCCATTAAAGTCAACCATATGGAAAAAAATCCTGTGACGTTTTTCTCAAAAACCTTAATTTCTTTTCGAAGAAAGACAGACATGAACATCTTGGATAACACAGGGGTGAGTAAATTATCAGGAAATATTAATTCTGGAGTAAACTTAATCCTTTTTTATTTTATTTTATTTTATTTTGTTTTATTTTATTTATTTTACTTGATTTGATTTGTGTCCCTGGACCACAAAACCAGTCTTAAGTAGCACGGGTATATTTGTAGCAATAGCCAAAAATACATTGTACGGGTCCAAATTTTTCTTTTATGCCAAAAAATCATTAGGATATTAAGTAAAGTTCATGTTCCATGAAGATATTTTGTAAATTTCCTCCCGTAAATATATCAAAACTTTTTATTAGTAATATGCATTGCTAAGAACTTCATTTAGACAACTTTAAAGGTGATTTTCTCAATTTTTTATTTTATTTTATTTTATTTATTTTTTTTGCACCCTCAGATTCCAGATTTTCAAATAGTTGTATCTCGGCCAAATATTGTCCTACCCTAACAAACTCAGAAGATGTATAAATCAAAAAATTGACCCTTATGACTGGTTTTGTGGTCCAGGGTCACATTTATTTTATTTTATTATATATATATTTTTATTTTTTTATTATTTTATTTTATTTTATTTTATGTAAGCACCATAACTTTTTTAACTATTCGGCTTATATTAAGATAAAAGGGTCTTTTAATCTATATTCTGTACAGTCCTTACTGCTAATGCCAAACAAATGTAATTTGTTGGATATGAATGGACATGCAAAATGCTTGTGTTTAGACAAGCTTCTCAAATGAGAAGGACCTCTGTGGGGTCTGAGGGGTTCTTATGTGGTGAGCCTGTCTGAAGAATGCTGCTCTTCATGGATGTTTTCAGATAGGCAAGAGGAATGGCATTCCCACAATTCCGCAGGGCCATGGGTGAATGGAGGCCTATAGCTGCGGGTCAGGTGACTATACATTTATTAGGATGTTGAGTATGAGGGCCTCTTTTGAGTACTTCAGATCAGAGACAAGGAGGCCATGCACTGGTTCAGTATTATGCTCTTCTGCTATCGCCTTAGTAATCAAGATTTCCAAATGTGATTAGTCTAATAGCTTTGCATACGGTTTATAAATAAGAGAATTGGACAGAAAATGAACACGCTGGGCAGCCAAAGGCGGTGATTCAGTGTTTTGATACTGCTATTTGTGCTTGGCTGACAGTGCTAAATAATAGAATGAAATTATATTATGGTGGTTTGGGTCAAAACTGTGTGCAAATTCTGAAATCACCAGCTGTCATCGAACAACAGCAGTGCAGGGCCTCTCTTAGGATAATCACAGTCTATCAGACATAGACGCAAGCCAAATCTGCCAACACTCCCACGCGGTCTGAGTCTTTTCAAACAGTATTTCCAAACAGCAGTATAAATAAAAGGTCATACATGTATGTCACTTGATATTAATCATGATATAGATATTCCAGCATGTTTTGACATACTGATAAGATAAGGTCCTAACCTGTGTTTTGTTAACCACTCATGCGTATTAATTAATTCTGAACTCTTCCTGCTCAAGGATCCAGCATATTGCAGCATAACAAAATGGGTTCCAACTCCAGAAAGCTCTGATGTGAGTAACTTAAATACCAGCAATTAATGATACAGTGCTACTGCAAGGGAGAAATATATTTGCTAAAATGCGTTTCAAAATATTTTTATGTAAATGTATTTTTTGTACATTTTTGAAAATGCATTTGAAAAATATATCACAGTAAACAATATTTTACATTTGACTAATAAACCTCCTCCAAATACTCCTGGGCTGAAGAAATACATCAATTTAATTGATTTTAGCTATTCCTTTCTGATCAGGCAGGCCAGCTGTTTGCCCAGTTCTATCAGGATAATTATCTTATTGTTGAAGGCTGGTCAAATACAGCTGAGACAGAACCATCTCTGCTGCCAAGCTAAACGAATCATTCACCACACACAGCAGCAGGCAGACAGACAGAGACACAGCAAGAGAGAGAGGGACAGAGAGAGGACTTTGTTCTTTGTGTCATCTCACTAGGTCTTAGTCATCATGCAACAGCTCTCACAGAAAACAATGCCGACACCTCATGGCCCGTTTCTAACAGAGCACTGAGATGAAGGATGAAACAGATTAATGGATGCAAAGAGATAGGCCAGACATCTGATGCTGATCATCAACTGATTATCAACATCTGATCATGGATTTTGATGAAATAGACTTGTCCTTCAACACTTGACATGAAAACACCAGCAACTGTGATTCTGGGGCAATTGGTAAATGCAAGGCATAACCATTTAGGTTCACTGTTAGACTTTTAGGAGTGTCCAGAATTCTTTTTATACAACAGTTTTTTTCTAGTCCTCAAATCTGATTGGCTGAGAGGAGTGCGATACTCTAGTGATATCAGAACTCCAATTGTTTGACTGGCTGCGGAATGTAATTTTTTAGGTGAGAATGTACTGTTTAGACTTCAAATAAAGATAATAAAGATTATTAAAGATAGCATCTATTTTCAAATTTGCTGCGATGTTTTTGGAGATGTGAGCTCCAGGATATCAGTGGCCGTTCTGCGCTCATGAACCCGCCGATAGTAGCCTTACCTCAGCTAGATCTTCTGGAATTTGTTGTTGGCTCTGATGTCTCTATAGTGGTTAAACATGAGATATAATTTGTTTTGGGAAATCTAACAGGCAGTCTTTGGTCCCATGAATATATTATATTTTCCAGAGCATACAGTTTTGGCTGAGGGCAAAATCTCATCACGTTATATTTAATGTAAATTTAATGCTGTATATCAGAGCATTGCCTTTGTACTTTTGACTGAATTGCCTAGCAACATTTATGATGGCTGTTGTTGTTCAGTAAATATTAGTAACAGACGAAAGGATAGTACGACAAAGATATCGCTTTCCTCAGCAGATATTTTTTTTTAACAGACGAAAGGATAGTACGACAAAGATATCGCATTCCTCAGCGGATATTACATTTTTTTATTGTGAATGTAGTTTTCAATGAAGCAACTCAATGTTACTTCATAACATTAGTTCTAAAGTGACATTTTCAAATTAGTAACAGAAGCTTTGGCTCAGCTATTAAACTATCAAACTAAGATTTGAATCAATAGCGGAAGACGTAGTTCACACAAAAGTTTTTTAAAGACACTCTGTTATTGTCAAACTGTTGTATAAATGCAATATCACACTCATAGCCATGTGATATGGCTGTATATCCAGCCATATACAGCCACATCGCACGGCTATGAGTGTGATATTGATAATTTAATCACTTAGCACATTTATTTTATAACTTCTACACAGATGGCAGGTGATTTTATGAAAAGCATTACCATCCATACAAACAATTTTCCTGCATGCTGATAAATATGCAGAATTCATGAAATGCACGTCTAATTAATAAAAAACATACCCTCCATTTACGCCAACAAACTTCAAGTTCTTCTTCGTTCCCCCATTGCCCTGCTTGTCAGGACAGTCGTTCTTCTTCATGATGGATTTGAGGCCTGTTATAGAAAAGATGGCCAGATATGTAAAAATGTAAGCCAAGTTTGCACCTGTTTATCATCCATAGCACTAACTGCAGTCTACTTTTGCATGTCTTGAATACCTTTACCAGAAGTGATATGAACAACAAAATGCTGAACCATACACTTGTTATGCTCCACAGAGTGGCTAAGTCAGATGTACTCATTCATAATGTAGCACACCAAACTGTCAAAACAACTGTTATAGTCGCAGAGGTACTTATATTTTAAAAGAAACAAAAAAAGACCACCATTCTTTCTGACACAAGAAATTCTGATCATAAAAGAGATGGAATAGTATAAAGCATTTACACAGATTTGTTCCCTAGTGCTTGTCTGAGATTGTTGAAGAGAACAGAGGTGTGTAACAACCAAAGGAGCCAGTGGATACAATTACAACAAAACAAAAGACATCAAAGACTTTGAAAAGCTTCTGGGAACTATAAAAAAAAAGCGTAAAAAGTCCTACGGGACTGTGCGCATTCCCCAGGACACAACAAGGCGAGTCTGCATCAAAATTAGCCAGGAAACTATCATTTTTGTAAAACAGGTTGCTTTTAAGTAACCACTATTCAGTGGACTTGCAGAAGATCATAATTAGAACAAAAGAGCATAATTAACTGTTGTTGCACAAATAATAACGGATGCCAGTATTTATGAGACCCGCATCATTTTGCAAGCACTGTAATATGAGCCAGACGCTTTTAAACTGTCAACACACATCTCCTAAATTATCTTGGCATACAGAAAGCAACTTCAATATGAATGCGTAATGCCACTGGGTCTCTGCATTGCAACAGACGGGTTTCTGTGCCACACATGCATACATAATCAGGCAAAAATATGCATATTTGAACTTATTATTTCAAGTTGACTTCAGCATTTGCTCTTTAGACTGTCATCTCTAGCTCCTAAAACCTTCACTTCAAACTCAGTAAGGCCTGTTGCTTGTAAGCAGTATTTAGGTGTATGAGTATACATCGATATTTTCAGTGTACATGATGTCATTAGTATTCGTATTTAAAGTATATTTTTATAGTATGTGCATTTTCGTATGATTGGAAACTGAAAGTAAAGGAACTAAAAAGTAGGGCGGCGACGATAAATTGATGCTGAGATTTTCCGAATGCATCGCGATTTTTACTTGAAATGATTCTGAGCTTAGATTTTAACAGCAGTTGGTGCTCTAATCTAGTTTTTAACCGCACACTTAAATGCTCATGAAGCAGGGCACTCAAGATCGCTTGTGCGTTTGGCTGAGTCATGTAAATGCACCTCAGCTCAGAATGCGAGATTAATGTAAACACATGTGAACAACCTTGTAATTCACTTCAACCTTTTCAAACTTTATGAATAGAAAAAAGGAGAGTACTGCTGTTTCTAAAGCACACAGTGTCATCTACTGTTAAAAACGAAACTCAGAATCGAATCAAGAGAGAATTGTGATGCATTTGGAAAATCTCAGAATCTATGCAGAATCATTTCTCGATTCACGATGCATTGATTTATTTTCCCAGCCCTACCAAAAAAAGTAAACCTTTTACTTTAGAACCACACAAATGGTTATGAATCTTTGAGGGTTGCAGAATAAATTCATAAGGTTCACAGAATACTGAAAAATAAAAAAAATTTATTTTTTATTTTTTTACTATTTTACTAAGTGTTGTAACAAGGTTGACACCTTAAAAGCACTGCTTACACATTGTACATGCAGGCTTTGTGAAACAGGCCTAATACAAGAAATATCTAATTCCAAAGAACTAATTATCTAAACATCTAAGTCAAAGAGACACTCACATCAGTCATGAGATGGTATATGGTTATATGGAATGAGACCTCATCTTACCTGATTGTCGTGTAGCCCCTCCTTTCTGAACAGGTGAGTAAAAGGCAGACAGGGCACTGAGGGACCCTCTCAGGTGGCTTTGAATTGAGCTGATTTTGGAAGAATGAGGTTTCTGAGAGCCCTCTCCTTTTGCGTCCTGGCCTCCACTTCCCAGACTGGCCCACTGCTCGTTAAGAAGGCCCTGTATCCGATTAACAACCTGACCGATTGCAGCAGGAGAGGCTGTAGCTTCAGATGCCCTTTGAGACTGGGGTTCCTGTACTTGTGTTTCTCTTGGTTCCTGCTGTGTTTGCAAAGCTGAACTTCTTTCTCCTCTTGCTTTGTCTGTTACTGTGCTTTCAACAACCGGACTCTCTTTAGATTCGCTCTTTTGGACTGTAGGCTTAGGGACTTCATTTTCACTGCCCATAGTCTCAATCATGGTACTTTCTACCATGACGTATTCTTCAGTGTCACTCTCTGCAATAGGAGTTTCACTGACTTTGGTATCTATGATCTGACTGGACACACTATCTTTGATATCACCCTCTTCTTCTTCTTCAATGTCTTTTACAGAATCTGTCTTCTCTAGCATTTCAGAGACTTCTTGACCACTGTTAACCTCTAGATTGTCCTGGACTTCAGTCTCCATTGCCTGGTCACACATGACAATCTCTACCCCTACAATTTTCTCTGCTGTAGTGACTTGTGCTAATACTTCCATGTCTCGAGCTTCTACTATATTTGTCTGAGTGCTCGAGCATTTAGAGTCTGTTTCTTTGGGAGCCTCAGCTGGTTGAGGTTCTGTTGAGATTCCTTTCTCCTGGACACTTTTGCTGTCTGTGCTGACTGATGCATCACATGTGACAACTGGTTCAGGTACTGGCTGTGTCTCGATAGGAGCTTGAAGTTTCTGCTCCTTCACTTGGTCAATCAGTTCCTGTATTCTCTCATCCTTTCGTCTATTCTCATCCATCTGCTCTCTCAGTAAGGCATTTGTCTTTTCCAGTTCACAACTGGCCTTACTAAGACTCTCTTCCAAAGTTTTCAGTTTTGCTTCCAGCTCCAGGTTAGTGGGAAGTTTCTGTTCAGCAAGTTGGTCTATTGTATTTTCTTCAGTCGTAATTACACTTGGGCCATCAACAATCGAAGCGTCTTCTTGAGTGGATGTACATTCAGATGCAGCGACTGATTCCTCTGATTCTGAAATCCCTTCTGACTGTGTTGACTGTTTATTTTCCAACAATGATCTATCCTGCATTTCTGTTTGCTCTGGAAGACTCTTTGATGCTTCTTCTTGAAGTGTAGACTCTTGCAAAAGCCTCTCTTCTTCATCTGGATCAGTTGGAGTTTCTGCTTTGTCTATGAGTATTACTGGGACAGACACCGGAGCAGGCACTTGTTCTGTATCAGTTACTTTTTTAGACTCCTGCTCTACAGTAACCTGCACCACAAGATCTTGTTCCTGTTGTTCTGTGGTTTTGTTGGACTGAACTCCTTCTTGATCAGCTGCACTATCTGTGTGAATGGAAGGAGCAGCTTTCATTTCACTTACAACTGGAGGAACAGCCCTGTCTTGCGCATCACTTTGAGGAACCTCACTCTTTTGCACGGACTTGTGTTCTTGAATTCTTTGAAGCAGTTCCTCCCTTTCCGTTCTAAGAGAGCATATTTGAGCCCTCAACTCAGGGATGGTCCTGACTTGCTCTTCTAACTCACGTACCCGTTTCAGCGCAGCTGTGATCTGTTGATGCAAGCTGGCCCTGTCCTGGGGAACACTGCCTCTCCTGTCACCTCCATCCGCTGGTCGAAAAAGCTTCTCAGCTGAGCCATTCTGCGATTGGGAACTCTGCTCATCAGTTGAATCTGAACCTTTCCTACGTGGAACATTAATAGGCATGCTGGAGGCTCTTAACAGGTGAGGCCTAACGTTAAGGCCCATGGACTGTTCGTTCTCAGATGAGGTCTTTACTTGAGACTCTTCTGCAGCCTTTGGTGAGGGGAGGTAAGCACTCACAGGCATCTTTGACTGGCTGGTATGGGAGCTTCCACTGGTGGTGCTGCTGCTAACACTAGTGGCATCGCTAGCTCGAAACTCAAAAAGCTGTTGGACTTCAGTAACACGTGACTTGGGTTTGGACCCTAAAGTGGAAGTATTGGCCCATGTGTCTTTGGCTAGAGGTCGCGCGCCATGCCCAGGAAGGCTGAAGTTGCGTGGCAGTGTGCTGTACTTTGGGCCCCTGTTCTTGCGTTGGATGTGCACCCTCTTGATTGTGTTCCCTTTCTCTATGTCATCTACATACTTCAGGAAGTCCAGATCAAGGTGAAACCCATAGGGGGTTTCGACAGAATATGGCAGCTGTTTACGCTGTACTCCACTATCTGTGGCCTTGGAAGGAAAGCCATTTGCTGAAATACAAAGTACATATTACACATTTTGGATTCCAAGTCAAGTAGTCATTGCATTATTGAGCATATGGAGCATAATTAGTCGAGACAACAAAACATTTGATGGTGTTATCATTGTGCAAGGATTTGCACAACATGAAATGCAAACACATTTTTGCTGTCAACTCTTGCATGAAGACAAGTGGAGGGAATATATTTGCACACTTAAAACTGGAAATGGCTACAAACAGTCTGGCGATCTTACCACTTTTCTTGTCCATTATTTCTGTTTTTGCAGTATCATGGGTGGAATCTGTTGTAAACACTGGAAACCTGTAGACAGATCAAAAGAAAGATTTAACAGATTTAAGAATTTTTTATTAATCATCATCTAACCGATCAGTGACAACAATAATTACAGTTGAGGTCAAACGTTTACATACATCTGGCAGAATCTGCAAAATGTTAATTATTTTACCAAAATAAGAGGGATCATACAAAATGCATGTTTTTTTTTTGTTTTTTTTTTACTGACCTGAACAAGATACTTCACATAAAAGACGTTTACATATAATCCACAAGAGAAAATAATAGTTCAATTTAAAAAAAAATTACCCTGTTCAAAAGTTTACATACTATGTAATGATACTGTTCTTCAGAAAAATCATTTAGGTTCTGCAAATTCTTTGGTTTTTCAGCATTTTTGTGTATTTGAACCATTTCCAGCAACGACTGCATGATTTTGAGATCCATCTTTTCACACTGTCCTGTAAACTTTTGAACAGAGTGAAGATGTGTATATTTTTCTTATTTTGCCTAAATATAATATTTTTTTCATTTAGTACCGCCCTTCAGAAGCTACAGAAGATGCTGCTTACATGTTTCCCAGAAGACAAAATAAGTTAATTTACCATAATCTTCGATTTCAAAAGTTTTCACCTCTCGGCTCTTAATGCATTGGTGTTTCCTTCTGAAGCATCAGTGAGCATTTGAACCTTCTGTAATAGTTGTGTATGAGCCCCTCAGTTGTCCTCAGTGTGAAAAGATGGATCTCAAAATCATACAGTCATTGTTGGAAAGGGTTCAAATACACAAAAATGCTGAAAAAACAAATAATTTGTGGGACCTGAAGGATTTTTTCTGAAGAACAGTGGGCACTTTAATTGTTCAAGACAAACAAGGGACTCATGAACAACTATCACTAAACAAGAAAAGTATTATGTAACCATATACTGTCGATTTGTCAGTTTCTTTACATTTCCAGTTGACTTTACATTATTTGTTTGTGCCATTTTAAAACACCACACCACTATTAAAACCACAATGACATAGTAGTTCGTTCTGTTAAATTTACTCCAGATGGCTCACAGTTTATGTGGGGTTGATTTAGGCAATGGAAAACAATTTTACCATTTTAGATTTAAGATTCTTCAGGGGCTTACGTAAGACCGTTGATCAAAATACATCATGTTAATACAAACTGAATACACCCTCAGGCTTCAGGTCTGCAGATCTACGTGCAGAATGTTTCCACTGTCCGTCCTATCTTGAAGTCATCCTAACTTACATTAATGTGGCAAGAAAACTTACTGCAGGCAAAAGACAGTCTCACTTGAATATATGAAAACTAACTGCTGTCTTTGATTTAGCGTGGGAGCAATTACTTTTCAGCAGTCACTAAAGACACACTCAGATTTCTGAAGCAGCACTATACTGTAGGCTGACCTTTGAGCTTTTCAACAATGATATAATCTATTGTTTATAATTACTGTGCCATTTCTAAATGAATACACTGTATGTTGCATTGAAATGCTAATTCATTAGAGTCCCTGAGATGTAATTATATAGCCAAATTGTACAGGAAATATGAACCTTCTTCTGGTGAAGATGATCCTTTTCAAACCTTTTGCTTTAATGGAACCATAGTCAAACCCCCCAGGACATGTTTGGAGATCTTAACTATGTTCTGAACTTATTGGAGAAAGATTACTCAAAGACGTGTCATCTGGCTCTGATTTCAACGTTGCAATCTGAGCCAAAGGCTTGGAATTTGGACAATTTGGAAAAGAATATTCTTCAAAGGTGCTGTTTTATGAAACCTGGATCATTCGCTGGCTGCTGGATGTCCAGACAGACTGGTATAGAAAAAAAAGAGAATAGATGCTGACATTTTCAGTAAAAACAATAACAAAAAAAACTTTGAACCTCTTAGAGTTAAAGTTACAACAAAATGTTCACCATGCACCATCGCCTTCTAATGAAGTTGTTTGTACCTGTTGGAAATATGTATTTCACTAAGTACAAGAAAAGATGGAAATATGCCTTGGTTGCTTTTTATAAATGGGCTCTGAGCCCATGGTTTGGTTGAGAAGTCAAGCGCTAAGCATTCTGAAGCAGAGTAGTATAACAGAGTGCCAACACAGCATTTGGTGATCAGACCATCAATCAGCTACCTCCCATGATTTCCGTTCACAACACATTCACTTCACAAAATAATGTTTAAAATCGATGCTAACGTGAAAGAGAAATAGGGTGTTGTGGTTAGGGGTTAAAGCTCAGGGAATGTAATCAGAAGATTTCTGGTTTGGTCACCACAAAGACCAAGCCATGAGCAATCACTGTTGTGGCCTTAAGCAAGACATTTAACCCCAGGGTGATCAAGGGAGACCGACCTTTTAGTAAGTCTACTGTAAAATCTGCTCGGAGTGCCATCTAAATCAATGGTTCTCAAATGGTTTCGCTTCAGGACAAATGTTTTATATGGGAAGTCATAAGGTTGAACCATGCCCTGGTGAAAAACCAGCATATGCTGGTAAGCATGTTTTGATGCTGGTTTAAGCTGGTCCTTAGCTGGTTTATGCTGGTCCTTAGCTGGTCATGTTGCTGGTCAAGGACTAGCATCAAAACCTACCTAACCAGCATCCCAGCATCAAAACCTACCTACCAGCATATGCTGTTTTTTTTTTCAACAGCGCACTGATGTCACATGAACTATTTTAACAATGTCCATACTACTTTTCTGGGGCTTTAATGTAGTAATTGTGTTGCTGTCTATGCAGGGTCAGAGAGCTCTCGGATTTCATCAAAAAAATCTTAATTTGTGGTCAAAAGATGAACGAAGGTCTTACAGGTTTGGAACGACATGAGGGTGAGAAATTATTGACAGAATTTTCATTTTTGTGTGAACTATCCCTTGAAGAAAATCATTCTCAGGTGTCATAGTGCTGAAGTGTTGAAGTGTTGTTGCTACAATTGTAATTAAGGAAATATTGAGCATCTTAATTAGACTCCTCAGTGTACAAACAGCCTGCATTTATCCCCAGGTTTCAAGGCAAAACCCTATAATAGTGTGAGTCTGAGCTTGACTGACAGCTGAATCCCCAGAATCCGACACACTGCAGCAAGCATGGAAAATGTACAGCTTCTTAAGTCCTCCTGGAGAAGAAAGGAACAAGGCAGGGACGGCAGGGGATAAGGGGCATCCCCAACCTAAGAAATGTTTAATGCGATTCAAATACACTGTCTGTCGCTGAGTCTTAATTAGCAAGAGCTGGAATGCAACTTGTAATTGCTGAGTAAAGTGAGGCCTAGCTGCTTGTCAATTATCCACATGGAACCGAAGAACACAACACTGCCTTTTTAATTAGATACTGAAAAAGAGAGAGAGTGGATAAGTTAAGAAGCAAGTGGGAGAGAGACAGAGCAAGAGAAAAAAAAAGATGGCAAATCATGGCCACTGGAGAAAAATTACTTTAATGAGAAGACTTCCATGCAATCCTCTGTTGGCCTCGTTTACAGGAATATGTTTTAACTTATCAGTTGTGATATTAGGCCATTTGAGTGAGTACATCTCAAGAGTTTCAAGATCGCCTTTCCTTTGAAAGATAGTTTGTTGTGAACCAAATGTTTTGAATCAGCTGTCTGCATTGATCTGCATACACTATATAAATTTAATTGGTTGACCTTTTTATCCTGCTTTAGCTTACGGATAACCCAACGGACCATGTACTGGGGAGCTATAATGGAAAGTCACTGTTTATTTAGCTATTCACAGCAGATTTAATTCAATATAACTAATCAAATTGCAGTGAAGGAGCGGAAGTGAGGGAAGGAAATCAATATCATTTGCTGTCTTTGTAACCGTGTAGGGGCAAAATGCACACAAACACGCACACGCACACACTCCACCTGCAACCCTACAAGCTCAGCATCTAGTGCTGATTAGGAGTGCTGAAGCCTTGAAAAGAAATCGAAGCAAACAGAGCCAAAGGCAGCAGAAACCGTTTGAACAGCCAACAAAACAACATCTGTGGGCATTCTCAAGGCATGCCAGCTGGACAAACGGGGAAAGATTGTTAATATTCCACATGCCTGTTATTTGTGATCCTCACCATAACCCTGAGATTTCAGGTCCGAGAATACACACACACTCACTCCCAGTGCACAGATACTCTATTTTGACACAAAAATTGATGGCAACTTAAGGAATTTAAGACATAACCAACTGGTTTTTGCATGACCAAGATGTTCTTTGATCGTTACAGGCACAGCAGCATTGCGAGACGCTGGCAATTTTCATAAAGTATGCAAATATAAGCATAAACCTCTTAAAGCGGGAGCCCCACATAAGACATGCTGGTAGAAAAAAGATATTGTGGCTACTAATTAAAAATTCATTTTCATGGCTTGTTAATTTGTTCCGTCATTTCAGTTAAATCATGGCCGTGTACTAATACATTCTCTCGTCAAACTAAATGAAAACAATTTATTACAACTTAGACACAATTTAACTAATGTGAGAATGTATTAATAAAATGTGCCAATAAATAAATAAGTCTAATGCTTAATTTGTGGCCACAACAGTGGCTCTGTATAGCACACAAGTTTAAAAATAAGAAAATAAGAGTCTATAATATTTTGACATATCCATTACCTTAATATTGGCTAATTGTATTTTCTACAGTTAATTCAGTACTCAGAATTGATTGGTTGAACAGTGCCAAAACGCTGTGACGTCTCGCTGTTTTTGTTTACATTTTAGACAAAAGTATTAAGTTACATTCCCCACACACTGAAGTTACAGGTTGCGCCAGTAGGTGGCGACAAGTCCCTTGCTGTATCCGAATGCCTACTTCCTTACTATACAGAAAGTAAACATCAGTACGCTAAAGGACCAGTTAGTCTGCATTTATAGTATTTGAAAAATGAAATTTCAAATTCTGTTTATGTTATTAACATATTCAAAGAATAAATACCATTTTGGCGCTGTTTAATGTGGACTGACAGATCGCTGTAGCGCCTCAGTTCAAAACTAGCGGCAATGTGAAGCGCACGTGAACTGATCGTCTCCTCTGCTTTCATAGCAGTTACACAACGAAGTAAACATGAATGAACATCTGAAGGTATGTTAAAAGAAAGAGTACAGCTTACCAAAATCCGTATCTTGTCTCATGTAATCGCCCAATCAGTGTTTCAAATGCGCAAATACGTCAAACAATTGTGAACAATTGTCACATAAGGTCACATTTACCTCAGAAAAAAAAGCCGTTTCAGGTACCATAAACTTGTTAGTCAGCTGAAAAAATTAACTCTAGAGATGAGCATTTTGAATCATATGCACAACTCATTATAATTTTTACTGTTCTTCAATATTTAATTT
Source organism: Labeo catla (assembly GCA_012976165.1). NCBI lineage: Eukaryota > Metazoa > Chordata > Actinopteri > Cypriniformes > Cyprinidae > Labeo > Labeo catla. Next base: position 2,250,686 of record VONZ01000001.1, read on the forward strand.
GTTTGAATAAATCTGTCAAGTTTTAATGACTAACCAAGATTAAAATGTTTCTATTTCAAAAAACGAATTGAAGTGGAAATATAACTATGTATTTTAAGTTAGTATTATAACTTTAATATTATAAAAACCTAACTGACTGTAAGTTAAGTGTATAAAATTAGCTCATTTTAACCTTCAATATTATAGTAACTCATGTATTTTACAGCATTAGCTGAGATTTTATTACTTGAGAAAATTTTCCATGCACTGTACTTTATATATATCCAAAATAATCAATACTGAATCAAATCGCAAGCTTGTGAAGCATATTAAATAGGGGTTATGCGCAACAGACTTCCATATTCTGCTAAATAGGTCTTGTTGCTTCCGGTTTACCCGTTTTGCATATGCCTCTTTAAATATGAAGCTGGTTTACTCAAGATACCTTCAAAGTAGACATTGTTTGGTCAGGTGATGTTCGACATATACGCTATCGAATTGTGAAATCTGTGTCAAAACTCAGCTCTACAATATGCAATTTGGTACCCGGCTACTGTTATTATGACTCAGTGAATCAATTAATCAATAATATGTTCGAAATGTTGATTCATTAAGCAATGAAACACCACTGTGGTCTGTTTGCTTTGAGATGCACAGCAGTAAATTCTACTTTGACTTCATTTGCAGCCATTTTTGAGCAGTAACTTGAAATACGTTGTCTAAAATGTAAAATGTTTATTGAACTGTTGTATAAAATTGATATCACACTCACAATCATTTATGTTTATGCCAAAAATGTGCTCTGATTTCCTCTTTAATCATCACAATCATCTCCCACACTTTTTTCTCCTGGTAGCTCAACTCTGTTGCAAGCTGTACTGCTCCCATCTAATGACAATAAACAGATAGCGAGTGGGCTGTCTGACAGGAAGCAAAAGCTTGCTGCACTTCCCCTCCATGATTGAAGGTTCTAGATCTACACAAAGGGCTCTGCAAAGCCTCATACATCTGGAGGAGGCAGAGAACACACAACATCTATCCTGCTGAGATGAGAGGGGGCCTGGAGAGAACAGCGCTGGAATGAAGGTTAGACCACCAGTGAGAAAATGTGTCCGTATTACTGTGCTACTTAATATAAACTTACCAATGATGAGCAGCATAGACACTCTCATATATATGGAAACAGATGGTAATAGTTTAATTATGGCTGTCAATCAATTCAAAAAGTATTTAAATGAGTTACATGATATGCTAATTAATTAATCAGTCTAATTTATCACAACTTTTGAAAAATCGAGTCAGGAGTAAATGTGTTATCTATGTAAAAAGCACATACTAATGCTTCATTCAGCATGAACATTTTTCATTCAATTTAACAGCTGCTTTATAACTATTAATAAGCAGCAAAGTAGGAGCTCATTAAGTCGTAGTTAATAGTTATATTATATTGTATTGTATTATATTATATTATATTATAAGCAGCAAATTAAGAATTTATTAAGTCGTAGTTATAGCGAGAATTGGTCCCCAAACTAAAGTCTGACTATTATATTATATTATATTATAAGCAGCAAATTGAGAGTTTAAGTCATAGTTAATATTTAGTTTATAGAGAGAATTGGTTCCCAAACTAATGTCTGACTATTATATTATATTATATTATATAATATAATATAATATAATATAATATAATATTAATATAATATATTATAAGCAGCAAATTGAGAGTTTAAGTCGTAGTTAATATTTAGTTAATAGAGAGAACTGGTCCCCAAACTAAGGTTTGACTATTATATTATATTATATTATATTATTAAGTAGCAAATTGAGTTTATGAAGTCAAAGTTAATAATTAGCTAATAGCAATAATTGGTCCCTTTAACTAAGGTTTGACTATTATATTATATTATATTATATTATAAGCAGCAAATTAAGAGTTTATAAATTCAAAGTTAATAGTTAACAGCGAGAATTGGTCCCCAAACTAAGATTTAACTATTATTTTATTTTATTTTATTGCTTTTATTTAATAGTTTTATTGATTATAAAAAAAAGATGTTAGCATTAATGTTATTTAATTTTATATTATATGTTATTTTATTTATATTAATTTACTATACATTATTTACTTCTAGTTTCAAAAGATAGAAATAATGGCCTTAGTTTATCCCTCAGCCATAATAGTGTTTGGTTGGGTGAATGAGTGAAAGCAAACAACAGGAAGAGAATGTGCGAGAGAGAGAGAGAGAGAGAGAGAGAGAGAGAGAGAGAGAGCTTTCATTAAGGATGTGAGGCAAATGTCTATAAATTATTCAGTCATACCCTGTTTGTAACGCTACAAGCAGACGAGTCCGAGATTCTCATTAGTACTCTACGGATTACAGAGCGAGAAAGCAATACAAGAAGCGGAGAGGAGGAACCAGAGACAGAAAATGTCTAACCATTCAGAAACGCAATGTATTTTAAAGGTGTTTTCTTAGAGGTGCACACAGGGAACACTAAACTGAAGGGGGGAGGGATGGACGGATATAGGGAGATGACAGAGAGCTGGTGGCGACAGAGAGGAGGGGGGTTATCGAGCTCCAGCAAGTGACAGCCAGGTGCTAGCTGTGTCTGTATGGCTCATTCACATCCCACGAGATCTACAACAGCAGACACATACGTACGGCCAGATTCCAACAGAGATAAAACTGATGCCCCATATTGATAATCATTTACAAATGCCAAACATGTTCCAAGCTGTGAGAGTCCAACACATGGTGAGAGCCAGGCTAATCTGCATTTTATACAAATATTAAACACCTAGAAGCTCTCCTGTTTTTGCAGTCGCTCTTGAAATGAACATACACACACACACACATCAAAACAAATGCACAATACTCTCAATTAAATCCTGCCTTCCTTCCGTCTTCCAGGAGGCTCCAGAAAAACAACCCTACTTCAATGCACCAGGAAGCTCTGCTCACTATGTACTCAAAGAATTACATTAAGCAAGGTCTTATGCACACATTCAAACACACACAAACAAATAATGGAGAGGAGATGAGCTGGCTATATGCCTGAGAGGAAAAAGGAGCCTGGCAGTTATTCCTGCACTGCAGTAATAGCAGCAACAGAGCCATTTAAAAACCCAGCGACACAGTCCAAGCACACATGTATGGTACGGATGCATACATGCACAAGAAAAGACATAGAGTGCTATGACAGGCTGAGATTCTCACCTGTACTAACGTGCTACATGCCTCCCAGAGCGTTTGAGAGTCTGTGCATCATCGTGAGAGATGGAAAACGATAGAGGGATGAAAAAAAACAGAGAGGAAGACAGATAGGGAGAGGGAGAAACAGAGACAGCCCCAGAGTGACAGAGAGAGAGGGGGGAGGATAGGAATTCCTCTTACCTAGCATGTGCCGTGCATGCTGCTCCCCTCCCGTCTACCAAAAACATGCAACCCTCCCTTCCTTTCTTTGAACTTCAACCTGATAACGCAAGAGGGGACAAAGTGGGTTAAGTTGACTGCTATGGAAAGAGGGGAGAGAGAAAAAATGACAAATATGCTGAAAAATACCATTCAAAAGTTGAGGTTGTTAATGTTTTTGAAAGGTATCTTTTGTTCACCAAGGCAGCATTTATTTGATCAAAAATACAGTAAAAAAATACAAATATTGAAAAATATTTTTAACATTTGAAATAGCTGTTTTCTAATTTAATATATGTTAAAATGTAATTATTCCTGTATTGGCAAAGCTAAATTTTCAGCAGTCATTACTCCATTCTTGTTTCATATGATCCTTCACAAATTATTCTAATATGATGATTTAGTTCTTAAAGGAGAAGTACACTTCCAAACCAAAAATTGACAGATAATGTACTCACCCCTTGTCATCCAAGATGTTCATGTCTTTCTTTCTTCAGTCGTAAAGAAATTTTTTTTTTTTTTGAAGAAAACATTTCAGGATTTTTCTCCATATAATGGACTGGTATGTTTCCCCCGATTTTTAACATTGGCATCAAATGATCCCAAATGCGGTTGTAAATGATCTCAGCCGAGGAAGAAGGGTCTTATATAGTGAAACGATTGGTTATTTTCATAAAAATAATACAGTTTAAATACTTTTTTATGTCAAACGCTCATCTTGTCTCGCTCTGCCTGAACTGTTTTTTTCCGGTTCATGACAGTTAGGGTATGTTGAAAAATTGCCATCTCAACTTCAAAATCGTCCTATATCGCTGTTTTACCTTTTTTGTCAAGGGTGTTTGATCTTCTTTGGATGTTTACTTTGCAAAGACTGGACGAGCGTTTGAGATTAAAAAGTATTTAGTTTTTTTTTTTAATGAAAATAACTGATAGTTTTGCTAGATAAGACCCTTCTTACTCGGTTGGGATCGTTTACAACTGCATTTGGGATCATTTAAAGCTGCATTTAAACTGCATTTTGGTAGTTCAAAATCAGGGCACCATAGCAGTCAATTATACAGAGAAAAATCCTGAAATGTTTGCTTCAAAAAAACATAATTTCTTTATGGCTGAATGAAAAAAGACATCAACATCTTGGATGACAAGGGGGTGAGTACATTATCTGTAAATTTTTATTCTGAAAGTGGACTTCTCCTTATTATATCAATGTCAGAAACAGTTATGCTGCTTAAAAGTTTTGGATCACTAAGATTTTTAATGTTTTTTAAGAAGTTTCTTATGCGCATTAAGGCTGCATTTATTGGATCAAAAATTCAGAAAAACAGTAATATTTTGAAATATTATTTTAATGTAAAATAACTGTTTTCTATGTGAATATATTTTAAAATGTAATTTATTCCTGTGATGCAAAACTATATTTTCAGCATCATTACTCTTGTCTTCATTGTCTCATGATCCTTAAGAAATCATTGTGATATGCTGATTTTTTATTAATGATGAAAACAGTGCTGCTTAATATTTTGTTCAGGATTGTTTAGGATTATTTAATAAATAAAACCTTAAAAAGAACAGCATCTTTTGTAACAATACAGACTACCATTTAAAAGTTTGTGGTCAGTATATTTTTAATTTTTTGAAAGAATATAAAACTTCACCAAGGATGTGTTAAATTTATAAAAAGTTAAGTAAAGAATAGAAAAATGTATATTTTGAATAAATGCGGTTCTTTTTTACTTTTAATTCATCACAGAATCCTGAAAAAAAAGAATCACAGCTTTCAAATATTAAGAAGCACAACTGTTTCCAACATTGATAATAAAAGTAATAAATTAAGCATATTAGAATGATTTCTGAAGGATCCTGTGACACTGAAAACTGGAGTAATGGCTGATGAAAATTCAGCTTTGCATCACAGAAATAAATTATATTAAAAAATCTATAAAAATAGAAAACCATTATTTTAAACTGTAATAATATTTCACAATATTACTGCTTTTGCAGCCTTGATGAGCATAAGATAATTCTTTAAAAACATTAAAAATTTACAGCATTTATTGTATTTGAAAAACAAATATTTTATAACATTAACAATGTCGTTGTTGACAATTTAATCAGTTTAATGCATCCTTGCTAAATGAAGAATTTAGGTATTCTTTGAAAAAAGTTTTACTGGGCCCAAACTTTAATTTTATTTAAAATAAAAGTAACATAACTATATAGTGTTAATGTGTGCAATTTTAAGTGCAAGACACACTTAATGTATGCTTATGTTTTTAATTTGCCAAAAGGATATTAAAAATAATCTGAATTCAAAATATATTCTCTGCAAAATAAAAGAATAAATTCAATATCTTGTTAAGAATGTTCAGATGTTTGACAAGACAGTGGAAAACAAGACATACTGATAAAAAAAAAGTGCATAGATACTGGACAGACTATTTATTTGGTTATAGTGAGATACTGGTCCTGGAGTACAAGAAAAATGCATCAGAAAAAGTAGCAAAGATGAGTCAGAAAGTGAGAAAACAGTCCTCATACTTTTTGAATGTTCACTCCACTGCTGCAATAACTCCCCCTGCCCTCCTTTTGACACGGACCATCTGAGAATTGAACTGCCGACAACCGGTGCCTCCGATAAAATGACCCATGTAGAGGAGGTCTCTTGCTTTCTCACCCTCTCCTTCTTGTGTAATTTTTTTCCCGTTATACTCTGTCCCCTTCAATAACTTTTTCTCCCTCAATAACTTCCTAATAACACTTTCTGAAAAAGTTGTTTTATATTGCTGAAGTTAATGTTCTTCCCTCTCTTGCTGTGGTCCCAGGAATACTGTATGTCAGAATTGTGGGGGGATCCCAGCACAAGCAGTGTAATCATTAGTACTGGGTGGAGGTTAACCATTAACAGTGCTACACCAGATCTCCACCACAACTTATCTTCTCACAACATGTGTGTCTCATCCAGTGCAGCTGCTCAATTGTTGAGGTGCATGCTACATTAATGTTCAGGGCTTACAGAAATACTTCACTTAAATATGAAAATTCTAGCGTCACTTACTCACCCTCATTCAATCATTCCAATGCCATTTGACTTCCCATTTTCCATGTAACAAATAAAATAACCTAGTCATTCTTTTCAATATAACGAAATTTAATGAAGCCTGGAGCTCCAATATGACAAAAAAAGCACAACAAAAACTCATAAGAGTGGTTTCTATGACTCATGTGTTATATTCACATCCTTTTGAAGCCATATGATAGTTTTGTGTGGGTGCAGACAAAATTTAAGTTGTTCTCTACAAAAATTATATTATCTGACCTAGTTCTCTTTGGCGCGTTCATAAGAGTTCAAGAGATAAGTAGCAATTAAAGTACTTGTAAGAAACATTCATTTGAGTCAGATGTTTTGTTCTAAAAAACGGTGGTTGAATCATTTACAAATGACTGATTTGGTTCTCGGCTTCAGCTTGAAGACACAGTGATCCAGTTACAACAGTTAACAGCTTACAGGAAGGAAAGATTTTCAACAGTTAAAGGAATCGTTCACCCCAAAATGAAAATATTGTCATTTACTCACCCTCATGCCGTTCTAAATCCATTCATCTTTGGGAAACAAGTTTTGTGATTTGGAATTATCTACACTTCAATGGTCAAAATATTGAAAATATCTTTTTGTTCCGAAGATGAGCAAAACTTTTATGGGTTTCGAATGAGTAAAAGATTTTTGTTTTTGTTTTTAGTAAAATTTTGGTCTGTTAGACAACATCATGAATAGGACTTCAAAAAAAAAAAAGTCATGTGAACCACTTTATGGTTTTTGATCTTTTTTTCCCTTTCTTTTAGAAAAGAATTACCTTTCTTTTTCATTGAACTATTCCTATAAGCACCAGAAGGTATAGAAGCCTGTTTCATTAAAAAAAAAAAGGTAATTGCAGCTTTTTTATCTCACAAATCTGACTTTTTTTTCACAATTGCGAGTTTAGACTCCACAATTCTGACTTCTTTTCTCTGAATTGTGTGATATAAATTCAGAATTGTAAGTTATAAAGTCAGAGCAGCGAGATATAAACTCACAATTGTGAGAAATAAAGTTAGAGTTGCGAGATATAAACTTGTAATTGTGAAAAATAAAGTCAGGGTTGCGAGATATAAACCCGCAATTGCGAGAAATAAAGTCAGAGTTGTGAAATATAAACTCGCAAGTGCAAGAAATAAAGTCAAAATTGCAAGATATAAACTCACAGGTACCAGAAATAAAGTCAGAGTTGTGAGATATAAACTTGCAATTGCGAGGAATAAAGTCAGAATTGAGTGATATAAACTCACATTTGTGAGAAAAAAAATCAGAGTTGCGATATATAAACTCACAATTGGCAGAAATAAAGTCAGAATTGTGTGATATAAACTCGCAATTGTGAGAAATAAAGTCAGAGTTGCAATATATAAACTCGTAATTGCAAGAAATAAAGTCAGAATTACGAGATGTAAACTCAACTTGTAATTGCGAGGAATAAAGTGGGAATTGAGTGATATAATCTTGCAATTGTGAGAAATAAAGTCAGAGTTGTGAGATATAAACTTACAGTTGGGAGAAATAAAGTCAGAGTTGCGAGATATAATCTTGCAATTGTGAGAAATAAAGTCAGAGTTAGAGATATAAACTCACAATTGAAATAAAGTCAGAATTACGAGATGTAAACTCAACTTAAATTGCGAGGAATAAAGTCGGAATTGAGTGATATAATCTTGCAGTTGTGGAGAAATAAAGTCAGAGAGATATAAACTTGCAATTGTGAGAAATAAAGTCAGAGTTAAGGATATAAACTCACAATTGCAGAAATAAAGTCAGAATTACGAGATATAAACTTGTACAGGAATAAAGTCGAATTGATATAATCTTGCAATTGTGAGAAAGTAAGTGAGATATAAACTTGCAATTGTGAGAAATAAAGTCAGAGTTGCGAGATATAAACTTGTAATTGCGAGAAATAAAGTCAGAATTAAATGATATAAACTCGCAGCTGGGAGAAATAAAGTCAGAGTTGCGAGGTATAAACTCGCAATTGTGAGAAATAAAATCTGAGTTGCGATATATAAACTCGCAATTGGCAGAAAAAAGTCAAAATTGTGTGATATAAACTCACAATTGTGAGAAATAAAGTCAGAGTTGCAATATATAAACTCGCAATTGTGAGTAATAAAGTCAGAATTGTGAGATGTCTATCTCCTCATCTATTGCCTCACGATGATGCCGTTTCTATTATCCTTGAGTTTGGTATGTGTGTGTGAAAAATGCAACAGAAAAAAGGAGAAATGATTACACTAACAGGACATACAAAATTAATAATATGTCCATTTCCATCTTTTATGTATTAAGGCATTAGCAAATGTCCAAATACCATGATGTTTCCACTGTAGATGTCTAAAACACCATGGTCCCATTTGTTTGTGCCTGAGATGATCCCACAGATAAGCCAGCTTGTATTCTTGTCACGGATTCTGCTATGGAGGATTCCTTTTGGCTTTTTCATTTGGAGCAAACAAATTGAAGTGGCCCCTTAAGGAGGAAGCTATTCAACTCTGCAATGCGCTTGAGAGGTCTGTCTAATCACAGAATTGAGATGGCCCTGCCATGACCATATTTCACCTGAGTCCAAAATGAGTCATCGGCCAGTGTCAGAGCCTAGATTAAAAACAGACTTGAGGAGAGGAGGAGGTGTTGAGTGCTCAGCATATCTGTGTACACTGCCAGTGAAATACACCCTGTAGCCATAAAGTGCTCTTCCTACTTCAGTCGACAGTGGTCTTGCAGACAGTAATAAAAGCGAGCATTCAGACAAGCATACAAAACACTCACCCACGTATTCTCACTCTCTCTGATACATATGCAGACAGACAAACTCACGTTCACACTTCCACACACACATGCATTGATTTTTAGATCTACTGAGAGGCCATTTGGTGAGGTGCATCTCTGGCTGTTATTCTGTATTGTGAGTTTGGGCTGATCTTTTAAGCAGTCTGAATCTTTATGCCTGCTGTTCCTTTGACTGTCTCTTGGCTGAATTAGAGGGAAACGTGTGTAAACACACTCCGACCCCCTACATTTTACACGCGAGCTGGCTCTCAGTCAAATACACACAGACATGCACAAGCTCATTAGCGCGGTTGTTGGCCATGGGTCTAAAGTAGAGGAGAGCGAGAGTGAGCACATAAGCAATCTATATCAGTACTGTTCATAAAATAGGTCACATAAATACACCACGCCAAAACACAGCCATCTTTATCAGCCATAAAAGCAGACAACTTTACACAGCGTAGGGCTGTGTACACACACTTGAGAAACTTATGGCCCCATCTATTATTTCAAGGTCCGGTAAAGCTGCAGGATATCATATCGCTCCTAACATGTGTCAGACTCACATATTTGCTCATTTTACAGCTAATTTTTCCATGTGTAGTGTTAACAGTCGCAGTCTCAGACGGCATGCCCACCGACCGCCCAGAGGCCGTTCAATCATGTCTGCGAAATACTCTGGACTTACTACTTTTAGTCAGGCAGAAATTATGATCACATTCTTTGTTGACTTTTTTTAGTGTTTAATAACTATGTAAATAGTTTTTTCTCCCATGAAGGTCTGCTATTTTAGCCACTAGGAAATTGCTAGCAAATTTCAAACATTTAGGAATGCACTAAATTAAACATGAAATTTTGAAGTAGAAAGAGTTTTCGTTTTATTTCCAACTTTGACAAGTCATTTTTAGTGTATTTCAATCATATGGTCTAGACTGAAGAAGACATTTTAAAGAATGTTTCAATAATGAATGTCAGTGGGGTCCAAAACAACATTGAACCCAACTGACTAGACTAAAAAATCATTAAGAAAATGCAATCTTCGTTTGTGTTCTGCAGAACAAAGAAAGCTTTGTATTGACATGAGGGTGAGCAAATGCTGCTATCTCAGTGTATTTAGTTATGATAAATATCGTATTAAAATAAAAATAATAATATAACATCCAGTGTAAAGTGGTGAATGCAGAGACATACTGTAGGAGACAAAATGGAGGCAAAACCTTCACCACTTGCTACAGTAAGCAACAATGGATGGTGATCTAAGCCAAGACAAACATTTTTCTCTAGTAGAAACAGCAGCCTCCTGCAAAGAAAATTGATGCAGGCTGCACATGTTCTCCTGTAAAAACATAAGTTCAGTAAACACTGTGTAAACTGTTCTAACATTTGTAGCAGCCCAGAAGCTTTTCAATACCATGTACAGTATAGGAAATGACTGCTTGTCTGATAAACGTTCATCGGGCTAGAATGCTTGTTCCTATTTTCCCAGTGTTTATTATCATTTCACTCAGAATAACCAGATTTTTCAGGCAAACGTCTTCAAATTACAGAGGGGCACACGTTACTTGTTGCAGTTCAGCTATGAGTAGGTACAGAATTCTGAAATGTTTTAAAGGAATAGTTTACCCAAAATAGAAAATTTCCTCATCATTTACTCACCCTCATATCGTTCCAAAACCTGTATAAGTTTTTTTCAACGTGGTTTCATGATGAAAACGTACATGTGGGAACTTCCAATTTGCAGCTTCCAACAGAAACGTCCACTCAGTGGCGCTAAAAGTGTGTTCAGTTTTTTCCTCATAACAGATGAACGAACATATGGTACGTTTTATGCGATGTTAGTATTGTACGTGTCACTGCAGTTCTGCTTGAAATGTCCATTAAGTGGCGCTGTAACTCTAATGCTCCGTGACGTATTAAACTAAAGTTCTATCTGCACTACACCTAAACCTACCCGAAAGTATAAACAAAAGCGAATGCGACGTGAAAATGCAATCGCAAACATGCCGTTTCAGCTTGTTTTTTGATCTTTCATCCTTCAGCTCTTTCATCGTGAGTTATGTTTTTCACAGGATTCGTACCCAAGGATTCCACATCCTCGGCCAATTCCGTGCCGGCTGAGCTAACTACCACGCAAGCTTGTTATGTCTGGAAAACGTCTAGGTTACTTACGTAACCCTCGTTCCCTGAAGGAGGGAACGGAGACGTTACATATGGGAACTCGCTTGAGAGTCCAGTCATCTCCAAGCCTTATTCAAAAGGCCAATGAACATTCATGAACATTGGCGAGTGGTATTTGCATGCCGAGCCACTCCCCCGTACATACTGGTATATAAGATGGCGGCGTGCAACCACTCATTCATTCTTTTGCTGAGGAGCCGAGCTGCAGCCCGGCGTCAGCGCGACGTCAGGTCGTGGCAGGGGATGTAACGTCTCCGTTCCCTCCTTCAGGGAACGAGGGTTACGTACGTAACCTAGACGTTCCCCTTCAGTCGTTTCACTACGACGTTACATATGGGAACAGACCCATGGAACAGGCCACGAACCAGACGTTGCGTTACGCAACACACCGCGTGCCGACAGGCGGACGTGTCAGGAGACGGATATGAGCGTAACCTTCCCAACGCCCTGGGGGCCAATAGGGGGCCCCACAGGGATGCCAGTTGTACTGAAGCAGGAGTTGGGGGGGCGGAGCACATGAAATCTCTACATGTGGAACACAAGAAATTCAATATATCCATAGATTTTAGGGATATATGAGGGAAACATCGGCCTTCTGGCTGACCGTGGAAAAATACTGAAACATGTTGCCACAACCTGCTGGGCGAAGGAGACCCAACCGGAGCACAGACAAGCACTACTCCGCACTAGGCCTGACTGCGGGGCATGGAGGACCCAGGTTCGCCGGAGGGAACAACTGAGGGAAATAGCGCACGGATCCATTAGGAATGGCACAGCAAGCCGACACCAGCCGGACTCCCGCTCGCCTGTGATGTCTATGTTAAGACACGGGAGGATACGGCCTCTAGTAGAACCTGGCGAAGGTATTAGGTGTCGCCCAACCCACAGCTCTACAGATATCTGCTAGTGAGGCGCCATGAGCCAACGCATAGGATGAGGCAACACTCCGTGTGGAGTGGGCACGAACACCTAAGGGGCATGGCTCTCCCTGGTTTTGGTACGACAGGGAGATGGCATCTACCACCCAATGGGCCAACCTCTGTTTGGAGACAGCATTCCCTTTCTGCTGACCTCCAAAGCAGACGAAGAGCTGCTCGGTGCGTCTGAAGTGCCGAGTGCGGTCCACGTATATACGCAGAGCGCGAACTGGACACAGCAGCGCAGAGGCTGGGTCTGCCTCCTCCAGGGGCAGAGCTTGCAGGTTCACCACCTGATCGCGGAAAGGCGTGGTGGGAACCTTGGGCACATAACCAGGCCGGGGTCTCAGGATGACGTGAGAATCGCCGGGCCCGAATTCTAGGCACGCTTCGTCGACAGAGAAAGCTTGTAGGTCCCCTACCCTCTTGATGGAGGCCAGTGCGGTCAGGAGCGCTGTCTTAAGTGACAGATATTTTAGCTCAACCGACGCAAGTGGCTCAAATGGGGTACACTTTGAGAGTTGAAGGGGACAGCCTGCGCTCCAACTTTTCCTGCAGGAAGGAAAGCACTACTGCAATCGTACATCTCTGTGGGTCCTCCCCGCGAGAGGAACACCAGTCGACGAACAGACCCCATCTCAGCGCATAAGCCTGCCTTGTGGAGGGGGCTCTGGACTGAGTGATAGTTTCTATCACGGCCTGTGGAAGGCCGGAGAGGTCTGACGCGTCCCGTCCAGGAACCAGACGTGCAGGTTCCACAGGTCGGGGCGCGGGTGCCAAATTGTGCCCATCCCCTGAGAAAGAAGGTCTCTCCTCAAGGGGATTTTCCAGGGAGGGGCTGCCGCGAGGGAAATGAGTTCTGGAAACCAGGTCCGGGTGGGCCAGTATGGCGCAACCAGCAGAACCTGCTCCTCGTCCTCCCTGATCTTGCACAGTGTCTGTGCAAGGAGGCTCACTGGGGGAAAGGCGTACTTGGGCCCCGGAGGCCAGCTGTGTGCCAGTGCGTCCCTGCCGAGGGGAGCCTCGCTGAGGGAGTAAAACAGCTGGCAGTGGGAGGATTCGGGGGAAGCAAACAGATCTATCTGGGCCTCCCCGAAATGGCTCCAAATCAGCTGGACTGTCTGGGGGTGGAGTCGCCATTCTCCAGGATGGGTGGACTGCCGTGAGAGCTGGTCGGCTGCACGGTTGAGTTCTCCTGGAATGTGAACGGCACGTAGCGATTTCAGCCACGTTTGACTCCATAGGAGCAGATGGCGGGCGAGTTGTGACATGCGACGGGAGCGTAGACCACCCTGACGGTTGATGTAGGCTACAGTCGCTGTGCTGTCGGTGCGAACAAGCACGTGCTTGTGACGCAACGTCGGTCGGAAGCGACGAAGGGCCAGAAGCACAGCCAACAACTCTAGGCAATTGATATGCCATTGCAGTCGAGGTCCTGTCCAGGAGCCCGATGCTGCTTGCCCGTTGCATACAGCACCCCAACCCGTGGAAGAGGCATCCGTGTATACCACAAGATGCCTGGAGACTTGTCCCAGGGGGACTCCGGCCTGAAGGAAGGCCGGGTCTGACCACGGGCTGAACAGGCGGCGACACTGCGGGGAAACGCCAATCCGGAGTGTGCCACGGTGCCATGCCCATCTCGGGACTCGATCGTGTAACCAGCGCTGAAGCGGTCTCATATGAAGCAGGCCGAGCGGCGTCACTGCGGCTGCGGCTGCCATATGCCCCAGGAGCATCTGAAATGTTTTAGAGGGACCGCTGTTTTGTGTCTGAATAACTCCAAACACTTCAGCACTGACTGCGTGCGCTCGTTGGTGAGGCGGGCTGTCATACTGACCGAGTCCAGCTCCACACCGAGAAAAGAGATCCTCTTGCACTGGGGAGAGTTTGCTCTTCTCTCGGTTGACCTGAAGGCCCAGATGGCTGAGGTGCCGGAGCACCAAGTCCCTCTGTTCGCACAACAGATCTCGCGAGTGAGCTATGAGAAGCCAGTCGTTGAGATAGTTGAGGATGCGAATGCCCGTCTGCCAAAGAGGGGACAGGGCAGCCTCCGCGACTTTCGTAAAGACGCGGGGAGAGAGGGAGAGGCCAAATGGAAGCACTTTGTACTGATACGCTCGACCCTCGAAAGCAAACCGTAGGAAGGGTCTGTGTCGAGGCAGGACCGAGACGTGAAAGTACGCGTCCTTCAGGTCGATGGCTGCAACCCAATCCTGGGGACGAATGCATGTTAGGATGCGCTTCGTCGTGAGCATCTTGAACGGCAGCCTGAGAAGGGACCGATTCAGAGCTAGAAGATCCAGGATGGGTCTTAACCCACCGCTCTTTTTGGGCACGATGAAGTAAGGACTGTAAAACCCTGACTTCATCTCGGCTGGAGGGACAGGCTCGATTGCGTCCTTCGCCAGTAGGACTGCAACCTCCGCACGAAGCACAGCGGCATGTGTGTCCGAATGGACAGAAGTGGAAAGGACGCCTCTGTACCTGGGCGGACGCCTGGCGAACTGAATCGCATAGCCGAGACGTACCGTCCGAATCAACCACCGCGAGGGGCTGGGAAGCTGAAGCCAGGCTCCCAGCCTGGTCGCCAGGGGTATCAAAGGGACGTTGACCGACGTGACCGCAGTGGGGCAGCCTGGGGGGGGGAAGGGGAAGGGGACTGATCCCAGAAGGAAGAACGTCCTGGAGAAAAGTCAGACTGCACTGGGCAGCGCTTACCTTCTTCCCTGGTTCCCGCGCTGGCGACATCAGGCTCCGAGTCCGAATCCGAGGAGACACTTCTTGGGCGCTGCTCAAAGATGGAACTTGGGGCCTGAACCCCGGAGGTGAGAGAATTGACTCTTTCTGTGACAGCTCCCGGCCCTCCACCGGGAGTGGGGACGTTGATGTTGTCATCCCCCAAAGAGCGATTCCCTCCACCTCCGGGTTGCCCGTCAGGGACGCTTCGCAGATCTTTTGCGGGTGACCGGTCCCTGAGACGCGGGCGGCGCCGCTCTCCCACGGCCAGCTCGACGTCGGGCTGCCAATCTGGTGTCATGTACCTTAGCAGGGGACGGAGCTGGTTGTTTGGAAGCCGCGGGAGGGCGCCCTCGGCGACGAGCAGGCGGAGGTTGGGGCCCTGCGGACGTGGTTGGAATGTCGCGGCGGGGCAGGATGTGTTTAATCGCCTCCGTCTGCTTTTGAACCGCCGAGAACTGCTGGGCAAAGTCCTCGACGGTGTCGCCGAATAGGCCGCCCTGGGAGATAGGAGCGTCGAGAAACCGTGATTTGTCGACATCTGCCATCTGGGCCAGGGTCAGCCATAGATGTCGCTCCTGGACCACTATGGTGGACATCACCTGACCAAGGGAACGCGCCGTCACCTTCGTAGCCCGGAGGGCGAAGTCGGTGGCGGCGCGGAGTTCCTCCATTGCACCCTGGTCAGAACCCCTCTCGTGCAGGTGTTTCAACACCTTGGCCTGGTACACCTGTAAGGTGGCCATGGCGTGCAAGGCGGTGGCAGCCTGTCCAGCGGCGCGGTAAGTCCGGCCCGCGAGAGCGGACGAGAACTCACACGCCCTGGAGGGGAGATGGGGCCGATCCCGCCAGGTGGCAGCGCCGGGCGGGCATAGATGCACCGCGACAGCGCGCTCGACCTGAGGGACCGCCTCATAACCCCGGGCTGCACCGCCGTCGAGAGAGGCGAGGGGAGAGGAGCTGGGACGTGGACGAGAAGAGTGCGGGGCTCGCCAAGTCCTCACCAGCTCCTCATGCACCTCCGGGAAGAAAGGCACTGGGGGAGAGCGCGGCGGTGCCGCGGGAGCCCTCCCCAGAAACCAATCATCCAGCCTAGAGGGATCGGCCGGAGGTGTTTTGGGCACCTCCAGACCGATCTCCTTGGCGGCTCGGAGGAGCATAGCCGACAGTTCAGCATCCGTCTCAGACGGGGCGGCAACCGCAGAGGGGTACCGACCCGCCGAGTCGTCAGCCTCATCGTCAGACTCTCCCTCTGATGCTGCAGCAGACATCTCGATCTCCTGGGGAGCGTCAAAGGAGATACCCAGCCCGCTGTACGGGGAGGTATACTGCTTTGGCAGCTCAACGGGACTGCGCGGTGACGCAGAAGTCCGCGGGGCTTTGGGGGCCGACGGAACATTCTGCACAGTCACCTGAATGTCCCCCAAGTGCCTCACCGCGGCAGCCGAAAAACCTTGACGGCTCAACGACTTACCGCGGGAAGACAACAAGGGGTGCCTACTCATGAATGAGCGGCGGGACTTTAACGCAGCCATGGACATACGTTCGCAATGAACGCATGTACCATCCGTGAACGCTGCCTCAGCGTGCTCTCGGCCCAGGCACGTGAGACAGCGATCATGTCCGTCCAAAGAGGCGAGGAAACTACCGCACCCGGAAGCGCACGGCCGGAGAGACATACCGGGAAGATGTCCTCGACAGCCGCGAGAAATTCACTCTTTTGAAATCCCGGTCCGCCCAGGGAGAAACCGCGGCACAACTGTGCTCTCAAACGGGCGGGGCTCGCTGGAGTGCGGGAGGCTTGAATGCCGTGAAAACGGCAGCCCGCAGGATTAGGCTGGCGGCTGCCGAACGCTCTTTTAGATGAAGCTCTTTTAGATGAAGCTCTTTTAGTAGCTCTGCAGCACGCCAGCAGAGAGAGTGTGAACTCAGGAACTCTTTTCTTTTTTTTCTTTTTTTTTAAATGGCTCAGAAGACGAGGCTCCAAAAGCAAAAGTCTGAATGAGTGGTTGCACGCCGCCATCTTATATACCCGTATGTACGGGGGAGTGGCTCGGATTGGACTCTCAAGCGAGTTCCCATATGTAACGTCGTAGTGAAACGACTGAAGGGGAACGAAACATATGGAGCTGTAATGATAACTATGTTTGAAAACATTTACTCAAGTGGACATTTCTGGTGGAAACTGCAGTGATATGTACTTATTGGTGCATATTTCGCATCTTCGCATCATCATGAGATCAGTTTTCTTTCTTATGCTGAATACAAAAGAAGAATTGAAGAATTTGAATTGAATTTCCCATTGACTCTGACAGTAGGGAAAGAAATACTATGGAAGTCAATGGGGACCAACATCTGTTCGATTACCAGCATTCTTCAGAATACTTTCTTTTGTGTTCAACAAAAGAAATAAACTCATACAGGTTTGGAAAGACATGAGGGTGAGTAAATGTTGACAAAATATTCATTTTTAGATTAACTATCACTTTAAAACTATTCTTGGTGACTGAAAACATTATCAAATTAGTTTTTTTTTAATAATTGAACATGCAAGGGGTGGGGGACATTCTGGCCCAGCTCCAGTTCTAAACTGTAAGATGTACTGTAAGATTGAGGGTGGGCCGGACAGTGGGTGGGGTGTAATTTCCAGTGGGTGGGGTGCCAACCTCACTATTATTTTAGCTGACAATTTCCACTTAGATTACATTTAGGAGGAAATTGTAATCTACCACAATAAAGTGGATAGTGGTATAATCAACACATACCTAAAATGATTCAGATAAACCAAGTAACCAAAATGATTAATGGACTCAACTTTCTGTAGAAACTGAAAAATGTGTTAACTACAGTGACAACACATTGAGCCGTGAAAGCCCTCCACTGGCTCTAACCACAATCCTGTATCAAATTCAGCTCTCTCCTTAAGGCTTCACTGCACATTGGCATCTGTGTCATGTGGCTCTCTCAAGGCATGAGAGGAACTGATGTTAATGCTCACACAATGTGAAGTGAGCTATGTGAGCATTTTTGCAGATTAGATTACAAATTATATGGCATTACTCATCATCTGCTGTAAACCTCAAAACCCCCCTTGGGTGGAGTGAGGGTAACCAAACTCTTTAACAGACCAAATGCTTCCACATCAAAAATAGCATCAAATGTGTTTCTATTTACTCTCGAATACTGCAGGATTCTCGTAGCATCATAAAATTAAGGTTGAACCACTGATGTCACATGGACTATTTTAACGATGTCCAGTTGCACATCAGAAATCTCTCAGATATTATCAAAAATATCTTAATTTTTGCTCTGAAGATGAATGAACATCTTACAGGTTTGGAACCACATGAGAGTGGGTAATTAATGACAGAATCTTCATTTTTGGGTGAACTATCCCTTTAAGGCTGGAATACACTTAGATCTGCAGACTGGCTCTAACTTTTAGCAACTAGCACTGAATTATCTAAACTGTAAATTAAGGGAATATCGAAGCAAAAGTTGTGTATTCCAGCCTTAAGAAGATATATGTGACCGTGGATCACAAAACCAGTCATTAATTTTTCAAAATTGAGATTTATACATCATCCGAAAGTCAAATAAATAAGCTTGTTAGGATAGGACAATATTTGGTCGAGATACAACTATTTGAAAACCTGGAATCTGATGGTGCCAAAAAAAAATATGAAAACGCCTTTAAATTTGTCCAAATAAAGTTCTTAACAATGTATATTACTAATCAAAAATTAAGTTTTGATATATTTACAGTAGGAATTTTACAAAATATCTTCATGGAACATGATCTTTACTTAATTTCCTAATGATTTTTGCCATAAAAGAAAAATCTATCATTTTGACCCATACAATGTATTTTTGGCTATTGCTACAAATATACCCCAGCGACTTAAGACTGGTTTTGTGGTCCAGGGTCACATTTCTGTTAGCTGGGATGCCCCATTAAAAGAGCTATAATATGAAGACCCTCAAGGAGAGAGAAGAAAAAGGAACTCTAGCATATGACTAACACAAAAAGATAAAAAAAAAAGATATGAACTGGAAAAAAACATGAAAAACTCACACAGAGTAAGAGAGCTATTGAGAGAGGAGAGAGACAGACATTGCTTCAGGTGAAATGGATTTATGTAGATGGAGAGAGAAAGTCAGCTAAAAGATGTTTAATTCTTAGGTAATATCTCAGATGAAGAGGGGAGCGAGCATGAAGGTAAAAGTGTGCTTGTGGGAATGGCTGGAGCTGAGGGAGGAGTGGAGGGCTGAGCGTGTGATAAAGTGAGGTTTGAACGGGTTTCCTGGGGAAGAGTGCAGTGTGAGAAAGACTGATAAGAACCTCAGGCTGTTTGTGTTCAAACTGCCATGTCTGGACCAGACCAGAATACAGACTAATGGAAACGTCTGAGAAAGCGAGAGCGACCACAACAATAAAACTGTGTGGGCCTTCGAGTATCTCGCATAGATATGAGTAATTGGCACGGAAAAGAGACAGGCAGTTACACAGAAATCTGGGTTGGTTATGATTTATGAAAAAAAATAAAATATATATATATATATATATATATATATATATATATATTCCACTGTTCTGCTTGATACTCCAATGGCAAAAGAAGTCCAATGCATTGTGTTACACAATGCAAATACACTGAATTTTACAAACATGTTGGTCAATACATTTGAGAGTCAAGAAAGACCATGTTGTATTAATAAAATAATTGTTCAACTATAGGTCAGCCAAACAGACAGGGCCCCCCAAATTAATACCATTGGATAAGCCAGTGTTACTGTGTTTGGATGGTTGGGATGTTAAAAAAAAGCAATGTTTTGATAGTGCCACAGACTTTACTTTTCAGGGAAATCAACCTCATTAAATTTGCATGATCTTTGAAACTCATACTAAAATGTCCATACTTGGAAAGACAAAAGGGCTGGAAATTAGAATCCAGTCTGGGGCCACCATGGGCAAAGGAGGCACATTAAGAGATGGGTATTGATTTTCTCCCAAAAAGTGAGAGGGGCAAGCATCCCCAAATCGCCCTACCCACCCCCATTCTTAATGGAGGCTGTGCCATTCTGTGGTATATCATTTCACCATCAGTCTATACAAACAGATGAGACCACAGTGAGAACCAAGTATAAATACATTGATGGGTGAAGGACTAAAAATGAACTGTGCCCACTGACAGCAGTGTTTATTTCCATGCAATGTCTGGCTTGTTTTCACACCTTATTCACTAAAGGAATTATGCAAATCAAGTAACAGCAAAATCACAGCCAAAAAAATAAAAAATAAATCACTGTATGCAACTTGCATGGCACGATTGTTCAAATTTCAGTCTGCTGTCTGCAATTCTACTACAAGCTTAGTTTACACAGAAAAAAATTTAAAATACACATAACACTCCAAATATATCAGCCATTCTATAATTGTGGGTACATCTCATGTCCGTGAAGTCCCAATGCTTAATTTTCTAGTACACCATTATATAACTATAACTATATAACATGTTGCAAAAAGCCATATCTTTGTTCAAAAATGACGTTCATATCACATACAACCCTGGTATTTAGCTGTCCAATTTTGTAAAGTTGCTCATTATACTCTGCATTTAAGCATGAAAATTACCTTAAATATAAATCAGTTTCATAGATTTGGCTTCAGTTAGATCAGGTTATCAAGAGATTTGGGTGTGCGCTTCAAAAATAATAAGTATTTATTGTGACATTACTTGTTTTATTTGTGTCCGAAAAACCATTGTCATCTAAGTTACCCACTTACCCACTGTCCCGTTCTCGCATAATTTGCACAGTATGATGATATTTCATCTAGAAGCACGTGGATGAAACATTAGAAGTTATGTTCCCTCTTTTTCCCCTAATATTGGTTAAACTAGCAAACCTGTGTCAAGAGTAGATTAAGTGACTGCCAACAGTGTTACACCAGTATTATTGCTGCAAATTTTAACAAGGCAGTTTAACTAAAACTAAAACTTAAATGTTTTGTTTATGAAAATATATTTCTAAACATACCATATGCTCAGTAGTTCAACACTGCAAAAAATGCTTTTTTTACTTAGATTTTTTGTCTTGTTTCCAGCCAAAATATCAAAAAAAAAATTAAAATCAAGAAGGATTTTCTAGACAAGCAAAAATTATTGTCTTGTTCTCAGAAAAAACAAGTCAAAATTAAGTGAGTTTTTGCTTGAAACAAGCAAAATAATCTGCCAATGGGGTAAGCAAAATAATCTTGTTTTCTGCTTGAAATAAGATTATTTTGCTTACCCCATTGGCAGTTTATTTCGCTTGTTCTAAGCAAAAACTCACTTAAATTTGATTTTTTTAGATATTTTGGATGGAAACAAGACAAAAAATCTGAGCAAGAAAAGCATTTTTTGTAGTGTAGGCTTCCGTCTTGAGTATAGGCCCGAAACACTAAAATGTCAACTAATTTACCAGTCAACTCTGTTACCCAGTAAAGGTAACATGGTGGACAGTAGCAAACATAGATGGTATTTTCCATATTCCTATAGATCACCTTTATTTATGTAGCACTTTATACAATATAGATTGTTTCAAAGCAGCTATGTAAGGTTATGTTTGGGTTTTTGGGAAAAAGGAAAACTTTTCTTCACACTGTAAAATTTTAAATGCACCCCTAATTATAGAATGACCCATATAAATGCAGATATGAATAAACCTGACTAGAGGTTCATAAAGTGAAATTTTGCACACAAAACGCAGTCAATCAATAGAAATCAGCACATTTGAGAGGTTCACGTGAGGGCAAAAAAGTTATTTTGCTCATGTTCAGGTTGGTCAAATGATTTTGCAATGTTGGTCAACAGAAATTTGTTTGTTTTGATAGTGACTTCTGTGGGATATGCTTCATGCAGTGCTACAAAATGGACCTTTTTTGGGGCAGTCAGATTTGTAGCCCAAAGTTTGCAGGTTCGATTCTCAATACCGGCATTGCAGAGGCCATTTCTGTCTAATGGGACTGTACTTTAAGACGCAGGTTTTTGCACAAGTGCAATTGTTTATTCGATTCACTACTGTGTGTTTCACTGAAGAAGAGAGAAGGCACAAGACAAAGAAAGAAAATGGGCTCTTTTCATTGTCTCCTAAATGTACAGGCTCTGTTATGTGTGTACAAGGCACATTCTGGAACTGTGCAGATCTGCTGCTGGGGGCTGTTTTGCTCTGCTGCTGAGAATGTGGCCAAATTGCTCCCACTATCAATAATCATGAGTTTCCCAGCCAGGCATGTGTGTAGGGCTCTGAGCACAAGGCCTCAGAATGTGTTTAGTTTAACCCTTTTAACCCTACTCCCTTCTTTACTTTTCTCAATTGTTCTCTACACATATGATTTAATTTTCTTTTGGTGAAGATTATTGTACTGTGGATTTAATTAAAGCCTAGCTTAGTATAATTTTAGTATAAAGCCTAGCCTGTATAATAGAAATATCAAATTCCTATTAAAATGTTTCAGACAAAATGCATATTGCAGTATTAAAAAAAACAGCTTTGCAGTTATTCCTGGCATAGCGTTTTTTTTTTTTTTTTGTGTGTGTGTGTGTGTGTGTGATAAATGAGTAAATTATTTACATAATATAAAGAAAGATATCCTGTGTACAATCATTTCTGTATCTATTCACATCAATATCTGTCAAATAATTCTTTTAGTAATGGGTCAAAAACTACCACAAAGCAAAAAAAGTTCTGTTAAGGAGTTTAGTAAAAAAAAAAAACAGTCTCAAACAAATATGGACTTATCCAGCCTTTGGGAATTCCTTTTGTTTATCTTATGCTTTTTCATTGGAAAAAAGAGCACTGAATGAATTAATCATCAACAGTAACAAAATATTGTGTTTAGAGTGTGGCTATTTAATGGATCCCACATGGGTAAACAATTGAGTTATAAAGTAAAAATTTCATGATATAAACTTGCGATTGTGAGAAATAAAGCTAGAACTGCAAAATAAAAACAAAATTATGAATTTTTTCTCACAAATGCGAGCTTGTGTCTTGTAATTCTGACTTTTTTTTCACAATTGCGAGTTTATATCTCACAATTCTGACTTTTTTCTCAGAATTGTGAAATATAAACTCGCAACTGCCAGTTATAAAGTCCAATTTTGAGAAAAAAAAGACTGATATGTTCCTATAATTGCAAGTTTATGTCTCACAATTTTGATTTAACTTCCAATTATGTGCTATAAAGTCAAAATTAAGAGATATAAACTAACAATTTACAGAAAAAAAAAAAACTCACAATTGTGAATTTGTCTCTCAGTTCTGAATTGGGAATCTCTGAACTCAAAATTGTTTAATTGTTTAATTAATAACAATTTTGAGTTTAATTCTCAGAATTTCAAGTTTGTTTCGCAATTCTGACTTTATAACTTGCAATTACAATTTATATCACAATTCTGAGAAAAAAAGGCAGAATTGTGAGAATTATTTTGCAGTGGAAACCTAGACTACACTATTTTAGAAGAAACATCAATCAAATCTGTAAGTTAATAAAATAATATAATTTAAAACAATACTTCATGTTAATGCATTTATTTATTGACGTAACCATTGAATAAGCTGGATAATTAAGAGTCAGTGGTCATTATTGTAAAGTAAACATTATAATGTGATATTGACTGCCTGACTGTATAGTATCATCCCTCATACCAAAATATGACAGGCATATTTGTAGTAGTCTGCGAGTCACCGCAGAGAGATGCTTTGGGCCGCACACACAGGGGTGAGGGTGGGATAATGAACGTGTGTGAGAAATGGGACTGTCAGTCTGCTGAGATAAAGATGCTCTTAGGAAATGCGACCTGATGTCAACAGATGAAGAGAGGTGTATGTGTGTGAGGGCAAACTCATATGTTGCTTGGCCTATTTTTCCATCCCTCCTGCTTGATTTACTTCTTGACATGAGACTGCTGTTTTCCAGGCCATTCCACGATAACTTACTGTCACTCTTTCCCTCATTCTCAAGATGTGTATCCCTGTGCTGCGGTATCTGCTCCTCACAATCCCTTACAATCTATCCATTACTTATATCCACAAAGGGAATACTAAGTAAAAATAAATAGTTAAAGGGACAGTTCACTCAAGAATGAATATTCTGCTATCTTTCACTCACATTCATGTAGTTAAAAGCTTAGTTCACCCCCAAAAAAGGATATTTTGAGAAATGTATATATATAGCTGCAAGCAGCGATTACCGACATTGCATCTTATTTAGCAAGCGTGTTACCACCTAAATCAATGTTTAAAAAAAAACATTTTTGGCAAATCCAGGTAATTTGCCATAAAAATATGATGCTTTTTAAAGTTTATGACTATTACAACACCAACTGTTGTCCGATCTCCTTAAAACATTGCATGCTTGTTTAGAATCACCTGTCTCATGTGCTCAGCAGGTTTTGTGAAGTTTTCAGTTTACCTTTAGGCTTTATTGGATTTGGGGTAAATTTGGACAATTTTTGGTACATTTTTGAGGTTGAGTGTAAAACCTAGGAGTAGTTCGCAATAGTAGGTTTTATAAATAATGTCAAATATTTAAAGAACAACATTTTCTGCAGTTTAAGGTCATTTACCATAGAAATGCAGTGACAGGCCACTTTTCTAAACGACCCCGTTATAGCTTCCCAAAGGGTAAATTATCATTTTTTTTGATAATTATTGACCTAAGATGAAGATGCAGTAGATTACGTTTGTTTGTTAATGGAATGTACCTCCCGATCTACATATATCCGTCTATGTTCGCGTAAATCATTCATAATCCAGCTTCACTTACAGCAGAAGTGAGTATAAGGGTTTTTTAATGAATCTTTGCGATCACATTTTCTAATAATGTGCTAGTTAGCAAGTTTAGCGGCTAAATGCGGCTAAAGTAAACAGGCTCGTCTCTCCACAGAGAGAAGAGAGGGGCGGGGCAAGCAGAGCTCATTTGCATTTAAAACAGCCTCGACCAGAATGAGATGATTTTTGCAGAGCTGATTTTGGCAAGGTAAAAAGAGTGTTGTTTTACACAATCATTGAGAATTTTTAACCAAAGTATATTATAGATTTTTCATTAGGACCCTAAAGAATCATATCAACTTGTGGAAAATGGCCATGGTTTTTGAGATACTTTGGAACACAATCGAGCACAGTGATTTTCATGTTAATAAGACTCTTAAAGCACCACCAAGTGGCCAAGCTCTGTGTTTTTTTCTGTGACCTCAGCTTGAGCTCTTACACAGAGTAGGTGTTATAGGCATTTTACTAAAAGTGGCCCTGCCCCTTGCGAACGTTTTCGTGTCCCTTTGTGATGGTGAGTCGAAAGTTCAACTTTTTTTGATAATTACTGATATTCACTCTTCAGAGAATCTTTCTGCACTGGTTTGATTCCGATAGGGCGAAAAACCTAGGATTCGTTCACAAAATTATTTTTTTCAAAAAGTCCAAAATACCCGAAAATTTCACCTGGATCGAATCTTATTAGCATACCTTTTATTGCTGTAGCGCCCTCGTCAGGCCGATTAGATGGGCATTGGTGACATTGTAGGAAGTGTGAGTACTATCATTCCTCCAAGTCTCTACGACTTACGAATTGGTTTGCACGATCAGTTTTATGTGGAGATTGCTGGTCCATGGCCATTCTAACAATTACACGCGCTACACAAGTGCTTCAACCCCTAATAAGAAATGTTTCTTCAGCACCAAATCAGCATATTGGAATGATTTCTGAAGGTTCATATGAAACTAAAGACTGGCGTAGTGGCTGCTGAAAATTCAGCTTTTCTATGAAAGAAATAAATTACATTTTATAATAATATTAAAATAGAAAGCAGTTCAAATGGAATCAACAAATGGAAATGGAAATCATTGGTTAAATACTAATAACACGTGCACTTTTCTTTAAACACTAATAGCTAGAGATAGTCTGCAGCTCGTGATGTGTTGAAAGAAATGTGAGAGGAGAGAATGGCCCCTGAACTGCTGTCATTGTATCATCCTACCTTTCATCAATAGAAACATGAACTTACACACACACACGTTTACACAGGGAGAGACACACATACAAACAAGCAGCTGCAAACAAGCAAGAATGCTCATATAGAAATGCGATGACAGACAAGCAAAACCCAGGTCTGCTAGTTCACATAAGCTGTATCAACATGTATCTCTAAGCCTTCGGCACTAAGAAAAAGGCCAAAAGAAGTAGAAAACAAATATACAAACAGACGGACTTTAGCAAAAATGCTGACAGACAGAGCTGCACAAACTCATAAAAAATAAATATTTATGACTAAAATGTCATACTGTATTTTTGAAATGCTTCTTTCAGCACTTTGATGGCAGTTTTGAAAAATACAACAGTCCAAAAATATGCCTACAGGAGGCAAAACAATGATTCGGTTAAAAGCTGTATATGCTCTTTCAGTATAGGCTGTCTCATCAATTGAGAACTTTTTATATGACTAACTACTTGCTACTTTTCAGACTTGCAGATTTGCTGTGAACAGAATCAATCTCGAAACACTGCATGCTCTCTTGTGTGCTTCTCGCAATTATGAGAGAGAAAGAGCAAAAGAGAACGTGAATTGATTTTCCACTCTTTGCAAGTGGGAGTCATTTATCTCGTTTTGGTAGCTCTTGGTTGTCAGTGGACGTTTGCACTGCTAGTGGTGCAGTCTGTAAAGGATTGAAGTGTCTGATAAAAGCCTGCACATGAATTCTACCAGTGGCTACTAAAACTACAGTATGTACCAGTCTACATGGTTTTACAACACAGCTAATTAAATTCCTAATAAAACATGCATTAGATGTGAATGTTTTAATGCGTAAAATGGAATATCTTGTCGCTCAAGATTAGATACAGTAGTGGGGGTGGTTATAAAGCAACCACAGCTTTTTACCTTCAAGCATTGTGGGAAATAAGAACCTGGTTGCATTTCAGTGGGCATTGCTCAAGAAATCTCGAGGGACCTAAAATGTTTTAATGGCGAGAGTTCCATCCTGATGTTTTCTTCTTTTGCAAAGAGAATATTCTAATAAATTAAAAAACAAAGTTTTTCTTGCCTACAGAGGTTGGTTAAAGTTTTCAAGTTAATTAAAGCATATAGCGCCTCCAACACTTTTCAGACACAAATTGCTCACAAGTTGTCGGGAAAGTGCAGATGGCTATTATTTATTAATATGCTAGACACATTTTAATGTTACTTCTTGAAAAATGAGGTTTGGAATTTCTACAGATTTCTAACCGTAACTTTGACCCACAGCTCACAAGCTTTGGCTTCCTCCTCTTCCAGCAGACAAGCAGCATTGTGTTGTTCTTTGATCTGCCTACTTTTTCATTCTTCCCCT
This sequence comes from Labeo catla, assembly GCA_012976165.1. Lineage (NCBI taxonomy): Eukaryota > Metazoa > Chordata > Actinopteri > Cypriniformes > Cyprinidae > Labeo > Labeo catla. The sequence goes on from VONZ01000001.1 coordinate 2,278,132, forward strand.
TCTTTTTTCCCCCCTATCTTGGCTATCCTCATTTTTCCAAAGGCTGGAAGCTTCTCTTAGATCAGAGGCATGAGAATGTTTAAGAAGTAACAGCTTGGAAAAACAGATCCAGTTGTTAAAGGAATCTTCTCCCACACCTGGCACCATTTCACTTACAACTTGAACTTAAAGTGCTCTCTGTTATCAGTAAATGGCATGTGCGGTATATCTGGAAATGCGATAACATACTTGCTGGAAAACAGTCTGGATAATTCCCACATTGGACATGTCTAAGGAAAATATTTGATATTTTAACATTGAATAAACTATCTCTTGCGTCAATAAATCATATTTCGCTACTGATTCTGCTTATGGATCAGTCGAGGAGCTGTCCACATAGTGTAACGTATACTAGATATCATGAAGCTGTTTTGAAAACAATCACTACATCTTTTCAGATTAGCATTTCAAGAAATACACTGTCCGTACTCTCATAACTCCTGAGGATAGATAAAAAAGAAAGTAGGAAGAGGAAGGGAAAAAAGAAAAGGCCATTTGAAATGCAAAACTTCTCCAGCTTAAGAGGAAATAACACAGTACAGAGTTCCCAAGGTCACATTTGTGTAGTCCGGCCCGTCTCTAAGGAACTGTGGGCAAGGCTCCTATTCCATTTCCGCTGATGGTGAAACATCTGATCATTACGTCTCCGAAGGACAAAAACAAGAACCACTGAAGACAATCCCATCTAAGCCAACACTGAACTTGTTTTATAAGATGCAGCTGCACAGCAGATTTATATAAAAATGGGTAAGGCCTTTGTTCGCCTTCGAACACAAATTAACATATTTCTGATTAAATCTGAGAGCGTTCTGACCCTACATAGACAGCAGTGCAACTGACATGTTCAAGGCCCAGAAGGGTGGTAAGGACTTGAAATTGTTCATGTAACATCAGTGGTTCAACCGTAATTTTTTGAAGCTATGAGTACGGTGGCCGAGAGAACTTTGCAACACATGCCCTGCAAATGCTCACAACACAACCAAATAAAGAAACCTGCTGCAAAAACATTAAACGCGCTGCAAATACTAAAACACATCCAAATAAAGAAACATGCTGCAAATCTCACAACACAAACAAAAACAGAAACATGCAAGTAGCACAGACCACAACAAAATTAATTAATTAAAGTAACGGACATGGCTGAGACATATTTATCAATGTTTGCTCTGAAAGCAATGTTTGCTTGTTTATTTTAACATCCTGATCATACATTTCCTAGTTTTCATTATTATTCTTATTATTATTTATTATTATTATTTATATATATATATTATTAGCCTGAATATGCTGATGAAATACACAATTGCTGTAACTGTGAATGTAAGCTGGCTAACTTACTTTTACAACTTCCCTTACAAAAATTTGCCTGTATAATGAATTAATAAATACATTTATTAAATTAAAAATAAATAAAAACAAGTTAAACTACTAGTTAAACCATGGGAACCATGCACAAATTAACCATGAATTTGCATCACTAACCACAGTTTAACCATGATATTTGTACAACTGTTTATACAAATGGTAATCAAGCAATCAAAAAAAAGTGAGTATTTGCAGCATGTTTCTTCATTTGTTTGTGTTGTGAGGATTTGCAGCATGTTTTTGGTTTTGGTTGTGTTGTGAGTATTTGCACATGTGCTGTCAAACTGATGTTTTCTTAACTTGCTGGTGCTTTTTCTATTTGCATGTGTTTTCTGAATTTGCAGTGTGCTGAATCTCTCTGCCACTATATATGAGAATATTAAAATAACGACTTTATTCAACAATTTCTTCTCTTCTGTGTCTGTCTTTAATGCGCATTCAATAGACCCATGCGTTATGGTACTCCCGTGAACGTGCGTTGAAGACTAACACGAAGGAGAAGAAACTGTTGAATAAAGTCGTTATTTTTGTTTTCTTTGTGCACAAAATGTATTCTCGTAGCTTCATAAAACTGTGGTTGAACCACTGATGTCAAATGGACTGCTTTAAGTTCTTACTAGCTTTCTGGGCCTTGAACGTGTCAGTTGCGTTGCTGTCTATGCAGGGTCAGAAGGCTCTCGGATAGTCGATTTTCATCAAAAATATCTTTATTTGTCTTCCGAAGATGAGGGTGAGTAATTAATGACAGAATTTTCATTTTTGGGTAAACTAACCCTGTGAGGTCTTCCAAAAGCAGAAACTCTGTGATTATATACCATATGACCAAAACATAAAATCATGAAATTATTTTTAACACTTTAATAAGGAGGACTGTGGTTCTGACAATTCATAGCAATAAACTGTTTAGGGGAACATTTTGTTCAAATGAAGAGTTGCTATTCTTTCTCAGCCACAGAGGAAAGCCTAGATTTTCACATGCTGTGAACTATAAATTCTTCATGTACTGACATTGTCAGCAGTTTTCGACTTGACACTGTTTCACTGGTTTAACCAGCAGGTTCTAGCCATGGGAAGCTGCTTGTTTCTAATTTCACGATTACACAGTGCTTAAAATAGAAACTATCATCATGTTCCTAAACTGTATGTGTAACACTGCCCTTTTTCTGAACCTAAAGCGAAACTCATAAAGAGGTCAGAGGTCTGAAGTGTATAAGCTTTATGGTATTAGCTTGTGGACAATAAGTGATCTGGACATTCAGGATAAGAGTGTTCTAAAACATCTGGAACAAATAAACATAGCTAATGCACAAACAATTTTTTTTGGCTGTTTTTTTTTTTTTCAATGAATGTCTGGCATTTACAACCTGATTTCATGATGAAAACGTACCCGTGGAAACTTTTTTGCAAGATGTAAAATACAAGTAAATTAAACATGTAATGTACATTTCGTGACATATGCGATTTGAAATGTCTACTGAGTGGTGCTAAAAGAATGTTCTTTTTTTATCCCCCGGAACAGATTAATGTACGTTTTATGTGACGTTGGTTTTGTACTTGTCACCACAGTCACTTGAAATGTTGAGTGGCGCTATAACTCTAATGCTCCATGACTTTTTAAAATAACATACCATCTGCACTACACCACCTGATAGTATGAACAAAAGCGAATGTGTCGTAAAAAGGCAATCACAAGCATGTTTTAGCTTGTTTTTCGATCTCTCAGCTTTCAGCTTTCAGCTGAGTTATGTTTTTTACAGGATTCGTACCCAAGAATTCCACATCCTAAGTCCAGTTTTGTGCCGGCTGAGCTACTGAGCAAGCTTGTTATGTTCGGAAAGCGAAACATATGGAGCTGTAATCATAACAGTTTACAGAAACTATTAAGTGTAAAAAATAAAAAACACAATTTGTTGAGTCAGCTTAAAATAATTTGTTACCCTGCTGCCTTAAAAATGTTAAGTTCAGTCAACTAAAATAAGTTTAGTCAACTTAAAATGTTAAGTTGTACTAAGTAACAACTTAGATATTTGTGTTTGCTAAACTTAACAGATGGGTAAGTAACCCAGCTGCCTTAAAATGTTAAGTTGATTCAAATCAAATTTCTAAGTTGTCACTTAGTATAATTTAACATTTCAAGTTGAATAAACTTTTTTTGAGTTGACTGAATTAAAAATTTTAAGGCAGCCAGATTACAAATTATTTTAAGTTGACTCAACAAATTGTTTTTTACAGTGTGCTTGCTGTTTTACCGCCTCTAGTGTTTATTTATGTTTGAAACGTGCTCATTTCCCGTCTTGCGAAAAAGTTCCCACAGGTACATTTTCATCATGAGATCAGGTAGGCCATTTTACTTTTTACAGTTTCTCCCACTTATTTCTTATTCTCATTCTCTCTTGTATAAACATGCCTATCAACAAATGAATTCTGTTATTAGCATAGAACACAAAAATGGTTGGGACTTTATTCTGTCTATTTGTTCACACTAACAGGCATAAACACATCTGCTATTTGTGGTCTGGGGTTCAGTTAGCGGTCATCTGCAACAGGAAGCATCTGGCACCCTGAGGATCTTCCATATTGAAAAGTCTGATACCTTTTCAAAAGGCCAAAGCAGAGCTAGAGGCAATGCAGCACGTTGCGTCTATATCTTTTCTTCATTGCTCTGTCTTTCGCTCGCTCTCAAATCCAGTGATGCCATCTTATTCTTATCAGATCTCTGAAGCAATTTCAGTTCCCCACTCATGTCGCTATCTGTTTTCTTACTGTTCTTTTCCTCCGTGTCAAATCCATTTTGAATCTCGAACCGTCTCAAGCTGCTGTTCTAGATAGCACAGGTCGGATGAAGGCTTTATTTCAGACAGGAAAGATTTGTTATCTAAGTAAGGCAAATGGATGGTTGGAACAGCAAAAGAAAAGCAGTCAAAAGCAGGTGGCCACATACTTTCTCTGCGGTGGATACAAAAACTCTGAATCAAAAACAGATTTGTTGTCCTAAATTATAGCTCGAATTCCTTTTCTACAAGGTTTTTCTGTTAGATCGTGAGAAAGGGCACGTATTGTGTTTAGGATGTGGCTGAATTAATCAGAAGCATAAAAACATCTTCCTCCTTCAGGACCAAAAGTATTTTGCACTGTAGACTTCCCTACTTCTTATTAGAGTTCTGCCCAGAAATAACAAGAAAAAAAAAAACTATGCTTTTCCTGCTAGATTTCAGAGGACACTGGACACATGTTATCACTTCAACTAATGGCACTCGGAAACATTTATCATAACGAATAAATTTTACACTCAATATGGCCAGTTATTTTGTTTATTTTTGCTGTCCCAACTAAAAGTGTGCTAAAAGAAAGTTAAACATGGATCAACTGCCAATCACCCCACAGACTGAGAGCACTATATTGCATTGTTAATATTAAAAAAATGTTAAATATATTTTTGTTCATTAACATAAAGCTGAAATTAAATAAATAAATAAATAAATAAATGATAAAAATTACAAAAGCACAGACTAAACCTAAAATTCTAATGAAAACTGAAAACATAACTGTTTCTTATAATCCCATTCAAATATAGAACACAGAAACAGTATTTTAAATGAAATAAGCAATACATTCTAAAGTGGAATTTTCAAATATATGGATATATGGACATTCATGTTGTTTTAGATAGCAAAAACAATGCTTTCAGATGTAATGTTTAATAGATGTGAGGACAATAACATGATCGCCGGTGGAAGTGTTGGTTCCATCTGCACAGCTGTAAATGTGTATGACTGTTCCGTAGGATTAGTGTCTAATCAGTTTCAGTGCAGATTTCCTCCGCATTAATCTAGCAGGATGAGACCACTCTCAGTCAAGCTTTCTGCTTTGCAGAGCAATTAACGTCTCTTCATCATGGCGCTATCAATGCTAAATATCAAGCCTCAACGTTTTTCAAGTGCTGCTCAATGGGTGATGCAACTCATTAAACAGCTATAGTAATATGAGGTACTGTATATATGCTATATGTATGCCGCAGTGTATGAAAAGAAGAAAAAGCTGGTATGGAAAAATAAAATGGCTCACATTTTGTCTCCTCCATTGCACATTTGTCACTCAGCAAAGAGCTTGTTGTTGCTCTCAGTGTGGGGATTATACAAAAAAAGACCAGTAGAACAACCACCATAGTCTTTGACTCAGACATTTTCCTCAAATTAAAATAAACGGCTTTGAATGCTTTTGCATGAAATAAATACCTCAGGTGTGAAAAATTCCAGGCCGGCACTGGAAGTTACCCTGGAGTGCAATAATAATTAAAAACGGGGAAAGGCTGAGTCTGCTATGGTAAATTAGAGAGAATGAGAACAGGATATGGAGAGTATTTTGACCAACTTCAAAGATGATCATGCCAAGTTTTCTCAACAATATTTAAATCTTGCCAGTAGCCCGAAGGTATGAACCAAATAGCATCAAACAAGCTTTTAGTTTATATCATGGATTATATAATGAATGTTAAAGGCAAATCAATTGATTTTACGGTTACTAAACCTCAGATTACATTCCAGTCAGCAGCAAACTCTAATTATGTCAAATAGTAAATCCAAACATTAATCTATTTTTCAATTACTCATTCAAATTACTGAATTTTTATTGATATTTCACATTTACATTGCAGGGATTAACCTGAATTGACTTTTTGTAAAAAAAAAAATAAATAAATAAATGTAGTTCACCCAAGAATGAAAATTCTGTCATGTCGTTTTCAAGACCTTCTTTCATCTTTGGAACACAAATCGAGATATTTAAAAAATAAATCTGAGAGCTTTCTGACCCTGCGTAGACTTTAACACATGTTCAAAGCCCAGAAAGGTAGTAAGGACATCGTTAAAATAGTCCATGTGACAGCTCTGGTTCAACCTTAATATTATGAAGCTACGAAAATACTTTTTGTGTGCAAAAAAAAAATAAAATAACGACGTTCTACGTCAGAATACTGGCTCATGCGTTAGCAGCGTGCTTTACGGTCATGAACGCACATCGAAGACTGACACAGAAGAGTAGAAATTGTTGAATAAAGTCATTATTTTAGTTTTCTTTGCTCACAAAAATGATTGTAGCTTCATACAATTATGGTTGAACCACTAATGTCACAATCAGCTATTTTATTAATGTCCTTACTACCTTTCTGGGCCTTGAACATGTCAGTTGTGTCGCAGTTGTGTCGCTATATGCAGGGTCTAAAGCTCTTGGATTTCATAAAAAAATATTGTAATTTGTGTTCTGCAGATGAACGAAGGTCTTACGGGTTTGGAACGACATGAGGGTGAGTAATTACTGACAGAATTTTCATTTTTGGGTGAAGTATCCCTATAAATTTACTGAAAAAAAAAACAAAAAAAAAACCCTTGGCAGCTGTGATTGCCAAAAATCATAATTAAAAAGCACCGGCAATGTTTCCAGTATTACAACATGACATATTAGTGCCCGTTTACTTCTAACCACGTTTTATATGCAAGCACTTATGTAATATAATGAAATCTGTTTGAACCAAAATGTGTTGTTTTTCTTGTTTTTCATCATAATTGTTTGGTTTTTACATCAAAAAAACATCAGTTTTACAGTATTTCGCTGTTAAATTAGCAGGTTTGTACTATAACATTTTCACAACTTTTTCTGTACATATTACAAACATTTCGTATATTACTAAAGGCAGACTAAAATGTTTTGACAGTCTTTCTGAACAGACTCAAAAACTACTGAAAAAGTAAACTACACTGCGCCTCAACAAAACGTTCTCTTTCTTAAGTCTTATAAATATTTGATGAAAAGGCAGAAATATAACAGATTTTTGTTCTTTAACATTTGAATACCGAATAGTGAATATCATATGAAAAACTGTCATTACCAGTTTTTCATGCCAATAACCCAATCCACCATCATAAATACAAGCAGCAGGTGTAGACATCAAAGCCAAACTAAATAAGAAACAGCTGTAAGACACAACTTAGCAACACAGCAACAGATGCTCATCGTTCATATTAATGCTCAACACCTTATGACTGACAAATCTACTACGTTTGGAAGTGGCAAACTGTCTGACAAGAAGCTTTAAACATCTGACAAAACTAAAGCTCAAACTAACACAAGTAACAAAGCTTTAATTTCTGGTTGCCAGCATGCCAAGCTTTTACTAGGTTACGCTATATTTTCTCATAACAAAGACGTATACAGCGAAGCTTGGTGCCAGACAGGGCATTAATAAAAAAGGATTACCTAAAAACATATTTACATATGACCTACATCTCTGACACTACTACACCCCCAACAGTCTGGATACATTATTGGACTCCACAGAGAAATACTACAGAGCTGTTTTGACAAACAACATCATGCATACTAAAATCTCACAAGGTTCTTCAATATATTCGTTACTCTTTTCTCTTCTCTTCTGCTGACTGCTGCATCAGCTCTCTCCTGGAGACTGCTGACGTCACTGCATAACTAAAAGCACAAGACAGGCGATAGACAAACCCCCATCCTCTGAAGATTTCACAGTACGTGACAGATCATATCTATAAAGACCTTTATATCCAGCACAAACTGTGCAAAGGTGAACAAGAATAAAGGTGAGTGTAAAAAAAGATGATTTGATTCCATAATGTGCTAAATTGCAACTCATGTAGCACTGATTGTGTCTTTCTAGTTCAGAGTATAAATCTTTATGACTACCTACATAAATGTCACTGCTGTCATGGAATGATTATGAAATATGTAGGAAGACTATGTTTTGAAAGTTGCGCAAGGATCTTTTTTATCACTTTAAACAGGAAAGAATTCAGACAAAAACAGGCAAAAGTAGACGCAAACAGAAATTATTGCCAGAAGAGGTCAGAAGGTTTTAACTCCTCCATTCAGTTTTTGTGTGGACCTCTTTTCCAAGCTTCCTAAGGCTGAAATCTGCAGCTTCTCTAAGAAAACAGAGAAGCTGAAATAAAATGGTTAAATTAAATAATACCTGTTAAAAACAGAATTTTAAAAAATTAAAATTGAGTTCACACAATCAACTATAATGATAACAACATAGAATTTCATTAGAATATCATTAGAACTGAATAGTGCTGTCAAATGATTAATCGCGTCCAAAATGAAAGTTTGTTTACATAATGTATGCTTGTGTACATATATATATATATATATATATATATACATATATATACATACAGGTGAATCTCAATAAATTAGAATGTCTTGGAAAAGTTCATTTATTTCAGTAATTCAACTCAAATTGTGAAACTCGTGTATTAAATAAATTCAGTGCACACAGACTGAAGTAGTTTAAGTCTTTGGTTCTTTTAATTGTGATGATTTTGGCTCACATTTAACAAAAACCCACCAATTCACTATCTCAACAAATTAGAATATGGTGACATGCCAATCAGCTAATCAACTCAAAACACCTGCAAAGGTTTCCTGAGCCTTAAAAATGGTCTCTCAGTTTGGTTCACTAGGCTACACAATCATGAGGAAGACTGCTGATCTGACAGTTGTCCAGAAGACAATCATTGACACCCTTCACAAGGAGGGTAAGCCACAAACACTCATTGCCAAAGAAGCTGGCTGTTCACAGAGTGCTGTATCCAAGCATGTTAACAGAGAGTTGAGTGGAAGGAAAAAGTGTGGAAGAAAAAGATGCACAACCAGCCGAGAGAAACACAGCCTTGAGAGGCTTGTCAAGCAAAATCAAATTTGGTGTGAACTTCACAAAGAATGGGAGTTCGCAAGGGTGGAGAAGCTCATAGCCCAAGTTGCTTGAAGTCCAGTGTTAAGTTACCACAGTCTGTGATGATTTGGGGTGCAATGTCATCTGCTGGTGTTGGTCCACTGTGTTTTTTGAAAACCAAAGTCACTGCACCCGTTTACCAAGAAATTTTAGAGCACTTCATGCTTCCTTCTGCTGACCAACTTTTTAAAGATGCTAATTTCATTGTCCAGCAGGATTTGGCACCTGGCTACATTGCCAAAAGTTGATTAAATGACCATGGTGTTGGTGTGCTTGACTGGCCAGCAAACTCACCAGACCTGAACCCCTTAGAGAATCTTTTCCACGACATTCTAATTTATTGTGTATATACATATATATATATATATATATATATATACAGTATATATATATATATTATGTGTGATTAATCGCAATTAATCGTTTGACAGCACTACTGAAAATATAACTGACAACCTGTCTGGTAAGCTGTGTAGACCACTTTTCCAAGCTACTTTATGGATGAAAACCATCTTCAGCTTCTCTAAAGCTGAGGAAAGGAGGATTTAGGGGAAAATACAACATGCATTTGCTTGTTGCATAGTATGCAAAAAGGATAAGCAGGATGTCTAAATATTCTGTGTTCATTATCAGAATTTATCATACAGAAGGCAAACAATACCCAGATGACACACTGCATCTGCTGAGATTCAGAAGTGTGAAACCAGCAGGCAATCTGCTATCCCATGAGGCTACAGAAGCTGCAGAGCTGTCAAATTTAAAAAAAAAATGAAATAAAAAATGGTGGTATGGGAAATTGGACGAAACCCGAATAACCCATGTGGCTTTTGCTGGTCCAGGACAATGTGTGAAGACATTATGTGCCTGGATGGATCTCATCAATTGAACTCAACATTTGTTCAAAAGATCAACTGCAAGAACACACTTAAAAACCAGCATTTGTCTTTGAACATTTGCATCCACATACACAAGCCAGCACACATACACATGCCAGTGGAACTGATTTGCTGATACTGCGCTGGATTCGCTGATACAGAGCAAAGCTTATTTACATTCCTCACTCACTATATGACCCATTTGTGCTGCCTTCACTGATAAACAGTTGGAAAGATAGAATGACAGATTATAGTTTAACTGCCCAATTTCACACAATGACCATCTCAGTCTATTTTACACTATCGTACAAAAAGTTGGGGTCTGTACATTTTTTTTAATGTTTGTGAAAGATGTCCAAGGTTGCATTTATTTGATTTTTTTTTTAAGTGTTTAAGTAAAAACAGCAATGATTCCAGTGATGGCAAAGCTGAATTTTCAGCAGCCATTACTCCAGTTTTCACTGTCACATGATCCTTCAAAAATTATTATAATATGCTGATTTGGTGCTCAATAATCATTTCTTGTTAGTATCTCAGATGAAAACACAAGTCGTCGTGCTGCTTAATATTTTCCATGAAGAACCTTGAACATCCATGGAACCTTTCAAATGCAGAATAGTTTCTTTATAGTCGAAAAAGGTTCTTTAGACTTTTACAATGTTCTTCCAAATGGTTCTTTTAAGAACAGTTCATGAAAAGGTTCTTTGGGGAACTAAAAATGGTTCTTCTATGGCATCACTGCAAAAACATTGCTGTATTTCTGTCTATGCCGGGTCAGAAAACTTTTGGATTTCATCAAAAATATCTTAATTTGTGTTCTGAAGATGAACGAAGGTCTTACGGGTTTGGAACGACATGAGGTTGAATAATTTATTTTTGGTGATCTATTCCTTTTAAAATAAAGGTTTTTTTATTGGCTTCTGGTTCCATAAAGAACCTATAACATTCATGGAAACTTTCCATGGGAAATATATCAAAGAAAGTGTTTCTAGATCTACTCAGTCACATCCATTAGACCCTCAGGGATTTTCTCACATGCGAACACAATAGCATTCAAAATCCGGTCACCATTTGTGGTTCTGATACAAATCTAAGTTTCAATTTATAAAACAGGAGAACCATGGAAAAGCCAATATACAACTACAGTTCACATGTCAGATGACTTTCCTGTGAGTAGCTCTCCAAGAAATCCTTTTGTGTCCACATGGCTGCATACATTTTTTTTTCCTTTATGCACATATGAGGAATACATCTAAAGGGCAGGAGCTGCTTGCAAATTATATCAGCCATTGTTTCCATCTCCGTTCTGTGAGAAATTTCCTTCAGCTGAAAACAATGGACAAGGAATCGCCCCCACAGAGCCTCACATGTGGACCCCCAAGAGACCTCGCTATGCCAAATTCCATAACCTCCACAACGAGCTCTCTCATGCCCACCAATTCAGACATCCAAGATGTAAGAAACGTACAATACAACCATTTTAGTGTAACAGCAAGAGACTATATCTGGTAGATTTAAAGTACCCCAATAAGTCTCTCTAGGCATTGTTCCACTAAGGGCCTGTTTTAGAGCTCTACCAGGTCATGGAATTACAGTCACTGGTGCAAGAAGCCCACATGACTGATCACAAGAGTAAAAATATGACCATTTATTTCTCTAGTAAATGTCTCCTGGGTTTACTAGATGTTACTTTAATGATCCACAGACGAGCATAATCAAATAAATAAACGAACACAAATAAACATAAAAATCTACAACTAAATTCAACAAATGAATAAATAAATTGGCCTTCATCACAATACTTGACATGTAGTGGCTTCTGGCCAGCTGTATTTAGGAAATTTATGGACAAAAACCTGTCAGAAATAAATAAATGTTTGTGCTGAAACAACACAGGGCCAACAAAATCACAGAGGAAGGTTCAGTATTTCTGTAATCCTCAGAATGATGGTAAACTTGAAAACTTGCACACTCTTTAGGGAGTCAGAGCTCCTGGGTGGCCCGTAGGTCACATGTTTAATGCACCTCTGCATTCCTGAGAACATCAAACAGCTTCTAGGCTCTAAGGGAGACATTACATGTGCAAAGGCAGTGAGCCAATTATACAAAGACATGCAAGGGGTAATAATTTCATCTTTTTTAGAGGAATATTTAGGTCAGGTAAACTATGAAAATGCAACAGCAATTTTCAGCATACGATCGGAGCAACACAAATTAGGCTTCTCAGTTTGCTAAATAAATGATCTACAAATAAGTTTTGTGATATACTTGTGATCTGCAAATTTATAATAAACTAATGCATAATGACTAGTAAAAATTGCTTTTCAATCACCGACCTGAATCTAACTGCAAAAACAGCTCAGCGGCCATGTTGCATAACGTGCCTGCAAGTTAATGTCTGTTTGGTTAATTGTTGTTTTGTTAATATTTTTTGCCCTAGAAGCATATGGGCAGGGGTGCACATAAGTTTTTCAGCCTGGTTCTCATAAGAGCACCTGGAGATTTGGTTTGGTCCTCACACTGCACATAGTGTGACCTATTAAATATAACTATAAACAAATTAATTAATTATAGTGATAATAATATTATTGCACTTTATTTCATTTTTTTAAATAAAATAAGCAAAATAGTAAAGTGCGATAATACTATTATATTTTAGAAAAAAAAGTTTTTTTGTGTGTGTTTTTGCATTTTTCTTGAAAGGACAGTGGAGATATGACAGGAAGTGAGTGGGACAGAGAGAGGGGGACAGGGTCAGGAAAGGTCCACGAGGCAGGACTCGAACTCGGGACATCCAAAGTACAACTGTGCTATATGTCGGCACGCTGCCCACAAGGCTATCGGTGCCGACAATAAAAAGGAAATATTAAATAAAAAATATATATATTTTTTTAAATTAATTTATCATTATTTTTAAACTTAAAATCAGCAAGCCTTTAATTTGTGTGTTGCTGGCAAGGAAGTATACACAGCTGCCAGGTTTAATGCTGCGGATTGAAGAGAGTCAGTGAATGAAATGTCACAGTTTTACACTGTGCTTTGAAAATGGCAGCGGATAGCCCAAATTTATGCTTTCAGTTTGAACAGAAATTTTACACAGTACTACAGTTTGTTAATCTAAAATTGTAATGGTGCATTAACAGTTGTCAACCATGTCAGTACACAAATGAGTGCTCTGAACTTATTTACACAGCGCATTTTTTATTTAGGTCACGCATGTGCACCTGCAAACCACCACCAATAGTCCACCACTACCCAGGCACACACATTTGTAAGGCGATTGCATTTTGGGTTATAACTTTGAATCCCTAAGGGCTGGAAACAAAACTCATGAATCCGTGAGTTGTTTTCGTCATCTTTTTCAAACTCCTCCTAGACCACTGGGCTGATCTTCACCAAATTAGGCACACAACATCTCGAGATGGTGCTGGCAAAGACTTATCAATAGAATTTCAATTTGTCAAAGCATTGCAAAATTATTAGTGCTCTTAACGGCCTGGCGTCATTTGTTTTTCATAAACAGACCCATACCTTCTGAATGCAATGTCCAACCTTAGACACCATAGACCACAGAACATTTTTAGGAAGCACACCAAGTCACATTAAAAGGGTTAAAAGTAAATTCAAAAGTATTTTAACCAAAAAAATGAAAGCTGTGACCTGCATGACAAGAAATCTTTTAGATTAGATCTATCAGTTTCCATCAGTTTGAATGATAAATAAATGGTTAGAACCAGTTCGGTTGTAGAACTATGGTGCACTGGTACTATAGTTTTATGTAATTGCTTTACGAGTAGCCTATTTGTTTACTAACTCTGTGAAATGCTTATAGATCATTAAAAGTTATTTTAACTTTTATATATCCCAATAATATTAAAAAACAAATTTGTCGAAGATTAAGTATGTTTTATAATCATTTAAAAAAAAAATTCTAGTTTTATTTGGGATAATAATAGCATATATTTTTTAATATTTCTATTTTAAATTTTTTAGTGTTGTATGAATATCAACAAACAAACACAGTGTTAAACTGCAAGAATATAAGCAGACAGCTCGTTTTCATATAACCTGAAAATGGCCCTTGAACTATTAGATTAGTTAGACTACTTGTTGTCTAAAATACAAGTTTGTTCTGTGTAGTATTTCTGCATTGCAATAGCTATTTTACGATATAATTTGTCTAAAAATGTTACACTATATATTTATTTAAGTGTTTCATTAGTTTCAGTTCTGCAAAACATTGCAAATTGGAGAACAAGCAAATCAGTTTACAAAAATAATCCGTTAAAAGGATACAGGGCCACACATGATAAAAATAAACGCTAAAAATAAAAATGAACTTTAAAATAAATAAAGCTTTAAACTGCAAATGACATCTTCATTTGAAACTGTCCTATGACATGCAATTCATCTACTATTTTTGTAATTTATTTAAATCTAACATTAAAAGAATGTGATTTGCTTTAAAAATCAGTACTCCACATTGACACGTGTGTATTTCACCAAACCCTAATTATCAATATTCAAAATAGACTTTACAGTAAATAAAAAAAGTACAAAGAGACTTAAAATCACCCCGATGATTGCTGCTTGGTAGAAAACCCTGTTAAAACTTATATATAGAGACTTTACAAAGATCCACAAATCATCAAAAATCAGGCATAGATCACCCCCCTAACCAAATTAGGGGGATCTGAGACCCCCTCCCCCACATATGCTCCATAATCTGCACACTGTGAGGAGAAATTGACTGTCTGTGCTCTGTAATGAGGTCATGTTTTTTGTCAGGTGAACAGGTGAATAAAATTTGGACTGTCCAATGCATATCTGTTTTGCTCCCGACTGAACAGAAAGCAATTCGTGTTGCTACAGTCAACATACAGTTTAGAAAATGCATAGCAAATGAGTCCAAAAGCTGCTCCGTTGCGCCTGAAACTAGCAGGAAAGCACGCGAATCAAACAGAAACCTTTCTACATGGCAGCTAGGATCTCGCCTCGGGCATCGCGGGATATCACATAGATCTCGACCAGCTGAGCTCACCGTCTCCGGGTCGCTGCAAAAGAGCCAGTCACCATCGCGAAATAACCGAGCCTGACTATTGAGCAGCACTGCAGACGCGCAAGCCCTAGCAGCCCAGCGTCACGAACGCAGTAGTGCTGCACTACGGCACGGTTAAACGCATCGCTCCCTACTCGCATGTCTGGCATCTCTGCCAGATTGACACGCTGCTCGACATTATGACAACCCAGCGGGGAGGTAAACTGAAACAGCACAGCCAAGCGCGGAATGAGATGATCTGTGCTATGAGACATGGGCTGCCTACCTAGACAGCATTAAGGTGGCCAGAAATGCTGTCAAGGTGGCAACAGCCAAGCAATGAAGAATGTAGTCCAGTCTAGAAATACTGAATTATTACTAGAAGAACTGCCTCAAAAGCTCAACAAGAAACGAAAAGGGTGGTTTAAAGGGATGGTGGGTGGGATCTACAGAGGTGTGCTGCATTCTCCAAAGGTAAACAAGAGAAAAGTTGAATAATGGAGCTGACAGACATGGAATGTATTATCTCACATCACTTACCTCAGTCTCTGGGGGGCCCTTATTTTTTCCTAGGCACTGCAGAGGTGAGGCAGACCTTCAAGGAAATCCAGCACAGGGAGTAAGCCGCAACCAGCTGCAACGGCGGTAGAGGCACTCCTCGCTCCCCTACACACACATACACACACTCAGCCTCGGAGGCTGCGATACTGTTGTTATTGAGGTTTGTGGAAGGGGACGGCAGAAGGCTCTCATAACAAGCGCTATACTGTGAGCCTGAACACACCCCCTCCTGCAGAGCTCATCCAATGGCAGTCAGAGGGTCAGACACACAAACACACACACACAGCAGCATCAGCCAACACCCCCCGTCCAGCTTCCCCATCACATTCAAATGCTTTAGGATTACAGCTGAGTGATAAAAGATTAAATTGGTGTTTAACCATTTGCCTATATGTATGCTACTTGAGCTGTGCCTCAAGAACTGACATCATCTCTATGTGTGTGTGTGTGCATGATCCAGCTGGTGTGTATTGTGTGTCACTGACACTGAGGTAGGTTTAGTGTGGTAAAGTGATTTAAAAAACAGCACACAGCTCAGCTGGGGCTGAAAAGAGTGCAGGACATGCCTCTCATTCTTTGAGTGCGCTGGTCTATTTCTCCGCATTTCCAGACTCAAAGCTTCTTCCCAGGGCTGTTTTTTTCTCTGAAAGTGACTGCGTTCTGCAAGGATTCACGGTTAACACTGTAGGGAAATGGAAAGAGGTGCATTTCTTCAGGTTTCTACCTACATTCACAGATGTAAGTACATAGTAATACAAGAATTTATATTTGGCTTTTAGGGGGATACCTATAATACATATGCATTTAATTAAAGCATAAATGTTTTGAGGTAGTTTCTGTTTGGATTAAACAATATACAAAAAGGTCAAGCCAAACAAATATTGTAAATATAAAGAAGAATAATTTAATATATTATTTTATAAAAAAAATAATAATAAAAATATATAATAATAATAAAATCACTGCCAGTCAAATGTTTTTGAACAGTAAGATTTTTAATGTTTTTAAAGAAGTCTCTTCTGCTCACCAAGTGTGCATTTATGTGATTTAAAGTATAGCAAAAACAGTAAAATTTTAAAATATTTTTACTATTTAAAATAACTTAATTTAAAATTGTAAAATGCAATTATTCCTGTTTATTTCAGCATTATTACTTCAGTCTTCATTTTTTATTATTATCAATATTTAAAACAATTTATTATCAGTCCAGTTATTATTATGTTGAAAACAGCTTAGTTGATTTTTTTCAGGATTCTTTGATGAATAGAAAGATCCAAAAATCAGCATTTGTCTGAAATAAGAAGCTTTTGCAGCATTATACACTATACTATTCAAAAGCTTGGAGTCAGCAATTAATATTTTTATTTATCAAGGATGCTTGAAATTTATCAAAAGTGATAAATGTATAATGATTAAATGCTGTTCTTCTGAACTTTCTATTCATCAAAGAAACCTTAAAAAATCTACAGCAAATCAGAATATTAGAATGATTTCTGAGGGACCGTGTAACTGGAGTAATGATGCTAAAAATTCAGCTTTGAAATCACAGAAATAAATTACATTTTAAAATATATTCAAATAGAAACAGTTATTTTAAATAGTACAAATATTTCAAACTTTTACTGTTTTTGGATCAAATAAATGTCTTGGTGAGCAGAAGAGACTTCTTTAAAAACATTACAATCTTACTGTTCAAAAACTTTTGACTGGTAGTGTATAATAATTATAAATTCGTTTTGTGCCATTTAAATACAAGATATTAAACATGTGTGACAACTTGCCACAACTGCAATTATTTTTGTCCTAAAAACAGTGCAACCACCATTAACATTTGCCTGAATGCATCTGTGGTTTCTGATATATAGCCTTTTTGACAACTAGTCTCAAAAACTTCTACATGCATTTACATACACACACACACACTCAGAAAAGAAAATCATATTCTAAGTAAGCAGATCCAAATGATCAGCAGATGCTAATATGATTTGAGTGCTGTGAGATCAGCTTCCTCAAGCACATCTACAGATTAGATGTGTCTGTATAATACGTACATAGACAGGTGAAATGACATTCCACTGTAGTGACAGCTGTGTCCAGTTGTGTAATCTGCTACACTCCATGTAACACTCTTCTACACAGCATTTTAACATTGTTATACAGTATTTTGACCTCTTATATAAAAATTCACTGTTTAATTTTGCATCACATGACTATGTATTGCCCTAAAATAGTCACAAACCTAAATAAGCAACCATTTACAGCATCTATAAATTAGCAGAAAAAGGTGAGTGGAAAAAAAAATTCAGAAGTGTTATTTGTAAATATGTATCTCACATAGAAACAGGCCTATTTTGAATATGAGAAAAAGAAATAAAGTAGATATAGGTCAGGGGTGTCCAAACTCTGTCCTGGAGGGCCACTTTTATACAATACAGATTGTGTCAAAGCAGCCTTACAGTATCAAACAGGAAAATAGTTTGTCAATAATGCAATGACAGTTCATCATTGATTCAGTGATGTCATCGTTCAACTCAGTTCAGTTCTATTCAAAATGGTCTGTGCAGTCAAGTTTACAATATTGCCAGAAATAAGGCCCCAAGGCGACAGCAGCAAGGAACCAAAACTCCATCTGTGACAGAAATGGAGGGAAAAAACCTTGGGAGAAACCAGGCTCAGTCAAGGGAGCCAGATCTCCTCTGGCCAGATGAAACCAGAATGGTGTGGTTTAGTTCCAGGCTGCAACACAAGTCAGATTGTGCTCCAACTTGCCTGAGTACACCAGCCTGGACGTTTATAGTATGCGTATAAAACCTTGATTAGCTGATTCAGGTGTTTTTAAGTGGGGTTGGAGCTGAACTCTGCAGGACTAGACACCCCTGATGTTGATGGTTGCTGACTGAATGGCCCAGTTAGCTTTGTTCATGCACTGTTCTTGATGTCCATCTGCTGGTGAAAGATAAGAAATACACTACCAGTCAAAAGTTTTTGAACAGTTGGATTTTTAATGTTTTTAAAGAAGTCTCCTCTGCTCACCATACCTGCATTTTTTTGATCCAAAGTACAGCAAAATCAGTACATTTTTGAAATATTTTTACTATTTAAAATAACTCTTTTTTATTTGAATATATTTTAAAATGTAATTTATTTCTGTGATCAAAGCTGAATTTTCAGCATCATAACTCCAGTCTGAAGTATCACATGATTCTTCAGAATTCATTCTAATATTCTGATTTGCTGCTCAAAAAACATTTATTATTTTTATTATTATGTTGAAAACAGTTTAAGGTTTCTTTGATGAATAGGAAGTTCAGAAGAACAGCATTTATCTGAAATATAAATCTTTTGTAACATTGTAATCTTATCATCATTAGTCTTTATCATCACTTTTGATCAATTTAAAGCATCCTTGCTAAATAAAACTAACAATTTCTATACTATATTATAAATAGTTAAAAAAAATCACAATATTACTGCTTTTGCTGTATTTTGAATCAAATTAATGCAGTCTTAGTGGGCAGACTTTAAAAAACATTACTGTTCAAAAACTTAAAATAAATTTAAAAATAAATATTTATTTTTTATATATTATTTTAGAATAAAAAAAACGAATATGAATTTGATGCATTTATTTGTGTTATTATTATTATTATTATTATTAATGATCTAGCCAGTTATGTTGCAGTTTCTTGCACTCACGTTTTTAAATTTGACATCACAAATAACTGTAAAATAAAATTTTAAAAAAACATAATATTAATATTTTTCTCGTTCTCGGCCTGTGTCATTTTAAATCATCAGTATTTTGAGACAATTTTAAAGACGATTTTAAAGATATGCAGTCAGTATGATGTTAAAAAAAATCTACACTTTAAAATATTTTAAGCAAAGAATCGATTTATTTTTTTACAAAATGACCATCTATGCTTACATTTGTACCGTCGTAAAGGCGGTTTCCTTCCTTATTTTACGCTGATCCAGATTAAGCCTTCTAATCATAAACCCAAACTTGAAGGCGGTTACAAACCCGCACAGTGCTGATCTCAGGTCAGTTTAAAATGGCAGTCCATACGCTTGTCAGACGACGTAGTTGTCCAAAATAATGCCAGCAATAATATCTTCGTTTTTATTCATGATTTTGAGAAAAACAATATTGTAATAATCAAAATAACGTATTTAATAATACAATTCGGGGCGTTGCCCCTTCTTTAATTTCACACAGTTTATTCGACCATCCCATTTTTGTTCAGGCAGCAGCAGAGGAGTCTCAGTAGTGGAAAAAGAAGCGCCAAGTTCTAGAGTAGAGACGCGGTTGTCAAGTTTGTGTATATTTAAAACGAAACTGCGTGTTTGGGATTGTGTTTTGCGAAAATGTAACACACGCATAATAAGACTTCTTAGGTAAGACCATTAAATGTAGTTCTGTTTTATTACGTAACTCTGAAGCACTCTTACTGAAAATGAACGCGCATGTTGTGTGGGCTGGGCGGCTACTTAGTTAGCCACACTGCTATATATGTGTCTTTATTCATTTGAATCAAAAATGATCTAACTAAGACTCACAAGATCAAATGACGTGAATATTTAACGATAATCGTTAACGTATAAATAAAAGGTTGACATTTAAAATCATATTTATAGCGGAAAACGCTTCTGTTACTTTTTAGAGTACGGCAGAGCTTAAGGCTTTCCCGCGGTTCGTGGCTGCTCGTAAATGTTTTGATTGAGTTTGTTTCGTGCTTTGACATTTGCTTCGGTTTCTCATTCATCTTCTGTAGTGAATAGTTAAAATGCCCGGGCTGCATAGCGAAGGTGGAGTTGTGGCTGCAGCAGGCAGTCCTGTGAAGAAGAGCAAACTCTCTCTAAAGTTCTTCCAGAAGGACACCAAACGAGCCCTGGACTTCTCAGAGGCCCCGGCAGAAGACAACAGTACCGCAGAACCAGAAGAGACTACTAAGTATGAAATGTTGTTATTAGGTTATTAAAATAGAGATTATGTTTAAAACATATGTTTGAGATATCATATTAATTTTTCCTAATTGTTCTCACTTAAGTCATGACCAGGTTGTGCCAATGCCCTGCCCTTCATCTCCTCTCACTAGTGAGAAGCGTGAGAGCCTTGTCCCCTTCGTTGGGCTTAATAATTTGGGGAACACCTGCTATCTGAACAGCATCCTTCAGGTATGTTGTTCTGCTTATTTACTATTCATTTCGTAGAGCAGTATTTGGCTGAGATACAACTATTTGAAAATCTGGAATCTGAGGGTGCAAAAAAAAAAAAAAATATTAATAAAAGTTGTCCAAATTAAGTTCTTAGCAATGCATATAGGTTTGATGTATTTACTGTAGGAAATTTACAAAATATCTTCATGGAACATGATCTTAACTTATATCCTAATGTTTTTTTTTATATATATATATATATATATATATATATATCCTACTGTTCATAAAAGAGAAATCAATCATTTTGACCTATACAATGTGTTTTTGGTTATTGCTACCAATATATCCATGCTACTTAAGACTGGTTCTGTGGTGCAGGGTCACACACACACCTTGTGTTTCCATGTTTTATGGGGACATTCCATAGGCGTAATGGTTTTTATACTGTACAAACCATATTTTCTATTGCCCTACACCTACCCTACACCTAAACCTAGCCCTCATAGGAGACTGTGCATACTTTTCCTTTCTCAAAAAAACTTATTCTGCGTGATTTATAAGCCTGTTTCCTCATGGGGACCTAAAAAAGGTCAAAATTTACTGGTATTACTATCCTTGTGGGGACATTTGGTCTCCATAACGTGATAAATACCAGGTACACACAATTTTTTTTTTTTACAAATATTACATATATATATATATATATATATATATATATATATATATATATATATATATATATTCATTTTAATGTAATAAAAAAATAAATGGATACTATTTTTTACAAATATTTTACAAACAAATAATTTTTATATATATATATATATATATATATACTATTATTTCTCTCTCTCTCTCTCTCTCTCTCTCTATATATATATATATATATATATAAAATTACAATTCATTTTAAGTAAAAAATAAGATTTTATAAAATAAAAAAATAATTAAAAATGTATATATTTTTTAAATTTCTAAATGTATATGTAATTTCATAATTATATATATGATTTTATAAAATGAAAATTTGTTTTATTAAATAAAACAAATGTATGTAATTGTATAAAAAAAAAAAATATATATATATATATATATATATATATATATGTGTGTGTGTGTGTGTATAACTTTATAAATTGTAACATTCATTTTATTAAAAAAAAAAATAAAAAAATATATATTTATTTTTCTTTTCTTTAAATAAAGTTTTATAAAACTATATATTACAGTTTGGATCCCACTAATCAAAAAGTTCTACCGTTCTTACAAATTTCAGGTCTTATATTACTGTCCTGGTTTTAAAGAGGCCATCAAATCTTTGTGTCAGTTGGCTAAGCTGAAAGACAAACAGCAAGAAGATGGTGCCAAAAATGAGGTTGGTAAATTTCAGCTTTTAAGAGGCAATTTATTTTGCGTCACTTTTGAATATAAATATATGTTTGTACTAATAGCTTCCATTTAGGAAAAATGAAGTCATCTTAGAAGCAGCTGTTACTCAGATAAATGTACAGAATAGTTAGTCGTGTTAAAATTGTTGCATGTACTATAATTGATTACATTAAACATTGCATGTTTTTATGTTGTCAGGGGGACACTGGTGAGAACACCCTACCTGTTCCCTTGGAGTTGCTGGGAAGTTTCCACAGCCTCATCTCATCTGTGGAACAACTGCAATCCAGCTTCCTGCTTAACCCAGAAAAATACAGTGACGGAGAGCTTGCCACCCCACCTCGCAAGCTGCTTAACACACTCAGGTAATGCAGAGCATCATTCAGCAACATTAAAAAGACATTTAATCCTCTCAGGGAGTTTTTCTTGCCACTTTTATCTTGAGTTTCCAAAACAAACTTGTTTAATTTCTCCATTGCAGGCAGCTTAATCCAATGTATGAGGGTTATTTGCAGCATGATGCACAGGAGGTGTTACAGTGCATACTTGCGAGCATCCAGGAGGCCTGTGACAGCATTAAAAAAGAGCAAATAGACAGCCAGAAGGATAGCACAATGAGCAACGGAATGGGGGAGTCTACCCACGAGGATGACGGGAGCTCTGATGGCCAATTGAGCGGAAAGAGAAAGAGTGACACTGAAGCAGGCAATGCTAAGAAAAAGCCAAAATCTCAAAGCAAATCCAAGAAAAATGAGGAAAACATGCCTATGACCCGCTCAAAGCGAAAGTCCTCCAATGACATAACCACAGAGAGTTCTGAGCAGAGGAATGGAACAGAGGAGCAAGAGGAAAAAGAGCTAGAGAGGGACAAAGGGAGCACCACAGAGGAGGAGAAGAATGACAGTCCCCCGAAAGAGGTGGGCAAGAGGACAAGGAGAGGGAAGCTGGGCTGGTTGAAACCATCTGGGAAGCAGCCTAGCATCTTCTCGAAGTTCCGCAGCATGGGACGAATTAGTTCACATGTAGGAGGGAAAGGGGAAACCAAGGAGAAATCAGATTGTAGTGTCCAAGAGAAGCAAGAGAAGGGTACTTCAGAGAACGAGAGCAGAACTCAAGACGTTAAACAGAGTCTGGAAAAGAATAAAGGTAAATATATTACATAAAATGTATATAAAACCACACTGTAGTAATTGGCAGTGTATTTATAATTGGGGAAACCTATATACACTGCCATTCAAAAGTTTGGGATAAGTAAGATTTTTAATGTTTTTAAAGAAGTTTCTTATGCTCATCAAGGCTGCGTTTATTTGATTAAAAATACAGAAAAAAAAATTAATATTGTGAAGTATTATTAGGATGTAAAATAACATTTTTCTATGTTAATATACATTACAGTCTAATTGATTCCTGTGATCAAAGCTTTCAAAGTTTTCAGCATCATTACTCCAGTATTCAGTGTAATATGCTGATTTATTTTTTTGGAACCCGTGGATCTTTTTTTTTCAGGATCCTTTGATGAATAAAAAGATAAAAAGAACAACATTTATTTAAAATAGAAATCTTTTATAACAATGTATAGTACCATTCAGAAGCTTGTGGTTAGTGCTTTTTTTTTTTTTTTTTTTCAGTAAGGATGTTTAAAAAAAAAAAAAAAGTGACAGCAAAGACTTGCTTAGAAAAGATTTCTATTTTGAGTAAATACTGTTGTTTGTAACTTTTTATTCATCAAAGAATCCTGAAAAGTATCACAAGTTCCAAAGAAATATTTGGCAGCACAACTGTTGGCAAAATAGACAATTCTAATAATAAATCAGCATATTAGAATGAGACACTGAAGACTGGAATAATGGCTGATGAAAATTGGCTTCGCATCACAGGAATAAATTATAAAGTATATTTAAATAGAAAACATTATTTTTTGTCATAATAACATTTCATAATATTACTGTTTTTTTTGTTTTTTTGTTTTAATCAAATAAATGCAGCCTTGATGAGCATAAGAAACTTAAAAAAAACATTACAAGTCTTACTGATCCCAAACTTTTGAATGGCTGTTAAAAAGGTTTAAACTGAGAAATCATAATAATGGACTTGTAACAGCTGCAATGGAACACCTAGCTTTTTTTTTTGTCCACATGACATGCGGACAAAAATATAATTATCGTGGCACAAATGAAGACTTTATTCCCTTGTTTTAGGTAAAATGTGAACTGACAATTTGTTCCCACAACCTAATTCATTCCCTCACTTCAATAAATTGCAACCACATTGTAGTAATTTGTTCTTTTGTTTTGATTTAATTTAATTAAAAATGATGTGTATATATATACACACACACACAGTCAACATTTGAAGTGGATCAAAAAAAGTTAATCAAAGTTGTCCTAAGACAAGAACAGGTATTCTTTTTGGTTTTAGGACAAATTTAATGAAAGGTTTTGATCCACTTCAAATGTTGACTACTGTATATGTATTAGGGTTGCTCTTGACTGTTTTTCTGGTTGACTAGTAGTTGTTCATTTTAAGCATTAGTTGACTATTAGTCACACATTTATTAATAAACAATATAAATCATAATAGCATAATCTGAGTGACTAATAAAATTTTGGTCTACCAAGCCTCTTCTTGTTAGTTAGTCAAATATTACGGGGCAGCCCTGATATACGTTTAATAATTTTTTTTTTCCCTGCATGTAAATTTGTGATCAATAACTTCTGTAACTAAAAAAATCTGTTTGTTATTTAATTAGAGCAATCAGGCCTGGATGTGCTGAAGTGGATGTTCCAGGGCCAGCTGGTGCTGCGGACACGCTGCCTAGAATGCGAGTGTTTCACAGAGCGACGAGAGGACTTTCAAGACATCAGCGTACCTGTGCAAGAGGACGAGAACAGCTCCTCTGACTCTGATAAAGGGAGTGAGTACATAGTGTTTGAATCCATCTGTGTCTGCATCTATCACTCAGCACACTTTGATACTGGTTAGATAAGTTTATAATCGTATCCTCTTTTTTTCAGTTTCTCCAGATCCCAAGCCTGAGCTGAAAACTCTAAAGTGGGCCATGTCTCAATTTGCTTCTGTGGAGCGGATTGTGGGTGAAGATAAATACTTCTGTGAGACCTGTCATCATTACACAGAAGCTGAGAGAAGTCTTCTGTTTGACAAAACGCCGGAAGTCATCACAATCCATCTGAAATGCTTTGCTGCCAATGGCTCTGAGTATGTATCCTCTACTGATTTTAATGCTTAGTTGATTGTAATAGAACCCTGAAGGACACAGTAAATTGCACCCAATATCCAAACAAGCAGAATATAGATACACCTATTTGAAAATCTGGAATCTGAGGGTGTAAATAAAATCTAAATATTGAGAAAATGGTCCTGGTCCAAATGAAGTTCAAGCAATGCATATTACTAATTGAAGATTTTGAGATTTACAGTTTACAAAATATCTTCATGGAACATGATCTTTACTTAATATCCTAATGATTTTTGGCATAAAAGAAAAATCTATAATTTTGACCCATACGGTGTGTTTTTGGCTATTGCTACAAATATACCCGTGCTACTCATGACTGTTTTTTGTCACGTCGTTTGCACACATTTTGTCACATATTTTATTCAGTCTTGTTAAAGTTACCAATGTGCTTTAAGAAGTTGGTTCAATCTTCACTTTTTAGGATGGACCCTTATGCTGGCCTTTCCAAGGTGAACACTCCTCTGCAGACCCCTCTTAAACTTTCCTTGCACGAGTGGTGCACTAACCCTGATTCTCCAGACCAGAGCCATCACTATGAGCTCTTCGCCGTGGTCATGCACAGCGGAGTAACCATCAGCAGCGGTCACTACACCACCTACATCCGCATGATGGATCTCCATCGCACCACTCTCAAGCTTCAGTCTCAGGATGAAGAGCAAGAGCGAGACCGAGAAGACGACACCAAACAGAAGAAAGAGGAGGTACCTCAAACAGAGTACGATGACGGTGAGGTGTCTTTCAGCTTGTCTGGCAGAGGCCGAAATGTGGCTAGAGCCACGAGCATGTCCAGCAAAGCAGGAAGCAAGAGGTCCTCTGAGGGCGTTGGACTTTTAGGAGGGCAAAGAAGCATCACCAGTTATGAGCTCAGCAACAGCAATCAAACCAATCCAGAGAAGGCTTCCAGCTTGGCCAGTCGTGCCACCGGCTCTCTGCTTCAGAACGCAGTGAAGAAGGAAACCGAAGAAGAGGGAGCTGATGCAATGGGCGACGGGACCCAGGTGAGTTTTGACCTCGCTCTGCGAAACCTTTTGGACTTTGAGGGAAAGTGGATGCTGTTTGATGACTCCGAAGTGAGGCTCTTTGAAGAAGAGGACTTTCTCAGAGCGTGTTCCCCTGAGACGTGCTCCACCTCTACGCCCTACCTGCTCTTCTACAAGAGAGTCTCTCAGTAAAAACAGCCGATTGGACTCAGTTTATGAAGTTTTACTGGTAAGACGTGGACTATGAAAGTACGTTTGCAGGTAACTGGAAAAGCAAGTCGGGATGTGTTAATAGTCAGTGTGTATGTTTGTGTAACAAGTGTCAGTCAGTGAAAAGCCGATGTGAATCTTTCAAGGCCATGACGTTTGCTACTTTTTTTTTTTTTTTTTTTTTGTCTATTACTGTTTTTGTACTTTACTCTCTCTTGTTGCATCTGCTTTTCAGTGACCCTCATGCAAACGCACCTTGGCACTTACTGTAGTGCACGTGACCGTTTTCTTATACTTTCAAGCATTCCATAGAAGCTCTAATGAATAGCACAAAATTATTTCTTGTGCACTGAAATTTTATATTTTTTTAAAAGACCATTTCTTGCTTGTTTGGGGTTTGTCTCAAGTATGAATTAGCATTTTTGACATCCCTTTTTTGGAAGATATTACTAATAGGATACAAACCCAAAGTCGATTTCACAGTCTCCATTTTTGATACCAGAAGGCACATATGTTTTGTTCTCTGCCACAGACTATTTGCACAGCGAATCAAATTTAGTTCGAAAGGTGGTTGACCTTGAAAGTACAGAGTGTATTAATTGCCTATAAATGACCACAGGGATAGAGTGACCTATTTTTCTAGTTTTATAGTTTATCAGCCATACCTCAGTCCAGTCTAAGAAGCTTTTCTTTTCCATGTTGTGAACAGGCTCTGCCATTACAGTAAGATCTCTATGAGCAATAAATAAAACAATTCACATTCTGTTGTATATTTGAGGAGGCAGGAAAAATGTAAGTATTTTTCTATTACCTGGTGATGTAGATTCTTATTTACCACATTAAAACACCAACATATAAAAATAAAAGTCTTTTGGTGCAGTTTCTTTAACAACACACTGGAATGGCTATTAGAGTATTTATTTAGTAAAATATTTAAAGTAAACAAAAGGTACATAATGCTGAAAAAAAATCATCACCTTTTTTGCTTTTTCCATAAGGATTAAATAAACTCTTAAGTTGTACCGTAACTATTAAAAAAAGCACTGGGATGAAGTAAAAAAAAAAAAATTAAATAAAAGTGCACACAGTAATTGAATACAGGTTTGACACATCGTATGCTAAATTCACCATCAGTTCTCATGATCATGTAACAGGCCATTTTGCAAACTAATACAAAATTGGAATGATGTACCAAACGTCTTAACACTTATCTTGTTTTTTTTACTTTATGGCAGAAACACTGATATTGTGAGGAGGGTTGATATATACAAATAAATAAAATTGCATTTGTTCTTTTTATTTCTTCAGTCTTCACACGTCTAGCTTGCGAAGGCTCAATCTGCTAAAAGAGTCTCTGAAAGAAAAAGAAAAAATTTAAATGTTAAAATTATTCCTGAGGGGATTAAAAAAAAAAAAAAAACTAAACAAAAATGCTCACTAACAACTTGACTACCTTCTCAAGCTGTCCTTTTGCTGCTTGTTAAAATGGAGAAAAAGCAATTAAGCACTTTTAAAACACCCACACCTTTTTTTGGTCAATTATGTAAGATGCAGTTTATCCATGTGTCACCCGTTATGAGTGACCAACTAACTAACAGTCTCTAGCATTTTTTTGTTAATTCAAGCGTAGTTTGGCGACTAAGTTCCTGCGGTAAGCTAGTTTATTGGGTGCAAGGTGACGTATACAGGACATTCTTAAGCTTTCAAAATCATTTTAATTTTCTGACCTGTGTGAGTTGACCTGTAACACAGGTTTGTAGAGTTGTGGGATCTTCCTGTTAATGAGAGGCTGCAGAGCTTCTTTCAGTCTGTGGTAGTTCCTCTCCAGCTCCCTCTGATACTCTTTCTGGTCTGGACCAATCAGACTCTTATTTTTACGAAGGGCATCTTCACATCTAGAGGGGTCATTGAAGGTTACAGGGTTTAGTTAAAGTGCTCTGGAAGAAAGTCAGCTAACCCTATGGCCATTTTGGAAATGTCACATGGCATTTTCCATATTCTAATTGTATTACCAACCACTGTATTATTACCGTTTAACAATTAAAATAACATACAAAAACTGCAACATTTACATGGACTGGAATAATCATCTTAATTCTGATTGGGATAATAGTTGACCTGTATACATGCTGTAATACTTCTTGATTAATATGATGTAAAAAGTCACTAGGGTTAGTAATTGGACTACTGGAGTCCAATGTAGTGTAAATGTAGTGTGAGACCATCTGGAATCAAACCTCTTGGTGAAGTCTTTGAAGCACAGTCGTAGTTTATTATGGTGTCTGTACAGTTTAGGATCGCTTGGGATCTCAGACAGAAACACTTGGGCAACCTCAAGAGGACCCTGTAGAGAAATACAATACATACATTGGTTAGAATCATTCGAATGATTTTGAATTTCCAGATGATGTTATATGTACCCGGAAGATAATGACAGCGATATTGCATATGTATTATTAAATGAATAGGCTCAACCAGTCACCTGGTTAACAGTGGTGCCAACAGACCCCTGCAAAACCATCTGTAACATTTTGGCATCAGATGGGTCCTGATGAGTGGCAAAGGCCAGCTCCTGTGTCTTCTTCTGCATATCCTCAATGGCTACTTCAATAGGCGTGGAGATGATCTGAAAAGCAAATAGTAATATATTAATATCCTTCCATAACCTTAAAAAACACTATGGCATTCAGTGTTAACTAAAACCAACACTATTTAAAAATGTTTTGTTAACTATATGCTTAAGTCAAATGATATATAAAATTAGGCCTGTCAGTAGAAAAATGTTTAATCTAATTAATTATGTGATGTTTTAAGTAATCAAATGAATCGCAAAATAAATTTGACTGAAAATACCCACAAAAGATTTAAGATTTTTGTGTTAAATTATTAGATAGACATTACAAATTGTAGCTTTATAGTATTTTTTGTTCACACAATGAGAAGTCATTGGTAACCAAAACAGTTTTAACTAAACACTACTGTTGCTCGGAGACGCGCAACAATTCTACTACGGCTTCAAAGGTAATATATTCTCTGCGAAACTGAGCAAAAACAATATTATGTTTAAAATCTAACAATACCAACTTTTCTTTACTGAACTGTTGTATAAAATCACATTTAAACTTGTGATAAGTGACATACAAATACGAGACAAAACACATACAGGGCATTTTTTTGCACCAATATTTTGAATTTTAGGACATAATTGCATTTGTGGAGTTGTTGCCCTGCATCATATTGGTCAACGGTCAACTATAAAAAATATAAGATGAAGTACAGGTCTGTGGGTGAGGTCAGCGTGTTAAAATATTTTAATTGCGTTATTTTTTTATGTAACTAATTAAGTTAATGCATTATACTGACAGCCCTAATATATATATATCTGTTGAACTATTTATGCACTTTATTTTTATATAACATAAATGACTAATTATGGAACTGAAATAAAAATGAAAGCTTGATATATATATAAAAATCTAGAAATTTTAATATAAAAAAAAAAATGAAGAAACTGAACTTACTGAAATACTGAAGAAACTGAAATAACACGTTCCATTAGCTATTAAAATGATCTTGATACTTTGTGTAATTTCCATCTAGCATAAATACCCATAGACGCTTTCTCAAAGCATGTGTGTTTGTGTTACCTCCTCTTTGTGGATGATGTTGATGCGGGTCTTGATGTAAGGGAAAGCGTGAGAGGTAGTGAGAATGGTCTTCCGTTTAAACTGTTCATGCAGGTCACCGTGAGCTCTTCCATCAAGCGTGAATGGCGTGCAGTAGACGAAGCGGCGCAGGTTATAGTTCTTATCGAAGTACGTGATGCGGTCCTTCATCTCATAAGTGTCAAAATATGGCTCAACATATGTGATCTGAATGAAGGCCTGTGTTGAAGAAAAAAAGCCAAGTACTGTCATTTATTGTTCTTAGAACTGAGCATAAATTCAGCACCACAATGCCGTATTTCAACGCACCTTATTTGGGTCCAGTTTACACTTGTCAACTGGATTGGAATCTTTAATGACTTCCACCTGGTCCTCACCAAACCTTTCACCATAGAAACTCTAGAAATGAAGATAAGAAGTTAGTTAAGTGCTACTAAAAAAAACGTTTAAATCACTTAAAATTTCTAAAAAAAAAAACAAAAAAACAAAAAACAAAAAAAAAAAACTGAGATTCTGATGCAAACAGTGTCTCGTACCTCAAGCCGATGTGAGATTTCTGCCAGTTTGGTGATGGCTGGCTCTTTGTAGACAAACTCCTGCTCATCCAAGTCGCCAAATTTCGAACCGTAAAATCCAACTCTGAAATAGGTGCCAAACATCCGCTTTCCATCCTGAAACAAACAAATGTGTCAATTACTGATGTGCTGTTAATTAAACCTGCCATTTAAAAACATCAGATAACATGGAAACATAAATTCTGTTGGTACTCATGTTGACACATAATCATGGGTCATGGGTTTTTTTTTAAAAACAGTTACTCAGAAAGAAAGGTGTAAAGTGCAAAGAGGCAAACACAATGTTTTCTCTTGGCAGCAAGTTATCAAGTGACAGCAGCAATGTAAACATTGTCTGGTACATGTTTACATAAATAACCTGCATTCAACACTGGCAATACAGTGAAATACAGCAAAACACAGACACTAATACAGTATCGTTATTATAGTACAAACATCTACCATTTGAGGATATTTTACACAACCTCTGAAAAAACTTTTATTATTTCATTTATTAGTTATTCCAAATTTTAATATAGTTTAAAAGTGTGGGATCAGTTAAGTTTTTCTTTGAAAGAAATTAATACCTTTATTCAGTAAAGATGCAAAAAAATTAATCAGAAGAGACAGTACAGCCACTATGTTATAAAAGACTTCTATTTAAAATAAATGCTGTTCATGTAAAGTTTACATTCAAAGAAACCTAAAAAAAAAAAAATTAATGAACATTAAGCAGCTCAACTGTTTTATTCTTGAGCACCAAATCAGCATATTAAAATTATTTTTGAAAGACCATGTGACACTAAAGACTGGAGTAATGATGCTGAAAATTAAAGTATATATTAAAATATTTTAAAACCGAAAGCAGTCATCTTAAATTGTAATAATTAGATTGTAATTTCACAGTTTTACTTTTTATATTAAATATTTGCAGACTTGCTGAGTCTTCGTTTCAAAAATGTTTTTATTAATGGTATATTAATACTATTATTTAGTGGTGTCAATCGCTTAAAAAAAAAAAAAACGCACATTTTTCCTGAAATTAATCATGATTGATCTCACCTAACATTACAATTGTTAATCATACTTTTATATTGCAATAATTTCACATTCAATTTTCGAATTAATGTAAAAACAACAAAGTAAGTATATTTTTAATTTTTGTTTAATGCCATCATTTTTATGAGTGAAGGCAAGTATCACTGATACCAACTGATGTCTCTCTGAATTTTTTTCCTAATATTTAACCATTGACTATCCACTTGTTAAGTGGTGACGTAATGCGTCCAACAAACGCACCAACGAATGCTGTTTCTGGGTCCCAACTCATTTTACTTGAGAATACCATTCAAATTTACAGTGTACACTACAGTCTCCATGCTCACAGTGTCCCAAACACAAATCATTTTTATATTTATTTATTTATATTTAGATTTTCACTGTCCCGCTATCTGGAATTCCGGTATGGAGTTAAAGGGTAGGATTATCATTTTTTTTGTAGTATTATATCACATTAAACCCATTATAACAAATGTCCTGTGCTCTTCGGCAAGAAAATACAGTCCAATTTAATAAAGTTATCAAACACTAAATTCTAAATTAAATAAAGATAAAGCTTAAAACTACAGAAGTTATTGATTTCCTCTTTTTAATATTGTTCTTTGATTAACAGAGATCACAGCAGCTGGTTATGACGATATTTTGGCTGCTGTTTCTTTAAATGCTGCCGCTTTAAAAACTTGACGCGGATCTGACACTGCTTTGAATGTGACTCAAATACTTACATGCACAGTTTTAAGGCACCTTTAATCGCCTATTTTTTGTAACTTCATGACTTAACTGACGACATAACTACAACATTGTTTACTCGCAGTTTCATTTTTTGATGATACAGCGCTTTAATATAGCCTAGTGCGCGTCGGTACATTTGCTATGAGCGCAGTATAACGGCTGACAGGACAGGAAGATTAGTTTTTACTGACATATGGGATGACAATATCTCATCTGACCGCAGTTCACTGTTGTTCTACTGAAGCTCCTCGTCACCGGTACCGTTACCGCGCTAGTTTGACTCGCACCTGGCGCTGAGGTAAAGTTGGAGCGCGCGTCTGAAAATCTCCCGTTTGATATGCTCCTAAAGACGTTCCGCGTCTAAATAAACGCAATTCTTTAGCAGTTCTAAATTAGGAGGTAAATAATTATTTTTATTTTGACACCACTATTATTATTATTAATTATATGTCATAAGAAGGAATAGCAGAGAAGAAAAAGTGAACATCTCCACATCAGACACAAAAATCTGAATACAGTTTGAGCCAAGCTTGAGGACAGTGTTGCAAGAAGCGGTTCTGAACAAAGTGGGAGCTTTCTCTGAAAACTGTATTAGCAAAGGTGGACATAACAGGAGAAAGAGCAGAGAAAACCTGATGTCTTTAAAGAGTAAGTGAACAACTGTACTCCAAAGAACGGAACGTAAGTGGCAAGCTCCTCGTGAGAAAGTAAACGTGCTGCTGTAGCCTATTATAGAACGTCAAACTGAAACATGTATGTCAATAGAAATAGAATGTCAGATAGAATTAGTATGTGCTGGAGTAACAGGGTAGGCCATAGTAGCACAGTAAGAAAAAAAAAAACAAAAAAAGAGTGGTGGATATATATATGTACAGAGCCGGGAACATGTCAGAGTGCTCTACACAGGAAGTGAAGTGTTAATAAGGTATAGATAAGGGCTGAACCAAAGCAGACCAACCATACAGCCCGGATTTAGACACTAATAATTCTAACATAATAACAGAACAAAAAGCCTTAATATACTTTAGTCAGCGTCTAACAAGACATGAAATAATTTCTATGATAATTCTCTAATTTGCGTCATATATGTATTGTAAACTGTTGAAGTAGCATAAAAATAATACCATAACTACGTAATTTAGTTCAGATTATAAAGAGCTGTTCAACAGGGTGTACACATAAATTATCAGTAAGTCTTTTAAAATTAGTCAACACTGGATGAATCAACAGCAAGGAGTAAAAGATGCGTAAACTGTGAACATTTCAGCTCTGTGGCAATCTGTGGAGTTTTCTGCCGAGTTCAGATTGTGTGTGGGACTAGTTACCAGGTGTCTGAGATGGTTCAGCCCTCTCTCTGGTTCATTGCGAATGTTTTTTTTTTCAGTTATAAATGCTACGGAAATAAACCCTCAAACTATGAACTTACCACAAGACACAATAATTAAAGTGGGAAGAGGAGGGGTCAGCAACCAGGGAAATAAAAAAGGAGAGAACAGAACAATTTAATCAGGAAACCAGGAAACTCTTTGAAAGACTAACAAAACACGTACACACAAAACAAACAGCAATACTACCATAAATCAATACTTTACCAAAAAAAAAACAAACAAACAAACAAACACAAAAAGACTAAAACTTAACAATAAACATGCAATGAGGAAAAAGCAGGCAGGGAAAAGTGCACTAAAAGGTCTTTATTAAAGGGACAGTCAAGAGACAGTATAATGCATTCTTGCTGTAATGCTGCAATAAGTGTCAATATGAAGGTTTTGTGCAGTTGTTGCCATGCAAAAAAATAAAATAAAATAGAGTGAAATTAATAATAGTATAAACAAATTGGTGTAAATGAGAATTCAGGGGTCGATTTAGTTTGCAATTAAATAAAAGCTCATATAAAGAGAAGGTCACTTTGACATCACTTTGAATGTAAATGTTTTGAACTGATGAGCTCCTTGACATCCCTTTAAAGGAAAAACAACCATAGTTTACCAAGAACCAAGAATTCTGTATATTCTCTAAAAAACATCCCTAATTTTGGCCTTTCTTCTATTGTCAGCTGATTTTCTAAATAGATACCAAAAGTAATAATTCTGTCAATGTTTACTCACACTCATGTCATTCCAGACCTGTTTGATGTTCTTTCTTCCATGGAACACAAAAGATAGGTTTTTGAAGACTATCCTAGTTGCTGTTTCTTCATATAAAGCCCAACAGTGCTCGGTTACTTTTTCCACAACCTTGGCTCCGGAAATATTTTCATATAAATTTTTCCCCCATAATGATTTAATAGTGATTACCAGCTACGAGGTAAATAACAAAATTACGAATTTTAATTTGAAAAATAAAGAAATAAATACATAAATAAATAATAATAGTAGAAAAAAACCCCTGAAAATTTAAAACTTGAAAATCGGACAAAAAGACAGGTACAAGTTTGTGTACCTACACTGTGAACCAAGTTGTTCATTATAGAAGCAATAAAATACATACTGTATACTATAGAAGCCCATTTCTGCCACTGAATTAAACTTATTTCACAATTCTCTACAATCTACATCTTTTTTCTCAGAATTGCATGATATAACCTCGCAATTGCGAGTTAGAAAATCAGAATTGCGAGACAAACGCAATTCTGAGAAAAAGTCAGAATAGCGAGATGCAAACAATTCTGAATTTTTTCTTGCAACTGCAAGTTTACATCTCACAATTCTGATTTTTTTCTTGCAAGTGTGAGTTTACATCTCACAATTCTCGAATTTACGTTAGATATAAACTCACAATTCTGACAACGTATCAGTCTTTTTTCCTCTCAAAATTGCAATTTATATATCGCAATTTATTTGCGAGTTCACATCTGCATGGGGAAAAAAAAAAATAATAGAAAAAAAAATGCATAGATATAAATTTGCATTTGCGATATGTCAAAAAAAAATGCAAGTTTTTATCTTGCAATTCTGACTTTGTATTTCTCACAATTGTGAGTTTATATCGTGCAATTTTGAGATAAAAAAGTCAGAATTGTACATTTATATCTCCTAATTCTGACTTTACAACTCGTAATTGCGAGTTTATATCTCACAATTCTAAAAAAAAAAAAGTTTAATTCAGTGGTGGAAACAGGCTTCCATAGTTCCAAAGTTCCACAGTATGAATATTTAATTATTTCAAGAGCATTGGGAGGCTAACTCTGTTACATCATTTGCATTGCTGCTTTTTACACCAGACATTCAGCTGTTAAAAAATGTTGAAATAATGTGAACTAATGACTTTAACAAAAGCATATGGCATCCATTGGCAACCTCTGAGCTCACAGTAAGTTGTCATTAAAAATCAATTCTCCTATGGAGAAAATCATTGGGATTGTACTTCCCGGAACACAACTGTTGCACTCTATAATGAAAATAAATGAAGACTGATGCTATCAAGCTGTCAAAAAACAAAACAACAAAGGAAAAAAGTGATATAAGTGATAATGTCGAACTGTTACTTTGAGACTGATCTTTGCAATGACTTCAAGTTTGCACAATGTACATGAGTTATTTACAAATCGGACTAATTTACTTTTACTTTATGATTCTGTCACTATATTATTTCTTATATGATCTGTAGTCCTACACATTTGGAACGACATGAGGGTGAGTAAAATATGATTGAACTTTCATTTTTGGTCAAAGCAGTCCTTTAAGGTTACCCAAACATCTCGCATAAATCGAACCCTGTGCTTTTGAGACATGATAAGAAGACATAAATTGCAGTAATGATGAAACAGAGTGAGAGAGACAGATGAGGGAGTGAAATGATGCATTCATGAATAAATCTGTCATTAGTGTCACAGCGGCTCCCATGCATGGCCTGTCAAAAATGACAATGTTAACATTGTTTCTCCTCAAGAAAGAGAAGGGAGAGAGAGGAACACGAGAAAAGGGAAGAGGGACGCTGCTGCCCACACACCACTGACAGCAGTCCCACGGAAAAAGAGAGATGGAGGGATGGACGAAGAAATGAAAACGTCCATAAAAAAAAAAAAGGTTAATGGGTCAAATTCACAGCAAAGAGAGTCATGATAAATGCCCACAGCTTGCACGTATGGGCCAAGCATTAACCATGAAGTTCAGCACCTACCTCCCAGCCTGTGCTCTGTATAACAGAGAGAATACAGCACAAATCAACATACGCAGGTCACAATCACCCCCTTCAGAAGCACAGACTCACTGACTGCAAAGCATTATGGGAAAGACATGTTTCTGCAAATCCATACACTACCGTTCAAAAGTTTGGGGACAGTAAGTATTTATTTATTTACTTGCTTTCTATTCAAAGAAATTTATGGGGGGAATTTATCACTTGTATAAAGGTTTTTTTTTTTTTTTTTTCCTCAGTGTGAATACTCTTCATAATGCCCAGGAAAACTCACTAAATAAAGCTCACATTCACAGCACCTCACATTCACTCTGATGTTTAAATAAGAGATAAATATAGCCATGCAGTCTCAATAATGCAAAGTCTCTTGCACGTCACACATAAATCACGTCGACGTGTATACACAAGCAAAATGCTGCCAAGTAAGACATCAGGCAGGTTGTTGCTTTGTTCTACTAGGGCAATAATACAAAGTCCTGTTGTCTCAAACAGAGCATAACCACCCTTTTAATAGAAGCATTTACCTGGTGTACGATTTTGCCAAAGGCTTCCTGAAGTTTACCATGAATAGTGGCTAGTTTCTTGGCATCCCTGTTGGCCTCGTGAATAGGGATGAGCACCTTGTAGACTTCGTTCACTGCTTCGTACATACCAGCCTGGAGACAAATAACGATAAGAGTGACTCATGACCAGTATAAAACAATGATGTAATACAGTTAAAAGATTGCATGTCAGTTTCCTGAAATGTATATTATTTTGCACAATATGTACTCGAGGAGTATTTAAAATAAATAAATGATTCAAAGATCAGCATTTATCTGAAATAAAAAGCTTTTGTTTCATTATACACTATACCATCCAAAAGCAAAAGTTTTTTTTTTTTTTTGGAGAAATTATAGACATTAATACTTTTATTTAAACTTTTTTTAAACTGATTAAACTTTATCATGTGATGATAAAGACATTCATAATGTTACAAAAGATTTCTATTTCAGATAAATGCTTAGATAAATTCTTCTGAACTTTCTATTCAAAGAAACCTGAAAAAAAAAATTGTACTTACCTTTTCACCTAATAATAATAATATTAATAATAATAATAATAATAATAATAATAATAGTGTTTTTTGAGCAGCAAATCAGAATATTAGAATGATTTCTGAAGGCTCATGTGACTGGAGTAAGGATGCTAAAAATTCAGCTTTGAAATGAAAGGAATAAATTATATTTTAAAATATATTCAAATAGAAAACAGTTATTTAAAATAGTAAAACTGTACTGTTTTTGCTGTACTTTGGATCAAATAAATTCAGGCTTGGTGAGCAAAAGAGACTTTAAAATAAATAAATAAATAAATAAAAATCTTAAAAACTTTTGACTGGAAGTTATTTAAAACCAAAATGCAAATAAGCTACTAAACACTGCTTCAACAAGCTAAATATTATTAAATTATTATATTATTAAATTAATTACTAAATTTGATAATTATTTAATAATAATAATAATAATAATCATTATTATTAAATTAAATGAATATTTCTTTAAAAAAAAAATAACAATTTGCTAAAAATGTACTCACCCTCCAAGATGTAGGTGAGTTTGTTCTTAATTGGAGCATATTTTGAAAAATTTAGCTTCAACTTGCTCAGTCCAAACAGCTGATAAAACATCACAATAATCCACAAGTAATCTACATGACTCCAGTTCATCAATTAATGTCTTGAAAAGTGAAAAACAGCATGTTTGTCAAAAAACAAAACAAAAAAAAAAAAACAAATCCATCATTAAGGCATTTCAACTTTAAACTGCTTTTGGCCAAAATATCAGTCCACAATCCATAATAACGCTACCTCCACTGAAAAAGTCCATCCCCTGTTGTCCTCTCACATCAAAATCAACCAACAAACTTGTTTGTTTAGAATTGTTCTGGGCTGTTTTCACTTGTAAATGCAGTATGATCAGTGCACATTTCTCTTCTGACACCTTTCTTCAGTGGAGAAAGCAATATAATGGATTGAGGACTATTTTTAAGCCAATGGTTTGACTTGTAAAAGATCTTAATGATGAATTTTGATACAAACACACAGATCTTCACTTCACAAGACATTATTTGATGGACTGTCGATTAGTTGTGTCAGTTACTTGTGAAATATTTTAATGTTTGGACTCTCATTCTGACGGTACCCATTCACTGCACAGGATCTATTTGGTGAGCAGATGATGTAATGCTAAATTTCTCCAAACAATTAGGAAACAAACTTATCTACATCTCGGAAAGCCTGAAGGTAAGTATTTTTGGGTAAACTATTCCTTTAAAACAAACAGAATGTAGCAGAATGTATGACAGTATCATAGTATCACAGTAGAGGTCTTAAACCGCATAGTAAATAAAATAACGCACCATAGAAAAGGAGGCTGCAGCCTGTTCCAGCAGCCCAACTAAGCCTGCCTCAGTGAAGTACTTCCCGGAGCAGATGCCCTCCTCGTCTGGAGACACCACGTCATCTGACACAGCAGATTCTTCCAGCACATTAGAGGAAATGTTCTGTAGTGTGAAAAAGATCTCATTAATATATTATAATTAAAAAGTCAATGACCAACACATTATCTGTGTCACAGGGTGCGGCAAGAACCTGAAAGGTGACACAGCCCACAGGCAGGTACTTGCGGTCCTCCAGCATGCTGAGGTACTCGGCCACTAGGGCGGCGCTGTGTACTAAGCACTGGGCTGCCTCTGCATGATTATTCCTCTCAGAGTGCTTCCCAGCCATATTTTGCAACCAGGTCAATCGTAGATCCGGGGATGTCTGGTAGCCCTTAGCAATCCTACATAACAGAACGGAGACATTTGTCTTGAGATATACAGTAAAAAAAAAAAAGGGGGTTAAAAATAGTAATATTGTAAAATATTATCTTAATTTAAAATAACAGTTTTCTATTTAATATATATTGAAATAAAATTTGTTCCTGTGAAGCTAAATTTTCTCCATTATTCTAGTCTTCACATGCATAAATAGTGTGTATATCAAAATTACGTTAGTTTTAATGGGTTATAAATATGGGTAAAATAGCTACTTTACATGCTAGGTCAACATTATGTCAAATAATAGTGGACTGAATATCATAGCAATTTAAGAAACAGTACCTGTACATCAGATCAATTAGCATCTCTGGATCTTCTTGATGTTCCTTCATTTTTACTGTGTCCGAAAGAATCATGTGCAGGTTAAACACCAGATCTTGAACCTGAAACCAGAGACAAAATCAGTGTTTTGTGTGAGGAATTAGTAAATGGATAGTAGAAATCGATTTATGAGCCTCACCTGGTCAGGAAAGGTGGTTTCTCTGAGCTCTAGGTCCTCTTCTGCATATGTGAGGATGGTCTTGAGTGAACGCCGCAGAAACTCCTCATTGAAGTTCTGGGACGTACCCACCAGAGACGAAAGAGACATGGTCACCTGCATTTTCACTCGTGCAAAGTTCTGCAGGAAAGAGAACAAACAAACATAAGATAAAGCTCTTCACATATAAACAGACTAAACAGTATTTTAAAAATTTGAGTAATAAACATATACAGTATATATAAATAATATATGTGACTCTGGACCACAAAACCAGTCATAAGGGTCAATTTCTTTATAAATAATACATATGTATGTACATACGTAATATTTTATTAATTTTCACTACTGATCAATTTGTTTTATTTTCTTTTTTGAAGTGAAATATTACTTTTATTCAGCACTTATGCATTACATCTATCAAAAGTGACAGTTATGACATTTATAATGTTACAAAAGATTTATATTTCAAGTAAATGCTGTTCTGCTGGGCTTTCTATTCATCCTGAATAAACAGTTTTCAAAAAATATTAAGCAGTACATTGATAGAAAAAATAAATTACTCTTTATCACCAAATCAGCATATTAAAATTAGGGCTCAAGGAAATCAATTAGTTTTTTTTCCCAAATTCCGTTTTATATTTTCCGAATTCCATTTTTTTTCTGTTTAATTTTTTCTGGATTCTATTTAACATTTTTACTTCATTAAACTTAAACAAAAATTACTATATTAGTTTTATTTTTACTAATTTATGTGTTTTTCATTCATTTTCTGTATTCCATTTTCATGGTTTAATTAAATTTTCATAACCAAAAGCATCTCTATTTAAGTGATATTATAAAAAAATAATTTACTATTTTATAGTATGTATTTATGTGTTCATTTTTTTTTTTTTTTTCAGAAATACTGTGTTGTGTATTTACATTTTTCTGGTAGATAAATTCTGGTAAATATTTTTTATGGTAAATATAATGTTTTAATATTGATTTCAGTAGTAGTACACCGTAAAAAACAATTTGTTGAGTCAACTTAAAATAATTTGTTACCCGGCTACCTTAAAATTTTAAGTTCAGTCACCTCAATTAACTTGAAATGTTAAGTGATAACTTAGACATTTGAGTTCATTCAACTGGGTAACAAGCTCAGCTTTTAAGTTTAACAAACCAAATTTTTTTGTTTAGTCAACTTATATATCTAAGTTGTCACTTAGTACATTTCAAGTTGACTAAACTTATTTGAGTTGACTGAACTTAAAATTTGAAGGCAGCAGAGTAACAAATTATTTTAAGTTAACTCAACAAATTGTGTTATTTTGTTGTTTTTTGTTGTTTTTTTTACAGTGTAGTAGTAGTATTATTACATTAAGCAATATATTTCTGTTCAAGTTAAACCAAACGTTTATTTTGACGGGTTGCCGTAATGACCTTTAAGTTTCTGTTTTTATGTGATATGACAATGTTTTTTTTTAAAAAAAAAAGGTAAAATGTTCCTGAAGTGACTCTCAGAGCAGTTCTAGACATTATGTCCATGTACTCGGCAAAACACCGCAAGTGTCACGCGCTTCAGTGTAGTAAATGAAACTGCGTCATTCATTTACACAGAGATGTGCAGAACATGCATACTTCATATTTAAATTGTATTTTTGCAGCTTAATATTCATAGACACTAGTCCATACCATGTTTTAAGTGTACTGACCAAATTTGGATATATTCATCCAAAATTTGACAAATTCCATGACATTCTACGTTTTAATGTAAAAAAAAATTTTATGAGTGGATTCGCCATTCCATACACGTTTTCCCATTGTGAAAATCATAGGGTACTAATTAAAATGATTTCTGAAGGATCATGTGACACTTAAGACTGGAGTAATGGCTGCTAAATTTTCAGCTTTCTTATCACAAGAATATATATTTTTTTCTTTCTGGTAAAATTTTAAATGGTAGTGTATTAAATAACATAATTAAAAAAAAAAAATGAAAAAGGAGCATATTTGGTTATATGAACATGTGGTACTGTGGTAAAGAACTGAGAGGAGTGCAAACAATCTACTAATATTTATGGTGATTATGACAAAGTGCGTTTAAGTGTTTCTCACATTTCCAATCTCAAAGTTCTGTCTCATAAGGAGGTAGAGGGAGGCGCTGGCGTGGGCTCTGATGGTGCCAATGCTACTGCTACAGTTCCTCAAGAGCCGCAGGCACAGGTCAGCACACTGCTCTGTCTCCTCCTCAAACAGCAGCTCTGGAAACTAAAACACACATGAAGACTTATACACTATGCCACAAAAGATCACACTTCAAAAATAAAAGGTACTCTATTTCATGTAATCACCAAGCGAAACTGCATAGATCAGCTGGAGCTAAATCAGCCAATACAAACTCAATAAAAATTCTGGTCTTTGACCTGATCAGCGTTCACTCACCTTCGACACGAGAGCTCTCTGTGTAGCAAAGCAGTGTTGCAAATATAGGGCACTTTGATTACATGCCATGCTGTGTAGCAGGACCTTCAGAACCCCTCCCAGAATGCTTTCTTTGGACTCCGTCACTGACACGGTCTACAAGGCACATAGAGGAACCATAATAGTTACAATAAATGTCTTCGGTGTTAAAATATTGAGAGTTATTGATAGTAGTTGAGATCATTACCTGAACTATTATTTCTAGCGTATCCAATATGATGAGATTAGCTTCAGTTGCCAGGTTGCCATCAATAATTGCTTCATGCTCCAGCTCAGCCCTGGTCCTGACAAACAATGGGGTAATGAATGTTTAGAATGGTGCAATATGGCAGGTACAACAGCAAGCGGATCCTTGAATGCCACAGCAATCTCCACACAAGCATTCAAGTGAGTGTATACAGAAGAAGGGCGTCCTCTGCATACAGACCAAATGTTATGATCCATTTGTACAGCGTTTAGTACGTTTTTGTCCTTGTCTTTGTTGTAAAATTAGTAC
This sequence comes from Labeo catla, assembly GCA_012976165.1. Lineage (NCBI taxonomy): Eukaryota > Metazoa > Chordata > Actinopteri > Cypriniformes > Cyprinidae > Labeo > Labeo catla. The sequence goes on from VONZ01000001.1 coordinate 2,321,219, forward strand.
AATGTTAACCCAAACTTTGAATAACATAGATTTAATCTTTATGCTTTTTGAAAGAAAAGAAAAAATATATTATTATTATTCAGAATAAACGCAGTAAATAGTTACAAATGGATAAAAAAAAATATTATAATCTGTACAGTACTGACCAGAATTTTTACCTATGGACTTAAATTTTACATTTTGATAATAATAATATCTCTATAAATATATTTGTAGTTTTAATCTGTAAAATATATACTTGAGCTTTCACTTATATTGACCTAATCTTTAAAATAAAATGAAATAAAACAATAATACAAATTTTAATATATTAAAAACAAATATCATATACATATATACACACATATATATATATATATATATATATATATATATATTTATTTATATTGTGTGTGTGTCTTTACACACAGTAATTAGTAATAGTAAATAGTAATTATTATTATTATTATTATTATTTATAATAAATGCAGTAAATTGTTACAAATGAATAAGATCAAATCTTTACAGTAATGACCAGAAGTTTTACCTGTGGACTTGAACTTTACATTTTGAAAATAATAATAATAATAATAATAATTATTATTATTATTATTTACACATTAAAACCAAATATTTAAAAAAAATAAATTTAATAAAAAAAAATATATATATATATATATATATATATATATATCAATAAAAATAATTACAAAAACACATACTTCAAAATCTATAAAAACATTTTTAATTTTAATCTGTAAAATATATACTTGAACTTTCACTTATATTGACATAATAAAATAAAATAAAAAATAATAAACTATTTAATGTACTAAATATTTAAATGAATAAAAACAAATATCTAAATATCTAAATATTATATATATATATATATATATATATATATATATATAGTGTGTGTGTGTCTTTACACAATAATAACAACAACAACAATAATAATAATAATAATAAATAGTAATAATAATAATTATTATTGTTATTATTATTATTATTAATAACAAATGCAGTCAACAGTTACAAATGAATAAATAAGTTCTAATCTGTACAGTTCCTGTGAACTTTTGATGATGATGATGATGATAATAATAATAATAATAATAATAATAATAATAATAATAATAATAATAATAATAATAATAATAATAACAACAACAACAACAACAACAACAACAACAACAACAATTCATATTAAAACCAAATGTTTAAATAAAATATAGGAATAAATATTATAAAAACACATTATTTAAGTATAAAATATATACTTGAACTTTCACTTATATTGATATATTAATCTTTAAAATAATATTAAATAAATTAACAATAATACAATATTTAATGCACTGAATATTTAAATCATTTAAAACAAACATCTAAATATTAAAAACAAACAAATAAATTAAGTTCTATAACCTAATCTTCATAGGTCTGAGTTAGACCTAATCATTTATAAGAGGTTTAACGATTCACATGAACTGTAAATGTGTAAGCATATCCTAGTGAGCTTACAAACCTAACTAAGCAGGGCTCCTGGCTTCTCCCATTGTGCAGTGGGATTCCCTTAAACCTGTATGGTACACGATTCATTTAAAAGAGGCCACATACAAACAGCTGTATCATAACCCTTTATAGGGAAGCACAGAGCCATGGCCCTGTCACAGACTTGCCTGATTATTGTTAGAAGAAGAGAGGGTGGTCTGTTGTTAAAAGATTTCTGAAAATGTAGCATAATACTGTATTGTTAAACTGCAACTCTGCACCTGGAGGTTCACTGTGTAATTACATTGTGCAATCATTTTTGCAAAAATGCAATTTAATACCAAAATCAGTTTGCACACAGGGGCTCCAGGAGCTAGAGTAGCATTTTAAAAGGGCCCATATTAATTTGATTTCCATATGGGTGGGCCACTGAATAGGATTTGTTTGAAAAGCGTTGAATGTACGGAAGCACCCACACGGCCAGGCACTTGGCCCTTTGAAAAAGGGAGTCAAATGATGATAGAGGGTTATGAGAGCAGATCAGGCCTGTTATTCAGTCACATTAACCAATAACCACCAGCAAAAGTTTTCAATATAACTGAATGAATTAAGACCAGCGGTTCTCAACTATGGGGCCACAACCCATTAAGGGGTTTCAGAAAACTCAAAGGCGTGAATGTGAATGCATTAAAAACAATCACGTAAATCACTAAATATGAAATTGCATTAACTAAAAATATATAATTTTTACTCTGTTAAAGAGATTTCACCCAAAAATGAATTACTCACCCTCATGTCGTTCCAAAGCCATAAGACCTTCGTTCATCTTTGGAACACAAATTAAAAAATTTTTGGTTCAATTTTTGTTTTCTTTGCACACAAAAAGTATTCATTGTAGCTTCATATAATAAAGGTTGAACCACTGATGTCCATGGACTATTTTAACAATGTCCTTACTACCTTTCTGGGCCTTGAAAGTGGTAGTTGCGTTGCTGTCTATGGAAGGTCAGAAAGCTCTCAAATTTCATTAAAAAAATCTTAATTTGTGTTCTGAAGATGAACGAAGGTCTTACAGATTTGGAATGACATGAGGGGGAGTAATTAATGACAGAATTTTCATTTTTGGGTGAACTATGCCTTTAAAAAAAAAAAAACTACACTCTTTAGGTAGAAGTCAAAATGACAAACAAAAGGTTTCACCGTAGTACATAACCTAGGCAATTCTTTGCGAAAAAAAAAAAATACTATTAAATGACACCAGCAAACCCTGCATCTCATCAAAACCTTAAACATTCTCGTTCATTGTCTTAAAGTAGTTGTTCACCTCCAGAACAAACATTTACAGATGATGTACTCACCCCGTTCTCATCCAAGATGTTCTTGTCTTTCTTTCTGTAGTCATAAAGAAATTATGTTTTTTGAGGAAAACATTTCAGGATTTTTCTCCATATAGTGGACTTCAATGGTGCACCTGAGTTTCTAAGGGCTCTAAACAATCCCAGCCGAGGAAGAAGGGTTTTATCTAGCGAAACAATCTGTTATTTTCTGTTATTTTATTTATGTACAAGTACAATTTATACATGCTTGTCTTGTCTAGCTCTGTGATGCGCATGTGTACTCTGTGCAGTCCCGTTCAAGACTGTTAGGGTAGGTTGAAAAACTCCCATCTTGTTTTCTCCACCAACTTCAAAATTGTCCTACATCGCTGTTTTGCCTTTTTTGTAGGGGCCATTTGACCTCCTTTGCATACTCACTTTGTAAACACTGGGTTGGTGCTTCTGGAGTGACTTAGGATGATTTGAAGTTGGAGGAGAAAATGAGATGGGAGTTTTTCGACATACCATAACTGTATTGACCCGGAATACAAAGAGTACGCATGCACAATGCAGAGAATAGACAAGACGAGCATTTTAGGTTAAAAAGTATTTAAATTGTACTTTTTTTTTTTAGAAAATAACCAATCGTTTTGCTAGATAAGACCCTTCTTCCTCGGCTGGGAACGTTTAGACCGCTTTGAAGCTGCATTTTGGAAATTCAAACTAGCGGACACCATTGAAGTCCACTATATTGAGAAAAAGTCTGGAATGTTTTCCCTCAAGAAACAAAATTTCTTTACGACTGAAGAAAGAAAGACACAAACAACTTGGATGACAAGGGGGTGAGTACATCATCTGTAAATTTTGGTTCTGAAAGTGAACTTCTCCTTTAAAATGTGCCTTAGATCATTTTAAAAATATTTAATTACATTATTAGTTTCATTAACATTAGGAAACATAGAGGAATAAAGGTTGAGAACCACTGAACTCACAAGCGACAACTGCCACCATGTTAATACTCCAAATTAAAATCTTATTAAATACAGTATGTGCTTGGAAAAAAGTTAAATAAAATTAAAGAGAGCAATATGACAAGTATATAAATATACTTCTCATAGTTTATTAGTGGAGCTTAAATCTTCTAAAACAACCTAATGGTACTATCTTTTTTTTACTGTGTGAAAACAGTAAAGATAGTTGTTAATACATGACAGTAAAAATTAAGTTAACTGCATTAAATTTTGAAAGAACTCACATCGCACTTCTGGCTAAATCTTGGACTTAAGAGGCTGGTTAAAGAGCCATGTTGCACTGTTGTTATAAACAAACTGGTTATAACAGAATCACATCATCCAAGCCGCATCCTACTCCATCTCCCCAAATAAACACACACACATTGGTCTGAATCACAATTTGGTCAGTGGTCAGTAATAACTGCATCCAGACCAATCCAAGCACCAGTAGAGCAGAGCAGAACCAAAGCGAGAGGGGGAGGGGCTTTGAAATTCAGGTCTGAAGCAAAGCAAGGGTATAACATTAAGCAAATAACACTTCAGCTGTACAATACCTGACTGATCTCTGGCCCCTAAACACACAGTACATGAAAGAACAAGGTCAAATAAAGGGGTTATCTGAGGTCAAATGGTTAATGGTTGTTTCTGTAGAAATATGGAGAAATATGGGTCATACTATTAAGGGTGTCAAAAAATTAATAGTTTTATGGGAAGAAAACAAGCAGTTATCTTAATTTGAACACATCGAATACATAGACAATACATGAAGAAATCTTTAAGGCAGGCTAATTACTAAATTACAAGAAAAGCTAATTGAGATTTGAATTAAAACAATAAAACTACAACTAAAAATAATAAAAATATTTTTTTAATTTATTTAAATTAATGCCAGTTTTGCCTTTTTATTATTTAAAATGAATGAATTATTATTATTACTTTTTTCCCCACTTTTACTACTGGACTTATCTAATGACCAGATAACAAAGTTTGTACTCGTACCAAGGTAAGTTACGTAATTGAAATGGAAGTCGAAGTTCACCTACTTCAAATATGGCTCACACTAAACAAAAAAAAAAAAAAAAATAAATTTAATAAGTATGTAAAAGAAATAAAATCATACTTGTCCATCTTTTCACTGGTCTGACGCCAATGGGTCATGTCTTTTCTCCAGCGCAGGTTCTCCTGGCTGCCAAAAGCACTGCCTGATGGACTTCTCTCTGTGGAGGACAAAAGAGAGAGGCCAACACACGTCAAGTTATGTCAACCAAGTTATGTCCAACAGAATATTGTTCATATACATATTTTTAACTAACCAAGCTGTCCTCTGCTCCGTCGCACCATCTCCTGCCTGGCTCCAATACTGCCTAGGATGGCTTCTTCCAGCTTGGCCTTCATGTCTTTGGATTTCTTAAAGGTTAAACTGTTCATACGTTCAAATGCCTTTTTGCCCTGCATGAACAAAAAATGGGCCTTTTTGTATGAAATGGATGGATAGAAACACACAAACATTAATTAATTTCACTTGGTTAGTAAAAGAACATAGCTGAGCAGATTTTCTTTCTTTAGCGATAAATAGAAATAGATATAGCAGATACGAAAGAGACAACAGATACAGATATAATGTTACTAAGAGATCCAAAAGCGCTGTGGATGCATATGAAGTTTTTTCACACCTTGTATTCGAAGCAGGAGACACAGAGGTAGAGCAGGTCCAACAGACGATTGAGCTGGGAGACAGACAGGTCAGTGAACCATTTCTGAAGCACCATCTCATCGGCATTCTTCAGCACCCACAGCAGACAGATGAGCAGACTACGACTGGACTCCGCTGAGAATGAACCATGCTGACGGGTGGCCTGGAGAAACAAGGTGTATAGATTTCAGTAAAGAACAGGTATTCTCCTTTTTCTTGCTTTTTCGTTGTATAACTTTGCTTGGGTCTAATAGTGTATTTTCTATAATCTATTTTCTGTAATCTATTTTTTATTCAGAAGAATTCTGAATATTCGTCCAAAAAAAGAAAGTCTATGCCAGAGCACGTTGATGCGTCATGCTCTGAGGACACTAAGGATTAAGGTGGATCAGAGGTAAAAAAAAAACAAACAAAAAAAAAAAAAATTTATATAAATACTGTTCAGTTTCTTGCACACAGCGATTGTTTCATATCTTAAGACCTCAATATATTGTCATTAGCAGCAGGTTTAATTTGGTTTTGTCTGTGTATGTTTTTTTGACTCTCAAAGCCATGGGTCCCATTGACTGCCATTACATGACTTAACTCAACGGTTTGAGTTAAAAATCTTTGTTTGTGTTCTACTGAAGATACAAAGTCACCTACATCTTGATTGCCCTGGGGATAAGCAGATAAACATCAAATTTTCATTTCTGGTGAACTACTTTGCTTTAAAGAACAGTGAGGTCACAATACCTGTGGATTGAGCAGAAAACTACTAGGCCGTGACATCTGTGGCACAGAGGTCCCTGCAATTGCCATTGCAACAGTCTGGCTGATCATACTGTTCCCCTCAGCTTCCTGCTCCTCCGTACCTGGACCACCAGGACGCCCCCACTGATTATGGGATTCTGTGATGGTAAAAACAGGTTATTACATGACATATTTACAATACAGCATGAGCAGGATACAAAAATCTATGAACATACCTGTGAAATCATGGAGCTGGGGAAGGGTTTCCATCACGATGCCTATGAGCGGTAGGTAGAGCAGGGCAACTCTGGCTTTGACCTCAGGGTCAGCATAACGTGGGTCTGAGTCATGACTGGACAGCAGATTATGAACCACGCTGATGACCTTCTTATGAAGACCAAACATCCTAAAGCAAGAGCAGAGAGCGTAAAATTACATATTTGATAGATGTTATAAGTAATTAAAATACTTTAAATAAGTGTTGTGATTAACTAAAATAAATAACTAAAAGACTAATTAATTACTCAGTCTCATGTCGTTCCAAACCCGTAAGACGAAATCTGTTGTGCTTTCTGACCCTGCATAGACAGCAACGCAACTGACTTTCTAAGCCTTGAACGTGGTAGTTACTTTGCTGTCTATGCAGCGTCAGAAAGCTCTCGGATTTCATTAAAAATACCTTAATTTGTGTTCAGAAGACGAACAAAGGTCTTACGGGTTTGGAACGACATAAGGGTAATTAATGACAGAATTTTTATGTTTTGGGTGAACTATCCCTTTAATTTAAATTATGAATATATGACATATTTTTAAATACATTAAAATAACAAAAAAACGAATGTAGTTTTTAAAGAGTTAGGAATGGAAATAGGGCACACACCAAGGTACTGACCCATCAGCCTCAGGGTCGAGTATTACAGCCAGCTCTGTCAGAACCAGACCAGCGAGGTAATGCTGCTCTCTGAATGGCACAGACAGCTCAAACATGTTGGCAATCTTTTGGTCCTGCACATGGGTAGAGAAACCAGAACTCTGGTAGGGAGACAATGAGAAACATAAACAAAAAAAATTGGGAGGTTTTCATAACTATCAATTCTGGTTTATTTTGGAGTTACAGTTGATCCTTCTCAGTTCTCAGTGTTAATACCTGAGAGGTGGCAGAGGAGACCGAAGGAGAGGGGGAAGCTGGGGGTGTAAGTAGACTGAAGGGCAGGTTTAGAGTGACGTAGTGTTCATGGCTACAGATGATCCTCAGGAAGTCTAGTCTCAGAGACTCTAGAGTGGGGTTCTGTAGTGCAAAGAGTTTGGTGGACACCTGGGAACAGGAGGAATAGAAGGTCGTCAGAAAAGACAACGTGTAAAAAGCATAACGTGTTTGGAGCTCAATTGCAAGGTACCTGTTTCCAGTAGGTTTTGATAAGAGAGAAGACAAAGCCTCTATCCATGACTGACAGAAGGTCATTGAGGAAGAAGGCCAAGCTGGTGTTGAGCCTTTCCACCAACTCCAGATCCTAAAAAGACAATCAACAAAAGACAAACATGAAACAGCAAACTCACCACTTCAAAAGTTTAAAATTAAACAGATATACTGAACATGCTTTTACTTGACTGGTCATCGGCAAGAATTAACCATTGAACTTTACATTATACTTAAAGGGATAATTCACCCCAAAACAAAAATTCTGTCAGTAATTACTCACCCCCATGTTGTTCCAAACCAGTAAGACCTTTGTTCATCTTCGGAACACAAATTAAGATATTTTTGATGAAATCTGAAGCTACAAGAATACGTCTTCATGGTAGTTGCGTTACTGTGAACGCAGGCTCAGAAAGTTCTCTGATTTCATCAAAAATATCTTAATTTGTGTTCCGAAGATGAATGAAGGTCTTACAGGTTTGGAACGACATAAGGGTAAGAAATTAAGGACAGAAGTTTCATTTTTGGGTCATACTAATTCATACTAATTGTTTTTTCCGTATTACTAGATTTTATTATACTGTTTTATAGTGTTGTCAAATGCACCATTCGGTGCTGTAATTTTAAAAACGTCCATTTCCCGCTAAGATTTGAGAACAGATATGACTGTAATTGGCTATGACTGGTGATTGGCACAAATATTAGCGGAAAATGGATGTTTTTAAAATTACAGTACCAAATGATATTGTTGTCGGTACTTTTGACAACTGTTTTATACAACATAATTATTACCATTATCATATAATTAATTATCAATATTATGTAACAGGCACTGAAATATAAAGCAAACAAAAAAATATTATAAATGACATAATTATACATACATATAATTATGCAAACAAAATAAAGTTATATTCTGAATAAATGCTGTTCTTTTTAACTTTTTATTTATTAAAGAATCCTGAAAAAGGCATCACGAGTTCCAATAAATAAATAAATAAATAAATACATACATTAAGCAGCACAACTGTGATAATAAACCACAGGAATAAACTATACTTCAAAGTATATTAAAATAGAAAACTGTCATTTTAAATTGTAATAATATTTCATAATATTACGGTTTTATTTATTTGTTTTTTTAATTTACTGTATTTTGTGATCAAATAAATGCAGCCTTGATGAGCAAAAGAGACTTATTAAAAAATAAAATAAAATAATAATAATAACCTATAGAGAGAGAGAGAGAGAGAGAGAGAGAGAGAGAGGGGTAATGTCCATGCTGCTGTACAAATGATATTCGTAATATAATAATGATATTATTATGTAAAACAAAGTAAAAGTTCACAAAAAAATGAACAAATAAACAAACAGTTCAATTCATTCATCTAGTTACAGGTTTCTCACCTTCTGGAATCGTGAGACGATGTCACCTGCAATGGTGCTAACCAGAGCGGTGATGTCATCCATGAAGCGCTCAGGAAAGCGGTTCTTCCTGGGAGACTGCAGGCGATCAGTAAAGTATAAGTGGTGAATGATGCTCTTCACCTGAAAAGAGAAAGAACATGCTTTATCACATTCTCAAAAACAGATGCTACATTTTTTATCATAAAGCAGGAATCAAGAGGATTTAAGATTGTGGTAGTTCTTACCATAAGCTCAAAAAAGAACCAGGCCTGTTGCAGGGCTCCCTCCCTCACACTGCCACTGCTGACCACCCACTGCAGGGCAAGCTCCTCATGAAAGAGCTGAGAACAGAAAGGAACCATCAAAGAACCATTCACTATCAAATACACTGCATACAAGTCAGTATGTCTTAGTTCTACTATGGGATATGATACGGTCCTTTGACATAAGGTCCACTGTGATGCTGCAAGAGGATTCATTATTCTACTGATCCAACATTAAACACAGATAAACATCCCATTCGATCATAGCACCTGGCAAGACCAACAGGGTGCTCCATACCACAAGTGACACATCATTCCCCCTTCAAACAGTCTTCAGGTGCATTTATAGTATAGAGGTGCCAGTCATTCATAGTAAAGAGAAGAACGTATACCCAGCATTCACAAGAACATGACAACCACAGCAACAAAACAACAACATCCAGTCATTCCAACACAGACAGGTGCAGGTGAGGCGAGGAGGGGGGCCGGCTCCTGCCCTCCGGAAATTGGGTCTCTACCTTTTTGGTCGGCAAGCGTCCTGTTAATGTTTGCAAGAAACTGGCGCTCTCAGTGTGCGATGACATGCGATTGCCACTGCGCTCCATGGCCTACGGGTGGGGATGAATGGAAGGGTGACAATAGATTAGTGTGGAGGACAGGAGTATGTGGTGCCATTCACTAAAAATACCTACACACACACACACACACCCTCAACCAACACGCACAAAAACACAATACAGAAAGATACTGCAAAAACTGTACTATCAACACAGATAAATAATTAAAAATGCAATTACTTTTAAATTACACAATTACAATTTCCATCAGACAAATAGCCATTCTGTAGGACATTTACATAGTTTACTGAGCAAGAAGATTTAAGAGATTTTAAAAAAGTGTTGCTGTTGCTGTATAAAATAATATAAAATTAAACAAAAAACAATTATGTATGTATGCATGTATGCTTTAATGAATCAGGCTATTACAGGCACTGAGCAATGAAAAAATTAAATTATTAGACTTAAACCAGGTGCCAGTTATTAATAAATAAGAAATAAATAAAACAGACAAAACATTCACACTCACGCATACACGTACATGCAGCATATCATAACATGCCAAGCAAAGAGAAAATGGAAATTGGTTAGTTATGCCCATGCAATGCTTTTTTGAGTGAAATGTTGAAATGGCTGTTTAGGAAGAATGAATGGGGGTGAGGAAGTAAAAAAAAAAGAAAAAGGAAAATGCAAATGTAAGACGAGTGTGCCATGGAGTTGTTAGATATTGCTGTTTCAGTGCTACTTGGAACGGCTGTGTGAAATGGGGGATTCTGCTTTGTATTTGGGGGTTGGGATAGTCAGAATGACCTGCTTAGCATCGGATGATGAGCCAGGGCTGGTCCCCCAGGGGGCGCTTTTGCACCCCATAGTATGTACCCAGGAGTTGGAGCGATCTAAGCCCTGCAAGCCAAGGGTGGCATCAAATGGATCACGGGCAGATGCAAGCAAGCCAGGGAACAGTGAGAGGTCAAAAGTTACAGGAGATAAAGTGAGCAAGGGAGCAAGTTAGTTCATATTAATTTTTTCATATTTGAACATCAACAAGTTAGAGTATCAAGCATCAAACAAAGGCTTAGAGGCACAGAGAATGCATGATTATGAAATCAGGCTGATTCATTCGTTGCAACAAGGGAAGAAAGGATCACTGGTTAGTATCAATAATTCTTAGGTGTGCCTCAAATAAAACATCTTTAAACATCTTCAGAGCATTTGGTACATTATAGAAGTCATGCACACCACCTTTCAAAAGTTTGGGGTCAACAGGATTTCTCTTAAATTAATACGTTTATTCAGCAGAGATGGATTAAATCAGTTGGACTGGACAAAAATGTCAGTAAAGACTTTTGCACTGTTAAAAATCAGAATGTTGGAATGATTTCTGAAGGATCATGTGACATTAATGAATGGAGTAATGAATACTGAAAATTCAGCTTTACATCACATGAATAAATTTCAAACATAGAAAACAGTTATTTTATATTGTAATAATATTTTGCAATACTGTTTTGGTCACATAAATGTAGCCTTAGAAAGCAGAAGAGACTTTGTTTCAAAAACAAATCTTACTGACCCCAAACATTTGTAGTAGTGTATGTAGTGATTTTTCTGAAATCATCATGAGAACATTCAACAGATTTGCAATGTAAATTGGAGCAGTTTAAAATAAACTGCAATTCTAAACATTTGATTTCCTCTTTAACTGCAGATACGTAAAGGGATAGTTCATCCAAAAATGAAAATTCTGTCATTAAAGAAGAAGTCCACTTCCAGAACAACAATTTACAAATAATTTACTCACCCCCTTGTCATCCAAGATGTTCATGTTTTTATTTCTTCAGTTTAAAGAAATTATGTTTTTTTGAGGAAATCATTTCAGTATTTTTCTCCATATAATGGACTGATATGGTGCCCCGATTTTGAACTTCCAAAATGCAGTTTAAATGCGGCTTCAAATGATCCCAAATGCGGTTGTAAACGATCCCAGCTGAGAAAGAAGGGTCTTATCTAGCGTTACAATCAGTTATTTTAATAAAAATAATACAATTTATATACTTTATAAACTTTTCACTATATGGAGATAATTCCTGAAATGTTTTCCTCAAAAAACATAACTTTTTTTTTTTTTTACGACTGAAGAAAGAAAGCCATTAACATCTTGGATGACAATGCGGTTAGTACATTATAACAAATTTTTGTTCTGGAAGTTGACTTCTCTTTTAATCAAATATTTCATTTATTTATTATGAAATAATGAATGACTTATTTTGTCTGTTTTACCTAAATCCTTGTATGAACTGAGTGCTACAACAAATAAATAACTGAGCTATTAGCTACACATTCAAAGGCAAACCTCTGAATGGATTTTAGCCACTGATCTCAACCACACATTCATTGTGTTATAGTTCATTTATGTTTTTCCTTTTGCAGGTTGTGTGCCATGGGTTAAGTACATAAAATGTTCCAGCTAAGGTTTGCCTTGCTGGTGAGCTATAGGTTGATCTGTAACAGAGAAATGCTGATGAGCTAAATCAGCAATCTAGAGCAGAAAGTCAATGACCTATAAATGCACTCATAATAATGAATACAATTAGTCACATCCTGCTAGAGCAGTCAAAACATGTCTTAACAGCACTAATAAAATACATTTTGATGTGTATATAAACTATGACGATGCATCTTATTAGAAAAGAATAATAGCCAACAGAGCTGCTGAAATGTGTCTACCTACCTTGCTGCCAATGATGGAGCGTACTTCATCATCTGGGGAAGTGGGAGTGCCAGAGATGTCTGGGTTGCTGTTGCTAAGGCTACGAGAACGGTTGAGGTTGAGGCTTGCAGGTCTGACAGCAGAACGGGCCATGGTTGCATAATGCACTGAACCGCCCAGTCCTCCTGGGCCTTTTATGCAGAACAAAATAAATACAAAATAAAACGCATTCGGAGTGAAAACTTAATCTTAAACTCTCCAAAAGCCACAGATTTAGAAATAAATCAAAAGATCAAGCTAAAACCTGACCTGGAGAGGGGGAGTTGGGATCCATGTTGGGCAGGCGGAAGACATAGTGGATATATGAGGAGAGAAGGCTGTTTCGCCCATGCATATCTTGACTAGTGTCCAAGTACTTATGTAGACGGTTCACTATGGATGCCATCACTTCAAAAGAAGCCTGACCAAGATTCACTACAGTAAAGAGAAATTAAAACACAAGATCTTTAGGAAACAGCCAAAGTCAGGAAACTAACAACTATTTTTGCAGTTCTCCCAATCAAGCTATATACTATTTTCTTTCCTTTTTTTAATGGAAAGTTGCATTTTAATGTTTAAGAGAAAAACACAAAACAGAGGTGAAAATGACAAAAACAAAACTAATGTTAAACAGCCCACCATTCATACAACAGTTATTTTCTTACCACATTTTGAGCATTGAAAAGACCAATTTAGAAAAAAAAAAAGTTATACAACCAACTTCTGATCTGACTTACAAACTAATCCTTCAGTCTGATTTGCGATCTTGCGAGGTTAAACTGGGTCAAAACAACTAAATTAAAGACCGATTTGTTTGTGAATTTGTGGTTTGGAGTAAATGTTAACAGTTTTAATTTGTGATTACACTACCATTTTAATAATAAATTATTTAAAGTGAGTTCATGCAAAAATGAAAATTCTGTTATCATTTTTTTTTACCCCCATGTTGTTTCAATACCGTATGCTTTTCTTTTTTTTCTATGAATCACAAAATAAATTTTAAAGGGAACCCTGGGTATTAAGATTCCAAAGCAAAGATTCACATAAAATGTACTCACCCCCTTGTCATCCAAGATGTTCATGTCTTTCTTTCTTCAGTCGAAAAGAAATTACGTTTTTTGAGGAAAACATTTCAGCATTTTCTCCATATTATGGACTGATATGGTGCCCCAATTTTGAACTTCCAAAATGCATTTTAAATGTGGCTTCAAACGATCCCAAATGCGGTTATAACCGCAAGAAAGAAGGGTCTTATCTAGCGTAACTATCGGTTATTTTCATAAAAATAATACAATTTCTATACTTTTTAATGTCAAACGCTCATCTTGTCTTATTTTGCCTGGACTGTTTTTTTCTTTTTTCATCCTATATCGCTGTTTTACCTTTTTTTGTTAAGAGTGTTTGATCTGCTTTGCATGTTCACTTTGCAAAGACTGTGCAAGTACTTCTGCAGCGATCTAGGATGATTTTGAAACTGTTTTGAGTTCAGGCAGAGCAAGACCAGACGAGCGTCTGAGATTTAAAAGTATTTAAATTGAATTATTTTTTAATGAAAATAACCGATCGTTTCGCTAGATAAGACCCTTCTTCTTTGGCTGGGGTTTACAACCGCATTTGTGATCGTTTGAAGCCGCATTTACACTGCATTTTGGAAGTTCAAAATCGGGGCACCATACCAGTCCATTATATGGGAAAAATGCTGAAAGGTTTTCCTCAAAAAACATAATTTCATTACGACTGAAGAAAGAAAGACATGAACATCTTGGATGACAAGGGGGTGAGTACATTACATGTGAATCTTTGTTTTGGAAGTGGAGTTCTTCTTTAATATAACAAATGATGTCTCTTACTGAAATATGTAGCAGAAAACCCATGAAAGATTCACATTAAAAAATCCACATAGTTTTATACATATTTTGGACTATGGGGGGTACCAATATTTCAATGATGTTAAATGGTTGTACTCGGTGAGCTACTGGTGCTACCTGTTCCTATTTTTACCGCAACACAACTCTGAACGCACAACTCCGTAAATAAAATACTGATATGATGCCACATTATGCGGCTTTTGGTTGTAATTTTCAGTCGAAGAGCAACAAAAGAAGCAATGTAAGTCTTCACTGCTTTCCTAGTGATAAGAAGAGGAAAAAAGAATAGGAAGATGCCTGTGGACAAATGAATCTTCCTAAAGACTATGTCTTTGTTCTTTCCACTTTTAGTAGACCACAGCTACTGAAAGAGCTTACAAACGGCAGAGACAAGAAATGCTAGATGCCATCCTGGCAAGATGTAAACATGCCCACACTTGTCATGACGCCGCAGCCACTGAAGTTGTTTCAGTGCGGATTTCACTCAAAAATCAGGGGTGTTTAGACACCTTGTGGGCAAAAATCGAAGGTACGGCATTTGGTTTAAGCCTACGCTTATATCCATCAGCACCTGTAAGCTCTTCAGTAGCTATGGTCATCGTATCCGAATTTTATTTTTTAAACAACATTATCGGAACCCATGCAAAGTCATTCATTCATACAGTTCTAGAACAACATGAGGGTGAGTAAATGATGACAGAATCTCTTTAAAGTAAAAATTTGTAAAAATATAGTAAAAATCAGACTATGTTCGTTGGAGGACAGAGGGTACCTATCTGGCCAGCTATGACAGGTGGCCGCACCATCAGCAACACCAGTTTGTCCAGCAGTAGGTGGAGGAAGCGCACCACAGGCTCCAGCTGAGAAGAATTCAAAGCTGCTATACTAGACTTCAGCTCAGTCTCCAGATTATTCTCCATAATGCGCATGTCTCCTATCCTCACAGGGAACATGTGCTCGTCCAGCGCATGCACCAGTGCAAAGAACTTATCTAAAAACTGGTCCTGGGCAGAGGAAAGAAACACATCAGAGAATGCATTTGTTTGAAGTGGGGTATTGATCAGCAGTTTGACAATTTAACTACTAATTACCTGTGTGTGGATGGTGGATACAGCCACAACCTCTACATTAAACACCCCTCTGTGGTTATCCACCCATTTCATTCCAGGAAGAGGAACCTACACACAAATGCATGAATGAACTTGGAGTATAACCGTTTTGTGTTATTACACATTGCTAGTCTGAAATATCTCCCACTCCCACTGTAGTGTATAGTGAAAAATAACAGCATTACTAACAAAGCAGGTATCATAAATGTTCAAGGTTCAAAAAGTTATTTTTTTCCTGACAACATCAGTGACCAATGAGAAAATTCTTATAACAACTAATTTACATAAATGAGGGACACATCATACTAAATACTACATATTTAACTATGTGTGACAGAAAATGCCTTACATCAGGAGAAAGAACAGAGTACGACTGAGGCGGTTTCTCCAGAGATACTGGAAGGCAGAAGTGACCTGTTCTCAAGCGTCCATTTTGTAGCATGGGAATCCACTGAGGAAAAATAACAGACATAGTATTTACTATTGGTATGAGCCTTCAGGCACATCATGATTAGATTAGATTTTATTTAGAGAGTCTTCATTTAGGAGCCAGCTGCATAAACATTACTATGTTGATGTTAAACATCACTATGTTACGACTGTGTCTTAAGAACTAGTTTGACTAACAAGCAGTCAAAGTAGACCAATGTGTTTTTATATAACTGATTTTAAAAAGTTATGATTTTAAGACTAGTCCAAGCAGTCTACACAACCAGCCACAGTATCAAAATGATTCTCAATGCATCTCAGTTTGCATCTTGAATAAAGGTGGCTTGCTGCCTAAATCTGTACATAGATTTACGGAAGTGTTCTCTATTAGCACTGTGTGACTGCCATTTTTTAAAAAGAAAATAGAATCTTTTTTGTGTTCAAGGCTGCAATTATTTGATCAAAAATATGGTAAAACTGTAATATTGTGAAAATTAACACTTTTATTTTAGTGGAATTTATTTTAGTGATGGCAACACTGAATTTCAGTAGCCATTACTCCAGGCTTTAGCGTCACATCCTTCAGATATTATCTGATATGCTGATTTACACACTTATGGTTGAGCTGGTTAAGTTCAAAGTTCAAACTAACAGCATTTAATTAATTTAACACAACCTGGCTGAACAAGTTTTTATTTATAATAAAAAACTTTATTATCCTCCACAAGTTTCCTACGCCCCATGAGACCTTGCGTCAAAAGTGGGAAGGTCTTCCGGTTCGAAGTGAACAAGCAGGACATGACACTCATTCATTCAACAGTTGACAGTAGTGATGGGCAAATTAAGCATTGTGAAGCACTGACGCTTTCCTCTGACTGTTTCGGGAAAAGATTCAAAGCTTCGAGTGTGTCGAAAACAGCGCGATCTGGTGGTTAGTAAAAAATAAAGCAGCCAAAAGCCTGTGAAAGAAACACCGTCAGACAAAATATTCACCACACATTTCACAGATCGGCTCATTTACGTGCACAAACATAAGTCTAACAGTGTGTGTTTGTTTGAATTTCTGTCTCTGATAAATTCATTTTCCCATTAAACTGTAAAATGCTAGTACGAATATCTATATGAGCACCGTAATTACATTTTTTATAAAGGTTTGAAATTTTACAAAGTAAACAATGATCCAAAAAACACTTAGCCTCTTGCTAATTAGCATACAAAATACCATTGGGATACTACTACTGCCGCCTCACCGGAAGTTGTACCCACATTCTTTTTTACAGTAGCACCCCTTGGAAACAGGTGGATATTATTTGTATTATTTATATTGCTTTTGTATTATTTGGATATTATTTCAAATAACGTTAAAATACTTTTTTTTTTATTATTATGTGCGTGCGTTCGTGTATCGTGTGTGTGGAAATCCAGCAGTGTACCGTGTATCCAACAGGCGTCTCCAGTGGAGTGTTCTGTTTCTGTTGACAGCTGACATGGTAGAAAGTAAAAAGGATGTGATGATGGTCAGTCAGCGAGGCTGGTAGCTTGATTTTAACTTCATCATGGAAATCTGGCGATCTGAGGAAACAGATTTGATATGTGAAAATAAAATCAGCAAGAAAATGTGAAAACATCAGTGTCAATAATCCATCTCTTATCCGTGTGATGTCAAGTAAATGAATTTTCAATAAAAGTTGCAGCCACAAACTCACCGATTATGATAGACTACAGCAGTATACGCTTCCTTTGAATACTCTGCACAACTGGATTTCCCGAAGATTACCTAAGAAAGCAAAGAGTGAAGAACTGTAAGTATATTGTGCTATTATACACGTTTGGTCATATGACAATTGTAAATTGATCAGCATTCTGTCAAAACTTACAGGCATAGCATTGCTAGGATCCTCCCCATTCATGAACTGTACTTTCACTGTAATGTTACGGGCTGAACCTTGACGGTTAGCAAAGTTCAGGCTTTGTGGGTTCACATACAGCAGGTTCCTACACACACAGGTAGACAGAGAAAGAGAAATTGTTTATACATGAAAAGTTTGATACTCTTATTCTATTCAATAAAAGAACACTGGAATTGAATTTTATTTTTAAAATACATTTTGAAGTTCCTGTAAGTTAAACTGTAATCTTAATTGTAATCTGTTATCTTAAATTCAAAGGTTTTGATCATTTTGTGTAATTAGTTTTAGAAATGTTCTTCTGTTGTCACAAAAAAATTAAACAGAAATGTGTCCATGAAATAAAACCCTAAATGAAATAAACAGCCCCTTGTTAAAATGAAAAGGAAACCGTTAATTAATTTAAAAAAGTAACATTTAAAAAACAAATTTAGCACCACAAAACAGTAGTTCAAAAGCAATGTCTTGTCACACGTGAAAACATCTTTAACATTAACATTAATCCCCATTGATTTTTTCATTGCATTTTTTGTTGCACAGCAATTTCCGTTTTGCGGTTACAGTAGCTACAGGAACGGACAGAAATACTGCAGTGACGTGGGACACACTGTCCTGGGAGACCGCACAGATCGTAAAGGTCACAGACTTTCCAAGGGGCACAGATCTCTCATGCACTCTCAATATTACCTCCTCTGATGTGGTGTAAATATTACTTTTATTTCCTACTGTGATCTTTGGTTTGAGTTGAAAAGGAAAAAATTAGAAAGGGAGAAGTGAATAAAGCTTTTCATCAACAGTTTGTTATTCTATGCAAATATTTAAAATGTTTCCATATTAGCTGTATTTGAACACGCACACATGTTTGGTTTACTATGCTTGTGAGGGCTTATTTAATGCTTTTAATACAGTACAAACCATATATTCTATCGCCCTACACCTAAACCTATCCCTCACAAAAAATTGCATTTTTACAATAAAAAAAGTTTAAAGAAAAATAAAGAAAATAAAAAGTAAATTTAAAGAAACACTAATTTAAAAAAAAAA
Source organism: Labeo catla (assembly GCA_012976165.1). NCBI lineage: Eukaryota > Metazoa > Chordata > Actinopteri > Cypriniformes > Cyprinidae > Labeo > Labeo catla. Next base: position 2,340,199 of record VONZ01000001.1, read on the forward strand.
AAATAGGCTCATTGTCCAACTCCCCCAGAGTTAAACAGTTTTACTGAGTTTTTTGTTTTCGAATCCATTTAGCCGATCTCCGGGTCTGGCAGTAGCGCTTTTAGCATAGCTTAGCTTAGCTCATTGAATCTGATTAGACTGACAGCATCTCACTCAAAAATGACCATATATAATGATGATATTTTTCCCATTCCCTTAATTAAGGTCCCCACGATGACATGAGTCCCCTTGAGTCAGTGTGCATTCAGGTTAAAGTCCCCACCGGGATAGAGAAACATGTACACGCACACACACACACGCACACGCACACGCACACACACACAAACACACACACACACACATGTTGGGTTTACATGTTTTATGGGGACATTCCATAGGCGTAATGGTTTTTATACTGTACAAACCGTATTTTCTATCGCCCTACACCTACCCTACACCTAAACCTAGCCCTCACAGGAGACTGTGCACACTTTTACTTTCTCAAAAAAACTCATTGTGCATGATTTATAAGCCTGTTTCCTCATGGGGACCTCACAAATGTCCCCACAAGGTCAAAATTTACTGGTATTACTATCCTTGTGGGGACATTTGGTCCCCATAACGTGATGAATACCAGGTGCACACACACACACACACACACACACACAAAAAAAAAACATGCAATAAACAAAAATGTGGAGCAATTCCAGTTAAGTTCTATGTAGTTCAGGAAACTCAAACAATTACGGGTTACTCATTTTCTATTTGGCATAGGATATAAGAAGGGACATTGCAGACACACTGAATGGCCTCTAGGTACACAATGGGAGTCTGGTTGTGTTTGCTGTGTCCACAAATATGGAATGAGGCCAAACTGTCCGCACCTGTCTGAACAGGACCAGTTAATCTGAGCGCGGAACAGTGCAATGATAATACATCACTGCAGAAGCACAGCAGACATAAACCAAGTCAGCTGGCAGGCAAATAAAAATGCACAGCTTTACTGAACAGCTTACCAAAATAGTTTCATACACAGACATATATACATACACACACACACACACACACACACACACGTCTGCTGTGCTTCTGCAGTGATGTTTTATCATTGCACTGTTCCACGCTCAGATTAACTGGTCCTGTTCAGACAGGTGCGGACAGTTTGGCCTCATTCCATATTTGTATATTATATATATATATATATATATATATATATATATATATATATATATATATATATATATATATATATATATATATATCAATATATATCATCATACAAAATGCATGTTATTTTTTTATTTAGTACTGACCTGAATAAGATATTTTACATAAAAGACCTTTACATATAGTCCACAAGAGAAAATAGTTGAATTTTTTAAAAATGACCCTGTTCAAAAGTTTACATACACTTGATTCTTAATGCTGTGTTGTTACTTGAACATGAATAATCCACAGCTGTTTGTTTTTTTTTTTGTGATAGTTGTTCGTGAGTCCCTTGTTTGTCCTGAACAGTTAAATTGCACGCTGAAAAAACTGGATCTTCAGAAAAATCCTTCAGTTCCCACAAATTCTTTGGTCTGTCAGCATTTTTGTGTTTTTGAACCCTTTCCAACAATGACTGTATGATTTTAAAATCCATCTATTCATACTCAGGACAATTGAGGGACTCATATGCAACTATTACAGAAGGGTCAAACGCTCACTGATGCTTCAGAAGAAAAAAACGATGCATTAAGATCCGGGGGGTGAAAACTTTTTGAATTTGAAGATCAGGGTAAATTGAACTTATTTTGTCTTCTGGGAAACATGTATGTGTCTTCTGCAGCTTCTGAAGGGCAGTACTAAATTAGAAAAATATGATATGTAGGCCAACTAAGAAAAATGTACACATCTTCATTCTGTTCAAAAGTTTTCACCCCTGGCTCTCAATGCATTGTTTTTCCTTCTGAAGCATCAGTGAGCGTTTGAAACTTCTGTAATAGTTGCATATGAGTCCCTCAGTTGTTCTCAGTGTGAAAAGATGGATCTCAAAATCATAGTCATTGTTGGAAAGAGTTCAAATTGACAAAAATGCTGAAAGACCAAAGAATTTGTGGGTCCTGAAGGATTTTAACTGTTCAGAGCAAACAAGCGACTCATGAACAGCTATTAGTAACAACAACAACAACAACAACAACAAAAAACTGATGTGGATCGTTCAGGTAACAACACAGTATTAAGAATCATGGTCGGAAGGGTTCAAATAAAGATATATATATCCTGCTGCACTCTGTAGGGAGATTAATATGAAGCAGCAGCAAATAAAAAACCTGTACATATCAGTGCAAATGGCACAAACTCCCCAACTTCAGTCATCACTCATTTCTATTACCATCTAAGCCTAACCGTCTTGAGATTCAGTGTCAATTCTGCTTGTACATGCAGACCCTCTCAGTGGCACCTGAGAGTGATGCTTCGCTGATTCAGGAGACCATTAAATCAAAGCCAGAACCGTAAATCGCATACTTTTATTATTAATTCCCGTCCAGCGGTACATGCACAGTGCACCAAGTGGCCGTGGTGATGATGTGATCGATCGGCAGGATGATTCATCAGCATCATTTATCTCTGCTTATCAGAGGCAAGCCAGGTTATGGATGTGTATGTGTGTGTGTGTGAGTGAGAGATACTGTAAATTTTCTGCACCGAGTAAACTTTCCAGATTGGGAGGAGGACGCTCAAGCACAGCCAGCTTAATAATTACCAAATGCTCCCTCCCCCTCTCAATGTAGCTGTATATATTTTGAGGAATCTCTGCCGTTTTTGGCATTGCTCTCAGAGTAGGAGATGAGAAGAGTAGCAAGAAAGGGAGGCTGAAAGAGACGAGCACAAAGACCGGCACTGGAAACGGACTGACGCAGTAAACAAATCTGCCTTTAAACCATCTGACATGATGTTGATCTTCCTGCTTTTTTGGCTAAGCTTGTCAACAACAAGCGCAGCACCTAACCTACGGAAAACACCCACAGAGGCACCTATTCTAGTTACCGCACCACCAACTGAAACTAGATCCCGCTTTGCCATGTTAGATGACGTACGACTCCTGGCTAACGGTCTGCTCCAGCTCGGCCAGAGCCTCCGAGAGTTTGTGCACAAGACCAAGTCTCAGATCAATGACATCTTCCAGAAGCTGAACATATTTGATCGCTCCTTCTACCAGCTCTCGGTGGTCACCAGTGAAATCAAAGAGGAAGAGGAGAAATTGAAGGAGACAACTATATTTTTGAAGGCCAACAATGAGGAGATCAAAAACATGTCTTTAGAGATCAACTCCAAAATCAACAATATTCTCCAAGAGCGAAGCCAGTTGCACAGTAAGGTTGGTGGGCTGGAGGAAAAGCTGAAGGGTTTGTCTCAGAGCATGATGCCTATGGAGCAACTTCAAGAGATCACTGCTTTGAAGGTGGGTCTAGTATGGTCAGTTCAGAAATTCTATTGTAAATGATTCAAACTCACATGTGTAGGGCTTCACAATACCAATTTTAATGTCTAAAATTGCATGTAAATCACACTTGATGGTAAGTGCAAAAACAAAATCAATGCATATCAATAAAACTGATTAGATATCTGTACAAGCATCTGTTCCAGTTAAATCCAGTTATGCATTTACTGCATTAACAACTTGTCTATTGCAGGATGTGATTGAAACACAAGAAAGGACCATTACAGATCTGCTTAAATCTGTTAAAGAGCAACACGAACAGCTCGATTACCAGAAGATCAAAATTAAGAGTCTTGAGGATAAGGTATCCGTCCCCGTTTCTATAATGTTTCATGTTATTTTCATTACATTTAAGATTATGAATTAATTTATCATTTAAAGGATTTTTAATTAAAAATCAATTACATTTACAGTATACATCCTATAGAGATTGCACTTGGAGCAATTTCTAGTTAACTAAATATTTTGTATATTTAACTTGTTGTCAGATGATTAAATCGCAATTAATTGCATCCAAAAAAATTGTTTGTCTACTGTGTATATTTATTATGTATATATAAACACACACATACAGTCATTTTTTAGAAAATATTTACATGTATATATTTATATTCATATAATTGATATTATATATAAAAATATATTTAATATATAAACAATTTTTTTTAAATATATACATGTAAATGTGTGTTTATTTATATATACATAATAAATATACACAGTAGACACATACAGTATATTATGTAAACAAACTTGCGATGCGATTAATCGTGATTAATCGTTTGACAGCGCTAATTAAATGTTCTTGACTTCTTTATAATTTAATTTGTTTATATAGTAAATAAACAGATTAAAATCTATTTTATTTTAATAATGTCAGCGTCAAGTAATTAGAAATTCTATTGAATATAAAATAAAGAATATTCATTAAATTTAAAGTAATTATCAGCGTAACTCCTGGATTTATTTGGATTTACTGAGATTGGATTTATTCATTTCAGCTGAACTATGACTCTATTCAAGACACAGTTGAAAAACCTTTGGATTTAAATCCAGAAACACCTGACCCTTTCCGATACTTAACAACGAACTCCACTAATGGAACTGCTCAAATAAATGGTAAGAATAGCATGAAAGCAATTAGTAATTATTGTTGCTTTAATAAATCCAAAATCATCAACTGCGTGTTTTGCTGCACAGACTTTCCAATGGACTGCAGTGACGTGTTCAAAAGAGGCCAGAGGACCAGTGGAATTTACCCAATCAAACCCAATCAATCTGAGCCTTTCTATGTTTACTGTGAGATAAATGCTGGTAAGAAACCAATAATGTACATCTAATCAGACTTCCTACTGATATTGTACAAAAACTGTGACAAGTACACACAAAGGGCAAAAGAAACTTAGGCTATGTTGCTACATTCTTAACCAAGAAGGCTGTGCCTTTATCACCATTCTTATCCAGATGAATGCAAGATTCTTTTTACAGTTTTCTTTTCCTCTTTATTTTAAGATGGTGCAGCCACAGTCATTCAGAGGAGGGAGGATGGTTCTGTTGATTTTGATCAGTCATGGGAAAAATACAATTATGGATTTGGCAAACTGGAAAGTAAGTATGCCCTTTTGTGTCATGTCAGATGTTTCCTTCTCTACCACTCCAACTGTGCTTTAAAAAAAAAAAACTATTATGGCCCTTTTTACATAATGTAATATAAGTCTCAGATGTACCCAGAATAATATCTGTGAAGATTCAGCTCAAAATATGCCACTGATCATTTATTATATCATTTTAAAAATGATTTTTGAGTAGAAGCAGAAACATGCTGTTTTCGTGCATGTCTCTTTAAATGTAAATGAGATGCTGCTCCCCGCCCCCTTTTCCATAATAGGGCTGTGCCTTAACAGCTCATAGCTCAGATACAAAAAAAAAATATATATATATATATATATATAAAAAAATAAAATAAAAAAAAATCTGTCTGGTTTTGATTATCATGTCTTTCGCGCTGAAATCATGTTTTAAAGCCATATTAGTTTATACTTCTGATATATGGTTTTCTGAGCGTAAACATCTAAAACGCACACAAAAAGCAGCTGTCACACGCGGCATGTGAGAACTAAACTAAATTCTTTCATGTCTTATTGCACTTAAACTGTCAAATACACACAAGTTTATGTTGAAACCACACATAAGTTTTCATAAAAAAGTCAGTTAGGTAAACAGCTTTGAAAGAAATCCCATGTTTATATTAGATGTGTGTAGCAGCAGCATAATATACAGTAAATAAATCAATAAATCCACCACTGCTTTGATCATCTATGAAACGCTTGTGCCTCTCTGTTATGATGCAGAGAAGAACTAAGCGGAAATATCCTTGTGTTACAGAAGAGTTCTGGCTTGGCTTGGCGAAGATTTATTCCATTGCTCAACAAGGACAATACATTTTACACATTGAACTGGAAGACTTGAAGGAGGAAAAGAGATTCATAGAGTACACATTCACTCTGGAAGGTCCTGCATCTGATTACGCTCTTCACGTGGCACCTCTGTCTGGAGATCTGCCTGATGCCATGAGCAACCACACGGGCATGAAGTTCTCAACCAAGGACAGAGACAATGACAATCACGACGAGTCAAACTGCGCCCGCAACTACACAGGTATCAAATTATATTATCATTCATCAATATATAATTGAACATTGCTCGAATACTAATTGTTTGCCGGTTTTAGGTGGCTGGTGGTTTGACGCATGTGGGGACACCAACTTAAATGGGAGATATGCCTTGATGAGGTCAAGGGCTCGGCACCAGCGCAGGAAAGGAATCTACTGGAGGCCGGCCAAAGGAAGCTCCTACACACTTAAATCCACAAAGATCACCATCAGACCATCAACCTAGGTTCAATAATCCCTGACCCTATCTCTCCATTGAGTAATTCAGAATCAATCAGACAGGTCACGCTGGCAACAGACACTGGCCAACAAAGCTTTTCACTTTCTCTATAGACAGCAGAAACTGAATGATGCAACTGTAACAGGTCATTGACTCTGGTAGAGGTTAAAAACCGAGTCAAAGTGGTATTGCAACATGCATGTGTTAGTTTGAAATCTTCATAGGTCATCAACTTGCAGCTTGCTGATCAAGAAAAGTTAAAAAATGCTAATACTGAACAGGTTCAAATGCCATCATTACATGGCGGATCACACCTCTGGAAGAGGACATGATGCATGTTATTATCAAGAGTCAACAGGAATGAACAATAAGTTTGTAGACTATATTGATATTGTTATTGCATTGTATTCAGCTATAGAGCTTCTCAACATCATTTCACATACTGTGTTAACTTCACTGTTAAGTTTTTAAGTATTTAATCAATGTACACAAATGTGCAACAGTAGAAAAGCAATAGGTAACACTTTGTAATAACCTTCATTAAATTAAGACTACAATGCTTAACACATTATATTATATTATATTATATTCACATATTTGTAATTTTGACATTGAAAATTATTACAAAGTGTTAAATAGTGTTACCAAATGTGCTGTTATGGTTGAAGTTGGATGTTTTGCTTGTCTGTTTCTGTTATTGAGTCATATTGACTCTTGGTTATGCTTTGTACATACTCAGCTGTACTGTATATATTTAGTTTACACAATGTTTCTCAATGGTAGTCAGGTGCATCATATTTATAGCAACACATTTAGATAAGCAAAAATAAAAAACAATCTTTCTGTAAATTAGCCACTCACTATGGAAGCCTGACTCTGCCACTGAATAAAAATAAAAAAGGTAATTGTCTCGCAATTCTGACTTAACAAGTAAAAGTGAGTTATAAAGTCAGAATTGACAAACTATCAGTTGTAAGAAAAAAAAAAGCCAGTCTTTTTCCCCCTCAAAATTGGACTTTATAACTTGCAATTGCGAGTTTATGTCTCACAAGTCTGAGAAAAGTCCAAATTCTAAGTTTATATATATCGCAGTTCTGAGAATGTCAGAATTGAGAGATGTAAACTCGCAACTGAGGGGAAAAAAAAAGTCAGAATTGTGAGTTTGTATCTCACAATTCTGACTTTATTTCTCGCAATTGTGAGTTTATCTCACGCAGTTCTGAAAAAGTCAGAATTGCTAGTTTGTATCTCACATTGGCGAGAAAAAAGTCAGAATTGTGAGAAACAAACTCGCAATTACCTTTATTTATTTATTTAATTTTTTAAATTCCATAACAGAAACAGGCTTCCATAACTTCCATAACAAAGAAAACTGTACATAAACAATTTCACTGCAGTCTCACATAACTGAAATAAACAGTTCAGCACTACTTGGTTCACTGGGTAAGAAAAAAAAATTAATTAGACCGATAATAAATAAATAATCCAGCAGTAGGATCAAGCTTAACTTGTGTGGGAAATCAATCAATGTTATATGACCTGCATATACGACAGACATGACAAGTGTGATAAATCCAGAACATGTTGGATGTTGTCAGCAGTAAATCGTGTCCCAATCTGCCCAGTCAGCATCACCCAAATCAAGGCTGACTACGCGGCGTGTCCGGAGGCAGATAAAGTTGGCACAGGCTGAGAATGGACAAACATGCCCTCTGAATGACAGGTTATGTCAACATGCAGAGGATAAGCACCTTTGTCCGGTCAACCTTGACTAAATTAGTACACTTATTAGTACACGGGGTTAGGCCATACAGTAAGTGCCTAGTGGCAACAACATGTAAAGGTGAAGTTCGTATCCGATGACCCCTTTAAGAAATAATTTTTGTTATTTTCATAACTTTATAATATTATGGTTACCACTGATGTCACGTGGACTATTTTAACAATGTCCTTACTACCTTTCTGGGACATGAACATGTAGCATTGTCGTCTATGCAGGGTCAGAAAGCTCTCGGATTTCATCAAAACCATCTTAATTTGTGTTGCAAAAATGAACGAAGGTCTTACGGGTTTGGAACAACATGAGGGTGAGTAATTAATGACAGAATTTTCATTTTTAGGCAAACTATCCCTTAAACGTCTGCTTTAACATGTTACGTCACAACTTAGGGTGCCTTTGAATATTACTGTGAACAGTGGGGGGTTGTTGCAGCCAAAAAGGTTGAGAATTACTGATTTAGACATTTATACCTGTAAGTGGTGTTGGGCACATAAATGTCCCTGGCAGGGAACTCCAGGATCTCTTTTGTCGGCCGCACACGACTGTCTGGGTAAGGCTTTACTTGGAGCAGATCAGGTGTCAGGCAATAGTGAGGGCTCTCAGGGGCTGGAGAGATGTCGATCTTCAGCTGGGCTAAGGGCATTTAGTAAATGAGTTACATAAATGTTAACAAGGCCAGAATCTTTTGTATAAACATGTCAAAATAGCTCTGTACCTGTAATGGGCCTCAGTCTACGCAGCACAGAAGATGGACGCCTCATGTCTGCTAGGAACTTGTAGAGATCTTCATCGCTTAGTCGATCTCCTTCCTAATATAATATATTAACAAAATATATTGAAATGTCCAAAGCAGGGGGGATTTATTAGCTTTAGCGGTCCGACCTGTGTAATGACCGGCAACTGGAGGACAGTCAACTTTCTATGAACAAGATCAATACTAGGATGTTTTGTTTTGTGAATAACAGCGTGACCTGTTTGAAGAAGTTGGTGACCGTCAGGGTGGCTGGTCTGAAGCTAGTCAGACTGCATGATTCATCTCCGCTGGTGGTTCTCTCCAGTGACCGACGCCCCACAATACTAGAGTTCCTCCGTTCGGACCATGAGCCTTTCCGTTCTGTGTAACAATGCAAAGTCAAATAGTTAAAACTGCTGTGGTATTGCACAAAGAGCAAAAATGAAAAAAAAAACAAAACAAAAATCATACTTCAGTCTTAAAGGGATAGTTCAAACAAAAATAAATATTCTGTCATTAATTATTCACCCTCATGTTGTTCCAAACCTGTAAGACCTTTGTTTCAGAACACAAATTAAGATATTTTTAATGAAATCTGAGAGCTTTCTAACCCTGCATAGAGAGCAACGCAACTAACATGTTTATGGTCCAGAAAGGTAGTAAGGATATCGATAAAATAGTAAAAAATAAAATTCCAGTTAAACCACACATAGACTATTTTAACAATGTCCTTATAACCTTTCTGGGCCTTGAACATGATAGTTGCATTGCTGTCTACGAAAGGTCAGAAAGCTCTCGGATTTCATCAAAAATACCTTAATTTGTGTTCCGAAGATTAAGGAAGGTCTTACGGGTTTTGGAACGACATGAGGGTGAGTAATTAATGACAGAATTTTTTAATTTTTGGGTGAACTAGCCTTTGAAGTCTTACTTCGTCACCCATTCAAATGTTGTTCAGAAGAATAATTTTAAACTACACAAGTGCAAGATAAATATGCACAACCATCTGTGGCATTTAAAGACTCACCTGACAGCCCCATCTCCAGCTCTGTGTCTCTCTCCAGACTGCCGGCACTGTTCACTATATTCATGAGGTGTATGGCCGTCCAGGCAAAGGGCATCCGATAACGCCCTAGTCGCTGGCAGAACTGTTCGGACTGACTGCGCAACTTCTCAAGCTTTTCTTTATTCTGTGGTATTGGAGAAGAGAAGATAAAAACAGTCACCATGCTGGACTGAATTCCACCAGGAGCTTGTGCACCATTGGGGCCCTATTAAATCCATTTTTTCCCCAAATTCCATTTTTTTTTTTTTTTATTCCCCATTTTAAATTTTTCTGGATTCCATCTTTTTCTGTTTGAATTTTTCTAGACTCTGATTTTTTAATGGTAAAGTAAAATGAATAAAAAATGTCTAATTAATTGAAATCATGAAACTTACACAATTTAACAGTGATTTATTAAAAGTTGAACAAAAATTACATTTTTAAGGCTCTATGAAAAACATTTTATTTCATTTCTCAAATTTATTTTTATTTTTTTATTTGTTTTACAAATTCTGTATTTTCCATGAATTTTCTGGATTCCATTTTAATGGTTTCATTAAATTTTAACAAATCTAAAATCATTTCTAAATAATATATATATTATTTGATTTGTTTTGTTGTTGTTTTTTTTCAGAAATAACATGTTGTACATTTAAATTTTTCTGGAAAACAAATTCTAGTTAATATTCCTTAAAAATAATGTTTTAATAATTGTTTCATTAATAGAACTACTGTTATTAAGTAATATATTTCTGTCACGGTTTCTTCAAGTTAAACCAAACTTTTATTTTGACAGGTTGCTGTGAAGGTTGCTTTAAGTTTCTGTTTGTATATGATATGACGATAGTTTTGGTTTCTCTCACAAGAAACAGTAAAATGCTCAGGAAGTGACTCTCAAAGCAGTTCCAGAGATTGTTTGTGTGTTCATGTACTCATTTATTGAGGCAGCAGCGCCATTCATTCACACAGAGACATGCAGAACATGCAAGATTCATATCTATAGTCTTTTTTGCAGCATAATATTCACAGACACTAGTGCTTATTGATATTCGATTTAATTGTACTGACCTACTTTTAATTCATTCATCCAAAATTTGGCAAATTTCATGACATTCAGCATTATGCAGTAAATTCCATTTTTATGACTGGATTCTGCGATTCAGTCCGCATTTTTCGCATCACTGAAATCATAGGGCCCCACACAATGTATAAACTATTAAGAATGGCTTACTTTGGCAGCATCAGACTCTTTAAAGACCATGTAAGGCTCAGCACACTCTCCAATATCTCCTTGCTGTAGCACCTTCTCAAGCTAAAAAGCAAAGACAGTGCAAATGAGCAATGTTAACACACTCCTTTCAGTCAACACTACTCAAAACACTAAAATTAAGCAATAAATGAACATCAATGCAAAAATAAAAACCAAAATGATCAAACAAGCAACTACAAAAAAAACAAAAAACAAAAAAAAAAAAACTGTAAGCTTCATAAATTCATTAAAACTTAAAATGTCATATTGACTTGAAAGCATCAATTCATGCAAAATTATTTTTAAAAAGCAAATAAATATATACACATTTATTAAATATATTATAGACTGTGTTACTATCGTTTTTAGAGTCATATGCTCCTTCAGAAAACATTCTAGCATGGTCTTATTGCTGAGGTTGAAAACCTCATATTTTTGTGGAAACCATGACACTTTTTTTTTCCATTCATTGATAAGGTTCAAAAGAACAATATATATTCTGCTCATGTTTCATGAACAGGGCTCTGAATGTTAAGCAGGATGCTGAATAATGTAACCAACCTTGATAACAAGGAAGACGTCTTGAGAAGGGTAGGTGATTGAAAAGACAGCAGAGCGGGCCAGGGTGGAGATAGCAGCAGATGGGATGTGCGGTCGCAGCATGGCCTTCGTTTGCTCAGAGTTCAAGTCAAAGTAAAAGTTCTCTGATATCTGACAATTCAGACAGAAGCATGTTAGGATACATCAATGTCAGCGGGAGTGCTAAGGAACAACTAAAAATCTTAGAATAGGTCACTACTACCCTCTAGTGTTGAAATCAGTTAGCAGTGATGTGACATTTCTACTACACATAAAAGTAATGTAAGCATTTTAATTTATAATCTTTGGAAATCCATGGGGTTCCCATTACTTTTTTTTACAGTTGAGGTCAAAAGTTTACATACACCTTGCAGAATCTGCAAAATGTTAATTATTTTTGTACCAAAATAAGAGGGATCATACAAAATGCATTTTATTTTTTATTTAGTACTGACCTGAATAATATATTTCACATAAAAGAGGTTTCCATATAGTGCACAAGAGAAAACAATAGATGAATTTATAAAAATGACCTCATTCAAAAGTTTACATACGCTTGATTCTTAATGCTGTGTTCTCACTTGAATGATTCACAGCTAGGTTTTTTTTTTTGTTTAGTGATAGTTGTTCATGAGTCCCTGTTCATGTGTTTATCCTGAACAGTTAAACTACATCCAGTTCTTCAGAAAAATTCTCCAGTTCTTCAGTCCTTCAGGTCCCACAGCATTTTTGTGTATTTGAACCCTTTCCAATATTGACTGTATGATTTTGAGATCCATCTTTTCACACTGAGGACAACCGAGGGACTCATATGAACTACTACAAAAGATTCAAATGCTCACTGATGCCTTAGAAGGAAAAAAAATGCATTAAGAGCCAGAAGTGCAAACTTAGTACTGCCCTTCAGAAGCTACAGAAGATACATATATGTTTCCCTGGAAAGAGTTCAAATAGACAAAAATGCTGAAAAACCAAAGATTTTGTGGAATTGAAGGATTTTTCTAAAGAACAGCAAGCAGTTTAACTGTTCAGGACAAACAAGAGACTCATAAACAACTATCACTAAACAAAAAAAACCCAGCTGTGGATCATTCAGGTAACAACACAGTACTAAGAATCAAGCGCATGTAAACTTTTGAACAGGGTCATTTTTATAAATTCAACTACTATTTTCTCTTGTGGACTATATGTAAACGTCTTTTATGTGAAATCTCTTATTCAGGTCAGTACTAAATATAAAAAATTTTGACCTCAACTGTAAATGCAATTTTAAAAGACACAATTAAAAAAAAAAAAAAGGAAAAAGTTTTAAAGTTTTATGTAATCCATTGTGTCTATTTTTACAACACCATAATTCACATTAACAGTGCGTTAATTAATACTAATTATTTTATATTTTTACAAATTTTAACACTGTACATCACACAGGAAATTATAACAGCTCACCTTCTTCTTTTCTTTGACATCATATAAGGCCAAACTTGCAAATATTGGCTCAATTTCTATCTCAAACCTTTAAAGAAAAAAAGAGAATCAAATCAGCAACATTGTAGCCATTATCATTACAGTCCACAAAAGCTGTTTCCCACTTACTTCAAAGACAAGCACTTGACGAGAAGCCTTTGACCAAAATGTTCTTTTGGAACATCAGGCACACAATGGCGCTCAATGGGTTCTTCCTACATGGGGAAAAAAAGATTAATGCTAAAAATGTTTTGGTGTCTTTTGGTGTCACACAATGTCAAACTCTACCTCATCCAGAGCAGGATGCAGTGCGAAGAGCTCTCGATGGCGGTTTGACTTGCGCTGGTCCTCATTGTGGCGGTCGATTTCCTCGTTGGGTACTCGATCCAGAAGATGAGGCAGCAGAGCATCAGGCTGAGAGTTCTTCAGGTCAAATATACTGCAAGCCCAGCTGCCACGTGGAGTGTCATCAATTGACATGGACCTCCGCTTCAGATCATCCTGTGACATGCAAGAGTCAGTGTTTATATTCGCTGAATTTAAAAAGAAACTCACAGGAATATTGTGCAATCATTCTACTGTGCTTAACAAAAAAATCTTACATAACACGCAACAGTAGCAAAGACAGGTTTACCTGATCGTCCTGATAGCTGCTGTGGTCTGGCAACTCATCAGACTCAAAAACCTGCTTGGGTAAACCTCTCTGCCTCTCCTTCTGCTTATCCAAAGTGTTGGGATTAAACGCGGTGCCCAACTTGTGGTACCTGTGCATCCAAAATTCGTTATTACAAGTATGCAAAAACTCAATAAAATGAATTGATTAAATCCAAATATCCCATGTACATGCAATGACAAACTTTAAATGTTATTTTCTTCAAGATTTTTAAAAAAAAATAAATACATAAAAATTCACATGGAAAGCATTTCTATGACATAATTATTTAAAACAATAAAAATGCCCCCCTAAATTTATTTTCTTTTCTTCTTGTTTTTTTAAAGAGACTTATCTGTTAAATCACTGCAAAAAAAATGTAAATGCATGTGTTAAATAACTAATAGCTAATTAAAATGAATCCCTACTCAATTTTAAATAGAAGAAAACAAGATTAGCTGAATTTAAGCATTATTTTTAGGGCTTTCAAACGATTAATTGCGATTAGTCGCATACAAAATAAAAGTTTGAGTTTATCTAATATATGTGTGTGTACTGTGTGTAATTATTATGTATATATAAACACACACAAATTCATGTATATATTTAAGAGAAATATGTTATTTACGTACCAAATATTTTTATTTAAAAATAATATAAATTATATAAAAACGATAATATATACATATACTTGTAAATATTTCTTAAATATATATACACACATGAATGTGTTTGTATTTATATATACATAATAATTACACACAGATATATTAGGCAATCTCAAACGTTTATTTTGTATGCAATTAATCACGTTAATCATTTGACAGCCCTGATTATTTTATGTACTGACTATTTTACATATTAATGTTAAACTTCTGTTCTGTGGTGCTTTGACACTGATGGATAAAATTACATGAAATCAGTTCACATAATTATATGTTAAAGTTTTTTAGGCGTAAGCTAAACTTTCAACCCTAATTACTGTAATTACTTTACTTACATTTACTTTTCTCACAATGACTGGGTAATAATACTCAGTATATGTTTGGATTACTATCCAGGGTTACAATGAGTTTCATTATATGATCTCAGTCAGGATAAGTTTGTGCTTATCAATTAAGATTGACCAAGGTAACTGATTCGCAGTTAGAACTTAGAAGGCCATATGAACATGAACAGAGCAGAAGTAAAAGCCCCAGTGAAAAGTATCATAAAAGCAGCATGTTGGAGAAAGACTGTAGGCAAAATGCACTTGAATTCCTCTTTGTCATTTATGAGCGGGCCCACACAAAATTTGTGAAATCCACAGACACTGCTGCAGTTACCAAGAGGCACTAAGAACGTAACACTTTCATCTCAACACATTTTCCATATTTAAAACCATGCATCCGAATCCCATGTAACAGGAAAAAAAAGGCTGTATGAATTCTAAAGAGAGAACAGATGTAAGGAAGAAATCATACTTGCGGTTAAAGACGGCCCAGTCCTCCGTGTAAGACCGGATGCAGTCTCTGACATGTGGATCGTTCTCACTGGAAAATTATTTAAGAGGAGAAACAAGTAAAATATGTTAAAGCAGGATGCCTTCGTACCAAGGATAAATAAATACTACTATTTATGTTCAAACAATATGTATAACCCAAAAAATGGTTTCGCCTAAATGACTATTGAGATAATCACGGCATGGATTATATAAAACTGTTCACATCAACAATCTAATGCATTTTGTTAATGCTTGTTGTACATGTTGGTTTGCATAGACATACTAACGCGTGCCTCATTCTTTGAAACAATCCACCCTGAACACACTCACCCCTCCTCAGGCACAGCCTGGCCAAGAGTTCGGCACTCTCTTGGCGTGTAAAGCACTTCAATATCATCTGGAGGAAACTCGATCAGATCTCTCAGAGGTCCTGACTCTATAAGGGGAGGGTGCGTGATCAAATACTCTTCAAAATCCACTGGCTCTACAGCCTCTGTTAGAGGAATCTGTAGGGAGAAATCCAAAGGGGAACAGAAAGAGAATGTGAGATTTGCCGCTATCTTTAAAGAAAGACAGTATCACACTGAAGGGCTTGTGGTAAATACTCTTTGAAGTGTCAATCTCTCAGATTTAACGTGGAAAAGTATATTCTCTTTGAAATGTAGTACTTACAGCATTGCTAGTTGTATTCCCACCCACACTGAGGTTTTTGAGAAGTTGAGGCGAGCCTCCGTACTGACCAGCAATCTGCTTTCTGACCTCAGCCGCTACAGTCCTGGAGAACAACAACACAGCGTAGATGGCATTATAACACAAACCAGAAGAGAATCCCATGACCTGACTGCCATCTCACTCTAAGCAAATAACAGAATGAAGGCTACTCAATTACTATAAACACTACTGTTCAAAAGTTTGAGATCACAGGGCCATGACAGAATCGTGGTCATAAAAATAGAATTTACTGTATAACTCGGAATGTCACGGAATTTGCCAAATTTTGGACGAATAAATCAAAAGTAGGTCAGTACACTTATATCAAAATGTGATATGGACTAGTGTCTATGAATATTGAGCTGCAAAAATGCTATTTAAATATGAATCCTGCATGTTCTGCTTGTCTCTATGTGAATGAATGGCGCAGATGTTTCATTTACTACACTCATACTGAAGCGTACGTGGCGCTTGTGGTGTTTTCATGAACACATAAACAATCTCTAGCTCTAAGAATCACTTCAGGAGCATTTCACCATTTCTTTTGAGAAAAAACTATCGCCATATATACAAACAGAAACTAAAGGTCTTCACAGCAACCCATCAAAATAAAAGTTCAGTTTAACTTGAAGACAGAACTTGTGACAGAAATGTAACAATATAATAATAGTACAACTACTACTAATAAAATTATTTAAACATATTTTTTATGACTATTTACCAGAATTTACCAGAATTTTTTTTTCAAAATTTATTTTCCTGAAAAATGTTAACAAATCTTTCTAAAATAAATAAATAAAGTTTAAAAAAAAATACCAATAAATTAATTTCTAAAATTAATTATTTAGATGCTTTTCATTATTAAAATTTTATAAAACTGTAATCCAGAAAATAAATGGAAAAAACTGAATTTGGTAAAAATAAAACTGAATTTGAACGAAAAATAAAACGTATTTCACAGAGCCTTCAAACGTAATTTGTGTTAAACTTTTAATAAACTGCTTGTGTACGTTTCATGATTTTAACTAATTAGACATGCTTTTTAATGATATTTAATGATATTTTTTAATTTAACCATTAAAACAGCATCTAGAAAAATTTGAATGGAGAAAAACAGAATCCAGAAATTTAAAACAGAAAAAAAAAAAAAAATGGGGAAAGAAAAAAAAACTGATTTAATAAGGCTCTAAAATTACTACATTTTTTTGCATTAAATTGGTCATTATATCACGTTACAAAAAACTATTATTTCAAATATATGCTGTTCTTCTAAACTCTAGTCATCAAAGAATCCTGGTGAAAAAAAAAAAAAAAACAGTTTTTACAAAAAAAAAAAAAATTATAATAATAATATTAAAGCCTCACAAGTGCTTTCAACAATGATAAGAAGAAATGTTTTTGAGCACCCCAACATTTTAAAATATATTAAAATAGAAAACAATCTGTAATAACATATTTAACTTTTTGTTTTTACTGTATTTTTGATCAAATATATGCAGCCTTTCAAAATCATACCAACCCAAAACTTTTGAATTGTATACAGAATGCTGTATGCAATGATAAAACTAATGTATACAACATTGTTGTCACATAACCTCACTACATTGCACATTGTTTTATTTAGTGCCATTGACACATCACATGGAAAATAAATATGGTTATTTCACATATTTTGTATGTAAAAATATTTATTAGCATAACAAATGAGTCAAGAAAGACTTGATATTATTTCCAGATTACTCATCACACTGAAAATAGTTCAGTACAGTAAAGTACAGTAAAGCAGTACGCCATTCCAGGTATTCCAAGCATACAGAAAACTCCAACCATGTTGTGTACAGTATACAAACTGCTGACTGCTAAAATGGTACAAGTAGTATGCTATTCCAAATATAGCCAAAGTCTTTTTAGCAAAAGATCTTTTTCTTGGCCCAGGCTTCTGTGAATAACAATCTATGACACATCAACCTAATAGAGCAAACTGGGCTCACAAAAATAACACACTCAAAATTTGGCCACTATTTTCCAGATTTTTCATTTAATCAACAGTTTTCATTTATGGTATTGGAAATATTTATTTGTTTAGCTTTTAATCTTAAAAGTTTAATCTAATCCAACATATTAATTAAATGATTAGTTCGCTCCTAAATTAAAATTTCCTGACAATTTACTCACCTCCATGTCATCCAAAATGTTCATGTCTTTCTTTCTTCAGTTGAAAAGAAATTAAGGTTTCTGAGGAAAACATTCCAGGATTTTTCTCCATATTGTGGACTTCAATGGGGATCAGTGGGTTAAAGGTTCAAATTGCAGTTTCAATGCAGCTTCAAATTGCTCTACACAATCCCAGGAATAAAGGTCTTATCTAGTGAAATGATTAGTAATTTTCGGGAATTTTTTTTTTTGTTTTTTTTAGAACCACCAATTCTCGTCTTGCACTAGCTCTGCGATGCATGTCTATAACTTGATGCATTACGGAATAACTTTGGAAAGGTCACATGTTTAAAAAATAAATAAATTAAAAAAAAAGGTAGGGAACAGGGAGAAAAACTCCATCTCATTTTCTCCTCCAACTTCAAAATCATCCGACGTCGTTTTACCTTAAAAGGTGTTTGAATTTCTTTGCACGTTCGCTTTGCAAACACGGGGTCCGTACTTCCACCTACGTCACACGTGACCACGCAATGCATGCAGTCATGTACGCAGAGCTAGTGCAAGACAAGCATTTGTGATTAAAAAGTATATCAATTTTAATTTTTTTAAAAAATAACAGATCGCTTTGTTAGATATGACCCTTATTCCTCGGCTGGGATCATGTAGAGCCCTTTGAAGCTGCATTGAAACTGCAATTTGGACCATTAAACCATTGGCTCCCACTGAAGTCCACTATTTGGAGAAAAATCCTGGAATGTTTTCCTCAAAAACCTTCCTTCTTTTCGAATGAAGAAAGACAGACATGAATATGTTGGATGACATGGGGGTGAGAAAATTATCAGGAAATTTTAATTCTGGAGTGAATTAATCCTTTACGATGACTATGCACAAATCCCACTTGAAATCTAACAGGAGTCAAAAGCAAAAACAAAACAGCAGAAAAAGTCAACACAAAAGCATACTAGCAAATCCTCTAATAAGACTATGCTCTGCAAGTTCACACCAAAATACACCAAAGGTTCATTACTATAGAGTAATAACATAAGATTGTAACTTATTCAGTTTTCACAGACCAAATTACAGACCTTTAAAGTACAAGCAGAAAAAAATACCATCAAGGTTTGAATGAAAGCAATGTGTCTTATCTACAATAACAACCAATTTACAGCATTATCAGAATGCCTTTGTTGTAGCATAGTGTACGAGTCAAAATATCTAATCAGAATCCTCTTCTAATACATGTAGAAAGACATACACTGAAATAAAAACCCGCCCCCTGTGCCCTTGTTAGTTCTGGAGGGACCTTTATTTAGGCTGGACATTCCTGAAGAGGGAACAGATGATTAGCCCACGCGGATGTGTTGTTTACCAAGGCACCAGCTAACACCATGACTTTCAGTGCATATTTCACACATCTCTGAAAGCGTCTTGCACTTAAGTAAACAGAGCCATGAGAAACAGCTTACGAGAAAAGCTCGCAGATTTCATTCACTAACAAAGGGGAAATTCAAGATTTTTAGAGCTTTCAGTTTTGCTTTGACTGTGTAAAACAAAATTGGATAGACATTGATTTTTCTGGGGCTTTCTGCATTCTATATTAAGGGAAATACCTATACTGTCTTATGAATAAAACAAAACACATTGCTTTTTCCTTGATCATATCAACAGACACATTTTTCTGTTTGGTTAAGCAGCAAGTAACAAACAGACTCAAGACTGCAGGTGCCACTAAGTCTATATTGAACTGATCTAATCATCCTATTACACGTCACTGACAAGAGAACAGCATTTTCAAGCATCTAGGAAATGCCAAGACTGTGGAAACCACCAGGGAGCCTAAAAGGTCACTTCCTTTTTTAAATCCATGAGGTTTAATCTCTGACTTAACATCACAAAGGAAATCTCAACTGACAAGAGATGTTTTTAAACCAATGATTACACTTAATTATAGTCTATTATGATAACACAGCATACCAGGTTCACAAAATTTTGGGCTGCTAGCCAAAATCTGAACAGATCTAAACATTCATCACATGGTGTCAACACAGGGAAAATCTGCTTGAAATATCTGCTTGAAATTGAATCAAACATTGTGTTTTAGGTCATTCTGGATCTCAGTGGTCTTAAAGACTTTGTGATAGCTGCTTGACTACAACAGCAATGCAAATCATCAATATCATTCAAGAACATCTTGTCAGTTGATGGTGTTCTCCATAATACACTAGAAATGATTATGCATAATTATTATTCATGATCTCCAGGCTTAAAGTCATTGTTTATCTTATTTTAAATCTCACTTGGGAGTTTAACAATCATCTTCTTATAATCAAAGCAGTGGTGCAATATACATATGCTATATGACTGCATATTTACCGCTATACTAATTTATACCATATGATTGCATACTGACAACATAACATCTCATGATCATCCCGATGTGTCAGTATGTCAAGCCATCGTCTCACAAACCCTAAACACCGCATTTTATTGATTCAACCTAGTCTGCATCGTTAAAACCCTATGTGGGTTTAACAAAAGGCGCATTTATGGATTATAAACGCAGGGATAAAGACTGATTTTAATGCACAGAAGCACAAAGGCATCATACTGCTGTCTTGCAGCTTAGGGTGGGTCACTCGGGCATCTCTATGGATGCGTCTCAAAACCCAGTAAGCTGCCTATCTAGACAGCATTCCAAACGCGCTTATTATACCCAAACGTGCTGCCTAAGTAGGCAGCCCTTTAGGTTTTGAGACACAGCCTTTAAACTCAGCGTCTGCTCCAGCTAACTCAACGCCTAGGCCTTATTTGGGAAAGACTGGCGCGCTCGCCAACTGCATCAGGCAGCAAACAAAGAATGGTCGCACGGCGTTGTGAGAATCTATTTAAACGCAATAGCTTGGAGGTGCGTTAGATATCCTTACCTGCTGATTTTCTGGGCAAAGGCGCGGCGCTCAGCCATGACTGTAGCCGCTGAGTGCTCGAGTACCTCCAGCGCTCCAGCCGCGATATTCCTTTCCCCACCCGTACCCGTATTTCGACAAGCACCACCTCCTGACGCCTAAAGCAAGTCTGTGATTGGACATTTGAGAAGTCACTCATAAAGCCGTAGTAACCATAATAAACAGAGAGCGGGTCAGGGGCGGGACTTCTCGAAATACGGCTGGGAAAAAATAACGCGCTCCAGACGCACAAGAGAGGAGAACGTACCGTAAAGCCGGAGAAATAAACGCACAACATCTTTTAGTCATTTTGGATGGTGGGTTGGAGTCTTTCCAGTGATTCACATCCTGTGCGCACAATAGAGGGCTCTTTTACAGGAAGCTATTTGTGTAGCGAAAAGTGTGAAATGCATCCGTTACAACTTCCACCAATCGTGTAATCTGTAGACAATGACAGATTTATTGATGTATAAACATATCGTGGTTTGTAATAGTGGGTGTTTAATTTTGACTCTTCTGATTATGAATAATATAATGATACTTCGTAAAAGGCAAAATAATGCTTATGAAGTACAGAAAAGCTTAAATTGTGGATGAATGGATAAATACTTATTTCGTTTTATAATTAAACTAGATTGTAATTAAGTCTAGTATTTAAAAAGTATATTTAAAAAGCATCAGTCTTTGGAGAGTGTGAACTGTTTTTGTGAACCGATTCGTCACGTCGAGTCACAAAACCCTGAACAATGTCAAACTCATAAAAAAGTTAGTTTAAAAGACAAATAACAAACGTTTTATAAATATAACACACTATAAATGAATGTATGACAGTTTTATCAATACATACATTACCAGTCAAAAGTTTTTGAACAGTAAGTTTTTTAATGTTTTTAAAGAAGTCTCTTTCTGCCCACCAAGCTTGCATTTATTCCATCCAAAGCACAGCAAAAACATTACAGTTTTTAAATAATTTTAGTATTTTAAATAACTGCTTTCTATTTGAATATATTTTAAAATGTAATTTATTCATGTGATCTCAAAGTTGAATTTTCAGCATCATAACTCCAGTCACATGATCCTTCAGAAATCATTCTAATATTCTGATTTGCTGCTTAATAAACATTTATTAGTATTAGTATTAGTATTATGTTGAAAACAGCTGAGTAGAGTTTTTCAGGTTTCTTTGATGAAAGAGAATCCTTTAAAAAACATTAAAAATCTTACCGTTCAAAAACTTTTGACTGGTAGTATAGTTGCTGTTAATAAATATTTTATTCTAATATAACAAAAACATTCCAGCCTAATTGATTTTAAAATGAACCGCATAACCACAAATCACAACCATCCTTTACTGTAAAACAGTAATGACACCACTGTTGTTGTTTTTAACCAGTTCTTTGGAACGAATAGCTCAAAAGAAACATTTCAATGGAAATGAGTAAGTCGTCCTATCACTAGTCCATCATATTGTGCAAGAATGCGCCAGACGGGACAATATCTGAAATACCGCGAGAACGAACGAGATGGCCACTTCCTCAAAATGTAAACAGAAGTGAGTAGTTGCTTAGTGAGTTCTTCAGTATAACAAGACATGTGAGCAGGTATGTTTTTAAGTATATATTTATATTTTAAATTATTTAATTACTTATTTTACAAAGCATTCGCCACTTGTTTGCGTTTACGCTTATTATAGGCAGTTTTGTACAACTGTACAAGCTTACTGATTAATTAGCATGCTAGTTAGCCAGTCTCTTGAGATGGATGTATTTATGTTAATAAATTCCTAATTTGGCCAGTGATTTGATCATTATTTCATATGCAATAATGTCGCTTACTTATGTGGTGGAAATGTCATCTAAGTATTAATAACGTTACGTTACGTGAGAAAGTAAAATCAATAACATGTTTCCAAATACGACGTAACTTGTTTTGGTCGTATTGCAAACTTTTCACAGAAACTCCATCGTATGTGCTGTGATGGGTTCTGCTCCGTGGCTTTTAAAATGGAGACTAAAGGGACCGACGAGGTGGAGAAACTGAAGTCGAAGTTCATGTCAGCATGGCACAATGTGAAGTATAGTATGTAATGAAAGATCTTACATGTCAATGGAATATGTATAAGATTTAAATTTTCCGTTCATCTGACAGTCTTTCACAAGTCAAAAAACGACGACAATCCATGTACATGTGACTAATCTTTTTCTTTTCTTTTTTTTTTAACCCTTCAAGGTTGGGCTCTTAAGTCAAAAACAGCCTTCAGTCGTAATTCTCCTGTTTTCTTGTTGGGGAAATGCTACCATTTCAAGGCTGTGGGTAAGATGATTTACACAGAACATTAAAACCGATTTCATAATCTGTCATCCTTCACAAACGTTTTGTGTATTTTCTGATTTTATTTAATATTTAATTAAATAATGAATTTATTTATTTTTTATTATTTAATTTCAAAATAATTTTCCCACCAATATACAAGACTTGAAATGTTTATGCTAAATGTTGTCCTCAGATGATGAAAGCCCTACTGAGAGTTGCACTGCCGAGGCATTAGAGGACGATGTTGTCGCAGGTAATGTTGATGGATTTCGAAAAGACTTCACCTCACGAGTTTGGCTGACCTATCGAGAAGAGTTTCCTGTCCTTCCAGGATCCACCCTCACTTCAGACTGTGGGTGGGGTTGTACACTCCGGGCAGGGCAGATGATTTTGGCCCAGGCTCTCTTGCTTCATATCTTGGGTAGAGGTGAGATCAGCTCAGGAGTCAGTGATGATGATAAGTGATTAATGAATAGATGCATGAATCTGGAACAAAAAAATATATATATAAAATAAGTTTGGGATCAGTAAGACTTGGAATGCTTTTCAAATAAGTCTCATCATTTAGGCTGCATTTATTTGCTCAAAAATACAGAGAAAAAACAGTAATATTGCAAAATGCTATTACAATATAAAATAATGGTTTCTATTGTAATATACATTAACATTTAATTTATTCCTGCAAATAAATTAGTCTTAAGTGTCACATGATCCTTCAAAAATCATTCTAACGTGCTGATTTATTGTCTGTGTTGCCACAGTTGTGCTATCACTTTTATTCAGCAAGGATGTGTTAAATTGATAAAAAGTATTAATTTCTTAAAAAAAAAAAAAAAAACATATCATAGGTTCCAAATAAAACTGATAATAAAATCAGCATATTAGAATTATTTCTAAAGGATCATGTGATACTGAAGACTGGAGTAATGATGCTGAAAATTCAGCTTTGATCACAGGAGGAAATTAGATTTTAATGTATATTAAATTAGAAAAATGTTATTTTACATTGTAATAATATTCCATAGTATTCCATTTTTTCTGTATTTTTGATTAAATAATCACAGCCTTAATGAGCATAAGAAACTTCTTTAAAAAAAACAAAAAATCTTATTGATCCCAAACTTTTGAATGGCAGTGTATATACATTTAAAAAGAAATAAAATATACTCACATAAATTTATTTATATGTGGCATTTACAAATTAAATTATTTATGAGGCCTATTTTACAGATTAGATTTTATAGATTCTTAATAATAGGAAAGGAAGGAAGGAAGGAAAGGACGTGACGTGTGGCCAAGTATGGTGACCCATACTCGGAATTTGTGCTCTGCATTTAACCCATCCAAGTGCACACACACAGTAGTGAGAAGTGATCAAACACACACACGGAGCAGTGGGCAGCCATGTTGCTATAGCTGCGGCGCCCAGGGAGCAGTTGGGGGATCGGTGCCTTGCTCAAGGGACTCACCTCAGTCGTGGTATTGAGGGTGGAGAGAGCGCTGGATATTCACTCCCACCACCTTCAATCCCTGCCGGACCTGGGACTCGAACCCGCAACCTTTCGGTTACAAGCCCGACTCCCTAACCATTAGGCCACGGCTGCCCATTAAATGAATAGTTCACTCAAAAAAGTTTTTTCGTTTGTTTGTTTTTTTTCCATCCAAGATGTAGATGAATTTGTTTCTTCATCTGAACAGATTTGGAAAAATTCACCAATTCACCAAAAAAACTCACCAACTGATCCTTTACAGTGAATGGGTGCCATAAGAATGAGAGTCTATAAAATCTAGATTTTATTTTTGTTTTTGGACTGTTTTCACTTGTAAACAGTGAAAACAGTGTGCATATTTCTCTCCTGATTCAGAAAAGAGAACTTTTACACTGGAGAAAGCAGCAGTTTAAATTGAAATGTCTTGCATGCAGCTTTTCACTTTGAAAAGATGTTGGCCTGGAAAGACTAGAGTCATGTGGATAACTTGTGGATTATTGTGATGTTTTTATTAGCTGTTTGAACTCTCCTTCTAACGGCACCCATGTACTGCAGAAGATCCATTAGTGAGCAAGCGATATAATGCTAAATTTCTCCAGATCTGTTCCAGTGAAGAAATAAACTCATCTACATCTTAAATGACCTTGTCATTTTTTGGTTGCACTGTTCCTTTAAACAGCAGAAGTGTAATGGTAGTAGAATTCAGACTGAAAATTATCGTTTTTATATGAGAAGCATCAATGTGAGAGTTGCAAAAACTATTCTGAGGTGTGTTGCTTAAATGTAATTAGCCAGTTTTCATTGCCACATTTGCATAATGAAATTCTGTATTAATTTTTCATTTAAGAGGTTGGGTATTTCAGGGTTAGAGGTTGTCACTCTCTAATGAATGAGTTCTCATATGATTGACGGAGGGCCGTTTTGTGTAATATGGTGAACAGGCCACGACATTTGCCAGTTTAATACCTTCATTCAAAAAACAACACTGAAGCGTCATCCAGAGCCCACGTCTATAATGAAATATGTCATTATAGAAATATCTGTCTATAAAGAGGCTAATGGCTAATAAAATATACTTATTGGCCAATTACAGGCCTTGACAAGTAGCAAGGTCATTGCCTAATGGCCCCACAGCCAGGTCCGGCACCTTTATGACCCTCAGCACTTGTACTTACACCATTTCAGACACCCACTCTGTTTGTGAGGATAAAATGTAATAAAAGTGAAATACGGACTACGCTGAATTTCATAATTGGACTTTTGTTCTTAAAGCACAAGCCCCATTTCTATTCTATTTAAAAGTCGAATTTAAATATGTCTGTCATTCAGAGAAATCTAGGACAGACTTTTAGGACTTCTGAAAGACTCCATTGTTTCCTAGTGGATATCATTTACGAGGTAATTAACAAAATAAAGATTATAATTACACTACTGGTCAAAAGCTTGGAATTTATTTTATTTTAAAATATAATTTATTCCAGGCAGAGCTGAATTTTCAGCCATTTCTCAAGTCTTCAATGTCATATGATCCTTTAAATAGACTTTAAAAAAAAAAAGTCTTTCACCAGACTGGACCTGGTCAGAATCACTGACCTTGGAGTCCCTGGATACAGAGACATGGACCAGCAGTGCAGCACGAAGACTGGTGGCCACATTAGAGGCCTCCATTCAGGGAGAAAGAGCGCAGGTCACCCAGCCTCTCTGTCCTGCTCAAGGAGGAGCCGAGGAGGCTGACTCGTACCTACGAGAGGCATATCACCGCACTATTGTGTCCTGGTTTGGGGACGAACCCTCAGCCCAGCTGGGCATCCACAGACTAGTGCAGCTAGGAATGACATCCGGAAAACGAGCCGGCGATTGGTACGGCCCAGCAGTGGTGGCACACATACTTCGGTAAGAGTGCATTATACATACTTGTATATTTTAACTTTTTCGTTTTTAAGTCCTTTATTATGATGATGATGATGATTGTCAAATGTCTGTCTTACCCTGTCACTCTTCTTGTTCCCTTAGAAAAGCTGTTGGTGAAGCAGCAGATGCAATGCTGAAAGGGATAGGCGTTTATGTAGCACAGGACTGCACCGGTATGGAAAATCTAAATGTAAAATCTTTAACAGAACAACAGACGCACAAATATGATTAACAGAAGACTTCCAATATTTACTAAAATTCAAACTAATTTGAATCTGAAAGCAGTTTTGCGCTTTCATAGTGATTCTGTATACAGCATAAGTCTAGTCTACCGTATATGATTGTTCTGGATCTGCAAATCTGAAGCCATTTGTGAAAATTGTTATTTTAAAAGTTTTATTAAAAATTACATTAAGCATAATTTTGGACCACACTGTACCTATTGTTTATTTAAAAAATATCTATGGATGAGTGTCAAGGAAATATATATTTATACACACACACACTACTGTTTAAAAATGTGGGCTTAGTATGTTTCTTTTTTTTATATAAAAAATGAAAGAAGTTAATACTTTTATTCAGCAAAAAAATAGTAATAATTTTATTTCAAATAAATGATGTTCTTTTGAACTTCATAATTACCAAAGATAAAAATGTATCATGGTTTTCACAAAAATGATTCAGCCGCACAACCATTTTCAACTGTGATTACAATAAAATAAAATAAAAAAGGTTTCTTATGCACTAATCAGAACATTTAAATGATTTCTGAAGGATTATGTGACACTGACGTCTGGATTTATGGCTGCTGAAAATTCTGCTTTTCCATCACAGGAGTAAAATTACATTTTAAAAAATATTAAAATAGATACAAACTACATTAAAATAGATTTTACAATATTAGTGTTTCTACTGTATTTTTATTTAAATTAATCATAAGAGATTTCCTACTAAAACATTTAAAAAAATCTTACCTACCCTAAACTTTTACATTTTTCAATTCCAGTATAAACAAATACACCCAAATGTAATATTTATAAGCTAACTTAAAACACCATACAATTGTAGATGAATCATGTATTGACACAAGTACAATTAGATTTAGTAGCTGCTGTATTTGTCCCACTCGACAGAGAGAGGGACAGACAAAGCCCCCTTTTTTGACCTCTGTGTTATTGATTGTCTTCAGTGTACAGTGCTGATGTTATTGATAGCCATTCAGGGCGGACGGGCAGCCACAGTGATCCTCAGGGACTCAATTCTGGAGCTGCCCCTGATAGTAGAGCCGTCATCATCCTCATTCCTGTGAGACTCGGTGGAGAGAAAATCAACCCAGAATACTTGAGCTTTGTCAAGGTGAGGCTTTATAAACCACCCTTTTACACAACTAGAAAGTAGATTATACAATGACAGAGAGAAAAATATTTGTTAAAGATGTGCCTATCGACTTCAATACTGTGATCCTAACGACTCTCTTTCTCTTTTCTCCAGAGCATATTAAGCTTAGAGTACTGTATCGGCATCATTGGCGGAAAGCCTAAACAGGCCTACTATTTTGTTGGATTTCAAGGTTAGTCTTTGTCTCCTATACAAGTAAATGAATGCATGCAAAAAGAAGGCCAGCGCCATCAGAGAAGCTTGTTTTATTTTTCCCGAACCCATCAAAAATGCTACACCATTCATCATGTGAGGGTATCTGAAATAGCGGGCTTTTCCATTTACATAAGATTTCAGAGCTACCCAAAGTAGCCCACTCTCCATCACCTTCAGTAGCCAGTGGGAACCTTCAGTTATACATGTAGGTAGTCAATATTTATCCATTTACATTTTAGCAATTTGAAATACACTCCGCGATGATGTCTAAATGACAAGCAATACATTCTCCTTGCCAGGTTCACCCTGCCATCTGCATTCATCATATGCAAATGATCTAATATAATTGCGTGTTTGTAAAAGTAATTTCTCCACACCAAAATTAAATGACAGCCCCCTTTGCGGCATAAAGAATGTGCTTGTACAACCAGATTCGATTATGCAGCGTTTAATCCGTCCGAGTTTAGGAAAGACCAAAAAAAAATTCTCACGTTTGATTGTTTGAAGCCCAGCGGAGGTGGGTGACTTTGAGCTGCTCTGCATAGAAATTGGGCAAGGATATGCATTATAATAATCACTGTGTTTTTTGAATAACTTGTCTTTTGTTTTGTCCTTGCAGATGACAGCTTGATTTACATGGATCCTCATTACTGTCAGTCTTTTGTGGATGTCAGCACAAGCGATTTCCCTCTGCAGGTAATGTGGAATTACAAAAAGCTGACCGCCGCACAGTGATGTGAATTTAATAGTTTCTGTACTTAAGGGTATGAATCTGAAAGTAGACCTCCACACTCAATTACCGAACACAAGAGATTTACACATTGTTCTGTACTTTGTATCAGCTCCAACATATTTTATATAGCTCCAACCATTTTGTATTTCAGCATCATAACTTATTTTTACGCTTTTTGTGCGCTGTAGAAAGCGGCCTGGCCAAAGACAGAAATATTGGGCCATACTTTTAGCTCAGCTGTCTAAGCCTTTCAGATCTCGGGCAGAATTTAACATTTGTCAAAAAATGTGTCAAAAAGTGAAATCTTTTATTTTTGCAATCTGCTTGTTTCACATGAACACACATCGCTTATTTGGAACAGAACTCTCAGGTGGAAAAAAAAGTGCTCTATTTTTACACACTAATTTTGTACTTAATATACCAAAAATTATATTTTATGATTCTTTCTGTACTCAAGTGTACTATTTTGGGACCCCATGGATATGAACTAAAATGTGCTTTTAAGGTGAGACACTGCAGGTGAATAGGGTAAACACATTAACTAACGTTTAAACATTTTTGTATTACAAGTTATTTAAAAGGTTAGGTTTAAGTATGCAAATGAGGCTTTATTTGATGAAATATGTGTTAATTTGCATATTTTTCTAGTAAAAAATCTAAACACTGGATAAAGTCAGTTTCAAAATTCTTATTAATTTTTTTGACATACAGTGTCATGCGAACATTTGGGAGCCCCTTGCAGAATCTGTAAAAATGTGAATAATTTTAACAAAATAAGAGAGATCATACAAAATGCATGTTATTTTTTATTTAGTACTGTCCTGAGTAAGATATTTTACATAAAAGATGTTTACATATAATCCGAGTCCCTTGTTTGTTCTGAGTACTGTTCTTAATAAAAATCTTCCAGGTCCTGCAGTTTTCCAGCATCTGCATATTTGAACTCATTCAACAATGAATGTATGATTTTGAGATCAATCTTTTCACACTGAGGACAACTGAGGGACTCAAACAGCCTTTTGAGAAAACTATTGAACAGGGTGAAGATGTCCAATTTTTTCTTATTTTTGTTGAAATATAATTTTTTTTCTATTTAGTACTGCTCTTCGAAAAGCAACAGAAGGCACTTGCATATTTCCCGGAAGACAAATCAAGTACAATTTACCTTGATCTTCAAATTCAAAAAGTTTTCACCCCCTGGCTCTTAATGCATCCTGTTTCCTTCTGGAGGAAATGTTTGAACCTTTTGTAATAATTGTGTTTGAGACCCTGGAGGATTTTTCTGAATAACAGTGCTCAGTTTAACTGTTCAGAACAAACAAGGGACTCATGAACAACCATCACAAAACAAAAAAAAACGTCGTAGATCATCCAGGTAACCACACACAGTATTAAAAACCAAGGGTTCACAAACTTTTGAAAGGGGTTATTTGAATAATTTCAAATTATTTTTTTTTTGTCTTGTGGACTATATGTAAACATATTTTATGTAAAATATCTTACTCAGGACAGTACTAAACAAAAATAACATGCATTTTGTATGATCTCTCTTATTTTGTTAAAATTATTCACATTTTCACAGATTTCACAAGGGGTTCCCAAACTTTTGCATGCCACTGTATAAGAGTCAAAAGAATGCTTGGTATTAAACAATGTATTTTTACTGTTTTGGGTGAAATAAAATGTTGTATATAATCAAGCAAATTATATATGAACAAAAATGAATATATAAACAAAATGAACAAATTCCTCTGTAAAAACCTTCAGAATATAGACAGGAATAAAAAATTAAAGTTTGGAGTGTGTAAGTGCTATTGAAGTGGAAAATTTATGCCTCAGTGTAGGAGAAAAAGCTAATTATGAGAAAACGACCTTTACAAATATTTATTGTAATTGAAATCTATTGACACAAATAGATAAAGTGTTATAAAAGAAACACTTAACAGTGTCTTTTGGATGTTTTCTTTCCACTAGTCTGGAAAAAAAAAACACTTTATGAAAAACCAAAAAGCCCAAAATCTCAAACATGACATGAAAAAACAGTGGTTTTGCCTGCAGTGTCTCCCCTTAACATACTATCTCTGTGTTTAAAAAATGCATTTATATACCACTTGTAGTACACTTGAGTGTACTAGTGTATGTAAGATGCGTTCAAGTGTACCTGAATATAGACATAGTATGTGTAAACACAGAGATAGTATGTTAAAATTCATGGTGTCCCAAAAGAGCACATTTAAGTACACTCTTAAGAAGTACAAAATAGAGCACTTCAAGTGCATTATGATTTAAGTACATTATGTTCTAATGCTTTATTTGTGCATCTGGATCACTTGTGATTTCATTAACAGAGAAAAAATGGCTGCTACTTGACTCATTTTTAAAAGATTTCAACTTTTTTGTCTTCTTTAAAGTCTTTTCATTGCCCATCACCAAAGAAAATGCCTTTCAGTAAAATGGACCCAAGCTGTACGATTGGATTCTACTCTAAAAACGTTGAACACTATGAAAGAATTAGCAATGAGCTGTCAAAGGTGGGTATATCTTTCAAAAGCATAATTTTCCATAGCAGAAATGTTGTTTCATATTCTTTTGATTAAGAAAAATGGCATATTAAGTTTCATTTTTAATGTCATTGGTATGCTGAAAATGACTTTTACAGAAAACAGTAAAATATTGGCACTTTAAGCTGTAAAATGGCTGTTGTTTAAATGTCTGTCAGCAGGTGGCAGCATTTAACTATGTAATTGGAAACTGTCAGAATACTGTCACTGTGTCCTGCATAGACTACTGCTGTGAGAAGAAAATGTTGTGTGTTATTTTGTCCTTTTTTATTATAAGTGAGAATCTGCTGTGTCTACCTTTCAACTAAAAAAAATCTAATGTTAGGTTAATAAACTGTGTTTGTTAATGTGCCAGATACTGCAGCCTTCAGCGAAAGAGAAGTACCCTGCGTTCACCTTTATGAAGGGACACGGGAAGGATTATGAACTTTCAATTGCTGTGGAAAAGCGAGAATGGCCTTTTATCAGGGACACGAGGAGAGCAGGGACAACATCGGGAGACTTTGTGCTGCTCTGACTCTTCAAGCCAGTATCCCAAAACCAAGTAATACACCACAAATCAGGACTGGATCACAGTCTGTATTTAC
Source organism: Labeo catla (assembly GCA_012976165.1). NCBI lineage: Eukaryota > Metazoa > Chordata > Actinopteri > Cypriniformes > Cyprinidae > Labeo > Labeo catla. The sequence goes on from VONZ01000001.1 coordinate 2,372,534, forward strand.
ACTGTGAGTCTAAACTACACTGTCCTCATGTCATTTCAGAAAAAGCCCATTTAAAAAAGACTGCGAGCAGTGCATGAGACCATTTCAATTCAGCACATGCGTCAGTATGTGCATGAAAGCAACGTTTGATAAATAAATGGTAGTCATAGTCATGCACATGGAACACATTCGATTGATTAAAAAAATATTTACAACTAAACATGCAAACATTTCAGTGTGTTCATATAAATGCAACATTTACAAGATTTAAAAAAAAAACAAAAAACAAAAAAACAAGTTCTCATAGAATAACCATGTTACTTTTCTCTGGGTACATGTAGTTAATTCTTCCTTAAAACAATGATTCAAAAACACCTATTTAGTCTACTTTTTGAAATTTATTCATTATAAAATAATGATTTAACTTCATAGACCTTATGATTTATGTTGAAATGTTTTTTGTTACATTAACTGGAAGGATAATGTGCCTTCACAAGTGAGTAGAAAACACTGTATCACCTATAACTAAAAACACAGAGCCTAAACAACTCTTAAACGGTATTTAGCAGTGGTAGCTAGATTGTAAAACCCCTCTGCCACCAGCTTTTTTTAAAAATATTGGTATGCACAGAAACTGTGCTTAATATAAGATTAAGTATAGTAATGTTAACAAAAAAACAGCGGTATAATGCCGATATGTGGAAGGATCATTTTAGAGCTGCAAAGATCTCATTAGTCTTTGGTAGCTCAGAGTGTTATTTTTAAACATAAACAAGTATGAATCAGTAAATTATTTTTAAATTATGCCTTATTTATATAACTTCAGGTTTTTTCTTGGTGTAATATTATTTTAGCAAAATTGTCAGTATGATGATATTGTATTGCCACGTCAATTGTCATCATTATCTTTCATTTTTGTTAAAAACACCTTTGAACCAAAGCATTCTGCGTTGAACAGAACTGTAACACTAGCTCTAACAGTGTTCACATATTGTATTTAACCAGCATAATTGTGTTATTTATGCAAACCTATTAACTCCACCATTTGTCAATTTGAAGGGTTTTGTAATTCACCACAGTGTATTATAATATCATACTCTAATTGCCAAAATCATTTGCACAATGAACATTTCAATTTTATAATTGCTGATTTCAGAATTGAATAAATCTAATATGGTTTAAAAAAAAAAGTTTCTACTCATACGTTCCTTACTGTACTGTAAAATTGTTACTGACCTATTTTCAATCTATTAACTCATCTTCCCCAACAAACACTGCAGATGAAAATGACTCACACTTGCTTAGTCCTTTTCATAACCCATTCAGCCAAATGGAACGAAGCTGTATCTGGCGATTACGCCATTTTCCGGGGGAAAGAAAATATCCTTGTGTCGGACTCAATGTTGCCATGGTTAATTCCTCTGTTTCTGTTCCGTTTGAGCAATGCTTGTGCTATTTTCATGTTAAATACAAATTCTTATATTAATAAGGTCATGGCCTTCAATTATAGGGTCTGGTTGGGGGAACAAGTTACCCTTCTGTGGGGCCAAACAGAATAAGTCACTGCTTGTCTCACCACTGCATGTCGTGAAGACAGAAGCAGCGGAGCACAATAACCCCATCGTCTCATAGTGTTTTTCAGTGTCTGTGATCAGTAAATTCATACTGGGCTGTATTTAGGAAATAAGGCATGGAGGAGAAAGAGGGGAAAAAAGGAAGTTTGGGACATTAGGGTTGAGGCAACGTGCCGACCTTTCTGTCAGTGTTACATGAAAGGGCGCTTGTGCTGGGAGGCATGGCGGCTTTGAGGAGACTTTGTGTTCGAGCTGTATTTACGATGCTGCCTGTATGAATATTTGATTAATGAGTCACGCTCTCCGGGGGGGGGTACGCTGTATCCCAGCAGCTCTACGGCAGCATACCAGACCTCATCGCTCCGTTACAGCACAGCTGCCAATAGAGGCATTGATTCCGGGAGATGCCTTAAAATCTAATCTGCTCCGGCGAGCAAATTCCACAGATGAAAGAAGCGGGATTCTGTGAGAGGCTTCGTTCTGCAGGCAATTTGGATTGAATAAAGTTTTCTCTCTTCTCTCTCTTTTTGATATGCATTTTGACAAGATAGGATATGACATAAGGTTTTCGCTGCAGGCTGTAATGGAGAAAGCGCAGCCATCCATGCTGAATGGATTATCAACAATCGGTTCAGTGTTTATTTCGTTTTTTTATTTTATTTTTTACATGGTGTCATTCTTTTCGTTTTCTAAGACCATCTCTTAGGGAAGCCCAAGCTAAATTAGGCCATGCACTTGATTATTTCCTTCATATGTAACTGCATTTACATATTACACCAAGTCAAGTTTGCTAAAAGAAAAAAATGCAGAATTGCAACTTTAATGTCAGTGTAAGGAAGTAAAATCTAAATCATGTAAATCCAAAGAAATTCATCTCTGTAAGGTTTAACTAGTAAAGTTTGTTGGCTTGACAAAGTTTTTGATAGATGGATAGATAAATGGACGGACGGACATAGATAGATAGTTGGACGGATGGACAGATGATAGATAGATGAACGACAGATTGATAGACAGACAGACGTACGGGCACGGACAAACGGATTGACAGATATATAGGTGGTTGGATGGACGATAGATAAATAGATAGGTGGAAGAATGGCGGAACAGATAGAGATAGATAGATAGATAGTTGGACGGATGGACAGATTGATAGGTGGATGAACGGACAGATAGATAGATACACAGACAGAGAGACAGACAGGCGTGCGGGGGCGGACAAACGGATTGACAGATAGATAGGTGGTTGGATGGACGATAGATAGGTGGAAGAATACGGAACAGATAGATAGATAGATAGATAGATAGATAGTTGGACGGATGGACAGATGGTAGATAGATGAACGGACAGATTGATTGGTGGATGAACGAACAGATAGATAGATAGATACACAGACAGACAGACAGACAGACGTACGGGGACAGACAAACGGATTGACAGATAGATAGGTGGTTGGATGGACGATAGATAGGTGGAAGAATGGCAGAACAGATAGATAAACAGACAGACAGATAGATGTACAGGGGACGGACGGATGGACAGATAGATAGGTGGACGGATGGATGGAACGGACAGATTGACGAACTGACATGATAGCAAGATAGGTGGACGGACGGACAGGTAATAGCAAGATAGGTGGACAGACGGACAGACAGATGATAGATAGAAAAGATGAACGGACGGACAGATAGGTGGATGGACAGACAGATATATAGATAGTTGGGCAGACACATGATAGATGGGTGGACGGACGATAGATAGATGGACGGACGGATGGACAGATAGATCGATAGATGGGGGACAGACAGATAGGTAGATAGGTAGGTGGAAGGACAGATAGCTATACATATAGATAGATGAGGGACGGACAGAGAGACTGATAGATAGGTGGGCAGACAGATGAATAGATATATAGGTGAATGGACGGAGGAACATACAGATAGATAGATGGATGGACAGACAGATAGGTGGGTGGACAGACGACAAATAGATAGGCGGACAGATGGAATGGAGGAACAGACAGATAGACGGACAGACGGATGGATGGTTGGTCTTTTTACTGTAACTTGACTGGTGTGCAAAAGCTCACAAGTGTTTAATAGTGTATTACCACGTGACCGTTGCACACTTAGTATTGATTTATTAAACGTACTTCCACGTGTAAATTTACACTGCCAGACAAGCATGTATGTCTTTAAGTGGAGGAGTATGATTGACGTGAGCTCAGTTGGCAGCAGTGTTGGGCGTCTTGCACCAGGTGCTCTGCTGTTTGATTTTTGATTTATTCCCCTTCTAGAACTCTGGAATGCTGGGAATTTTCAAACAGGTACATGAAATTTCATCCTGATGTTATAGCAGCGTGGTTAAATATATCTATTCATGTAAATACTACTGTGTGTACTGTCTGTCTATATATGTGAACGTTTCCTTTAAAATATAGTCTTCCAGGACCAAACTGATTTCTTAAAAGAAAAGTTCACCTGTAAGTTTTGTTCATACAGTGAATGTCATTGACTTTCATCAAGCATAAAAAAGTGAAAAAGATGCCAACTGCCTGCATGCATGGACAAAACCACTAAGATAAAACCACTAAGACAGAGGAGAAAGTCATACATGTTTGCAATGACAGACTTTTTATTTTGGAGTGAACTACTCTTTTAAATTACTATTTTTTTCGTTTTGCTTTTTCCCCACCGCTACTGTACTATTTCCCACTACTGAGCACCCAAGCCTCCCCTGAGGAGGGTCTTTAGCCAGCCACCACCCCGTTCCTCTTCTACCGTGACAACACGGGGTGCCCGGAGTTAACATTTGGATAACAGATGTGTGTGCCTGTTTTCATACGCCTTTCAGGTGACAGGACATCACAGGGGCTGTTTCTTGCATCTCTTGGGCTATGCGGAGCAAACACTTGTTTCCTCATTCCCCTCTCCTCTCAGGCATGGCCGACCCCCTGTCACGATTTACTAACCAAATCCATCCAGAGCTGGCGGGAGCAAAGGCTTGAAAGCAGGGGATATTGCCTGTTGTTGGGCCTGTCGAGTCAGCTATGTGTGCTACACACTTGAGATGGAGGCTTTGAAGGGGGTTGGAGAGGAGTATCGCTAATGCACACACAGACATTCATTCCAATGAGAGGAGACACTTCACACTACAGAGAGGCACAACATCTATCTCACAGACAGCGCTTTTGTCATCCAGTGTTTCTTTGCAGTCATAAAAACATATCCAGGGTGTACTGTCTGCGCATTTTAGTCAGAGTTAGCACTGAAATTCTTTTCCCAGGTGCACAGATAAAATCATGTTGCTTGTCTCATTACCTCAGACTCCATAAGGAAACAAGACACAGTAAAACTCTGCTATTAATTAACGGGGATATGACAGTAATTGCAACAGTGAATAAACTTAATCAGCGTCTCCACTAAAATGTCCAGTTGATGTCACAATGAAACCTCTGCAATAAAGGGAAAACAGATAGAGATGATGACATATTGTTCTTTTAGCCTATAAATTTAAAGCACCACGGATGACTGTAAACATAAACGTGAAATTCTAAAAACTGAAAAGATCATATACAGAACTGAAAAAACAAAAAAAAAACCTAGTCACTTGTGTATATCAGTGTGCAGCACCTATAGAGCAGTGGTTCTCAACTAGGGGCCTGGGGGCCTCAAGATTATATAATAAAATTTAAAAATGAGAAAAAACAAACACTAAAATAACTTTTTTTTTATTATTATTCTTTGAAGAAACAAGGTTCCTACGCTCTAGAAAAATCTGGATATATGAGCTATAGAGCAGTGATTCTCAACTAGGAGCCCGGGGCCCACTAGGGGGCCTCAAGATTACACACAAAGTGTAAAAATAAGAAAAAACAAACATTAAAATAAGCTAAAATAACTTTTTTTTTATTCTTTGAAGAAACAGGGTTCCTACTGACTAGAAAAACCTGGATATATGAGCTATAGAGCAGTGATTCTCGACTAGGGGCCCGGGGCCCACTAGGAGGCCTCAAGATTACATAAAAAGTGTAAAAATAAGAAAAAACAAACATTAAAATAAGCTAAAATAACAACTTTTTTTTGATTCTTTGAAGAAACAGGGTTCCTACTGTCTAGAAAAACCTGGATATATGAGCTGTAGAGCAGTGATTCTCAACTAGGGGGCCTCAAGATTACCTAAAACGTAAAAAAATAAGAAAAAACAAACACTAAAATAGCTAAATATCAAGATATTACCTATTTTACTTCAACCCCTTGACAGTTTTTTTATACCTATGAGCTATAGAGCAGTGATTCTCAACCAGGGGCCTGGGGCCCACTATGGGGCCTCAAGATTACATAAATAATGTAAAAATAAGAAAAAAACAAACACTAAAATAAGCTAAAATAACTTTTTTGATTCTTAGAAGAAACAGGATTCCTACTGTCTAGAAACCTGGATATATGAACTGTGGAGCTTTAATTCTCAACTAGGGCCCGGGGCCCAATAGGGAGCCTCAAGATTACATATAAAATACGAAAAAATAAATAAATAAATAAACACTACAATAGCTAAATATCAAGATACTACCTATTTTAATTCACCCCCTTAACTTTTTGGATGCTTTGAAGAATCAGGGTTCCTAGAAAAACCTGGATACATGAGCTACAGAGCAGTGATTCTCAACTAGGGGCCCGGGGCCCATTACGGGGCCTCAAGATTACATAATAAATGTAAAATTAAGAAGAAACAAACACTAAAATAACAAAATATCAAGATATTCCCTATTTTAATTGACCCACTTTTTTTTTTTTTTTTTTTTTTTGATTCTTTGAAGAAACACGGTTCCTACTGTCTGAAAAAATCTGAATATATGAGGTAGCCTAATTTTTAAGAGTGTTATTTCTAGACTTGGAAAAACAACTCATACAACATGGACATCTTAATGAAAAATATGCATTTTTCTACTGCCGTCAAGCTCTAAAATAATTCATCAGGTATAAAAGAAAAAAAAATCTTTGTATCCTTAATCCTTAAACAGTAAATAACTGGAAAAATCATGGGGCCTTTTTAATACTGTTGTGTTCAATAGGGAGTCTTGGAGTAAAAAAGGTTAATAACTACTGTGATAAATGCAAATATTACCCTTTGTTTACTTAGTCTTTTCTAAATAGAATGGCAATTATAATTAATTAAAATGCTAATACTTAATAATAAAGTAACCATTTTACTATTGTTCCAAATTTTAAGAAAATCTGACATGCTGATATTCAGGCTGCAAGAGTTATACATTTCAGTAAACAAGACGCTGACATTGAGGAGCTTAAATCTGATGTTCAGATATTCAGACTGTGAAATTTATACAACATTTCAATAAACAAAAAGTTGATACATTTTAGAAACAATATTTTTAGTCTCAGTTCTATTTTTCCTCTGCCAAAGAAAACAGTTGCAAACAAATTCAAAGCAGTATCAACTGTTGGTGCCTTCGAGCAACTTTTTTTTTTTTTTGAAAGACTCATAATGCACAAAAAAGCCACCTGCCATAAAAATGTAACCTGCAGAAAGGATCACTAAAAAATCTCCACTGCTAATTTACAGACTGTCAGCTTTTGGATTAAATATCAGCATTCTTGTAACATTGCTCAGCTAATAACTCAGAAATAACTGTTGTATAACCACGAAAAAATGTAGGTTGTATATTGTGAACATAGTCCAGTGATTGTACGCAATGTAACAGTCTTACTATTAAATTTAAATGTTAGTAACCACATTACAACAAAGAAACATCAACCAACTTTTTAAATCTTAATGTAAATACAGAATGGGCACACTCTGTTAAATGCAAAATAGCCTTTACTTATTCACGAAGGGGACTAAAATAGCATCCTACAACGAAAAGGAAAAAAGGCAAAAAACATTTATCTATTAATGATCCATTAGTCTGTGCTGCTGAAATATTGGCCTTCTCAACACATATACCTATATACTAAAAAAGGCCATTTAAAATGATTCAGTGGCCCTGTGTGGGGGCATTAATTTTCTGTACTAAAAATATATTTTTAAAGCAGGTCTCCGTCCCTACTTTTTCTTGTGTGCGATGCATAATGGATTTCCATCTAATCCATTATGGCTGTGGCTCCTTGCCTCACCAAGGTTTTGTCTTTTTTAAATGAAGTTTTAATAAAGCACGACCGAGGGTGTCCAAGGTCAATTATAATCTGCCTTTCCCCAGGTACAGATACTTGTGCTTAGTTAAGCATAATATCTGTCAGTCATAGACCAGTAATCCATAATGTCTGAGGAGGCAAGCGAAGGCTGAAGCGATCTAACAGAAATGTTTTTGCGTGTCAGTGCGCGCATACTACTGTGTGTGTGTGTGTGTGTGTGTGTGCGTGTTGACTATTTTTCCCTTTTGATTGGCATGTAAGGTCGACATTTCCTGTTAACAAGTGGACAAAGAGGCTCACTTCATCCCCATCATTTACAGTGCGTGTCAGCTTTGGGGAATATATCTCTATGCATCATGAATAGCTTGAGAGTCAAGACAGAAAATGGGCGGGAGATATTAATTCAATATTGTGGCAGAGAGAGAGAGTATGTGATAGCATGGTACTGTGAATATGTGATTCAGTATTTACCTTATTAAACTAAGATATGTTAGCTTTAGTCTTCTAAATTCTAGCATGCTCAAAAATCAGCTGAAATCAGGTGATAGCTAGTTTGCAGGCTGGTTTAGAGGGTTTTGACCACATCTTATGTTGGTCAGGCTGGTCATAGCTGCACTGTAAAAAAAAAAAAAAAAAAAAAAAAAAAAACACAATTTGTTGAGTCAGCTTAAAATAATTTGTTACCCTGCTGCCTTAAAATTTTAAGTTCAGCCAACTAAAATAAGTTTAGTCATCTTGAAATGTTAAGTTGTAACAACTTAGATATTTGTGTTTGCTAAACTTAACAGATGGGTAAGTAGCCCAGCTGCCTTAAATTTTTAAGTTGATTCAACTCAAATATCTAAGTTGTCACTTAGTATAATTTAACACTTCAAGTTGAATAAACTGTTTTTGAGTTGACTGAACTTAAAAATGTAAGGCAGCCAGGTTACAAATTATTTTAAGTTGACTCAACAAATTGTTTTTTACAGTGTGGTCCCAGACAAGTGAACACTGAAAACAACAGTTTTGATCAATTCGGCTCCAGATTTTGAGCAAATTTATGGATTCAATTTATTAGCTTTATTAGGCTTCTAAATATCTAGTACCCTTATGAAAATGAAACACGATCGATTGTATTCGTCTAAAAGAAGAAAGTCATATACACCTTGGATGGCTTAAAGATTTTTGTCAGATTTATTGTATAACCAAAGTTTTCTTCAATTAGGCATCCGTTTTTTAGCAAATCAATTAACTAATCAATTAGGTTAAAGCAAAAGTTGCTAAAATGGTTTTTGAACATTGAAAATAATCTGATTTCTTCATTTAGGCACCAGATTTCTGGCAAATTCACAGATTAAATTTATAAGCTTTACTAACTCTAGCCTCCTAAATACTACCTAGGCTAAAAATAAAGGCTAATTAACAGGTTAAGGCAAAAGTTGCTACAACGGCATTGAAAACAATAATATTTTTTTAACTTGGCACTAGTGTTTTGGCAAATTTATAATTATTAGCTTTATTAGCTTTAACCTCCTAAAAATACTATCTGGTATGGTAACACTAAATGCTAATTTTGTAGGTTAAAGCCTTGTAGTTGCTACAGCGGCAACTGATCGCTAAGTCTATTAGCTTTAGGCTTCTAAATAAGCTTCTAAATACTATCTACCCTTACAAAAAATAATCGTGGTTTTATTATAGTAAAAGTGTAGTAGCCATGTCTTTTTTGGCAGATTGAGTGTATAATCAAAGTTTTCTTCAATTAGGCATCAGATTTTTAGCTAATTGATTAGCTTATCAATAAGGTTAAAGCAAAAGTTGCTTCAACTGCATTTGAACGTTGAAAATAAGCTAATTTCTTCAATTAGGCAACAGATTTTTTGCAAATTCATAGATTAAATTTATAAGCTTTACTATCTCTAGCCTCCTAAATACTACCTAGGCTAAAGGTAAAAGCTAATTAACAGGTTACAGCAAAAGTTGCTAAAACGGCAATTAAACATTAAAAACAATTATGTTTTTTTCAAATTAGCACTAGATTTTTGGCAAATTGATCATTATTAGCTTTATTAGCTTTAACCTCCTAAAAATACTATCTAGTATGGTAAAGCTAAAAGCTAATTTATTAGGTTGAAGCTTTATAGTTGCACTGAAAGAAACCTGTTATAAATTTTGGGCTAATTTGTGGATTAGTTTTAGGCTTCTAAATACTATCTACTACCCTTATGAAAATGAATAATGGTTTTATTATAGTAAAAGTGTAGCAACCATGTTTTTTGGTTTACATGTCCTAACTACACATGACGTGATGCCGCAACATGCGATAAAAGGTATTTTTTTCCATGTTAATCAGAGTTTTTTTGATTTTAGAAACAGTTTCTATTTCTGCGACGTCGCGGCTGGAGCAACAACATACTATGACAATCATAATCTCGGGTACTGATTATGTGCTTTATTCAATCTTAAAAGTGCCTAATGTGAGTTTGAATATCATATTGCGTGACATTTATAGCCATACTGAAATCAATAATAGATCATTTATCTCAGATCTTGAAAATGAACTAAAACAAACATATATATTAAAACTGCAAACTCAATGCGAACCAACGAACCAAAGTGTTTTTTATGACTAAGATGGTATCAGTCATTGATAGTTATAATAATATTAAAAGGTTTAATATTTATGAAGTAGATTATAAACTTGTCCATTTCTTTGGGCGTGCAGTGTGCTTCTGAATGGCTGCGATATTTGAGTGATTCTGTCACGTCAAACAGTCGCGTCTGGTGTGGACAGCCAAGTTTCTTGTTTCAAATAATCTGATATCTTCAAATTAGGCACTCAATTTTGGCAAATTCATAGATAGCGCAAACAGCACGGGCGTGATCAAAATAGAGATAATGAAGTCAGACAGGAAAAACTGGACACCGCGTTGGTTTCATACAGATTACTTTATCACAGAATATTTGTTTTCGATAATGCTTGCTTCATTTAAAAGTAGATATTTCAAGATTTCTATAGATATATTTCTCATATCTGTGTGTCATATTCGCTGAGTTTCAGTTTATTTTAATCACGCATTTCAGACTGAAAGCGCACTGTTTATTTTACAAAAGCACAAAGTTTTGTTGATTTGGCGAGCGTACAAATAAAAGTAGACCCTTTACAGATTCAAATGATGTATTACTTTTATGTATTCAATCAAAAATGAAGGAGCAGTTTAAGTTCTTTTCGTTGTTATCTTGAAAATATGCAAGTGCTCCCGTCGGCGTCTTTGCCGATCCCAGGCGGTTAAATTTAGAAGCTTTACTAGCTCTAGACTCCTACTACTTAGGCTAAATGTAAAGGCTAATTAACAGGTTAAAGCAAAAGTTGCCACAATGGCAGATGAACAATGAAAACCATTATATATTTTTGGCACTAGATTTTTGGCAAATTTATAATTAGCTTTATTAGCTTTAACCTTCCAAAAATACTATCTAGTATGATAAAGCTAAATGCTAATTTAGTAGGTTAAAGCTTTATAGTTGCTACACCGGCAAATGAATGCTGGAAACAAACTGTTTTGATCAATTTCGCACCAGATTTTGGGCAAATTTATAGACTAGACTAACACTTTACAATAAGGTTCATTAGTTACATTAGTTATTATGAACAAAGAATGAACAATAGTTCTACAGCTTTTATTAATCTTAGTCAGCATTTACTAATGCGTTATTAAAATCACAAGTTGTGTTTGATAAAATTAGTAAATGCGCTATGAACTAACAGGAACAAACAATGAACAACATTAACAACAATTAATAAATACTGTAATGTATTGTTTATTGTTTGTTCATATTAGTTAATACATTAACTAGTGTTACCAAAAGACACCTTATTGTAAAGTCTCACCATTAGCTTTAGGCTTCTAAATACTATCTACCCGTACAAAAATTAATCATGTTTTATTATAGTAAAAGTTTAGTTACTATGTTTTTTGGAAAGATTGATTGTATAAACACAATTTTCGTCTATAAGGCATCAGATTTTTAGCAAATCGATAAGGTTAAAGCAAATGTTGCTTCACAATGGAATTAGAAAATGTAAAATAATTTGATTTCTTCAATTAGGCACTAGATTTTTGGCAAATATGCATATTAAATTTATAGTCTTTACTAGTTCTAGCCTCTTAAATACTACCTAGGCTAAAGGTAAAGGCTAATTAACAGGTTCAAGCAAAACTGCAGTTGAACATTGAAAAAAAAAAAAGATTTTTGACAAATGTATAATAATTAGCTTTGTTAGTTTTAACCTTAAGTAAATTTATCTACAGCAGCAAATAAACGTTCTCCAATTTGGCACCAGATTTTTGGCAAATGTATAGATTTGTTCATATGATAACATATAACTTTTTTTAATTATTAAAATTCAAACAAGCATGTTTAAGTAACAGTACGGGTATAAGCGCAAGTATTTGCAATAATCTTATCCTATAGGACCTTCATCCTCACCAGAAATCCTCTCTCTCTCTTTCCCCTCTTCTCACTCCCAGCTATGTACAGATGGGTCTTTGACAGGTCTACAGCTGTTCCCCTAATTGTTCATTAAGTGTTCTATTGATTCCCTGATTCGCAGTACATGTGTGTTTCAGACTGGCTCTGGTCTGAAGAGGCAGACCCGCACATCCAGCCCCTGAGATGACAGAACCGGCTCAAGCCGAAAATGCAAGCTGTCACTTTCGATCCAGCCTGTTCCCCTCTGAGGACGTGTCCAGGATTGCTTCTGATCACCTGCTAGCTTTTTATTAGCTAAACTTTTAGCATCAATCAATTAAAGCGGGGGCAGTAGCATGAAAAAATATTTAATTCCTTGTTAGGCCGGCCCGTGCCTCAGATTGCACCTGGCTGTTGGTAAAGGCTTTAAGTGAGTGTTATCAGTGCGAGAAATCAGTTGCGATTACATGGCGTTTACGTGCCGCGTTCGGGGAGGGCTAAAGCAAGATGGCGTGCATACGGCTTCCCCATGTAAAGGACGGAGAGAGAGAGAGAGAGAAAGAGAGAGAGAAAAATAGCTCTTGCTCATCCCCGCCGTCGACTCGAGGCCATTTTTAAAGAGATAAGATCATCTCCAATTGTGGATTGTGGCAGTCAAGCTGGTCTCTCCTCGGGCTGATCCAGATTTAATCTCCAGACAGGGCAGATCAGAAACACGGACGCCCTCACAGGCTGACCATAAATCTCCTGCCTAACAAATAGACCCTGATAAAACTGTAAAAGTTATTTAAATTCTCCTAATGGACAGATTTATCCATCCTGGAGCTCTCGGCGCGCCGTGCTCAGTCAATGCTCGGCGCAGCCTCTTTGACAAAGTCATCCTTTCCTATTTCATCTTTGCAGATAAAAGAACATGTGAACAAGATTAAAAACAGACACACGCACTGGGAAGAAAGGAGATGTATTTCTCTTGTAAAGCTGAGAGAAAGACATAGGACATTACAGGGCGTCATTTTCCCCTCAATGGGTTTGTAAGAGATAGCAATTGCAAATGTGGTCAAGAATAGAAATGAAAAATGTCCTCAACGGACAGGAAGCGTTTATGTCTCAGTCTACAATTTGGCTTTAAGATTGGATGTACTTGGACTAAGTCAGTTAGTGACTTAGTGGTCTGTGAGTATCTGTATGTGTGGACAGGACTCTAATGCCACTGAGGGACTGATAATGTTCTCTGTAAAACACAATCACTCACCCCCGCCTCCTCTTTAGATAAGTCTCCAGGACCCCAATCAATACCGCAGAGGCCGGTGACTTATCATCTTGTTCCGTGCGACAAAACCACACCTGTTTTGTAATAATGGATTACCAGTGGGATGGTGGTAATCCAGTGGTTAAGGTACTGGGAACATGACATAAACGTGACGGGTTTGACAGGTAAGAAACAAAGTGCTTAACCTTAAGACAGTTGACCCTAAAGTTTATGCTAAATGAAAATAAGAAAAATGTGTCTTTTTCCCTCAAAATTGTTATGAACTATTAATGTTATTTAGTAATATTATTAGAGTGCGTTAGTCCCCTTTGTTGTTCCAAAGCCGTATAACTTACTTTCTTCCATAAAAAACAAAAGAAGATATTTAGAAAAATGTCCAAGCTGTTTATTCCATATAATGAGGTTACGTTTACACTAGTGCATTATCATTTTAAAATGCATAACTTTTGCTATGGTTATGCCTGTCGTTTACACTACTCCGGCGTTTTCGACCCTTGAAAACAGACTTTCGAAAACACAGCAGACCCCGTTTTAGTTTGAAAACTCCGGGGGTTGCGTTTCAGTGTAAACGGACCAAAACGGAGACTTTTGAAAACAATGGCGTGGCTGCCCACATTCGCTCTGCATATCCTTAATCAATAGCTTCATGCTCATTTGTTGCATCTCATTTCGGAGGCTGTTTTAAGGGGAGACACTGCAGGCTGTTTTTTCATGCACCTGATTTTGATTTTGGGCTTTTTGGTTTTTCTTAAAGTGTTTTTTTAGACTAGTGTAAAGAAAACATCCAAAAGACACTGTTAAGTGTTTCTTTTATAGCACTTTATCTATTTGTGTCAATAGATTTCAATTACAATACATATTTTAAAGGCCGTTTTCCCAAAATTAACTTTTTTTTTCCTACACTGAGCCATAAATATCCATTTTAGTACCACGTACACACACCAAACTTTACATTTTTATTTCTGTCTATATCCCTAAGGTTTTTACAGAGGGATTTGTTCATATATTTTTGCATTATTGACACACTGTTGTCCTATTTAATACTGTAAAGTTGCTTTGACACAACTTGTTTTGTTAAAAAGCGCTGTATAAATAAACGTGTTTGATTGATTGATTGGTTGATTGATTGATACATAATTTGCTTGATTATATACAACATTTTATTCCCCCAAAAATTGTGAAAAATATATTGTTTTCTGTTTGTTCTAAGTATTTTCTGAATTATGGAGTGACAAAATGAGATACCTAAAATTCTCTCTGTAAAAACATTTGACTCTAATATGTCAAAAAAAAATAAAACAAGAATTTTGAAACTGACTTCATCCAGTGTGGATATTTCTGTACTAGAAATGTATGCAAATTAGCGCATTTTTCATTACATAATGCCTCATTTGCATATTTAAACCTAACATTTTAGAAAGCTTGTAATACAAACTGTGGTTGCAAATATCAATGTAATCAATCAACTGGTTAAGTAAGCCATAACTTTTTTTTTTTTTTTACCCTGTTCACCTGCAGTGTCTTACTGCTAAATTACAAAGTAAAACAATGAAAATACAGTATTTTTACACATCCTTGATGACATATGCAGCCTGAATGGTCATGTGACATGCATTTTCGGTTGTGTAGAGTAGACAGAGATAGTTTCTGAAATGCAGTGAAGATTGTAGCTTTCATTTTTCTATTTTCAGTTTTCATTTTAATTGTTTAAGCTGAATTTTAACAATTTTGTTGTTTAGTTTGTTACATCTTTTTCATTAAATATTAAAATATTAAAAATATTTCATTTATAATCAATATGTCATTTTAAAATATTTCTGGATAATTTTAGTACTTCATTCAAGTTTCCATTTAACTTTTTTTTTTTATCTAATATATATATTTTCTTATTTCAGTTTTATTTCAGTTAACAAATATTATCTGTAATAGTTTTAGTTAACAATAACAATACTGTCACTTTTATTTCAGCGTGAATAAATGGCAGAATTTTTATTTTGGGCTGAACTATTCATTTAAAGGGGACATCGGATGCCCATTTTCCACAAGTTGGTATGATTCTGTAGGGTCTTCATGAAATGTCTGCAAAATCCTTTGTGTAAAATACCTTTCTTACCTTGTCAAAAACAGCTCTGTTAACAGCGACTCGTTTCAGTGCATGTCTCTTTAAATGATAATGAGCCCCTGCTCACCCCACCCTTTCCTTCCATTTTTTGTGTATATGGTTACCATCAAAAACAAAACTAATCCACTGCGTCGTCAGTGGCTCTGACGTCAAGAGAAAATGAAGACTCTTATGTTCACTTTTACATCTAACTACAAAACACATGACCGTTTGCAAACAGCTTGATTGACAGGCGATCTGACCAATCGTAAGGCCGAATCTGCCATTCTGTCTGACAAACAAATCAGACAGGAGAGTAGATTAACTTCGGTGGACTTAAACTTTAAACATTGTGTGTATGGATTTTTATCATTGTAGGGTGGTTGTATCCACACACTGCTAAGACACATTTATACGCAAACACCATGTGAAAGTGAATTTTGCATCCAGTGTCCCCTTTAAGAAAGCTAACAGTACTAAATGCTTATCACATAAATTATTAGTAGCACAATATAGGCCTGACTATTGTTGTTTGGACCATAGACAGTACATCTAAAACAATTTAGGCTTGGGTATTATGATTTGTGTGCTTTTCCTCTTTGTAACTTTGGTCAGAGTTTTATTTTCTCTCAGTGCTGAAGGCCGTGACCTTTAGGTTGCTAACTGCAGCACCCTAAGCTGACCACACACACACACGTACAGAATGATAGGTGGTCATGAACCATTGCTCTATGGCCTTGCTTGCCTTTGCAGTTTTGTGGCAATACTTACAAGGCCTTTTGATTCTTAACTCTTCCTTGCCAGCTCTGTTATAAACTGCTCCACAAATTACAAAGAAAAGAAAAATGAAAGGTTGGCACATTTTTTTCCGATGTTATCCTTACATTTCCACATGGGCTGACTTTGGGTTCTGTTTTCTTCACAGTATGTACAGTAATATTATGGTATAGTGTGTAAACAGGTTACTCATATTCTGTAATACTATTAACCAAATGCATATTAGAAAGAAATACAATAAACAATCGCATTCAAATTGCATTATAATTCATAATTGCATTTTATTAAATTATTAATAAACTGATTTTTTTTTTTTACTACTTTTTATGTTGATTTTTTTGTTATTTATTATTTTTATTTATTTCTTTGTAAATTATCACAGAAACCTAATATTATATTATATTATATTATATTATATGACTTAAGTATAAAATATCAAGTTTACAGTAAGTACAGTAATATTATGATTTAGTGCATGAACAGGTAACCCATATTTTTTCTGATCATTTTAACCGACCGCATATTAATAAGAAATACAATAAACAGTTGTATTAGGTTATGCTAAACAATCCCCCCTTAAAATCATTTTATTAGTAATTTAATAAAACTAAAATTACTACTTTAAATAGTAAATGATCACAAACATATATTATATTATATTATATTATATTATATTATAATGTTATATAATATAATTGACTTAAGTATATAAAACCACGTTCACAGTAAGTACAGTAATATTATGATTTTGTGCATAAACATGAAGAAATACTATGAACAATTGTATTAAGTTATGCTAAATAATCCAAAAATGTCCTAAAAATAAAATAAAAATGATTGTATTATTTTATCAGTAATTTAATAAAATAATTTGCTTCAAATGTTACTAATTGGTGTATGTATATATATATATATATATATATATATATAATAAATTAGTTAAGTATACAATACCAAGTTCACAGTAAGTACAGAAATACTATGATTTAGTACATAAACAGGTTACCCATATTTAACCAGATACTATTATCTGCTTACTAGTAATAAATACAATAAACAATTGCAATAGGTTATGTTAAACAATGCACAAATGTCCTAAAAAATAAAATAAATTTCATATAAATATAATTTCATTAAATATAATTTCATTTTTCATCAATAATTTAATGCAAATAATTTTGTTCAAAGGTTACTACTTGATTTTTTTTTTTTATTTTATTATATTATATGTATTAAATTATAAATTCAAAAACAAAAGGAAAAAAAAAACTTGTCATGTTTCTGAGCAGGAAAAATCTAAGCGGTTTCTATGACATGTGAACCACGCTATTATACATATAGATGACGTGGTTCAGTGGAACGTAATCATCACCGCAAACCATCTAAAAAATTCACATTCAGCACTGAGATCCAATGAGGTGGAAGTGTTGCCCCGTTAGCCTTTTTATCAGGACTAACAACTTGATGAGCTCGTTCCACTCTCTCTGTCCTGAGTTTCATCTGTCGCCCTCTCTGTACATTCAGCATCCCCAGGCTAACCGGGGCTGTAGTTAAAGAAATACTCACGCTTCTAGCCAACGCTCGCACCCGCGCACACACAAACACAAGCGCTCTAATGCTGAGTGCATGGGCTGATTGGGGCTGATCTTAAAGAGAGCACTCCAAGCCTCTGTTTACCAACATTTCAGTTTCTATGGCTCATCTATCAGAGACTGGAATAAAAGAGCGGTCAGAGGGGTGTTGGACTTGTCTTTAACCTTGATGATGTTTCCAGTGAGGCCGTATAATGTGCCTCTAATTGCTTTCGCGGAGAGGGGGACATGTTGACATTTCCTTTTGTGCTGGCAAGAGGCTGCGGCTCCAACCATTATGCTAATCCAACCATTATATATCCAAGGCTATTTATGGGCCTGACACAAGTGATGTTGCAGGTAAAGGGCTGTGAAATGGTCTGTAAACAGAAGGAATTGATTCCTGGGCTCTGGCGATGGTCACAGCCTCTGAGCAGAGAAAGACTTGCCATCTTCACACTCGTCCGAGCCCTAAAATTGCCACAGACGGCTTCAGCAGGCCTGTCTGCCGCCTGGCATAAAAACAGGAAATGTGAGAGCAGGTTGGCTGACTGTGTGTAGAAAACAGAGCACATTCGAAATAGACTGATATGTCTAAAATGAGTGCGCTGTGTTTAGGAACTTCAATTCTGGTTTTAATTCAAATTACTTCATTAAAGGAAAGAAAAAGGTGTAGTTTATGTTGATGTAATAGTCTGCTTTCCTGCTGTTGCGGAGTATATTGAAATGATTTCATTAAATTTCATTTTTATGGCCAGCTTGTAACAAACCCTGTGAATTCCAAATTCATTTAGCCCAGTTTCTGTTCACTGCCCTGAGAAGATTGTAAAACCCCCTCATTGTTGATAGAAGAACTGTACAGAATTACACTGTCTGCTAACCTCCACCAATATTTCTGCAGATTTTTATCTCTAAAAGTATTTTTATATATTACATCATGGCCACAATCTTGCCTTTTTATTATTTTTTTTCTTTTCTGAATAAGAAAACAATATGACTTATTCTCTTTTTTTTGGTTAATAAACATATTCATTATTTAAGTGATACACACACAATCAGTCAAACGTTTAGCACGATTAAGATTTTGGTAACACAATAAGGTTCCATTAGTTAATGTATTAACTAACATGAATAAACAGTGAACAATATATTTATTACAGTATTTATTAATCTTTGTTAAAATTCGTTAATGAAAATGCAGTCGTTCATTGTTAGTTTGTTAACTTACAGAGCATTAACTAATGTTAACAAGCACAGCTTGTGATTTTAAAAATGCATTAGTAAATGTTGAAATTAACATTAACTAAAATTAATAAATGCTGTAGAAGTATTGTTCATTCTTAGTTTACTAATGTACCTTACTTTGTGTTGCCACAATTTTTTAAAATGTTTTTGAAAGACGTTTTTATGCCTACTAAGGCTCCATTTCTTTGATCAAAATACAGTAAAAATGCTAATATTGCTAATAAAATATTATCACAGTATTATCAGACGGTTTTCTACTAGAATATTTTAAAATGTAATTTATGGTAGTGGTGAATTTTCAGCTGTCACATGATCCTTCAGAAATCAGTGTAATTTTAAGATTTGATGCTTAATAATTATCATTATTACTGGTGATCAATTAGTATTAATGGTTATTGCTATCCATTTTAAAAACAGTTTCTGCTGCCTAATAATAATAATAATAATAATAATAATAATAATAATAATAATACTTATCCCAGATTTGGTAGTGTATTACAAAAAGCAGCCGTGACACAATGATAATAATAAGCACCACATCTACATATTAGAATGATTTCCGAAGGTGACACTGTATGTATACACATAATTATGCATAGTATGTATATTATGTATTACATTTGTGTTGTTTTTATATGGTTTCCTATATTTGGTATAAAAAAATACTAGCACAATATTATCACACTATTTTCTTCTAGAAATTTAAAAAATGTAATTTATTCCTGTGATTGAATTTCCAATAAGAAATCAGTCTAATTTCAAGCTTTGGTGCTTAATAATTATCAGTTATTATAGGTGATTAATTATTAATAATGTTTATTATGATGATGATGATGATCATAAAAACGTTTTTAACCCCTAATTTGGTGGTGTATTACAGTGTATTACAGTTTTTTTGTACAGTATTACAAAAAAAGTGAAAGTAGTGAAATAATGATAAAAGAAGAAATTTTCATAAGCGCCAAATCAGGATATTAAAATGATTTCCGAAAGATAATGTCACACTGCATATACACATATTTATGCACAGTATGTATATTATGTATTACATTTGTGATGTTTATATATAGTTTCCTATATTTGGTTAAATATATATATATATATATATATATATATCACAATATTATCACACTATTTTCTACTAGAATATTTTAAAATGTAATTTATTCCTGTGATGGAAAATGTGAATTTTCAGCAGGAAAATCAGTCTAATTTCAAGCTTTGGTGCTCAATAATTATCAGTTATTTTAGGTGGTGAATTATTAATAATGTTTATTATTAAAAAATGTAAAATCAGCTTCTTCTGCTATAATAATAATATTAATAATAATAATAATAACGATGATGATGATAATAAAACGTTCTTAGCCCAAATTTGGTAGTGTATTACAGCTTCTTCTGCTATAATAATAATAATAATAATAATAGATTTGGTAGTGTATTATGGTTTTAAAAAAACAGCAATGATAATACGAAATAATTATGCATAGTATTTATATTACATATTACATTTGTATTGTATTTATACAGTTTCTTACATTTGTTGAAAAAGACTTTGATATTTGAAAAGTGATATTTGAAAGACTGACAGCACACCCAAATGGAATCCAGCACCTTATTCAACATAACTGTCAAAAGCAGGGTGTCTGCCTTAATTACCTCGATCTATATGTGCTAAAATAATAAATCTGCTGGATTAATCTAGCCAAAGCTCCAGCATTTCCCTGGTAAGATAGAATTTTAATAAGAACTACAAGGCTAATAAAAGATAGCGCTGTCATAATCAATCAGCCAGACCAGTGTCAGCCTCACACACTCACACACACACACACACACACACACACACACACTGCAGGTAAGAACATGGCTTCACACTGAGACCAATGAAAAGGACTATTACAAAGAAAAGAATTTGCGAAATCACATGTAGAAAACTATGACAAAAATAAAACCAAAAATCACACACGTAATTATAGTGGCGTATAACAAATAGTCTATTTTCTATGTCCATCATTCTTGATACCTCCTCAGGTAGAGTCTAGTGCATTTCCACACCGAGATTAACTTCTGAGACCAGCGGCAAACGTGCATTCTCTCTCTATTCAGCGTCGGCCCCAAAGGGACACAAGACAGATTTGCATCTGTGGTGGTGTCCTCTGCTGCTACCTGCGGTTAATGCATTATTGTGACGCGAATGATCTCTCAACGGCATTTCCTAGCGGATCTAGGCATGCACACCCGATGTACGTAAATGACCAAATCTGCAGTGTTAAACAAAGAAACAAGAGTAAGATCCGTGCATTTGTTTACCACTAGAGAGGTCACGGACAGAGGTCACGGCGGGGACGTGGACTCACCTTTTCCTCGTCCCCTACATGACTGACCTGGTCTCGCTGATTATCTATTATCTTGTTATTGGACATAAATTTTACAAGCTGTTGAGAGTGTGGCAAAATCAATACCTTTTAAATGATGTTTATGTGTGATTAACTGTTAATATCCTCACAAATTATTTAATATAATAAGGTCATTTGTCTTTCACATGGGCTCGGTACCTGGCAAAGAATAATAGAATAATAAATGAGGACACTAGTAAAGAGGAGATTTTCAGATGCTTTCCCCAGCTAGTTTTATCACCCATATCCTCTTTACAGCCACAAAGCAGCACTATGGTTATTTTATGCAAGTAATAAAATTAGCCCGAGATGGAATTAGCAGACTCGGGGCTCTTTATAGGTCAAGCCGGTGGTTTATGAGCCTGCGACTCCCTCACACTATTGTCAAGAGGCTAGTTAGAGGGGTCTTTAAGCATGATTTAATATGTCCATGCCTCGGAAAATAGTTAAATAGCTAATTAAATGGAGGAGTTAATTTACATATTAATTGACCTTCCAGTAATATTTATATTGATACCTATATGAGGAGCCCTTGTCTTCATTGCCTTTCATCATAGTTAGTCTGAGCAAATATGGTGTAACTTTTTTTGTTTAAACTCCAGTTGCTCTTTATCGGTGTCGGAGGCTCGCGCCGCACCGCGCCGCGCCACGCAGCTGGCGAGGGGCTTGTGCGGCCCTGCCGCCTTTTGTTGTCAGATAATGGGACGGTGCCATAAACAGCCTTGTGAAACGGTCTCGAGGGTCCTCCAGAGGAGAGCTCAATGAATGGACACTGGCAGAGGGTGGGGACACGCTGAGAGGGTTTTCTGGAACACTGCCTGTGTCAAAGCTACTCTTAATTATAACACTGATCGCTAATCAGCCTCTATGTTGAACAGTCCCCTGAGGCGTATCATTACCTCGGCTTGTCAAGAGTAGGCATAACATTTTAGCTGCACTTATACGCCAAGGTTATCTACTGCCCTCGGCGCTCCAATTTTGATGTTTGTTGCTTCGAAATGCGAAAATAATGGAAGTGTCTCATCGGGGTAACCGAGCTGATGTCAAACTTTTGTTTTTCCTGGAATATCAAGTCCTAAGTTGAAGTAGCGTCTGCGGTGGCTGTTGCGCCATGAATGTTAATGTTTTGCGCTAACAATGTCTTGACAGTTCTGATTGATACATTGTTTGTGTCGAACTCCTTTCGCCGCTTATGTTGTGCGATTGGCAACTGTGTTCTGGGGGTGTATCATTAGTCACCACTTGTCCCTCTTTTGTGTCCACCATTCTATTCAGACAATACACTATCTAAAGAATTAGCATGCTGGCCATATTGGACAATAGTGAGACTGGATGGGTCGCTAAAGCCTATGTAAACTGCAAATGCGGTGACAAATGAAGCTGAAAACTTGGGGTGTCTTGATATTTTAGCTGAGATGATGACGGTTCTGACCCTACAGACAGACAGTTGCGCTTATTTTGCCTTTCAAGTCAACATGAATTCAAAATTTAGCCTATTTACCTTATGTTAGATTCATGGTAAATGTTAAAGCATGTAATTTCAAAGAAACAAAAAAGTTGGGCTTTATAATATTTAATCAAAATGTAATATTTTTGTTCCTTTTTGCTGTCGCAGATCCCACTGTCTGCTGGATAATGTTTAAAAAACAGCCAAATAATACTTTTATTGCATTGTTTTAGTAAATTTAATTCTTGATATATAAAATCTAGGGATGAGTATTATAGTAGGCTATATGAGTATTATGATATATATAGTAAGTGCTGTTAAACGATTAATCGTGATTAACTGCATCCAAAATAAAGTTTTTTGTTTACATAATATATGTGTATGCAGTATATATTTATTATGTATATATAAATACACACACATGCAGTATATATATTTTAAAATTATTGTATTGTATATGTATACATGTATATATTTATATTCATATAATTAATATTATATACATATTTTGAATATATATATATATATATATATATAAATGTAACATTTTTCTTAAATATATGCATGCACACATATGTCACCAAAAACAGGTTTTTTGGATACGATTAATCGCGATTCATAAAACATCCCTATATATATATACAATATATATATATATATATATATATATATGTGTGTGTGTGTGTGTGTGTGTGTGTGTAGTGCTGTCAAGCGATTAATCACAAGTCTTTGTTTACATAAAGTGTGTGTACTGTGTATATTTATTATTTATATATAGTTACACACATGTATTTATAAAAAAATATTTTCATATATTAAGTATATTAATATATAATATAAATTATATGAACAGAAATATATACATGTAAATACATGTAAATATTTTCAAACAAATATACTATATGTGACCCTGGACCACAAAACCAGTCATAAGGGTCAGTTTTTCCAAATTGAGATTTATACATCTGAAAGATGAATAAATTAATTGCAATTAATCGTTTGACATATAACATTTATCAGATGATACCAGAAGTTGGATATTCAAATATGCATGCTCTTTTTCCTTGTTTTTACATTCAGATAACTTTTGCCATCTTCTAACACTCACTTAATTTTTAACAACAATTTTAACAACAATTTTAATATAATACACTAATAATAATAAAACTATTAAATGTAATCTTTTGCAAATCTCATGTTGCTTTTACATACTGCACATTATATGTTATGATACCTAAATTTACGTGAAATTTATTTATATAGACAAAATATAACAGTATAACATTTTAATATTGGCCATAACACGACAATAATTATGGACTTACTGGCAACACAGTGCATCACTGATAAAATCAAGTCATGCACAATTTTTGTGAAATGTGTCATAATACCTTAAGACTAAAATTGGTTGACAATTAAAACTGATTTACTTTAGTGCTTTATTTTTGTCCTAGAAATTGAACTTCAATTCAGTGTGTTTAAGGAATATTCTATATTGTGGATTATCTTAATGACCCTTAATGAAAGTGTGGGAGACTAAACCGATGTTACAACTCCTCTTTCATTAGATCACACTCCTGCTGGTCTTCACAAAGGTTGAGAAATGTCTGATTCTGAGCCAGCTGCTTCAAACGACCTGCTCCACACTAAACATGAGCCTCAGAATTTACTAAAAACACCTCTGTATCTTTACATATAAGCACAGGAAAACATCAGCATCATATTTAGATGAACAAAGCAGTTTCGCAGTACGAAAACTGAATGTGAGTCCAGTCTTTTAATTCAGTTTGGCGAGACCAAAGCGTAAAGTGCACTGATGGATGTACAGCCGTTTCACAAGACAGCAATTGCTGCAGCAGGGCTTCGAAATAAATTCAGTGGAGCTACTGGGCTTCAGTCCAGCCTTTAGCCCATGGCAGGTTTGTTATTGCTATAGTGCAGGCTCTTAGCGGCGAGGATGCTAACAGTAGCTGTATGGAAGTCAGAGGTTCTGGCTAGGGCAGAGGGAGGGGCGGATGGGGGGTTTGCTGAATGTGTCAGCTGCACAGGAACAATAATCGCAGGCCTGGTCACCGAACCGAGCATCCAGCCTTTTTCACTGAATAACTCTATAAAATGGACACCTGCCACAGCGGCCACATGTATCACTGGGGGCCCCTGTGAACGCAAGCCTGCACAATCGGCCGCGAGTCACGGCTAGTTGCCCGCTGATATATCAGATGTGAGCTTCCCCGGTGCAGGGTTCAGCACCCCAGCCAAATGTTGGAGTTATTTGTTCTTGTCATTAAACTAAACTTTATTGTGACCCTCTCAGGCTGTTATTGCACTGGTAGCACTTCTTCTGGGCCGGACTTTATCATTCCCACCATCTATGAATCTCCCAGGTTTTGCCACTGCACTTCAGTGAGCAATAATTCCTAGGCGCCCTCACACACTGGAAGGGCAGAAGCGAGTCAGAGCAAAAGGGACACAACAGATATGACAAGACTTTTTCTTTTTTCCTTTTTTTTTCTAGTCTTGATTTGCAATTTAATAAAACTTTCAAAGCATGGCCTATAGTCAGCCATTTTTCCATTGCTTTTGTGTGCTCAGTCCTTCAGCCTTACAAACATGGTTTGCAAGATACATTTATTACAATTTTTGTTCTCTGCGCTCTACATCAACGGCAATAAAATGTACATATTGAGAATGGTGATAAATAACACACAGGGTTATTTGAACACAATGAATTTTGTATTGTTAAACCTGACAGTAGTTCACCGAAACAGATTAGTCAATTTAACACATTAATTAATTAAAAAAACAAATAAATGCATGTAACTGTCACTGATTTTAACTCAACGCATTGTGTTCAAATATGGTGTTCATGGTGCGACACGCTGAAAAATAATAATGGGACATAACAAAAATAGGTCAAAATATGTCCTAACTAATAAACTAACAGTGTTGGGAAGATTACTTTGGAAATGTAATAGGTTACAGATTACTCTATTTAAACTGTAAGTAGTGTAACTATTTGAAATACTTTATTAATGTAACTAATTACATTTTCTACATGTTTCTAAAATGTTAATCATTTTGAAACATTTAAAGTAGGCAGGGTTAACCTTATACTAGGACTCAACACTTATTACTGTCAGGCTTTCAAAATCCTTCATCACTTGAGATAAGATTAGAATCATGTAATTTTAAAGCACAGCCACTACAAAATCAGACTTTAGCACATCTTTGTACTTTGACGTCTTTAATAGCTATGATACTGTTTTTGAAATCAAATCGCTGCATAGTTATGATAGGAAACACTGGAATTTAACAATGCTTTGGAGAAAAAAAAACCTGTTAATTTAAAATAACCTAAATAGCAAATAAAACAGTTATCAAAAAAGTCTACTATTCTGTGTCCTAAACTCCTGAAACAGTGGTGTCTCATATTTTAGAGCAGTAGAGCAATTTTGGGAAAAAAAATCAATCAAATCTGAATGTGTCTGAAAATATTCAGATGTAACCCCCTTTGTAATCGTTAACATTTTCATAAGTGACTAATTTAATTACCTCCCTCTCAGTAACTGTAACATGGAAACCAGGGGGGTGAAAACTTTTATAATTTTAAGATCAGGGTAAGTTTAACTCATTTTGTCTTCTGGGAAACATGTAAGTATCTTCTGTAGCTTCTGAAGGGCAGTACTAAATAAAAAAAAAAATGACATTTAGACAAAATAAAACACATATTCATTCTGCTCAAAAGTTTTCACCCCCAGCTCTTAATGCATCGTTTTCCTTCTAGAGCATCAGTGAGCATTTCAACTTTCTGTAATAGTTGCATATGGGTCTCTCAGTTGCCCTCAGTGTGAAAATATGGATTTAATAATCATACAATCATTGTTGGAAAAGGTTCAAAAACAAAAATGCTGAAAAACCAAAGAATTTTTGGGACCTGAAAGACTTTTCTGAAGAACAGCGAGCAGTTTAACTGTTCAAACAATAAACTCATGAACAACCATTACTAAAAAAAAAAAAAAAACTTTTGAACAGGGTAATTTTTATAAATTCAACTATTATTTTCACTTTTGGACTATATGTAAAAATATTTTATGTTAAATATCTTATTCAGCTGAGTAATAAATAAAAAATGACATGCATTTTGTATGATCCCTCTTATTTTGGTAAAATAATGAACATTTTGCTGATTCTGCAAGGTGTATGTAAACTTTTGACCTTAACTGTATTTAAAGCTCCCAAATTAAGATTTAAAGTTGGTAATATGTTTTAATTGATTCACAGCCCTAGTAAATATGTTATATAAATGAACAACCTAAAAACAACAAAACAGTATAACTGGATAACCGATTATCTGTTTTTATTGTATGAATACACTGTACTTTATTTCTATTATTCAACCTCTTCAGTGTTTTGAAGCACTGGATACCTTAATGACTACCTATTTCAATAAAACAAAAGGAATATATATATATATTTGCGAGTGCAAAATAGAAAAACATCCAGGAGATACAATATATGCTGTCTAGAGTATTATTCAAAGGTTTTGGAAAGATACAATGCGGTCATAGAAAATATAAACTGCAGATAAACGAGGTGACATAAAACTGCAGTCCATGTCCTGTCATACTTGGGTGCTTTCCAAGTCAGGAGCGATAGAAAGAGTGATTTAATTTACCAAATATGAATAGCTATCCTCTCTTACTTACTTGTGACCTTACAGGGCAAATACGATCATATTCAGGTGCAATTAAATAAGGCTGAATGACAAGCTCATCATTATATGGCGCTACAATGTGACTTCATAGACAGAATCTGACATCCTGTAAAAGCCTAAAATGTTTCCTCTTCAGAAATGACATTAGTTATGCTAGAATGGTTCATCTGCTTGGTAAGTTTCTCGCTTTGGCAGATGGCCCTTCACTTTCCCTGTCACCTCTTTACCAATCAGGTAAAAATGGCAAGTTTTTGCTCTTTAAGATGGCGGGACATAACCTGTCCATGGAACATAAATGTGTCAGGTCTTTTTGTCTAAGATGAACTGAGCCCCGCATGCTTGCGTTCATAAAAAAAGGTCTTTAAACCCACGTCTAGGTTCTCTTTCCAGGGAAGCATGAGATTAAAGAACAAGGGACTCAGCTTGGTAAACGTAATGGATTGCCAGCGAAAGTTTAAATGCGCCATCGGTCTGTGGTAGGGGGAGGAAGAAGGCCATTATGCAAAAGAGAGCCGTGCAAGTAATCTGCACCTTGTCTCTCAGGCTCGAAAGACAAAGAACACACAGCCAGACGGCCCTGATTGCTTCTTAAGAAACCCTCGCACACAGACGCCATGATGGATTCTCATATTTTGACTGTTAATGTGTTTGAATGAAAATTATTTATACATTTCCGCCAGGCTTTGTGATTACTATCTACACAGATGGAAGCGGAGGTATCTAGGAAACGTATTCCCAGAATAAAGCCTGATTGCAGATCAGAATGAGTCCTGCATGGACTGCTTTGCCCGACTCTATGACAATTCTGATCCCTGACTTCTTCGCATCTTGCTATTAATGCACTCTGCGTAAATGCGGCGGACGTCTGCGTGCGAAATGCTCGCGTGGGGATTGTGGTTGGCGGAGGGTGTTTAATACATTCTGCCACTGACGGGAAGAGGAGATCCTTGAGTGTTTTCATCCACGAGGTGATCAAAATAGAATCACGTATGTGAGATCTACATACGTGGTGATAATACGGTCAGCGTCAGGCATTTATCAGCTCACTGAATCTCTGGAAATGATGAGAGGAGAATGAGCCACCGAGGAGAAGACAGGTGGACAGAGAGAAAGAGAGAGAGGGAAAACAGATGACTTTTTCATCTAACATATGCACAGATGCAAGGACTCTCACACTCTTTTATGCATGCGTTCTTTATAATGGTGCTTACATCAGGTCATGGGGTTCCTCTATCTAGACTGTTTGAGGTTATCAGTAGACCACTGCCCGCAGTGATTCCGATTTAAGAAAAGATACTTTAAATGCCGTTGAGGTCAAAAGTTTACACACCTTGCAGAATCTTCAAAATGTTAATTATTTTACCAGAATAAGAGGGATCATACAAAACATATTATGTTTTATGTAGTACTGACCTGAATAAGATAAATAAAGTTAAATTTATGAAAATGACCCGGTT
Organism: Labeo catla; assembly: GCA_012976165.1. NCBI lineage: Eukaryota > Metazoa > Chordata > Actinopteri > Cypriniformes > Cyprinidae > Labeo > Labeo catla. The sequence goes on from VONZ01000001.1 coordinate 2,401,667, forward strand.
CAAACGTTTACATAAACTTGATTCTTGATACCGTGTTGTTACCTGAATGATCCACAGCTGTGTTTTTGTTTGTTTGTTTGTTTGTTTTGTGATAGTTGTTAATGAGTGCCTTGTTTGTTCTAAAGAGTTAAACTGCCTCCTATTCTTCAGGTCCCACAATTTTTTTGTTTTTTTAGGTTTTTCGTGTATTTGAACCCTTTCTAACAATGACTATGATTTTGAGATCCATCTTTTCACGCTGAGGACAAACACTCAAACACTCACTGATGCTCTAGGAGAAAAAAAAAAAACGTATTAAGAGCCGGGGGTGAAAACTTTTGAATAGAATGGAGAATGAGCCTAAATATCATATTTTTCATTTAATACTGCCCTTCACAGGCTACAGAAGACAGTTACATGTTTCCGAGAAGATAAAATATGTTACATTTACCCTAATCTCAAATAGTTTTCACCCCCCAGGCCCTAATGCATTGTGTTTCCTTCTGAATCATCAGTGAGTGTTTAAACCTAACTGTATTAAAGTAAAACTGCCAGTATACATTCAACCGACTGTCACTGGCTGGGTCCGAAACTGCATACTTCTTTTAAATAATTCCTGTGCCACTTAAAAAATAAAAGTATGTTCTGTACAGTATGAGTGTGTGTAGTATTATTGTAATCCAGATGTGTTTGCCATGTTTTCACTGACATGTAACCTATAAGCATCACTTGCATCGCTTCACTGCCATTCACAATTTCTCTCCCATGGCCTCATGGGATAGCAGAGTGTCCACTGGATGCACACTTCTCACCCAAAGTAGTAGGTCATCTGGATACTTTTAACAATATCACGCAACACATATATCATGAGAGTCAGCTGATACAAGCTTGACAAACGTGACATGCCAGAACTAAAGCTACGCTTGATTTAGTTTAAATATGCAATAATTTTTTCTATTAAATATTAATTTATTATTGATGATACATAGGCTATGGCACACCCCTATATCACACTGGCTACAAATAAAATAAAAAAATAAACAATCCACCCAAATTATATCATTATTTAGAGTTTTAAAGTAAAATGTAAAGTAAAAGTACTTCAAGCATCAATTTCAACCTGTACTTTACACAAAGTTGTATGGCTTCAGATAACTTTGCTCAATTCGTAAGGACTACTTTTGTGACGCTGTGTATACATAAACTCCATATCAGCACGCACAGCTAAAAAGTGTAAAGATTAGCTGACTGGATGTTTCATACAGTCCCCATCCACTTTCACTGTATGAAAGAGAGCAGCTTAGACATTCTACTGATCTTCTTCTTTAGCATTTTATGTAAGAAAATAAGTCTTACTGGTTTCAATTGACATGATGGTTAAAAAGGATGACTGTTTTCATTTACGTGTGAACTATCCTTTCGAAATAAGGTTTCCAATTGAATATTATTACTAAAAGCAATATTTTTTGGTGAACAATCTGGACTCTTGTTTTAACTCTGCAATGTTAACATTAGGTCCCTAAGAAAGTGTAAATTTACTCCAAACGTCGTAACCAAAGACAACGTCCAAACCTCCACCCATCTGCCTAAAACATCCTCTCTAAGTTCCGTCTGGTCCCCAGACCCCTCAACCCTTCACGGCATCCCAGCATCAGACAACCCCTCAGGCTGCACCCCTCTTTCAACCTCCCTTGACAGTTATAACCGCACTGAACCTCGTCTCTAGGCTCCGGTTTAGACCTGATTTGAATACGGGCTTGTTTTATGGAGGCAGGTAATTGGAAGAGGGTGATTTACTACAGTGTATACAGGGCCTGCATCCAACAAAATATCTGGAAGCAGGGAATAATCACTTCCCCAGCCGTCGTGACATTTATCTGGACACAGGTATATTTTAAACACCCTGCGTTGACAGTGTTGACTATTAGCCAGGAAATAAATTATTCACCACTTACAAGGGGAGAAAAAATGAGAAAATTCTCCTTTCTACAGCCATAACAGGACAAAGCAGCATGTCCGGGAAAAAAAAGAGGAGTGAGGAAGGCAGTCATTTTTCGTTCAATTACAGAAGGCAAATATTTATTATTTATAAGTACTTGCCTTGTATGGGCTTAAATGTTATTTATGAACCTGTTGCATAGTGATTTCCAATGTAACTCATTATTTTTCGCCAGAGGGTGTTGTAAAGGAGCAAGGATATATTTAATGACACTCTGCTAGTCGGCGCAATTACACTGTAATCATTATGTAAAATGTGCTATTAATTAAACCAATTTTCTGCTGGGAACACTCTTTTCTTCAGGGCTTCATCTTCATCGTTCAGCATTGTCTCCTGTGTTTTTCTCCCCTCCTCTATAATGTTGTGACTTGGGCACATACATATTTATAAAAGAAATTTTCATTAGCACCCCTTGTTAATAGGACCACATTAATATGGAGATGTGCTGGGCAGTTTGGTGGATAATAAAATCGAAACTTTTTATGGCCTTCTTTTTTTTTTTTTCTTAAAGTGGGGGCGGTGCCATTGTGGTAACCTGGTATCTACCTACCCAACTAATTAACTAAATCTCCATTACTTTATTTAAATAATTAAAATCAGAATCATTACAACATACAACAAGAGAGACACACCTGTAATGTCAGCAAAACACTGCAGATACATTATGAAATTTAAAAGACACACAATCAACATTAACAACCTTCAACTTAATTTCATCACAATTAAAAACTTAACCAACCTCTTCTGTTTGTAAGAGTTTCAAGAGTGCAACGTCTGACCTTCTCGCTTTCTGCTATTCTACAAGATGTAAATGTTGTTGTTTACAACTTCTTGGCACATCTTGTGTTTGCTCTTGACTGAAACAATTCAATATTTCGAGCGCAACCTTTACTTTGCAAATGCGATGTTGCTGTTTGGACAGATTGGGGTTGAGGACTTTGGTGGCAGAGATCACATCAGGTTCCTTGTGCGATGCCACTGTGGCCTAATGTTTATTCAATTAGTTATAAATTGATTTTCTTTTCAGAGAAGAAAAAAAAAAGTGTCCTACTGTTTTAAACTTTCACTTTGTACTTGAACAAAGCTGTGACTTAAAGGGATAATTTGTTAAAAAATGAATATTCTGTTCATTTAGACATCTTCAAGTCATTTCAAACCTGTACGACTGTCTTTATTCTGTACAACACAATGTATTTAAGAAAAAAACACTAAAACATTATTAAAAATATCTTTTGTGCTCCACAAAAGAAAGTCATACAGCTTTGAAACAACATTACGATGGGTACATGATGAAATTTTTCATTTTTGGGTGATCTACAGTATCCTTTCACCTACACTGACAATACAGAATATAGATTAGAAGAAATGGAAAAAAATGTACATAAACAAGGGGAATACACTACATTTTAAAGGTTTGGAGTCAAAATTCATAATACAGAAGGATGCATTAAGAGCGGGGGGTGAAAACTTTTTGAATTTGAAGATCAGGGTAAATGTAACTGATTTTGTCTTCTGGGAAACATTTAACTATTTTCTGCAGCCTCTGAAGGGCAGTACTAAATGAAAAAAAAATATGATATTTAGGCAAAATAAGAAAAATGTACACATCTCCATTCTGTTCAAAAGTTTTCACCCCCCGGCTCTTAATGCATGGTTTTTCCTTCTGGAGCATCAGTGAGCGTTTGAACCTTCATGTAATAGTTGCATATGAGTTCCTCAGTTGTCCTCAGTGTGAAAAGATGTATCTCAAAATTATACAGTCATTGTTGGAAAGGGTTCAAATACACAAAAATGCTGGAAAACCAAAGAATTTGTGGGACCTGAAGGATTTTTTCTGAAGAACAGCAGGCAGTTTAACTGTTCAGGACAAACAAGGGACTCATGAACAACTATCACTAAACAAAAAAGAACACAGCCGTGGATCATTCTGGTAACAACACAGTAATAAGAATCAAGGGATGTAAACTTTTAAACGGGTCATTTTTATAAATTCAACTATTATTTTCTCTTATGTAAACATCTTTTATGTGAAATATCTTATCCAGGTCAGTACTAATAAAAAATAACATGCATTTTGTATGATCCCTCTTATTTTGGTAAAATAATTAACATTTTTAATGATTCTGAAAGGGGGATGCCAACGTTTGACCTCAACTGTATATATCATGGTTTACACAAAAATATTAATCAGCGCAACTGTTTTCAGTATTGATGATAAGAAACGTTTCTTGAGCACCAATTAAAAAAAATATATATTTAGGATCATGGCTACAATGGCTGCTGAAAATTCAGCTTTGTCATCACACGAATAAACAACATTTTACAGTTATTGTAAATTATAATATTTCAAAATATAACCGTATTTTTGATCAAACAAGTGGTTACTTAGTGTGCATAAGGAACTTCTTTCAGAAATATTTAAAAATCTTAACCTCAAGCTTTTGAAATGCAGTGGAGTACACACACAAAATACACACTATAAAGATCCCATTAGAATCTCTATACCCCACACTTGATTTTCTCAGCCAACATAATGGTAGGCTTTTGATTACATCAGGTAAACAGTAGGCAATATCATGATTTTTATCGCAATCTTGAATTACAATATTTATCTTGCACAATCTGTTGCAGCCCAATATTTGAATGAATTGATCCCATTACAATCCATTTCCCTCCAGCCCGGTGTCACATCAGACTGCTACATGATTAATAAACTAACATCAAGACAATATTATGACCAGAAAGGCTTAAGTACATGCGGTAGAGATAGGGAGGGGAGGACACAATTGTACATCGAGAGCATTATGTACATGATCATCCTCGCCCTCGTTCCTACAGATGAGCACATTATTAGAACATACTCCGTATCTGTTTGGATAAGCGGAATGTATGCGTGTGATGGATGAGCCTGTTTACAGATGAGGTGGGATAATGTTAGGGTGAGCTACACCACCGATTGTGCCGGTAATGAGCCCTTGGCTGGTCAGGTGCACAATGAGGGCCAGACAGATTACACCGCCCCGACCGGCACAGAAGGCAATCTTCTAAACAGCTCTAGATTGATAGAGTTACCGTCCTACACTCACCGATTGTAGAGAGGTGACTCCAGTTTACTTTCCTTGGCAAAATATGAAATTAAAGCTTTGTAGAAGAATATGTGAGGGAAAGTAAATTTGGGATCATTTTGTATGTCATAATTGTTGTACAGATGTATATTTACATTTCTTTTTATATGTGTGTGTGTGTGTGTGTAAATAGGTATATAAGCTACACTCTTAAAAATAAAGGTGCTTCACGATGCCATAGAAGAACCTTTTTGTTTAAATGGTTCCATGAAGAACCTAAAGAGATGGTTCTTTAAAGAACCTTTGACTAAATGGTTCTTTGTGGAACCAAAAATGGTTCTTCTACGGCATCGGTGTGCACCTTTTAAAGCACCATTATTTTTAAGAGTGTATATATGATAGATAGATAGATAGATAGATAGATAGTTCTAAATATAAATAGTAAGATAAAATACATGAAAAATATTTTTTAAAAATATAAAATGTAGTTAGACATTTAGACATCAGAAACACATCAGATAACTGTAAACTCATTAATTTTAGTTACAAAATATTTTATAGATGTTTATATATATTTCATTCGTTTATTCCATTATTTATTTGTCCTCAGAGAGGAAATTTATCTTCACAGATAAATTTATCACATTTATCATTTTATTATTTATATAACCAATATAACCAATATAATCTAAAAATGTTTCAAATAAATAAATAAATGTGATGACATTGAATGCATTTTTTCTGATTAAATAATTAAATAAAATAACTTTAGCATATTAATTCCTTTATTCAGTATTTAATAAACCTACTAGGATCCGTAAATGTATGTATTTGTACGTTTTAAAATTAATTAATTATACCTAAAATAGTTTTGATTTTAGAAGCTGGACAGATGTTAATAACAGACGTTTCAGTGTAAATGCAAATCACTAAAATGTAAATGTGCTACAACCAACTTTAGGTACAAATACGATCGCTTTGGATTAAATTACATTGCACAAATTACAATTTTAACTTAATGTAAGTTAGTTTTTTTACAAGGCCTGAAAAAAAAATAAAAGGAATCAAAAAGTTCTTGGACACAGCAAGTTTGATCAATAATAAAAGCACCTGTTTGGGCCTGGTCAGAAGGAATAAATCAATAGGCTTGTAGAAAAATGGCGAAACAGGGAAGGTTAAGTGTTCGGAATAAAATATGTTCCCTGGAGCATGTAAAAAGAGTCATGGAAAAGAGAGCAGGGGGTTCTCTGCATAAGTCAATGGTCCCCTCGTCATCTTTCTCCTCGTGTCACGGGAAATAGACTGATGGATCACTTCCTGGTGTCACTGCTTGAGACTTGTGACAATCAGCGAAATGATTGTGTCTGCCTGCAAACATAGGCTCATAACTGATAGCCTAAACCCCAAAGACTCTACTCACCATGTGCGGTGATGGAGCATTGGATTAAAATCACTCCCGATGAGGAGGAGCCACCACCATTTATTATGTACTTCCCCCGGCGCTCCGCCATGCTCCCTGCCCCCCGAACCCCCAACTGGAATTTTCACCACAAGAACACATTATGGTAATCAGACAGTATGTGTGTATAGGAATCAATCAACAGGAAAGCCATGGCAAAGAGTTATGACAGTACAAAGTCTGTTTGTAACTTTTGATTAATGGAATATTTACCATGGGCCCGCTTGAGAATGAGGAAGGCACGAGGTGGACTTGGGGGTTAACCCCAAAATTTCCATTTAAATGCAGGAAGGGAATGGGCCATGCAGCCAAATGCACAAGACGTTCTGTTGTGGCCAAACCAATTTGTTAACATACAGTATGCGTTTGGATTAGATGAATAACCTAGGCGAGATTCATCTCATCTTCATCATCATCATCAAGATCATGCTCCCAATTGCCGTATAGCCACTCGACTGATTCGTGCAGCTCTTTTCCCTTTTGTTATATCATGGCATACAAATACGTACGTCCCTGTAAGGCATTTTGAACCAGTAAATGAAAAGTAATCAGTCTTGGCACTACTTGGGCTTTACGAAGCTCACACTAAAATATTTCAGCCAATGTGCTACGACCCAAATATAAATAATCTGTCACTGAAACAGAAAAAAACAATGTTCATCAATAAGGCAACATGTTAAGAAAACTGCAGAATGTCACCGTAAACGGTAGAGCAATTCAGCTGCTGTTTGAAATACAGCAACGCTTCATCATCTCGTAACATTCACTAGCATTTTCCCTCTTGACTAATGAAATCATGCACTGTAAAAAAGAATACATCCATTTACATGACTTTTTTGTTGTTTTTGCTGAATTGGCCTACTTAATTTGCTAATTATATATACATAAATCAGGGGTGTTTTCTCTGAGGAGGAAGGGAGGCAGAGGAAAAATTTTAGTAAAAACAATAAACCTACGCCAATGTTACAAATATAACATTGAATCACCTGTCACATGTGCTCAGGTTTTGTGAAGTTTTGAGTTTTCCTTTAGATTTTATAGGTTTTGGCGTAAATTTGGACAGGCCCCTTTTCTAAATGACCCTGTTATAGCTTCCCAAAGGGTAAATTTCAACATTTTTTTAAAAATTACTGACCTAGAGAGTCAAGAGAATTGTACTGCAGTGTTTTTTTCCTAGCACTAGTTCACCAAAGTAAGTTTTTTTTTACATCTTCTCAATCATTTCCGAAACTATGTGATTGACAGAAGTGGTTCTAGAGGCAAAGTTGAATGAGGAGTTTTATCATATGATACGAATATCGCATGTATGTGCGAAAATCCACGCAATGTACAAATGTGATATCGCCCCCCAGGGGCCGATTTCTTTAAAATTTTTCACAAACCTTTGGGGCTTTAAGTCAAACAGGCCCACCGAGTTTCGTTCCATTCAGCCTCCGTTAACCATGTCTAATGTGTGCTCAAACTTCATCGGCCAGTGGCACTTACAGACACTTGTGGCATTTTGGACCAAGACCGTGCACAGCGACTTTCATGTTGATAGGACAAATGGTTGCGTAGGTATACCCATTCTTACAGCGCCAGCAAGTGTCCAAGCTCTGCATTTTTTGTCCTGTGACCTCAGATTGAGCTCTTACATAATAGAGACATTTCTAAGTATCAGTAATTATACCTTGCTTTCCAGTAACAAAAATATTTTAAAAATCCCTAAAACAAAATAAATTTCATTGAGAATCAAAACTGTGTGCTATAAAATGAATTTGTTTTGGCAGGGTTTTTTTATGCCTTTATTTAGATAGGACAGTGGAGTTGGACAGGAAGCGAAGTGGGAGACAGAGAAGGGGGTGGGATTGGGAACGGTCCACGAGCCGGGATTCAAACTCGGGTCACCCGCAATGCAATGGCGCTATATGTCGGCGCGCTAACCACGAGGCTATTGGCGCCGACAGAATTGTTTAAAAAAAAGTGTTTTTTAAAATAATTTCCAAACTGTTTATTTTTAATTTTATGCTTAAAAAAAACTTGTCACTGGCATAAAAAAATAAGAATGTGTATACAGTATACACACAATAATCACAAATAACTGGTTATTTTTTAGTATTGTTTATCTTATCTAAGAGCTCACAGTGCATGATCACTCATTTTATATTTTAGCATGTATCAGTAAGACAGGCTTGTATTTGAACCTCTCAGATATTAGATTTGCAAATCCAAGGTGTAAATTGTTTGTGGAATCTCCATTCTGCCCTTTCTAATGTTGTCATTAGCAATCAGCTCACTAGGAAAACAGGGGCGGGAGAGGGGAGGAAAATCATTTGAACTCATGATCCACGATAGATTGGCCCGTGCACCGGGGTCGTCACTGGGCCAGGATGACAGTTCAGGTCAATACCAGGGGCAAGAAGGTGGCCAAGGCAAGGCCCCGGGGGCCTCGTTCAGAGGCTTGAACTCAGGATGCTGAGGATTAAGGGCGGTTGACAAGACATTGGCAGTCTTTTTCTGCTGAAGGAGTTGCAGAGAAGAGGATTATCGTGGGCCGACAGTGTTGTTGCTACTTGCTGACAGTGGCAACCTGTAGCCGCCCCGGTCACCGGTCCAACCTCGTCACCCGTTGCTGTCAGGACAAGATGCTGAGGTATGGAAGGGTGTCACTTCCCTTCCATTCTTTCCCATTCGTATCCCATGCTGCCAACCTGATCCTATAGCCGAACTCAGGGGGCATGGCATCCTTCTCATTGATGTTTGGAGTATTGAATTATTGATATACTCCTCAAAGAGCTTCATTGATCCCAGCGCAGACGTCGCACTACAGTACATGCATACCAGAAAAGCTACACGAGTTCACTCGACTCCCATTCGGCTACGTTAATTCTCCGGCGGGAAAGGAAAAAGGGTTGCGGCATGCAATTGTAGGATAAAAACAAAAGAAATGGAGTTGTATGTGGAAGCCATTAAGATATCTCAGTTTGACACATCCAATCCAGACAAAGGCTTCACTGGGAGGCAAAAAAGTAATGACTTCCCGCATGTCCCACCTCACCTAACCCTGCGCTTATGAAATATCACTCCCCAGCTTGCTTTGCCTTAACGGCTTAGGGGGTATTTGAAAAGTTTGGCAACTTGTCAAATGGATGGATCAGACAGATATATGGAGTCGGGGTCATTTCTCTCACGGCGAATATCCCTGTCGGCTGATTGAGGACTTAGTTTGGCCGAATGCCGCTAAAGCCCAGCGTGTTCCGGCGACTGCCTGACACACGTTAGCAGCGTATATGTTATTCCATATTCTGTGTGCCGCTCGCGGGGCAAGGGGGGACTCCGCAGGCTGGGATCTTTGCGCGCAGCTAACCCTGACTCCATCGCTATCAATTGTCTTTGAACAGCTCCGATCATCACCTCAATTATCCGCTGTCCGGCCCATCTGATAGCTTTCTGGCCAACTATAAGTTCTCTGTCGATGAACATGGAATAATCACAGCCGAGGGAGGGGATGTGGGGTCTGGCGCACACACATTCACCCACACACATTCACGCACAACAAAAACCTATTCCGCTACCTGTAGAAAAGCCATTTACCGACCACTGAGGTGGTTGGAGCTTTCGGCTGTATTTGAAAATGGGATTGATCTGTATTCTGTCCCTAAAGCAAGAGTGAGAGCAACTCATTTACAGTGCAAATACAAACATCTATAGAATAGGACTGAACTTATTTAAAAGAAAACAGTGTACAAACGCAGGAATATTATTTATTAAAGATATTTTAATTAAAATATCTTTAGATTGTAGCCCTCAAAAAGCAAACAAAATAATATGTAATATTATAAATAACAGATTATGACTATGACAGCTATTTAAAGAAATACCCTATTTAACGTGACATTTTAGAAAAATTATATATATGTATATATATATATATATAAATAGATAGATAGATAGATAGATAGATAGATAATATAATTTCTCTAAAATGTCACGTAAATAGTTTATAAAATGTATTTATTATTATTATTATTGTTGTTGAACAGGATATAAATGATAACAAATGTAATATCTATAATTAATATATTTACCATATATATTATAGCTATATTAATTAGCATAATAATAATAATAATAATTGTTTGGATTATTGTTGTTGTTATCTATTACTATTTATTGTCTATTTATCATATATGAATATATGATAGCTATATTAATTTGTATAATAATAATAATAATTACAATTACAATTTAACGTTGCCATTTATTTACAATTTACCATATATATGGTAGTTATATAAATTTGTATATTATTATTATTATTGTTGTTGTTGTTGTTGTTGATCTGATATTTATTAACTATTTATCACATATGATAGCTATATTCATTTTAATAATATTAATAATAATAATAATAACAACATTAATAATAATATTAGTATTATCATTATTATTATTAACATTATTATTATTATTATTATTATTATTAATATTATTATTATTATTATTATTATATGGAGAGGCTATAAATGATAAGAATGTAACATGATATTTATTTACAATTTACCATTGCTATTTATTTACAGTTTACCTCATATATGGTAGCTATATTAATTTGTATAATAATAATACTTATTATTATTTTTTATTATTATTATTACTATTATTATTATTATTATTATTATTATTGTAGGAGATGATATAAATTATAAAAATATAACATATGATAGCTATTAATTTACAATTTACCATACATATGATAACTATATTAATTAGTATAGTAGTAATAATAATAATAATAATAATAACAACAATAATTCATCATCATCATCATCATTATTATTATATTATTGTTGTTGTTGTTGTAGGACAGGATATAAATAATACAAATGTAATATATTATAGCTATTTATTTACCATGTATTATATATGATAGCTATATTAATTTGTATACTACTACTACTACTAATAATAATAATTATTATTATTATTATTGTAGGAGAGGATATAAATGATAAAAATGTAATATATGATAGGTATTTATTTACTATTCATTTACTATTTACCATACATATGATAGCTATATTAATTAGTATAATAATCATCATCATCATCATCATCATTATTATATTATTGTTGTTGTTGTAGGACAGGATATAAATAATAAAAATCTAATATATTATAGCTATTTATTTACTATTTATTATATATGGTAGCTATATTAATTTGTATAATATTAATTATTACTAGTACTACTACTACTAATGTACAAATGTATATAACATACAGTGAAAGAGAGTGAAGTTTGTAATACCTAATGAACAAGTCCTGCTGAAAGCTTACAAACTGTATTTGTAATTTCATCAGTTGAAATATCATTAAAGATATATCATTATATTGTTAAAGATACAAAGCATCATAATCTCTAATTATTTACTTCACACGGTGTGTGGAATTATAATAATTTGGTGAGACATTTCATCTAAACCTTTATAAATAAAACGCAAGCATAAATGTATGGCTGAGCGCTAATGCTTTATAAAACGAGCGCCTATTAGCATTCCTCTTTGGCTTGTACATTTATAAACATTTTGTTTTGGTGAAGGGTCATCTCTGTATTGCTCTGTCTCTGCAGGCTATAATAAACGAGTGTAATTACGGTGGCTGATTGGTTGGAAGGTCATTGCTAATCCTGTAATTTTTCATCTATGTTTGGATTTGCTTGTGATGAATGTTCCCAGCCTTTAGAGTATTCCTCCTCAGATTACTCCATGCATAGAAATGCAACAGCAAATAAAGCTGTTGGCTCCCTGTTGTTTTTCTCCACCGAGGACGTATTAGTAAATCAACAAATGAGATTTGTCATCCTACAGGTTAGACAGAGCTTCTCATTATAATATTCAATGCACTGATTGTTTAAACGGTGATATGACAAATGCTATGGCAGTATAAAGATATTTTTAAACTAACAAGCTATTGAAAGGTAAATTAACATGATGTGCTCCACACAGGCGTAATTTACAATAAAAAATAGCTTGTGCCAGGAGCTTGTTTATACGGAGGAAATTGAGTTTGAATTTTAATTTTACTATTATTTTTTAAATAATAAGCATTTATTTTATTTTTTTTTATTTTTTTTTTTTATTTTTTTATTTTTTTTTTTAAACTCCGGTTGTACCAAACCCCAATATCAGATATATCAGATAGATAGATAGATAGATAGATAGATATATCCAAAATATCTATCTATCCTCTAAAGGATATATTTGCTTAATGTAGAAAAGTGAATGCACAGACTTTGCGTTAGGAGTTATAAAGCGATGCATAAAGTAAATGCATTGTCTCCGAAACAATGCTCCCGATATTCGAGTTAAGGAGCCACTAAGTTTCCCATTACATACAGGCCCTGATCACTCAGAGCAACTTGCTTTATCAGACTGATCTTTTAACATTTTTATGGTTGTGGTAAAGGGATGCAAATTCTGAGGTGTCAAATCAATCAGTCTAACTCTCAACAGAACCTTAAATACAGCAATAAAACAGGCGAAGAATGTAATTCACCTCAGTGAAACACTCAACATGTCCCTCGTGATTTAAACCACCTTTGGCATGGGCGCCTATCACAGTTGCAACACATTTTCTCAACCAATTGCGCATTACAGTCTTCTAATGGTCAAGTCAGACAGAGTAACTTATAGCAGCTCATTAAAAGGCTCCTCTCACTCTCTTCCTATCTCTCCCTTTCAAACTCTCCCTCTCTTCCTCTTTCTCTCCATTTCCCTGGCTCTCGGTGGACACAATGTCTCCTGCCTATTTGCAGTGATTTCCGCAGGTTGAATTAATGTGCTGTCAGGCCTGTTTCAGAGGCAGTGAGCTGGCAGCTTTCCTGATCCTTGGCTGATCAGCTACTCGCCTGCAGCAGAGGTGTCTAGCCTGCTAGCCAGTGAGCCGGTCAGTGGACAGAGAAAAGGGGAAATGGAAGAGAAGACGTGGGGGGTTCCCACCGATCCATTCGTCTATCCGTTCGCTGACAGGCTGAGAAAAGTCATGATGGACGATGCCCTTTCAAAGTCAGACAACATTTTCTCTCCGTCCCAGAGCTGTGGCCAGGTATCTGTAAAGCTCAGTGAACTGCAAAGCTTCGGTCATTCAAGCTATAACACTCTAAATATGAGGAAACTGTCCAGCCACTGGTCAGTTGGCTAGAAACAGCACCCGTAAAAAATCATTTAGAAAAACTGTATTGCTATTGTTATTTTTAATTGCATTTTTACGCTGTTTTTTATTTATTGCACTGAAGAAAATGAAAGAAAATACTATTTCATGTATTGCCATTTTTTTGAAAAAAAAAAAAAGTTAGAAATGGCTAGATTTCACAAAAAATTGCAGTGTCTTACAATGGGCTTTAACAATGATACTTTGTTTAATAATTAAAAAAAGCAAAGTAAAATATTCCTCCATGCTCTGATCTTGCTAATTTGTTTTCTCTGTAAAAATGTTTTTTAATGCTGTTTCTTTTTTAAATATATCGTTTTAAAGATGTAAATAAAGATTATCAAGTATGTTTTACAAGAAAATACTATTTCATATATTAATTACCATTTCTTTGCAATTATTTGTGAAATCTAGCAATTTCTATGTTTTTTAGTAACGATACTTTTAATCAATAATAATAATTAAATAATTAAATAATAATTAAAAAATATTTAATTTAATAATTAAAACAAGCAAAGTACAATATTCCTCCATGCTCTGGTCTTGCTAATAAAGAGCAAAATCCTTTGTTTTATCTGTAAAAATGTTATCAAGTATGTTTTACAAGAAAATACTATTTCGTATATTCTTTACCATTTCTTTACAATTATTTGTGAAATCTAGCAATTTCTATGTTTTTTAATAAAGATACTTCTTTTAATACCTCTATTCTTGCTAATAAAGAGCAAAATCGTGCATTTTCTCCGTAAAAATAATAGTGTTTTTAAATGCTGTTTTTTATTAATTGCACTGAAAAAAAAAAAGATCTTTAAAATTTCTGGAGTATGTTTTACAAGAAAATACTACTACATTTGTTATTTGCCATTTCTTTGCAATTATTTGAGAAATTTACTAGCAATTTCTATTTTTTTTTCAGTGTCTTACAATGGGCTTTAATAACAATATATTGTTTAATATTTAAAAAGCAAAGTAAAATATTCCTCCATGCTCTGATCTTCCTAATAAATAGCAAAATTCTGTGTTTTTAGTGAGTTATTTATTTATTGCATTAAAAAAATTAGATTTTTGACTTTGTAAATGAAGATTATTGGAGTGTGTTTTACAAGAAAATACTATTTCATGTGTTATTTGCAATTTCTTTGCAATTGTGAAATTGTTATTTAATAATTAAAAAGCAAAGTAAAATGTCTCGCCAGTGTGTAAAAATATATATTGGGCTTTAATATTGATATTTTGTCCAACAATTTTTCAAAGTTTCTGAGTGAATTATCTTCAGTGTTTAAGAATATTTAATTTATCTTTGGTGGGCTTTAATATTGATATTTTGTCCAATAATGTCCAGCAAAGGCCTGTGTTTTGTCTGTAAAACTAATAATAAACATTCTATTAAACAGCATTAAATTCAATATGTTACTTGCCATTTCTTTGTAATTATTTGTGAAAATTCCTAACAATTTCTGAGTGAGTTTTCTTCAGTGTGTAAGCATATTTTATTTACCTCTTGGTGGGCTTTAATAATGATATTTTGTTCAATATTTATTCAAAGGCAAAGTAAAATATTCCTCCATGCTCTGATCTTGCTAATAAATAGCAAAGGCTCATGTTTTCTCTGTGAAACCAATAAGAAAGTCTCTATTTGGCCACACAAAATGCTTAGAAATCACTAAGAAATCACGAAGACTAAACAGCCTCTACAATCTCATTCGTTTAGCAATGCCTAATCAATGGCCAGGCAACATTGAAGGGTCTAGTTCAGCCATCGATCACCATCTCTCAATTCCGCCTCAACAATAAGCTTTGTGGGAGGGACAGATTGAGCGCAAGTTTGCGTTAATAGGCTTTGGGTTCTTTAATCTCCACTTCCTCTTGTGGTAGTGCTTTTTTGGAGTTGGGGACAATCTGAGGCTTGTCTTATTACCCCCGTCGCCCGGTGAGATCGGCCCCTATTCCCCAGCGCCACGTCCCAAACCTTAATCCAATTTGTTGGGCCCCCTTGTCCATACCCGCAGCAAAATTAAAAACCCTGTGCTGCAAAAACACCTTACATTTCCAAGGTATTGGCTCGCTGTGCTAGACTAGAAACTTCATTTATTCTGGCTAACTTCTCAATTATCTTCCCAGTAGTGGAGATGTGTAAAAAGTGCGAAAATCAATACGATTCCATTCCCCTCGTATTGGAAGGGGAAAAATTAATGAGATAGGACACTCTCTTAATCAGAAATAAATGTTTTAATTCAGATAATGACATAGTTTTCCCTTGCAGAGGGATGACAAATGCCGGGCCAGCGGTCTGCTCGCAGGCCGTTTCAATTTTATTGTAAATATAAAAGGTATTGATCGGCGAGATGTACAAACCCTATTGCTTACAAAAGCCATTTGGGGGGCCTGGGAAAACTATTAAGCGTGGGGTCAGAAATCAATAAACAACACTAAAACGTGGCCGCGCTTGCCCCGGCTGGCACCTCGCAAAGCAAAATGGCAGGCGTAGTGACAGAAATGTCTGTGGCGGGTAACGGGCAGGGATGATGGGGTCAGGTGTATAATCATGGAGAGGGCTTTGACAGCCACCTCACACTGAGGCCTGACAGTCTGCCCTCTTCGACACACACCAGCTCATCAGCTTGTCACTACCTCAGGTCTGTTTCACTGAGCGGACGGACTGACGCATCTAATGGAACATCTAATGACTGTCTATCACCGGCCCCTCTGGATCTCGTTCCCTATAAATATTCACATGTTTGAATTGTAAATGAACTATATTTGTAGTCCGCTGTTTATTACAACTATTTTAGAAACTATGATGAAATAATAAAAATAAAATGTTTTGACTTTTTTTTGGCTTCCTAGGGCAATAATTTGATGGAAGGAATAGATAGATAGATAGATAGATAGATAGATATATAGATAGATGCATAAATATTGTCCATGTTCAAATGATAACTAAAAATATAATATCATATACATGAAAAATGTATAAAAATACTACATTTTTACATATGAAAATAAACAATGAACTAAATAAATTATATATACAGTATATTAAATATATGCATATGTACTGCATACACACATTATGTAATAATAATAATATTAATACGTATATCTGTGTAATACATTACATATTAAATATTTTTATTTAAATTTTTATTATTATTATTACGAAATTACATATGGTAAATATAATGATACATATAGTGGTAATATGTATAATTAAATAAAATTAAATAAAATTAAATATAATGAATTAAACAAGTAAAAATAAATTATTATTTAAATGTTAAATTTTATATATATATATATGAAATTTATAATATTTTCATTTTGAAAGTGAAAACTTTCATCATGAAATTATTGCTTCATAGTGCAGACAATATTCCTGTTCGTAGAAAGTAATAAAACATTTTAAAATTATTAAAATAATTATATATGCAAAATAATAAAAGAATTAAATAATTATTGCTATTCTGTTGATTCTGATTGTTTCCATTGTCCTCATTTTATTACACACACACACACACACACACACACATATATATATATATATATAAAATTTTGTCATATATGTGACCCTGAACCACAAAACCAGTTATAAGGGTATTTTTTTATTGATATGTATACATCAACTGAGAGCTGAATAAATAAGATGTTTTGTTAGGATACAAAATCATTTGGCTGAAATACAACTATCTGAAAATCTGGAATCTGGAAAAAATTCAGTTTTGATATATTTACGGTAGGAAATTTATCTTATATGGAACATGATCTTTACTTAATATCCTAATGATTTTTGGCATAAAAGAAAAAAAAGATAATTTTGACCCATACAATGTATTTTTGGCTATTGCTACAAATATACCCATGCTACTTAAGACTGGTTTTGTGGTCCAGGGTCACATTTATAAGATATCAAATGAATGTGTCTGCTAAGTTAAACCTATGCACTATAGTGGTATACACATCTAAACCGATGTTAAAGGCCAATATGGCTTCAGGCACAGGGCAATGAGAGGTATATAATGTGTGTATAGTAATTAGGGTAGGTAAGGGAGAGTGACCAGGGCAGACAACTTAACCCCAGATCTATGGACTCCATTGGACAAGTTGTGGGTCAGACCCTCGGCTGCACTATGTCCGAGTCTTCCATCGACCGACCCTTTGAGTAGGCCACTTGCTCTCAACAGGTGCAGTCAGGTGGCCAATCCCAGGCCGAATTAAAGCTCAAAGCCATCTTAACAAACATTGCAAATTGATAAATCATTGAAAGCCGCACAGGGACTTTATCTGCTGGAGATCCGGAGGGCTTAAGGAGGATCAGCCAGTGAGTATTGCTATCTTCAGCGACATCCGCTCGGTAGATAAATAAATAAATGATGGCTAGCGTGTCTGTATACATATGAGAGCGTCTTCTCTGAGTTGCGAGGGGGGGTTCGATTGTGGATGAGAATAGTACTTTTCCTGCCCTTCTTAAAATGGGATTTGGAGGGGTCACTGTTGCCTATCAGAGGGTGAGCTGCTGGGCGTTTTGGGCTATGTGAGGGGGGTTCTGCAGATTTGGATCTCTGAACCCCCTCTGCTTTCCTCTCCGGATAATGTCAGTTTCCGTGTCACTCTCATCTCCCAAACTGATGATTGGGTGGGCCTGATTCAGCCCCCAGTCTTTGCGGTCACTCGACCCTGCGTGTAATTCTCTCTTAATGCCGTCATGGTGAACAAAGCCCCCTATCCGCTGCACGCACAGACCCCTCTTGACCCCTTGTTGCCTGATACAATGCAATTGGCCATGTCATTATGGCTGCCTGGCTGTCCCATTCCCTGTCTCTGCATGCACACCGACTGTATAATTTGATTTTCAGCCATCAGAGGGACAAGGGCCAGAAGATTTGCTGGCCAGCTAGCAAAAATGAGGGAAGAGATGACAGCAAAAGGTCATCTGATATTTCTGGGGATATTCAGGGGAAAATGGGGCCTAAAGAGGGAGGGAAAACTATTTATCTACAACGCCATCTGAATTTCCATTTACCTCACCAGATATTCTTGTCAGGAGACTGCCAGAAAATTTGTTCCTAACAATTTTCATGGCTTGCATTGACTTGACATGCAAATTCATTCATAACCTGTTAACATTTTTACAGCATAAACACACAAACTGCAGAGACAAAATAAATCAGAATACAATTTAATTATTATTAAATCAAGAATTTAAATGTTTATTTTAAAAACAACACATTTGATTATTAAAAATTAAAATTATTATAATAAATCATTATTTAATATAATATTTTTAACCTACACCTACTCTGTATACATGTTCCTGGTCTTGTGTACATAATTCATTTGTGCATATTCATTCAATTAAAAACAGTAATCTTCTATTAAAAATCACAAATACTTTATATTTTCTAAATAAATAAATAAATAAAAATGCTGTGTTAAATACAACCAGCACTGGGTAAAATATGGACAAAACCAGCAACTGGGTTATTTTGACTCAGAGGTTGAGCTAAATGTTTAACCCAACATTCTGGGTAGTTTTATTTAACCCAACTATTGTGTAAAACTAAAGATTACTAAATGGCTGGCTTAAAATGAACCCAAAAAATCAGACACATATTTACTACCTTACACTCTAAAAAAATGCTGGGTTAAAAACAACACAAAGCAATTGGGTTGCCTTGACCCAGTGGATGGGGTTAAATGTTTAACCCAATCTTCTGGGTAGTTTTATTTAACTCAACTATTGCTTAAAAATTACTAAAAAGTTCTTGCTTAAAATTAACCCAAAATGGGTTGGAAATTAACATGTATTAATATTTTCAATAAATGAACATTGATTAATAAGTTGAATAAATGTTCACCTTTTCATTATTGCTGATGCCTCTAGTAATTATTTGTCTGAATTTCAATTCACAACCTATTTGGAGTTTATTTTAAGCCAGATATATAGTAATTTTTAAACAATAGTTGAGTTAAATAAAACTACCCAGCAGACTGGGTTAAACCCAACTGGTCGGTCAAAACTACCCAGTCGCTGGGTTTGTCCATATTTCACCCAGCACTGGGTTGTTTTTAACCCAGCCATATAGTAATTTTTAAACAACAGCTGAGTTAAATAAAACTACCCAGAAGACTGGGTTAAACCCAACTGCTCATTCAAAACAACCCGGTCACTGGGTTTGTCCATATTTCACCCAGTGCAGGGCTGTTTTTAACCCAGCCATATAGTAATTTTCAAAACAATTGTTGAGTTAACTAAAACTACCCAGAAGACTGGGTTAAACCCAGCTGGTCGGTCAAAACAACCCAATCGCTGGGTTTATCCATATTTCACCCAGGGCTGGACTGTTTTTAACCCAGCCATATAGTAATTTTTAAACAATACTTGAGTTAAATAAAACCACCCAGAAGACTGGGTTAAACCCAACCGCTTGGATAAACAACCCAATCGCTGGGTTTATCCATATTTCACCCAGCACTGGGTTGTTTTTAACCCAGCCATATAGTAATTTTTAAAACAATAGTTGAGTTAAATAAAACTACCCAGCAGACTGGGTTAAACCCAGCTGGTCGGTCAAAACAACCCAATCGCTGGGTTTATCCATATTTCACCCAGCGCTAGGTTGTTTTTAACCCAGCCATATAGTAATTTTTAAACAATACTTGAGTTAAATAAAACCACCCAGAAGACTGGGTTAAACCCAACCGCTTGGATAGACAACCCAATCGCTGGGTTTATCCATATTTCACCCAGCACTGGGTTGTTTTTAACCCAGCCATATAGTAATTTTTAAACAATAGTTAAATAAAACTAGCCAGAAGACTGGGTTAAACCAAACCACTTGATCAAAACAACCCAATTTCTGGGACTGTCCATATTTTACCCAGTGCTGGGTTGTTTTTATCCCAGCCATATATTAATTTTTAAACAATAGTTAAATAAAACTAGCCAGAAGACTGGGTTAAACCCAACCGCTCAGTCGAAACAACCCAATTGCTGGGTTTATCCATATTTCACCTAGTGCTGGGTTGTTTTTAACCCAGCATTTTTAGAGTGTACTATATAATCAAAAGGTGAATATTTATTAATAAGCAATTTAAAAAAATGTTTATTATTTAATTATTATTTATTCAAATTATTCATTTA